>OX453301.1:8688975-10050400 GCA_949710035.1 Crambus lathoniellus | reverse complement strand
ATGGCTTTAGGCCATCACGCTGAACAAGCACAGCAAGATTTTTTTTTCGGAAATGAAAAAAATATATCGACTCTCCATACAAAATGTCCCGATTAGTTGCTAAATTTGTATGAAAAGTCGATTTTGTTTTTTCATTTCCGACAAAAACTCTTGCTGTACGTTGTTCAGCATGATGGTCTGAAGTCATGGTTAAAGTTTTTGCAACGGTGCCCCTAACACCCTGTATTATAAAGAGAAAATATTTGTATTTTTGTTTGTAACGAATAAACTCAAAAAATACCGATTTTGAAAACTCTTTCAGCAGTAGAAAGCTACATTCTTCCCGAGTGTCATAGGCTATATTTTATCCCGATATTCCCACGGGTAAGGGTACCACGCGGGTTTTATATTATCCAATCTCAAAATATATATGTTCATATTATATTACTATGGGCTTAGATAATTTGTGTGATTGTAAGATATTATAATATATTGAAATAAAAAAAAAACTTACGACTCCAATGATCCCAAAACCATTCCGATCCATATCCAGGCACACAATAAACTCCCCAGTGAACAAATATTCCTATTTTCGCCCTGTCGTACCATTCTGGTAGCGGACGCGTATCCAGATCTGACCAATCAGGCTTATATTTCTTGCCTAAGTTCTTAGAAGATATATCTAGATTTATGTCATTATTCTCCTTATCACTGGTGCACTTCCCAAATAAAAAAACAGTGGCACTAAACAGAAGATATCGAACAAGCATGTCTGTCTTCAACACAAGAAAGTCTAACGGAATAACTTGTCAAATGGCAAAGTAAGGCTATTTATAAAGACAGTAATTTATTCCAATACATACTGCCATTATCTAACGGATTTCGGACGACAGAAGTACAGTAATAAGGTATTAAGTTCGTGACATTATTTGTTTAACATACAAATGGTAGAACGATAAAGCGGTTACTGTTATCACTACTAAACTGTTTTGCCAAACCAGTAGCAGTATCAAAAGTGGGTGGAATACATATTTACCTAACGCACGTTGAAATACCTTCAGATAAGTATAAAAAAGTATGTTAGGTACGATATCAACAGAAGATTAGGTTTTACTAACTGTAACACTTCTCTTATTGATTTAAACCTTTTTTTTTATCCACAACGGGGTAGCACTTAGCCTACATCACACCATGTTAAGTGGTGATAAGGCTAGGAATTCCGAGCGCAGAAATAATTTGAGGGGGTGAAGAACGTCGCATACGCTCCGCCCATCGGAGGGACACCCCGCGCGTCTCAGTATACTTGCGCGGCCCTGAGGGCCTACTCTGAAACGCAAAACCCGAAACTTCGGTATACCCGTCCCTCTCACTCTCTAGTCGGGACAGAATCGAGTGAAAGGGGCGGAGTTAACCGAAGTTTCGGATTAGCGTTTCAGAGTACGGTCCCTGGCCGGCGGCCGATATCGTGCCACAGTGTAGCAGCAAGACAGTAGTGACTGATATTCAGTAGAACCACTCAAGTTTCATTTTTAATGTAATATGTTTATTATTTTAAAACGAAATAGGTAGATAACTGTAGTACAAATAATATTATTACCTACCACTGTATACCATACTATAATATTACATTGAATGTATTACAATATTGTTACGGTGAGGGTGTTATTATGAATTTCAAGCGAAATGATCGATTCTAGAATATAATTATAGTAAACAAGCTGTTGCCCTCGACTTCGTCCGCTTGTATTTCAGTTAAAACAGGAGTTTCAGTTAAAAAGTACCCTATATCATTCTCGATCGTCCTATTTATCTCTATACTAAAATTAATCAAACTTGGTTTATCGGTTTTGGGATGAATGAAACCTAACAGACAGACAGAGTTACTTTCGCATTTATAGTACTAGCTTAATCCGTAGATAAATGCAAATGTCACTTTGCCTGTCTGTTACTTTATCACGCCAAAACGCTGAATGATGATGAATTTTGGAATTTTGAAATACATTGAACCTTGCAGAAGGTCATAGAATATTGTTCATGCGATAACCGAAATCCACGTGGGCGAAGTCGCGGGCTGCATCTAGTAATTTGATATACGAACTGTGGCCCGTAACTTCGTCTGCATGAACTTTGGACATTGCATTTGTATTGTAATTGCAGTTATATCGCGTAAAAAAGTAGCCTATGTCCTTCTCCAAGATTTGTAATCTCTGTACCAAAATTCATCAAAATCGGTTCAGCTGTTTTGGCGTAAAAAGTAACATCATCATGGCAGCCGAACGACGCCCACCGCTGGGCATAGGCCCAAAAAGTAACACATGGACGAACAAATAGGCAGATAGAGTTACTTTTTGTAGGTATGGATAGTGCGTGAGAATCGGAAAGGGTATCAGAGTGGGGATTACAGTGGGACCCAATTCTCTTAAAACGTCCACCGCTGAGGCCGCCGCGGTTGCAACTAGTCAAGCTATTATAGCATACCACCGCAAATCATACCGCCCGCCTCGCCTCTTGAGCAGGGTACTCACCGAGCTGTGTAATACGTAACGTAACTGCTACTGTCAAGTGAGTAGGTACATGGGAGGCACGAGCTCGCTGCGAGCCGCTCGCGCGTGGTTCGCAGTAAGCTCGCAGTGACCCGCCGAGTGGCGGTATCGCTGCTAACACAAAGGCGGCTCGCAGTGTGCGCGTGGACTACGACAAGACCTCTTGTGCAGTGAGCACGCGCGACTCGAATCGAACTTCAAACGAACGCAATCATGGAGTGAGCAGAATGTTGTCGGCGTGATTTCGTCACAAGCACTGCGGATCCGGGAGCTCGTAGCTGATGCCGTATTCTGAAACGCAAATCCGAAACTTCGGTTAGCCCCGTCCCTTTCACTCGATTCTGTCACAACTTGGGAGTGAGAGGGACGGGTATAACGAAGTTTCGAGTTTTGCGTTTCAGAGTAGGCCTTCTGGTTACGCGGTGACCGTGGACGAGCCGTACTCACTTTCAGGTTGATACAGTAACAGTTAGGTTACGTGCTACACGCTAGATGAGTACCCTGCTTTGCAGCACCGCACGCCGCACCGCTAGATACTGTGGCCGACGTTATACCTAAATATACAAATCTGTTTAAATATTTAACCGAGTAATTTCGCAGTAAGTACATAAAATGACTTATTTATACCAGTTAGTATGTAACACATGATAAAAATCCAAAACATTTTCCAAACATGAGTACCTACTGCTATTGTACTTATGGTAATTCTTTTTTTTGACCCTCATTTTCATTAATAATTGCTCAGTTTTTTTTCTTATATGATATTAGAATGAAATTTGGCGTCACGAGTAAGAAAATCCAAAAAAATGCATACGAATATTAATTTATTTTAAACAACACAAATTCAGTACCTATGGGAAATTTCTCAGCATTATTGCTTTTTTAAATTATGTGTAGTCACATAAAATACCAAAAATACCATAAAATACCAAAGTGATATACCACAAATCTTAAATATCCAAAAGGAATAACATCGAAAGTTCGACATAGAAATTTTCCATTTCAAGTAACACCAAAATTTCATATTTGATTAAAATTTGGGTTTTCTGTTGGGATATTTTTTTGGATATTGCCTAAATTGTTTTATACGTTATATAAATATGTCCGGTGAAGAAAGTTTAAACGGATATTTTTTCCTGAAAAAGATATCAATGAAATAAAACTTTATTAAAAATACCTAATTTCTATTAAGTATTAATATTCTTTGGAAAGTTATACAATACTTTTAATTTATTGCTACTATATCATGCTGTAAAGTTTTCCCTGACTAAGGAATTACTGTGGGGGTCCACTAGGTTAATTTCGTACACTGCCTCACCTATCTCTATACACTGTGACACAACTTACTATTTAGAAATCTATGTAGATTAATATCCGATTCGTTCCAAATGAATAAAAAAATTCAAATCACTTAGTTACCTTTTATGTTTGTTTATCCTTCGCAGAGTCTGCGACGAAATCTTCATTTTTTTATTCTTTTTATTAGCCATTTTATCATAATCACTATAAAATATTTACAAAATTATTCTTGAATGAACCTAGTTTATGCATAAAACAAACAGTAGATACATATTAAATTTAAAATACATATTTTCCTACAAACTATTATTATATATTTGTACAAACTTTAACTAGGTACATTACACGACACCACAGATAATTATTTGTATCTATATAGCTTACTGAACTCTCTACACAATCAAATATTTGAATTGTTTTTAATTCCGCTCGTCGCAGGTAATTGCGCCGCAAAAATTGGCACGCGTCCGACCTCTAACTCATTCCGCAGGGGACTGATTGATTGAAATTACGACCGTCAACGTAGCAAAATAGGTTTTTTTCGAAAATAAACAATTTCTTAAAAAAAATAGACTTATGACGGCCGGAATCCCTCGGCTATTCAAAGACAATTATTTTCGTATATTTTTCATTATCTAAAACCAAGTATTTTGCAAATAATACGATATTTGGATTACGATTAGACGGATGTTTGGGATTTTATTTGACACACTTAAATATCACCAATCGAAAAAAAACGGCCGGAAGCACTAGATAAATAACTGTAAAATAACATATATTTTTTCCAAGTTTTAAGTACTTGTGATTTGCGAGTAATCCATAATTTAAAATACCCTATTTTGGGGAATGCCCGCCATAAGGCTGAAGGTGGAAGCGCACTACTCCCGCAATCTTCAATTACTGAGGAACTGGCTATCTTATCTCTAACTGCCGGAACACAATAATGCTGAAAACATCATTGTTATGGCGTCAGACTTAGATAAGATTATGGTAGCTAGCCAGGCGGACTAAGAACAAGTCCTACCACCAACCAAACCGAATACAATATGTACCCCCACTGGGAGTCGAACCCGGGACCTCTTGGTCTGAAATCGGTGGTTTGAACCACTAGACCACAGAGGCGGTTATTGCATATCTGTTATTGCCTTCGGCCATTTGGCCTTCTGTTATTTGCATATAAAATTAAAAGTTGATTTTAATTTTCAAGGTGAGTACTTTTCCTAAATATCAAGTTAATTGAAGGCACTTGGATAAATAAGCAAAACCGTTGTTTTAATACAGAAGATTATAAGCTATGCATCAACGTTTTGCACCACAATTTGAGCATTAATAATTGATAACAGATAGGAAAAGTCTACAGCATCCCGCGAAGTTAACATACTGATATTACTTTACTCTTTGATACTGATGTTGCGGACCGCGACCAGCGACACGCTATAGCCACGCCCACGAGTCGCGAGACTTGTGGGCGTGGCTAACGTGTCGCTGGTACAGTGCCACAATCGTTTCTGTTCCGGTGGTCAAAATATGAAACTAACGTGCTTTTTTTTAAATATCACTTGCTGTCAAGTTGATGTCCATCCATAGCGCTGCTGGTGGCTAAAGGTCTTAGAAGTCAGGGCCGGTTAAATTGCTACAAAAAAAATAAAAAAGTACATAGCGCCGCTGTCACCGGAACAGAAAAGTTTGTGCCACTGTACGTTGTTACCTTAGGGCCCTTACACATAGCGGCTTTTTGCAGCGAGCGATACAAAACGCGTTTGCGTGTGCAATGCATCGCCATTGTATTGTTGCTTTGGAGTAGAGCTTGCGTGAAGGTAGACGATTTGCGACAATATCGATGCTGCAACGCGACTGTATCGTTGTAAAAAGTCGCAAATTGTAAGTTCCCTAAGGGTTTGACATCGCAAGTTTTCTAATAGCATAGAGTGCAGTGTTATTTTCAGTGATAAAGTTTAAGTAGGTACTACACATCTACATATCACCTATTGTAGTTTTGATGTGCTCAGATATTTTTTCGATTGAATTGAATTTCAATATGTTTTAACGGGTTGCACGTTATTATAGAGGACAAAGTTCTCTTGGCACGCTCTCTATAAGGTGGACCAAGACGATCTGCCGGCCTAGCATGAGCGGCTTTTTTAGCGGCAAGTTGTCTTGCTTACCTCACTAAGGTGTAAGCAAGACGGCATGCCGTACCATATCATATCGCGTGATAAAAGCCGCTCATGCTAGGCCGGCTGTTCAAGGTTGCGGGATGCCGCTGGATGCCGGCCGGCAGCGCAGGACCGATCGCTATGGTAATCCTTGGGAGAGGCCTATGCCCAGCAGTGGGCGTCTTACAACTGATAATTATGGTGATTAAGATATTAAATTATGCAATCATAAATTAGGATTCGAATCCCACCAGAAAGTTACTTGAAGGGCTGGTGATTTTTTACTATCGCAATTTTCTTTTTTCCTTTAGCGATGATGATGTTTTAACGAGAACCAAATTCGAGTAAGTAGTAGTAGAGAGTCGAGATGTTAAGAAATACAATATGTAGGTACTAAGTACAAAGGGTTTATTTCTTAAAAAGTTTTCAGCGCCGTGAATTTCAGAGTCCACGCATGTCCAGATTTTACTAGTTGTAGAGGAGGCAAATATATCTTCGTTTTCCCTTGAGTCGTCTCCCACTGTAGACAAAATTGCATCATTAGATACTAGTAATAAGTATTATTATTAATTACGCCCATTACAGGGGCGTATTTTGATATTTGGCGCCCTGGGCCAGTTACGTGGGCCGCACCATACATTCAAGAAAAAATAAACTTTAATAACTAAAAAAAACACTCAATAGAATAAACATCGCACGCGATCTAAGATGAAACAAAAAATAAAAAAATCAACTTATCATTGTAGTTGATTTTATTTGTTTACCTACTTATATTTAAACTTCTTCAGACAAATGAGAAATAAAATTAAAGTAAAAAACATAACAAGCGGGCACACAAAGCTGAGCGGGGCGGCCCGAGCCGCCCTGGTAAACTTTTTGAATTTAATCAGACAAATGAGAAATAAAGTATAGGTAAAGATCATAACAGGCGAGCACACAAAGCTGAGCGGAGCGGCCCGAGCCACCCTGGTAAACTTCTTGAGTTTCATCAGACAAATGGGAAATAAAAAAGTAAAGATTATAACAGGTGGGCACGCAAAGCTAAGCGGGGCGGCCCGAGCCACCATAGTAAACTCTTTGAATTTTATTAGACAACTGGGAATAAGTTGTATTTAAAGATCATAACAAGCGCGCACCCAACCGCCCTGGTAAACTTTGAATTTCTTCAGACAAATAAGAAATAAAATATAGTTAAAGTGTAACAATGTCGATTCGTACCAGTCATTATGGATGGTTAAAAACTCCATGATGGCTGGAAACTCCATCAAGTTCTACATACTGGCCATTAATTTTATCGAATCCTATCCTGTTCTTTTAATTCAAATTCAAAATCTTCGGATCAAAGATCATAACAAGTGGCACCTAATGCTGAGTGGAGAGGCTCGAGCCGCAATGGTTAACTTTTTGAATTTCATCAGACAAATTAGAAATAAAATATAGGTAAAGATCATAACAGGCGGCACCAAAAAACTTTTTGAATTTAATCAGACAAATGAGAAATATTATACTTAAAGGTAAAGATCATAACAGGCGGGAACCCAAAGCTGAGGGGGTGGCCCGAGCCACCCTTGTAAGCTTTTTAAATTTCATCAGACAATCCAATTAGGTAAGTCCAACTTCGAGAAAGAGATCTCTCGTCGAATCCAGCTCGGATGGGCAGCGTTTGGGAAGCTCCGGCATGCATATTCGCTGGACTTAAAAATGTCAAATGACGCCCATGTCCATATCTATATTTTTTTGCCGGTAGCACAGAATAATGTAAAGGTACAGAAGGCTCACTTCCGAAACGGTTACTATAAATTATCAATCTTTTTCCACGCGAAAATCAGGTCTAAGAAACGCCTACCCGTTCACTACAAGCGAAAATAAACCGTAGCTATACGTAATAGCTCTATTACTCGGCATACGCTTATCCCAAATTGGTTTTGGGTACTCGACTGCAATGTAACGTCGAAATTCTGTGTTTAAATTAATGTTTTGAGTACTTAACTAAAACAAATAACCTCCGTGTCAATACTATACAATGCTAGATGATCAGCGCATATAATTTTTTAATATAGAAAGTGGATATTTTGTAATTTAGTATTTTATAAGTGCTACTCGAACGTAATATAATTTAATGAAATTTTTAATTATAAGCTAATTTAAAATTATGACATTTTTAAAAGAAATATAAAATTATGAAATTTTAAATCCAGTCTCTTTCTGTCTTTGTTAAGAGAACCGAAGGCCGCACAATAAAGTTTTAATATTACCAATTTTCAATGGGCCAAACACGTGTGTTTTGGCGAGAAAATAAACTAATTTCTTCTTGTGTTGTGTACCTACTACGTCGCGTCGGGTGCACAACTGAGAGCGCACGTGACACCCGCCTGATATTCTATCCTTCGAAGGCGCCCACGCGTAGATGAATAAGTCAACTGAATTGCGGAGTGAGCCACGCCTTCGGTAGCCTCCCTGGTAAACTTTTTGAATTTCACCAGACAAATGAGAAATAAAAAATAAAGATAAATATCATAAGCAGGTGGGCACCCAGAGCTGAGCGGGGCGGCCGGAGCCGCCCGCCCTGGTAAACTTTTTTTAATTTCATCAGACAAATGAAAAACAAAATAAAGGTGTAGATCATAATAGGCGGTCACCAGAATCTAAGCGGGGCGGCCTGAGCCGCCCTGGCTAACTTTTTGAATTTCATCTGTCAAATGAGAAATAAAATTAAGCCAAAGATCATAACAAGCGGGCAACCGGAGCTGAGCGGGGCGGCCCGAGCCACCCGCTCTGGAAAACTTTTTTAATTTCATCAGAAAAATAAGAAATAAAATATAGGTAAAAATCAAAACAATCGGCACCAAAAGCTGAGCGGGGTGGCCGGCATGAGCCGCCCTGGTAAACTTTTTGAATTTTATCAGACAGATTAGAAATAAAATATAGGTAAAGATCATAACAAGCGCACCGAAAGCTGAGTGGGGCGGCCCAAACCGCCCTGGTAAACTTTTTGAATTTCATTAGAGAAATTAACGAGAAATAAGTAAAATTTAAGTAAATATCAAAACAGGTGGCCGTGCAGAGCTGAGCGGGGCGGCCCGAGCCGCACTGGTAAACTTTTAGAATTTCATCAGACAAAGCATCAGACAAATAAGAAATAAAATATAGGTAAAAATCATAACAATGATTATTACTGGATTTTTGAGTTTAAGATGTTGTTGACAATAATTTATTAGTACTTATGCTTTTTGATTTTCTTCCGACATCCGAAGACAAGTGGGCGCGCTAAGCTGAGCGGGGTGGCTTGCGCCGCCCCTAGCAGCCTGCCGCCCTGGGCCATGGCCCCCTTGGCCCTTAGGTAAATACGCCTCTTACATATTAAGTACGTACACATTCTACCAGTGGTTTTTATAAAGACTGCTTTTTTAAAGCCTGTTTTTTTAAGCTATAGAGGCTGATCATCACTGACAGAGAAAAAAATGGGTAATAGACATTAGGCGGTGATGATCATTGATCTTCCAACACAATTATTGTATTGTTATATGGAGTAAACAAATAATATAATAATAATAATAAAAGTTAGTTTTCTACATTCACCTACCTGACCGGGATTCGAACCCAGGACTTATTACATTAGAGATAACTTAGACCCTCAATCTTGATTGTTATTCTTGTTTTAATACAAAATAATAAGCTTACGAAACGGGTAAAAAACACTTTACTAGCTAGCCTTGACAAGCACTTCATAAAAATCTTATCAGAGTGCCATTTGCCAGTCAGTGAACTCACTCAAACATTCAGCAAAGTTAATACCTATAGCACTTTATGAATACTTTAAACATAATAATGTTTTGATGATAACACTCGTTATGTACCTATAATGTGGCGATATGTAGCTAGACGACGCATATACTACATATAAAACATCATACCTACATATAAAAACAAAATATGTAACAAATAGTTTAACATTAGTTTAATCCAAGACATTTTTTACGGATTAAGGCGATACTCGGAAAAATTATGCTGAAGCGAGATAGCAATGAGAAAACGACGCGCGCGGGAGCGAGACCGATTCTGCAGATTAGGCAAAAAAGACACAAAATCACTTCGTATTAAAAAACTACAGCGATTTAAAAAAAATGCTTCTATACGATCCTAAATATTATTGGTGTCCATTAATTAAACCAATTTTCAATAGTGTAAGTAACCCCATTTAAGAATAATCTTGAATTTTCGTATTTTTTCGAGGTCTTTTCGAAAAGAAAAAGTGTCGAGGCAAAATCATAAAATCGTGTTTTTGAAACTATACGAATCTAGATAAAGGTATGAAGAAATATATAGCTTATTACCAGATTTGTAACAACTGTAACCGTCCTATAGTTTTAAATCAAAAAGTCCATATTTTTTCCGAGTAGCGCCTTAAAGGCTTGAGCACACCAAACGCGGGTCAGAAGCAGAGCAGGTCAGTAGCAGCGCGGGAGTCGGCAGAAGTCGGCACACTGAACGCAGCAGCAGCTTCAAAGCAGTTGCAACGCGGGCCCGCGTTCAAACAGCGTCGAGTTTGACGGGTTAGGCAGGCAGTAGGCATAATACAACTGCTTTCGACGCGCTGCGCTGCACTACGAACGCCCTGCCTCGGTGTGTCATGTTAACATGGCCGCCATAGTTATACAACAGCGCGGGCCGCGCTCAAGCTGCTCTGTGCCGCTTCTTCCCCCCTCTCGCGCCGCCGCCGCCGGTTTGTAGTCCGGCAGTTGCAGTGCGGCGCGGCGCGGCGCAGAGCAGTTTGAGCGCGGGAATTTCATTTCGGTATTTCATAGTTTCTTGTATTACAACATGCGCGGGCCCGCATTCAAACAGCGCTGCTTCTGACCTGCGTTTGGTGTGCTCAAGCCTTAAGTACATTTACATACAACGCGTATTTTGTTTTTGATCCCACATAACATATTTTTGTGTAATGTACGATCGAACTAATTGAATCGTGAACCATTTTGCTAATAAGTAATTTGTTTAAAAGCGTCAAAACTATAGGCTTGAGCACACCAAACGCGGGTAAGAAGCAGAGCAGGGGGTCTACCGGCTAAAATATAGATATGGACATGGACTTCATTTGACACTTGAAGCACATATTTTGTCCTTATATGGGCATATAAGGACAAAATATGTGCTTTCGACACACTGAACGCAGTTTCAAAGCCGTTGCAATGCGGGTCCGCGTTCAAACCGCGTTCAGTGTGATGGGTTAGTCGAGGGCCACACTGGAGCGACCGCGGGGCGCGGAGGCGACCTGCGGTTCCGAAGGCGCGCGAACACGTACTATTCCCTCCGCCAGTCGCGGCAACCGCCGCCGGACGCGCCAGTGTGGCCCCTCCCGTCCGTCTCAATCTCAATATATTTGTTTTTCCCGCTCAACGCGGACGCAAGACGCGCCGCTCCAGTGTGGCCCACGACTTAGGCAGGCAGTAGGCATAATACAACTCTCGTCAACTACTTTTGACGCGCTGCGCTGCACTGCGAACGCCCTGCCTCGGTGTGTCATGCTAACATGGCCGCCATAGTTATACAACAGCGCAGGCCCGCGCTCAAACTGCTCTGCGCCGCGCCGCACTGCAACTGCCGGACTACAAACCAGCGGCGGCGGACGGCGCGGCGCGGGAGCGGGGCAGAAGCCGCAGAAGCAGTTTGTTTGTTTGCGGGCCGCGTTCAAATTTAGTGTGACGCAGTTCAGAGTTTTTTTTATTACAACTTGCGCGGGCCGCATTCTATCAGCGCTGCTTCTGACCTGCGTTTGGTGTGCTGATTAGTGCTGAAGCCTTTAAAAAGTTTAAACGTCAGTGTCAATGTTAACAAGTTTGAATTTCGACCTTATTGAATTTTATTAATCTGTTAGAAAATGAACTTATGATGGGTTACGAACCGGTTGATTCGACTGTACAAAGTATTTACTTATTACTACTGTTTGAGTTTTGGCGATGTTTCGGCAATTTCGCATGGGCTTTCTGGCGATGATGCGCGAATTCAAAAATATTACTGTTGTAAATTAAATTATATGCAGATGGACGGATTACATAAGAATGCTTTAGTTAAAAGTGTAAATATAATGATATAATATAATATTATAGTTTTTGATCTGATTAAAAATATGATATCGAAGCGGTACTTACGCGCAAATAACCATCATTGCCAAGAAGATTGACCCGAGATTTGCCTTTCTTCAAATACTTAGTAATATCGGTCACGATCATGCTATTATCATTATTTGCTGGCCACTTCAATAAGAACGCATAGATTGCTGTCACTGTATCAGCATGGGTTGGCTTCTCCGTTGGCAGAGCAGCATTGTACTTCTTCTTGGTGCAAGTGTACCACACGTTCTGATTGAAGGTATCGTTCTGAGACATCCAGGGCGAGGAGCCGTAGATTCCCTCTCCATTCACCTTCAGCCATTGGCCGAGTTGCAATAATCTTTCTTCGAATATTGGAGCGATTGTACCCTCTTTAGTTGGACCTATGTTTATAAGCGCGTTACCTGGAAAAAACAAATTAATATAATTTTGAAGGTACAACTTCGATTTTGGCGACCACAACCCGCTGCTTAGTATGAACTTATCTGAAATCCCTACCAGGGGGGTATCACTCCGCAGTTTAGGTACGTTCGGCCGGCGCGCCTGCCGGGCAGGCGTATGGCAGAAGGATGCCGCTCGGCTCGTACGCTCGACGTTCGCGCGTAAAACGATCGATCATTTCTGTGATTTTTGTGCACCGAACAATGACTATTAAACGTTCTTATAATCCGTATAAAAGATACTGTGTTGGGCGGGGTTGGATGTGGTCTCATGGGGTTAGCCCCATGGCCTTTGATCGCCGAGAGCAGATCCAACCCTAGTCTGCCCTCCTGTCCGGAGAGCTGACATGGCGAATGGCCATGGGAGGAGTGCAACAGTCGCTGATCCCCATGGCAAGTCTAGCTGATTATCCTTCCCGCGGTTGCTGCCTGTTATTGGTCTGGTTCCTCTGAAACAGACGGGGGGGGGGGGGGGGGGGGGGCAACCACCCGCGTGTTTGTGCCGTGCGCGGGGACCCGTACGGGGGGATGAAGGTGTCCTGGTGATTAAGTCGATGGAGTGTAGGTTGTTTAAACATTCCTGAGACAACACATCACTTTGGCCCGGATTTCCTCTCACACGGGAGGCCTAGGACTAGCCATCCAAGGTCAATCGGCTGGGACTTCCCGTCAGAGGGCTGTCAGGCAAGAGTCCTGATATGGTGGGAGTGAACGACGGGCGGGACGACTTGTCTTCCGGCTATGTTCGGCTCACTTCCTGCTATATTGGGGCTCTATATCTTTGATGTAATTCTGGCGTTTGTGTGCCTTCTGCCGCAGCGTCCCCATTTGAGGGCTCCAAGGAGGGTGGAAAACAGCAAAGACGAACATCACGATCACCAACTCATGGATACTACAAACAAAAAAACAAAACCCAAGCATACCAAGGCTGCACCTCTGGTGAATAACCCGAGTGTTGCGCCAAACAACACACCGGCAGCTCCCCAGGTGCACAACCTGAGTGTAGCGCCACACAACAACACACCGGCAGCTCCTCGGGTGCAAAACCCGAGTGTAGCGCCACAAAACACACCGGCAGCTCCTCGGGTGCACAACCCAAGTGTAGCGCCGCCAACACAACACAGTTTGGACCTCTCCTCTCTGAAGGCAGCAATGCCGACGACGTCTGTGCCCCAACAGGAGGAATCCGGTTGGAGCACAGTAGTCGTTAAGAAGCAGAAGCCCAAACAGACATCCAACCCGCCTGGCCAATCACGCAAGGCCAAACGAGCGGAGTCCCGATTGGAAGCGAGGAAGGCGCGGCGAAAGGCTACGGATGGTAGTAGGCCGCGTGAAGCTGCCGAAGGGACTGCAAAGCCCCGCGATGCTCCCACTAGTGATGCGCTGACTCCTCACGTGGACCACAGTCCTGTCGAGGAGAAAGATGCACCTAAAGGGGCACCATCTGACGCCTCGAAACCAGCTGCCGACAACGCATCTGAATCACGTAAACCCGCCAGGCGGGGTAACCGTGGGAAAGGGAATACCGCTACGCCCGCCAAGCCTGTAAAGAGAAATCGCCCCGACGATTCTTTTACTCCGCGAGGCGAGGGCAAGCGTAGTAAGCCCCATCCCACCACCACCAGCTCCATTGCATACGCCGATGCCTTGAAATCGGACCTAAGCGTCGCGATCATGGTGGAACCCTACCATGACCTTACCATGGAGCAGGCAGAAGTCGTCAAGAGGCAGGTGGATGGTTTGCTGGACGAGGAGATTTTTGCTCCGAGTTCATCAAGCCATCCATATGTCGGACCGGCTTTTAAGGCGAACGCCTTCTATAGTGAGGGCGTCCTTAAATTCTGGTGCAGGGACGACTTCTCGCTCCAGTGGCTCCATCGCACAACAGCGAAAATCGGTTCGCCGCGTCCTGGCACCAAACTGGTTGTCAAGCGACAACTGGAGATCCCCAAACGCGTCAAAACGGGGCTCTTGGTGCCACAATATGGACCGGACGACACACCAGACCGGGTACGCAGACGCCTCACGTGCCAGAACACCCATCTTAACGTCTCCAACTGGGCTGTTTACCACGCCGAGGAGCAGGAGGAGAAACAATGCCTGTTCCTCGTGCTTGGAATCCCGGAAGAAGACGTTGAGAAACTCAAGGCAAGCGAGCGTAGAGTTTACTACAAGCTGGGTAACATCTACGCCCGCTTCTTTGATAACACACACACGCCCCCGCCGAACCCCAATGCACCTGGGGAGGTCACTAGTGACCCAGGCAGCGGCACACTCCACCACAGCACACTTCAAAGCCCTCCACAACCACCACACACGACCGACGACGCTAAGCCGCCTATAGTCAACCCAGGGAAGTCCCCCAGGAGGAGGAGGGGATGGGGGTTGACGAAGACGTAAGCGGTGAGAGCGACGTAGACGAGGAGGTTATGCTTGACAGCGACGATGGCGCTGGCAGCACCCCTCAGCAATAACCTCCCCGTCCTCCAAGCCAACCTCCAGCACAGCCAGACTGCAACAGCCACCATACGCAGAATGCTGGAGGTCAATCCCAAGACCGTGGCCCTAATCCAGGAACCGTGGATTAGGAAGGGCAGAATATGCGGTCTAAACAACATCGGAGGTAAGCTACTCCTAGACACCACCACAGACAACCCACGTACATGTATCTACACACCTAAACACGCAAACACAACCTTAATGACCGAGTTCTGTTCCAGAGACCTGACCACCATCAGGCTCCGTAATGACCCCTCCCCAGGCCTGCCTGACGTGGTGATGGCGTCCGCCTACCTGCCGGGCGACGCGGATATCCCCACACCTGAACTGGCCGCGCTGGTTCAACACTGCGAGCGCGAGGGACTAGAACTGATCATATCAGCTGACTCCAACGCACACCATGTGCTATGGGGCAGCAAAGAAAACAACACGCGAGGTGAGGAATTCGTTTCTTTTTTACTCGCGACTAACATGAATATAATCAAACAGGGGCTCGGAACCGACTTTCGTAACATCACGAGCCCAGACAATCGTTGACATTACTTTAGCAAGTGAACACGCGTCGCATCACATTTCTGATTGGCATGTCTCTGATGAGGCGTCGTGCTCCGATCATCGCTGGATCAAATACAACCTAAATACGACTCTCACACCGCCTAAGCCCCGACGTAATCCACGCAAGATGGACCGACGTAAGTATGAGCTTATGACCGCTGAGAAGCTAAGGTGTCTAGACACACCTACAACTCACGCGGTTAAAGCGGATATTGATAACCACGTTGATCGCATAACAACAACATTAATCACCAGCTTTGAAGAAACATGCCCACTTTCTACTCCCAGCTCCCGGCTAGACAACAAACATCACTGGTGGGTACCTGACCTGGAGAAATTACGCCGGAAGGTAAGAAAGTTGTTCAACAAAGCAAAGAACTCTCGAGAAGCGCATGACTGGGACGCCTATAAACAAGCCCAATATGACTACAGGAAGCGTATTCGCCTCAGTAAAAGAGAATGCTGGAGACGCTACTGCACCAATATTGAAAGCAACAACGAGGCTAACAGAGTGAAAAACATTCTGTGCAGCGAACCAGTTCATAATCTTGGTTTCCTGAAAAGGCCTGACGGAACATACACCAAAACAGATCAAGAGACCTCAGAACTGTTAATGACCACTCACTTCCCAGGATGCCGCATAACGGAAAGTCGCACATGGGAAGAAAGAGAGGAGATTTCACCTGTTGAAACCGACTGGATCACCGCCCACAAGGTTGTCAACCCAGAGAAAGTAAGATGGGCAATCAACAGCTTCCTTCCATTCAAATCAGCGGGACTAGACGGAATCTTTCCAGGGCTGATGAGGTGGAGCGACGGAGGTCTCATTGACCATCTCGTAGCCATTTACAGAAGCTGCCTAGCACACCGCCATATTCCTATGAAATGGAGGGAAGTCAAAGTAGTCTTTATCCCTAAACCCGGCAAAGAAGACTACACTCAACCTAAATCATTCAGACCAATTAGCCTCACATCATTCCTTTTAAAGGTGTTGGAGACTAATAGACAGGGAGATAAGGAGCACTGTATTGGTCAGGAACCCCTTAAATCCAAACCAACACGCCTACTCTGCAGGCAAATCAACAGAGTCCGCCCTACATAAGGTTGTTTCTTATATAGAAGACAATCTCAAACACAAAATATCAACACTAGGCACCTTCATCGACATAGAAGGAGCTTTTGACAAAACCAACTTTACCAGCATAAGCCAGGCCCTCTCCAGACATGGTGTCGATCCTACTATTGCCGGGTGGATTGACAGCATGTTAAGAGACAGAGCCATACAAATTACTGTGAATGATACTACCAGAGGAGTAGTAGCCAAAGGATGTCCCCAAGGGGGTGTCCTCTCACCTCTCCTATGGAATATCGTGGTCAATGAGCTGATTAGTAGGCTCAACGACCGCAACTTTCTCACAGTAGGCTATGCAGACGATCTGACCATACTCATCAGCGGGCGAGTTGAGAGCGTGATATGTGACCGAATGAGGTCCGCTCTAAAGGTCGTCGAATAGTGGTGCACTAAACACAATCTAACAGTGAACCCAACAAAGACAGAATTGATCATGTTCACAAACAAACGGAGTCTAGGAAATCTTAAACTCCCAAAACTTTTTAATACCAATCTGTCCCTAAGCAAGGAAGTCAAGTATCTAGGAATGATACTAGACAACAAACTCCTCTGGAATAGACATCTCGAAAGTAAACTAAACAAAGCCACAATCATCTTCTGCCAATGTAAAAGACTACTCGGCAAAAGTTGGGGACTATCACCGAAAATAACGATGTGGCTGTATAAAACCGTTATACGTCCCATAATCACATACGGAGCCGTTGCCTGGTGGTCCAAAACAGAGCAAAGCACCGTCATCAACAAACTGCAGAAATTCCAAAGATTGGCATGCTCTGCGACAACCGGCTGCATGCGAACCACCCCCACAGCCGCCCTAGAAGTAGCCCTGGATTTAACACCCTTGGATCTGTTTATACAACAAGAAGCCTCCATGGCTGCTATAAGGCTTAAACACCTGGGTCTGTGGTACAATCGAGAGGGTCCTCACTCCACATTGTGGAATGATTTAGTGAAACATGAGTCACTAATCGCTGCCCCATGCGATAGGATACCCAAGCAATACATTTTCGAAAAGAAATACCAAATACAGTTATTTGAAAATGACCGAGATCACTCTGGCATACATGAAGTCCGAATCTATACGGACGGCTCCAAGATGGGGACTGGAACTGGAGCTGGAGTATTCTCACAAGATCTGAATATCAAAATATCACTAGCGCTGGGCCAACACAGTTCGATATTTCAATGCGAATCTGTTGCAATAATAAACGCCGCTACCACGGCCCTGTCCAGAGGTATAAAGGAACTAAACATCCGCATACTGACTGACAGCATGGCCGTCCTAACAGCACTGGAGGCCAACACGATCAACTCCAGTATCGTCTACGAATGCCACAAAGTTTTGGATCGTTTAGCATCCAACAACGGAGTAATCCTACAATGGATTAAAGGGCATAGTGGATCACACGGGAATGATGCCGCCGATGAGCTGGCTAGAATGGGATCCTCCACAATAGTGACAGGACCTACACCCATTCTGCCACTCCCATTCAGCCAACTGCGCTCATGGGTAAGGCAACGAACTCGTGCTGCACATAATACTCGTTGGGTAGCTCTAACAAGCTGTAGACAGTCTAAGATGGCGATGACTGCAGTCTCGCCGCGTTTGACCTGCAGGCTGCTCAGCCTCAATCGTCCAGTAGCCCGATTCTCGTAAATACAAACAATCTAAATATCGTTGTAGTTCAGAAGTCGTTCGATCGAAGTCCTATCCAAAATCGGTATTCTCGTGTTGCTTGGACGAGTTTCGATAGGACTTCAACTCAATAGGATCGAAACTCAGCGACTTTTCAATCGAGAGGTATTTTTTGTACATTTTTCGGTTTAGGAAAAAAAAACATGTTTCAGAATGTGCAAGCAGCGCTCTTTCATATGATATAATAAGTAAATAATAAATAATAAATAATAAATAATAAATAATAAATAATGAATAATGAATAATGAATAATAAATAATAAATAATAAATAATAAATAATAAATAATAAATAATAAATAATAAATAATAAATAATAAATAATAAATAATAAATAATAAATAATAAATAATAAATAATAAATAATAAATAATAAATAATAAATAATAAATAATAAATAATTAATAATTTATAATAAATAATTAATAATTAATAATAAATAATTTGTACCGCTTTAATTGTTTTCTGTTTCCCAACGGTTGACTGGCAGAGAATACTTTTAGTATTAAGTCCGCCTTGTATATTACATTACCTATGTATTATGTACAAAAGTTTATTTAATAAAATAAATTATAACAAATATGCTAGCCCCAAGCTTATTTTTCACATACAAAAGGTCCAGCTAATTGAACTTTTGTCCAACGACACTTGGATCGCTTATTTTGACGTTTAGTCGTTGAAATCCGATCGAAACAAAGGTCATCTAAATAGTAGAATACCTTCGAGTTATCGTTTTGAAACGATTGAAGGACGATTAATGTACCAGAATACACTTCGACGACACTTCGATAGAATCGCTGCCGCTCAAGTTCTATCGACAGTTGTGAATACGAAAATGGTTTCAACGACTAAATCGCAACGATATCGTCACGGTTTTTATTACGAGAATCGGGCTACAGACCTCCGGATAGTTGTTGGTACACTTACAGGTCACCTTACCTTAAACCGACAACTATTTATTATGAATGCGACAGACAGTCCTCTATGTAGAGGTTGCCTGAACGCTGAGGAAACAGCCGCCCACGTGATCCTGGAGTGCGTAGGTTTGGCCGCACAACGAACAGAAATCCTCACAGAGGTGAGGTCGCTCCTAGAAGCCTGTGAACGCCCCAGGAGGCTTCTGCGCTTCTGGAAGGAGCTAGGATGGCTCGACTAGCCATGCTCACGCATAACGGACCAAATATGAGTCTAAATGCGGAAAAATGTCAATACCAAATACCAAATACCAATACTGTTGTGTTTACGGGTATATGAATAAAAGAAAGAACAAAATAAACAACAAAACCGAACTCGCAAGTCGCTCGCAACCCTAACCAGCGAGCGAGCTGTTTGAGACATTCAAAGAAATAGAAACGCTCGCGCGTAGCTATTGGGTATAGTTTTGCTTGCATGCGCGAACTCTAGGTTATTATAACAGCAGGCAAGCGATGACAAAGCAACCGGAATTGGACTTTATTTCCACGCAGAAAGATTTATTTTTATTTGAATGAGCTTGCAGAGTGAGTCTTCTGTGCCTTAGCACTATTACTTATTCTGTGTCCCTACACAACGCAAGCGACCACGTCGCGCGACCTGTGGGCGTGGCTAGCATGTAAATTCATACTAAGCACTAAGCAGTCGGTCACGCGACCCGGTCGCGGTTGCCAACATTGGAATTATACCATAAGAATAACATATATCGAAAGTGGTATAATAAAGATACTAAAAATAAATGTTGTGACTTTATCACAAAACTATGAACTTAAAAGCTCACTAAAATTGAGAACCTTTTATACTGTTTTCTATTTGTGCTCCACTACTACTTATTGATTGATTCTCTTTATCCATCTATAAGGAAGGCCAGTTCCCCAGCAGTGGGGACATTAAATGGCTGATGATGATGTTGACTACTGATTGCTTTAAACTTGAATTAAATTAGGGATTACAGACAAAATATAAATGTAGAGTAGATGTTGTTGATATTACTGCTGTTACTAGGGAGTTATATTATATTACACACAACATAAAATATATTTTGTTTTTTCAATACAGTAGTTTATGAAACTGATAATGAAAGGAACTTATATAATAAAAACAGATTTGTTATCGTTATTAGCGCAAAACTTTATTTATAGTTCCATAATTCGCTTATTGATAACCAACAGGAAAAGCTAAACAATAACATGCTCCATGATAATTTTTAAGACTAAATGAATTATGATGTACTTACCTCCACAACTCACAGTTGAGATTACTTCTTTTAGCAATTTTTCTACACACATTACATTATCCAAAGCCATATTTCTGCGATAGCCCCATGATGACAAATCCAGGGTGAACGCATTTTCCCATTTGTGATTTTGGAGTTTTCCTAAAATAAACAAAACAATTTTCTTCAATCTTAGTGTTCACTAATTGTAAGTCATCCTATCAAGACCAGAATATGTTGGTCTTCATTGTTTACAAAGTAGCTATCAAAATAATGTATCAAAATTTAAAGTATCAAAATATGTTTAAAGGAGAATGAACAAGTGGTCCAAATATCCACCACTAACGAGACCTATACTAACTTATAGTCCATTATATAGAGAGTAACTTTCAGCATGGGACAAAATAATAATAAGCTGTCAGTAAAAAGTTATTGTGTATTCTCCGCAGTCATTCTTTTGGTTGATTTCTTTATGTCTGTGCGAATTCTTATGTAATTCCTTGCGATTCTGGCTATCTTTTACTGCACTCTTGCTGAT
Organism: Crambus lathoniellus; assembly: GCA_949710035.1. Taxonomy (NCBI): domain Eukaryota; kingdom Metazoa; phylum Arthropoda; class Insecta; order Lepidoptera; family Crambidae; genus Crambus; species Crambus lathoniellus. The sequence continues at coordinate 10,029,267 of OX453301.1, read as the reverse complement.
ACTCTTATTGCGACTTAGGCTATACACTTCGGACTTTGTATTTTTGCTAAGTGATTGTTTTTCTTTTTTTTTTCTTCTGAGATTTTGATTTTTTTTCTTTCAGCGAGAACCTAACACACACCAAGTGCATGTCACATAACATGCGTAGATTAGTTCAAAATGTGTGATGGATAGAATGATTATCAACATAAAAATGTACAAAACATAACTTTTCATTTAGTCATAACTTTTTACTGACAGCATATTTTTGGTTGCGGTCTGGTTACAACTACTCAGTATTTAGTAGAGTATTTTATTACAAGGGTCTCGTTAGTGGTGGACATTTGGCCCAAACTCCATACATTTTTGGTCAATCTCCTTTAGCACCAAAAATGAGTAACTTTTACCTGGATTATATCTATCTAAACAGTTGTAAAAGTCTCCGTGTTTACAGGGTATACCTATACCCCATCTGTCATTGACCACAACTTCGTTCTTAACAGGGCTCTCATTGTACAGCCAGGCCAAAAGTTCAGTTGACTTCCAGTACGTATCATTGGCCTCCCAGTCCCCATCAGACCAAATGACCGATGGCTCATAATCATTTACAAGTTGTTTTAAATCAGGCCACAATTTTAATTCAGCGAAATTACGAGATTTGAAGTTCGCTTTCTTGTCGTCTAAATACATGGGATTGAACCATTCATACAAGGAGTGGTAGACTCCGAATTTCAGTCCCTTCTTCCGCACAGCTACAGATAGGTCTCCAACAAGATCTCGATGGGGACCTGTGTCTACGGAGTTCCAGCTGAATGAACGCTTTGATGGAAATAATGTGAATCCCTCATGATGCTTGCTTGTTAGAACAATATACCTTGAAAAGAAAGAAGCAATGGGTATAATTCAAACAATATTGACAAACAATGAATCAGAGGCACTTATCTCAATTTATTATTAAAAACACCAACTTGCCTCTGAGTACCTCAAACAAAACTTGGAGACTAGTTTTTTTTATAATAATTTCACTTATAATAATAATATCATTGAGAATGCAAATGTTTATAAACATAAAATGTGTAAGTACCTAAATAAAACCACCAATTAAATATAGAGTTCCATGACAAATAGGTATGAGAAATAAAACTTACCTTGCTCCAGATTTAGCAAAAAGTTCCGCAAAGTTACTGGCATTAAAAAACTCTGCTTTAAACATTGGCGCGAAATCCTGGTATGTAAAATCTAATGGGTAGTTTTCTTTCATAAAATTAACAATGTCCTTTTCGCCGTCTAGAATAAATAGCACATTTATTTAGAATACATACCTAAAAACGTATCCAAGCGAAGAGAAGTATAGAAAGCTACTAAAGCACTAGGATAAAATCATAGAAACAGAAACTATTTACTTTTCCAGTAAGTCCAAAACCATTCGGAATGAAATCCAGGAACGCAGTATACGCCCCAGTGAAGGAATATTCCTATTTTCGCGTTATCATACCATTCTGGCAGAGGTCGGGTATCCAGGTCTTTCCAATCAGGCTTATATTTTTTATCTAAGTTTTCAAATGGGACGTCGACAATCATGTTAATATTTCGATTTCCATCTTGAATATTACACTCAGCCGGCGAGAATAATGTCCAGCCAGTAACGACAAAGAACGCTAAAACCTTCATAGTTTCCAGAAGGAAATTCAAATGTATCGAAACACTCAAAATAATATAAAAAAATCTAATCAACCAACTACAATAACATTAGCAAAACAAAACAAACAAACAGCTGTTATTTTTTTTTCTGCAAACATAAATCTATCTATCCTATCTATGGTGCAAACAGTCTGGCGCACGTCTGGCGTAACCACGGCGAATGGGCGTTTTCACACTGGCTGGACCTCAGAACAATAACTTAAGTTATTGTTCTGAGGGCTGGACTATAACGACAGAACGACACCGGCACCGACACGATACTTGTGGATACTACACCGATAACGGCACGCAAAGAGCATGTATGACGGCACGCACGATATCGGTGCGCCGTGCGGTGTGTGCTTTGAGTATTCAAAACGGTGTGTGACACGCAGTGCTGCCAATAAAAAATTCTCCATTCCCCGCATCAGTTTTGCCAATTCCCCGAAATTCCCCGCTCTTTTTGATTAATTTCTCACAAATTATATTTTTGGAATAAAAACACTGTTTTATACAAAAAATTGATTGAATGTACTATTGTGATTGTGTTAGATAGCTAAATTGTCAATGAATCAGATTAAAAGTAGGTACCTACTTAAGCTTAATAAGTATATTTGTATTTAATACAGTATCCGTTTAAATATCTTTCCAAATTACCGCATTGTTCGTAACCATTTTTTAAGTGACAATATGGCTATAATATTAGCATATTATAGCCATATTATCACGCGATCCGCGATAGCATATGTCTATCTTTCAAGGATAGCTCCTTGAAAGATAGACATATGCTATCGCGGACTTTTTAACCGACTTCAAAAATTGAAAAGGAGGAGGTTATTGTAGATCTATAGAACAGGAATATCCCAACATGCATTATTTTTTTAAACCTCGAAAGGATTAGGCAGCGTTTTTGCTGAAAGCTCCCGGGCGGCTTGCCGTTTGCCGGCACTTTCGACAATTATCGTTATATTTCTACCAATTTACACAAAACTTTCATGAATTATATATTAAAACCTTCCTGAAGAACCACGCTACCTATCAGTGAAAACCGCATGAAAATCTGTTTCGTAGTTTTAAAGATTTAAGCATATATAGGGACAGACAGACGGGAAGCGACTTTGTTTTATACTACCTATGTAGTGATTTATGATTAAAATACAACCATCCGTTGTTTTTCTGTTCGGTGTTCCGGACGGTAAAATTCAGTGTAGTGCACAGCACAAGCGCACATATGTTTTTCATTGCCGTCATCTCGGAACGGAAAAAAACGGCCCAGAATGGGGAAAAGTAAAATGACGGACGGTAAAATTCAGTGTTGTGCACAAGCGCCCATATGTTTTTCATCATAGATTAATAACAGCTTCGCTTCGCTTACGCTAGATCGATAGTCTTCATACTCTTAATCTAATCTATCCTAATCTTCGGTAGTATAGTGGTCAGTATCCCCGCCTGTCACGCGGGAGACCGGGGTTCGATTCCCCGCCGGAGAGCCAGTGTGACGGGACGTCCTCGTCGGCCAGCGGTACACTAGCCGGAACGTCGGAAGTCACCGCCCAGTATTTAATTTGTAGATAATAGATGAATAAAAAGATGATGTTTATAGGGACTTGACTTTTTATTGTAAAGGTAGTAATAAAGAAACGTATAGGAAGAATAGGAAGATTAGGAACTGTAACAAAATGATAAAAAATACATGAATAACAAAAAGTAGGTAGGTAAGTAGGTAGTAATGGATATGATGATGAAAACTTACCCCTTTCCAAGGGTCAAGGGTTCCACTTATTTAATACTATGACAAACAATTGAAACTGGTATAAAAAACTGGTAATGCTCCGAGAGCTCTGTATGGTTTGGTGATTTTAGTAGAACTGAATCAAAAATGATGAACAGGACACGTGAAACGAAGATTTTGAATTTGAATTGAAAGAACAGGATAGGATTCGATAAAATTAATGGCCAGTATGTAGAACTAGATGGAGTTTCCAGTCATCATAGAGTTTTTAACCATCCATAATGACTGGTACGAATCGACATCGTTACAATACTAAAGCTTCGTCAAAAGTGAAGCAAAAAATCAGATTAATGTGTGTGCGAGCATTACGTGCCTACGTGAGCCGACCAGCCCCGACGCGCACACAAACAAAACTTTGATATTGGGGAGTGTGTCCAGTAGGAACAATTACCCCGACAGTGGGGAAGTGTAACAATTTCCTGAAATCGGAATTTTTGTTCATGATAATGTTTGTTTAGTGTTAATTCAAAGATAAGTAACAAATAACAGCCTAAATTGCCTTTGAACACATACATACTCTTTTGTAAATAATTTAATTAATTACGTGAATCCTACTATCCTACTATATTTTTAATATTATAAATGGGAAAGTTTAGACGTTTGTATGTTTGTTACTCAATCACGCCAAAACGGCTGAACGGATTTGGCTGAAATTTGGGACACAGATACTTTATAGCCCGGAGAGGAACATAGGCTACTTTTTATCCCGGAAAAATATCACATTCCCGCGGGATAACGTCGTGTAGTTCACGCGGGCGAAGCCGCGGGCGGAAAGCTAGTGTTTATATTAGTTCCTAAAGTAAAATTTGTAATGAGACTATTTCATGACGAGGTGCTTTCTTTGTTACATAATATTTATATATATATGTATATGTACAAAACACAAGGTAAAACAAAAAACAAATAGGGTGAAGGACCCAATTATCAGCACTTTAAGAGTAAAGTCCTAACTTAAACCCAATATCACATTGAAAAATACGTTTCACCCGTTATGACGTTTTCTAGTTTCAATATTGAATCAGTAAGATTATATTTATAAAAAGAAAATAGTTTATCTTTGTCAAATTTTTTTTTAGATAGGTAAGAGCAAAAAATGACCATCTCACCATTTATTAGCATTATCACTACCAATTATTAGCATAGCACTGTGATAGTGGTATTGAAATTATATGTTTTTTTTATGAATTTTTACTTTTTTTGCATTCACAATGCAATTTATATTATTAAAAAACTAACCAACTAACGACTAACGACTCCGTAGCTCAGTGGTGAGAGCAGTCGCCCAGATAGCAAAAGGTCGTGGGTTCGAGTCCCATCGGAGCTGGTTGTGAGACGGGTAGATTTTTTCTAAATACTTTAGTTTCTATTTTTCAATATTTTTTTCTTAAACATTTTTTAATAATAATAAACTAGGGGGGCTGAAAAAAGGAAAGATGATGAAATGCTAGGATAACCAAATCATCAGCAAGCTTTTGATCCAATTATTAACAGTATATTGACAAACGGCAAATGTAGTTTCAGCACCATGCTAAGATATAGATTCCGAAGGTAACTTTTAGCAAAAAAAAATCTACACCTAAAATAAACACTGTTTGCAAAAAAAATATGGAATAAGTATTTACGTACTATTTTCCACTTATCTGCACCAGTGCTGATAATTAGAAAGTCGCAATATGGTGGATCCATATATCAGTACCACATTTTTACCAATTTATCACCATAACCGCAAATTCTTCTCTTCAAATTATCCTCATAAACTATCTTATAAATCAGAGAAATCAAAAGTTTCAGTAAAAAATATCTAAAAGATATAATATAGTATAAAATGTAAACACATGAACTTGGCAAGGCAAAACAGGACAAACTGCAGGGTACAAACGTTTGATCACAATTTTTTCGCCATTTATAAGTCGGAAGTATGGTATGGCCGGGAGTAGGATTCCCAAAACTTAAATTTATTTATTTTCTAAAGTGGTAGGTAGCTCAAATTAATGAGTGAAAACCTTATAATTTTACTTATTATTCGGAGTGCTGATTATTAGGTGCAGTGCTAGCATTTGGGTCCGTAACCCTAAGTAATGAAAACAAAAAATAAATTATAAATATTTATTTAAACACTTTACACAAAAAAGGGAAAGGTATTATTTACAACTGACAACTCTCATAATAATTGGTTACAAAAACATTTTCGATAAGAATAATTTCTATAATCAGTAGGTAGGTAAATCGGGAACTTAATGTCTTATTACTAGTAACACTTTCAAAAGTATGACGGCTTTCAATTTTATATTCAAACGTAGTGAATATTTTGCAGATTATAAGTAATATAGTGAAACTAACGTATGAATGTTATGTTCGAGGCTTTTTTCTGCTTATCCGAAGCATTGTGACAGCCATTGACCACACAAACCGTCTTAATTTATATAAATTATCAGAGATGTTTACTCTGACACGTAACCTTGACAACTGACGGGACGTTCGTGTAAAGTCGGGCCGACTGAGCCAAATTGGCTCAGTTTGAATTGCTTCATTTTCTTAGGCCTACTCGGTTTCTAGGCGTTATTATTCTAAGTTTTTCATAGCTGCCATATCGGTCCGTAAAAAAACGGACCGCCGCCGCCGGATCGGTAAAATTCAGTGTAGTGGTGCACAAACCCCTTAGGCGCTCATTAGGTGAGTAATATTATTACATGAATAAGTGATATTATTCTATGCTCGCCAAAGATATTTTAATATAACAAGATTGTGCACTATGAAAATAAAAGCAATGTCAATTCGATTCTATGCAGTTACAATAAGGTTTATTTTCGTATGACATTTCGATAAACGGAAAAACGAGCCGAGCGAGAGGCTCCTAAATAGGATTGCATCCTTGTCTACTGGGCTGCCACCATTAAACATTTTTGGTTGTAGTAGAACTTAATTCAAATTCATATTTCCTGTTTCTTCTCGAGAATTTTCAAAATATTAATTAATTAAAAGGAATGTTATGCTGATAATAATAAAGTCCAAATCATTTGTATTATTTAAAACCTTTAAAAACTACTTCTTTAATGTAAGAGTCGGTGTTATGGTAGTTTTAGTTATAATAAATATGCAACACTTTGCGTCTGGACAATTTTAATAAAAATAAAAACATCATCAATATAGCGACATTTATGTGTGTAAAGTTAGTGTGTGGATCTTAATTATCATTTTAAAAATACGTTTAAATCAATAAAAATGGTTCTCACTTGATGTGTGAAAGGATGCAAAAGCGAATCATATAAACGTAGCGGTGTATCTTTTGATAGGTAAGTATTTATCCCACCAAAGTTTTATTCCTGCGTATAGTAGGGTGTCCATTTCGTTTGTAATCTATAGACTGGAATTTACTTTCTTACTTAACCCAAACATTAATTTTCATTGTTTCAGATTTCCTAAAGATGAAGAAATTAAAAAAGGTTGGCTTAACGTCATACGGCATACCTGAAAAAAATTACACAATACTCAGCAGAAGAAGAAAAAGAAGAAGAACTTTATCAGAAAATAGGCATGAAACAGAATTTCGTCGGTGATACTGCAATACGTTCCATGTCAAGAAAAATCGATTTATTTATTATTGATGAAAATGATTAAGAGCGTGTGTCCGAACGCACTTGCAAATCGTTCTAAGTCGTCAGCCAATCACAAGGCAGTTTTCAGTGCTGCAATATGTGACTTGTCAAGTCTTTTCAGTTGTACAGGTCAGTTGTCTGGGTACTGCAATAAGTTCTATGTCGACGCAACGGTTTTTCGCAAGCTGAAAATTGAAAAATAATTGTACCCAATTTTTTGCGTTAATTACAGTCATAGTTATTTTACTATATCATTAATTTACAACCATTATTATTAACATTATCACCTTTTTTTAAACATCAATATGTTTCATGTCAAAAGAAAGTGTTAAAATAATTCGTTGCAAAATGTGCTTAGTCGAATTATTTCCACATTAGAGCTACACTAAAAATTCATTCACATATTATTTAATAGCTCTTACTAACGTTATAACACCACGTACTTATCAAAAACTTAGCGGCATAAACAAAGAAAAAAAAACAGTTTTTTGTCTCTACTGTAAAATCAGTTTTAGCTGACATAGCACGATTTGCAGTATCACCGACGATTTATTAAATGTATTATAACATCTGTATTTTAATTTAAGGTTAAAAAAGTAGGTACGCAAAAAACGAATCTTTAAAATTAATTGGACACAAAGCCTCCATGCGTCAAAAGATCCGCAAGACAATTTTGTTTAGCAATGTATAGCCTAACTAATAAACAGATTTTTATTACTTTACGTGGACTTTTTATTTCTATCCATTTTAGCAAAATACGCCTATCAGAACTACAGACATACATTTCATATAAGTACATACAGGTCAAACTGACAACCTCCTCTTTTGAAGTCGGTTCAAAAGTAAGTATGCTTATAAAGCATATGACTGTGTATAGATTATTCGGTTAGATAGTGTCGGTACACCCGCACGGCATTGTGGCAGATCGACACTATCTAAGCGAATGGACTATATGTGTCGATTGTCACATTATTGCCTCATAATCATAATATTATAGAAAGTGAGTTCGGATGTTTAAATGTATGTTTGTTTTAGCTACAAGAGCTCCCTAGGAAGCGTGGTGTTGGAATCCTACGTGAGCCAAGTCAGGGGGGCTACCGCGTAACTTTATGGATATGAACTTCATACGTTTTTGGGAACTTTAAGTCAATTTTATAAAGAGAAAGCCCCCCAGGGGGGCTACCGGCTAAGAAATCTGGATATGGGTATGGGCTTCAACTGTCATTTGAATTCCTTATTCTGATAGATTTTTGCTGCTTTGTTCTGTTGAACGTTGCTAACTAGTTATCGTTATACCCGACGCACTATGAACCAGAATGCCAATCTAGCCGGACAAAAAGGGTTACCTCATAACTTTATTTTTTTTAGTAGAATCGATAGCTTATGAACCAGAGGTATCGATTCAGTAATTTTTTTTAGCCACTACTTTCTGATAATTTAATAATTTCAAATCATCTCTGAACAAGTGAGTTGTTTACGATGAAATGTTTCACTTTTTTAAGTTTGATGTGTCAGTGTTTGGAGATAAATATAAATAAAATTGTGATAATTTTGGTCATGAGTCTTGAAGTAGATGGTATGTATTACATATTTACCAATATAGTTATTGCCAACACCAATTATTCACGTATTATACTCGTAGTTCAAGTAATAATATTCTTATTTTTTTACGTTTTTCTGTATTTGATGGACAGGGAACTACTTGTCCCCTCATGTCCCCGGGCTGTATTTTTTATATAAAGAAGTTACGTATATGTACTTCAAAAAATAGTAAGTTATAGGTAGCTCACGGTAGCACAACTTTGATTTTTTGCAGAAAATGTAATTGAGGTATCCCGAAGCGAGTTTTATCAACAGTGGCTAAAGTACCCAAAACACGAAAAAGTTCAGGACTATATGATTATTTCTCTACAAGATTTGATTTCAAAGAAGCTACGGAGCCATGCGTAAGGGATATTAAAAAGAATATAAGCCGAATTTGCTCAAAATTTGCTGAAAAATGGATTCAATGTGGAAAAATTCGAGATGGTTTTGAGACAAGGACGATTGGTGTTGAATGGCTGAATGTTGAAAACATCAAATAGTACGTGTTTTACATCCTAGTAGGTCAACCTACTCCAAGCCCTGGTCGCCCGAAGACCAAGTCTTCTTGAATCTGTAAAATGGAGGAAATTGTGTGAATCAAAACCTGAATCATCTTCGTATAAAGCAGATAAAGAAACTCAGGTCCAATACTTAGATATCTTAGATTCTATCCTACTAATTCCTACTATCCATATCCATCCATATCCATACTAATATTATAAATGTGAAAGTGTGTTTGTTTGTTTGTTTGTTTGTTTGTTTGTTTGTCCGTCTTTCACGTCAAAACGGAGCAACGGATCGACTCGATTTTTGGTAAGGGGATAGTTTGGGCGCTGGAGAGTAACATAGGCTACTTTTTATTCCGGAAAATTATTATAAAATAATAATGATTATTTTGTATACTTCTTCTTCTTCTTTTTATGCAATGGCGTTTCCCTTCCGGATTTCGCCAGTATCCAGATTATTTTGTATAGAAAATCGATAAACTGTCGTACTATACAAAACTGTCATTTCTTCCATAGCCGCTTCCAAAGAGGTATGTCAAAGAGTATTGTAATCACTGACGTTTTAGCCGCTTTGGATTACCTACTTTTTAATAAGTGACATTTGTGGCAGGCAGTGTATAAAACTTCTTCGCGATTATTTATTTTCATCCGTCTATCTATCTATCCACCATAATTATTATGGCAAAACAGCGTTTGCCGGGTCAGCTAGTAATATTATAAATGTGAAAGTTTAGATGTTCGGGTGTTTGTATGTTTGTTACTCAATCACGCCAAAACGGCTGAACGGATTTGGGTGAAATTTGTGACATAGATACTTTGTAGCCTGGAGAGAAACATAGGGTACTTCTTATCCCGGAAATTATCACATTCCCGCGGGATAACATCATGTATTCCACGCTGGCGAAACCGCGGGCGGAAAGCTAGTTGTCTATAAAAAAGGATCGTTGGGACACCAGTGATGTGCGAGGCCAAGTTGACATCATCGACAATATTAATGTTGAGTCGGAGAAACCCTTGGACCCCAGAAATCAACAATTTGCGAAGCTGCTGGCTTTTAAACTGGAGCAGGTTCCTGAAGAAAAACGTACAATGACGTATTCAAAATTATTGGATTTCGTTAGAAAAGTCTGAAGCTTAGCAAATGTGAGCTTGCCTAGTCGTGATGGATCTGAATAAAGATAAAGAAAGTTTTATTTAATTTCCATTATTAATTAAACCAGTTTGTGAAATTGGTAAAGTGTTATTCCTTACTATTTTTACCGAACTAATGTAAAGATGTTAGATATCGAACTAAAATTCAAAACACAAAGTAAAATACCCTAAGACAGTAGTCCAATTTAACTAGACCTTCACACACATACCAAATGTGTAATAAAAAGGGTCAGCGTAAAGAGGTTATTGGTTTTCTCGTGATTATATTATGGTTTGTGTCCTTTATTATAACTTATTATAACAAACTATGTGCATTTAAAGCGGTTACTACTTACTACTAGCCTTAAATAATATTGTCCAGCTAGATTGGCATTTTGGTTCACAGTGCGACGTCACAAAACAAGGAACTGATAGCGGTTATTATTTTTATAAAATTGACTTAAAGTTCCGAAAAACTTATGAAGTTCATACCCATAAAGTTACGCGGTAGCCCCCCTGCAGGCGTAGCATGAGGAACCCGACAAAGATTTTGTCTACCCCTTAATGTCATTTTTGACAGTTAAACAAAGAGTTTGTCTACGTTGGGATGTCATTTTTGACATTTCAACGTAGACAAAACCGCTCTCGAGGTCGTCATGCTACCCGTGCTGGTCAACTATAAATTGTCCTCGAAAAAAACCAAATCGTGTAGTCACTCACGTCTCTCTCATTAGAGAGGGATGCACACCATAATAGGGCTATCTCGCTCGGCTCGGCTGTAACTCATGAGTGCGCAATCTTGTTAAGCCCCCAGTACACGATGGCCGATCATGGTCGGCGACCATGTTGGGCCATCGTGTACAGGGCCGGTTTGCGTGTGATTGCTGACTGTGAGCAGTGATCGCCGGCGATCCGTCCCGTGTCGGTTTTTCGTGCACGATTCAAAGGGAGTTTGTCGCAGGCCACAATCAGCGTTCACACGTTGGCCGATCATTCAGTTTGTCATGATTCTAGTTAATGGCAACATTGTTACTCGGTGGCGCGGTTTTGCTTTGCTGTGATTGGTCAACGTATTATTGCGTGGACCAATCACAGGGCGTGCTTTGCCCGCCAACAGGCGACATTGGCAAGGAGTTTTGTTTGGTTGAGGCGTCGGAAGAGAGCGCAATCTTGTCTTGGCGGTTAAGTGCGATAGAACTGATACAATTAAATTTAGGCCCTTAAGCAAAAGTGTTTGTATTCTAATCTTGTATGAAAAATATACATACAATCCTTATCGAAGCATTATCTTTCATTCACCTGCAGCAGACCTACCATCCTGATGAGGAGTCGTCAAACTTCAGAAGCGGTATGTACCCACGCAATTTTTGATTCCGATAATAAGAATAGTTCTTTGCTATAATAATGCCAAATGAGTTATTCTCCTTACGCAGAGAAAAGATAAATGATCCAAAACCTATGTTACTACGCTGAAATTTTAAATACCTTTGCGGCGGATTGTGTTTCGTATATGGTCGGGGCTATTCTCCGGCGAAACGGACATAATCTAGATCGCATTTGTGTTTGAATTGATTGTGTTCGTATACGGTCGGGGCTACCCTCCGACCATACCAACATAATCTAAAAAGTTTACATTAGCTTAATACTAAGATTTTGCTAATTCGTGATCGGGGCTACTCTCCGATCGAGTTAGTTGAGTCTAAAGCGTTAAAATTTAAGTATTTGTGTGGAGGATTGTGTTTCGTACATGGTCGGGGCTACTCTCCGACGGAACGGACATAGACTATATCGCACTTCTATTTGAATTGATTAATTGTGTTCGTGTACGGTCGGGGCTACCCTCCGATTATACTAACATAATTTAAACGCGAGTATGTGGTTGATATTTTCTTATGGCACGATAATAGCGTGTCTTGATTATGTTTAATTTACATGATTTATTAAAGGTGGATTGTACAGAATTTATGATTGGCATTATTATAATAAAGAACTTGTTAATAGTATGCTATTTATGCTGTTTATAATCGTACACATGGAGCTATGACTAGCAGTTTTGGCTGTGTATACATGTAATATTCTAAATAATTAATGCTAGATTGGAACTACTGTTTAATAGTCCTCATCGTTTTTATTAATCAGTGTTAATACACAGATTACATTATTATGAAAACATGTTTTTTTATATACTCAAGTCGATAAAAGAAAAAGTAACGTTGTAAAATCTACCTACCTGATAAATGATTTAAAATTGGTTTCTTATACTAGCTTTCATTTAGTCGTATAATTTTTTTTTTTTATAGTGTTTATTGTTGCACAGAGTAAAATCACTTATGGTTACTAAACCTTGCATACAATCCATGTTTTAACGTGATAACTAATACCAACAGTGGATAAAAGAAAACGATAAGTTATGGGGTTTAGCAACTTGATAATTTATTTAAGAATGATTTAAGATGATTGGTTGCTTACATTTAATATTGTTACAACTGATGACAACCCTAATAGATTTTCCTTTTGTTTGTTGTTGAGTAAGTGAGTCATGTATGCTTACTGGTTACCTACGTTACCTGGTAAGATTGGTTACGTAGGTATTATTTAAAATTGAATTCTGGCTTTCTATTTATTGATAAATTGATTTTTTGGTATTAATTTTGTGGATTAAATGAATACAAAGATGACGGATATAAATGGGAATACGAATTCTTCTACTATTCGAATGTTTTTAATTATGAGTTATGATTTGACTATTTTGACTGCTCATTGGGTAGGTACAAGAGATACATTGAATTTTCTTGTTGAAATGCATTTAATTGAACTTCAACTAGGTCTTCTTGAACAATGTTTGCAAACTGGACGATGCAAAAATATCCTTTTATTTAGGGGGCGGTGTACGTTTGAAGCATACACTCGTCGGACATTAGGGGGTGATGTATGTTTGTTAAAATACATCGGATCGGATATGCGATTTAAAAGAATCCAATATAAATAAAAAGGGAATGAGGTCAAATGTTCAATATTCGATTCCTTTTTCTATTACCACGCAGTTTAATAAAATAGTGTGTCAAGTAAATCCCAATTTGCCAGTTGAAAAAAAAAAAATTTTTATTCAATTATTAGATATTAATGAACATATAAATACCGTAAATAGTAGACAGAATCGCCACTGAATAGCTAAGTTGGAATTCATTATTCGCACCACAAAAGTAATGGGCCATGTGTGTCGCTTAAAATCGGGCCATATGGGTCACTTAACATCAGGCCATGTGTGTCGCTTAAAATCAGGCCATGTGTGTCGCTTAAAATCAGGCCATGTGTGTCGCTTAAAATCAGGCCATGTGTGTCGCTTAAAATCAGGCCATGTGTGTCGCTTAAAATCAGGCCATGTGTGTCGCTTAAAATCAGGCCATGTGTGTCGCTTAAAATCAGGCCATGTGTGTCGCTTAAAATCAGGCCATGTGTGTCGCTTAAAGTCAGGCCATGTGTGTCGCTTAAAATCAGGCCATGTGTGCCTATAGCTCAGTTGAGTAGCCATGTGAGCTACGAGACGGCCATGTGTGTCGCTTATAATCAGGTGTGCAATTGCGTGGGGTAGTCGTATTGGTTTGACGGTTCATATCGTGTTCAATCGGCTGCAATTTGTATGGAATGACATTTATTATGTAATCAAAAGCTGTCAAATGGATACGATTGACTTTACGCAATTCCATAGCAGACCATGTGCGTCTTAGCTTGAGTAACCATGTAGGCTAAGAATATGTCGTCCATGTGAGTCGTTTACGATTAGGTCATACGTAACTATAAATAACTTGTCGTATAGGAGCTATAGATATTCGACAAATGTGAGTCGCTAATGATTAAGCCATGTGTGCCAACAGTAGGTAGTAACCGCTTGTTGAGTATCAATGTGTGTGGTCGGAGTAGGAAAGGGTTCATCACCTTGAGATCTGTTTCATTAGCTCAGTATAAGCAATAGGCTACCGATTGAGTTTGACGTATTCCGTCGCAATGCAATTATAAGTCAACACGTCAAGCATCCAGCTTGTCAACCAAATAGAATATGAAACATTATCGTTTGCCATGATATAATTCACTCTGGTATTCATATATTGTACCAAATACAAGACATATGTGACACAGACAGACGCTGACCATTAAATAGATTAAAAATTCGTAGTGATTAGTCGCTAATACACATCAATCTTTATTGAAAAAAAAGGAAGGATTGATTTCTAATATATCGATATGAAAGTGGATGTAGGTCGAAGGTTTATACTATGTATTACTAGACCATTTGGACACTTGTTATCATAAAAAAAAAAGTAATTTTACATGCAGTTATAGCAGACGAGTGAATTAGTTTCGAAAGGTACTAAGAGTCCCGGCTTATTTTCCCTTATAGTAGTTGGATAAGCTAGCTGCTCTTATCCTACTAATATTATAAATGTGAAAGTTTAGATGTTTGGATGTTTGGATGTTTGTTACTCAATCACGTCAAAACGGCTGAACGGATTTGGCTGAAATTTGGGACACAGATACTTTGTAGCCTGGAGAGGAACATAGGCTACTTTTTATCCCGGAAAAATGTCAAATTCCCGCGGGATAACGTCCTGTAATCCACGCGGGCGAAGCCGCGGGCGGAAAGCTAGTTTTAAAATATAATGTCTCGAGTAAAAGAGATCGAAAGCTGACCTCTCTTTTTCCGCGGTGACATCTGGTTTACAAGATTATATACCTTTGATCGTCTTAGAGACAAATGCATATTTTTTTTATTTTTTTGTATTCTTCACAACAGGCACAATAACAGACAACAGACAGAACATTAACTACAAAGAACAATCATTTATGATAACTTCGAGCGTGTCTGCGCCCAATTACAATTGTGCACAACACTTTTAGTTTTACAAACTAATTACTAATTCGACAGCTTAAAGTCAGTAACAATAGAAAATAAAAATACTTTAAAGTTATATAAAACAAACATAATTTTTACTGATGCAATATCGTTCTTTTGAAACAATTTAAGCTACAATTAAAAATGTCAACGTTATTGCAACATTCATTATAAAAGGAACACATTCTCAGCAATGGACTATTCTGCGAAACATTGTTTCTGGCAGACGATTTACAAAATAGTTGTTGATTACGCACTGACCGACCGGGTACTTTAAACTTTAACAACTCTAGTAACCTACTTTCAGAGCGTCCATTGGCAATCGAGTGGAGCATACTCAGATCATTCATTTCTTTCATATGATTAATGTTCTTCTTAGAATTATGGTTGTGGATGGAGAGTTGATAATCCAGTGAATTTTCTATAAATTTCAAGTATTTTGACGACCTCTGTGGACGAGAGGTGTACGCACCGGTTTTCAAGGTGCCGCTATCTCTAGAGGTCCCGGGTTCGATCCCCGGTCGGATAAATGTTGAAAACGAACGAACCCGTCGTTGTTTCCAATTTTCATAATACTAGTGCTTAAGCTACTATACTTTGGTATTGGAATAATGTAGGTGATTGTGTCCAATATTCATTGTAGTTTGGCAAATTCACTACAGAAGGATAAATAAAACACAATGCACTAATATAATTTATTTGTTCTAATGTTTCCGAGGTCAGAAAGCGTACACGGGTCATTGAAGGGAAAAGGCGACAACTGAATAGAGGAGCACATCACCTACTCCCTCACTGATGCCTCGTTGTCAACGCCACTTTATCTAGAGGATTTCCGAGCCATCACTTATTCCTTGGATCTTCGTCCCGAGACGGGTGGATGGGCGGAGACTGTATATAAATATAGTATCGGCATTGGATATTAAAACTTGATGGCGTAATTTCGTTAATTTCAAATAATGTGACTGTTATGTTTCGAAATCCAGTTTTGGCATATTTGAAACTACAGTCGTCACAAATTAAGATGCCCGTTTTGACACATGGTAATGACCATAGAATGTAACTTGTTACGAAAACAAAAAAATCAAAGTTATGCTGATTACTTATCAAAGGTGTATGAAAATAATATGTTACATTTTTGAATGCATCATAAATTAAGGCAAAGTGTATTCCGCGTATTATTTTTGCGTTTATTCCAAAGTAAACGCAGATTCGATTAACTACGAAACGTCTCGAAAAACAGTTACGTTCTCAGTCTTTATTTTTTTAAATACTAGTGTTGTAACCGTTGTGTGCAGGATTTCTCCAGTTTCATTCAATTATATCGAAATAATCGTTATAACCACTTTAATAGATTAATTTGTAAAATTGATCTTTTTTGTGTGAAAACTAGATTGGCGTTTAAAGCATTAGTGAAATTATGAATTGGCAACAATGATTTCGATAAAACGGCTTCTAGGCAAACGTTAGTTATCCAAGGAGAACGTTTCGAATAAACCGAATGAAAAAAATTAAAATTCTTTAAATAGAACCTAGACAACCTTGCACACCTCACCATGTCGCATCGTCACGTTCACCTTTCCAGAGATTTCTTTAAACATGTTTCGTTCGGCTTGTTCGAAGCGTTCGCATCGGACAAGCGTGCGTTCACCATAAGCGGTCTGTACACGTGGGTCCAACCACTGGCCAATACATCGTACATTGACACTTTTGAACGAACAAGGCGTTTAAAAAGGTTCTTTCAAAAGTGTTAATTAATATACGACGACCGATTTGGCGCAGGGGTAATCTACTTGCCTTCTGCGCCAGAGGTCTCGGGTTCGATTCCCGAACAAGACAAATATTTGTGTGCATGAACATGTCTATTTGTCTTGGTCTGGGTGTTTTCTATGTATATTAAGTATGTATTTACAAACAAAAAGTATTTAAGTATATATTTATCCGTTATCAAGTTCACGTAGACACAGTTTCTTAAGAAATTAACTACGTGCTTAGATAATTGGTGTGATTGTAAGAAAATATTTATTTATTTATTATTATTATTTATATACGACGTATTGGCCAATGGTTGGGCCAACGTGTACAGGCCGCTATAATAAGTAATGTAGCTACTCTATGACCATGTCTATGCTGTAAGCTGTAGTTAAAATACTTGCACTTTTAGAGCCAACGCGCACTTGTGATTTTTAGTCGACCGATAGTTTAGTCGGAATCATAAGACGATCGTGATCGTTTTGAGAACCTGCGAGAACTTGTGATTTTTAGTCGACCGATAGTTGGTCGATAGTTTAGTTGAATCCGGGCGCGCACTCACATAGTCCTTCATGCACAGGCCGATAGTTGTATAACTGTAACTATAACTATAGTTGTAGTAACTATTGGCCAGTCATTTTAGATAGTTCGATACTGAATGCGCAGTCTACCGATAGTTGGTTGATAGTCTAGTTGAATGCAGTGCGCGCGCTCACATAGTCCTTCATGCACATTACCGCCCGGCCGATAGTTGTGCGATAGTTTGATCGTACAACTATCGGCCAGTCGTTTTCGATACTTTAATCGGTCCATAGTTTAAGCGCACTGACGATTGCCACTGCCATATAACTATATACTGAATCCGAGAACGACCAAACTATCGCCCGATTAAAAACCACAAGTGCGCGTTCGCTCTTATATAAATTATGCAATTTAAGTGGATTCGATTCAAGTTTATATAACATAAATGGTCAATTTATACTTTAATAATATGTTTATTAAAAGTATAAGTACCTATATAGTAAGTTTAACATTTTATAATAATAACTTTAGTCTTAATCTACATAAGTTGCAAACCTACTATAATCGATTAGTTACTCAGAACCTTAATCGATTAATCGCGAGAATCGATCACAGACTCGTATGGTTACATGCCTAATTATGTCACTTTAGCATGTGTCAAAACGGGCATCTTAATTTGTGACGACTGTAGCTACTACAATGACTATTAATTCGGAGTAGGTATCGAACAGGGAATGGTTTTAGTTGGCGAGTTTAATATTTACATTCTATTTATTTATTTATTTACTGGAAGACCAACTGCTTAACCTAATACATTAAAAAGCTTAAGTAAACATAAAGCCGTTTACAGGTCTTTACAAATAAGACACATTGGATACACATACATAACTTCGAAATATAACTAATATCTAAGTGTAATTTAGCAACGATCACCGTAAAATAAGCGGCTTACAATACGCTTTATCGACGCCTCGCTATAGTGTTATAGAGATGAAAATTTATCTGTTTCGAAAGTATATTAAAACTATTACCTACTCGCTCAGTACCTAATCATTTCCATAATTGTTTAGATCTGGTCAGACGAACCACTTAATAATGTATTGATTTGGTTAAATATGTGTGTTGAGTGTTTACTGCTTCCAGATCCCAATTTTAGCATCCAGTACTTACAGCAAAGTGTACGTGCTGTGGCAATGAGGGGAGATAACGATGCTGAAGCTGCATACTCTGGGGTGATCGTGCCGCGCCCGTGGGTTGTGGTTGTAAGTCCGATTGAGACGAGTGGATCGCTGATACTGGAGTTAAATTATGTTGAAGTATATATCATGACATGTATCTTATTTTACTAATATTATAATTGCGAAGGTTTGGATGTTTGTTCCCCAATCGCGGCAATCGGCTGAACGGTTCTTGATGAATTTTTGGAATCTCTTGTCTCTGGAATCTCGAGAATAGCATATTGGCTACTTTTGACCCCGGGAAAATATTTTATTTCTCACGGGGAAACAGCGTGAAGTTCATGTGGGTGGAAAGCTGTTCATGATTTTATTTATCCTATTTCTATCCATCGTAACCTACTTCTTCATATCTATTCGAATTATAAGTAATTAATATACTTTCACTATATTCGTATGAATATGAATAATAAAATTGTTGATAAGAATGCGGGTCATGCTCATACGGGGATAACTTTTAGACACTTTTAAGTTTTGATATTAAATTGGGAACTTGTTTAAAATCATTTATTGATTCATTATTAGAAATGATAATAATATGATCTTTTGATTTTCATGTACCTACGGACTGGAACCATGTATTGTGCTATTCTAACAGAGGCAAAGAATAATGCATTTGGGATTTGGTGCTGGAAGCCCTGGACGACTGGTTGACAAGTTGAAAAAGCAGATAATTGTTATGACGGTTCAAATTGTGCCTACGGCGGCATCTTCATTAAAAGTGTAACTTCCTTCTAAGAATATTATTTTCATTTAAAAGGTAATAATCCCTATTACGAATATACCTTTAACTTATAATTCCTATCGTCCACATCCATATCTTGACATAATTCAAATTGTGTACTATGGCAAATATGTATTTATAACTTGGTTTGTTGCTCATATCTGGTTAAAAATTGGTAACTGTGGAGGGGTCTTCAGTTGTACTATTGTAAGATTTTTATATATTGTAAGGACTAAACTATGTCAAACTTGGCGATGATTAATTTCATGTAATTTTAGGACTGTGATCCTTTTATGACTCGTAGTTGCTTTTTCCACCATTTGGGTGAAGTGTTTTATAAGAGTTCCTGTTAACAGACTACAGCAAAATTCTGTACCTATTCCTATTCTAGCATCCTTGGGGATTTTGCTTTTGACACCGTCTTATATTCTCGAATGTAACTTGACAATGCATTGATGTATACTACCAAGCTAATTCATTTTTCTTTTTTCACCCATGACTAATGCATAAATAGATTAAACCAGACTTTACTTTCATCATTCCATATACACATAATTAAGTAACAAGTATAGTTCCAAAATAAGTTTTCTATTAATAATAGTCGCTTGCTTACGAATGTCATGATTACATTAATTTGTACATTGATTCGAATACTTATTGAATAGTTCGTTGTTGATAATTTATTTGATTTGATTATGTATTAATTTACGATTTACATATAACAATGTTTACACGGTAAAATCTAATACCTATATTGTAAACAAATCATCGTCTAAATATTATGTAATTGTAAAAGATTATTGTTGAGCATTGTGAAATATAATGTATTTGTTTCAATTAAGTACTTATGTTTTAACTTAAGATTTACACGATCTTTTATTGCCACTCTAAGATTAATCTAAATATGTATATAGTTGTAAGATTTTACTATTTAGAATTAGTTGTGTAATTAATTGATTTTAAATACTTTTAAACACATCTTAGATTTCTGCGCGAACTGTCCATATAAATAAAACACTTTCACTTTCAATACGCAGATCCTCGCTAGAGAACCAAGATACTTTCCCAGATTGATGCGCGAGGCTATTGAAATTAGCAAATACCCAAATTTCAATAGAGAAGATGGTTGGAAGATACCACCAGCTTGGGACCCTATAATCCATCAAGTAAAGTCTCAACCCAAACCACACACTGCAAGAACTAAGGATACGGCTAGTTCTTTTTGCAAATAATTTTAATAAACGGAGGTCGTCCCCCTTCGTGTAGTTTTCTTGCCAGTTCTTTCTTCGAAGGGCTCCAACTTTTGTGAACTGGTGGTCGAGTCAGTAACTTTTTGCTTTGCTATAAATAATTATTATCCAAATTACTAAAACAAACCAAAATATTAAATTAATAAATCATTTTTTTTATAATTAAATATAAAGTTAAAATAATCAATACCTAACCGTATCCTGTTTCCGAACGAAAAACAAAGACAATTAAAGTGGGTATATTCTTTTATTAAAATCAAAAAAATAGTGTAAACAAAAAAAATCTCAAAAAAGCAACAACCAAGTTGTTAAATAAATTGCGTTTAAATACTTTTTATAATGTGCGTCGGGAGACAGCACATTGTCGGATGGCCGAATGTCATGATTCTAGTTAATGGCAACATTGTTACTCGGTGGCGCGGTTTTGCTTTGCTGTGATTGGTCAACGTATTATTGCGTGGACCAATCACAGGGCGTGCTTTGCCCGCCAACAGGCGACATTGGCAAGGAGTTTTGTTTGGTTCAGGCGTCGGAAGAGAGCGCAATCTTGTCTTGGCGGTTAAGTGCGATAGAACTGATACAATTAAATTTAGGCCCATAACCACTCAATGGTTCCTTGCCTCCTGGAGGCAAGTATTTTTACCCGCCCCAATGGTTCCTTGCCTCCTGGAGGCAAGCTGACTGCTAATTAAAATACTTTAATTAATTGTGTCAAATCACTCTCTGTTCCTATCCAACTTATAGTAATCTTAATCTAGACACCTTATTTTAATCGTAGAACAAGAAATTGGTCCAATTTAATGAAAATTTGGCGTATTATATTCGATTGAAGTTCGCCGACTTGCTTGCCTCCAGGAGGCAAGGAACCATTGCGTGGTTTAGGCAATGTTAGCTAAGTATGGAAAAATAAAATATAAAAATATAATTAAATATATTGTACTAAATATGTTGTAATACATTAATATATACTTCTCGTACCCTCAATACCCATAAAAAGTATATATTTAAAATTTATCTACTTTCAAAAAAGAAGTCGATACGAAATCGATCCATACTTTTGTAGCCCGTAAGGGTGATTCTTTACTTACATTTTTATATTTTTAATTAAACAATATTTTTCTAAAAGAGAGTTATCTTTTTTTTACTTTTATCTAATAACAACATTGTAAACTATTATTTTAACACAAATTGGTCTGTAATAATTGTTTATTTATTAGTATTTATTGCATGTTTTAAAAAGAAATCGGTAAAATATTTCCTTTTCTTCAACTTCAACTCGCTGTTTCTAATTAAATCGTAATAAAAATCCATCTACAAATCATACAATCTTATTGCAAATTTAACTAGCATTATAAATCAATAATAAGTTTTTATTAAATCCTTCTAGTTTTTGAGTAAAACTTAATTTAAAGCCGAGCGAGCGAAGCGGAGCGGAGCGGAGCTGTGCTGAGGAACCATTGCCCCGTAAGCATATTTAAGCGTGCGTAACCATTGAGTGGTTAAGCAAAAGTGTTTGTATTCTAATCTTGTATGAAAAATATACATACAATCCTTATCGAAGCATTATCTTTCATTCACCTGCAGCAGACCTACCATCCTGATGAGGAGTCGTCAAAAGTTGATCTGAATATTTCTGCGTTGACTGACGTGTAGAATATTTTAGATTTATTGTTTTTTTTCGTAATCAGCTATGGAATTGCGTAAAGTCAATCGTATTCATTTGACAGTTCATATTGTATCATATTAAATGTCATTCCATACAAATTGCAGCCGATTGAATACGATTAGCTTACGCAATTGCCCCCCAGGCCATTTTGTGGAGCAAATTACATTGTCAAAAATATCCTTGATGTTGTATATCTTTGATAAAATATATTTTTTATTCAATTGATAATAAAATACACTTAAATTCACAAGATGTATAGGAGTATTCTGTTTCTTTATCTAAAATAAGTTATAAGTAAATAAAAATAAAATGAATCAAACGTTATGAATACATTATTATTATTTTATCCCATCGGTTGCCAAGCTTTTTTCGCAAATCGCGTTATCTGGCAGCCATTAAAAATGGCGACGCAAAATTGTCCACTCAGCACTTGCAAAAACAATTTGAACTATTATATATTTGAAAAATGGAAAATGAAGTATTTAGAAAAAAAATCGACCCGTCTCACAACTAGCTCCGATGTGCTCTAGTTGTGAGACGGGTCGATTTTTTTTTCTAAATACTTCATTTTCCATTTTTCTATTATAAAAATTGCATTGTGAATGCAAAAAACTAAAAATTAAAATAACTATTATATATTTATATATTATTATATATTATTTTTTATTGGTATCTTTATAAAATAACCAATCAAAATATCTTATTTGCGGAGTAAATTATTGTTTTTTAATTTGTTTATTTTTTATTTATTTATTTATATTTTATAAAAAATATTTTATGTCACAAAATTTTAATTATGCATGTTTAACAATGTATTTCACTATTACTTGATAATAAATAGACTAAATTATTAGAAAATAATAAAATTAAATGGTATTATTTTAATAAAACTATAAAAAAATACAAAAACGGCAACAAATCACGCGTGACCTTGAATGACCTTGAACTTTAAAACGTCTATAGTTAAATCCAAGTGACGCATAAAAGTGTAAGGATGGTCTGTGGTGTTAGCGTATTACATTATTTGTCATAAGAGTCCAAAAAACACGGTAAAATAGACTCTATATCCAATAACCTAGCTAATAAAATCGCTTGAAGGTCATAGTACCCGCCACGGGATGTTGGCAAACCGATGATGTACAGTGACACAAGCTTTTCTGTTCCGGTGACAGCCGTGACAGAGGAGCCACTTGCAATACGAAATTAGCTGTCAAAATGGACTGTCGTATGAAAACTGTTTTAGTTTCAAAGATAATCACCGGAACAGAAAAACTTGTTG
Organism: Crambus lathoniellus; assembly: GCA_949710035.1. Taxonomy (NCBI): domain Eukaryota; kingdom Metazoa; phylum Arthropoda; class Insecta; order Lepidoptera; family Crambidae; genus Crambus; species Crambus lathoniellus. Next base: position 10,005,683 of record OX453301.1, on the reverse strand, counting down.
CACTATAATTTGATCCCGTGACAGGTAAGCTGGCACGGTAAAGGATATTGGGTTTAATCCCCGCCCAAGAAGTATTGATATGATGTAAGTACCTATTTATTTTTGTGTCTGGGTGTCATGATAAATATGTCTATTATTACTTTAATGCATAATTACATTTATCTAGACATATTATACAAGATCCAGACTCTATTAATATAGAATCATTCTCGTAATAAATTAAAAGCGCTGTCAATGTAAATTGCATAAGCCGTCATTGCATACACATCCATCCTCATGGCCAGTCCAACGCAGAATGAAACCGGCGATCGTGTGAACACTGTCCCTAAATGATCGCCGGTCATGGTCACCGACCATGGGGGCCATTATTGGGCGAGTTTGCGTGTGATTGCCGTCTGCCAGAGTGCCAGCAACGCAAACCGGCCCTGTACACGATGGCCCATCATGGTCGGCCAACATGATCGGCCATCCTGTACTGGGGGCTTTATTAAGCCCCCAGTACACGATGGCCGATCATGGTCGGCGACCATGACCAATACATCGTACATTGCCATTTTTGAAAGAACCTTTTTAAACTTGTTCGTTTCAAAGTGTCAATGTACGATGTATTGGTCATGGTCGCCGACCATGATCGGCCATCGTGTACTGGGGGCTTAATATCTTTGATGCTCGCTCATTAGACGGTAGGTTTTGCTGTCACTGTCAGTCACGATCATGGAGCTAGACTTAATACTGAGGTACAGTATTAAGTCTAGCTCCATGGTCACGATTCTTTTAGTTTAGCGCATCAAAATGAACCATTTTGCCACCACCACCACGCTGTCCGAAGTTCTCTATACCGATTTTGGTTAGCTAGTCTTCTTGAGATATAATTTGTGGTCTTGAGTGATGGAATTGACTGATGGTTGCATGACCGTCTAATGGCTGCCTTCGGGAACTATTTTTAATATACTAAAAAACTTCGGTGATTTCGGGGAGAAAGAAACCGATCAGTTTACCCATGGAGCTAGACTTAATACTGAAGTAACTGTAGTTCTCACCCTGAATAAAAAAGTGTACCCAGCAAATTTGACATTTAGTATGTAGTGGCCATGAACCTCGACTTAATACTGAGGTAACTGGAGTTCTCACCCTGAATAAAAAAGTGTACCCAGCAAATTTGACATTTATGTATGTAGTGGCTGTCAGTTGTCTCATATGACCATACGTATTTTTTTAAAGTGTAGATGTAGGTGAGACGGAAGACAGCCACTGTGTAATTTTTGGGGACAAAAAAGTGTTAGTACTGCACTCTCCAGTTACCTCAGTATTAAGTCGAGCTTCATGCATATGACCATACGTATTTTTTTAAAGTGTAGGTGAGACGGAAGGCAGCCATTGTGTAATTTGTGGTCACAAAAAATTAAAAAGTGTACACAGCAAATTTGACATTAGTATGTAGTGGCCATGAAGCTCGACTTAATACTGAGGTAAGTGGAGTTCTCACCCTGAATAAAAAAGTGACCACCAGCAAATTTGACATTTAGTATGTAGTGGCTGTCAGTTGTCTCATATGACCATACGTATTTTTTTTAAAGTGTAGGTGAGACGGAAGACAGCCACTGTGTAATTTGTGGTCACAAAAAATTTTTCGTACTGCACTCTCCAGTTACCTCAGTATTAAGTCGAGCTTCATGGTAGTAGCTGTCAGTTGTACGTATTTTTTTAAAGTGTAGGTGAGACGGAAGACAGCCACTGTGTAATTTGTGGTCACAAAAAAGTGTTAGTACTGCACTCTCAAGTTACCTCAGTATTAAGTCTATCTCCATGAGTTTACCTGTTACCATGGAGCTCGACTTAATACTGAGGTAACTGGAGTTCTCACCCTGAATAAAAAAGTGTACCCAGCAAATTTGCATTTATGTATGTAGTGGCTGTCAGTTGTCTCTTAAGACCATACGTATTTTTTTAAAGTGTAGGTGAGACGGAAGACAGCCACTGTGTAATTTTTGGTCACAAAAAAGTGTTAGTACTGCACTCTCCAGTTACCTCAGTATTAAGTCGAGCTCCATGCCTGTTACTTACCTTACCACAGATAAAAATAAACAAATCAAGGATATTATTTCATAACTTACGTTTATTAGTATGACTTACTTAAACTTAGCTATTTTTTTACATTTGAGATCATAATTGGAACAAAATCTTTTTTCTATTTTTCTATCAGCAAGAGGTAAAAAGTACCTACCAAGTACCAATACAAAAAAAGTACTTATAGAAAATCCAAATCAAGTGCATTTGAGGCTTTCTTTTTCTGCCATCTAATTTGATGATTGCCTTTTAAGCCCCCAGTACAGGTTGGCCGACCATGGTCGGCTAACCTGTACTGGGAGCTTTATACAAACATAGATGTTTGACTGTCTATAACTTAAAAAGCTCTGTAAGTAAGTAAAAGCAAGTTCATAAATAGTATCAAATTCAGTCAGAATTTTCATTGTAGGTAAAATAAAAAATCATAATATCAGACTTCAAACACAGTTCATAATAAATCTTACAGCATCCCCTTACTAAATTGTAAGCTTATTTCTGATTTAAGTACCATAAACGAATATAAAACTAAAAACAAATAATCTCATTGCAGACTTTTTTCTAGTTAATATTATTTGATTTTTATACATTAGGTAGGTAAGTACATTACAAAACTTTTTCCACTTCCGTATCTGGAAGTGGAGGTCACTGCTATTGACTATCAACTTTGAAATTAGAATAATGACAAGCACTATTAATGATAATTTCGCTTATACCAGATGTAGGAGTAGTGTGTGATGGTAACGGCTCAATATGAGTTGTTGTACTCAGTACTGGTGTTGTGTATAGGTTCCCAGTGTGTATTGGGTTAGTGTTGTGCGGTTGACTTGTATGGGTATACACTGTGCAAGCAGAATTCGGTTCAGTTTTTGTATCACAGATCATTCCCATCTTTACTTCAAATATTACATCTTGTATTTTCTTCTTTGCTACTAATAAGTTTTTCTCGCCTTTCAAAGATCTCAATTCATTGGCAATGTATTCCCCAAATACTGCGAATTCATCTCTGTTCCTAGGTACGTTTGGATAAACTTTAAAAGTGTTAACCGAGTCTGTTCGAGCTACTTTATGTGGTGGTGAAAGGCTATCAAGTTTACATTCTGAAATGGAAATATCAGACTGTGAGGGAATGCTGCTAGTTTCTGACACCAGTTCCTGAAAACATTTAAAGACTTAATTAACAAGATTTTGAGTGTGTTAGTTATGTTTTTATAAGGACAAATTGATTAACAAACCTGTGTTAGTACTCGGTATGGCTTACTGGAGTCTTTCATAAAGTGTAAATATTCGAAAGCGTACCAGTTACTGATGTATCTATCGTTTGGATCTTCAGCTAATGCTCGAGCCTCCCTTGCAGACTCTCTGTTATATTGTGTTCGTAAATGCTGAATCTTTTTTGTAGCATCTGGGATTGAGATACCCAAAATCTCAGAAATGGATCGTAGTTCCTCCTTCCTTTTCTGTTTATCCCTACGAGTCTCACACAAAGAAGGATTCCAAAGGCTAGCATTCATTTGTAGAAGCTCGATCAACTTTAGCGTCTTGTCTTTAGACCACTCCATTAGATAAACAGAAACAGCGTGATCGTTTATCGGCTATAAAACGTAAACATTGGAAAGCTGTCTGTTTCTAAACTAATCGTTAGATGATTCAGTAAACTGCGTTGACTCTTCGATCCAGTCCAGCCAGTCCGTCCACCATTATTTATTATAATTTTTAATTTGACACTCGCTCGCTTGATATGTAGACTGACAGATTGCGAAAATGACGTTGACATTGACAATGTTATTTTGCGAAAGATGTTTTCGGTTTTGGAACATACAGCCAACCATTTCACAGTAAAACATGTGTAACAATCTATGATCAACAATCTATTGTTGGTCGAAGGTGGGTAAATAACAATATAAACTTAGTTTTATCACAGTCTATATATTTCCCTTCCCTAGGTTTTATGATGTGATTTACGAATTTACGTAGTAGCTACTTCGACCGATAGCTTTGACAGAAGAATCCTTTGAGGTGTGTGGAGTATTTTTACGCATTTTAACTTTTCCACAGGTTTTCAAAACGGTTTGCTGTCCATTTTTTAAGACTGTTCAATCAATGAGGTTTTGTCAATCGTTCGTCCTTTCGTAGAAAGTTTAGTGTGAGAACTGAGGGATGAATCTTTGGCTGTAGAATATAACTTTTTTTTACTAATTCTATGATTTGTTTTACATATTCACGGCATTTGCGTTTCAGTTACTAAAAAAATATGTGGGCTCACACGCCACATGAATGCGTTCGATTCCTAACAGTAGAAAACTAATTTAGTGTAACTAGGCTGGGTTTACGTGGTATTATCGTTGGTTGCAGCAAGTGCTTATGCCAGGCCTGTCTCATTTCCATACAAGCGGCGCAAAATCCCCGAGATATTTACCTACTATTTTGGAAAACAACCTAATTTCAACCTTTTGCATTGCGTATAGCGTGCATAATACAATAACTGTCTGCCGTCTCGCTTCAATCTGCTAGGGCTGTCAGAGGTACTACTTTATCTGTGAAAGTAATACACGCGAAGAGAGACAGATGGCGACACATGCGGATGCGTGCGCTGCGTGTGCGACAAGTCGAGCGAGTGCCAGCCTATTGAGACTAGTCCGGTGACCGGACGCTTGCGTTTATCATACCTAAACTCGGGAGTGAAATTTCTGTACCGTAAGGTACTAATATATATTCTGTGCTTATGCTACTTAATTTGGGATTGTTTTGTTTGGAGCAATGTACCTAGGATGTGATAGGATGTGATCAATTTAAATTATAATATCATTGGATGTGATGGTTCATGGTGTCCAAAAATTTGGTCATGTTCAATAATAAAACAAACAGACATTTCGTTGTCTCTGATGTCATTTTACCCCTACATGACCCCTGCCAAAGCCATCTTCTATCTCACTCGTTGAGGAGCGCAAGCAGCCGAGAAATAATAGCGGGCCACCCATGCCCCTGCACGGAATGACGGACAGGAGATATAAAACTAGAAATAGAGTCCGGTCCGCACACTGACCTCTACTATTACACACTGACACTGGACTGGCTGCTGTCTTATTATTTTTGTGGCTATTTGAGTATCGCCATTTTGCGCTGTAGGCCAAAAGCTGTAGGCAGATACGAGTGTCTATGTAACTAAAGTTTGTGATGTTCCTTACAAGGAATTTATAAGTACTACGTACAACAGGAAGGTGTCTATCACGGGTAGGTCGTGGGTGAAAACACAGTACAATACTGGACCCAGAACAGAACCTTGAGGAACTCCAGCTTCTATGTTATAGAAACTAGATCGGGCTTCACCTTGCTTAACCTGGAAGGAGCGACCAGTGATATAATAGGGAACATGGAATGTGGCAAATTAGCTTTAACTTTGGCTAACAGTCCTAACCTAACTAACCTTGTGCCAGTCTCGATCAAAGGTTTGGTGTACATCAAGGAAAGCCGCTGAACAGTATTGCTTGTTTTCGAAGCACTGACGTACTGTGTGATAAACTCGGTGAACTTGTTCAATAGTCGACTGTGCCTTTCGGAAATCGAATTGGTGATCTGGCGGTTCTGGCGTAATACTGCACTCGCTCAGAACCGCTCGTAACCTGGTAAGGAATATTCTTTCCCAAAGTTTTGATAGCACAGGAGTCAAACTTATTGGTCGGTATGATGAGGCGTCATGTTTGGATTTTCCCGGTTTAAGTACCTATCATAACCACTTGTGATATTTTCCAGAGAGCGTAGGAAAATAGAACAATCTGAGAATGGCATTGCACAGACAGGTAAGAAAAATGATAGCCTTCCTGGGCAAATGTTTTCGAAATGTTGGAGTTATTAGGTCAAACCCAAGAGCCTTTTACGGCCGAGGGTCCTGATTTCGCGTGCAATTTCTTTGGGTGAGAATGGCTTAATCGAAAAACACAATTGCAGATCTCTATTTAAAATTTCGGGTATATCTCATCAGATAACTGTTCGTTTGGATTGAAAACTTTAGATAAGTGTCGGGCGAACACTTCCAATTTTTCAGACTCTGTTCTTACCCATGCCTCGCTCCATCTGTGATGGCCTGTATTCCCGTTGTCCTTTGGATCTTGAGGCCTCTCGTGTGTTACGTTCTGGCCCGGCCACGGCGTCAAATAAGGCTGTGGTTTTGTCAGTAAACGGTACGGATAAGTACCTCGTAGTACCTACTTAGATGGAAAAAAGAGTACCACAGTATTTCATCAGTTATAACACATTTTTGGTGGCCGGGCTGCAACGCACACGACCCAGCCCGGCCACACTTCTATCGAAAAAAAATAGGTAACTTTACGATGCAATTTTGGTACGAGGTAATGGTACGTATTCTGTACCAACGAGTGTCCGTTTATCGTTTCTGAAATAAAACGCCTGACATTATTGTTTGAGCAAATAAACGTAATTTACTATGGTTCAGCTTTCCATCTTTATCTACTTAGATAACTTGAAGGAATACAACTGAAGTATGGTATTTATAAAACATCATATAACCACAGAATAAGCAACTTTTCATTAGAAAGATTGCTTAAACTGTGATAGAACTATGTTAAGGAGTTTCACCTCTCATCATCAATCAGCTCACCCTAATAACCTGAAAGAAAGATAAAATTAAACTTATTTTAATTTTTAGTTTTTTGTATTCACAATGCAATTTTGATTACTGAAAAATGGAAAATGAAGTATTTAGAAAAAAAATCGACCTGTCTCACAACTAGCTCCGATGGGACTCGAACCCACGACCTTTCGCTTTCCGGGCGACTGCTCTAACCACTGAGCTACGGAGTCGTTACAGCTATACTACGTTTTCAGCTTTATTAAAGGTTATTTAATATTGATTTATCTGAGGGTTAGCGAGATAAATGCCAATTTCTTTTGTGAGTCGGTGCTTTTCCAAAATCGCCACATAACTAGGCGCGTGTCAATTTCTGGAACTAAAATTATGACATGGGAATAAGGCTTATTTTTCCGATCGACCGCAACGATCAACGCCCTCTGACACACGCCAAGTTATGTGGCGCAGACCATTTTTTTTCTTTTCTTTAACGAGGGTAAGCCTTTAAAGAAAATACAAGAAAGCTAATTCATTCTCATTTATTTACAGACTACAATGTGAAGGGACTATCACATTATAAAAACGAGTGCTCTACTAATTAAACATATTTACATTATAATATACAATAATTATCACTACATACTCCCTCTACATAAAATGCAAGTACAGCTCAGTAGCTCCAATTATCTATCCCATACAAAAATTATCACTTTTTTATAATACAGGAACTAAATTAACAACAAAAACATCGTGGAACACAAATCAGCGTTCAGAATCACATTAAGAACTAAAAATAGTTTAAAATAACTTATTAGCATGTAGACATTTAAATGTGTACAAGAAACAATCAGTTCATTTTATAACACCATCAACGTCTAGTTTCAAATTAAAATAAAAAAATATTGAACTTACTAAGAGTTTGATTCTTGCTACAAAAAAGGAGCCCGTGGCGCAGTGGATAGCGCGCTTGGCCTGCGATCGTTGAGGTTAAGCAACGTTCGCAATGGTCGGTCACGGGATGGGTGACCAAAAACTTTTCATCTCGAGCTCCTCCGTGCTTCGGAAGGCACGTTAAGCCGTTGGTCCCGGCCACACTTAGCCCGCGTGGTGGGTCATGGCTCATTCTCCTTATTCATCCATAAGGAAGGCCAGTGCCCCAGCAGTGGGGACATTAAATGGCTGATGATGATGATGATGATGACAAAAAAGGAATAAGACAGTATAATTTTGCGGCAATTAGAAGTTGATAGTTGTTATTTTAATTTAATACAGTTCTATTTCTTACACTAACATTTTCATTAAAGTATGACTAAAACAGTTAAATACTTATTAAATAGAGTAAAAATACTTTTGTACTCTCTTCTTGTAGGTATTCAATAACCAAACTCTTAAAATAAGACAGTAGTATGCATTCCGTTACGTTTTAATATGCAAGGCAATACAAGTTCAATAATTAAGTGCAATCAAAATATTAATAACTTACAGGATAGTCGGACGTTAAACAAATTCATTTAAATAACAATAACAATTTAAGACTGGAATACACTTTTTCAATAATTGCAGTCCGTCCGTTGCAACACCTCTAATTCAAAGAAAAACGAAACATCGTTAGATACGTCTACTAATGAAGTTTTTTAACGGGTATACTATACATCCCCCTCTCCCACTCTCCGGGCATGACAGAATCGAGTGAAAACGGCGGCGCGGCGGCGCCGGCGGGACTAATGAAGTAGGTAGGCCTGTTGTTCGTCAAGACCCGAAGTGTGAAATGTTATTATATCGGACTACTAAGGACTGGTCTTCACGAACTGTATTTGCAACACAAGAACTGCAACTAATTTTGGTGTTCCAATCTTCATAATTAAACAAAATGTGAACAATTATAGTATTACATCGTTTATATAAAATAATGTATAGACAATGTGAATTTAAAATAAAAAAGAGATTCTTTAATTCAGAAGGAACTGTCCAAGTCTAATAAGCTCATAATAATATTACGATTGAGGATAGCTTTCGATTATAAGTTAATATTGTATCATTAATGTAATGAGGAATAAATATGGAAATACAAAAATAGTTATCATTGTATCTTCTTGCCCAGAATAGGCATCGCAAACCACGATTGTTGGATCACTTGCCAATATTCTTAATCTAGCCATGTAATGTAATGCAAACGTGTATCAACCGTACGTCCGAAGTGCGCCCAATTTTGCTCTACTAGCTCAACAATCGCCGTTCGCGATGGTAGCAACATCATCAGTGCATAGGGAACTAGAGACTACGATTTCAGTGCTTCTAATGAAACCTCTATCAACATTAATAAAGTCACAAAATAACCAAGACATTATATATCACTTGGCTGTATCTTATCTGGTACAAAGAAACCTATATGATAGCCTTATAAAAATATAATGAAAAGCAGCGCTCGTTTGAAGGTACACCAACTAATACATACTTTCAACAAATAATAAGGTACCTTATTTTTAACAATTGACCATAATTATTTGTTTTGGTTTAACCAAGATCAGTCATCTTGGTGGTTTACGCCAACCAGTTGGTAAATACAATCTGGCGTAGATTAAAGTATTAATTTAAATAACAACTTTGCTATAATTTAATTTAGGCCTACCTAGTTAAAGGAATACAGTTCCCACTGTGCTAGGTCTTGACTCTTGTCTTGACGCATCACCAAGAAGTGAACTAAATAAATACTAGCTATCTACATCTGTACATTGTCCTCACATAACTGCCCTATAGTCTTACGTGACATCCTGCGGTCGGGGCTCTCGAGATCTGAAGAATCCTTTCTCGGTACGACACTCCCGGATGGTGACCGTTTGAAGGTTGACGGTGACATCGGTGATGAAGATTTGGTCCGCGACGGGCGAGCGAGCCATCCAGTAGGCGGCGCTGCGGCGAGGGGGCTGCGGAGGAGGAGGCGGCGGTGGGATCGCTGGCGCTTCGCCCCACGAGTCTTCGTCTTCAGGTTGCGGGGCAGGGGGAGGAGGCCTAGCGCCTTTCGGCTCAGCTGGCGCGGTTGCCGTAGGTTGCGTATCGGTGCGTCTTTCCCGTTCGGGAGGTATGTGAGCGTCGGCTTCCTCCGGGGAGTGCGGCGCTCGTCTCGGGCCGGTGCGCGGCGCGGCAGCCTCTGCGGCGGGGGACGCCGGCGCGGCCGCCCCACCCGGCGGCGCCGCGGGTGGCGGGGGTTGTGTGGCATGAGGAGTCCTCGCTCCGTTCAGTTTGGTGGAGTCGTGGCGTTTGGCCGGAGGACTCATCGTTATGGTAACCCCGATCTTGCCCGATTCCCGGGAGAGCACCTCGGCCTTGCGCTTGCCGGGCGGCGGGTGGCGTTCCTCGGAGCCGCTTCGGGCGCGTTCCACGGGCGAGTGTTCCCGCTCCCTCTTGCGCCCTTGCCGGCGCATCTCCTCTCCTCGCTCGAAGCTCTGAATCAAGCGCGGGTCGAGTATGTTCTCCTCCGGTTCCCAGGTGTTGTGTTTCGGCTTCCACCCTTTCCATTTCACGTAGTACTCCACTTTGTTCTGGAAAAACGAAATTTTGGCGGTTAACACATGTGTCGAAAACGATTGCACCGTTGGAGTGACGTAGCGTAACTGATCGGTGGCGTGCACACGGACGGGAGGGTTGCATACATATATAGCCTTGCAGATCGTATGCGATAATATTACAGTGAAAGTGCGGGAGAGGTCATGCCATTCTATAAATAGTATCTGAAATTAGGTTAACTGAATTGGGCCAAAGTTTGCACTACTTTTAGTCGATATATCGCTACAAATATTATGTTTGTCATGTTTTTAGGGTTTTTTGAAGTTATAAGGATTAATAATGGCGTCTGGGTTTGTGATGGCGAGTATATCGGGGCACACCTGCCGGCACCAGCTGCGGCGGCTATCTCCCATGGGACCGGGAATCTCGACCTTACTACACTCGACATAAGGACGCGTTGCGAGCTACAGATCCGCATGCAACGAACGGGGCGAGGGACTTGCATTAAAAACCGTACTAATTAGTTTATTTGGCAAGGGTAAGTTAACGACGGGAAAATAACTGGCTCAGGTTGTTTACTTTTATAATACCTATAGATGTAAACACTTCATCGGAGTTTTCAAGTAATTACAACCAATAAACATAAATTATTGGTTGTTAAATGTAAAAAAAATGCCACAGGTTCAGGTATAACAACAATTAGCAAAAACTATATAGGTCAGCTATTTATGACGTGAAACTCACTACATATTCAGTAACAGAATGGCCGATCGATGGTCCACTTCGAGTAAAACTAGGACAGCCCAATAAAAAAAAAAAAAAAAAAAAAAAAAAGCCCGAGATTTCAGCTGAGAGCGCTCTCGCTCGACGTCATTCATTACCTATAGGTACATTTAAATCGTCCTATTTATTTTTAAATTGTTGCAAAAAATGTACTTACTTACTTAAAAAAGATGGCATGTGTGTTTTTTAAGTTTTGGAACAAAAGCAACTTGTTGTTTCCTATTCAGAAGTCAGACATCAGCTGTTTCAACGCAATAATCCACAAAAGTATAAAGCAACCCTATAATAACTTACACCAGACATTTCACTGTGGCGCTACTTAATTTCCTTAGAGCACATAAAGGAAAAGGTGACGTAAGCCCCTTGAGTTAAGGCTGAAATTGCTTTGCTCCCTTTGCACATTAGGGCGTATCAATACTGAACAGCGACGGGGAACCCTTGCGTCTTATTGGTTTTAGTTACAAAGGGTGAGGTGAAGTTTTATGGATGCACTGACTTTGTAGTGTGGTAAAGTGCAAGTTGAATGAAAAACTTAATGCTTTTAAGAAGCAACGAAAGGCTTCCTTACTAAAGACTATCCTTCGATAGAAGGTCTGACGACACTGGAAGTAATATACAAAAAAGGTGTAAGTAATTAAATAAAATTTAAATAAAAAAAATAAGAAACTATAGAGGCAGCCACGACGGACGCAAAAACAAAAAGTTCAAGTAGGTAGGTCAATAAGTGCAGAAACTTAATTAAAAATAATAGGTGCTTTTCATAAAAAAAATGCAAGATTGTATTCACTAATCATCAGGTAAAACCAAACCATACAATACGTCGTTAAATAAGCAATTAATATTCACACTATATCAACACATCACTTGTAAACCGAAACAAAAAGTTACCTACAACACAACAAAAGGCCATAAACCGTCTGTCGTATTCTTAACGACTTTACCTCAAGCAGTAATCAAACCAGACAGTCGACGAAGACTAACAACTGAAAAAAAAAACAAAAAACGAAAGGATCACCGGGACGTGTGGGCAAGGTAAGCTCGCTCGGGCGACACGCGGATTGGCCGGCAAGCGGGCGGGCGGGGCGCGAGCGGGGCCCCCCCGCGCGCGCTCTCCCCCGCTACCCGTCCCGACCCACAAACTTCAACTTGCACCCACTATAGCTCTTACACCACCCACATAGAGTCCAATATGTAGCACTCAAGGGCGTATGTAACATGGCGGTTTTGATGGTTGTAATCGCGCCATGGGCGGACCGTGGCTCAGAAGCATAGACGCCAATTAGCGAACGCAACTCTCGTAATTAGCACGGGAATAATTATCGGATTAACGATTTGTTCGATAATCATGCAGGTGGACACTTTGATTGGAATCTGGAGGCTGGTATTGCCAGTGCTACAGTTTCGGTAAGGTAGTTTCTGATACAACTTTACTGAGTATGTATTGGAATTATTATTACATAGATATCTTTGATAATTCTTGCAACCAAAGCTTAGACAATGATGCAATGAGTGATTTACCTATCAGATCATTTATAAGATAAGTTAATAATAAAAATATGTTCACTCGTACGCTAATTGGAGATAAATAATAATTTTATGGCGAAGAACAGTGTCGTGGAGTTGCCAAAAGTCCCCCTTGTCTTATTTCATGTGAAAAACTTGTCATAACAAATAAAATATATGGCGAAACTACCAATAAAAGCAGCAAAACATTGTAAATTGCAATGCAAGACTCACACATATAGAATACTGATTTCGTTTTGGTAACTTGATCATTACGTACTTTATACCTACAATCGGATTAAAACGCTGCGTCGAACATAAGTGGGCTCGTAACACAATATCTCATACGTTTTACAAAATTTCATTTTAAAACTGGAACGCACTATCCAGTTACAGTTCGCGTGAGATGCAGTTCATCAAGACCAGTTATGTCCGAAATTGGGTATGACAAAAGACGTAGATCCCTGTGTCATTCTATCGGACTGTAACCTATGTATTCAGAGTACGTCCGCAACTGTGTCTTTTACTTCTTCTAAACGTCAAAAGTTTTGCTAAAAACTGCTACTTTGCCAGAATTACTATAAAAAACGTCACCCTCAATTTTTTATACTTCGTTTCTTCGTGTGATAAATGTTGCATTTCACCAAACTGTAGATACTTATGTGCATAGGCTATATTCTAGGTCGATCTGTGTGCGGTAGCCTAGGTATAAAATTTCTTATGGTTCAATCTTTATGCATATCAAAATTCAACCGTCCGACTTACTATGGCTCTCGAATGAACTTTACAGCTTTTTACACATCATCATCATCATCATCATGTCAGCCGAACGACGCCCACTGCTGGGCATAGGCCTCCCCCAAGGATCTCCACAACGATCGGTCCTGCGCTCTGCCCGCAGTAGTTACACATACAAGTAAACAGTACGAGGAATAAGATTTAGTTCTTATGTACGTATAGGTACATAATCATAATCAAAATTGTAAGCAACTTGTTAAAGGGAAATATTGAATGAATTGCATCACAAAAAATTACTAAGTTGCACAACGTAACATACTATAGGTACTTACATTTAGCGTTTTTACGTGTGCATTTCAGTATATTTGAAGGTTAGGTTAGATTGGTGAGCAGTTAAATATGTATTATGAAATGTGTGTGGTACTTAAATCTATGAACTATTTGGTCCTCTATTAAAAACAAAGATCAACAGATCGATCAGCTCGTGATTTACTTGCAATATTTGATGCATAGAGAGAGTTGTATATGAAAGGGATTCTAACAATCATTGGAAACGCTGTACCTATGGGAAACATTAAAACCTAATTCAGAAGTTGCAACTGTTTTTAATTAACACAATTTACCTAACTGCGCGGCTACACTGCTTAAAGAGGAACAGGCAAGTTTCCTCAAATTGCAGAAATCTATTACATGGATGGATCAGTACAGAAAAACAAAAGATAGTGTAAACATTAGATTTTTCTTACATTACCTACCTACTACATGACTTTTATAATGCTCATTGATACACACCCGCATAATGCAATTAAACTAACAAACGCTGCGTGCATGTTAGGAATAAATCAGATCACTTCGGGTTATACGGCTTGGTTAAATTGGTATGACAATCAAATAATTTATGAATAACCCACTACATTTTAAGAATATTGAGTGGCTTACACTGCTGGTCTGATAAGGTTAATGCACCAGTGACTGGACTAATCGTCTTGCAGATAGAAATGGATATCAGGCGATAAATCTTTCTTGTTATCGTTGTCTACTATCTTAAAATTGGTAAAAAGGTGCCTTAAAGAACTTTTGAATACCTTTAAGTTTTGAGAAAGCCAGTAGAAGAATTAATCAAGCTTAGTAATAATTGCTTGGGTTTGGTAACATTTGATTTATTTAAGCTGCGAGTAGGTACCTACCTATAGTATGGAACAACAAAACCATTTATATATCCATGAAATTGAAAAAGTATTTTCTTCTTTCTCTTTATTATGTGAGTGAGACTAATCATATTACCTACACAAGAGGATATTATCACAATCCCTATCTTAAAACCACAGAAAATTTTAGAATTACTTACTGCCAGCGGACATTCTAAAAAATCGCAGTCAGGGGGCCGATTCTCAGGCAATCGAGAAAAGTTCACTTTTATAAGCTCGAAATTCAAATATAACACAGTTTTTGTATTGTCAGAATTTTACAATCGAAAAAGTTCGATCGAAAACCAGTCGAACGCAACGAGTGGTAGGTACAGACCAATAGATGTTAGTATACGAACTTAGCTGTCAAAATGAATTTGTTGACATGTGGGACAGTTTAGTTTCTTTGAAACGTTCTAACTTTTCAATAGAAAACACAAACAAAATGTTCGACATACGAATTACCACACTGAAAAAGTTCGAATGTCTGAGAATCGGGCCCCAGAACTTGTTGTATCTCGTTTGAAAAAGTTAAAAAACTAGCTATAAAAAAGCTACCTAGTAATTACAATTTACAATTACAAACAATCACAAATTTTACAACATTATCATATCGATTGATTTTGTTTGAGAATTACCTACATTGTATCAGGGGTAAAATTAATTGCCCGTAGTGCTACCAGACATATCAGTAGTACAAAAAAATCAGTAGTAGTAAAAAAAACTCCCATGGTACTACCAGTAGGTAGTACCACGGGTAAGCAGCGTATTTCGAGTAAGTTATCAAGAGCTGAACTAATGAAGAATGAGGAAAACTATGTTAAGGAACGGATAAACATTTTATTTTCCCCAAAAATAGATTACCTACGACAGAAATTGGAACTGGAAGAAATATTTTATGAAGCAAGTAAAATATCGCGGTTAGGAGATAAAGTGGCATTTTATGGCTGGTCGGAGTTTATAGAGAGAAAATACCGACAAACGGGAGCGGACGATGAAAGGATAATAAATTGTTGGCGCCTCGCCAACACTCTTATGTTGATTGCTTTTGAAGTTGGTTTTAAAAATGTCGACGATCCTCTGATGAGGACAAAAGCTTTTTGGATATCACAAGATACACATTTAGAAAATGCAACAGATTGTTAAGAAACTAGATACAGCGTCTTTTATTGAAGCAATTGAATTCTCGCATCCGAAAATAATACCATTATTTTTTTTATTCTATGGATATTTTCTCCAAAAAACTTGCAAATTATTTTGTATTTGAGAGATTTTCCAATAATAAGGAATCGCTTATTTATCTACCTTTATGAAACTAGTCAGAATTTAAATTTTACGAACATTCTTTATGGTCAATGTTTTTGATTTGGTTTTTGTTTATCATACTTCTTGTAGTTTTTCCTTTTTTTCCTTCTGTGTTACCTAAATCAAAATTTTACAACTACAATTTAAATTTTCCGCTATACCAAGTGTACATTTCATAATCTATCAGGCTGTCGCAAATTGCTCCCGGACCACGTCGTGTCCCAGGGGAGGCAGGGAGATTAATGGGCTCGTCCCGGTTATCCCGGTTACCCCGGTCCGCGGGGATAGATGGAGCGTTTAAATACGAATCCTCTCAAATTGCCCGTACTCGGGGGCTGAGAAATTTACGGAAAGCATCACATTGTTTCTGAGCTCTCCGAGTAGGTTATATTTTTTAATGTTGGGTATGTATTGCACTATTGTAGTGACACGTTGTTAGTCTGTATTTACACAACAGTCATTAATAATTAATAACTTAAATCAATCGATGTGTAAGAAAAGTAAATAAAGTTTTGCGTGTTTCATAATAATAATTATATCTAGATGACTTTGTTGTTACCACAGGAAGATCCGAGTTTTTTTAATTACCTTCGTAAGTTTTAGATTTATATGATTATTAATGTTTCCTTCGAAAACTAACTAAAAGTCTATATATCTAGACATATTATATAACTTTATGTTAAAGGAAGCTGGGGCCGTACCGGCGATAATCGCCGTAATCGGCGTAATCGGAAATCTGCTGGGTTTCAAATTAAAACAGATATATCGAGCCCCAATCAGGCCAAAATGACAAACAACGATTCATGATGTCCTAGGAAAATCGATATCTTCCAAATAACTTCGGCAAATAGTACAATAAGAAATTACGTACTTCGTAATTTATGTTTTAAGTTGAAGCCCGGCATATTTCCGATTATCGGAAAGTTCGCCGGTAGGGCCCCTGATCGTTAAACACATGTAACCTTTTTTTCTAAAGCATGATTTCTGAAAAATCCTTTGAACACACTCATTACCTATACAATTTTAATGACACTATTGATTCCAAGTCGGTTAATCAAAAGTTTCAATATGAATAGAAAGTCATATCAGTACCTATTACCTGTTCGCAATTTGTCGCGGTTAACGGACGATCGTTGAATGAGCCCAATCAACTACAAAGTGACGTGAAACCATCATCTCACCTAATCTTCGACAGTGATTCGGTGGACGATCGTAAATCATGGTGCGTGACCGATGAGGAGGAAGGCATGACGGGCGCGACGCTCGGCGCACTCATTAGCACGGTACCCACGTTGACGGATCGTGTTTACTCAGGGTATGAGGCCTGTTATTTGTGATTGGATTTCCACAGCTGTCTTTGATGTGAATTGTTGAGTAACAGTACTGTCTGTAAGTTAGAATCTGGGTTTTAAATAAAAGAAAGAGAAGAGAGAGAACGAAAGTTGGCTTGGATATCTACTACAAAGTGGCGTGAAACTTTCATCTAAATTCTAACCCAATTTTGGGCGGTAAATCGGAGAACTTTCGTAAATCATGGTGCGTGGCGTGACCGAAGGAGGTAGCGGGAACGACGACGGTGAGTGCACTCATTAGTAAGACACCCGCGTTGACAGATCGTGTGTATTAAGTTATGAGTCTGTTATTTGTGATTCGATAAACCCTTGCCTGTCTTTAAAAAGTAGCAAGAAGCAACAACAAATAGAAAAAAAAACAATATAAATAGAAATTGTTGATTTTAGTATTTTTAGATGCTAGAATTGCTAAGTTAGTTTGGTGGTTAATCAGTTAAAAACATCTCCTAAATATTCAGAATATGCATGAATATCGAAGTTCTCATTTATGATGTTCGGAAGAGCGAACTAAACATTATATTTTCATCAACAGAGTACTCGGGGAAAGAATTAAAATTTATTAGAGAAGCACTTAAAAGATTTATCAGTGACAAGCGATAAAGAGCTCAATCTGTGATAGCCGACGGTGTAAATTCAAACGTAATTGAATTGCGCCATTTAATTTTGTTCGTTGCGCGGTCCTCTCGAGGCGTTAAAAGGGTGGAGGGTTCGAGGAGGGTAAGGGGAGGTGGAAAAATATCAGAAGATGAATCTGGCCTCTGGATGCCGGAGGGCTGATCGTCACAATAACGATGCTGTCATGATAAAAAAAATTCGACTACGACAACTTGTTGATTGGAATTCGGAATAAATTTATGGTGAATTTGTAAGTATCAATTCTTCGACGGCTGATAAGTTAGGCTAAGTTAATGTCAGATTGAGAGCTAAATTAATAAGGATAAAGTCGGATTTACTTATCAATTTTGGACTTCAAATTTTTTAGAGATTCTGGTCTAACCCACCGACATAGATCTAGTAATATTTTTAGCCATACTATTTTTAAGATATCTATAAGATAGGATTACAAGCTTAAAGACTGTGACACGGGCAGACTAGGTACACGAAAAGTCCTTTTCGCGTAATTTTCTCAGTTAAACATGAAGCGGAATAAAACATCTGTTATTATTCCATTCACGTCTAGACCTCCGCTTAGGAGACGTGACGGAACACCCACATACGTATGCAATACATGTTTTGTCTAAGCCCAAGGAAAAGGACGGAAGAAAAAAGGATTTTTTTGCGAAAACAGCGCTAATATATATGTTAATTTTAACAAAGTGAATAAAAACAAAAGGAAGCATGTCAATCATGTCATTCTTTTTTCTCTCGACGTTCCTAAGAAATATAGCGCGTATTCTTTCGTAACTCAAATACCAGGAGCGCAGAGATCACTGATAGTAAACACGTTCAAAGCCCGCGCGTTGTGTGCGAAGAGGAAATTGATATGTCAGACAAGGTAAGCAAGTCGGGCGGCAATCGGCATGAAAGACGAACAGTGGAGGCAGTCTGTCCCGGCCCGGCCGGCGGATATCAGTCGCTGCGTAGCGCGCATAGGAGTCGGACGTGTGTCTCCGCTTCCTTCATTTTAATTCATTACGATGTTATAATGGAATGCTGCAGATAAAAATGTTGATGGGCTATTATGAAAGCAATAATTGACGTAAACCTAGTTTGTTGAAATCATGGTTATTAAAACACAGTTAAAGTAGCCTTAACTAAAATATCTATGGAATGTAAAACACAACATACTGGCTAGGATGTTATTTTACCGTAATTTCAATAGTATTGTCAACGACTACTCATAGCTTTAGCGGTCACACGGTCATCGACTCTGGGCAATTAAATCGATGCACTGTCAAGAACAGAACGTCGTCACTCAGTTAATAGCTGTCGTCAAGTGCTGGCTGTGGCTGTTGCTATCGGGAAATGTGTGCTCCATCCATATACAGTTTTCAGACGCAAACGTTGCATATGTGGCTAAAGGCATTCCCATACTATGATTTTTTTAAAGACTAAGATTATATATATAGTTCAACTTCTAGCTTCTTAATGAGAGTGTCAAAGAGGACTCCGTCGTTTGTAACGGTCTTTTCAGATGACAAACTTTAATTTAGAGTAATTGGAACTGTTATGCGGTTTTATCAGAACCATGATTTTACAACAAAACCGGCGTGTTTAGGAAACATTTTTATAGATATAAACACCAAACACAACACATCCAACAGATTTTCGGATGGGATCTATGGTTTGGGGAAATCTACTTGCGAGGCTGGTGGATTTTTCCTTTATTATTTTAAATATACTTTAATAATTGCATTGGGAATGCATAAAATAAAATCTATTTTAAATCATAAAACAAGTACCTAACCTATGAACCGTGAATAAAGATTTTTAAAATTCTATGGCTTCACCGCAGTTTCAAGAAAACTACAGAATTGTTTCATATTCTTGTTCAATTAATCTAACGAGGCACACAGAGCTCCGCGTACAAAGGGCCGCTCGACGGTCGACCCTCGTCGTTAGCACTTGCGGCGAGCCCGTGTGCAAACAACACTTGTAGGGAGGAAGCGTTTGATTTGTGAACAAGCCAAATCAGCATTGTTTGGAATACCGACGGAATAAGGAATAATGCTCCTGCCGAGAAAATGTCGATCCTCTCCATTCTATAGGAAAGACAGAAAAACATAATTTTGGGAAAACTGAAAAAGTGCTATGATCTCTGCATGTTTAGAAATAACCAATCATCAATAGGCATTGACAAAGTGTGAAGCCATTCGTTCCATGACTGATTTTATAAAATTATACTTTTACATTCAACTAATAATAAGGGTTTTACGAAATGAAAACTCGCATGATCGCACAAAAGATATCGTGTTGATATAATCCCAATATAAATATCGTCGTAATAACTCAATTACGAGGGATCACACCCTGCGGCGAACGAGATAGATAGGAGTAACGGCGAATAAAAAGTGCCCCGAGCCCGGGTGGCTTTGGCGGGAGATAGGGGAGACACCGCATCCAGAGACTGGACCCTTCATAACAGCGTAACTGATTAAATTCCGCTGTTATTGGATGTCAGGAACACTGCAACCGACGCAGCCGATACGAACGTTACCTTACCAATAACATCCACTCATTCGATTTCTCATACTCCAACAATGGCAAGCAAAACGAAAACTATGTCAATTATTTGGCACTCCCAACAATGACATCACGTGGGAACATCTGAGCACGAGCAACTATTCCTTCACTAATTACAGACTACTCCGATCAGATAAGGAAGGTGAACAAAAAACTGCCGTCCTTTCCTTTTCGTTTTACATTTACATAATAATGCGTCGATAACGGCCGCGTGTAAAGCAACAGGCATGTTTTGGTTGTTACAAATTTTCGTTATATAGAGCGTATCCTTGGTATTGATTTCTGATGATACAGCGGATTTCCTAAATAGAGCACGCGGATCAAGATATCAGCACCAGGTGTCTTATTGCGGTTCGATTAAAAAGCGATTTCAGTAGAGTAGGTTTACGATTGATTTTGCATTGACGGTGCTTTGTCATCTGATCGCCGACGTCGGCTGTTCATAAAGCATTCTGATTGTAGTGTAACGGAATGCATGTTTGCACGCGATACAATGCCAGTGCCGACTAATTGTGTGCGTCTCCCACATGCTTCCCCATTCAAGGCACTACTTTAATATTCCAAGCGTGCGTGTATGCGATTAAGCATGCTTTCCAAATATAGGGGACCCTTTCACATAAGAAAGTTTTTATATTCGGTAGGGTGGCGGTACCTACATTCTGCATCCCGTATATAAAGGCTTAGTTATAATTGAGGGTTTAGGTTCGACAGCGGCTGGAGTAGAGCTGTTGACTAATTAAATGTTTTCTGTTAAAATATTTTAGTGATTTTGTCAATTCTATTAAATACCAAAGAAGCTACAGGTTGTGTTTAATATGACAAATCATTTAAATTAAAGTTGGAATAATACTGCATTCAGAATTTGTGACCTAGTCCATCCATAAAACGGGAAAAGGCTGTATATTTTATGCTTTATATTTTAAGCCTGCCTTTCATTCAACCAAATTTCAATTCAAAGTTTTCAATTTTTTATTGTACAACAGGTTTCTCAAGCATAATATTCCTCTAACAGTTTTTGACATTTATGTTTTATAAATTGCTCCGAAAAGGGTCTGTGTAATTTAATACGGTATCAAAGGACGACTCCACGCGCGCCCCAGTTCGGTTCGCACTTTTTTATTTCATTCCGATATAGGGACGGATAAAATTACGCCGGGGTATTGTCAGGCGATTATTTATAGAAAATTTGGTCGCTTTGTTCCGTTTCCGAGAGCACACTTTGCCATCGTGACTCTATGATAACGGTATTTTAGTTTTTTTCATTGAGGTAATTTTTGATGCAACCGTTATTTGACACATGGATAGTGTCGTAACGTAATGTGGATTAAACAGGAGAACCACTGGTTTTAGTGTATTTATATCCTTGATGTTGTCATAAAAAGATGATAGGATAATAAACATTAGACTGAGAGGGGAGATACAGGGTTGCAATGATTCCAATGGTGATAAGGTTAATTATAAATTATGTTCAGTATCTAAATGTGCAATGCAATGTAGACGAAGATAAAGCTACATTGTGAAAATCTGTAAAAATAACTACTCACTCATGACAAAATATTGATAATGGCAAACCTTATTTTATATATTTCGTTATTTAATAAAACAATTAGTTTCCCAAATATTTTAAAGACAAAAATATTATAAGCACATATTCCTGCCATCTGTCGCTGATAACTTGAACCTCTTGCAAAGGCGGAGTGTAAAATGCCCAAAATAAACTTAGATGGAAATGTCAAAAGAAATGCTTCTAAAGTACTTATGTATATTTTAAATAAAACATTAACATAACATATTGACGATCTTTGAAATGACAAAATTTTATAAAAATTGCGAAAAGATGTGCCTATAAAGAACCCGGCTACTTCTCTTTAAAGATTGCTAACGATAACAAGTGTCCAAGCAGTGGTGGTTGAAAAAATATGTTATCGTTATCTTTGTTTATTTTTTTAAATACTTCGACGATAATTTAATTAGTCTTTTCACAATTACTTCAATGCAATGATAAAACTGCATTACAGCGCCATCTAAACGACAACGTTCGAACTATGTCGTGAGATGTTTGCTTTAACTTTTGCAGGACAAATAGCAGATAAAAGACATTTTCTTAAAGAAGCTAATTTAATGAAACCGTACAAAATCCTCAAAAATTAAGGCAAGCTAATTGTATGTATTATCACAGACAGGCAGTGTTTCTAATTGAGTTTGTTCAAAATACTCATAAAAGATATTTTCGTCCGTACAGAACAGTGCTCAACGCTGATTGGTCGAACGGTTTGGCGGGGAGCATGCGCACTGGCTGCCTCTTCGACCGAAGCCGAATACTGGCGCGTTCTCTGCAAGATACCAGGGCCACAGACCTCTGTAGGAGTTACTTTTACAAAGCGTGCTATCAAACAAATTCAAACTCTCTGTTAATGCGGTAAGGTCGAAAATTCTAATACGACTCAAGGCATGTTAGCGTTGGGCCTGCCGATAGATAACGAGGTGCGGGGACAGTGAGGTGAATTGGACTTTATAGCTTGGTAGGACGTTATAAGTTGCTTCGAGGTTGTGGTTTTGTTATTAAGTAGTTTCCTAAATTTGACACGGCGCTAGTGGGGCCGCGATAGAAACTTTCGGTCTACGAATTGCCGTATTTCAATTTAATTAGGAGCCGTAACTGATACTTTTAGGGGGCAGGTAGATCTTTTGTGATTGTTTTAATACCGGTTTCTGTGCGTTATTATCATCAATTAAGTTTATAATGGGTTATAAATTTTATCAAGCGAACCAAGTAAGTTGAGAAGCTTGACGGTATAAAATCGTAAAGGAATCATAATGTGATAATATTAAAATGAGGAGGTGTCAATGAGGCAATAAGAGACATGTTGATTGCAAAGTTTGAAGTTGAAGTAACAGATAATGACACTTAGGTAGTGGGGCACTATAATACAGTTGCAGTAGAGTGCGTGTCAGATAACTCTGCGCATGACGGTGGCGTTTTTGGCGCTAGTTACAGTACACTTTCTTGTTCTAAGGTTATGGAAAAAATTAGTATTCGATTTTGACCGCGCGCAGACTTATCTGGAGAGCACTTTAAATGTGCGTAGAGATTAACTTCGTCATGAAAGACGCCACATCATATGCAGTCTAACGAAATGAATTTTTTTTTGTCACTAGTCTCTAGGCTTGTGAAATGAACTATTAAATATTTAAAAATGATTGTTTTAAAAACTTGTCCATCAGTCTCTGAGTTAAGGTCAAAGAATCTTGAAGTTGTCAAAATGTTAAGCTTTTAGAACAAATTATTGTACTTACTAAACAATTTTGTGAGTAACGCTTACATAGAGACAAATTTAGTGCACTTCAAGATGATGGTGAAACATCTAGAGACAGTGTCATCAATAATTAATACTAAATTAATGAAATATCATAAGCGTAAATGTGATTTTTGGGTTTTTCCGAATAGTTGATGATTATTATTTACTATAATTCGAAAGCGATATGGTCAGTCTAAAGCTATACTTATGTTGAATAAACACAATGACTTATTCAAAATGTAGAACATCAAATGAAGCTTTTGAAAATTACATCTTATAATGATTGTACATATCACTACAACTTAAGTGTTTAAGTTAGTTTTTAGTTGTTTGGAATTTGATACCAACTTCATATTCGTTTTCTTTCTTGCCATCTTCAACCTGTCTTCAACTTTATCTGCATTAGGTACGCTTGATTATAAACTTGCATTATTATCTTTACCTTTTTCAGCAGTTCCTTGGGCAATATCTCCATCTCCATGCATATCGATAGTCTTTACACTCTATAGCGATTTTTATACCTACTCAGTAGCGACGTGTTAAAAGTTAAAGCAACTCGTTCATTACTGAAAACTTGGGTATTAAGTGAAAAATCCAGTTGCAATAAGTGTGTAATTTTAAAGCAGTTTCTTAATAACCCTAATTATGTAAGACGGTACACTTTGCAGTCAAGTCTTGACGTCTGACGTTCATAGTATGTTATAATGGATGTCACGGACTTTATTTTTCCAGTGCATTTCATTAAACAAATGTTGAACATTGATAACGGGCTCCTCCTAATACAGGTTTAATCAAACTTCAAAGGAGGAGCCCAACCCGTATAATAATGTTAAAATAACAGTTTTTTTTAACCTTAATTATAACTAAAAGTTTCCTTAGATCTTCAAGCTGTACCTAAGTTTTATAATATTTCTCTAAAATACATACTTGGCAATACAACAATAATACTTACCATTAGCTAATGGTCATCCCAATTCCCAACCGAACACTGGGACACGTTACGTTTGGGATCTTACAAAAAAAAAGCAATGTGTCCCAGAGTTGGGTTGGGAGGACCATTAATTAACTATTGGTATTATTGTTGTATTGCTGTATATTACTTGACTACAAATACGTGAACTGCTATTTATTTGAGTAATTCACGAGCCAAAAATTATAAATAGGTAAGTGACCTATTTCCAAACCAGTTCAAATTTTCTCGTTACTAGATTATGATTTCGGCGATGTTGATGTTGTTCCACTTGGCGGTGGAACAGAAGAGGCTGAGATGCAGCCTTTCCAAAAAAAAAAAAAGTTAAGAAATAGAATTTACCTTTATTTTTACACGGAACAGTGCAAAGTACAAGTCTATTGATATAAAATCATCATCATGGTTTCACAAAAGTTGTAAACAAATCTCAATCATATGATAGAAAACTTATAAATGCCGTACTAAACTTTACTGTAAGTGTAGGAAAAATGTGATAGTAAAAAAAACCACGAGCCCTATAAGTAGCTTTCAGGCGGGATTCGAACCCGCGCCTCCGGGAATCCGGCCCGATGCTCTGACCAAATACTTAGCTACTTATAGGGCTCGTGGTTTTTTACTATCACATTTTTCCTATACTTACAAAAAAATGCATTGTAAATACATAAAAATAATATAAAATCTCTTTACTGTGTCTAGCTAATGGCGCATAAGGGTGTTCTAGCCTTTATGTGCCATTCATTATATTCGGGAGAGCCTGGCAGTCCGTCAATTGTTTTTTTCCTAGTATGGAAGCCAGTTTCCTACAATGTCTGTCTCTATAAACTTTATATGTATTCTGTCCTTCGCTATAAATAAATAAATATATTCTTTCGAAATTATATTATATTATGTATGTACATACAGCTATATCAAATATCCTTTCCTGTATTTGCACCCACTCCCCACTGTCCTTTACCTTACTTTTCTTTCACTCAAGGTTACCTGGAAGAGATGCTATTTAGCAATAAGGCCGCCTTGTTGTATGCTTTCTGTGTTTTTTTTATGTTTCTTTCTTTGTAATTGTTTTATCTATTGAGTTGAGTGCAATAAAGTGATTTATTAGGTATTATTAATGTCTTACTTTACTGTATAATTTGCTACTTGATGTTTAACATTATACTAGCCGTATTTAACCCTATGATGATAACGATAATTTGAAATCAATCCAAAACGGATTATGATGTCTATTTATGAAGACCAATGGTGAGCAAACTTTCTTAGGGAGGGCCAGAAAGTTTAAGAAAAAGTGAAGTGCCAAATTTAATAAGAAAAATGTATTTTGTGTGCTGCTCTTCACACCCGCGAACCGCAAGCAACACAGTTATGCGGTTATTCTAGCTCCTTTACCTGTGCATCTTTTATTCTACTTTACCGTCAAAATATAATTATTGCGGCGCGGGCCATACCTACCTACCTATACTACCCATTTCGAGGGCGTTGATGGGCCGGATTAAATGCAGGCCGGATCTGGCCCGCGGGCCGTACTTTGCCCATAAACCATAAATAAAAGCACGTAAATGTTTCAAAATAATGATTGATAGTTTTTAAATTCAATACTTTTTAAAGCTATCAGAATAATCTGTTTTGTTATCTTATCACAATGGATGCCGGAAGAAATTGGGATCTCAAAAATGAGCTACTTTTAATTTTGACTTAGAAAAATGAATAAAAAAGAACTACTTAAGAGGTCAAAAAGCAAACATTAAGTCATTCATCTCCAAAATTAACATAGCAATATAAAAGATAAGAATATTTTCTTTAAGATATAAAATAGCACGATTCTCTCCTATTTGGGATTTAACCTTAATTTAACTAAATAAAAAAATAGTAATCTAACAATAATTAACAACATAGGTACATTACCTTCTTAGCTTTCCAAACTAAATCGAGTCGAGTATTATCAAATGTGATAAGTACAAATATTTTTTAAATTTCGATTTAACTTGCAAAACCATTTTTCAGCTCTCAGGAAACAGGATAGGTACCATTGGGTTAGTGAACTTAACTTTTGTTGTCAACTGAGTTTCAAATGGTAGTTATAATTTATTTTAAAATACTAATAATGTTAATAACTAAGTAAATAATTAATCTAGTACACAACAGAAGTGGAGATGTAGAACTGTAAAACGCCATAAATGAAATAATCACTATTTAGTATCGGTATAGAAGTAAGGGAATAGAGTCGGACAAACATCATCAAATTGACAAAATTAAACCTGTTGTGCACTAAACCTTTTTGGCACAAAAAAGCATTAAGTAGTATAAAAAAAGCCATGCAGATAACACCAAGCTGTTAGTTTGTGAGCTGTCACTAGGTAAGCGAAATCCGAAACCAAAACTGCGCAAAAAAACCTTACCCACCCAAGGTTACACTCGCAGACAATTCAATTCAATGTACAAAACTTGTTTACTGTCAAAAACTCAATGTAATCTCAAGAAGGGAACTATTCTAAAGAAGTATAATTCAGTTTCTCACTACGTCCCCCGGTCTATGAACATCGAACATAAGACTGTAAGGGGAGATCGGAATAATAATGAAAAACGCGGATGAAAAGATCCCAAAACCCTTGCGATAATTTTAGAACAGCTGCTTCTGAGATTACAATACAAGGATTAATACACAAAAATCTAAATTACAATCACACTGAACGATGCATTTCTTTATTTTGGAATAAGCGTGCAAGCATGTTTTGAAACTCTGTGCAAGCGAAAACAAGCAGAGCGGTTATTGCGAAACGATCCCACAATGTGACGGGCCAAATAAAAGAAGTTGCGACTGATATGTGATCTCGGGTGCAAGTTTTGCAAGGTTAGCGTGCAGTTAGTTTTCGTGAAAGAGTTTTAAAAGCTCACCTTTCTAATTCTTTTCTTCATTATACGCTCGGCGGCGTACACGCTGTCACCCAACTCCATCTTATGCATCCCCAGTTTGGAAGATTTGAAAATCACTCAAAATCCAAGAAAACACTGCAATCCGATAGTGTGATCCAGTAATCACTGCATCCAATTGGTGGTACACTGCAATCCAGTACGCATTATTATGTCACAGTTCACTTTTTCGACACTGTCACTTAAAGTTGCCGCGCGAACGATCCTTTTCCGCGGTACGCAGCGATACGTCCACCCTCCTCGGTGTTGCGGCAGAACTGAAGAAGGGGGAGGAAGCCCTGCCCCGCGCGCGCCGCACGCCTCTCACTCCGGTAAACGCCGACAGAGCGCGCTACGTGTTCGTGCAAACACCGGTTCGATATCTGTAAACAAGTTTTATTTTCATCACTCGGCTTTGCATTTTCAGTACTGTACAACTAGATAGGTACATCTACGCATTAATCAGCATTATTACAGGTACTTATATTGATGTTTCCTTGTAGTTACAAGTCTCAATCATAATGATTACTTAACTAAATTATATATAATTGAGTACATTATATATACTACCTTGAGTTATGTAGGTATATATCAATGAATCATAAAGGTTTGACGTTTGGGATAATCATAAACCACCATGGTTATTATGGAATAATCAGGAATCGCAGCGGTTTATTATCCAGAGGCAATATTGTGTCTCAAGTTGATATCAGCTTAGTAGGTATATTGCGTCGGTTCTGTATAGTGAATGCGTCTCACTCGGCGGGCGATTCCCCGGTGCCGCGGTGGAGGCACACGCGCGACGTTGCCGCTCAGCGCCAGCTGCGAGAGAAAGACCGAGCGCTACCCTATTATTTACGCGCGACGTTGCCACTCCGCCCGGCCTACGTTGATTACGAGGACACCGCTTTTACGTTCGATCATCCGGCGCTATAATATTGCGTTTACTGAGCGATTTACCGCTGTTTCGGTACTCATATGGAATTTTCACTTATTATCCTAGGTTCTATAGTAATTGTAGATACTGTTGTCGTATTTACCCGAGTGTTGAAGCCGGTTCACTGAATCCTCAAAATCACCCAATATTCTTATCAATAAACATCACCGAACACAAATATTCACTGCAATCCAATGTAGTTGAGTTTTCAGAAAAGTCGTCGGCGAAAGCGACCTTCTCACAGAGCGAACGTGAAGTAACTAAGGCATTTTCGGTCGTATCAACTCGTATCGAATCGTGTCGGCATTCGTGAAAGGTCGGCATTTTGGGCCTGGCGGGGTGCGGGAAGGGGCAAGCGAAAGCGGATCGGATTGGTTGTGGAACGCAGGCGGCGGGTGATGCTCGCTCGCAGCCAATGAGAGCGCGCGACGCGGCGCCCCGCCCGCTGCGAACCGGCCGTCGCGTGTTGCTTTCTCGCTCTAACCAGCGTTCGGTCGATCTGAATGTTGTTTTTTACGCAGCGTGGCTCACATAGAAAAATAAACGGACATTTTGGATCACGTGAGACGAAACGAGAAGGGTCGCCGGATCCGGGCTGTGCGTAGCGTTTATTTATTTTGTCGGGATTGCCGAGGGAGAGATATGCTGCGATAAATAGCTACAACTGTGGAGCGCTGTGGCGAGGTTTTATTTTGAAACTGACAGTTTGATGTATGAGCAGATTTAATGGATTCATGGGCTCTCGGTAACGGCTGCATATGGTATCGCGTTTATTTAAAACCGCTCGGAGCGTTGAGTGTAACAAAAAACAAGCGTTACTATTTTGAACCCTTCATGATAAAGATTGATAGAAAAGTAACGGTGCTAAAAAGCATTGAACTTAATTTACTTACGTAGGTACCCATGTTAGAGCATTGAGAACATATGCAAATACGGATATTAACCATCCGTATTTTCATAAGGAAAAGGATCGTAATGGCCTTTTTTATGGAAATACGCATAGCAGGAGAATTCAGGATTCTTAAGAAAGATAAGTAAGAAGTTTTCCTACTTTTTGATTGTTGAAGTTCTCTGACAATCAGTTAACTACTGAGCCACCATAATCACCATATAGGTCATGTACCTACTACCTACCATTAGTAGTTCTTGAGTTTATTCGTTACAAACAAACAAAAATACAAATCTTCTTAAGTATAATGTGTGGATATAAAGACGATAAACGTATCAACAAGGCTCGGTTACCTTTACAGAATTCTGGATTTCAAAGTAAGCAGGGCTTGCTTACTGCTGCGAAATCTTGGAAACTTCGCCTAGTTCGCCATCTTAATGTGGACGGACTAGCCCCGAGAGAAGGAAAACACAGAAGAAGTATTATTAAGCAACTACTGAACGTAAACGACCACCACCGTGAGTTTTCCACTTCGACAGCTGTCAAAGCCATAGAAAATAGGTAAGTATACTGTTTCATCCAAAATTGAACTTTACTCCCACGAAATAACTAAATGTCAAATCGGAATTTTTTTGTGGCCTTAGTACAAGACGCGTGTGCTGAAGTACACTGATTTACGGTCTAGTGAAACAATGTTTAATGAACCGGGCCAAAGGAATAAAGTTATTCTGAAATATGAACCAGGTCATTCTGGAATCATTGTCAACGGAAAGCCGAAGAAGTTGCAAGGACTGGAGTGCAAGGTCAACAGATAGTCCAGCCCCCCTAGCATGACCAACAAAATGGGATATGATATGATAAGTTATCCGGTTTAACTGTCAAAAGACTATGGGTTTTGACGTTTAAATGTCGATAAGTCTCTTTATCATTCGATACATATCGCGTTTTGGGTGGTCATGCTAGGCTTACAGAAGCACTACTACCTATTACCCAACGAAAAACGAAACTTCGTTAGCCCCGCCGCTTTCACTCGATTCTCTCATGGCCGGCCTGGAGAGTGAGAGGGACGGGTATGAGAAAGTTTCGTTTTTCGTTAAATTAGAGTAGGCCTGCAGGTCCTTTCTCTGGTAAGTAGGTATCTCAAAGAATCAGACCATGCAAATTCTCAAGTGCAACCTCCTTGGCGAACAAAAAAGCACTGGCTAAAACAACCAGGATTGCTAATCGCCAAATCCTTTATTGAAGGATACTCGCAAAATAGAACAGCTGAACTCTTGGAGCTTAGCAGGACGAACATTTATGCGATTGTCTGCGCCTGAAACGGCTTCTGCAAACTAAACAGGCTCCAATTTATACTTGCACATGAAATAAAGTGACACTGATTTTTGCTACTGTTATTCAGGCCCAGGCACCTTTTGTGTGTCTGCGGGCCCCGCATGCACTAACGTGACACATTATACGCCCGGAGAAGATAAAACTCTCAAAGCTACGAGTATTCTAGACTTTCTGGAAGACGTTTTTCAGATGTAGCTACCAGTAGTTCTTGCATGCGATAATTTTGTCGCCTCTGATCCGCGACAGCGCGTGTTGCTAGATATTCCACATATCTTAGTGATAAATGAACGGGACAAAATCAAGTTGACAAAACGATGAGGTTGACAAACTTTCTCGTGGTGCGCAATGCATGCTAGGCATAATCAGCCATTTAATGTCCCCACTGCTGGAGCACTGGATGGATGGATGGATATGGATGGATAAGGAGAACGGGCCATGGCTCACATGACCCACCACACGGACCCAGTGCGGATTGGTAACAGATTAACGACTGCAATTGCAGCCGGGACCAACGGCTTAATGTGCCTTTCGAAGCACGGAGGAGCTCGAGATGAAACAGTTATTGGTCACCCATCCCGTGACCGACCATTGTGAAAGTTGCTTAAGGCGCTACTCGGAAAAAGTATGGACATTTTGATATAAAACTATAGGACGGTTAGAGTTGTTACAAATCTGGTTTTAAGATATATATTTCTTCATACCTTTACCTATCTAGAATCGTATAGTTTCAGAAACACGATTTTATCATTTTGCCGCGACACTTTTTATTTTCGAAAAGACCTAAGGACACCAATAAAATAAAAAAAAATAAAAACCAATAAATCGCTTAGTTTTTTAATACGAAGTGATTTTGTGTTTTTTTTGCCTAATCTGCAAAATCGGTCTCACTCACTCCCGCGCGCGTCGTTTTCTCATTGCTATCTCGCTTCAGCATAATTTTTCCGAGTATCGCCTTAACCTCAACAATCAGACAAATGCTACTAGGCCTAGCAACCAGCAAATGTCGAACGTGACGAATGCACCGCGCCGCGGCCAATAGCGTTTACAGCCGCTTGTGGAAGCTAGTATTTTATTACAGTAACAACTCAATTTATTGCTATGCATGTTTGATTATTTGAAAATACTTCTGGTGCTATACAGGATAATTTTTTTATCAGTGCACAAATTTTTAGGATCGACTCGGAATCGGTAAGTGAAAAACTTTCTCCTAAAAACATAGGTCGAAATATGACAAAAATTTTTTGACTCTTCATACAAAGCGAACGATCACGTGATCGATTTAGTATGGGAACTTCAAAAATTTTTGTCGTATTTCGACCCATGTTTCTAGGAGAAAGTTGTTCACTTACCGATTCTGAGTCGATCCTGAAAATTTGTGCACTGATAAAAAAAATATCCTGTATATTATCGTAATCATGAGTCAATAAAAAAATCACAAGAATTCACTAGCTGCGCCCTTAGCGATTTCTAGTTGATCGCGGAATCACTGTCCGCCGCGGCCGTTGTGGCCAGTACCTATGTAGTACCTACCTAGCAATCCACACTAATATTATTATTTGGGAACGAGTGTTTGTTTGTTTTGGTTTGTTTGTCCGTCTTTAGATAGGTAGTTTGGGAGCTGGAGAGTGGCATAGGCTACTTTTTATCCCGGAAAAATATAAGGTTCCCGGGGGATAAGGTCGTGTAGTTCACGTGGGATAATCCGCGGGCGGAAGGCTAGTTGTTTAATAAGTTCAAGATCAAGATGCGAAATACCCCCAGAAATATTACACGCTATTAAACGCGGCACATGGCTTCTGGGAGATTATTTTCTACGTAGATTTATCTCGTTTCCGTCATTTGCTGAGAATCACGCAGACTTAAGTATCTTAGGGGATACCTACACGATAAACTTGGACGGGTACAGCGTGCATAGCGTGCTTCTCATATGGGTGAAAATCATTTAAAATGACCATTGTGACAAAAATGAAACAAAAATGATACCGTAACAAAAATGAAACCCGTAACAAAAAATAACAAAGCTGAAATATTAGGGTCTTTTCACAAGTCACATAAAACTGATTTATTTTTTCCAGGAACAATAAAAAGCATTATTTTTATGATTCTTTTATTAAAAAAACACTTATAATAACAAATAAAATGTTTTAACTTTCATGAACACAAAGGCTTCATTCATTGGTAGCTGATTGGTAAAATCAATGTCAATGACACTTAAACTCTGTACAGTCACGATCAATAATATGTAAAAAAAACATTTATGGGCATTCTGGTCTTTCAGCCTCTGTCTATAAGGACGCTGTCGTTCGGCTGCTGACATCGGCATTCTAAAAAGAAAAATATTGAAAACTGCATTGTGAATGCAAAAAAGTAAAAAAAAAAATACGAAAAATATTGTTAGTAACAAACAAAATGGACAAATAACCAAACAGCACAATAACAGCATGGATACTACGTAATTAAAGTCTGGAAATACATAAAAACACAGATTAAACACATAACCCTCATTTTGGACATCACCGTGTTTGGGTAAAAAAAATCAGTCTTGTGAATACGACTTTTGTTCATTTTTGTTACGTGAGAAAAAAACATAACAAAAATGAACAAACTTACTACTTGGAATAGAATAGAAAATATTTTAAGCCAAACGAGAACGTCATGAGTAAAAGCTGTTTGCATTTCAATCAAGATCGAAGACAAACCGTCTATATGAATTGATTAAATATATAAGTATTTTCTTACCTGCATAGTTTGGTAGACAACAAAAATGATGAATCAAAATTGTAATTTCCGCTCGGAGACAGAAAACCACGCGTTCACTCACTTTTTCATGCGATGACAAAATGACCGACACATAATCGCTTTTGGCATCTGATTGGCTCCTTAGAGAGCAAGTGTTGCCCTCTGGTAAACAACAAATAATACTAAATTATCTCGTTAGAAAAATGAATAACGAAAATGAACACATTATTGGACATTTATTTGAAGACTAAAATTTATTTATAGAAATAAGAAAATAAAACAGTTTAACCCGATATCAGCGACAAATCATATGTCTTAAACAAAAAATAATCATTTGTTTGAATACTGTTTTTTATTATATTTATTTAGGTGTACTTTGTAACGCTAGTCACGCAGAGGACAAATTATTTTGTATGGAGAAAATCCGGGCTCGGAGCGAATATAGTATAGGAGTCATATTTGTTAAATACTGATAAGGTACATTGAAATTTATATATATTTATTTAAGTAATGTTTCATTCTACTAACGTGGGTACTCATTGCTTTATTTAAAAGAATATTTTGTGAAATATCGCGCGTGGACAAATTTTGATGTCAAAATGGTCATTTTAAATGATTTTCACCCATATCTAATGTTTCTCTAAGTATTTTGGCGTAGGAGAAAGGTAACAGGTGAACAGTCAAAATAAGTTTTTGGTATGATTCTACTATCATAAATTAGGGCTTAAGGCGCTACTCGGAAAAATATGAACTTTTTGATTTAAAACTATAGGACGGTTACAGTTGTTAAAAATCTGGTAATAAGATATATATTTCTTCATACCTTTATCTAGAATCGTGTAGTTTTAAAAACTCGATTTTATGATTTTGCCTCGACACTTTTTATTTTCGAAAAGACCTCTAAAAAATACGAAAAGTGAAGATTATTCTTAAATGGGGTTACTTACACTATTGGAAATTGGTTTAATTAGTGGACACCAATAATATTGAGGATCGTATAGAAGCATTTTTTTTTAAATCGCTGTAGTTTTTTAATACGAAGTGATTTTGTGTTTTTTTTGCCTAATCTACAAAATCAGTCTCGCTCCCGCGCGCGTCGTTTTCTCATTGCTATCTCGCTACAGCATAATTTTTTCGGGTATCGCCTTAATAGATAAGATTATTGAAATTAGTTTTAGGTCCCCTCTCCATCTAACTAAGGAAATTAACGGTGCTGCCCTAACGTCATATCATAATTATTTAAATGTCGCTATATTATACTATCGAATTAGGAAATATACAAAAGCATCAATGAAAATTGAAGAAGAACTATCGAAATATTTCAATGGATTTACTTTGGTTGGTATGGATTTCGAAACGAACGAACAATTTCCAATGAACAGATTCTCAAAACTATAGGGAATGATGGTGTGAAAGTAAGAAGATTTTTGGTTTCTGATTTGTTAAACTTAATAATTAACATCGCACTGACCGACGCAACATCCCAAAACAGAAGGAGTGGTGATAATTCTAGAACAGATGCAGCCAGGTAAATAATGCACTCGGACAATATTTCAAATCCCCCGCCACCCGGAGTTGTGAAGGGGTAAGCCGATGAGATGCCTTTTAAAAGCGGTCAAGACCTGGCGGACAGTCTTGGCAATCTAGGAAACAAGGTAATATCCAGCCACTTTGTAATTTTGAGCCGCTAAGAGATTGCTAAGCTGTGGTTAGAACTCTGTAAGCGCTACCACATTTTTGTTCTTAGTTATATAGCATTTTCTATTAGAACGTAAATAGCAGGCTTTACTTACACAGACACTCTATCGCGTGTAATACAGCAATCGAGTGCGAAAAGGCGTGTGAAATTACAGGGAAAGAACGTTAGCCTAAAGGTGGGTTGCCGAGACGGGCCACAGACCGCAAACTGCAAGCGACACTACTTGTTCCTATGAATCTCTATGAAGTTTACGCGCCGCGACTGCAGGCCGCAGACCGCAAACTGCAAGCGACACTACTTGTTTCAATGAATCTCTATGAAATTGATTCCAAGCACGGCAGCACTGCGACCTGCAGTCGCGGTGCGTAAACTTCATAGAGATTCATAGAAACAAGTAGTAGTCGCTTGCAGTTTGCGGTTGCAATTTGCGGTCTGCGGCCCGTCTCGGCAACCCACCTTAAAGGTGGGTTGCCGGTTTAAACTACATCGAAGAGACAATAGCGCGTGAATGCGCGTGCGGGCTTTCCCGCACGCAATCGTGTACGATAGTGTCTGTATGGTCTGTATAAAGAGGGCTAATAGAATACTATGAATACTGTGATGTACTGGCATCGCAATGCCTTCCTTCACGCATTTAGAACTATATGATATAACAGGCCATAACATAACTATTTCTATATGTAGAAAATTCCCTTATTTTTTAAGTCATTGTTGTAGGTAGAGATAGAGCCTTACATGCACGGTCGCCCAATAATGTAGTATTCACAAAAAACTTTAGTTTCCTTAAAGGCAATATACTACTTACCTACACTACTGAACTAAGTACCTACTGACCCGCTATTTGTAATATGAACTTCTCGTGAAAATAATGAGGACGCTACATCGGGTAACATCCTAATTTTTTAAAAATCTCGATAAACTTAAATCTCGATAGTAATTATATTTTGTTATTCAATATGAAACATTTTGATGAGGGATTTAACTCCCAGTCACTGATTTAAAAAGAGACTAGTGACTAATTTGCAGGCATTTAAACACGAATAAGAGCGCTACAAATATTGCAATTGCATACATTTTCTTAGTCAGTTTCGAGTTTTAGCAATTATTGTAGCATGAATTATTCGTTAATGATTACCCTTGTTGAGTTATTTATGATATATTAATAAAGTTTTTGTTTGAGCAACACGGGAATTTCGCCTGATATGGAAAAACCGCCATTGGATCTGACCATCTGGTAAATAAATTATTGATGTGTTGACCTTCGTTTCTGAGATTACCTACTTGGAAATGGAATGATCAGCTTTATTTGCGAATTCTTTTGTGAGTCATGCTTCAATCGATGTTGTCCAAACGAAGTCCATATATTCCATCTACCTTCATATTATAATGCGGAAGTTCCTCTGTTTGTTACCTTTTCATGCCTAACCAATCAAACAAATTTGATAAAATTTGAAATAGAAATAGATTAGAAATTTAAAAAATATCCTATGCTACTTTTTGTAGCAAATTTTTGATGGAATCCCTCTTATAACATGACTGAATCCCAAGCAGTCGAAGTTGCGTCTTATCCCAAGAATAACTAATTTCGAAAACGTTCAATCAAATTGCTTATTACCTGTGGGTCGTACAAAAAGTTCGTTATTCGACCAACGTGAGTCCAACGGATGGAACCCCCTAAATTAAGGTTTTTGCCGTTTTATCCGAGTCGTTTGTCGTTCATATCCTCGAACCGATTCTTATCTCTCGCCCGAGGTCCTTATGTCGACGCATTAGAATTTGCCCCTCTGTCTTAGTAAATTTATGATGTGGTGAATTTAAAATTACGTATTATGAAAAAGTAAGGCTTTCTGACTTTTTGTTATTAGGGAGAAATGCTATAATTTAAAGGCAGTACCTATAGATTTTGCTTTTGGTATTTGGCGATGAAGTTTATTATAGGTACGTTCTTCTTGGCTGTCTGTTTAATGTTTTAAGATATTTATGGTTTTCTTTTACTCTAATATCTATCTATGCTATGGAATCGTATGGTACTTACCATCCCACTCGGTATAATTTTGGGGAATATAAATATATGAACAGCAGCAAACATAATACCAGCGTTGCAGGTGATGCCCATGCTGCAACATTATGCTGTAACTAACTTTTATGTAATTATTGTTTTTGTAATGTCCATATTGTGAGACTGAATAAAGTTATTTGTATTTGTATTTGTATTTAGATACTTCTTTTAAATTAGTCTTTTAGTATAATAGGTATAGGTATCAGTTGGTCTTTTATTATTAGATCTGATGATTGTCAGATGCAATACTGTTTCTACGAGTTTAAACTCTGCATAGATGTAAGTATAAAATTTATGAAAAGAGTTGAAATTATTCAACTGGTGTTTTGAGAAATAGTTTTGTATGTTGGTTTGTTGAAAGTGACGTTGGCTTAATAAAATATTAAAAAAATTATAATCATAATTATCATGATTAATAAAATGATACCTATAGAAAATACTATATCGCGCCTTGTATTATAGTTGATTTTTTATTTAAGTTATTTTCCGTGAAATTGCTCTCATAATGCAAGTAATGTCAACGCAAACTTGTGTCTTGTGTCTTCAAACAATACAATCAGAGTAAAGGGCTAGGGCATTTTTTTGTAAATAAAAAAAACACCAATACTAAATCTTATGCAATTAAATTACACCGAGAATAACAGGACTGTTCAAAGAAAAGAAAAGCCCATCATCTGTAATTATCTACCGACTAATAAGTGCACAATAGCTTCAAACCATAAATAAAACCTTTACGACCCATAACCAAAAGTTATTAACAAAAAATATATGTGCCTACAAAAAACTGTGGCAGCAAAAAACTGAGCCACGGCGTCTCATTGTAAATACCTAATACTTGGGATTTCAATCACGGAGGCAAAGGAAAAGGTTCATAACAATGAAACTGAAAATACCCTTCGCTTACAAAACACCTTTTCTTTGAGAGACAACTTCCAGCGTAAAGCGCTTGAACTTTGCAGCGTTGAAGCAAAGTCGTTTATGGTGAGCATAGAGAACGCTGCAGCGCTATTTTTGTAGAGACTGGAAACGAGACACCCGGAGCGAAATGAACGAGGGTGCCTCATTGATCCTTGTATGTTGGATTGAATCAAAGGAAACCAGATTTTGTTTCCTACTTCACAAGGTTGCTTGTGGATCGTGGTGATGATCTTTGTAATATCGCTGGCTTACATAAAGGGGATGTGAGATCGGACAAAATTGCGCGTCGTAATGATGTCTTGACAATAGGTGTTCTGGGAACGGGCCCGCTTTTTGCACTGTCTGTGCAAA
This sequence comes from Crambus lathoniellus, assembly GCA_949710035.1. Classification (NCBI taxonomy): domain Eukaryota; kingdom Metazoa; phylum Arthropoda; class Insecta; order Lepidoptera; family Crambidae; genus Crambus; species Crambus lathoniellus. The sequence goes on along the minus strand of OX453301.1, from coordinate 9,967,373 downwards.
TTTGTAAACTATGGGAATTGCCATGCGGACTTCGTTCGCAATTCCTTTAAAGTGAAAAGAGAAATTGAAAATAAGAATCTGATTTATTTATGGTGTTAACGAGTTGTTGACTATTTTGCTTTGATACATATCGATGAGTACATTGTAATTGCCTATTTTGAATGTTCATAAAATGTCATACAAAAATAATGGTTTCTTAGTTATTCTTATCTTGAAACTTACTATTTATGGCTAGACATTCCAATAAATCATTTTTTTGTATAAACTACTACCCATCCATACCCAAGATATCCATTTATTCATAAAAAATTTGATCCAATATTCATGACCAGAATAAATGCCACAAATATTTAATGCATGGAAAAGAAGAAACTACAGAAAAGTGAGCAGATAAAAAACACCCCTTTCTTCTTATAATGCATGACATTTCACAGAACTATGGAACAAATTAAAGATTCTTATCAATTCATTCCATACAATTTGTTCTGTTCGTGGTGGTTAATCATTCGATACAACCAGATAATTATCACCTCACTGTCACTATTGCAATGATTACAAAATCCAAAACAAATAGATAACGAACCTTAAGTATCTCAAAACCTTAAACGACCAGTAAAGTGTGCCACAATAATTACTACTTATGGTGTAAATACTTTTTGGGCAATGCTTTTGGTTCACCAATCACAAAAAAAAACTATCTAAGTAGAGTAGAGTTCTGAAATAACCTTCGATCTTAAGGTGATTCGATGAGCTCAGTAGCGCCACCAATGGAAATAAATCAATTACATTTTATTAAAGGCTTTGATTAAAAGTTTCAGTTATTTCGCGAAAATAAAAGAGTAAAATGCATTTTATAAATATACTTTTAACAACTCGAACTTAAGCAATAAGTCGTGAATCTCAATAGTGCCAAAAGTGGCCACATTTAGCAATATCGAGATCCATAACTTAATGCTCATATTTGAGGCCATGAAAATATACTTAAAAATTGCACTTTACTCTTCTATTTACGCAAAATAACCGAAACTTTTATTCTAAGCCCTTGATAAATCGTAAATGATTTATTTCCATTGGTGGCGCTACTGAGCTCATCGAACCACCTTAACACAAAATTCTTTTCTCGAGGACAAATACTGGCCCATAAGCATAATGCCCTTACTAGGAATCAGTGCTACCGACGACGCTCCAACTGGCAGTCGAGTTTAAGGTTTTATTGCTGTAATCTAGGTACATCACGGATTTAAATACTCATTAAACATCAAATACAGCAGTACACTGCATTAACTTGGCTTGCTGACCACAAAAAGTTTACATACCTAGACAAAAACAACGTAATTGGCACAGCTAAAGGCGAGAATGACTAAATGGGCAGTCCCTACTTGGTTAAACCGTTGCCACAACTAATGCGTCATGGGCGCGGTGTCCTACCAAACAAGAACAGGATAACCAGTTACTTTATTCCTTCAGTAAAATAAAATTGACTGGATCATTCTTTGTTTGCGGACTGGCTGAGGCTGATACTTGACATATTGGAACAGCGGAACACTTTTATGATTATAGTACGAGATGCAAATTAGTATTTGCAGTGGGATCTCGTACCTACTATAATCATAAAAGCGCACTAGCGCTCATCGGCTTTTCGCTAAAAATTCGTCATTTTTACGTATATTTATGATTAGGAGAATATAAATCTATAGGGTTGCTTATCAAAATGTGGCCGCTAGTATTAAAAAGATACCACTACAACACTTCGCCAGCAAAAAATAACTTTGTTTTCCATAGAGTTTGTATGAAGAAGAAAGTTACGGTCAAGGTGGTGGTGGATGATACCTAATGATGGATGTTGTATTAACGCATTTTGCTACTGCCAGAGAAATACTCCACACTATCATTCTTACCTTTTTAATTGATCCTTTTAATCGTTAGACTCATGGACTGGACTCTGGACAAGTTTTCTTTTCGTGGCTTGCTTTTCAAAATTGTCAAGTTTTGTCAATGTCACTATGATGTATGATGATATGAACTTCATCATGATATTGCATGTTGTATTCTCTGATTTTGCGCAAAAAGTTTAATTGAAGAACGTATAAAATTCGTATTTTTTTGACATCTCAAAAAAAAAACTTTTAGGGCTTAAACAACGTAGTGATTATATGATCTTTGGCCTAAACTGCGTTAAGCGGACGTCCGCGCATACAAAAGTGCTCTGACGCGGGCACCCGCGCGGGCAACCGCGCCTTGTGGCCCGTTTCCCCGCGACGATCGCCCGCACGGGTGCCCGCACCGGGGTCCGCCAGCGGCAGCACGCAAGCGCTATGTGATGCGGTTCCAAGGAGCCCGCGTGCGTGTCCACGGACGGAGACACGCGACGTGTGCCCGTCGCGGGAGCCCGCTTAACTCAGTTTAGGCCCTTATATCTGTTATCGCCAGTTGTACCACTACTGTATTGCCCATTATGGGCATTATGTTATTTGTGTGTACAATAATGAATATTCTATTCTATTCTATCATCTCAAAAAAAAAATGCGTTTTCGGTAACATATATTTCCAATACACAAGAACTAAAGGAACCGTTCTAATAAAAACATATTTTCATCTTTATAAATTAAAAAGAACATACTCCGACATCAGCAGTCAGCACTAGCCACCTCAAAGATAACCCTTCCAAACGCACATTCCACAGATAAATATTCAGCGTGTTTTTAATAACATTACCCGAGGCTAGGGGGTGCAGGGTGGTTGCAGGCCGGGGTCGAGGGGTTGCAAGGGGCCGGGGCAGGTAATTGAAAACCCACGGGCTTCGTAAGGGCGTTTGTGCACTACCACTGAATTTTACCGATCCGGAAAAAAACGGATGCTTGTATTTTGATAATTAATCATTTATATTAGTAATTAATTAAATACAAGCATCCGTTTTTTTCCGGATCGGTAAAATTCAGTGGTAGTGCACAAACGCACTAAGCCCACCCTTGTTATCTGCACGACTCTTGTGCAGTGCGTCTGATTCATGGCCACTGAGTCTTCGTCACACTGCTTGAGCAGGATTAATGGGGAACGGATTTTTATTAAATTCGTTTAATCGAAGGGTTCTATTGTGATTAGGAAAGTAGAGGATTTCAAAAAACCAAACAAAGAAATAGAATCCGGTAAAACAGTCTGGTAGCTTTAGCCAATAGGTAAGTTACTATTACGTAAGGCAGTTCCATCACAAAGATGAATTAAAAATGCACAGATTCCCTACATCGCACGAACTACTAGGACATTGAAAATGAAAGTCAGGCATAAGGAAATAAACGAAATGAACACACAAATTTTATTTAACAAATTTATTTTTACACAATTTCAATTTGTAGAACTTGCACACTTAACTCTACACACTTGCAATTTAACATGTTAAATATCAATGTAAAAAATAAATGTTAATCAGAAATACACGAAATTGTAAGATATAATGCGAATAATGCGAAAAGAAATGAAGATACAATTGTTTATCCCAAACATCATGACATTGACATTACATAACTCATCATACCCCGTCCGTACTCATTAATTAAAAATTTTAAAGAAACCAAAAAAAAATAAAAAAAATTGAAAAAAGTTCAAAATATTCCAAAAATCCTCCAATCACCACCTACAGCAATATAAACTCTAATACACACCCAACTTCCATACCACAGTACTTCGCCGAGGTACTTTTTTGAGGGCGCACAATACAGCCCGTAATTTTTTTTGATTTTCAAAATTTTGATCTCATTCGACCGCCAACTAAATACACTAGGACCGTTTTTTAATTTTTTTAAATTTCGACTTAGTTCTCGAGACATCCGGGCCCAAAGTAAAAAATTCAAAAATTTTCGACCATAAGGCGATACTCGGAAAAATTATGCTAAAGCGAGATAGCAATGAGAAAACGACGCGCGCGGGAGCGAGACCGATTTTGCAGATTACGCAAAAAAAAAATCACAAAATCACTTCGTATTTAAATACTATAGCGATTTTTAAAAAATGTTTCTACACGATCCTAAATATTATTAGTGTCCACTAATTAAACCAATTTTCAATAGTATATGTAACCCCATCTAAGAATAATCTTGATATTTCGTATTTTTTTTGAGGTATTTTCGAAAAGAAAAAGTGTCGAGGCAAAATCATAAAATCGTGTTTCCGAAACTATACGATTCTAGATAAAGGTATGAAGAAATATATATCTTATTACCAGATTTATAACAACTGTAACCGTCCTATAGTTTTAAATCAAAAAGTTCATACTTTTTCCGAGTAGCGCCTTAAGTTTTTGTTTTTTTTTAAATTCTTTCACCATCTGATAGCTATCTCGTCAATCAGCATCCTCTGACACCCTATTTATCTATGAACTACCAATAGCTTCCATACAATCGCCTTGTCGCACTAAACTCCCAAATGAGACCCAGCGATCTAAAAGTCATTTTCAATGACAAAAGCATATTTCTGTGCTTTCATCGGAAGTACAGTGAATACGGGTGACCACGAGTTTTCTGCTATTTAATTATTAATTTTATTTGTTGTTTACATGGCTTATGTAAACAAAGAAAATCATACATACATGTATTTATTTTTAAACATATGGAATACTAGCTTTCCGCCCGCGGCTTCGCCCGCGTGGGCTACACGACGTTATCCCGCGGGAATGTGATATTTTTCCAGGATAAAAAGTAGCCTATGTTCCTCTCCAGGCTACAAAGTATCTATGTGCCAAATTTCAGCCAAATCCGTTCAGCCGTTTAGGCGTGATTGAGTAACAAACATCTAAACATCCAAACATCCAAACATCTAAACTTATAATATTATATAGTAGGACTAGTAGGATTTTCAGAGATGTAAAGCATCAAACTTTCTAACAAGGAGAGTGCTATAGGTAGGTGACGTCACTTAATTGCCTGTAGCGCCATAGTCTCGCTCGCTCGCCATACAAATTTAGTTTTTGAAAGAGACGGCTACAGTCATAATTGTCACTTGTTTTAAAGATTGAGATAAAACATTTATTCTTCACATTTGGTAGGTATTCTTAAATGTAACACTTTGTAATTTCATTACCTATTAAATATCTACATTATGACAACAAATGGTATTTAATTTGACAAATACTTACCATAACAGACACAATTTTCAAGACCTTTTTAGGTAATCTGAATCATGCGCGTGAGTCACTTGTGTTGTGCTTACATATAGCTCGATGCGTAAGATTCTGTAGTGTATCATTACGGCGATAAAGTCTTAAAATAAATGGTTATTGGAGTGCTCTGCTCATCTACTGCAAGTGCAGCAAACTGCTGATTATCCCGTCGTTTGCGTGCATTACGTATGCAAATATTGAAACTTCGGCCAGCACTGCTACGAGATATTGAAAGTCACGTACGAAACGTAGTATCTCGTATAAGTTTAGTGTTTGCGATTAGGGCCACATTAGTTGGTGGAGGTAGAAAGCTGTTGTAAAAACATTAAATGTTTATGTCTCTGTTCTACATCCTATTAAATTTTCATTAAAAATTTTGAATTTTTGACTTTCGCCCGGATGTCTAGAGAACTAAGTCGAAATTTAAAAAAATAAAAAAAAACAGTCCTAGGGTATTTAGTTGGCGGTCGAATGAGATCAAAATTTTGAAAATAATAAAAAATTACTGTCTGTAGGTGCGCCCTCAAAAAAGTCGACTCGGCGAGTGAATTGTAGCGCATCATGGTACTGTGGTATGGAAGTTGGGTGTGTATGAGAGTTTTTATTGTGGTGGTGATTGGAGGATTTTTGGAATATTTTAAATTTTTTTTTAAATAAAATTTTTAATTAATGAGTACGGGGTATGATGAGTTATGTAAAAAAACCAATTGTTGGTGGATAGTGTGATGATGTTTGGGATAAACAATTGTATCTTCATTTCTTTTCGCATTATTCGCATTATATCTTACAATTTCGTGTATTTCTGATTAAAATTTATTTTTAAGATTGATATTTAACATGTTAAATTGCAAGTGAGTAGAGTTAAAATAAAAGTTTGCAAGTTCTACAAATTGAAATTGTGAAAAAAAAAAATGTAAAATAAAATTTTTGTCTTCATTTCGTTTATTTCCTTATGCCTGATTTTCATTTTCAATGTCCTAGTAGTTCGTGCTATGCAGGGAATCTGTGCATTTTTTATCAAATCCCATTCATTCCGTTCTTGCCTTTAAGAGCAATTCATCGTCACAGTTTTCAGTATTGCAAGCAGTAGGCTAGGCGGTATTGGTTGAGCCTGTACGAATCTAGCTAGCTAGCCTTATCACATGTGGTTATTATGAGCGTGCTCGTGAGCACAGAACTATCGGCGAATGGCGAAACGTTGGCCAATGTTCACGCGCGTTGTCACAATACAACCATTGAATATAATATGCTTGAAGCAAATTACAGCTAGTGCATTATTGTGCTGTACATTATTTGGTACAGTTTTTTGAAGGATTTTTGAATTTTAGTTTTTACAACTTCTCATATCCACCTGCTAATCATATCAGTAGCCGTATTCTATGAATATGGATACGTTTTCATCTCACGGTTACTTTAATACACCAACCACGTTGGCATCAGCAGCGGTTATATAATCAAATTTCATTCCTTTCTTGCCAGTTTGCACAATTCATTATTTAACACAGTTGTCAGTATTGCTAGCATAATATGCTAGCTAGCCTTATCACATGTGGTTATTATGAGCGTGCTCGTGAGCGCAAAACAATCGGCGGATGGTGAAACGTCGGCCATTGTTCACGCGCGCTGTCGCAACCCAACCATTGGATCTTGATACGTCTCTGCGGTAAATTCATTATAAAAGGGTTATTGTTGTGAACACGCTGATTTATTTTTGAGAACTGCAAGGACAAGCAAGTTATCTAGTACAGGTAGGTACCTAACCAGAGCACCACTTAGATAATGAAGCAAGAATCTGCAATAAGAGAAGTCTCAAAACGTTTGGAAAATCCTTTTTGCCTTGCATACAATCTTATCGACACCTAGCTAGCTTTAGAAACACTAATACATTTTTTTCCTGCCCAAAGGTTTACTGATTCCACTTCCAAAAAAAAATCTACGCTTTTAATTTGTCATACCTACACACATCAGAGATAATTTACAACATGGGTAAAGTCACAAGTTATTAGTAGCTGTATTTTATAGACGGGCCGGTCGCTCCGCCGCCGGCTCCGCTCCGTTGGGTTGGTTGGGTTGGGTTGGGTCGCGTCGGGAGCGAAAATAGTCTCGTGTCACAGAACAGATGAGGACAGTACGTCCACTGCACATTTGATAGAGATTGATGTCATTTTAGTGGGCTTATTTCTGGAATATGGAGGCAACCTTTATTTTTGGTGACAAATTATTTCTACGGGTTCTACTTATATTAAATTGAAAAACAATCTGTGTGTCGTTTTAGCTCTATCTAGTTTAATGCGGATAGGTATGGTTTAGAGCATTTAAAAAATATCAAAAACAGAGACTTGACCTTGACTTGACTTGACTTGATCGGTGAAAAAAATTACACATTTTATTTTATCACACATTTTTGTTTGATTTCAGTCACGGAAGTGGGAAAAGTTTTATTTCTATGAGTAGCAGTCGTGAAAATCATAGAGCATCGACTTTACAAAATATAGAAAAGACTTGAAAATATTTCATTGCAAAAGCCTCATTAGGTACTTATATTTTTTAAAGAAAAAAGTAAGTCATACATAATAACAATATTCAATACGAATGCTAGTATACCTAAAGTGCTCGTCAGATAAGTCTGCGCGCGGTAAAAATCGAATACTAATCTTTTCTATAACATTAGAACAAAAAAATGCACTGTAACTAGCGCCAAAAACGCGCCAGGCACGTGCAGAGTTATCTGACACACACTCTAGTCAGATTAAGTTCTGATATTATTATAATCTAGTCTGTGTGTACCGTACCTACCGCACATTGTTATTTAGTGCAAGGGTCGTGAACTCATGTCATCTCACCTTCCAAATCACACTGCAGTTGATTCAGAGCCGCTGGTTCCCATTGTGATATGACATGACAGTCATGTTTAAACAACGACTTGTCTGCAGTCTAGTCTAGCGATTGATTTAAGTATTATTCCTTTACTATTCGAATTACATACTTGAAAATTATCTTAACTCCAGTGGTTGGGTAATCGATTGTAATAGATGTGTCAAAAGGCAATTATTGCTTATTCATTAATCTTGTTAATGTTGCTAACACTATTTTAATACAGCATAAAATTGAAACTCGCTGGCGCATTTACGCAGGTTAAGCAAAATTCCCTATGGTTGGTCATGATATGGGTGATCAAAAGTATATTATTTTGAGCGACTTTGTGGTTGTACCTATGAAAGGTGTCGAATCACCTCACGGCATGGCTAAATTTCGTTGCGCGTGCAAAAGTCGCTATGTGTCATTTAGTCAGAAGCGTATTTTGATCGTGGGCCGCCCGATACATTCAAGAAAAAAAAAATTTAATAACTAAAAAAAAACACTCAATAGAATAAACATCGCACGCGCTCTTAGATGAAACAAAAAATAAAAAAATCAACTTATCATTGTAGTTGATTTTTTTTTGTTTACTTATAATATGAGTTTTAGGTGTTGTTGACAATTAGGTAGGTATTTGAACTTCTTCAGACAAATGAGAAATAAAATTAAAGTAAAAAACATAACAAGCGGGCACACAAAGCTGAGCGGGGCGGCCCGTGCTGCCCTGGTAAACTTTTTGAATTTAATCAGACAAATGAGAAATAAAATATAGGTAAAGATCATAACAGGCGAGCACACAAAGCTGAGCGGAGCGGCCTGAGGCGCCCTGGTATACTTTTTTGAATTTTGTCCGACAAATGAGAAATAAAATAAAAATAAAGATCATAATAGGCGGGCACCCAAAGCTGAGCGGGGCGGCCCGAGCCACCCTGGTAAACTTTTTGAATTTCATCAGACAAATGGGAAATAAAATTTAAGTAAAGATTATAACAGGTGGGCACGCAAAGCTAAGCGGGCAGCCCGAGCCACCATAGTAAACTCTTTGAATTTTATTAGACAACTGGGAATAAGTTATAATTAAAGATCATAGCAAGCACGCACCCAACCGCCCTGGTAAACTTTTTGAATTTTGTCCGACAAATGAGAAATAAAATAAAAATAAAGATCATAACAGGTGGGCACGCAAAACTAAGCGGGGCGGCCCGAGCCACCATAGTAAACTCTTTGAATTTTATTAGACAACTGGGAATAAGTTATATTTTAAGAACATAACAAGCGCGCACCCTACCGCCCTGGTAAACTTTTTGAATTTCATCTGTCAAGTGAGAAATAAAATTAAGGTAAAGATCATAACAGGCAGGCAACCGGAGCTGAGCGGGGCGGACCGAGCCGCCCGCCCTGGAAAACTTTTTTAATTTCATCAGACAAATTAAAAATAAAATAAAGGTAAAGATCAAAACAGGCGGGCACCAGAAGCTGAGTGGAGCGACCCGAGCCGCACTAGTAAACTTTTTGCATTTTATCAGACAGATTAGAAATAAAATATAGGTAAAGATCATAACAAGCGCACCCAAAGCTGAGTGGGGCGGCCCAAACCGCCCTGGTAAACTTTTCGAATTTCATTAGAGAAATTAACGAGAAATAAGTAAAATTTAAGTAAAGATCAAAACAGGTAGCCGTGCAGAGCTGAGCGGGGCGGCCCGAGCCGCACTGGTAAACTTTTTGAATTTCATCAGACAAATAAGAAATAAAATAATGGTAAAAATCATAACAATGATTATTACTGGATTTTTTAGTTTAAGATGTTGTTGACAATAATTTATTAGTACTTAAGCTTTTTGATTTTCTTCCGACTTCCGAAGACAAGTGGGCGCGCTAAGCTGAGCGGGGCGGCTTCCGCCGCCCCTATCAGTCTGCCGCCCTGGGCCATGGCCCCCTTGGCCCTTAGGTAAATACGCCTCTGCATTTAGTCATTTTTGGGTTTTTGTGCAGTTTAAATCGTTATTTCAATACACACATACTGTAAAAGCAGCTAGGATGTGATAAATGCAATATTTAAAGAGTTAAGTAGTAGAGTTAGGGAAAGTAGCTATGTGACATTCATACATCGAAAGTTCCATGAAGTGTACAGACCTTGCAAAAATTGCGCCCGATATGTGCAGTTTCACTGCATATAGCGAGTTTATTGGTCAAGTTCAGACTCACTGGATCACATAAATAGCTCTATGTGTCAAATTTGCCTATTATGTTTAATTAAGGTATTATTAATAATGTTATATATTTAAAAGTAATCTGAAACTAGGTATATTTGATATGTGTATTAAAGTAAACATAAATTATCTAGATAAGTACTATATTTATATCTGTATTATTATTTTTGTATTTATTGTGTTATTGTTGATGGTGTGTCAATTAAAATAAATAAATACTTACTCTGACTATTTTTCGGGAAAATCTGTTTTTTGTGTCTCCCATAAAGTATGTAAAAAACACATAAGTAGCGACTTCAGCACGCGCAACGACGATTTGCAATCGTTAATATCCACCAAGCCCCAAAGATTCTCCATGGGTCGTTCTCCTTAAGGCTGCGATTCCCCAAAATAGGGTATTTTAAATTATGAATTACTCGGAAATCACAAGTAGGCAGGCGCTTTGGCCACTTTAAGGATTTTTTCACTTTTAACCGCTTAGTGCTTAATGATCTTAAGTATTTTAGAGAAAATTTATAATGTAGAGTTATAGATAATTTATCGACCTTTAAGGGTACAATCTACAAAGTAAAAAAAACAATAGTTTTTTTTATTTAGAACAAATTCTGCGAAGGGGGCCAAATACACCGTTTGCATTGGTTTTGGCCACTTTCATAAAATTACTATATTTATAAGTTGAGTTTATGCTTAATTGATGACTTATTAGAGTTCTGGACTAAAACACTACATGAAATAGTATTTCAATCACAGCTAGCTCCTTACTACAATTTTATAAGTATACCTTTATCACTAGATTTAAAGAAAATTTGCGGATTGAGTCTAGTGTAGGCTAGTGCCTACACTAGCCTCAATCCGCTAATTTTCTAGTACGTTAGCTAACAAAAGTGAGTTGTGAGTCTTTTAAAATAAATGAACTTTATGATAGGTTGGAAACTTTCTACTAATGCCAAAGTGGCCAAAGGTGGCACAATGCTAAAATTTCTAGCCCCACTTTTGGCCACTTATTGTTTCCCAACATTTTAACAACAGTGAAAAAACAACACTTAATCCATCTAGAAGAAACATATTCCAATATGATATAAAATATTAAATAACCATAAAATAATTTTATTGTAGAAAAAAAATGATTTTACAAAACCCTTTACCTTTACCCTTAACATTTTGCTTAAGAATTTTACAAAATGTTAACTTTGAAACATAACACGTGTTTATTTCTAAAATATCGTACTACATAAAAAAAGCTAAGTGCTGTAATTATTAACTAAAAGTCCAATCTTTTATTCGCCATTAATAAATATAAGCAATAATTATTTAATTCCTATTTATATAACTTTAAAGTGAAAAGTGACCAAAACCGGTACAGTGGCCAAAACCGGTACGCCTGCCCTACTTTAAATTTGGAAAAATATAATGTTATTTTACAGTTATTTATCGAGTGCTTCCGGCCGTTTTTTTTTGATTGGTAATATTTTACTGTGTCAAATAAAATCCCAAACATCCGTCTAATCGTAATCCAAATATCCTATTACTTGGTTTTAGTTAATGAAAAATATACGAAAATAAGTGTCTTTGAATAGCCATGGGATCCGGCCGTCATAAGTTTAAAATTTGCATTATTTAATTTTTAATCGAATTTTAAGTGATTTTTACTCGCGGGGCGCTCGCGTGTTCACAGTTCACTGCCGGCTGCCGCTGCGTCCGCGTAAAGTGTTTCGCGCGCGGCCGGGCAAGGGTTAGGGCGTTTGTGCACTACCACTGAATTTTACCGATCCGGAAAAAATCGGATGCTTGTATTTTAATAATTAATCATTTATATTAGTAATTAATTAAATACAAGCATCCGTTTTTTTCCGGATCGGTAAAATTCAGTGGTAGTGCACAAACGCCCTTAGGGCGTTTGTGCACTACACTGAATTTTACCGATCCGGCGATCCGGTTTTTTACGGACCGATATGGCAGCTATGAAAAACATATGGACGCTTGTGCACCACACTGAATTTTACCGTCCGTCATTTTACTTTTCCCCATTCCGGACCGTTTTTTTCCGTTCCGAGATGACGGCAATGAAAAACATATTAGCGCTTGTGCACTACACTGAATTTTACCGTCCGGAAAAAATCGGATGGTTCTATTTTAATCATAAATCACTACATAGTATAAAACAAAGTCGCTTCCCGTCTGTCTGTCCCTATATATGCTTAAATCTTTAAAACTACGAAACAGATTTTCATGCGGTTCACTAATAGGTAGCGTAGTTCTTCAGGAAGGTTTTAATATATAATTTATTAAAGTTTTGTGTAAATTGGTAGAAATATAACGATAATTGTCGAAAGTGCTGGCAAACGGCAAGCCGCCCGGTAGCTTTCAGCAAAAACGCTGCCTAATCCTTTCGAGGTTTAAAAAAATAATGCATGTTGGGATATTCCTCTTCTATAGATCTACAAAAAAGTCCGCGATAGCATATGTCTATCTTTTAAGGATAGCATATTATAGCCATATTATCTCTAAACAATGGTTATGAACAATGCGGTAATTTGGAAAGCTATTTAAACGGATACAGTATTAACCCTTATCAATCTAAATACGTTAGTCGCTTTAAGCATTTCAAGCACATTATTTTACTCTTTTACACCATATAATTTAAATTAATATCTTAGGAGTTATCGCAAATAAATGAACGCACGCCAAAATAAATTCAAGCGCCTTTCGCGATTGACGACCGATTTCGCGCAGGAGTAGGCTACCCACCTTCTGCGCCAGTGGTCTCGGGTTCGATTTCCAACAAGTCAAATATTTGTGTGCATAAACATGTCTATTTGTCTTGGGTGTTAACTATGTATAATATGTATGTATTTACAAACAAAAAGTACCTATTTAAGTATATATTTATCCGTTATCAAGTTTTCCATGATACAGTATGGGCCTAGATAATTGGTGTGAATGTAAGAAGTTATTTATTTATTATCATTATTATTATTTCTCACCAATAACACGTAATATATCTAGCACCAAAAATATGGATTTTGAAATTTTGTTTGTCTGTCTGTCTGTCTGTTGTCCGTGTTTCACGCAAAAACTACTAAGCGGATTTTGATGAAACTTTTTTTGTTATATAGCTAGCTGTAGACATTCGATAGTAGTTAAAAAATATTTTTTCATCCTGCCTCAATTTTCACTGATAAGAGGATGAACTGAACCCAAAATTATTTCTGTCTTCTACGTCTTCGTACATAAAGCAATAAAGCAAGTAATTGCTGACGTTCCAAGGAACTCATTATTCCTCTCGTTTAAAACGCGTCCGTAGAGTGTAGTTTCAAAGAGATCACTGCGCTGCCCCGGCCAGTAAAAAACCGGACAAGTGCACAAGCCAATCATCCGTGTTTTTCATGCCACGCCGGTCCGTAAAAACACGGACCGCCGGATCGGTAAAATTCAGTTGTAGTGCACAAACGCCCTTAGCGTGCCTATTTCGGTCGGGAATCATCGCCACAGAATAAATAATAGTGTCATCGCTTTAAATATTCATCCAAAGGAAAGCCAAGCACTCACGCGCCCACTTGCGCGTTTGCGCATACAATTTTGAGTAGCCAACTACCCAGTTGGCGCGTGGGGTGTTATTAGCGAACCAGCAGTGACGACATTGTTGACAGACACCATGTTGCAGATGATGATAAGAATAATTGACATCTCACTAAAAAAAAAAAAAAAAAAAAAAAAAAATTGAGTATACAATTGATTTGAAATCTTATAAATACTTGTTTAATTTTTATTTTGATATTGCTTTCTTGACTTGTACGTTAGATTTTATTTATTAAACAGACACTTCAATTTTATTTATTTGTATAGATTATAAAATTTACCTAGTTTAAATATTTAGTATAACTTGTTTAGATAAATAAACTTGTAAAGATAAATAATATTGTTACTAAAATTATGAAGTCTCTTCCACATTGCTACACCCTTGCAGGGTGTCACATGTTCTGTACTTATATATAACAGCTTTATACTTTGTGACATGCAATAAATAAATGAAATGAAATGAAATGCAGATAATTATACTAGAGCCGGGGCGGCCGGCGCCGGCGCCGGCGGGCGGCAGTACATAGCATCTACCTATTCATTTTTGTTAGATTTTGCCGAAATAATTGACTATTGTGATTATGCACTGCCATAAAAAGATAAACAAGAACGATTTGGATTTCTGAACTCTTGGCGACTGCGATACCCAGCCTCCTACAATAGTACTTGCGGTGTGGCTATTAAAGATAGATAAGATAAAATCCCCCTTTTGGGCTCTTCCAATACCAGTGGGTGCTATGCTGTATGGCTAGCATGAATTTAAGAAACAAGGTTTCGTTTCGGTTAGGTAGGTAAGTATGTGATTGTTAGGTATGTACTAATAAACAATTTGGACAGGGGCGAACCGACAAGTTAAAATGTGAAATATACAATATTCCTTATAAACAACAGTGTTTATTAAGTTTACTGTCAAATATTTTATTATCTTATATTTCTTCTTACTTCCTAGCTTACTTATAATTTTATAAATATAAGTAAGCAAGGAAGTAGTTGCTCAGTAACGCCGAAACGGCTGTACAGATCTGGATGAAATTTCGCACAGAGGTACCTAGATTATGGTAGCATACAGCATTATTATTATCCCGGGAAAATATTTCGTTCCAACGGAAAAACATCGTCTAGCGACGAGAGCGGAAAGCTAGTTAGCATCACAAAACATCACAAAACATGGAAACGAGAAAAAAAACTTTCCGTGTTCTGTGTGTAAAATATTTATATAATTTGCAGTACTTAAACACAAAGGGTTTGACATATTTTTTATTGAATACTTTATTATTATAAACAATAAAATTGCAATACACAATCCTTCCACAAAGAGTCATAAAACATATAAGCAGTGAAGTAATAAAATAAACTGACATAAAAACTACCATAAGTTAATATGTACTTACTTACTTAGTACCATTGGTACCATACCATACCAATATCTATATTAGTAGGTACTGTAGGTACTCCAACACACTGGTGCTAGAAATATTTACAAAGATTATAAACATTTTGTTAACAAACATTTGATGTGAAGGAGAAGTAAAACATCAACATTTTTAAAAGCAGTGTCGGTGCTACTTAAAACAATAAGTAGGCACATTATGCACAATAAGTGCAAAACCAGTTTTTCAATAGAAACATCGACTGCGATCAAAGAGTATAATTGCCCGAGTGCTAACGAATGCTGATCGATGCATTGACTGCAGCATTGCATCAAGCGGACTCAACGCCAATAAGGCGATAGATGCAACGTGCTTTGAATGCCTATTGCACCGCCTAATGCAGCCGTGGGAAATGCAGAATTATGCATTTTTCAGAGGATGGTCACGAGATAAGACCGTTAGAGGCGATTGAAGGCTCAACATTATGAAGGCGTTGAATATGGTTAAAAGTTGTAGTGAAGCCATTATTTTTGACGTGATAACGTCTTATAAATCGATGAACGCCGCACGCACGGTGATCAATTATTAGCTTTTAGGCTTCGATCAACAATAACACCTAGTTCTAGATACATAGTTGGAGTGACAGACATGGCTGAGCGTTATACGCCCACTTGAGAGTATAATTATAAGTAGATTATTTTGACAGTGTCAATAATACTAAGGTAAGTATTTCAAACTTGCAACGCTTCCTGTCATTTATAATGTAAGATCGTAATAGTATCTAGACACGTTCCGATCCGACAGCCGATTTGGTCTGCTCCCAGACCAAATCTGCGCTACACACGTTCCGATTTAGTCTGGCCAGACCAAATCTGTGCTACACACGTTCCGATTTGGTCTGCTCCCAGACCAAATCGGAACGTGTGTAGATGCTATTACAGAGAAAAAAATCTTTCCGTGTTCTGTGATCGTAACATTCGTCACCTTTTTTCTCCCTTTAAAAAATGTCAGTCTGTGTCATATAAAGTTTTCATTTAGTTCGTGAGCCTTCATCTAGTACTATTGTTGATCGAAGCTTTTGGGTGTAGAAAAGAAAAAAAAATCAAATTGTCGGTAAGTAGTTTAATAAAATATTTACATCTGTTTTGGAACACCTTCTAGCATGCTATAGCTATACCTACTGTAATTTAACAGTCAGAAGTTACTTTAGCCTTGCGATTTTAAGTTTCTAAGTTAATAGCGAATCAATTGTTTCGTTCATCAGCATATATTTTATTATTTTCCGCGCGCAATCAAATAGTATTTTGATAATAATTACTTGCGAGGTGAATGAAATAAAAATGGTGCATATTGCTAAAGGTATGTTCAATATTTTGAGCGTTTTTATTTACGTTTTGCATTTTCAATAGACAATAATATAAGACCGGTCTACACGAAGTTATCCCGCGGGAAAGTTATATTTTTCCGGGATAAAAAGTAGCCTATGTCACTCTCCAGCTCTTAAACTATCCCAATACCAAAAATCACATTTAAGAAGAAGAAGAAAGAAAAAATCTTTATTTCATACACACAAACAATAGTAGATTGTATTACAAGGGAACAAAATAACATATTTACGGCGAGGGCGCTATTTTGAATCCAGAGCGCAGTGAAGGATTCAATATAGGTACTCGTCGCCCGAGATGAAAATAATTTTGCGAGTAATACACTCTACTTTTCATTTCGAATATAAGGAAAGTAAATACACTCTGCTTTTCATCCCCCTCTATAAGAAAAGCAATACTTAAATACTTAAATCCTATCTAGAAAAATAAAAGAAAGGTGGCGGGGGGCTTCGCTTTCTCTGTTTTTTCTATAATAGGTATATAAAAAAATTTAAGTTTTGAAATAACAAAAAAAAAATTTAGAACAATAAAAAATGTTTTGGATAAAAAAAAATTTTTTGAACAAAAAAAATTTTTTTGTATGTCTATCGGATGCCACCTAACTATCTCCGGAGTACCATAGGGGGTTGAAAATTTTGTTAGATTTTAGCTACGCTACGAGACGCACCGTTTATGAGATATTCTCGTTTTTATAAAATTCTTTTTTTTTTAATTTTGCAAGTCCGGTCCCCATACAAAATTAGTTGAAAACTTTTTCACTGCCGATGAGGTAACTCTATGGTTGACGGTAACCAAATTCAGTTCTATTCTTAAAATTAATTTCCACCCTAGGGTGAAACGGATAGTTTTGGACCCGCTGCTCAGTTTAAATATAAGTACATCACTTTCCGAATCTGAGAGATGAAAAAAATTTTTTGATAATCGATCCGTTTTTCCGTTTTGACGTGAAAGACGAACAAATAAACAAACACACTTTCATATAAACATATATATTTCACGTATATTTATAACAGTTGTATGGAAGTATTAAGTATTAAGTATCGCTTGGCCTGCGATCGTTGAGGTTAAGCAACGTTCGCAATGGTCGGTCACGGGATGGGTGACCAAAAACTTTTCATCTCGAGCTCCTCCGTGCTTCGGAAGGCACGTTAAGCCGTTGGTCCCGGCTGCACTTGCAGTCGTTAATACCCACCAATCCGCACTGAGCCCGCGTGGTGGGTCATGGCTCATTCTCCTTATTCATCCATAAGGAAGGCCAGTGCCCCAGCAGTGGGGACATTAAATGGCTGATAATGATGATGATGATGGAAGTATGGATTTTTTAGTTTCGGAAATGATCAGCAGTGTCTGATAAGTTTTGGCATTATAATGAGGATTACTTAATAAATATAATAAGTTTTTTGTAAAAACTTCGTTTTTATAACATGCTTTTTTGTTGTCTGCACTTAAATATGTATTGTCATCTAAACCAAACCTGTATACAAAGTTTCAGCTCAATCGGACACTGGGAAGTGGGTCAAATTTAGCTTGCAAGATTTGACCCGAACGGACTAGCATACAAACATACATACACTGCAAGTTAAATAAAAAATATTTGTAAAAAATAAATGTTGGACACCATCTGTCACATACATTATGTTCCAATACCAAAATATAGTAGCTTGAGCACTAGTATTATGTAAGGTAATTGGAAACAACGATGGGTAGGTATAATCACAAACACCCAGATCCGAGAAAATATTGAAAAGTTCGTTTTCAATATTTACACCACCGAGAATCGAACTCAGGAGATGGCGGCACCTTGAAAAGCGGTGCGTGTACCACTCGGCCACGGAGGTCGTCAAACTATTGCCAAAACATCCGATCTTGAATTAAATACCTAACCTACTCACATAGGTATTCAGACCTCGACTTATACGCATGTCTATATTAGGAATCTGACGTGATAACCGTTTAAAATGTTTAGTGATTTAAGTGTTTTGACTCATGGCATGCTTATGATAAATCCATTTGATCATCCAATGGATTTATCAAACACTCACCGGATAATAATCCAATTTGGATGTCTCCCAGCTACCTACGTCCGGGGTATTAAAGAAGATCAAAAATTTCTAACTAGGTGTACTTACTAATGTTATAAATACGTATTTCAAAAGAATAGATATAAATTCGTGAAAATTCATTTGTATAAAAAAATTGAACCTACCTAGACCTAGGTATCAAAAAATCTCTTTGTATTGTAGAGTCAGTTAAATCGTCCAAAGAGTCTATATTTAACTTAAATCCTTTTGACAATGAACTATTATTTGCCCATTATCTATTATATTAGCAAGACACCATCTGGCTTGCATGTGTCGGCACGTGGCATAACATTGAACAAACAATAAGAATCACCCTTCTTCCGACGAAGAATACACCTCGCCTTTTGTTCAACACTCTTTAGAAGCAGTAGTAGAAGAACTAGCAATGTATAAAAGTCAAGCGAAAGTCATAGAGTTTGATATTCAAACTGCTTTCCAGTCTACAATTATCTATGGTTCGCTGGTTTGGTCAATCGTAACGCAACGCCTTGGAAAGTCGTCCATTGTTAGTGTCTGGTAGTTAATAATTACAGAGCCGCTTGGCTGGCTTCATAACAGTCGTAAATTAACATTGTTGTACATACGTAGTTAGTAGTATTGTTAAAGTATCTGGTAAAACGCCAGAAGTCATATTGTGGACGGGTTTACGAGAGTTGGAAAATAGTCTATGGATTTATAAGCGTTTTTATTTTATGAATTGATTTACCGTATTTCATCAGTTTTTGTTCTGTAAAATTGCAGTGTCTACAACACAAGTAAATAATAAGGTATGTTCACCTTTGTCTTTTGGAATAAATGTTTGTTAATACCAACCGAATCTTCCTATAATTATTCATCCTTTATTTGGGATGTTTATGGCTTTTTTCTCGACCAAAGGTAGCCTCTAATTTTTTCATCATCATGGTCTAAGGTAATAGGTCCCGTTTTCTATGGGGAAATTATATAGGAAGTTGGAATTATCATAGAAAGATATTTGGGGATTTCTTAAAGACATGTAAACTCAGAATTAAACGAAACTTTAGAAATATGATCAGACAACAATGATCTAACTACCTACTGCCTATAATCCAATAAAAAAACTGCCTTAGATTAAAAAAAAAACTATTCGAAGCAGTCAAATTCACGACAACAAAAGAGAGGTAGAAAGCATTTATAAAATTCTTAGACGCGTGTCACACATGACCTTCGTTTGAAAAATCTATGTTAAAGATCTTAGTCCAAGTACACCATTCCACAATAATTGCTGTGTTCTGAGATGGTAGATTTAATAGGAAAATTATATATTAGGCGAGAGCTCGGCAAGAATTCTAGCAATTAAATGAACCTGTATGTCTCTTGTTTATAATCAATAGCCGGAGCCACACCGAACAATTCATCTTGGATCGTAAACACGCGATCCGCGATCCAGGGACCGTACTCTGAAACGCAAATCCAAAACTTCACTTAACCCCGATTCTTTCACTCTATTCTGTCATGACTGGAGAGTGAGAGGGACAGGTATATCGAAGTTTCGGCTTTCGCGTTTCAGACTAGGCTCTCATGATCGTGGCTAGAATTTTTTCACTTAGGCCCGTATTCTAGAACGTCACTCAAGTGGAGATCTCTTCTCAAGTAGGCAAGTCATTCATCCCTTGCTAACTCCTATAGTTAGCAAGGGATGAATGTATTCGTTGCATGTATTTGCATCCCTTTCTAATTCTACTTGAGAAGAGATCTCCACTCGAGTGTCGTTCTTGAATACGAGCCTTAGATCGCGCGAGGCATGTTCACAGCAACCCCTGTCTTATGGAGTTCCAGTGGAGCGCACTCCTGCCGCGCGCGATTGGAGCGCGTTGGATCGTTTGGAGAGGCTCCTGCTATTTTAATATCGTCGGTTTAAGTGTGACCTCGTAACGTCATTAGATCATATTTTACTGCATACAGAAAATACGTCACCACTGAAAATTTTGTTTGTAGGTTTGTGTTTGTAATTTGTATATCGTGGGTACAGTAGGTTGGGCACTGAGCGGAGGAAAATACGTGGTTTGCTTTTCACTAAATGGAGTTACGTTACGTGGTTTACTTTTTATCTTTTTAAACAGTAACGGCCTTTAAAAGGATTTGGCACAAATCTTTCTGTGTTCTGTGGGATTAGAGTATTGCCAATCACGAGGTTTGACACTTGGGCTTACGTTAAGTTGTATTTGTCATACTACATAAAATACTTTTAATAATCAGGCTGAGGTTAGAAACGAAAACTTACGCATGGTAATTAATTTTTTTTCCTACATTAGATCAACTTTAATGAGAGCTCAACGTAGAGGATTTATATTTCCTCAAAATCAGTAATTTTTCATTCTAATAAGACAGGATATTTAAAGATAGATGAGATTCAACGACTCAGATGAGAATTGGTAAGTAAGTTGGAGCCTTTCCACTTAAAAAAGTTGTGGTATAAGTTAGAACTGCAGAAATTAAATCAAAGTTTGGTACTAAAGCCTTACTTCAATTGCCCAACCTACTGCCTAGACTGGTCAATTAGTACGCCTGTCTACAGCCAAGTTTAGCGCATGAGCAGGTTTGTAATCGGGCCACAAGGCCTACAGCAGGGCGCGTATTGTGGGTTACATATTCGTCAATTATTTAGTTCATATGTTTGGTTTGGAGGAAATCATAAGTTCCAGTGTGTTATGTTTCATCAACTATCGGGACAGATCATTTTGAAGAAATTCTGTCAAATTGTGCTTGATTCTGAAGAGAATCATAATTTGTTTATTGCAATCGAAGTACAAGTAGGTATAGAATCAACTCGTCTCATTTTAGCTTGTGAATCTAACTCTCATCAAATCTTACTTTCTATACAATATTTCTGATTTTGGACTGTTATCATGATTAAGATAAACATATCTAATAGCTGAAATAAGGATATAAATTAATTAAGAAGTGCTAAATGAAATGATGAGTGATAAAATCAATCAGTGGTTCGAGGTATAAGTGTTGAGGCATAATGTTAAGAAAGGACGTTTTCTATATTTTTTTTCGACATTGGGGTAACAACCCTGTAGGCCTAGCCTGCGCGCCACGAGAAAATTTGTCGACTTTTTTGTTCCGTTTACTTAGCGTTAATATAAGCAAGACAGCAATACGCGCTGAAGACGACATAATTATCTCGTGGTGCGCATGCTAGGCCTACTGATGTTAAGTGAAGATGGAAGCGTACTACTTACTCCCGGAATCTGGCAATCTAAAACTTTGTATAATAACAACTCCAGGAGGAAGGTGGTGGAAGGTATTATTGCAAAATAAAAACGGCCAGGCTCGGCTTTGTCCAGCCAGTCGATACCAATTATTGTGTTATAATTAAAGATAGTTAACTATGTAGACTTGCCAATTTAAATAAATGTCAGTCGGTCAGTTTAGTACAGTATTCAAAGATTCTCCGTAAACCACGATTGGACCGATCCAGCTGTGTTCTCGGAAGATTGCAGCTGACCTCCGATAAGTCCGATCATGATGAATTAATCGACGGTCGTGATCCTCGCGTGTTACTGATCGAGAGGCCATGGAACACCAGGAAAGCATGCTGACTTGAGTAAATAACTATTGGTCAATTTCACTAAAAACTAGTTACCTAGGTAGTCCAAGGTTGGCCGTAAAGCTTTTCAGCTGTATTCGTAGAATACAACAGATGGCTTCTACAATCATTTGGCACATTTTAAATTATCGGAAATATTTCAATTTGTTCTCGAGTGTTTCTAGAGGTAGGAATGGATACTAGGATTGCGTTGCATCACATGTTTATTCTCACCGAAGTGGCCTTTTCTAGACAATACATGAACATTGATTCTTTCATTTTCTTGATAGAAGAACAAATATGACTTACTTATAAAGACAAATATGAATCAAAAAGACAAATATGAACTTTGCCCGAAAAGTTATACTTACTTAGTATGTCAGGGCACATTTTCATTTTTCTAATAAATTTCTAGCGATTGATGAAACTTATGGGAAAGTAGCATGGTGTAAATAAAGCTCTAGCTTATTTCAAATGGTTTTACACGCTTCTATACCTACTATCTTAATTTCCTGAGTCCCAAGATCAGTAAAAAAGTTGTTGGTACAACCGGATGTCCTATAAGAAGAACGAAGGATAGACGAAAATGTGTACTTTACACATAATGTCCGGTCAATGTAACAGGTTTTTGTTTCGCAGTAGTCAGGCAGGACCAGGACGCAACTATGGACACCATTTTGTTCTGTGTAAAGTATGCGCTGATTTAGGAGAATATAGAATAGAAGGAAACTAATAAAATAGGTAAGTATCTAGTTAATAGCTACCGATCGTCAAAATCTTCGCTAATAGAGGTAAATTTCAAATGAAATGTTGCAGCAAGTCATTCGTTATTATCCGTTAAATCTTTCTGGGATGCCGGCACGCGCTAACGAGGTGCGCACACGCAGCCAATCGCGGTTCGGGGAAACTGGCTCGACGGACCACACCGGGCAGTGTGTTTGGAGAAGATCTACCTACAATCAACGGTACCTAAGTGTTTTGTAGCTATGAGGATAATGCGGTGTTTGTATGAACCACTAAGGTAAAAAATAAGGAATCTGCCTAAAAAAATTGGTTGAATTGAATAATCAGTGCATGCAGTAATCTACGATGGAGAAGATATCAGGAACATATCATACAACTTGAAAAGTACCTACTTGATATCTATACATATAAAACTCTAAATTGATTGACTGATTCATTCATTGTTAATAAATAAATAATAAATAAATAACTTCTTACATTCACACCAATTATCTAAGCCCATGTTAATTTCATTAAGAAACTATATCATGGAAAACTTGATAACGGATAAATATATACTTAAATACTTTTTGTTTGTAAATACATACTTAATATAGGGCAGAAGCCCCGGTTTTGGTCACTGTACCGGTTTTGGCCACTTTATGCTCTAAAACTTTTCTAACCAAGTTTTCGCCATTTTTGCTAAAGTCAATTAAAATAAGGTGTTTTAAGGTAATAATAACAACCGTTAGAATTCCTTAAGTCGTATGATATTTTTTCAATAAATTCCATTTTCTGTTTTAAAAAATATTTTGTATGAAAATTTTAAGTAATCTTTTGTTCTGGATGAAATACGTAATAAACCTTTGTTTTTTACAATTAAATTGTTGTTTGGCAATTTATTGCTTTCTAGTGCATTAGAATATTTATTGATTTAACCTGGGTTTAATTTAACATGGCAGATTCTACCGGGCTCTCCATGGGCCCGACGTAGATTTATTAGCCTCAGTATCCTGGCTCCGTTTCGGTGATCTTTTTGGTGAAACCGAAGGTTTTGTCTGTGCAATTATGGATGAGGTTGTGATGACGAATAACTACAGAAAGTATATCCTAAGGGATGGCACAGTGGATATTTGCCGAGCGTGCCATCGTCCTGGTGAATCCCTTAGGCATATAATTTCCGGTTGTTCTCGTCTCGCAAACGGCGAGTATTTGCATAGACATAACCAAGTGGCCAGGATAATACACCAACAACTTGCTCTGAAACATAGTCTTGTGGCATCCGAGGTGCCGTACTACAGGTATGCACCAGAACAGGTCCTTGAAAATAGCCATGCCACATTGTATTGAGATCGATCTATCATTACAGACAGGACTATTGTCGCTAATAAGCCTGATATTGTATTGATAGATCGACACGAACGCCGCGCAATAATTGTTGATGTCACTGTTCCCCATGGCGACAACCTTGTGAAAGCTGAAAAAGATAAAGAAAACAAATATCTTGATTTAGCTCACGAGATTGTTGACATGTGGGACATTGATTCAGCAATTGTTGTTCCGATAGTCATATCTGCCCATGGTCTGATAGCCAAGAGCCTCGATAAACACCTTAAGAGGCTTGCGTTAGGTGGATGGATCGGGAGTCAGATGCAGAAGGCAGTACTTCTGGACACGGCACGTATAGTGAGAAGGTTCCTGTCTCTGGATCCTTAACCATCGGTAGCCGGGACCCTGATCTTGCTACCGTTGGGGAACTGCATTTTTGTATTTTTAAATGTTATATTTTTTAGTGTTATACATTGTAAAAATTTAATGTTTAGAAATATAATTTTGTAAGTATTTAAAATGTAATAAAGGGAATAATAATAATAAAAATAATATTCATGACAACAGGCATAACCCATCTGCTCCATAAATCTGGTAGTACTGCGGACCCCAAAAACTATAGACCTATCACCTGTCTGCCAACAATTTATAAAATTCTTACGTCCATTTTGAGGTCGAAGATTAATGAACACATTAATCAAAATTCTATTATGGTCGCCTCTCAGAATGGATGTAGGAATGGGGCCCGTGGTACTAAGGAGCTACTCCTCATTGACATGGCTATTAACCAACAGGTTCGTCGAAACCGAAAGAACCTGTCGACTTCCTGGATAGATTATAAGAAGGCCTATGATTCCGTGCCGCATTCGTGGCTCATGAGGGTGCTGGAGTTGTATAAAATAAATACAACTCTACGCACTTTCTTGATATCGTGCATGCGAAAATGGAGAACGGTCCTTTTCTATCCAGGATCTCGACGGATTCTAGGTCATGGCGATCCTATAAAAATAGAGCGAGGTATATTCCAGGGTGACGGTTTGAGTCCATTGTGGTTCTGTCTCGCCTTGAACCCTCTGAGTACACTTCTCGAGAGTTCAGGGTTAGGCTATCGTTTACGGAGAAATGGTCAAGTAATATCACACCTGCTGTACATGGATGACCTGAAACTATTTTCCCATAGCAGTTCTCATTTGACAGCGTTACTGAAGGTTACTGAAGCTTTCAGTAATGCCATTAAAATGGAATTTGGTGTGGACAAATGTGCAGTCATGCATGTAAAGCGTGGTCAGATAATGGAATCTACGGGTATACAACTCTCGGATTCTATTCATCTTAGATCTCTCTCCGTAAACGAAACCTATAAATATTTAGGTATGTCACAGGCATTAGGCATCAACGATGCTGACATGAAACAGTCGTTGCGTGAGCGTTTCTTGGGGCGCCTTTCAAAAGTCCTTAAAAGTCTTTTGTCTGGCGGAAACAAGGTTCGCGCATACAATGGATGGGTCATGCCGGTACTGATGTATTCCTTCGGCATACTTAAATGGACTCAAACTGAACTGGATGCCCTGGATAGAAAAGTTCGTACATTGCTAACAGCACACCGCATACATCACCCACGTTCATCGACCATGAGATTGTATATCCCGCGGAAGTGCGGTGGTCGTGGCTTCTTAAATGCTAAGACATTGCATAACCGCGAGATATGCAATCTTAGGGAGTATTTTCTCCAAGTCGATATGGGGTCTCATAGAGATGTAGTTGCTGTTGACAATGGACTGACTCCTCTATTTTTAGCAAAAGAAAACTGGCGCAAACCTGTAGTACTTAGTACTTCCGACCGCAGCACTGTGTATGGAGTTACATGGCAGATTCTACCGGGCTCTCCATGGGCCCGACGTAGATTTATTAGCCTCAGTATCCTGGCTCCGTTTCGGTGATCTTTTTGGTGAAACCGAAGGTTTTGTCTGTGCAATTATGGATGAGGTTGTGATGACGAATAACTACCGAAAGTATATCCTAAGGGATGGCACAGTGGATATTTGCCGAGCGTGTCATCGTCCGGGTGAATCCCTTAGGCATATAATCTCCGGTTGTTCTCGTCTCGCAAACGGCGAGTATTTGCATAGACATAACCAAGTGGCCAGGATAATACACCAACAACTTGCTCTGAAACATAGTCTTGTGGCATCCGAGGTGCCGTACTACAGGTATGCACCAGAACAGGTCCTTGAAAATAGCCATGCCACATTGTATTGGGATCGATCTATCATTACAGACAGGACTATTGTAGCTAATAAGCCTGATATTGTATTGATAGATCGACACGAACGCCGCGCGATAATTGTTGATGTCACTGTTCCCCATGACGACAACCTTGTGAAAGCTGAAAAAGATAAAGAAAACAAATATCTTGATTTAGCTCACGAGATTGTTGACATGTGGGACATTGATTCAGCAATTATTGTTCCGATAGTCATATCTGCCCATGGTCTGATAGCCAAGAGCCTCGATAAACACCTTAAGAGGCTTGCGTTAGGTGGATGGATCGGGAGTCAGATGCAGAAGGCAGTACTTCTGGACACGGCCCGTATAGTGAGAAGGTTCCTGTCTCTGGATCCTTAACCATCGGTAGCCGGGACCTTGATCTTGCTGCCGTTGGGGAACTGCATTTTTGTATTTTTAAATGTTATATTTTTTAGTGTTATACATTGTAAAAATTTAATGTTTAGAAATATAATTTTGTAAGTATATAAAATGTAATAAAGGGAATAATAATAAATTTATTTTTCTTCTCAACACAATCTCATGTTTTACACAAATACTTAATTCAAAACAAATTACATGAAAATCACTAGTACGAGATTGCGGAGAGACTGGTATCTGAAGTAAGCCGTAGCCTGTATCTCAGAGAACCAGTACTCTCCCCTCTTAACCACTGGCACTTTAGTCAGATAAACATGTTTGTTTAAATTTTTGATACATAACTAACAAATATTTACGTTAATTGAGTAAAAACAATTTACAAAACAAGAGTAGGTAAGTATGTAGTATGTGTGTAATACAAGTTTAATTATGTGTATATGTACGACGGACTAATAATTGTCTGTTCTGTTTACATGAACTAATGTGTGTTTGTGTGTGTGTGTGTAAGTGTGTGTGTGGTTTTGATTTTTCGCTATACTTATAAAAGTTTCACTACGAGTATCAATAAGTAGCCAAAACCGGTACATTTGGCACCTCTCACACATTTTGTGTAATATACAAAAATCTATTTAACTTTTTTAAATTTGAAAAATGTACCTTTAAAGGTACTTATATATAATTTATGTCTTAAATACCTAAGACCATTTAGTACTTAGTGCATAAAAGTCAAAATATCCTTAAAGGGGCCACAAAGGGTACCTCTGCCCTACATAGTTAACACCCAGACCAAGACAAATAGACATGTTCATGCACACAAATATTTGTATTGTTCGGGAATCGAACCCGAGACCACGGCGCAGAAGGTGTGTAGCCTACCCCTGCGCCAAATCGGTCGTCAAAATTGTTGGCATAGGCGTAAAGCCCTAACGGCTAAAAGTAGAGACACCATTTTTAGAGGGTAGATACCTTTCATGATGTAGATGAGCACTAAGAAAGGATTTTAGAAAATTCCCTTTATACATGGTGCTACAGGTTGTTTATGTTTGTATGAGAATTTGTATAGGATTGAAGATAGAGACACCATTTTTAGAGGGTAGATACCTTTGATGATGTAGGTGAGCACTAAGAAAGGGTTTGGAAAATTCCCGTTATACAGGGTGCTGCAGGTTGTTCCAGTTTGTATGGGGATTTGTACAGGGCTAAAGATAGATACTTACACTATTTTTGGAGGGTAGATACCTTTCATGGTGTAGGTGAGCACTAAGAAAGGGTTTTGGAAAATTCCCGTTATACAGGGTGCTACAGGGTGTTCCACTTTGTATAGGGATTTGTATAGGGCTGAAGGTAGAGACACCAATTTTGGAGGGTGGATACCTTTCATGGTGTAGCTGAGCACTAAGAAAGGGTTTTGGATAATTCCCGTTATACAGGGTGCTACAGGGTGTTCCAGTTTGTATCAGAATTTGTATAGGGCTGAAGATAGATAGGTACACCATTTTTGGAGGGTAGATTCATTTTATAATGTATGTGAGCACTAAGAATGGGTTTTGGAAAATTCCCGTGATACAGGGTGCTACAGGGTGTTCCAGTTAGTATAGGGAATACCTTTCATGGTGTAGGTGAGCACTAAGAAAGGGTTTGGGGAAATTCCCATTATACAGGATGCTAAAAGGTGTTTCAGTTTGTAAAGGAATTTCCATTTAGGTTGAAGGTAGAGACACCATATTTGGAGGGTAGATAGCTTTCATTCATAGTGCATGTTAATTGATAGTAAAAACCAAGCGAACAAAGACTCTGACCCACTATGTCAGAAGATAAGTGAGCATGGAACAAAAAAATAAGGTGTACTGATAAATAAATACCTTGATACTTATATTGGTAATCTGTGACTTTCAAAATAAACGCACAACTATCTGAATCACGCCAACGAAGTCGCGGGCAAAAGCTAGTAAAAATATATACCTACTTAGGCACTTACGGATTTTTAGATTTGATTTTTTGAACGGTGCGCACCGCACCGCAGCCAATCGCGATTCGGTTTCCCCGAACTCTTGCTCGACGGACCACACCGGACACTATGTTTGGTGAATATCTAGCAAATCGCGCTTCGGGGAAACTGGCTTGACCTAATAACTGTACCTAAGTGTGTTGTAGCAATGAGGATAATGAATGAGGTGTTTGTATGAACCACCAACGTAAAAAATAAAATCTCTGCCTGAAATACATTGATTGAATAGGAAGAACGATGCGCGCAGAAATCTAAGATGGAGAAGATAACAGGAATATATTACCTATACAAATGCAAAGTACTTGGAATAAAAATATATCGGTACTTTCGGATTTTTGATTTAATTTTTGAACGGCGCGGACCACAGCCAATCGCGCTTCGGGGAAACTTGCTCGACGGGCCACATCGGGTTCTACCTATGTTTGGTGAAGATCTAACTACTTGTACCTAACACGGGCAAATTAACGGTATCTAAGTATTTTTCGAGTAATTGTTGAGCTTGAGGTTACTTCCTACGACTGGAAAAGTAACAATTTCAAATAAAAAATACGAATTAAATTACAACTGTGCGCAAATCGCGTTTCGAGAAAACTGGCTCGTCTCATCAACACCCATACTTAGGTATTATACTTAGAGAAACTGACTCGACTCGAAGGACCATCCGTCCTTAAGCCCGCCGTACACATTGGGCCTACTATGGGCCAAGCATTGGGCCAGTATATTGGGCCAATGTGTAGAGGGCTACTTGGTCGTTGGACGACGACCAACATATCGCCAAGTAGGCCTCTACACATTGGCCCAATATACTGGCCCAATAATTGGCCCAAGGCTTGGCCCAATGTGTACAGAGCGGCCTTTATGCCAGCTGTACACGTTGGCCCAACCATTGGCCAATTCATCGTACATTGACACTTATGAAAGAACCTTTAAAAACTTGTTATTCAAAAGTGTCAATGTACGATGTATTGGCCAATGATTGGCCCAATGTGTACAGCGGCCTTTAGAGTGTGTGCTTTTTCGGTGCTTTGTTGTAGGAGTGTGATATTTCCCCGGGGTAAAAAGTAGTCTCTAAGAGATCTAGACCGTAATCTATCTCTGTGCCACACATCCAGATCTATTTTAGCATTTCGACGTGATTTAGTAACAAAAAACAAAACATACAACTTCCGAATTTATGATACCTACTTTATTAGTAAGATCGACCTGTAGCTATAAATTAGAACTATTCAATATAAGTAAGCATATAACTTAACCATAACAATAAACAGATCAGAAACCTCTTAATTAAGTCAAATAAAAGTCTCGTACCGTCAATCAATAAACATTCAAAGCACGATTAAATCTTAACAGCGGAGATTAAGTACGAAATCATCAATAACCGAGCTTCGTTCCCACGTCAAGCGTCGCGAGACGTCTTTATTATAAGCTATTCACTTGACCCTTTCATAACGGAGACGAATAAAATTATTAAAAAGTAAAATACCCTCTCGCGCGCACACACGTACACTAACCTCATTCTTATTCAAACGCCGCACACACACGCGTCGGTACGCTCGCACCGAAACGAACGCACACAAACGCAGCGAACGTTTGCGTGGCTTCGAATTTCGAACGCGTTTCGGTGCCAGAGGCGGCACAACACTGGAGCACTTGTATGTATTTTTAGAGCTGATGTGTTTTTGCCGCACATTTAATTTTATTTGCAGGTCGCAATGTGAACGGCATTGCGCGCCTAATGAGATAGCCGCCTCTATATGGCAACGCCAGTTTTTGTGACACAACCTTTAATGAATTGGTCGGTATTCGGCTTTATTGCAATACATTGCGGAGTTAGTGGAATTACGGTTAGCATTAAGAAATAAATAATTGATAGGATAGGAATAATGCCGTCGATAGTTAGTGATCGATTACGTACCTACGACGTTCTGGTTCTACTTAATAATACGCCGACTGACCTAGTAAAGTATGAATTTGACGGGCATATCCGGTGTATTGCTAGTATTACGGCTCAAATTACTTACATCCTGTTTTATGATGAACATATAAATAAATACACTTCAACTATGTCATAGTTGGTAGGTACTTACTTAATTATTCAATCAATATTAGCATAATCAATACGAACATCTAGGTATAACCAAACATCGGATGTTCTAAATTCTATGTTACGTGTAGGTATTTAGGGTTGCCAACAGTTTTTGCTCTAAATATAGCATACCTACCAGGGGAAGGGGCAAGAAATATACCTACCTAGTACTTTTTAGAAATATGTACAGTTTTTTTAAGTATTTGAACAGCTAACTTTCAAAAATAAATGGAATGAAGCGACTGATATGATAATATTTTAAGAGACTACAGCTGTTCCGCACGGTTTTACCCGAGAGGTACTTACCCGATCTCGTGGGAATATTGGGATAACAGTAGCCTATGTGTTATTCTGATGTATAAGCTATATTACTGTAAAGTTTCATCTTAAACCGTTCAGTAGTTTTAGCGTGAAAGAGAAACATACCTACTTACATTCATAATTCGGGTTTTTCACCAACTCGACACGAGGGACTGGACACACGTGTGTCCAGTTGGTGAAACTCAAAATTAGTATCACATATTACCTATTTCGTCATCTGGACACGCCAAGATTTTGACGCGTGACCATCAACAAGAACAATTTTTACTATGAGGCCAACCACGGAATCGCGAACAAAAATCAACTGTTCCATACATTTCAGGCGAGTCGATGTTGCACTTTTGTATGGAATAGCTGTTTTTTATCATTCCGTGGTTGGCCCCATAGTTAAAATTGTACGTATTGATGGACACTATCTATCTATATATATAAAATTCAAAGTCCTGACTGACTGACTGACTGACTGACTGACTGACTGACTGACTGACTGACTGAGATATCAACGCACAGCCCAAACAGCTGAACCTAGAGACTTCAAATTTTGCACATAGATACGTTATACAGTGTAGGCATCCACTAAGAAAGGATTTTTGGAAATTCTACCCCTAAGGGGGGAAATAGGGGATGGTTGTTTGTATGAAAGTCCGTCAGTTTTGAAGTTAGGATCTTCAAATTTTGTATTTAGGCTGGCAATTGAAAATTAATATTTACCTGTGTCAGCGTTTTTGACAATTCCGCCCCCGAAGGGGTGAAAAGGGGGATGAAATGTTGTATCTGGAAAGTCCTTCATTTAATTTATTATTTAGGCTAATGGTCGGAAAGTAAAACAAATAAGCAAACACATAAGTATTACGTATTTTTTCGAAAATCAACCCCTTAGAGGTTAAATGGGATAAATAAACCTAAAAATCGATATGGATGTCGTTATTGAGGTTTTATGGGATGACGATTGCAAAAATGGCATTTATTTTGATGTTCAACACTCTGAACATGATTCAACCCCTAAAAGGTTGAAATAGGGGTGGAATTTTGAATGAAAAATCAGGGGTAAAATAGACATTTCAACGTGAAACTTTGTAGGCTTACTTCTTAAAACAAATAGACAACCCATTTCGTAGTTTTCCGAAAATCAAACCCAGGGGGGTAAATAGGGGATGAATATGTGTATGAAAGTCCGTCAGTTTTGAAGTTAGGATCTTCAAATTTTGTATTTAGGCTGGCAATTGAAAATTAATATTTTCCTGTGTCAGCGTTTTTGACAATTCCACCCCCGTAGGGGTGAAAAGGGGGATGAAATGTTGTATCTGGAAAGTCCTTTATTAAATTTATTATTTAGGCTTATGGTCGGAAAGTAAAACAAATAAGCAAACACATATATCGTATTTTTTCGAAACCAACCCCTTAGAGGTTAAATGGGATAAAAAACCAAAAAAATCGATATGGATGTCGTTATTGAGGTTTTATGTGATGAAGATTGCAAAAATGGCATTTATTTTGATGTTTAACACGCTAAACATGATTCAACCCCTAAAAGGTTGAAATAGGGGTGAAATTTTAAATGAAAAATCGGGGGGTAAAATAGACATTTCAACTTGAAACTTTGTAGGCTTAATTCTTAAAACAAATAGGCAACCCACTTCGTAGTTTTCCAAAAATCAAACCCAGGGGGTAAATAGGGTATAGAAACCTAAACCATCTTAAGTACCCTAAAAGTTCTTGGTACCTAACAAGTTCTTGGTACCTAAGCTACTCAGAACTAACTTTTTGATTGTGAAACAGACACTTATTATTTACTAGCTTCCGCCCGCGACTTCGTCCGCGTTGACATTCGAGAAAATACTTAGGGGACCAATAACCAGGATAAAAAGTATTCTATGTTTTAATTTTATAAAAATCCGATCAGCCGTTTTTACGTGATTAGGCGGATCCTCCCTCACCAAGTGAGTAGCCTCGTGCGAGGCCCGCCACACGTGGTAAACGTTCTGCCTCGCGCGAGGCTACTCGCTTGGTGAGGAAGGACCCGCCTAATCACGTAAAAACGGCTGATAGGATTTTTATGAAATTAAAACATAGAATACTTTTTATCCTGGTAATTGGTCCCCTAAGTATTTTCTCGAATGTCAACGCGGACGAAGTCGCGGGCGGAAGCTAGTCATCCACTAAAATCTTTCTATTAATTAAAATGTAGTGGTGTATATAATATATAAGTAGTAGAGTTGGCAATGGCACACGTGTATTACCTTACATAGTTCCTTAGCACTGGATGTAGGATAAGAAATCGTGGCTGATCCATCTATTAGGAAAGCCTGTGCCCAGCAGTGGGGACATTAAATGGCTGATAATTATGCATCTACATACAATGTACACAGCTCACTGTTTACTTACTTACAATCTCGCTCCATCGTAGATCCTGTTCTAGCCCATGGGCTTGATTGGGATCAAGAGCAAACCCATTAAAAGTAAAAAAAAAAAAAAAAACTCAATAGAGACAGAAGTAGGTAATAATGACTCTTTAATACTTACCTATTATTATTTAACACTTTATTTTAACACCACAGTACATAAAAAAAGAAAAAGAAAACAATTTTAATTAACTTTAACAGCATTAAAAGGGCGGTCTTATCGCTCAAAGCGATCTCTTCCAGACAACGTTGTTTGCGAATGAAGTAGAGACACTGTAAAAACCAGCATTTAATTACTTTCAATAACTATAAGATCGCGTGCTGAAAATTGTTAGACGCTTATAAATAAATATTTATGATGTCTGTTTTATAAGGAGACATTGATCGAATGAAAAAAGTTGCCAGCAGAAAACATGAGATGTGGAAAATATGTTAATAGGTATCAAAGTTTCATAGTAGACAAAAAAAACACTTTAACACTATGTAACACGCGTTTTTATTTATTATTTATACATTCGTATTGTGTTTTTAAGAATTTTAAGTTTTGTCCGACGCATGCCTACGCATCCAATGTATTTTTCATAAGTATATTTTTTAGTAAGTAGGTAGGGAAAGTAGAGAAAAAATTAAAATTATTTTTTTATGTTTATTTTCTTTTTGGGCCTTTTTCTGTCACGTCAAATATTGATTTTTATTCAGAAACAGTCACGGACTTAAATGGTGACAACGAAGTTTAAAAAAAAACGATTTTTTAATAAATTTTAATTTTGCGTTTTTTTCATTTATGATGATTGACGAAATAGATGATAATACGTTAAATTTGTAATAATTGACACCTATATTCCCATTTAGAGACAAAAAATATTTTTGGACAGCTTTTACGTTCAATACCCCTATGTACGACGTTTCGGGTGGTTTCAGCACCTTTCAAGGGGCCGTGGTCAGGATAATGGATACTTTGTGCTTATTTCAAAGTAGCCTTGAGCATTTTATGTAATTTTACCGCCCAATGTAGTTTTTGACCATTGTAAATCAGTTCTTTCTGTCCTTGCCGAAAAAATTAGCGTTATGTCGAACTGGCCACTATTCAGGCTCGTGTATTTCTGTTTCGAAGTTAGTGATTCACGGGTTTTCGCGCCATTTGATTTTTCTTTGGTTGTTCACGAAATTGAAAACTTAAAATATCGCATTATTGACGAGTAGGTATGTGTTCCAGCATGGCACCAGCGCTGCAGGAACAGCTTGAAGGATTAATGACGTGCGTAGGTATAGGAAAGCTACTGTAAAAGAAAGCCCGGCACGTTTTTGGTTAAAACATTTTCGTTGTGGAAATTTTGACATACAGAACAAACCCCCGTGAACGGCTTGAGTGAGACCCTAGCTGATAATTAAAAATTAAAGGTGATCATGGAAGCGGATCCATCGCAAACCACGTCAGAGATAGCGGCAGGCTTCCGTGTGATGTGAGTGATAAAATCATTTTAAACAAATTGGAAAACTGAAAAGGTCGAGAAACGGGTATCGCATTAATTAAGTGATGAAGCACACCAACGAACACGCATTGAATGCTGCCTTAAGACAAACATTTTTCTAATTTCTTGAGGTGCTAAGCTAAAAAATTAATTTAACAAAATTCCTTCCAATTGCTATCCTACTTTTCAAATTAAGATAAATAGGTATTGAGAAACAATAATTACATCCCGATCTTACAACGATTGTAAGTATTTGTATTTAGCTATACTTATTCACGTTTTGTACCAATATTATGTCTCAATAAAGGTATTTGATAGCGGCATTAACATGTTGCGTCAGTATCATAAGAACGATAAGATAATTCTTTGACGTATGTAGTAGGTAGTATCTTTTCTAGATATCCATCAAGAGCCAAGAGTTTATTTATCGTGAATTATTTTACTTTTTGGCATTCACAATGCCTTTTCAATTACCTATTAAAAATGAAGTATTAGAACGACTCCGTAGCTCAGTTAGAGCATTCGCCCGGATAATGAAAGGTCGTGGTTTCGTGTCCCATCGGAGCTAGTTGTGTTGTGAAACAGTTCGATTATTTCTAATACATAATTTTCAATTATTATTACCTATTATGAAAATTTCAGACTGAATTTCGGCATTAGCCGAGGTCAGTTGGAGGTCATATATTTTGTTCTTCTGCCATCTTCTTCTGCGTGTCTCATCTCATCGTCGCGAAACATATCACGCAAGGAGATACCGAGCATAACTCTCTCCATAGCTCGTTGAGTATGACTTATGTATTAATTAAATTAAGGCCAACTGTAAGAGACCACGGAAGTGTTCCGTATGTCATCACTAGCGAAACACACAAACATTGCTCGAATACTTCTGTGTTAAGGCTCTGCGGGAGACGGGGCGAGAAAATATGAAGCCAAGCAGTAATTCCAAAGCTGAAACCTGACTTGCCCGAACCACGGAATAAATAATAGTCCGAACCCGGCTGGCTGGTCTGAAAATCAACGATCATCATTACATAGATACTAGTAGATGTTGCCTGCGAATTCGTCCACGTCATTGCCGGCTCCTTTTTACTTTTGCCTTGTGTTCCTTTCTTGGGACGTTTAAAATGATACAAGAACTTGAATGTTAGGTACAAAACTTGTTTTACTATGTATGCGCAGTTGAAAAGCTTCTGAAAATAAGCTAGTGAAAGGGGTTATAGTAAGAAATTGCCGTTTTATAAGTAATAAAGGGTGTCTCAAAAGTACGTATAGGATTTGAATTTCGCGCTATTTCCGAAATATTAAAGATGGCGAATTGAAATTTGACATACTTCATCTTGACACATGTAAAATTAATCGTGGAGCGTTTCACAATAAAACAGCGCATAGAAGTTTTACAAATATTTAACGAAAATTCACGATCAATTACAAACACTCGTCGAAAGGTCGAAAAATCTCGTAATTTCAAGAAAAGGTGATTTCAAATGGCCACCGAGATCTTGCCATCTGATGCCACTGGATTCTTTTCCTTGGGGCTACGTCAAAGATAAAGTCTACACCAACGATCCACAAAACATAGACAATATAGACAAAATATTCGCCGAGTTATTGGTGAAATAAGTAGCGAAATGTGTGAAATTAGCAGCGAAATGTGTGAAAGTGTCATGAAAATCTTGCACACAGCAAAAATGCCCGTGGCGGCCATTTAGCAGATATTCTATTCAGATAAAATTGTACAAGTCTCTTCTTTAAAATAAAATAAAACTACGAAGAAATTCCAATCCATTCGCGTTTTATTGAGACTAATCATCCTATACCTACTTTTGGGACACCTTGAATTGACTTAAAACCTTCATGGTGTGAGATTTTCGAGTGAAACGTTTTTCACATGATACTGAGCTTCTTGTTTTTAAAAATGTGCAACATTCTATTTTGGGCTTTTTTTTAATTTAGCTTAGACGGGAAAGATGATGATGATCTTCGAAAATCCGAGTAA
Organism: Crambus lathoniellus; assembly: GCA_949710035.1. Classification (NCBI taxonomy): domain Eukaryota; kingdom Metazoa; phylum Arthropoda; class Insecta; order Lepidoptera; family Crambidae; genus Crambus; species Crambus lathoniellus. The sequence continues at coordinate 9,930,201 of OX453301.1, read as the reverse complement.
TCTTTGAATACGAGTTCGGAGTTCCGATAATACGTAGTAGTATTTTTTTTACCCTGTGGTTCCGACGCGGAACCATATTTTAGTTATTATTCTGTGGCGGAACTAACGCGATAGAATAACGGCTCGCAACGCAATACCAATGCTGCGTTTGGAGAGGAGACTGCTAATGAACGTACCGTGCGTTTTCGGTTTAAACGCTTTCGTAATGGAAACTTTGACTTGAAGAACGAAGAACACGTGGAAGACGTGTGAAGCCGATCCGAGTCCAACTACCCAGGAATTAGCGGCATGGTTTAACGTTATCTTACCAAAAATATTGACTCCTATCAAATCAATTAGATAAAAAAATGAAAAATTAATGCTTCGTGATTTGACTGATCTGCAGAAAGGAACGCGTGTTGATCGGTACAGAAATGAAGGAATATTGGATCAAATTATGACATGTGACTAAAATTGGCTCCTTTACAATTAACCGCAAGCGGAAAATGGAATGGCTGACCACAGGTCAACCGCCGGTAAAGTGCCCTGAAGCAAATAAAAAGGTAATGGTAACTGTGTGGTGTTCTATTCATGGTGTTATTCACTATAGCTTTCCCAGGCTGGTCAAGCAATAACAGCAGATGTTTACTGTGCCGAACTTCGAACAATGATGGCGAAACTTGCAGTGAAACAGCCGTGAATCGATCCCCACCATTATTGCTCCATGATAACGCAACACCTCAAACTGCACGAGAAATCGATCTGACAGTACAGGAGCTGCAGTTAAATACTATACGTCATCATCCGTACATGCCAGATCTTGTTCGGACTACCATTTTTTTCGTGATATGGACAATTTTCTACGTGGTAAATAATTTTCTTCCCAGCAGGCAGTACAAAATGATTTCACACAGTGTATCGATTCTAGAAACTCGGTGTTCTATCGAAAAGGCATAAATGAACTACCGATTAGATGGATCAGTATAGATATAGAATGAGGGTAAATATTTTGATTGAATAATATGTGGTACCTACATCTTAGAAAAAAATAATTGTTCAGTATAAATCAGCATTCATTCATACTTTAACGTAGAGATCTATTTTCCAAAAAATACATTTCCATGCTAAGTCAAAAAACAATGATGTTAGAAGATGTTTGGGATGTTTGGATGGCTGAAGCTGGTGTTCCTGGTCAGGTAGTCTTTGCGTTGCAGCAAAATTTGTTAATACCTGGATACATAGCTTTATAAATTCAGTGGAACAATATATTCAATGAGACTTGAAAGATCAATTGTATATAACTGTAGTAAGAGTATCTCTCTTGTGAGGCACCTACAGTGATAGTCATCCTACATCTAAAATATTTTAGTTTTTCCGGGTTGGTTACAAAAGAAACGAGTTTAAGATTTATAGATTTCTGGGCCTGTTATCGTTTTGAAGGATACCAGAGTGCAAAAAAGTAGAGCCGATGATTTAACTGGATAACCTACACGCGGACGATAGCATCTACTAGTGTATTGTTATGCCCCATAAACGATTTATTCTTCTTTTCGAATAGCAATACGAACTTCGTGTCAAGTCTTTGTGTTCAGTCAGTCTCCAGGCTGAATGACAATTTCTTGTATCAATGCATGCTCACGGTGGCCCCATTCGCTTTGAATTTCAAGTGGTTTCATCTGCATTCGCCATTTCAATTTGTAATCGGATTTGCGGCTCTCATCCATCATTCATCGGGCGATGCGTGTCCATTACTTCATCCTCTTCATCAATTAGAGGATCAGTAGAAAAAAAGCAAAATCTTTGGCCCTCGACTCGCCAGTAACCGCTCATTATTTCTTCTCACACATTTTTTATTGCGGCAACATTATACGTGGGTGTGGTTGTAATTTCCTTTCACCGACGTAAGGGCACACACGCAATCTAAAATTGGCGTATCAGAGACCCAACCATAATACCAAGAAACACAGTTTATATTCCTCGAGCAGGTGGTTTCCTGATGAGAAGATGACTGATAAAATATTAAAGCGACTGTCCCTTTCGGTTGTATAGGGTGCGTCCCTCTCGTCTCGAGTCGGGCTAAGCCGTGGATGTTTTTACGCGCGCCGGGGGGCAAAATGTTCTTCGTTTTGGCGGCAAAATGCTACAGGGACCGCGTAACTCAATAACGCTGGGATCGCAACATGTTTTATTTACGGCGTTTCAATCGGGTTTTATGTTGTTTCTCGGGCAGCGTGCGTCTGACAGCCGATATTGCGTTTGAGGATTGTTACACCGATTCATTATTGACGTGACGTCACGCAACTGACGCCATGCCTATTGTGGTGGTGATTTAGATTGTTATCTGTGTAGAGGCCGGTTTACATATTAACGATTGTGTGTGATTGCTGTTTGCATGTAGTTGGATATTCGTGTAGGGGTTCTTTTGTTAGCGATTTCGATATAAGCTATTTCGTATATTAGTTAAGTATCCTAAATCCGTACAATGCTCGTTGTTAATATCGAAGTGGTCTGTGTTTTGGTCCTTTTTGCCTCTGAACTTAGTCAGTTATGATGAAATTTGGAATAAACTTTATTTGTTGGTGCTTGGTACAGCCAGACTAACTTTGAAGACGTGAGATTAAAAAGAGTATGACAGTTGAGTAGCATGGGAAACCCATAAATGGCTCATCATTTATGGTTTTGCTAAGACAGCTCAATTTCCTTAGTTTTCAAGATCAAAGACCTTGTAAAGACACGTACGGGTGGCCGTTAATATTAAAGAGTAAATCTTTGATGGTTGACTTATTAAACTTCCATTAACCTAACACGTCACATCTAATCTCGATCTAATTGATGACTCGACCTTCCCGATATTACCTCAACGAAAAAACTCACATTAGACGCGACAAGAAAATCTCCTCTAACTGAAACAAATGGCTGCTTTGATCCCGGTTATACTTTATTAAAGTTCCGAACGAGCGTTTCGTGCATTACCCCAATTTGGGGGTGCAATTAGTGTACGCAATGTGGGGGTTGAAAGGAGGCTAGGGGGCGGAAAGCAGGGGTCAGGGGGTGGCTAGCACCCCTCTCAACCCCCTCGCTGCTATAGCCTCTCCGATCCTCTTTTGTTCGGTCCAATTTCCCCCGAACGGAATGGAATTGGAAAATGATTCGGCTTTTAGCTGATTGCCTCAATTTTAGTGTTCTTTTATAGATAATTAATCCAATTAGGCAGGCGTTTAAGTTGTTTATCGATCTAAGTTTGCCTTTTTAAGTTTTTTTCCAACTTCCGGGCGATTTATAGTGGCGTGCTTTGTGTTTTTATCTATTTTGATGATAGATAGCTAAATGATAATCATTTTAAGGACACACCCGTTTAATTTTCTCCTATATCTAGAGAAATATACAATAAGAAGAATTTTTACCTTACTAAGTTTTTGGTGCGTATTGACTATTGTGGGCAAGACATCCCCGATCCCAAAAAGTAACGGTTTCTCGTACAGATTTTGTATTCTTAGATTGACTTTTAGCGTTGTATGAAATACGACAATACAATTTTGAAACTGAAAAACTGCTTTCTAAATAATCACAATGTTTTCTACACTCACTCCTTACGTCATTTGTTATAATATAATCCATGCCAAGATTGCCAAGGCTGATTGGATTGGGATGTCAAAACGTTTACACGAGGGTCTTTAGTCTTATAGGCCCGCTTCAAATTGGGCCCGCGGGTTGAATTTACTAACCATTTATTTTTAGAAGCTTTTATGCTGTGTATGTATGCGTGTATGTCCGTTCGGGTCAAATCTTGCAAGCTTAATTTGACCCACTTTCCAGTCTCCGATTGATCTGAAATTTTGTATGTAAGTTTGGTTCAGATGACAATACAATATTAAAGTACAGTCAGCAAAAAAGCTTGTCATTAAAATGAAATTTTTACTAACAACTTATTATTATTTTTCTTTATTCAAATGGGCCCGTTTTTAAGATGCCAGTATAAATGCTTATATGTTTAGGTATATTAGCCAGCGCTTGACTTTCATCGATTTCGGCTCCAGTCACTGGACCCTTGAAAATCAGCCATGAAGCCTCGCATTAGTTTTAATATATTTGACACAACAGGCGGTGTCTGCTCAACTTGCCAAATGTAGGTATGAAAACACAGCTGAGCACCGCGCAAGTTCTTTGGAAAAACACCCTTTGGTACACAGCTTGAAATTCTGCAGATTTAATTTTGGATGTAGTGCGTTCCAACTTTGTATCATGTCTATCATAATATCAGTGCGGGCCCTCAACCCCTCCCCAGACGCGCCCTCCTCACTTAACGACGAAGTTAAATATAGTTAAACATAGTTAAAGGAAGTACGCCTGCACTTGATGATACTAATCAGTTCGCAGCTAAACTTGTAGAAAGGAATCTTGTAGAGTAACTATGTTCTTCTTTAACTTCAGTAGCACTAGCGGATTCCTACGGCTTGGTTTGAGTGGATTAAGATGTGTAGCGTTATTTCGTTTTAGTGCGTCGTCAGTTGGAAACGTTTGCAGTTCTATAGGTACTATAGGTTCTATAGGTATTTGACGACCGATTTGGCGCAGGGGTAGGCTACCCACCTTCTGCACCAGTCGTCTCGGGTTCGATTCCCGAACAAGACAAATATTTGTGTGCATGAACATGTCTATTTGTCTTGGTCTGGGTGTTTACTATGTATATTAAGTATGTATTTACAAACAAAAAGTATTTAAGTATATATTTATCCGTTATCAAGTTTTCCATGATACAGTTTCTTAATGAAATTAAAATGGGCTTAGATACCTAATTGGTGTGAATGTAAGAAGTTTTTTATTTATTTATTATTTACCTAGAATGAGGTTTTTATTGCACATATTGAAGAAGAAAGATAATCTGTTCACTACGTTTTGCATGATAGCAATTCGGGAAACAACCATTTCCGAAAAATTAAATGCATTTATTTTAGTAAATAATCTGCCACCTGATTCACGAAACGTCGGAAAAAGAATTGGATTCAAAATCTGTGCTTTGTCTTTGTCTATTCTATTGTGAGTGACAGAGACAGTGCATACCTACATTCTCCTGTCGAGAGCATTTCCGATTCCGACGGTTCGTGAATCAGGCAGCTGATCTTCAAAACATAACATTGAGAGGTGACTTTCCTTAAGAATGTATTTGTTTGTTATTTTGTTTTATAGTGGACATTCTTCTTTCTGAGGTCAAATGTCCCTATATTCGGGATCAGAGACTGTCCGGAAAAAAACTGATGGACACTAATCCTAATTTCCGCTCGTTTCAAATTCGTGTTTGGGAACTTCGATCAGCAACAGAACGGCACGGGTCGGGTGGCGACACGGGTGTAATAGTAGTCAATGGTAAAAAGAAATTGATACATTCAATTTGGGGTGATTACAAACTCGAACCAAAGAAGCTACACTATCGGTGCGTGCGTACGTAAGTCCAATATCGAGAGTATCGAGACAGACCATGTAACGAGACGAACATGCAAAAAGCTCATACAAGGACTGTTTTTAGGGTTCCGTAGCCGAATGGCAAAAGCGGAACCCCTATAGATTCGTCACGTCTGTCTGTCTGTCTGTCCGTCTGTTTGTCCATCCGTACGTATGTCACATCACAGCCTCTTTGTTCCAAAACTATCAAGACTTCACACTTTAAAACTTGGTAGGTGAGATGTATTCTGTTAACTGCTTTACAACTTTTTTACGAAAATAAAAAATAAAATAAGTATTAAGGGGGAGCTACCCATTAAGGGGGCATACACATGGATCAAAACTAAAAAAAAATTTTATCAAACCTATTCGTGTGGGATTTCTCTAGACAGGTCTTTAAAAATAAAATAAAGATGGAAAATGAAGTACTTATTTAGAAAAAATCGACCCGTCTCACAACCAGGGACCGTACTCTGAAACGCTAATCCGAAACTTCGGATAGCCCCGCCCCTTTCACTCGATTCTGTTATGACTGGAGAGTGAGAGGGAACTACGAAAAACAAAGTTTTTTTGGTGGGAAAAATGTTAGTGGTACTTTAAGTGGGTACGGAAACCGAACCCTTCATGAGCGAGTTCGACTCGCGCTTGGCCGTTTTTTTTTGTTTTAGTGTTGTTTTGTTTTTATTGTTGCTGCCTTGCTGCGGCAGTTTTCATGAAGACAGACAGCAACATAGCTCAATGTCACTAAATGAATAAAATTTTGACAAATATGCGAATGAAATAACTTGAGACGGAAATACTTATTTGAGTTATTCAGAACGTTTAATGAAGTTTTTATGGTCTTCATTATTTCACACACCTAGTTTCCAAAGGGATATTTATTTTGTATTGAAAACCATTGTCACATTATAAAATCATTATTATTTTATATTGTGACAATGGTTTTTACTAGCACATAACTGTCCATCAACCACACTGCACACATCCTTTAATATTTTTTCTAGAACAACAAAACAAAAACCATTCGTAAACTGGCTTATAACTATTAATTATACTGTAAACGGATGCCATTACGTCTCACAAAGTCGCTAATTATGTTAAAAAACATCTGCGACAAATAATTATCGTTCATTCTCGCATCGAAATGATCAAATGACTGAATCAATAGCGCAACGATGAAACTGCAAAAAGTGCAATTGCTCCCAGTTTGTCTACTATCGATGTTGTCACGAAGAGGCAAGGAATTCTATAAGTGCACATAGGTGCTAGTATTTTTTCAAGTTGTTCAAACCAGGGCAAAGTAGAAATTAATTGTTTTTTCAATAGCAGAGAGTGACAAATGTAGTTAGTATATTATTTGTTCGGATATTTAACAGTCAAATTAAGAACTTACCTATTATTAAAATTAGTTTTAATCTCGTAAGTCGTAACCATATTGATATCAATCTAGCTTGTATGATAATTCAATAACTAGCTGAGGCAACTGAAGCAATTTAATTTACGCATTAAACTACTCGTTTCCTACATATGATCGAAATTCCCCACATTTGGGGACCACATGTCTAATGACTAATTCACGTTTTTTGTTCTAAATGAATTAGCTGGTTTATTACATGTTGATGGGAAGTTTTTGATTTTATAAAGTGGTATTAGATTAGGTATATGAAATTTGATATTAACATGTTCGGGACCTTAGGGTTGAGGCGAAGACTAAGATGGAGCGAGCTTACCCAAAAGCAGCCTATTCACTCTAGCTTTAAAAATTATATTAGGGTTGTAGTCATTTGGGAAAACAGACGCAGGCAGGGTATTTCCATTCCTTGCATGGCGGTGTGCATCACAATCACAAAGGAAGAAGAAAAGCGCTTAGTACGTCTTGTCTTGGTCTGGGTGTTTTATGTTTTATTCATTTAAAACACCCAGACCAAGACATATAGATAAGTTCATGCACACAAATATTTGTCTTGTTCGGGAATCGAACCCGAGAGCTCTGTCGTAGAAGGCAGGTAGGTATCCGTACCCCTGCGCCAACCTTCACAAATACCCATTTATATTTTATCCTACTATCCTACTAATATTATAAATGTGAAAGTTTAGATGTTTGGATGTTTGGATGTTTGTTACTCAATCACGCGAAAACGGCTGAACGGATTTGGCTGAAATTTGGAACATAGATACTTTGTAGCCTGGAGAGGAACATAGGCTACTTTTTATCCCGGAAAAATATCACATTCCCGCGGGATAACGTCGTGTAGTTCACGCGGGCGAAGCCGCGGGCGGAAAGCTAGTAAGTAATATTATAAATGTGAAAGTTTACATGTTTGGATGTTTGTTACTCAATCACGCCAAAACGGCTGAACGGATTTGGCTGAAATTTGGGACATAGATACTTTGTAGCCTGGAGAGGAACATAGGCTCCTTTTTATTCCGGAAAAATATCACATTCCCGCGGGATAACGTCGTGTTCCACGTCGGCGAAGCCACGGGCGGAAAGCTAGTATTATATATACGAAGAAATACGAATACAGCCATTAATTATAACGACACACAACAATTCCTGGGTTTATTTCCGAGAGTGCTCTTACCTGCAGCGTCAGTGTCGGCCAATGCGCAACCTCCTCCCGTCCCGTGGGTGTCGTAAGAAACCGCTTTAGGGGGCACGGACGGAGCCATAAGAAAACGGGAAGCAGCGTCTTCTGCTATCTTTACTAATTCCGATGCCTAGCATGGCGATTAGGGCAACACCCTACTTGGGGGACGCTTATACAGAGGCTCTCACGATCAGAAATGACGAACAGCTCAGCTATTCAATGAAACAGCTACGCATCTCATTTGGAGTAACGGTTATCTATATCTACATGCCTAGTCCGTTCTTGTATTGCATGTGTGTTATGATAACTATAATGAAATTGATAGTAAAAATATTATTCTTTACCAACTTGCAACACAGTTTTAAGGCAGTAAATGAGTCTGATTCTGCTCCTTATTAATGACATGTCATAGGTATTACAGGGAATAGGTACGAGTAGGATAATAATGATCCATTCTGTAGCCCAAGCACAAAAAAACTATCGTTATGGTATTCGTATGGTGACCATTTATACAATTAATCTAGCGTCAGTTCAGTCCTTGATCTTGGTTAAGATTGATGTCATATTGAACGTGTAAGGTGTTGATGGATGCCAGATTGAAATGGATCACGTACCATTCAGAAAAATTTATTTTGACGTGATAACGTCTTATAAATCGATGAACGCCGGCTGCACGCACAAAAAAGTGTCACGTTCCGCGTGCAAGCGAGAGCACGGAACAAGCGATAGAGAAGCACGATCGGCCTAAGCGTTCGGCTTGTGACGCGAAGAGAGACAGTGGCATATTGTTATCACGTAAAATTATCGACCTTTAAACCGACTTTATAGACAACCATTTTTTTTCTCATAAATCCAGGACCACAGACTGAACTGACACCAGATTGGTCTAATCATGAAGCTCGACTTAATACATTAAGTCAAACTTCATGGGTCTAATGGTTACCTATAGTAAACTATACAATCCGTAAAAAGCTGTCAAAAGCTCCTTGAATGCTGTCAAAAGACTCTGCTTCTTCAAGGCATCTTGAAAGAATACAAAGTAGATGAGTATAGACGTGGTAAATTTTAGAATATTGAGGCTGTAGAAGATTGTTGAAGGCTGTTGGGATTTTAGTTCCATATACCACCAAAAGAAACACATTATGAGAAAGGATGATAGGCTTGTGACTAGAAAGGTGATGGACTTGAATGTGGTTGGATGGAGAGGGAGAGGAAGACCTCTTAAACGATGGATAGATTGTGTGTGTAATGATGTGAATGAGAGAAGAATTAATGAGCAGATGACGGGTAAAAGAGTGGAGTGAAGAAGAAGAAAGACCGACCCAAAATAGCAGAATCAGGATAAGGAGAGGATGATGATGGTGATTTGACAGAAGCGATACAAAATAGTGCTATAAAAATTACCATAACGATAGTTTATCGTGCTTGAGATCCAACGGACCTGAAATATTAGGATGACTGGAAGAAAAACACACACTGTTAAAACTGCACGACCCAAATATATGGAAAAACTGAAAGAGAATGATGATGAATATTAACCAGAGGGTCTACATTATCAATAGTATCGCCAGTAAAATAGAAAGAAAAGTATGGGATTGACATTAACATTTTGTCTTTCTTATCTGGCGATATCGATAATAGAAAGCCACTTCTCTAGGGTTAATATTATGAATGTAAAAGTGTGTTTGTTTGTTTGATGGTTCGTATTTTACGTCGAAACGGAGATATATATTATGCATGATGATAGTTTGGGAGCTGCAGAGTGACATAGGATATACTTTTATCCCAGAAAAATCGCGCGGGCGGAGCCACGGACGTAATGCTAGTATGACATATCCTTGGACCGTACTTGTGTGTAAGTGGGAACTGATAATATTCAGCTAGATGAAATTGTTTACAAAGCCGACAGCCTTGACGACATTCTCGCGAGTCGCGCAACCCGCTTGCTCAATAGGGTTGTCACTTCGGAGTTGGTAAAGTGAAAAAGTAAAGAGCCAAATCTAAGCACATCTTAGATTTCTGCATGAAGTTCACCGAAAAAAAAAACACTTTTCACGGCTTACCGCGTGAAGTAATCCGTAAAAAGTAGTCAGATTTGGCTATTGAAATCAGAAGCCAAATCAGGAGGTCAAAATATTTGAAGCCCATTCATGCCCATATAAGGACAAAATATGGGACAAAATATATTCAAATGTCAAATGAAGCCCATGTCCATATCCATATTTTTTTGCCGGTAGCCCCCCTGTTTATTTATGGCATAAAATGTTCTGTGGTTACATTGTTGATAAAAGTATTGGTTGTTTATTTTCCCGCAAAACCTCGCTTTATCATTAGCGCTAAATTCTCAAAAAGAACATCGAATTCAAATGTGAATCGGTGATCGAATTCTAGAGAATCAGTGATCGAATCCTAGAGAATCAACCTACAGCATACACTCAACCTATCAGGCAACTAGTCCCAAATATCCTTGTTACCTGACAATGTTTCCTTATTTAAGTCCAGTCCGTTATTTGATGAACCAAACGAAGCGCAACGGCCGGCACTTTCGTTTTCGGAAGGGCCATTTCGTAACTACAAGTACTACAACAACTATCTACTGTATGAAAAAAAAGTAAATACCTATACCTACAGTGAATAATTTTATCACCCATGTAGCGAATCGGCCAAGACACATATTTTGACAGGTGAAGAGATTGTGAAATTAGGTCTTGTAGAGTTAGAACTTTTTGGTAGTGCGAGCCTGGTCTCGTCTTGGCAACATTTACCATGAAAATGTTTTGGTGGGATTTGACTTTACAAGAGTTATTCATTACATTAAACGAGTACCTAATAATCAATCAGATACAATGTGTTTGTATCTCTAATTAATCGTTTATATAATTTAGGTACAGAGCAAATAAAGATATTCACATCCATGTCATCTCATCAGCCACATAAATAATGCTGGTTAGGTACGGGGAATGGGCCAGCCCATGACCCACCACGCGGGCCCAATGCGGATTGATTCCTCATCATCACCATCAGCCATTTTGATTCTACTGCGGAACTGCAGGCCTCCTATTTTAAGAAGAGCCGCTGGGGGCTATTTGCTACCATCCGGCTTCGCGCAATCTTCACCAGCCCCCTGATCCATAAATCGTCGGAAGCGCTCCCGAACAGCGGTATGTATGCATTGTCTCTGTCACTCACAGAATAGACAAAGACAAAGCACATAATTCGAATCCGATAGCGTTTCCGATGGTTCGTGAACCAGGAGGCAGGTCATAAGATTGGTCATCCATCCCGTGATCGGTCATTGCGAAATTTGCTTAGCCTCAACGATCGCAGGTCGCCGTGCTAAACACTGCGCCGCCATGGGCTTCATCGTTGATTTGACCCTGTAAAATTCACCAGGTGCCAACCCTGAGCGCAAGTTAAATGGCAATTAGTCGTTTTTTTTCGCGTCGTCGGTTTCTGCGAAGATCGGAACAGGTCCGACGGGCTGTGCGCAAGTTTTTTGGCCACGGCGCGCAACATACGCTCTTTTAAGTGTTTTGATGAAGTTAAACAATTTCGATGCTACGTGAGACAAATAAAGAGGTTAACTTAGTTTGCTTGGTTATTGGCGGAGCAAAAGATAAGTATTAGTTTAGGATTATCGAGGAATACAGGTATAGTCAGGGACAAATCCTGTGAACCACTAAGAAGTGGTTCACTAAATTTGTCCCTGTTCTTCTTTTCGTGTAGCTGGTGCTTCGCCAAAGAAGTAAGATGTGGTTCACCTAATTTGTGCCTGGTTGTACAAAAAATATGGTCTTTTATGAACTTCTGAAATGAATTACCCATTGATTCTTCGATAAATAAGATGATACGGTAAGTTTGAGTGACACCCAAGAAAAATATTAAAGACGTTATTTGATTTGATGCATAATGACAAAGTTAATAATAGGAACGTAGGTAATATGGGTACTTATAACAAGTTTATGGAAAGTACATAACTACTCAAAACATGGGTTAGTACCTTCATAAACAAAAATGTAAGTAGGTACTTTGTTTTTTTCTCCACAACACCTAAAGTTTGTTCATTGATGTAAATTCAATGATTTAAAACGTATTATTTAATAAAAACTTAAAAAACTATCTCTTTCTTAATTTAAAAACTTTGTTATATAAACTGCTTTGCTAATTTAAATAATTAAAGTTGGGTGTTACAGTAACATAGAACTTTTTATTTAGACAAATGCACCTTACTATTTAATAATTCATAACTTTGTGCTCACTTTGGTAAGAAAATCAATTAAAAACCAATAAAACCGTTTTAAGGAATGAAAATATATTTGTATTTCCTGAAAAAATAGTAGGTACTTTACCTACTTAAGTACCTACTTAAAATAAAATTAGGTTTTTATCTTATGCAAAATTTGTGTATGGACGTAGAAGACGAACTCTTTAATTATTATTAATTAAAACAAATTCATAGATAGACTATTATTATTAGTAAAGTTGTTATACTAAATAAATAACGCCGCAATAATAATAGTAAAGCATTTGAATCTTCGAGCTGTCCCGAATTTGTCCTTAGCCAGCACAAAGATATCTCCCCTCACTTTGCGTCGGCAAAAGTATTACAATCGTGCCGTGACGCCGAGCAAACCCGAGGGGTCGCACAATGCTACCCCACCGGCAAATTGACCATAAATAAACAATATGAAGTGGAAATACTCAAACTTTAAACGGAGCTTTGCAAAAGTGATGCGTTTGGGTACTAAACCTGTAATCATTTCTTTTTTTAGGGTTCCGTAGCCGAATGGCAAAAAACGGAACCCTTATAGATTCGTCATGTCTGTCTGTCTGTCGGTCTGTCGGTCTGTCGGTCTGTCGGTCTGTCGGTCTGTCTGTCCGTCCGTCCGTATGTCACAGCCACTTTATTCCAAAACTATAAAAACTACACAGTTTGTACTTGGTAGGTAGATGTATACCGTGAACCGCTTTACGATTTTAATACAAAAATAAAAAATAAAAATGAATTAAGGGGGCGCCCCATACATAGAACTGAAACTGTTTTTTTTAATCAATCATATTCGTGTGGGTTGTCTATAGTCTATAGTCTTTGAAAATAACATAAAGGTTTCTCAAATCATTTTTCTCTTACTCAATATTTTGAAAGATAGAGCCTTCCAAAGTGGTATGTCATTCATACAAATACTATGAAAACCAAAGTTATATTTTGCTGACGAAAAACAGTAGTGGAATTTTGGAAAGGTATAGGCAACCGGTACGTTAAGTGTGTACGGAACCCTTCATGGGCGAGTCCAACTCGCACTTGGCCGATTTTTAATGTAAGCTGTGGTTTTGATTTTCATAGTAGGTAGGTACACTTACCTAACTAAAAAAAAATAACTACAATAAATAATAGAAACTTAAAAAAATACTTTTTTAACCAACTAATTATTTCAATTTTTAGTTTGGTTTTTATTTTAATAGCGTCGTCGATGCTCTGTTGTGTGCGCGATATTTTTATACAAAACTAGCCTTCCGCCCGCGGCTTCACCCGCATGGCCTACATTATATTCCTCGGGAATGTGATATTTTTCCGGGATGAAAAGTAGCCTATCTCTCTATTTATAAAAAAAGTTATAGACCGGGAGGCGACCAACAGTAACAGTAGTTGATCAGGTAATGATCAAGTAAGAAAGCTTTAATACACACAACAAAAAAAAATACAAACTCATATAGACCCAAATGACAAATAGAAAACTAACAATAGATCGACCCCCCCCCCCCCCCCGCGAATAATCCGGTAACCGAAAAAGTCAAAATGTTCAGGAAAAATAAAAGAAGCATTTTTGTTAATAACTCGTCTAAAAAAATAAGTATCAGAGACTTTTTATATCACATATGGAAGCTATTTTTTTCAGCTATCTTGTTATTTCAACCAAATTTAATTAGTACCAAGGTATTCGTTACAAATAAACTAAATGCATTTTACTATACTAGTATAGGTTAAGCTCTGATCAGTAGTGTCTCTTACGATATTATTCGTGTAAATTTTTAGTGCCGTCTGCAACAGTAATATCGTGTTGCGATATTATTCGTGTAAGTTTATATTTTCGACTACAAACAGTTATATCGTGTTGCGATATTATTCTTGCAAATAGTTTTGTTTATTGTACATTTGTAGAAGCCAATTACTATAATATTCGCCTGTCATGAAATAAATGATATTCTAGTAAATGAAACAACTTTGGTTAGTTTATGAATTAATTATTGTTATGATAAACATTAAAAACATACACTTTGGCTTAAAGATAGAACATTATGAATGAGATTATATTTAAGTTGAAAATTATTTTCTATTCCTATTCCTTCGTTAGGATTACTAATTGCTCAATTATGTTTACAACTAAACAAGAAGTAAGACAGAGCTGCATCTTGTTCCCTGCACTGTTTAACATAATATGGTGAGCAAATCATACGGAGGACCATTGAAGATTGGGAGAAGGGTTTCCCTGTAGGCGGAAAGAGACTTTCAAATTTTCGATATGCTGACGACACCGTACTATCTATGGATGATAGGAGTGAGCTATTCCATAGACTCGAGGTGGAGAGTGGCAACGTTGGTCTCGCAGTGAACAGAAAAATAACTAAAGTGATGATAGAGGATCGAGTCGGAACGTTATCAAATGTCACCTGCAACATTCCTGGCGTAGGCATCGTCGACCACTACATTTATCTGGGCTTCCAAATCTGCAACGACTGCAGCTGTGTACTGGAGATAAAAAGGCGTACGGGATGGCAAAGGATGCTATGACCCGTTTAATATTATATGGAGTTGAAACATGGACAATTCTGGCCCGCGAAAGGTAAAGGATGTGGTGCTGAAGGCGAATGCTAAGAATACCTTGGATAGCGTAACGCACTAATGCATCAACCCTAACCTAACCCAGCTCCAAATTAAAACTCACCTATCGACCACATTCCAGCAATGCATTCTTTCATATTTCGGTCATACGGTACGCAAAGGTGACGACAGCCTAAAACAACTAATTGTAGTCGGGAGCATCGAAGGCAAGAGATCGCGCGGTTGCTCACCTATCAAGATAAAAGACCGATCAAGTAAAAGACTCGTCATCCTCCATACACACGGTCGTAAGAGAGGTGCTGGACTGGAACCGGTGAACGCTGATGCTGACCACGATCCTTAGACATGAGGGACTGACCCCAGAAAGAGAGATTCTTTACTTGTGTAATGCGAATCGACTTTGGGAAATAGACTAATAGAGTTTCTTATCCTGTCTTCTGTATCTAGCTTCATCTAATGTGGTCTATTCTGATGTTTTCCTCGTTTATCAATCAAACTATCATCTCTTTTAATTTTTTTTAAGGGTGTGTAATCATTTGTTCAAGGATAGAAAGCGTGTTTAAGAAAAACACTTTGCATACCTGGGTTTCTTCATTGTTGAGGGGAAAATAATATTTTAATGTTTAAGCTCGGTTTTCTTTTCCTATTAACTGTTACTTTTTTAATAGGTATTACTGGATGTCACATGACGTAAAATGTATTACCATTGAAGTGCACGATTGACAAGTTTATAAAAATCACTGTGTAGAGGTAATCTGTCTTCTGCGATGAACTTTAACCAGCAACTTTTGTAACAGGCACAATTAGGTAAATTATATTAATAGACCAATTAGATTTGATTGAATCAATTCGGTGTTGGTTTTCGCACGAACTATCTTCTGAGGATGCCACGGGTTGGGGCGAAACACGTGTAGAGTGGTCTAATCGGTGAAGGTGCAAGGTGTATTGCTGTCTTGCTAAATGTATGTAGGTATTGTGTACTGGTATTTTCGTGGTGTGCATGTGCATTTTATTGCGGGCGGGCGGTGCATCTTGCATGTTGTGTTTTTGTGGAAGTAAGCTAGGTACATATATTTCGTTTTTCACAATGGTTTGGGACTTACGCAAAGTGACGCCTGATTCAATCAAATAAAAAAAACTGTATTACTTATTACATAATTACGGTAATAAATTGTTTACCCGAATAATATCGTAAAAGTGTTTACTGTCAAATGCTTTTGGTATTTTTTTCGTAAAGATCTAAAACAATATTATTCGTTCAAAATACTTTTTAAGGCATTTTAATGGAACAGACACGCAATTTTTCATATCTTTGTAAATATCAATAGAAAAATTCTGAAAAAAAATTACATGATTCATTTTAGTTTCTAGATACCTAAAAACACATAACATGAAAAACCCCGTAATAGCTCATTACCGGATTATTCGCGGGGGGGGGGGGGGGGGGGGGGGGGGGTCGAGATGTCCTTATTGCCTTATGGCAATCTTTTCCAGGCAACCTTGGGTGAAAGAAGAAATAAATAGCTACGAGAGTAGGGGAATGGGTGCATTAACAAGATGGATTATAGTATGTACTAAATAAATAAACTTTCTAACAATCACACCAATTATCTAGCTCATAAGTAGTTATCATTAAGAAACTGTGTTATGGAAACTAGATAACAGATAAATATATACTTTTTTTTATAAATACATATACTTGATATACATGGATAGGAAAAAAAATGTAAGAAAATAAGTTAAGAGATAAAATAAATAAATATCTTCTTACTACAATCACACTAATTATCTAAGCCATGTAAATTTTATTAAAAACTGTGTAATGGAAAACTTAATAACGGATAAATATATACTTTAATGCTTTTTGTTTGTAAATAGGTACCTACGTACTTAATATACATAGAAAACAAAAAAGACAATAATACATAAAAAATAAGGACTTAATTAAGGAGAATTTTTATATAATGGGAAATAGAGAGATTTGATTTGACAAATCGCCGCAGCAGCCGCCGCAGCTGCCGGCCGTTGCGGCTGCCGCTATCGGCGCGTGAAGCGCCGCGCGTCCTTCGTGTTGACAATGCTAAAAAAGAATAAAAACCGGTCAAGAGCGAGTTGGACTCGTGCACCGAGGGTTTCGTACCATAATAGATATACATTTGGGTAAGTACTTTAGTAGTTGTGGAGATCCTTGGGGGAGGCCTATGCCCAGCAGTGGGCGTCGTTCGGCTGACATGATGAAGTACTTTGAGGTCGGTCGGGTTTTAATAAAAAACACACATTCCTTTTTTTAAAATCGGTTAAAAATGAAATTTTTTCATGAAAGTTTTGATAACACCTTAATTATTATTTTACTACTCATTTCTAAGGATTGTTTAACCCTAGGTTTCCTCTAACCAGTACCAGTACTTATCGTAAAAAATGTATATAACCAGTAATCTTATGAATAACAAAACAAATGATAAATAACACATTTAAAGTATTATAGGTTATTTAATTTTGTAAAACTAGAATGAGATGAAACTTATATATCTACAAAGGATACAGATATTTATTTTAAATTCAGATGTAAATACGTCGTATCGTAGCTCGTAGCAAACTGATTAAATTAGCCGTTCAATAAAATGTCTAGCCATTTTGGTAAACGGCGCCGTTCAATGACCTACCGTATCACGTTTAAATGTCAAAAGACGATGGGTTGTGACGTTTGAATGTCGATAAATCGCTTTACCGCCCCTAGGACGAAACGAAATGCCTAAAAAAGAAGATTTCATGTAAGGAAAGATTATGTTAGAATCGTGACTTAAAAAAAATTGGATACTATTCCTCCTATAATATACGCCTTTGTGCAGAGAAACGTATGAAAACAGACTTTTAACTTATTATACAAGCCAGCTTTTTGGAGGTGGGCCCAAGATTCATATATTTTTGCCCATTATCATTTACTTTCAAACCTCGTGTGCCTAAGATATGAATTTAAATATTTATACTATTTATTTATAGAAAAAACAAACAAAAGTCTTGACAACATTCGATTCGATTGTGATCAGTGAATATTCTTTTAGTAAGAATGTCATAAATACATAAAATAGTTTCAGTGAATAGTTAAGATTGCCAAACGTATTTATGGAACTTTTTAGGCGCCGATTCCCCAAAATAGGGTATTTTAAATAATGGATTACTCGCAAATCACAAGTAGGTACTTAAAATTTGGAAAAAATATATGTTATTTTACAGTTATTTATCTAGTGCTTCCGGCCGGTTTTTTTCGATTGGTGATATTTTACTGTGTCAAATAAAATCCCAAACATCCGTCTAATAATAATTTAAATATCATATTACTTGCAGTATACTTGGTTTTAGTTAATGAAAAACATATGAAAATAATTGTCTTTGAATAGCCGAGGGATTCCGGCCATCATATTTTTTTTTTATTATTTAATTTTTAATTGAATTTTAAGTGATTTTCGATTCGCGGGGCGCTCGCGAGCTCACAGTTCACTGCCGGCTGCCGCTGGGTCCGCGCGAAGTGTTGAGCGCGGCCGAGCAAGCGTTAGCGTGCCTATTTCGGTCGGGAATCCTCGCCTTAATGAGTTTAGTTTTTCTTCGCCAATGCAGCGTAAAGTTTTTTTTATGTAAGTATCTTGTTTCAATTTAGGGCGCCATATTGGACCGTACTGAACGAGCGAAATGGTCATAAATGGTTATAAACGTTTTCATTTCGTCTGAATCAAGCCTTATAAGGGCGGCAGCCGTATATCAGCAAAATGGCATGACGTATTCTCGTCTCGGTGAATGTAGAATACGAACTTGTTCTACGATTTCTTAGTTCAAGGTGTTTACTGTTTTCTTTAAAAAGCTATACTTATATATTATACGTTTTAAAAATATTAAAACAATTCCCTCAAATAAAATAAAATCAAAATATTTTTTATTATTTTTATTTAGGTTGAGGTAACAACACCTATGAACGTCAAAGAAGCTACGCCATATCGGTTCGCATCAATCCCAACAATCCGAACAACCGGCAAGAAACTCGTCAAGGGCAATCTTTTTCTCCCTGTTGTATTTCAAACAGAGTCGTCAAATTGAAAAATCACCGTCACACATTAGTAAGGTCACCACAGAGAAAAAAATCTTTCCGTGTTCTGTGAAGGTCACTTTCCATCACAATAGAAAATACTTGAATTAATTAGTTACATTTAATTTTGCTCTTACATATTATCATAATTATTATATAACAGTAAGTAAACAATTTTCAACCAAACAAGAGGTTTCAATCGAATAGTTTAATGGGCATACATCTCATTCATATTAAGATTACTAATAAGAAAATTGCAAGTTGTGCCATACATTCGAATAGTACCTAATAAATAAAGTATAATATTTAACTACATGTTAAGACAAGCAGTCATGAGTAGACCCATTCCCACTGGTCAACTGGTGGCACCCGTTCACGAGCATGACGCATGAACCATCCATCGCTTCGCTCAACCATATTTTAGGGAACGTAACGACCCGCCTCATACGACACCACCGCAGAAATGTTTATAGTGAGCATGACATACTAGAGCTACCTATCTTAACTTGCTTGATAATAAGAAAAGAAAAACAAAAAAATAACAATAATCAAAAATAGGACTTCTATTTATATAAGGTAAGACACGCGACATACCTAAGACTCACCAGCTTGTTCATAAAGAGCAGATAGGTAGTACAATTTTTAATACATTATCACAACAACATTTAACACAAGTAAACATGAGCAGACCCATCTCACTGGCAGCACCCGTTCACGAGCATGACGCATGAACCAGCCATCGCTTCGCTCAACCATATTTTAGGGAACGTAACGACCCGACTCAACCCTTAAGATCTGACGCGCTCCTACTTATACTCCTAAGATTCGCCATCTATCTTTAAAAAGAAACAGGACCAAATTATCAAACACTAAAAAGTTTTGTACTAATCTAATTTTGATATAAACTAAATAATATTACCCTACAATACAAGGTAGACCGACGATCTTGTCAAGGTCGCGGGATGCCGCTGGATATACGGGCAGCGCAGGACTGATCGTTTTGTGGAGATCCTTGGGGAAAGCCTATGCCCAGCAGTGGGCGTCGTTCAGCTGACATGATGATGATGATTAAATAATTTTAAGATTAGAATAGTACCTATATAGTATAATATACCTATGAGTAATAAATCATATTCGCCGCTTTCTTAAAGGTTGGCCGGTAGAGAATGTTTTAAACGTTACGTCTGCCTTTTGTACTTTACATATTGTACCTATTTAATGCTACAAAGTCATTTAAAAAAGATCACCAACGAACATAAAAAATAATTGTTGGTAAGTATACTCATTTACATATTCGTATGAACTCATCGGCAAAAGTTGTAAGGTAAAGTTTTCTATTCTTTTTACCGCTTTCTTAACACGATACAATTTACCAAGTTTAAAGAAGGTAATTACTTTAATTTCGCTGAAAAGCGGCTATTAGCTTTCAAATAGCTGCTTAAATTAATAAGTAAGTGAGCATCTTGAATAAATATTCAATTTACAGGTGACTATAATGACAGTAATTTATTACGACATGAATTGATTAAAAATGCTTAAAAAATGGTTAGCGCGATGAGTTGTCCGCAAATTGTTTCGTCCGCGGTCGAGTTGTCGCCTCATCATTCGTCCGGAACGTTATCGGACAACATAGCACCTTGTCAAAACTGTTGTACTTAGGTATTTTCATCCGAAATAAAATAGCTTTAACTTTTGAAAAATATAATAAAAAATAACAAACAATCCTCTTTTTAATCCAAATAACCTAATAAATCACAGACCTTCATCAAATTTAATGTAATGGACAAGTGTCCATCCAAGGCTAATTAATCACCATCTTTAGGCATCGTCCTAATAGAACGTGATTACGCGATCATCGCGCGAAAAAGCGATGCGACCATCGCGTGTTCGCGCGATGGCAAAAACTGGGTGTCCTAATAGAACGCGATTAAGCGATCATCGCGCGAATAAGCGAGTCCTATCATCGCGCGATTTCACGACGCGAGCGACCGTGGACTAGGGCAGTGGCACGGTCGAAACCAACAACCATGGAGAGAGAGTCAGAGACGCAAAATTTTTGCTGTCGGGAAATATTTGGATGACTTATTGTGCGGGTTAGATGGAAATGAAAAAAGACAACGTGGGGAGCAAAGGGCTTTGTTAAAAAGGAGATCAATTCGTGGTAAATTTGATTGCGTTGAATTTGAAGCGTGCGTTGCGTCGTTGTCAAGTCTACTCGGACCGGCAAGGCGAGAGGGGCGCGGGCGCGGTGCCCCGCCGACGCAATTATCGCGCGAATTTAAATTAGGACATCTATTCGAGTTCAATATGTTTGATCGCGCGTTCGTACGAGTAAAATTCGCGCGAACCTGCGATGATCGCGCATTCGCGTTCTATTAGGACGATGCCTTACAGTTCTAACAAACGACTGTTTATTTTTTTTCCTTCAAATTCTGTCAGATGTTTTTCGTCTCACCATTGAGACGCCATAACACGAAAAGAAGAGGTGGCTCACCGAAAGAGAAAGAGATATCACACTTAGTAAATAAATCATCAGTATGTAATGTATTGAAAAGCAATTTTGTTAAATGAGCGCATAAAATAAATTTGTAGAGAAAAACGTTAAAAATACCTATTATAAAGATTATCCTACCAAGTGTCGGTGAAAATAATGAGGCTAACAATAATATAGAAATCAGAAACAATTTTATGTTAAATTAGTTTTATGTGAAGTTAGTTAGTTAAATTTCAACTTCTAGCTAGAAATGTTTTTGAATTTCTTTATAATAGTAGATTGTACAACAAGCGCATAAAACGTACTATTTTACCCGAGATGTATATATCCATCCGAGCCGTAGGCGAGGGTGGATAGTCAATTCGAGGGTAAAATGGGTTTTATGTACAAGTTATACACTCTGCTTTTCACTTAGAGTGTGAGGAAAATAAATACCAATATTGCAAAAAAGAAAAAATAAAGACTTAGCCATATTTGGCGGGAAGACTTTCTTTTTCTTTTTTTTATACGTGGCATTGGTAGCACAGACAGTGACTTTAGCATTAGATCGTAGTCCATAATGCTCTTGAAATACTTATTTACTTTTATTTACTTATTTCTTAGAAAACTCATTATTTTGCCTAGTTTTATTAATTAATTAAATTTAACATGGATTATGTACAAAATTGAAGAAACAGAATGAAATAATAAGTTTATTTAACGAAGTTTAATTGCGTGTGTGGCTGTTTACCTGACGATCTTTGTCTTAAGGTCTGAGACTTAGACGAAGATTTTACTTTATGCACTAGAGCATAAAAAGCGATTTTATGCAGCCTATACCCAACATAAACACTAACTTTACGAGCATGAGAAGTGAAAAACTTATTCTAACTTGCATACAGAAAGTAATGAGACTAAGGAAACGTTCACAAAGAAATTAGAAGCAATTTTGAAGCGCTCACGGTGTTTGTCAAAAATGCCTAACGAGCCGTAAGAAATATTTTTGGATTCTAGCACATCCTGAATCAGCATTAGGGGCCCGATTCTCAGGCATTCGAAATTTTTCAGTGTGGTAATTCGTATGTCGAACATTTTGTTTGTGGTTTCTATTGAAAAGTTAGAAGGTTTCAAACAAACTATTATATTAAACTGTCCCACATGTCAATAAATTCATTTTGACAGCTTAGTTCGCATACGAACATCGATTGGTCCGTCCGTACCACTCGTTGCGTTCGACTGGTTTTCGATCGAACTTTTTCGATTGTGAAATTCTGACAATACACAATACTGTGTTATATTTGAATTTCGAGCTTATAAAAGTGAACTTTTCTCGATTGCCTGAGAATCGGCCCCTAGGTAGGTATTTAACTTACACTCATCCAAATTTCAGCGACGGGGAAATTTGCCGGGTAACATAAAGCCCCGTTGATCGGACATTGCAGTCTTTTACCTTCCTTGATATAATAAATAGAAGTTTCTTTGAATTTGAATTTAAATGGAACTAGTGAAATTGGCCTTAAGCCACTTAATATATAGCGTAGAACCGGGTTACTTTGGCCCTATAGGGGTAACTTTGGGTCACATTTGAAAACAGTCTAAACATATCGGCCTGTGGTATGTAGGTAGGGCAGGCGTACCGTTTTTGGCCACTGTACCGGTTTTGGCCACTTTTTGCTCTAAAAGTTTTCTAAACAACTTTTAGCCATTTTTGATAATGGCAATTAAAATAAGGTATTTTAAGGTAATAATAACAACCGTTAGAATTCCTTATGTCATAAGATTTTTTTTCAATAAATTCCATTTTCTGTTTGAAAAAATGCTTTGTATAAAAAATTTAAGAAATTTGTTTTGGATTAAAAAAAGTATTTCAAAAAAGTATTTCATAAATATTTTCAAAAGTATTTCACTTTGTAAACCTTTGTTTTCTACAATTAAATTGTTGTTTTGCAACTGACTGGTTTCTAGCGCATTAGAATATATTGATTTTACCTGGGTTTGGTTTAGATTTTTCGCAATACTTACAAAAGTTTAACTATCAGTAAGTGGCCAAATCCGGTACATTTGGCACCTCTCACACATTGTGTCTAATATAAAAAAAACTATTTTACTTTTATAAATTTGAAAAATGTACCTCTAACGGTAGATAAATTATCTATAATTTAAGATATAATTTGTGTCTAAAATACCTAAGACCATTTAGTACTTAGTGCTTAAAAGTAAAAAAATCCTTAAAGTGGCCACAAAGGGTACCTCTGCCCTACTTTTACCTATCAGCTGCAGGCCATTGTCGAAGGATTAGGAGAAGTAGATATTATTATGCTAAGCTGATTATATTGCAGAACAAAAAGTAAAAAAAAAACTATTTTGGGTCAAAGTACCCCGGTTTTACGGTAATACATGGCGCCGCGCTTACTTCGGAATTCGAAAAAGGAAGTCACTCTGACATAACAGAAAAAAATAAATGATGCAATGGCATGTGTTTAAAGTGCCATCAAGTAACAGTAGCGGTGAGAGCGTGTGTCCACGTTCCGGCTGGTTTTTTTTCTATGACGGACGTCGTTGTTTATGTTTAAAGAAAAAAAGAGAAAATTAGTGTCTTTACATTAAAATCCTATCTATAAGTACAAAAAATAGTATTGAATGTAAAAGAATTGTAGTGGAGTGGTTAAACTCACTTAACTACGATGAGACCGAAATTTTACTAAAGGGATAAAGTAGAAAAAATGAAAACTATTATACACACATTTAATGGAAAAGAGAAAAGTGTTCTTAATTATTATATACAAATTTTAATTTTACCTTACACACCAGACACAATTTAAGTATATTATTATAGATATAAGTGCTTAATAGAAACTATGTGAAATCTAGGGGGTGACCTGGAGACCAGAAAACATCTCAAGCCTAGCTTTAGGCTTAGTTTCAGGCTCCAGTCTCCCACAAAACTTAAGTAAGTTAGCACTTTTTTGTAAGCTTAGATTCTAAGGCAAGTTTTTGTGGAAGAAAATAAACTTTATTTTATTTATTTTATTATTTATTTATTAGATGGAAGTGTGGAAGCTACTTGATGATTGGCTGGTCTATCTTTTTTATTGTTAACGTGGAAAGATACAATTTATTCACTTATCCAGACAATTATTTGAAAGCGAATAATAGGAAATCTATGCTACTTACTTGATGATTGATTTAAGGTCATTCATTATTAACATGGAACGATATGAATTTTATCTTAACGATTATTTGAAAGTTAAAAATATTGGACTTACGATACAGGGGTTCTAGTTGAAGAATCTGACCTGACAGTGCATAGTAATTGTCTCTTCTGGGCTATTTTACACCTTTTTACGGATATCAATACAAGCCATTATTTTATAGTCTTTATGTGATATCCGTTTTCCTGTACGGCATCGGCACCTTTTCAGGGACCGCGGCCGCGGCCACAGCACGACCGAATAAGCGCGTGAAAATTTAAGACGTTTATGAAAATATCATTGAAAATAACAAAAAGTATTTTAGTTTTAAACATGAATTCAATTTAAATAGATCAATTTTCATTTCACTTAGAAAATCCGTCACTTATTGCAGGCGTGAGGCTTTAATATTTTTTTACTGGATTGTCGGTCCGTCAAGCCTTTCCGTCACACCCATCACGTGTGACCGTGGAAAAGAGCCCTAACGGTACAACGGAGAACTGACGACCACCTCCATGCCCATTGACGTGTGACGCGACCTCGCTACCGACTTGCCATGACTTGACAACTAAAACATTACTACTTATGGAAAATAGGTGCATTTCAGAAGAAGAATTTTTAAAAATATTTTTTAATATAGGTACCTACCTACTCATATATATTTTCCATGTGTAAAAGCTTATAGGTACTTATTATGCTGCGGCTACATTAGCGGACGATAATTCGTGTCGCGTTGGCGCGCTAAATTATCGTTGTCGGGGATACGCGATGTTCTTGTCTACACCTAGGCGGGACTATCTCTTTCCATACGCCACTACCGGTTAGTTAGAAAGAGAAATATATTAACATCGTATTGTGTCGATGTAGGACGTGTTGTCGCGATGTACTTATGCGAAATGTGTAGTAGTAGTAGTAGGTACCTACCCGGCTACACATATCGCGTTCACCCGATAATTTGCCGTAGCCCGCTAATGTAGCCGCAGCATTATGCATTATGCTACTTTTACCTATCTCTCTGCCAAACTTTATCCAGATCTGTTCTTCTGTCTTTTTGCAGTGATTGAGAAACGTTACTCGACAACTAGACACATTAATCATTACTAGGATGGAAAATAGGTGGATTTCAAGAAGAACATTGATCGTCGAAAATAGATATCTTAAAATACCTTTTTAAGGAACTTATCATTGATTAACATACATAAGTATTTGAATTTCTATTCACGTAGGTACTATCTCAACCAGCCTTTTTACATTTGCAGTAAAAAAAATATTCGTTATATATTTCTAAACACTTAACTTCTGCGGTTCATCAAAAAGAAAGAACTAGTAGTTCCTTTTTTTAAATGCCGGCTTTCATATTGAAATTCACCTTTTCTAGAGAACGCAGCTAAGCTTTTTTGTATGTCTTTTTTCGGCTGTCTTCTTTGGAATACGGAGAAAATATGGTGTTTTGAGCAAGCATCGCCCCGGGGTCGTTAACGCCCATTAGGTCATGACATGACTTAGGAATTTATTTATTGATGGCCTTTCAATAAAAAAAATAGCAGGTAATTTGAAAACAGGATTAAAAATAAAACTATTTGGGTGCTCATTATCTGTAGGTAACCCAAATTGATCAGGCTTTTTTAAAGGTAGGTTCTTCAATTAAAATATAAGTAAAACAATCTATTAACTATTTAAAGTAAGATGCCAAAAGAATACGACTACATTTCTAATAATTATTATTAGCGAAATAGCACAACTACAAAGTCAGTACATAATCTCATCTATAATACACATTCCATTACAAAACTTCGTACTTGTACATAAAGTTTGTACGTATAATTTGTTACCAGAATTCCACGAAACGCCAAAAAAAATAGCACCATATATTCGGTCCCTTGTTCCACGGCTATAAACAAAAAATAAACAAAAGAACAAAAAAGTTACACTTTCGAACTTTTGAATAAAGAACAGCCGTCTCGGAAACAAAGGCGGAACAATGGCGCCCCCGCCGCCACAGAGCATAGTATTTTGTTCGCTACCGTTTTGTGACTACCGGTAGTTTTATGATGGCGTTAGATGACTCGGCAATTACCGTAATTGCGTGGGACTAGTACTACTAGAATGACTATCATACTCTAATAATTAGTACATGATAGTAATAAAAGTTTAAAAGTACAGGACACACGTTTCTTTTCGTTTCTTGGAGTTTCTTAACCGATTCGTTGCTAATTGCACGACAGGCGTGTCATTATGTTTTTTAACTTGTGGCTGATGAGTGTAGAGGCGTGTTATTTTTTAATCGATTATAACTCCCTCAAATAAAGTTTTAGAAGGATCTGCCTAGAACAAAACTATCATAGTTTTCCACGTAGATCTAGCCTGTTGTGTTAGCTTCTGGATATTGTGTGAATTTAAAAGTTGCAGAGGTTGACAACCTTTATAAGTTGCAATGAATTATTTTCAACGTGTGGCGCATGCCACGATAGGCGTGTTATTTTTTAATCGATTGAAACTAACAAATAAAGTACATAGAACAAAACAAACATGATTTCGAAAGTAATTTTTCGCGTTTTAGATACCTAACTAATACAATGTGTGTGTAAGAGTGCGTTCTTTTATTTCATCGATGCTTTTGAGGTGCGATGTAATGTTAGTTTTGACAAACACTACTGACATTTTTTGTTACATAAAGTTGTGGAAAAACAGTTATCTCGTTTCAAATAAAACGAAATAAATATATTGCAATTTCTCCAAAAGTTACATTGACTCTTGAAAAAAAAAGATATATAAGTCGATAGGATTTTTATAGGGACATCTCTAGAACTGTCAAACTTGAAACGTCACAGGAGTCATTCTAGTTGAAAAAGACTTAAATAATACCTAATGAAATAATTAAATTATTACTATATTTAATATATTTATACTTACTTGGATTGATGAAAATAAAATAAAAAATAAACTAATGAAGTGAATTATTTTTTACCTATAAAAAACTTAAAACGACATAAAAAGCTAATGAAATGAAATTAACAATATCGGTTATGAAGCAACCTTTTAAGTAAAGAAATACTTGCGTTAGTATGCCCCGCTCTTCATACCTTTGAAAAATAAAGTTAGTACCTTAGAATTCAAAGTTTTACATATTATTTACTAGTTATAAATTTTTTAACCTTAACCTGTTCCTTCGGAACGAAATACTTATATAAAACAATATAAAGAAGACTAGAAAAAATAATAATTGGACGTGCTATAACCAGTGTCACCAGATGTAGTATTTTCAATACTAGGTACAGTAGTATTTTTTGGTAAAATATTGAGGTTGGTGGTATATTTTTATGTAAGGAGTATTGTTTGGTAAGGCTTTCTCTTTTTGAGGGGAGTTCGATGAATACCGTCCTCAGTGTCTGACATCTTACAAGAGCACGTCAAGCACAAAATATAATGTAGGTAACCAGAACCACTGATTGTAAATTATTCTCGTACTCTCCTTAGTTTCGCCGCCATTTTTGATTCGTTTCCTTAATGGCATGGCTTATTCTTTTTATATTTGAGTTACTGAACACGCGCCGTCGCCATTATTATTTCAAAGACGTAAAAATTTTAACAGATTTGCCGAAAGACAAGCAATTCTATGCCATTGCCTAGTATATTAATGCCACTCAAAATCTTTAAATTTTAAAAGATATAAACGGGTAATTCTCATTTATATCTAAAATCTGTGTGAGCCCCATTTTTTTTTTAATTACAGTAATTAATTAGGGGTTTGGTTATTTATTTTAGTAAAATATAGCTTAAATACTATCTTCTCAAGCTAAATTTATGTAAATAAGCCTTACAGTTAATTATTTATTAAGCGCGAAAGCATCAAAAATGTCACTTCCATGGGTGTGACATCCCTTCTTTTATGAAGAAAAAAAAATCTAAAATCTTTATTTCTTTATAATATTTACTCAAAAGTGACCCAATATCAACTATGATAAATAACTTATTAAATAAAATAATATAATGTCTAAAGCTACCCGTTTCTTAATATGAACTGTCATATCAAAGTTTGTGACCAATTTTTTTGTCACTTCCAAATAAGAGGGGTCTTACATAGGTCCATATGTAAGACCCCTTGTTCGGAAAAGATCGACGTTTCTGAACGCAACTCTAATGTCACGTCAAATTGACATTAGCTGTCACTTGAAGTTGACAGGGACACTTGATTGAAATTCTGGAGGAAAATGTCGGATTAATTTTGCTGAATTTGTTAAAAATCGCTCGCGTTGAATGTGCCTGGCATATCGAGTTTGAATACATCTTAAATTATCTATGTGATCCCGTTTTGTACGACCAAGGTTTTGATGCCATCTCTGGAGTGGCCGGTCGCGGATGCTTTGAAAGATAACCTTTTCTACCACACGCGCTTGTTGTCGGGACAATATCTCGTAATAAAAAAAGCTCCCACGTGTGTGTCTTTGTGTATCTATTGTTGAAACGCCCAGTGTCTTGTGAACGCTGTTATTTGTGTTGTGAGTGAGGTGACTAATTGGTAAGGTCTGCAGAAGAAGACGGAGCCACAGGGGGGGCCCCCCTCTCCCCACGCTGCCCAGGGACTTTCTACAGCACAGACCACAGTATGTAAAATCACCTTACTTCACATTCTCTCCGCTGTGTATCGCAGTCCAATTGTTCAGTTACATCCCGGCTGAAACCTAGTTCTTGTCCGGAGTCTACTCATGATAAATCTTCCACTGCGCCATGCCGGCTCCGCGGTATAGGCAGGGGTGTACTGAACATTTCTTGGTAGCCAAGAGCGTAGCTTGAAGGCCTGAGAGGCCCACCCCAAAACTTTGTATTAATCAGTGCCGTTTTGATGACCCAGTCTGGTCCGGACTAGATTAATTTGTACTTGTAAATGGTAATTAACTTGCATTTGAAAAGTAAAGGGCATTCCTTTGTTATTGGTTCCATGTCTTGTAATTAATTGTCATGTATTGAAGTTCCAAAGTGTAAACAGATGCCTTTCTTTGCTCATAATAATTATTATTCAGTTTTGTTAGCAAATTTGAGTTGTGAATATTGACAAGTTTGTTGCTAAAATAATAGCTAATAAAAGGTTAGCTAATAAGTTTGCACTCAATACTTAGTGAAACTTAGATGATTTAAGACATTGTTTACACATTGAAACTCATTGAAACTTGTGCTTTGAAATAATTAAAATTAATTTGTTGTATGTTGATATCCAAGTGAATTTCAATAGTCAGTGATTTTGAGTGAATTTCAATAGTCAGTGAGTTTTGTTGTTTTCTGATAACCTCCAAATATTTAAGAGTTTGTGTCATTATAAATACTTTGTTGTTGTAATATTGGAATTTTGTGGTTAGTAATAACCTCCAAATATTGGAGATTTTGTGTTATAGTGAATATTTTGAATTTGTTGTTTTTGTTGATAAATTTGGGACGTTACAATGACGGCCTCCTCGGCTAAAGCCAAAATACGTTCTGAGTTACGGTGGTTAGCTTCTGCGGTTGCATTATTGGATCGACCGAATAGGACGGAGGCCTTGTTGAACAGATACGTAGATCTGCCCGTACGTTTGGCTGTTGTTGATGAACAGTATGCCTTATTTTTGGAAAGGACTGTTGAGGCCGATGTGGAAATGCGACAAGAAGTCGATTTGGATGTGGACCAGTGTTATGATTTTGCGGACAGAATTACCCAGGTGGCTCGACCTTTGCAAGTGGCAAGAGAGAATGAACCGAGCCCGTCCCCGGTCACATCTAAGAGTATGCCCCCTCGATTTGCTAGATTGGCCCCCTTAGATCTAAGGCGTTTTGCTGGTCGTCTAGAGGACTGGGAGGGCTTTATTAATATTTTTGATAGTCTGGTACATGCCCGGGATGATTTGACCCAGGGCCAGAAGTTAGCTTATTTATTATCCGTGTTGGAAGGGGAGGCCCTTGAATCGGTTCAACATTTGGCCCCCTCGGATGAAAACTACCCTATTGCTAGGGATTTGATTGCCCGTCGGTACCAGAACGTACGACGTCTGGCGGACAACCATGTTGCCGCCATTTTGAATTTACCCCGCGTTGCCAGCGTGATGCACTTGAGAGTGGCTTTGTTGAATCCGCTGTTGGTGGCATACAACGCATTAAAAAACTTAAAACTCCCAGTGGAGCAGTGGTCGTTTTTGTTACTGCACATTGTCCTGGGAAAGTTGCCGGACTCTGTTAAGGTCCGTTTTGAGCAGCAGTATGGTGGGGATAGTGCGACTTATCTGCCACCCTTCTCGGACCTCTTGACGTTCCTGGAAGGAGAAAGTAGACTGGCAGATAATTCCTCTCTGGCCGGTCCTATGGGACCCGAACGACCTGTGCCACAGAGTAGATCCCCCACCGGACCCCCCCGTAGGGGGCGTATGGCCCCTCGCGCGCCCGGCCGCTATGCCGCCGTCCAGGAGACCGCCCGCTGCTTGTACTGTCGGGAACCGGGTCACAGCACGACCCGTTGTGATAAGTTCCTCGACCAGCGCGTCCAAGGCCGTCGAGCGATCGCGCGACAACGGACATGGTGCTACTCGTGCTTGGGCCTGCACATGCAGCGCGAATGTACCCAAGCGCACCCATGCCGCTTTTGTAAGGGCAACCACCATCCCCTCCTCTGCATGAACAGCCCAGAGGGCGGCGGAGCGCCGCAGCGCGTCGCTGCAGGATCACCTCGTATGGGTGGGGGGCTCGGACCCCCCGCGGTGTTTGCATCCCGCAGCAGTTCTAGTGGCCACCAGAGTGGCCCCAGACGCTCTCCGCCACGTTTGGACCCTCAAACGGGCGGGGGTCCCAGGGACCCCCCCATGGGAAACCGATCCCCAAGGATGGGGATGAGTTACGCGAGCGTTGCCGGAGGTCGTAGAGGCCCCCCGCGACGTTTTGAGCCTCGCACGGGCGGGGGTCCCACGGACCCCCCCATGGGAAACCGATCCCCAAGGATGGGGATGAGTAATGCGAGCGTTGCCGGAGGTCGTAGAGGCCCCCCGCGACGTTTTGAGCCTCGCACGGGCGGGGGTCCCACGGACCCCCCCATGGGAAATCGGTCCCCAACTAGGGGGTTCGATGTTGCGAGCGATGCGGGAGGTCGTAGAAGCCCCCCGCGACGTTTTGAGCCTCGCACGGGCGGGGGTCCCCGGGACCCCCCCTCTGAAAATCGGTCACCGTGCCCCCGCGACTATGGGGCGACGTACACGGTGGATGATAGGCACCGATTCTCGCCGCCGCTCGCCGAATACCCGCGTTTGGAGCGG
The DNA here is from genome assembly GCA_949710035.1 of Crambus lathoniellus. NCBI lineage: Eukaryota > Metazoa > Arthropoda > Insecta > Lepidoptera > Crambidae > Crambus > Crambus lathoniellus. The sequence continues at coordinate 9,898,338 of OX453301.1, read as the reverse complement.
CGCCCGCCCCGTCTTCAAGGGGCCGGGAGATATAACCCGCCTGATACCGGGCGAATTGGACGTAGGCAGTATGTGGGAGATTGGGACCCACTGGATCGCTATGAGCGACCCCCTTACCATGGGGGGACGTCTGGGGACCCCACATACTAGCAATCAACGTGTTTACGGTCGATTGTAGCCACCCCTCCAGAGACCGTTTTGTTGCCCACGGCCTCTGTACTTGTCAGGGGATTGAATGGCGACCTTGTGGAAGTTCGCGCCTTGTTGGATTCCGGTGCTCAGGGGTGTGTTGTGTCATCTTGGTTAGTTAGGCGGTTGGGCCTCAAGGTGCACCCCCACACGGAAGGCGTGAGAGGTGTTGGCGATGTGAAAGTCCCCGGGTTGTTAGGGCATGTTGACTTCACATTTACCTCACGTAATAAGTCCACGCCAGGCATTAAGACCTCGGCGATTGTGTTGGACACAGTTGTTGGCCGTCAACCTTCAGTTGACTTGGGACCGAGTATGTTGTCTTTGGTGTCTGATTCCCCACTCGCCGATCCAAATTTCTTCCGCCCAGGCCCGATTGATGCTCTCCTTGGAGCCGATGTCCTGGGGCGAGTTTTGTTGACGGGGAAGCGAGTTTTGCAGCCAGATGGCTTGGTAGCTCTGCAGACGACACTCGGTACAGTTGTGATGGGCCCTGCTCGCCGCGTTTTGGATCCCCTTGATGAGGATCGCGGTCTTGTTTTTAATGTGTCTCTCTCCGAAGTGGTGCAGAAGTTTTGGGAGGTTGAGGAACCTCCACCAGCCCCGCGGGTCGACCCAGTAGCGGATGAGTGCGAGTTGTATTACCAGAATAACACTGGTCGCCTCCGCTCTGGTCGTTTGATCACCCGTCTCCCCTTTCGTGCCGGCCGACCTCCTCTGGGCGAATCCCGACCGCTAGCGGAACGTAGGCTAGTGGCGATGGAGCGTCGCATGAGCAAGGATCCGGTCTTCCGCCAGAAGTATGTTGAATTCATGCGGGAGTATGAGGAGTTAGGGCACATGTCCGTGAGCGATTTGGATTGGCGCTCCGTTGAGCACTTCTTTTTGCCGCACCACGCCGTTTTGAAATCCGGAAAGATTCGGGTGGTCTTTGACGGTTCGGCTCCCACCTCTACTGGAGCGTCCTTGAACCAGTGTCTGCATGTAGGTCCCAAGCTGCACACGGAGATCTCAGACATTTTGACCAACTTCCGGCGGCACCAAATTGTATTTATGACTGACATCCGGATGATGTTCAGACAAACGGTCATCCATCCAGAGGATAGGAGGTACCAATTGATTTTGTGGAGAGAGAGTCCTAGGGACCCCTTGTTGATTTATGAATTGAATACGAATACGTACGGTTTGGCTTCGAGCCCGTTTGTTGCGATTCGTTCTTTGTTGGAGTTGGCCGAGAAGGAGCGCTTGAGATACCCTCGCGCCTCCGCCATTTTGGCCAGTGACGTCTATGTGGATGACATTTGCACGGGCGCCTCATCTGTCTCAGAGGCGATTGTCCTGAGAGACGAACTCACCGCCCTTTTGAAGTCGGGAGGTTACGAGTTGAGGAAATGGATATCCAACTCACCTGATGTACTGGTAGGTTTGCCCGAAGAGCACCAGCAGGACCCCCACCTATTCGAAAATGTTGATAATCCCCATGTGGTGACCGTCCTTGGCGTACAGTACAAACCGGTCTCTGACACTTTCACGTATTGTGTGGATTTACGACCACCGAAAGTCTGGACCAAGCGTTTAGTATTGTCTACTGTCGCACGTACCTTTGACCCCAATGGGTGGATTTGCCCCGTGCTGTTTATGGCCAAGTGTTTCTTGCAACGGTTATGGGCTTCGGGTGTGTCGTGGGATGAACCCCTCTCGGACGAGTTACTCCGAGATTAGTCGAGCTTCGTTTCATCCCTCCCCGAGATTAATGAAGTGCATTTGCCGAGGCTATTCCTCCCTTCTGAAAATTGTAAAGTTACTCTTCACGGCTTTTCCGATGCCTCCGAACGTGGATTTGCTGCGGCCGTGTACCTCCGCACCGTTAATGTTGACGGAGTTGTTGCTGTGCATCTGGTGATAGCGAAAAGCAAAGTCGCTCCCCTTCGGACTCGTCATACGATCCCGAGGTTGGAATTGTGTGGAGCTGCCCTCCTAATGCGTTTGTTGAACCACGTATGGCTCACATTAGGTCGATCTATTAAGATACAAGAGGTTTATGCTTGGACGGACAGTCGGGTCGTCCTTTGTTGGTTGAAGGCTCCGGCGCACACCTTGGACGTGTTTGTGGCCAATCGAGTGTCGCAGATTTGTAATTCCGACATCGAGTTGATTTGGAGACACGTGCCGGGAACCATGAATCCCGCGGATTGTGCGTCTCGGGGTTGTGTAGCCCCAACCCTAATTAACCACCCCCTCTGGTGGGGCCCACAGTGGTTGATGCGGCCTGAGTCGGAGTGGCCGCCCTCTCCAGCGTTGTCGAACGTAGCCGTTCCTGATATGCGGGCATGCGTCCTGGAGACTAACCCCGCCGGGGAAAAGGATTTGTTGTTGGATCGGTACAGCTCCTTACAGAAGCTGCTTGGTGTTACCGCTTGGATCAGACGTTTTGTGTACAATTGCAGAAACCCACGCGCGAGGCGTGATTCGTCGGTTCTCACTCCGGACGAGCGTAGGGACGCGCTCGTGTTTTGGGTCCGGAGAGTACAAGCTGATAGTTTTGAGTCCGAGATTGAAATTTTGCGTTTAGGCCGTCGCAAGTTGAAGGGCGCGGTATCGCGATTAAATCCCTTCCTGGACGAGAGTGGGCTTTTGCGAGTCGGCGGAAGACTTCGAAATGCGAACCTGCCGTATGGAGCTCGTCACCCCCTTTTGTTACCTAAAGCCGGACATTTGACTCAACTGATAATAACAGATCGCCATGTGAATGCACAACATGCTGGCTGTAATGCTTTGTTGGCCATTTTGCAGCGTGAATTTTGGATTTTGTCTGCTCGTCGAGCCATTCGCACTGTGGTTTTCCGTTGCCTGCCTTGTTATCGATTGAAGGCCGCGACCATGCAGCCCCAGATGGGTGATTTGCCTGCTGATCGCGTCACGGAATGTAGAGCTTTTGCCGGAGTCGCCACCGACTTCGCCGGTCCCTTTACTGTAAAGGCTTCGAGACTGCGTAATGCTAAAACCTATAAGGCGTACTTGTGCGTGTTTGTGTGTTTGTCCACCAAGGCTGTCCACTTGGAAATTGTCTCGGAATTGTCTACCGAAGCCTTTGTCGCCGCCTTGAGCAGATTTGTTTCCCGTAGAGGACTGCCGTCATTGATACGTTCCGATTGTGGTACTAATTATAAGGGAACGTGTAATTATCTTAAGGAAGTAGTTAAGTTTTTTGTTGATAATAAAATAGACATTGGAACCACCCTCTCCCGGCGTGGGATAATCTGGAAGTTTAGCCCTCCAGCTTGTCCGACCTGGGGAGGAATTTTTGAAGCTTGTGTAAAGGCTGCCAAGACACACTTGCGTCGCGTGATTGGAGAAACTATTCTCACGTTTGAGGAACTTGATACGGTATTTTGTAAAATTGAGGCCGTCCTCAACTCGCGACCCTTGTGCCCGTTGTCTTCGGACCCGAATGACCTGGAAGCGTTGACGCCAGGTCATTTCTTGATCGGACAGCCCCTTTTGGCGTTGCCTGAATATCCGATTCAGGATGTAGGATCCCATCGTTTGTCGCGATACCAACTTTTGAAACAGATGTCCCAAAACTTCTGGGCACGTTGGTCGATGGAGTATTTGCATATCCTGCAACAGCGCGTGAAGTGGACAGATAAAACCACCCCACCCCAGACTGGCGACCTCGTGTTGATTAAGGATGCTAACCTGCCGCCCCTATGTTGGCGAAGGGGGCGCATTGTTAAACTCTACCCCGGAACTGACGGAGTTCCTCGTTTTGCTGAGGTTTTGGTTCGAGATTCGGTTTTGAAGAGAGCAGTTAGTGGGCTCTCCCGATTACCCGTAGATTGACGTACCGTTCTTAACGGTCCGGGGCGGGGGGATGTTCGGAAAAGATCGACGTTTCTGAACGCAACTCTAATGTCACGTCAAATTGACATTAGCTGTCACTTGAAGTTGACAGGGACACTTGATTGAAATTCTGGAGGAAAATGTCGGATTAATTTTGCTGAATTTGTTAAAAATCGCTCGCGTTGAATGTGCCTGGCATATCGAGTTTGAATACATCTTAAATTATCTATGTGATCCCGTTTTGTACGACCAAGGTTTTGATGCCATCTCTGGAGTGGCCGGTCGCGGATGCTTTGAAAGATAACCTTTTCTACCACACGCGCTTGTTGTCGGGACAATATCTCGTAATAAAAAAAGCTCCCACGTGTGTGTCTTTGTGTATCTATTGTTGAAACGCCCAGTGTCTTGTGAACGCTGTTATTTGTGTTGTGAGTGAGGTGACTAATTGGTAAGGTCTGCAGAAGAAGACGGAGCCACAGGGGGGGCCCCCCTCTCCCCACGCTGCCCAGGGACTTTCTACAGCACAGACCACAGTATGTAAAATCACCTTACTTCACATTCTCTCCGCTGTGTATCGCAGTCCAATTGTTCAGTTACATCCCGGCTGAAACCTAGTTCTTGTCCGGAGTCTACTCATGATAAATCTTCCACTGCGCCATGCCGGCTCCGCGGTATAGGCAGGGGTGTACTGAACACCCCTCTTATTTAAAAAAATATCACGCGGGAACCTAACCCAAATGGCTATAAACACAGTATTTGACCCTTATCTTAAGCTAGTAGTCCATTTATACCAAAGACATTATCACAGAAAGAAAATTTTATTACAATTTTTATTCTCGCAACTCGTCGAGCATAACCGTCACTTCCATGGCAGCTATTTTATTAAGGTATTTAATTGATGTTAATCAAACTTTGTGTACGTGATTAAATTGTCTTTTTGCATCATAAACCTAATGCCAAATCATTAATTACATGTCTGAATTAGAACTTATGTTTTTTGAATTTTAATGCAGTAAATGTCACTTCCGTGGGAGCCATATTCGGTCACTTCCATGGACAAAACTCCCCCAAAAAAAGGGGTTTTGGAGCTGTGAGCACAGCGACTATTTTTTTCGCGTAGAGTAAGACCTAAACTTGAGAAATTTACCCTAATTTATAATGAAAATACATTTTCATGAAAACATCAATTTTCGACCTCTAAAATGAGAATTGCCCAAACACGTGTTAACTACCTTAAAATATTTCTAAAAACTATTTTCTTTACAATTTTATAGAATACAATAAAAAAATTAAACAACATCACAAAAGGTTTGAAACATCTGAAAATATAAAGTCCTTTCCTTCCATTTCAGGAAAAACTCGTAGTTTACCTCTTCAAAATCAATTTAAATAACGTATCGTGCCATACACTACCGTCTTTTGATGTCAACTAAACTTGAATCAAGTTTCAACCAGAGAAAAAGAAAAAAAACCATGTGTTTTTATATACATGGCTGATAGCACAATAGGCGTGCGATCAATTTCTATGGCGCTTTACACGCCAGTCGCCAAATTTGTTCACAGCTATGGCGAAAAGTTTTCCAAAATGGGTGCCGCAACGAATCGGTTAAAGAAGTATTTTTAATGCTTTCTATAACATAATCTAGTAGCTCGAAGCTCGACTGTAGTCTATGCCGATGCAAGCAAGGACTTTTCGGAGAGTAGAGTATTACGTTCGCTACCGTTTTGTGACTACCGGTAGTTTTAACATGGCGTCTGATGACTCTGCAATTACCGTAAATTGTGTGGACTAGAATTACTATTTTACTATAGTAAATTATATAGGCCTTTGTAGTATACGTGCATATTATGAGATTTAAATTCAAATCTCATGTGGTAATACCTTATTTTGAATGTAATGTGGCACAACGTTTGCGGCAGGTGAATTTACACTATTTTTGCGAAACACTCTACAACAGTCGTTGCTTTATTATTGGTTAAAATATTCACATTTCGGAACCGACAAAAATACAGTCCAGTCAATACACATTTTTAGTATTATATTTAGTGTAGGTATTATTACAGTGACCAAAAACTTTTCATCTCGAGCTCCTCCGTGCTTCGGAAGGCACGTTAAGCCGTTGGTCCCGGCTGCACTTGCAGTCGTTAATACCCACCAATCCGCACTGAGCCCGCGTGGTGGGTCATGGCTCATTCTCCTTATTCATCCATAAGGAAGGCCAGTGCCCCAGCAGTGGGGACATTAAATGGCTGATGATGATGATGATGATGATTATTACAGTCATTAGCGTAACGCAAATCACGCAATTACAGTAATCGCCGAGTCGAGTCATCAAGCGCCATAAAACTACCGGTAGTTAACATATCGAACAACATCAACATAATAACTCTACTTCCGGAAAATCGTTACTTGGTTTCCCAGAGATTAAAGACGAGTAACCTACTTGATAAAGTAAACTTTTATTTAAAACATTATAAATTAATTCCCTTTGTACAAAACGCAACGAAAACAAAACTTACTATCCAGTCCTTAAAGCTTTTATGACTCCCCCGCAGTTGTTTAATCACGTCATCTCATTACTACAAATGCCGGGAAATATCTTGTATCGCAGGTTTCAAACTCAAGCTCGACCTGCAGCAATTGACATTTCTGCCGAGCATTGTAGTGTTTTTCTTTCAAAATGTTGCTTTTTTACTGCCTGTGCCGAAAACGATCGCATTTTGGAAGGCATCTTTCAATAACACACCAGGTATTGGTACCCAACCCAGCATGCTTTACATACTTACTTATAAAAATTCTAGAGCATTTTTTTATTCAGAAAAGTGAAACGCACCTTTTTTTGACTGGGAGAAAGCGTTTAGGTACGCATCTCCAGCCTTAAGTGATCAGGCAGGAGTACGTGAGAATCCGCACCCTCACTCTACCACCAGTTTTTTGCTCGATGGTGGGGAAGTGTGGCTACTCACAAAGTCCCAGTACTTCCCCAGTCCCAGTTCTTGGTCTGGGGAGTTCGAGAGAGGATCGCATTTGCAATTAGATTTGTATTACAAAAAGAAACCTCGTAAATACAATCACTCCCGTGCTTTTAGGGTTCCGTAGCCCGTAGAAAACGGAACCCTTATAGATTCGTCATGTCTGTCTGTCTGTCTGTCTGTCTGTCCGTGGATATGTCACAGCCACTTTATTCCAAAACTATAATAACTATACAGTTGATAATTGGTAGGTAGATGTATTCTGTAAAACGCTTTACGATTTTCATACAAATAAAAAATAAAAAAAGGTAACGGGGGCTCCTCATACATGGAACTGAAACTAAAAAAAAAATTTTTTTTGATCAAACATCTTCGTGAGGGGTGTCTATAGATCTATAGTTCTGCCTATAGGCACAGATAACTAAATAGTTTGCTATAGGTCTTTAAAATTGGCATAAAGGTTTCTCAAACCTTTTTTTCTCAAAGTCAATCTTTTGGAAGATAGACGCCCGAATTCTCGTACGCAAATCATCTTTGGGAGCGTCTCAAACATCATGGCATCTCTTTCATACGTTTGACATTTAAAGTGACAGGGCGATGTGTGAGACGCTCCCAAAGATAAGTAGGTAGCGTACGAGTATTCGGGCAAGAGCCTTCCAAAGTGGTAAAATGTGTGTCCCCCCCATCTAACTTTAGAAATGAAAGAGTGTAAAATCTAGAAAAAATAAATGCTGTAGATTTTAATAAAAACTTTTTCATAGTATTTGTATGAATGACAAAGTTACCTTTGCAGTTTTTGAAAATGTTTTCGTTGAAAGTTTTTATTAAGATCTGCAGCATTTATTTTTTCTAGATTTTACACTCTTTTATTTCTAAAGTTAGATGGGGACACACATTTTACCACTTTGGAAGGCTCTATCTTCCAAAAGATTGACTTTGAGAAAAAATGGTTTAAGAAACCTTATACTATAGTGGAATTTTGGCTAAGTTTAGGCAATCAGTACGTTAAGTGGGTACGTAACCCTTCATGGGTGAGTCCAACTTGCACTTGGCCGTTTTTTGTTTTTTTGTAATTTTGAATTTTATTTTATTTTGCAGTTATACTTTATGGGCAAGCCAAAATCATCAAAACTAATCGTCGCAACGAGAAGCTCATACGCTTCTAGTAAAAAAAAAACTTTTCAATAAAAAATATTGTGAAGAAGTTAAGTCAACACATGCATAACGAGTTTGCTATGGAAAATAATATGAAGATATTAAGGTACCTACTAATATTGCATTTAGAATTTGGTTTTTGTTGTAGTTGCTGCAATAGATTTTTTTTATAATCTGTTTATTTTATTCATTTAAAGCCAGTAAAAGTGCATTATATTCATAATCCTGTCATGAACCTGGAAGGTGCATAATTAACCTGATGAGCTCCGTTTGCTGTTTATCATATTATTTGATTGAATCAGGCGTCACTTGGCGGAAGTCCCTAACCATTGTGAAAAATAAATATATGTAGCTTTCTTCCGCAAATAATCACAAAACTTGCACCTTCACCGATCACACTACTCTACACGTGTTTCGCCCCAACCCGGGGCATCCTCAGGAGATGTTTGTCCGTATGCAATCCAGCACCGAAGCATTACATATATTTATTTTTCACAATGTTTATCATATTTCCAAAATTTTCTTAGAAAAGGTGCCTTCCCTTTATTTTTTATTGATCATAAAGTTGTTTTCTTTCCATTAAAACAGTTAAATGTAAGAAAATCGAAAATCAATACTTTTTGTTCGATCTGGACTTTTTTTTCGAAACACCCATGGTATTATGTTCTCTTCCTTTTATGGCTGTCGGTAGTTTTATGGAGGCCCGTGATGACTAGGCAATTACTTTAATTGCTAGAATTAGGTACTATTGTACTCTAATGACTGGAATATTATAAAATGTAGGTACCTAGTCATTATCATTAAAGTCGAGACATTTTTCATTTTCGTTAGAGAGTCCTTTAGCTGGGCAGAAGACCGTTAATCCGTTAATTAACGAAGTTAACTTTCTTGTTAACGATTTAACTTTTAAGTTATACTTACCCAAAATTATCATCATCATTAACGATCTTCTTAACTTCCGTGAAATTGATCTTCCGTTAACTTTACTCCGTTACATTGGTTATTGACGTGATTTTGTTTGTTTGATTTGCTCCTTAGCTTGATGTTACCTAAATATATCTTGTAAAAAACGGGATATTTACCATGTTTAGATTTATTTATGAGTCCCCGATATTTCGGCGCAGTTGCACGCGCCATGATCACGGAGTAACTGAATAAAGTTAATGCGGGTGGATGGTGCTTAGAGCAGACGAAACGTTCTACCCTCTTTCTTGTTCGTTTATTGCGTATGACACCCGTACCATTGTTTTCGTTCTCACACTCAACACGAACTTGTTCACGACACACAAAACTCACTGTATCACTCCGCGAAACATTTTTATGACTTTTACGGTTTTTACACATCCGAACCACTGGATTCCATGATGAATCCCTAAAAATATCCGGTGTGATAAAAAAAAAATACCGTGTTTATTACATAAACAGTACCTACGTATTAACACATTTAAAATTTATATCACATAGCCTTCCGCCCGAGGTTTTGCCGCGTGTACTACACGACGTTTTTCGAGGGAATGTGATATTTTTCCGCGATAAAATTAGCCTATGGGACTCTCTAGCTCCTAAACTATCCACATACTAAAAAAAACAGGTAGATCCGTTGCTCCGTTTTGACGTGAAAGACGGACATACAAACAACACACACTTTCACATTTATAATATTAGTATTTATTGTATGTCAAAAGAAAATACTTATCACGCTGAACAACTTCTCTTAAGATGCTGTAGTATTTGTATCTCTTATAGTTAAGCTGGGCTGCAAGGGTTCCAAATCAGGAGTACCAGACCTTCGATATTTTTCCGTCAATAGAAAATGTCCATGACGTTAAACAACTTTTCTTAAGACGCTATGTTTGTATCTCATATAGTTTAATCTGGCTGCTAGGGTTCCACATCAGGTGTACCAGACCTTCAAACTTTGTACGTCAATAGAAAGTGCTCATCACGTTTAACAATTTTCCGTAAAACGGTATTTTTATATCTCTCATAGTTTGGCTGGACTGCTATGGTTCCACATCAGAAATTGCGATCTTCAAATAAATTATAGCTATATGTTGGCAAGGACCAATAGCTGTATAACAAAAAAACTTTCATCAAAATCCGTTCCGTAAACTTTTTTGCCGACGTCATCACACGAAAAAATTCATCCCCTGTTTTCACCCTCTTTAGGGTAGTTTTTTTTTACAAACTTTGAATGTCGTATTTATTTATCTAATCAAAAGCCTATAAAATAATTTTGAAGCTTCTAGCTTTAAAAATGACGTAATTTCCATACAAACTTTCATCCCCTATTTCAACCCCTTACAGCCCTTTGTTCACTTAAAAAAGTTGCCTATGTCCTTTCTCAGGCTCTAGACTATCTTTTTACCAATTTTTATTCAAATCGGTTCAGTAGTTTAGGCGTGATTGTGTAACACACAGACAGACAGATTCGCATTTTCGCATTTATAATATAAATATACTAGCGGCCGCCCGCGGTTTCACCCGCGTGGTTCCCGTTCCCGTGGGAATATCGGGATAAAAAGTATAAACCTTCCTCTTGAATCACTCTATCTATTAAAAAAAAACGCATTAAAATCCGTTGCGTAGTTTCAAAGATTTAAGCATACAAAGGGACATAGGGACAGAGAAAGCGACTTTGTTTTATACTATGTAGTGAAGTAAGGATTAACCTCTCTATCCCCAACCGGGAGAATTCCCCCGGATGAAATAAAAATAAAATTTAAAATTTTTAAAAACCCCCAACACAAAAAAACACCTCAAAAAAGTCAGAAAATAGTAGATTGTACAACAAGTGCATAAAACGTACCATTTTACCCGAGACGTATATATCCATCCGAGCCGTAGGCGAGGGTGGATAGTCAATTCGAGGGTAAAATGGGTTTTATCTACGAGTTATACACTCTGCTTTTCACTTCGAGTGTGAGGAAAATAAATAACAATATTGCAAAAAAGAAAACATAAAGACTTCGCCATATTGGCGGGAAGACTTTCTTTTTTTTTATACGTGGCCGTGGCAGCACAGTGACTTTAGCATAGATCGTAGTTCATAATCTTCGGTCCATAATGCTCTTGAAATACTCATTTCTTACAAAACTCATTAATTTTGCCTAGTTTTATTAATTTAGTAAGTAATTTAACATGGATTATGTACAAAATTAAAGAAACATAATGATATAACAAGTTTATTTAACGAAGTTTAATTGCGTGTGTGACTGTTTACCTGACGACCTTTGTCTTAGAGTCTGAGACTTAGACGAAAATTTTACTTTATGCACTAGAGCATAAAAAGCGATTTTATGCAGCCTATACCCAACATAAACACGAACTTTACGAGCATGAGAAGTGAAAATAAATTTTCTTTCTCGGTCGGGGGACCCACAACGTATAATATACCCTTTTACCTACTTCTCAATTTTTGAGGTTTTTTTTAGTGTCGGGGGTTTATATTTTATATAATGATTTTATAGTCTCTGGGTGTAGGTATGTGGTTTAACTCGTCGTCGTTTCACATCACCGTACCATACGAAATCCTCAGGATACCTACTTAATCTGCATTGGAGCACTGTAGGTATGTATAACTCCATTACATTCCGTATAGCCCGAGAGCCAAACTAATTCGCTCTATGGAGACTCAACAAAAATTCTATAAGTAAATCAGTAATTTCTTAAAATAGAAAATTGGATTAGGTACCTAGTTTAATAAATAATTTATTAGTAATCCACCAATATTAATGACAGCGACATTAAAAAGAAATAAATACAAAGAAAGAAAAAAACAAATAAAAATCTATACCTAAGAAATGGTCAAAAATGGTATAAGTAAGTATTATTCACTTTACATTTGAAAATAATTACCTACATAAATTACATTTCTAATTACATTAGAATTTAATGAAAAACAAATAAACTTAAAATAACTCTCTACGTAAACTCAAATTGGCATTATACCTCTGTTAAAAATGCTATCATAAACATCCGACTTCTTTCTTCCTTAAGTATTAGTTTCCCGTTTTATATCTTTATGGATTTCGACTTTGGTGCTTAGATATGGTGAACATAAACACATGTTCACAATAAAATTGGTGACAGCATATTTGCTGAAAAAATTGCACCATTTTCGGGGTAAGTATAACTTCTTTTTGACACCTTCCAATGCGATATTATGTTGGATTCCAAAATATAGTCTCTTAAAATTATATTTAATGGCCGTTTACAAAAATTTGGCATGTTATTGAATTTTTACAAAAACATCGGATAGTTCTTAGGCTAATAGTTTTTGAGAAGCTTGTGGCGCTTGGCCTTGTTGATCGTTGTTGTTAAGCAACTTCTCTCTAAAGTAGGGCAGGCGTACCTACCGGTTTTGGCCACTGTACCGGTTTTGGCCACTTTTTGCTCTAAAAGTTTTCTAAACAACTTCTAGCCATTTTTGATAAAGGCAATTAAAATAAGGTATTTTAAGGTAATAATAACAATCGTTAGAATTTCTTTTGTCATAAGATTTTTTTTCAATAAATTCCAATTTCTGTTTGCAAAAATGTTTTGTATGAAAATTTGTTTTGGATGAAATTATTTACCATTTTTGATAGAAGAACTAAAGCGTTTAATTCCAATCTTGCTATAGTGGTAGTTGACTTTGGTGAAGCTACGCGTGACTTTGAGCAAATCAGTGAACCTTCAGGCAAAGCATTGTCGTTATGTACATGTAAATAAATAACACAACCATATGCCTTTTCACCGGCATCTGCGAATGCGACTAAATAAACGCGAGGTGAATTTCTTTCCACGTTAATAAAACGAGGGAAACGTAGCTGTGAAAGGAGCGGTAACTCTGAAATATACTTTTTCCAAGCCTCTATTATGTATGACGGAGGACTTTCATCCCAATCAATGTGGAGTAACCAAAGCTCTTTGATGAGCAGTTTGGCAAACAAAATTACTGGACCTACTTATCCTAAAACATCACAAAGACGAGCGGTTGCAGATAAAATGGCACGTTTAGTGCATGTTGCAGGCGGTTGAATAACAATGAAAATAAATTCATCAGAACTAGAAAGCCAGCGGAGCCCTAGTATTTTAAAACCATTACCATCGTCAAATGAATTCCATTATAAACCTTTGTTTTTTACAATTAAATTGTTGTTTTGCAATTGACTGGTTTCTAGCGCAATAGAATATATTGATTTTAACTGGGTTTGGTTTTGATTTTTCGCAATACTTACAAAAGTTTAACTATCAGTAAGTGGCCAAAACCGGTACATTTGGCACCTCTCACACATTGTGTGTAATATAAAAAAAACTATTTTACTTTTATAAATTTGAAAAATGTACCTTTAAAGCTAGATAAATTATCTTTATTTTAAGATACAGTTTGTGTCTAAAAGTCAAAAAATCCTTAAAGTGGCCACAAAGGGTAAGATAAAGATAAAGATAAAAATATTCTTTATTCACTTAGACATAATAAATATGTACTTATGAATCGTCAATATTTTCCTACCACCCATTCAAGACTTTTTTAACTGACAAGAAGAATGGGCGCAAGAAACTTGCCAGCGTTTCTTAGTTAGGTAACGACATTTACAAAAAAAAACATATCGTTACTAATACAACAATTGCTTAGTATAAAAATACATCAATTTAAACAGTGATTATGTTATGTGTTACATCATGACCATGCATTGCGGTCATTCAAATAATCGTCTACTTTATAGTATCCTTTGCTCATCAGCGACTCTTTAATGTAACATTTAAATTTATGCAATGGTAGTTCAATAATATGCTGTGGAACTTTATTAAAAAAGGATATGCTTTTCCCCAGAAATGAGGCTCTGGATTTTTCTAGCCTAAACTTGGGAACGACAAGTTTATCTTTATTTCTTGTGTTAAAGCGATGAATATCGCTCTGCTTTACAAATGTATTATAATATTTTTTCACATAAATAATATTTTCATAGATGTATTGTCCTGCAACAGTTAAAATGTTTATTTCTTTAAATAGATCTCTTAAAGAATCTCTCGATCGGAGGTTGTACATGGCGCGAATAGCCCTTTTTTGGAGCACGAATATACTTTGGATGTTAGCGGCTGAGCCCCACAACAAAAGGCCGTAGGACATAACACTATGAAAATAACTAAAATAGACTATTCTAGCCGTTTCAATATCGGTTAAGAGCCTTATTTTCTTTACTGCGAATGCGGCCGAACTGAGTCTACTCGCCAAAGCTTCGATATGAGGATCCCATTGTAGTCGCGAGTCTAATATAATACCTAGAAACTTTGTATTGTTAATGAATTCGACCATATCGCCGTCTAGTCTTATATGAAAATCAACTTGTCTTACATTAGGTAACGAAAATTTTAAACACTTAGTTTTCTTTGAGTTTAATGATAAATTATTACTATTAAACCAATGTGACACTTTTGAAAGAGCACTATTTACTTCGTCAGAACAGTCATCACCTCTATCTACTTTAAAGACTAGAGATGTATCATCTGCAAATAGCACTGTCTCACATAAATTCTTCGCGTAGTAAGGAAGGTCATTTATGTATATTAAAAACAACAGCGGGCCCAATATTGATCCTTGGGGTACGCCCATAGTAATGGGAGCTCCGGTAGACTCAGTTTTATTAATAACTACCTTCTGAGTTCTTTCATACAGATATGAATGCATAAGGCTTACTGACATTTCAGAAACACCATAATGTTTTAACTTCCTTAATAGTGTTTGGTGATCAACACAATCGAATGCCTTGGAAAGGTCACAAAAAATAGCGATTACATCCTGCTTGTCCTCCCAGGCATCAAGTACATGTTTTAGAAATGCAACCCCAGCATCAGTTGTACTTTTACCTTTTGAAAAACCAAACTGTTTCTCATGCAGTATACTATTTAATTTAAAATATTCTAAAAGTTGAGCATAAATTAATTTCTCAAATATTTTACTTATTGCTGGTAGTATGGATATAGGTCTAAAATTTGCTGGGTCACTTTTGTCACCAGCTTTAAACAGAGGAATTATTTTACTATTTTTCATTAAATTAGGAAAGACCCCTTCACTTATACATTGGTTAAAAATTATTGCTAATGATGGAGCTATCACATCAATTATTGATTTGATGATACTTGTAGATATGCCCCAGAGATCTTCTGTTTTCTTAATATTTATTGCTTTGAATGCTTTAATAATATCTTCGGTAGTGACATAGCTAAAACTAAATGTTTCCTGGCACTTGTTCACACTAGACTCCATAAGAGAGACAGCGGTGTTGGGGCAAGAGTTAAGTCTGCTAGTAGTTTCTAACGGAATTCGAGCAAAGTAACCTTCAAAAGCACTAGCCACCTCAATATCTGATTCAAAAGTCTGATCACTAATTTTCAAGTTAAATGAATTAATTTTGCTTTTTACCTCTGCCTTACCTATATAAAATAAAAAACTAAAATCTCTCTCTCTCTGACACCCTTTCCGGATATAGATAGAGAATGCCTCATAGCATTAAGTCCGCCATTTGCTTTTAGCAATAAATATTTAAAAAAAATATCGAGATTCTTTATTGTTGTGTGTAACATCTTTCTCACTTTATGGAATGCAATAAATAAACTATTTGATTTGATTTGAACTCTCCTAATGGTCGTTCATGGGTTGGGTGACCAAAAACTTATTATCTACTATCTTTCCGCCCGCGGCTTCGCCCTCGTGGACTACATGACGTTATCCCGCGGGAATATGATGTTTATCCGGGATAAAAAGTAGCCTATGTTCCTCTCCAGGCTACTGAGTATCTGTGTCCCAAATTTCAGTCAAATCCGTTCAGCCGTTTTGGCGTGATTGAGTACCAAACATCCAAACATTTAAACATACAAATATTAGTATAGGTTATATACAAGTTATATTATTATACTTTCACATTTATAATATTAGTATAGGATAGGAAGTAGAGATCCTCCGTATTTCGGAAGGCACGTTATATAACCGTTGGTCCCTGCTGCGTATGCAGTCGTTAAAACCCACCTATCTGCATGATTGATGATGATGAGAAGCAGATACTACACTTTCTTGATGTGAAGATTTTTTCTAATAAAGAATAAGAAGAAGGTAGGAAACCTTATAGGTTTCCTGCCGTAGAATTTGGGGACCGATGGCGTTCATTGACGCGCATAAGTGTTGTTAAACCAACTAGTGTAGGCACGGAAGCTAGTGGACCCCCACAGTAATTCCTCAGCCAGAAAAAACTTTACAGTAGCATGATAAAGTATCAATAAATTAAAAGTAAGTATTTGTATAAATTTCCAAAAAATTATAATTATAGAAGGTTAGCTATTTTTCAATGAAAGTTTTATTTCATTGATATCTTTTTAGGAAAATGCTCCGTCTAAACTTTCTTCACCGGACATATTCATGTAACGTATAAAAAAAATGAAATATCCAAAAATTTATCCAGGCAGAAACACCAAAATTATGTGACTTGTACCGGAAAATGTCTCTGTCGAACTTTTTTACGGGAGTATAATCATTTTGCCAAGCGTACCTACTCATGTTTGATAAAAGTTTTGGATTTTTATCAAGTAAGTATACTAATAGTTGATAAAAATCCAACTGGTATAAATAACTCAATTGGTAAAATAAATTTGGACTGAGAAATTACTCGGTTCAATATAAACAGATTTGTATATTTATTAGGATTAAATACCTAACTTCAGTGTGGGTTTTTTTTGGATATTAATATAAACGTTTATTACTCACTCTTTTAAAACCCAGCAAAGTTTCATCGACTGAGGAATTAATGTATCGGTCTCCATACAAAGAATCGGTTCATTGTCTACACCTCGTCTACACTAACCCTAATTTTAATAAATAAATTGAACTTTATTTTTTTGTACTCTTGATTAGCTTAGCTCGAAATTAAACTATTATTTTTCATAGTAAGTTTTCGAAGCATTCCAAGCCAAGTAGCGCGTAAAAAGGTTAATATTTGCAGGGGCCTCTGTCAAGCGATAACGTTATCAAGCGTTATCGTGCGCGCACGCAGCTGCCTACGGATCGCGTCGCTTCGCTTTGCAAGAAAGAGATTTGGAATATATTTTAATAATGTATTGTTTTATCATTTGAAGAACGCGAGGTACG
Source organism: Crambus lathoniellus (assembly GCA_949710035.1). Lineage (NCBI taxonomy): Eukaryota > Metazoa > Arthropoda > Insecta > Lepidoptera > Crambidae > Crambus > Crambus lathoniellus. Next base: position 9,881,054 of record OX453301.1, on the reverse strand, counting down.
TGGTTAGTGTCGCTCCGCCTGAGATCAACTTTTTAAGCAAGTCCCGTAGTGGTCAGGATTCCTGACTCAGGAATGGGTGTTAGTTGCTACGTAACTATTTATTAATCTATGCCTATGGTACTACGTAACCATTGGCAAGCGCTTGCCCGCTATCTCGCCAGATAGTAAGCGATGATGCGATCTAGGATGAATTGCGCTTGCCTAGAAGTAACTCGCGACTAGGGTCCCCAGATTGTTCCCCAGTTTTATAATCTTAACTCCTCCGAAACGAGACCAACGGATTAACATGCCTTCCGAAGCATCGTTGAGCACCCGGCATCCTGGAAACACCCTGGGTCCCGTCTGCATTTGCAGACGATCGGCACTGAGTCCGCGTGGCGAGGTCACAAGTAGGCCATGTAATATCGGAAGGCTTTAAGATGTTGATTTCCGATATTAGATCAGAATTCCGATATTAATATCGGAATCGCACAAATTCGTAAAAAATGCGCATTTGTTTATAAATTGCACATATTATTTATCAATTGCACATTTTATTTATAAATTGCACATTTTCTTTATAAATTAAACATTTTCTTTATCATTTCAATTAAACGACTATGAGGATGGATAGTGTACAATAAAACAATCTTTTGTGCAAATAAATCTACTGTGTCGTGGTACGACTACGACGCTAGAATTTCAGACGAGAGATTTTCACTATTTTGTTTATCAGCGGATATAAACGATTGCGCTCGACGGCTAGTGCATAGAGTGTTTTCAGGCGAGCGATGTTCGTTTGGAATATCCTTAAGAATATACATTATTAAGATTTTTAATTACTTTTTATGCATTCACAACTTCGATCATCAATAACACCTATCATTCACAATGCAATAGGCTACTTGACCCTTTTTTTATTCGTGTCCTAAATGATTAATAATTATCCTATTACACTAAGAAAATGTATTTATTAATGTTTGAAAACATAAAAACCTACAAAACATTATTTTAAAATTTCGCTTTTTATTTACCGGTAAATACGCTCTTCGCCATGATCTGAAGTCATACAATTTGTATCCAACCACTTGACAGTGTTGACAGTGTCAAGTGGTTGGGGTAGTTCCACTTATCAAAGATCTTTGTCTAATATGCATTTGATCAAAGAAATTGGATGACTTTGACGTTCAATTTTATACATTCGACATTCAAATTCTTTGATCAAATGTATACCTATTGGACAAAGATCTTTGATAAAGTGGAATTCACTATTACTAATATGTAGTAAAAGTGAAAGTGATGTTTATTTGTTTACAAATTTAGCAATCCAATGACGTCACAACATGGGCGATAGTGTTTTCATCAGTTCAAATAAAAAATATATTTTTTAATACAGTTGCTCAAAAAGTGGCGTATTGCAGGGACGTATAGCGTTCGGGATGTGGGCTATTACACACTCGAACTTTTTCTTTACCTTTCCCGAACTCGTGCGTTTTCTTTCCCAACTGTCAAATATTAAAAAGAAAAAACCAACCACGAAGTTTTTACTAAAAAAAATCATAGAAGTTTTTATGATTCATGCAAATATTTCTAAAAAGAAGCTACTAATTTGTTTCAATATCAGATTTAAAAGTAATTTTAATTATACATTAAATTAATATTAGTATCGGCCAAATTAAATTTATGAATATAAAAAATACATAAAATTGGCTGTATGACCACAGATTACTAAATATGGTATGACGTGCACTATTTACCATTGTATCTGCTTATAGGAGTTTGCGCAAGTAAGTGAAAAGAAAATGAGGGACCTTATTTCTTAATTTTCTAAATTAGTTTTTTCTGGTTTTTATTGTGGTAGGTACTTCATCATCATCATCATCATGTCAGCCGAACGACGCCCACTGCTGGGCATAGGCCTCCCCCAAGGATCTCCACAACGATCGGTCCTGCGCTGCCCGCATCCAGCGGCTTCCCGCGACCTTGACCAGATCGTCGGTCCACCTTGTAGGGGGCCTGCCCACCACGGAACGTCGTCCGGCACGCGGTCGCCATTCAAGAACCTTTCCGCCCCAACGGCCATCGGTTGGTAGGTACTTAGTATGGTGGAATTAGTGCAATAATGTGGCTTTAATGGAAAACGATGTAGTAAAAGAGAGAAATAAGGAAAGGCGCTCCTGTAGGATTCGGATTGCTTTTGTTAGGTTTCATTTCATTTCATCTCATTTAATTTAATTTTCATTTCATATCAATAAAAAATTCTACTGAAGCCTTGGCTGTATGATCATAGTTTCCTTTGCCAACCCAGAATGGGTGAAGAAAACAAAAAAGTCTCTGCTTATATTCTTTTACGATTAGTTAGTTGGGTTTATTGTGTTTTATTATTTTATTAAATTGCTTAATTTTTTCGCAACTGTATTAAAAATAGTTGTTCAGTACACGTGCGGAACCGTCATTGCAACTTGTTCCGACTGTCAACCCTCACCTTCGGCTGCGCCTCGGCTCGGGTAGACATTTGTCGGAACTCTTTGCAATGACAGGCTTTCCGCACTTGTAATGAAATCTACTATTTTGTTTTTTTTTAACCGAACTGGAATAACGTAAAAGTATTTTTTAATACAGTTGCTCAAAAAGTGGTGTATTGCAGGGACGTATAGCGTTCGGAATGTGGGCTATTACACACTCGAACTTTTTCTTTACCTTTCCCGAACTCGTGCGTTTTCTTTCCCAACTGTCAAAATATTGTCTATTAAAAAGAAAAAACCAACCACGAAGTTTTTACTAAAAAAAATCATAGAAGTTTTTATGATTCATGCAAATATTTCTAAAAAGAAGCTACTAATTTGTTTCAATATCAGATTTAAAAATAATTTTAATTATACATTAAATTAATATCGGCCAAATTAAATTTATGAATATAAAAAATACATAAAATTAACTGTATGACCACAGATTACTAAATATGGTATGACGTGCACTATTTACCATAGTATCTGCTTATAGGAGTTTGCGCAAGTAAGTGAAAAGAAAATGAGGGACCATATTTCTTAATTTTCTAAATTAGTTTTTTCTGGTTTTTATTGTGGTAGGTACTTAGTATGGTGGAATTAGTGCAATAATGTGGCTTTAATGGAAAACGATGTGGTAAAAGAGAGAAATAAGGAAAGGCGCTCCTGTAGGATTCGGATTGCTTTTGTTAGGTTTCATTTCATTTCATCTCATTTAATTTAATTTTCATTTCATATCAATAAAAAAAATCTACTGAAGCCTTGGCTGTATGATCATAGTTTCCTTTGCCAACCCAGAATGGGTGAAGAAAACAAAAAAAAGTCTCTGCTTATATTCTTTTGATATTCTTTTACGATTAGTTAGTTGAGTTTATTGCGTTTATTATTTTATTAAATTGCTTAATTTTTTCGCAACTGTATTAAAAATAGTTGTTCAGTACACGTGCGGAACCGTCATTGCAACTTGTTCCGACTGTCAACCCTCACCTTCGGCTGCGCCTCGGCTCGGGTAGACATTTGTCGGAACTCTTTGCAATGACAGGCTTTCCGCACTTGTAATGAAATCTACTATTTCAAATTATTTTTACTTATCCATCTTGTACTTTTATTTCATGATATCGCTATATTACGTTTTCCGTTTAAGCCAAGTACTAACGGAAATATTCATTCTATGTATCAAATTTCATACTTAATTTGATTTGTCAAGTAGCCTATTCTAGTTGATAGAAAATAAAAACCACCGGCCCTGCTATAGTCTATGCAACTTCCTCTGAGACAAAAGGTAAACAAACCAGAAAAAGTTTCTTTAATAGGTCAAATTTTATATGCATCTAGAATCTATTGAAAAATAAGTGACATTAAAAACACCTACAATTTTAGCTGTTCCCAAACATTGAACGTATTATAACACTACTAAATTCACAAGTAGTGATAAAGCCTATAATTTACGTAGAAATGTGAAATTTTGTAATTTAGTCTGGTTACTTTGGCCATCTTTACTCTCGATCAACTCGTTACACACAGGTAAACAGTGACGGCAGACAAGACAACAATATAGTTCTTGTGTCGCTCACATGCTTATACTGCGGCTACATTAGCGGGCTACGGCGAAGTATCGTGTGAAATGTCGCGGGGTACATCGCGACAACGCTTAGTACATCGCGACAAGACGATGGTAATATCTTTCTCTTTCTAACTAACTGGTAGTGGCGTATGGAAAGAGATAGTCCCACCTAGAGTAGACAAGAACATCGCGTATGCCCGACAACGGTAATTTTAGCGCGCCAATGTGACACGAATTATCGTCCGCTAATGTAGCTGCAGCATTAGGCGGGCTGGTAACAGGAAGGGTGTTTGTGCACTACACTGAATTTTACCGATCCGGAAAAAACGGATGCTTGTATTTTAATAATTAATTATTATAAATAATAGAATTTATTTATTTCGTGTAGTTTAGGGTTCGAAACATTGAAACTACACGACATAAAAAATTCTTACTATTATAAATGATTAAATTATTAAAATACAAGCATCCGTTTTCTTCCGGATCGGTAAAATTCAGTGTAGTGCACAAACGCCCAAACATGGTTTTTCAGCTGTCGCGCTCGGCGCTACTCAACACAACCAAAGTTTAAAACCTATATTGTAACGCCGAGCTGGTTTTTATAAAAAACTAAAATAAAAATATTTGTCCGATTCTGATTTTTACGATAATTGGATCACTCAATATAGGAATTGTAATATAGGAACATAGGTTCCGAGATTTCGATATTCCGATATTGATGCCCTAGTTACGAGCATGATAGGTACTGATTAAAAAGTAAAAAATGGTTTTAACCGCCCGCCGCTATAGTGCAGTGCTACACACCACCGGTATCAGACCCAGAGGTCCCGGGTTTAATTCCCAGTGGGGGTACATATTTAATTGCATTCGGTTTGATTAGTGGTAGGGCTTGTTCTAAGTTTTCCTGGCTAGCTACCACCATCTTATCTAAGTCTGACGCCATAACAACGATGTTTGCAGCATTGTTGTGTTCCGGCTGTTACAGATAAAGGTGCGTCCACACTTGTAACATTTTGGCGTGTCCGAACACCGTGTCTTTATAATACATTGTCTCTTTGATACAGTATTACCACAACGCATGCCCAACAAAACTAGCAATGCATGATAAAGACACTGTGTCCGTCCGGACACGCCAAAGTTTTAATCTTGTTGAAACAGAAAATTTTCCATACATTTTACATTTTCTGTTCTCGTAATGAGCTGGTTCCAAAACCATGTAGTCAGTCACAATCACAACGATCGCCAACCCGCTATAACTAACTATACCCAAGCACAGTATTAAGATATTCCAAGCGTTAAGTTTTTTTTAACACTCCGTCTTCATCACACCTAATGTTAAGTGAAAATACGGCCGTTAGGTAGAAGTGCACTAGGTACTCCTGTCTGCCTAGCATGACCATATTTATATCACGCGATAATGATATTGCACGTCATGCTGTCTTGCTTACACCTTAGAGGGGATCACTGGGGTACCTAAGCAAGACGGCATGACGTGCTATATCATATAGCGTGATAAAAGCCGCGCATGCTAGGCCGGCTGAAATCCTCAATCAATGAAGAACTAAGCGATCAAAGCAAAATCCCACCATGTTTTAGCAAAACCTTTCCAAATTATTTTTACTTTTTTTGCATTCACAATGCAATTTTTTATTACGTACTGAAAATTAAGTACTAATTAGAAAAAAAGAGCATTCGCCAGGACTGTGAAAGATCGTGGCTTCGTGTCCCATTCCCATCGGACCTAGTTGTGATTGTGAGATGGGTCAATTTGCTGTAATTCGTCATTTTCAACAATGAACCCTTTCCAGTTACTGCCCATTTGTCCACAAAGTATTTCAACCGGCGCGCTGATTGGAACTTCCAGAGTTTTCAAAAATTGTCTGCAAGATACACGGCAACTATACGCATTTTTACCCTATTCACGATATTTTGCGCCTATTCTCCAGTACATCCACCAGTACAGTTCTCTCCAGTACAGTTTCCATAAAGACACACGCCCATTCTCCGGTATAGGTAGCATGTTTCGAATACCTAAACGCGCTTGCACATGGTTTCCGTAAAGACACGCGACCATTCTCCGGTAGGCATAGCATGTTATGAAGGCCTAATTGCGCTTGTACATGGTTTCCGTAAAGACATACGCCCATTCTCGGGTATAGCATATTATTAAGGCCTAAACGCGCTTGCACATGGTTTCCTTAAAGACACACGCCCATTCTCCGGTATAGCATGTTTCGAAGGTCTAAACGCGGTTCCACCTGGTTTCCGTAAAGACACGCGCCCATTCTCCGGTATAGCATAATATGGAGGCCTAAACGCAATTATTGCACATGGTTTTCGTAAAGACACACGCCTATTCTCCGATATAGCGTGTTTTGAAGGCCAAAACGCACTCGCACATGGTTTCCGTAAAGACACACGCTTCGAAAACTTACTGAAAAAAAACTGCCTTCAAAAAAAAGCCACCAAAAAGTAAGAAATAGTCCCTCTTATACTGTATTCACACCAAATAACGTAAGTACTTTGAAGTACGGGTTTTAACAAAACCAATCAAAATTTAACATGTTTCGCGCCCGACTTCAAAGTACCTACTTACGTTATCTATTTGGTGTGAATACAATATAAGACTTATATATATAAGTCTTATATTGTATTCATGTATGTAAGTAAGTATATAAGTATATAAGTATTTCTTACTTTTTGGTGGATTTTTTTTTTGAAGGCGGTTTTATCTTTATATAAAAATATTTTATTTTTATTTTTAGTGCATCACTCAGGCAATTATGTATGTTAGGATGTACACATAAACCGCAACAATAAAAAATACTTGTCTGATGAAAACCGCTTAAAAATGGTTCAGCCAAACGTGACATAATCGCGGACAAACATACATACGGATCAAACTGATAACCTCCTTTTTTGAAGTCGGTTATTATACAAAAACCTCCTCCTAAATGTAACAAAATACTTTTCTTAGAACCGCATCTCGCGAACAAACATACATATACGGGTTAAACTGAGAACATCCTTTTTTGAAGTAGGTTATAATACCTTAAGGTATCCCCTTACTAACAAAACAAGAATAATCTAAATCGGCTTATAAACAAAAGAGTTATGCCTAAAGATAAGTAAAAACTCGTGCAATGGTTACCTATCAAGTTAAAGTATTTTCAGGATTAGTTGAAAACTACTGAGCCGATTTCAAAATTTCAACTTGGGAACTAGCCTGATGTAATAACGTTTGAATCATTTAAATCGGTCCATCCGTCTTCGAGTAATCGGCGGACATACACAAAAAAACATACCTACATACAGACGAACAGAGAACCTCCTCCTTTATGAAGTCGGTTAAAAATGGAAAGCGTATACCATCTCACTATCTCTAGAGCCAGCGCGCACTCGTCATTTCATTTGGGCGATAGTTTGATCGTTCTGGGATTCAGTATGGATTTAGATATATGCCAGTGCGCGCAATAAGTTTTTAGTAAATATTTCATTTTTATGACCTAGGTACATTAGAAGTAGAGCGATATAATTGGAAGCGCGAAAGAAATAGTCAAGGCTTATTACATGTTTTTCTTGAGGCATAATTTAAAAAAGGGATGGCTGACTTTGGGAACACAAATACCGAAGATAGGCACATAGGTAGGTTGCCGAGCTTTGGAAAAATGGCACTTTTTTAAATTATCATAAAATAAAAATACTTCTTAAAAAAGAACAACATATGATTTCTTAAATATTGTTATCGTACTGAAACTGCTCCAGATGACGCGTCTACGAATTATCAAAGGTGGACCCACCCAACCCAAAGTGCCGACATATAGAGCATCCACCCTATAAGGCTCAACTCACACTGGCGTCGGTAACCTATAAAGAGGAGAGTTAAGGCCTAGGTTTGTTGTACAACGCTTAGGAGAGAACAATGAATCTATATTTACCTATATAAAACAAAGTCGGGTTTGTTCGAACACTTATAACTCGGAGAACGGCTGAACCGACTTTCATTGTTTTAGATTTGGTGGCTTTGACTCCGTTCCGATTAGCAGAATAACTAATAAAAACATTGGAAAATTGACGACATAATAAAATAAAAGAAAAAAACATTTTACCATACAAAATGTTCCTGAGTTTCGTACCGTACCGTCGATATGGTCAATTCTCCCCTCAAATTAAAGAATAATATACCTATTTAAATAAAGATTTCGAATCGACAACATATATTATATAATATTCGGATTATCGCGTACTTAGCATTTTAAATTTCTAGAATAGTGTCAGAAATGAAAAAGGATTGACATAAGTATTTATTAGTTGTCAAATTCATATTCATACGTGCGCTCAGAAATTTATTTTGTGTAAACTAAAGAAAAGATATCAAGCTACTTAAAAAAGTTTATATTCCAGAAATTAGTCTCAAAGATCAGTGATGCCCTTGGTCAGACACGCACATTATTTACTGTCATCAAACGAATGTACTAATGTTGAACCACAAAGACAAGGAAATTTATAATACATTCATTATTGCAATTGATGATGGAAATGGTGGCTTATTTTTCATGGATGCCCTGGTGGAACCGGAAAGACATTCCTCATGTCATTGATTTTGGCTTGCTTCTTCTGGAATAGCGGCCACGTTGTTAGAAGGATGCCGTACGGCTCTTTCAGCGTTAAAATAGCCATTAAATCTTTAAAGTACTGAACAACCGACATGTAAAATTGCAAAACATTTCGCAATGGCCTAAGTTTTAGTAGCATCAAAAATCATCATCTGGGACGATTGCACAATGGCGCACACACGCGCATTGGAAGCTATTAATCGAACCTTAAAAGATCTGCGCAGTGACTCGAGAATTATTCAATCATGTCTTGATTTTTGTTCTTTTTTATTTCTTTCCGTATTATCATCATCTTTATAAAGTATTAAACTATTTTTCTTTGAATTCATTGTATTACTTTATTAAATTCCTAAATTAAGTTTAACTAAAAGGTAACACGACTTTCATTGACTGTTAGGCGGTACGAAGTTCGCCGGGTCAGCTAGTATCTAGAATTCTAGATAAACGAGGTAGCTTGCGAGTGACATTAATAGTTAGTTTTCTTAGCAGTTTGGGACAATTATTATAATCCATTAACTAGCTTGTGGAGAAAAGATCTCACGTCTTGGATTTTACGACGATTTTTCAGAGATATTAATTTAAAGTGTTTTAAGCGGTCTGAATAGTTGTGAAATTGTTTCAATATACACAAAAAAGGACAAACGTCGCAAACGCGCATGTAAGTAACTTTCTACGATTTTTTTATATGCTGTTAGGTTCCTTGAGAGTAGTTAACACCGAAGTTTGCAACCCTGCAAAACCTGTGCTACCCCCATGGTGCTCTAAAATGCAAAATTTTGGCACTTGTTTCAGATTTTTTCGAAAAAAATACCCTAAGGAAACGTTTTTGAAGTACCTATCTTTGTTCTGCACTTTAATAAAGATAACAAAATTTGCTACAATTTGAGCGAACCCTGAGTAAACTATGTCCATTGGTTGCGAAGATAAAGCAAGTCAAAGATGGGCGATTCTCCCGCAGTGCTCGGAAAGGCAGTAGGTAGAGATGGATCAGACTTCATCCAATATCCAGCAAATTCCTTTACATGTGGAGGAACGCAGGTTCCACGCGGGATGGTTTATTTCTGCATGCCATCAGTGGGTGTGTGTGACACAACCTCTGCGCTTTTCTGGCAAGGCAAGATGAAGTGGTGCAACGTCCTCAAAAAAAAAAACCCCGACTGGAAAAACCTCGCCAGAATTTTCCTTGATCCAAACTCCAACAAAGAGAAAGTAGGAAATGCTGGCGCGAAGATCTTGATGAACCTCTACGGAGGAGATGAGGGAACACTGCCACGGCCGCCGGCCGCCTGCCTGCCTTTTGTCACGGTCGAAATTGCAACAACGTCATATATCGTCCTGGATGAGGAGGACGAGAATGTGGACGACCCAACACCATTATGCCGACCCAAAACAACACAAAATGACACAAACACAAACTTTTTAATAAAAAAAATGCCTAGCATTGACTAACTGTATCTCTGCAACCAATGGACCTAGAGTGCTGGGTTAAAATGAAATTGTAGTAAATTTAGTTAGCTTTATTAAATTATAAGGCAAAAGCATACTTAAAAAAGGCTTCCTTAGGGTACAACTTCCAAAATTTTGCAGTTTTTCGAGCACCATGGAGGTAGCACAGGGTTTTCAGGGTTGCAAACTTGGGTGTAAACTACATATAAAAAAATCGTAGATACATGCGCGTTTGCGATGTTTGAGGTCGATTTTGACTGGCCTATTGTACGACAGGTGATATAAGAACTTCTTTTGTACGCGTTCTATTTTGTTGGAATGGACTTCATAGAATGGGTGCCATACCGCACTACAATACTCTAGGGTAGATCTAACTAGGTTAAAGTAGAGAGTTATTATAGAATTTACATTTCTAAAATATTTGTTTGTAATAATGAATCCCAGACATTTAAGTGCTTTAGAGACAATATTATTATCATAATGATCTTTGAAGCTTAATTTTTTTTCTAGTATGACGCTAAGATCTCAAACACTCTCAACTTCCCGAATAACCTGATTGGAAATAGTGTAAACATCAGACAAAACGCGGTGATTTTGAGTAAACCGAATATAGGAACATTTATCGGCATTCAGCACCATCATGTTTTCTACCCACCAAGTGTCCAATCTGTACAAGCCTTCCTGTAATAATCTCACATCGTGGGTTTCCTTGATTAGCCTCATAAGTTTGAGATCATCTGCGTATAAATTAATAATTTACAAATGCCTTGTAATTCTAAAACATGTTGCGACATTATTTATAAAAAGATTAAAAAATATAGGCCCTAAATGGGAGCCCTGAGGCACACATGTTGGATTAAGAAATGGTTCCGATTCATACCCACTAACTGCCACCCTTAAAGTACGATCATTTAAATATGATGAACACCATTAAATAAATAAATAACTACTAACATTCACACCAATTATCTAACCCCATTTTAATTTCATTAAGAAACTGTATCATGGAAAACTTGATAACGGATAAATATATACTTATATACTTATTTTTTTTGTAAATACATACTTAATATACCATTGAAGCAAACTGCCAGCAAAGCCATACTGGGATAATTTCTTAAGTAAGATGTAATGAGGTACCCTATCGAAAGCCTTCAATAGATCAGTGTAAACAACATCTACCGGCGTACGATCATATCTATAGTACCTATTGGTTATGATGTCATCGATAAAATCAATTAAATTGGTAATTTGTAGATCGGTCACTATCAAAGCCGTGTTGGGAGTCGGATAGAAGGCTTTTAATTTGCCATGTTATTAGCGGACATGACAAGGATTCGAGCAATTTAGCGAATACAGGTAATATAGTGATGGGTCTGGATTTTTTTAAGCTGGATAGTATCACCCGATTTATGAACCGGCACAATCAAGCCCTTCTTCCAAAGTGAGGGAAATACGCCTGAGGAAAGCGTCTCGGTATACATATAAGTGTAAGCGGTAATGACAGCTGATTAGCACAGTTCACAGCAAAAACAGAAGGTATGCCATCAGCTCCCGCCCCCTTGTTAGGATCAAGTGATTTTAAACGCTTAAAATACATAGAATAAAAATATAGAATAACGTAAAGGAGGCTGTAACGACAACGTTACAGTACTTTTGAAGAATGAGAATAAAACCATTTGGATTCAATGCCAGTTCCACCAAATTTCATTAAAATTCTTGTACCTACCTACTTAAGCTAAAATTATACCAAACTAATGTAACCGTAGAGGATGAAGCAGTACTTAAGTACGTAGGTATCTAATGCCCGAATACTCGTACGCTACTTATCTTTAGGAGCGTCTCAAACATCGCCCTGTCACTTTAAATGTCAAACGTATGAAAGATATGCCCTGATGTTTGAGACGCTCCCAAAGATGATTTGCGTTCGAGAATTCGGGCATTAGATACTTAGGTAGGTATCTACTTAATTTAACCTAAAAAAAGTGGTTAAAGCTTTGTGCTTCCTTTTTATTGTGACTCAATCACGTCACGCGTAAACGACTGATTTTTTGAATGAAATTCTGCATAGGCAGATAAACCGTGGCTTGGAACCAGAAACGTGAGCGAAACCGCGTGGCGCTGCTAGAATTGCTATAAGTGTCACAGTCACAGCCAAAACTGCAGTGAACGGACCAACAGTTACTCGGCGAGTTACCCACGGGTTGATACGCGCGGAGTCAATGACTGCACCGCGCCGGATTAGAAACGCGCTTTCTACCGGAGGCGGCACTAGCCTGGACTGCGACGTTGCCGCTCCGCCGCACGACTGTCGCAGACTTATTTCGAAAATGGAATTGGTCAAAAAAGAACAAAAGAGTGCCATATTGGTTTTTGGTGTTTCTATGTAACATTTTATGTTCTATGTCTTATGGCTATTGTAGACACAAAGAATCATCAACTATACTATTAGAAAAGACTTTATTATGTTCCTTTCGGGTAAAATATATAAAAGCAAATGATTTAATAATGATATCGTATTACAAATGAATCAGCCTTAATGCTATTGTTATTACAACTTCCTGTAAGACGTGTTTTTTCTCCGTATTGTGACTTGTAAGCTGTAGTAGTGGAAATAATTGAAAGAAGTAGTGTTTTATCACTTTTATTCAGTTGTTTTATTTAAGTAGGTATCGTTTAATCATCGATGTAGAGACGATTTCCAAATATAAATAATTACGTGGTAGGAACTCTAAAGTACTTAATCACAAAAGATGTTGAGAATTTTGTCAACTTCAGAAGAGCAAAATTTTTTCAAAACTTAGTTTCACGGGAATCCAATAACATTTATTCGTGTTAGTAGATAACTCAATTATAGCATTAGTTTAGTACCTATACAGAGTTTGTTATCTCTTTTTGCAGTATAAATGCACGTGCATTAACGTAGATACATTAAAACACAAAGAACTATCTTCTCTAAAGGTGACATCAAACTCGAAAATAGGTGCAAAGGATTTTCAAAGTTTTCCATTACAAAGCATACTTCAAAAATACATTTCCATGGGGTAAATAAGTAATACTTAAGAATAACAAAATGCACATCTTAGTTTTCGAACGGTAGAGATATGGTAGAGCATCGCCGTAACAAGAAAGAGGAAAACCTGTGCACAGCAAAGAGCTTTAATTTAAGACAATACGACTTCTCGTTACATGCGTAGAAATTACTGACATGTCTCCCAATGGTTCTTTATAAATTTATAACAGGAAGAAATCTTTTGATGAATAAATTATTCATCAAAAGATTTCTTCCGCTTATATTTATTCGCGGATTCGTAACTTCCATTTCCAGACAAACTACACCTCTCCTATTAGGTGCCAACTAAATTTTTTCAATTTAAATTATTTACCAGGCTTCTGTTATTTTAACTTTAGGTGTACCTATTTTCGACTGTAAGTTTGCCATCATCAACGGCACATACCTTACCTATCTGCACAGCACGAAGCTTTGCAATAATCTTTTACTTGGCTACTTTTGTTTAAAGCTTAGGTAGTTTCTACTATCAGTTTTCGACAATCCATGACTACATGAATGAATGATGAATTTATCTTCCAAACACGCTCCTTTGTGAAAACATTTTCACGAAGTCTCGTTTGGACGAGGAATTGGAATGTAGGTTTAGGCTAATCTTTGTAAATTATTTTGTGATCAAAAATTATGATGCCTTGTCACAGATTACTAAAAAGTTCTTCTTTTAATCCATAGTTCCCGCCAAAGGTACGTAATATAGGTGCTGCAATCTTTCCGTCAGAGTAATGTGTTAAACCTTGAAAGAAGAAGATTTTTCAAATCTAATTCTTTTTAATCCAATCTACCAGTACAAACGGCACGGGAAAAGGGATGATGATACTTCGGAGAATAGATATCGGTCTTTAAACTTCTCTTTATGGAAATACTAGCGGATCCTCGCGGTTTTACCCGCGTGGTACCCGTTCCCGTTGGAACGTCACTCGGGAAGACTGTAGCTTTCTGACGGTGAAAGAATTTTCGAAATCGGTCCAGTACTTTTTGAGTTTATTCGTTACATACAAAAATACAAATCTTTCCTCTTTATAATATTAAGTATATATTGATTGAATAATCCATGCGGCTCTAGCCTGTACCTCTAAAGGAGGAAAAAATGGTTTTATTGAACCTCGAGCCATACCAACTACTCATTATAAAGAAACTTTCTGCTTTCTTCCGCTCTTGACAAATGAGTACCTACAAAAAAAAACTTCTAAGCGTGTAAATTTATGTTTCATTTTACAACAACGTAGCATTATAATGTACCCACCAGAGCGGCAAGGCCTCTCTTGTCACGACATATGCCGATATATCGTCTAGAATTACACCCTCAACAAGTTTTTGCTGACTCGCAGCACGCAAAATGGCGTAAATTTCCATTTTATGGATTAGTATAGGCGCTATCTCATCAATTATCAATAACAAACAGCCATTACATATGTAGGTATCTGCTTCTTGCTTTGCTTTTTGTTTTATGATTAGAAGGAAGCGGCTTTAATATCCTGAGAGGAGAAAATGTTGTTGCAGTTGCTAGCAATTTGGCGTATGGGTACAATTAAATTTATGTACGATTAAATGTTTAATCGGACATTACACACGTAATAATAGTATTTTAGACTTCTGACATTCATTGTAAACAAGAGTAACGGGACTAAACGCGACATTTATTATCATAATAAATGTCGCGTTGAGTGAGTCCAATTGAGTGATATAATATAATGAGTGAGATAAATTATGAAAATATTTTATGAACACAGAACTTCATATTTTATTAGGTACCTACACATTTCTAGGTTACCAACACTACTGCCAAATATTAACGAATAGCGACAATTTACATCTTATTTTATATTATGTTTGTTAATTTTCTGTATTGTAAGTAGTTTCAACGTTTGATGAAATGATTTTTTGGGTCGTCCCGTCCGACAGAATGATAATACACTCTTAGAAATAGGTAGGTACTACGAATCAACAACACGCCGGAGTATGCCAAGTATCCAATTGAATTGAATTCGATATATTCTCCATGAAAACACAGCATGTTGATCTTTAGAATGATCATAGCAAGAGTGTGCTGGCATTGGAATCTGAATAAAAACAGCTTTCTCCTACAACTCCCGATGTTGGTACTCCCGATGTTGGTTTTCCCGAACACTAAATTATTTACTTCACTCGGCGCGTTGCCGCCCGTTTTTTTTTCAAGTTTTTGAAGAATATAGCTACTTTAATTTAAAATACTTAACATCCATGAGGACTTTGAGTTTCTTTACAGTAAAAATAAAATATACTGTTACTTTTGCGTTTGTGTGTAGGTATTTTGCTAATGATAAACACTTGAACGCGAAGGATAGCGAAGACCAAACTTCATTTTAGAGAGTCTACATATTGTTACGTTACGACGGGATTCAAAGGGATGTTGTTAAATAACAACGAGAATGCCCATACATTATTATTACACGTCTAGTCTATTTGTTTTAACTAAAGATTTTCTGTTAAAATGTAAGTCAGTATTATTACTAACGTGATTTTGAAGCAAAATTGGTGACAGTGCAATTTTTGGTTAAAATGGCATGCAAGTTTGAGAGTTATATTATTGCTGTTAATGAAATAAAGAGATTTAATACTTATCTAGCTATAAAATATTATTCAACAGAAGTCTTAATTTGGATTCCCGCAGTTTCATCACAACTTAATAAATTCTTTCGTTTTCCGTCACTCGGATTACATTATTAGTTTTTGATAAACACGTTATGTAAATCAGTAGATTTTAACACTAAGAAATCTATTCCTAAGTCTTTACGAAACATTTATTTTATAGCCGCTGTCGATATTAATGGCCATAAAACGTTGATAATTTAATGCAAAAACAATATTATGCGCGCGGTAGACGTAAAAACGCTTGAAGCCGCTCTGTTATTACCTATTATATATTCATGAATTCAATTCCTTCTTCATAGTTCGCCTTCATAAAACCTTCAAAAGTTAATTAATTATTGCTTACGAAACCATTATGTCCAATTTAAGGCCGCCGCACGATATTCAGAGCGCGTATCGAGCGGATCAAGCAACCTATACATAGCCACCTGACGGTCACATAGAAAAACATCTCTGAACAGAAAAGACATAACTCAAATTCTTAAATAAATAAAAAGCTACTCTAACGTTACGTTCCAAAGCCCCTTTTCACACACTACGCAGGAAAGAATAGAACCCTATCGTCCTAAGCGCGCGTCAGTATTCTGTTAGTATACAATAAATATTCGGCGCCAGTTGTGCTTGTGCCAGCAGTACACACATATACATAGAGCGACGTTGCTCGCGAAGAGCGGCAACGTCGCTTCGCCTTGCGACAGATTCCAGGCTCGCTTGATGTTGACGAACATTACTTGGATAAAGATTTTTTATTTTCGGTCTTGAGAATAGTGCACTGTATTTTCATAGCGTTAAGCCTCAAGTTGCATTGAGTGTTGTTTTAAAGGACCGTGTCGCAGTGAGTTGGATCGCGAGGGTAGCGGGACGCGTGTGCCGCTGGCGTATTGTTCGTTTTTTGAGTCGGCTAGAATCGATGTCAGTTGGCAGATTTTTTACGGTACCGTATTTCGGCCTTGTTTCGTGCGGTAGAGCTAGACAATGGAGCGGTTGGCGTTATTTTGACGCGAACTATTGTGGATGGAGTGGATAGGTCAGTATCTGCCTGCTGGTCTGTGGATGGGTCGATATTTTGACTGAACTAATGTGTTATTTTTGTTTCAAAGCCAAAAGTATGTTTGCTTTAGCTACGTAGCTAGGTACTCAGTGGTGGTAGAGTCTCTATGAGCTATTATACTAATACAATCAGAAAAGTTGTTTGAATCTTTCATTGATGGCCTGTAGAATTAAGTACTTAATTATAAGTAGCCAACGTGGGTCTGAAAATTCATAGTACCTACACTATGAATTTTCAGACCCACGTTGGCTACCTAGCTTTGGCTTGCGCTATGGTATTCAGATATCCAAATACTTATAAAATATCCTAAGTAATCGTAATACCTAACCCAAATATCAAAATATAAATATCCAAACATGAATAGAACAGAAAAATACGATTACTAACGCGATTTCAAAGTGGATAATTAACAGGAAACAACAACTGAGAATCAGTAGTAGGTAAGTACCTAAATATCACTAACGGAATAGTAAGTGCCTGCTTTTAGCAGGTCAGGACCTTCAGTTCATGAATTGAAGGTCTCTGGAACTGCCTTTAGAATTGCTTTGAATTTTGTTATTAGGCAGATTGACTGATGTTGTTGTGACCACTAGCTAGCTAGCTTGCGCTATGGTATGTTCCTGCCTACCAGTGGCGAAAGGTCCATACATGCCTTTAGACCTTTTAAAAATCATGGGCCCTTAACTTCTTAAGAAATTCTTGACGCTTGCATCACGTGGTACCTAAGTGTTTTTTGGTCCGGTTTACCTTTACTATAATAGGTATTTCGAGGCCTTGCCACTGGTACCTACCTAATTAATATGAAAAGAACAGACAGACTATTGCGATGAAACGCGATTTCAAAGTGGAAAATTAACAGGAGTAAACAACAACAGCGAATTTGTACATATATCTAAACAAATGAAATGAAATCACATCAAATACCTATTTATTTATTCACATAGACATAATAAACATGTGCTTATGAATCGACAATATTGTCCTATTCATTCAAGACTTTTTTTAACTGACAAGAAGAATAGGCGCAATAAACTTGCCAGCGTTTCATAGGTAACGACATTTACAAAAAAAACATAAATCGTTAGGTACATTATTACTACTCAAAACAATTCATACAAACGTGCTCACTTTATGCCCGAATACTCGTACGCTACTTATCTTTGGGAGCGACTCACACATCGCCCTGTCACTTTTAATGTCAAACGTATGAAAGAGATGCCATGATGTTTGAGACGCTCCCAAAGATAATTAGCGTTCGAGAATACGGGCGTTAGCGTCTCATAGATGAGTAACTTTTTGCAACTCTGCAATGATTTTACGTCAATGGAGAGATCAAACGCCCAATTGTCAAATTTTGTTTTCGAAAATTTTCGAAACCTGCTCAATATTCTCAAAAAGGAAAAACAATAAGTCAAACTTCATGTGCCATTACAACGATATATGGAGCGTGGAGTTCAGTTTATTGTTTTTCCGTCTGCAAATAGCACTGTCTCACACAAATTATTCGCATAGCAAGGTAGTGACCGAATTCTCGAACGCAAATCATCTTTGGGAGCGTCTCAAACATCATGGCATCTCTTTCATACGTTTGACATTTAAAATGACAGGGCGATGTGTGAGACGCTCCCAAAGATAAGTAGCGTACGAGTATTCGGGCATAGGTCATTTAGGTAAATCAAAAATAGTAAATTGTCCAATATTAAACCTTGTGGGACGTCAATACTAATGGGGGCATTGGGGGCTCCAGCAGATGCAGTATTATTAACAACATCTTTCTGATTTCTTTTACACAAATATGATTGCAAATGGTTTACTGATTGATTATATAGAGACACCATAATGTTCTTACTTCTTTAAAAGTGTTGGATGATCAACGCAATCAAAAGCTTTAGACAGGTCACAGAATACACCAATTATATCTTGCTTGCCCTCCCAACTCCCAAGCGTCAAGTATGTATTTAAGAAGTGCAATTCCAGCGTCAGTAATAGTTTTACCTCTAGAAAATCCAAACTGATTCAGATGTAGAATCTTGTTTATTGATAAAAAAATCTAGTAGTTGTAAGTAAGTATATATTTTTTTTTATTTACTAAATGCCGTTAAAATTTATATTGGCCTGAAGCTGGTGGGGTTTCTTTTCACCCCTGATTTAAAAAGCGGAATCAATTCATTATTTTCATTGGGTTTGGGAAAATACCTTCATCAATGCATTCGTTAAAAATAAAAGCTAAGTGAGAGCTATTGCATCAATTATTGATTTAATAACACTGGTTAATATGCCCCATAAATCTTCAGTTTTTTATATTAATAATATTAAAAGCTTAAAGGATATCCTCACTATTACTGTGTTTAAAATTAAATTCTTCATTACACTTACTAACACATGACACTAAGAGGGCAGCAGCAACATTTGGACAGGAATTTAAATTACTAGTAGTATTAAGGGCACGCGGGAGAAGAAATCTTCAAAAACACCGGCAACCTTAACGTCAGAATCAAATGTTTTATCACCTACTTTGAGAGAGAAGGAATTTATATGATTTTTTGACAATGACAGACTTAAGTGACATGTCATCATCATCGGCTATTCAATGTCCCCACTGCTGGAGCACAGGCCTTCCTTATGGATGGATAAGGAAAGCGGGCCATGACACACCAGGCGGGCCCAATGCGGATTGGTGGGTATTAACGACTGCAAACGCAGCCGGGGCTACCGGCGTGCCTTTTGAAGCACGGAGGAGCTTAAAAAAAACTTTTGGTCACCCATCCCGTGACCGACCATTGCGAAAATTGCTTAACTTCAACGATCGCAGGCCGAGCGCTCTAGTCACTGCGCTACGGGCTCCTCTACAGACACAGTGACATTATATGTTACGAAAGTTAATACCTATTAGAGCTAAAATACGTATTAACTAAAAAAAAAAACAAAATAACATATAAAACTAAAGAGAAAATGGTGTTTTCCTAGCCTTAGCCTGTGTTGGGAATCGGACTCTATAAAATAAATTGCAATCGAAGCTAACGCTTTCGATTCAGTAAAATGTTATTTTGTTTATAAATTATAAAAAAATAAAACCGCCTTCAAAAAATGACATCAAAAAAGTAATTAATAATCTTTCACCAAATAACGTAAGTACTTTGAAGTCGGGCGTGAAACATATACAATTTTTGTTGTTTTTGTTAAAACCCGCCCGACTTCAAAGTACTTACGTTATTTGGTGAGGGATTATTTCTTACTTTTTTGATGTCATTTTTTGAAGGCGGTTTTATTTTGTATAAAAATAAATTTTTATTTCACTCTTTTTAGTGCATCATGCAGGCAATTTACGTGTATTCTGGTAAATAGGTATGTGATAAAACTGAGAATCCCCTTTTTTGAAGTCGGTTAAAATACCTTGAGGTATTCCCTTTCCAACAAAACAAGGATCATCTAAATCGGTTTGTAAACAAAGGAGTTATACCTAAAGATACGTAATAAATTCACATGAAGTGGTAACGAAAACGACAGTATTTTCAAGATTTCCTGAAAACTACTGAACCGATCTCAAAATTTCAAAAAATGGGATCAACTTAGGAAAAAACCTGATGTTATAACGTTTGAATCATTTCAATCAGTTCAGCCGTCTTCGAGTAATCGGTGTACATACTTATAAAAAAAAAACGCGACGAATAGATAACCTCCTCCTTTTCAATTTTTGAAGTCGGTTAAAAAGCTTGTACCTTACAAACTAATCTCTACAATATTCGAGTTCTAGATCATTCATATTTGAATTTTATCATTTGTTTACACTTTTGGTCTGAATTCACAATAAATTGGTCTGAATTAAACTTGTTTATACTAGGTGCGAATGACGATTATTCATTTGGTCAGTGCGTTTCGCGTTAACAGAGCCGATAGACACAATAAAATGGTGATGTCCCAATATTAAATAGAAGATTTAAAGTGAAACTTCATGCATACTTGTGGATTTCCACACGCAGAAATATCAGCCAGTTTTAAATGACAGTCACGAATCAAGAAAAACAAAGGAACGACCATACCTACTTTTTAATATTTTTAAAACAAAAACAAAGCTACTAGACATGGAAATGATTGCTCCTTTAAAATAATTTTCATGTTATCATATGATTTACTAACATCAGATGATTTCACCTTCTGTGAATTCACCTGTTGTGGTTCATTTTAAATTAATTCAGATAAATTCTAATAAATTGGGGATGCTTTCTGATGAGAAAATTATTGTGATTTATAGCAGACTATGTTAAAGAAAGTAACATGAGTGACTCAGGATTATTAAACATACAAATTAAATAGGTCTATATTTTCTTTCGGTATGTTGTATCCAAAAACCCATTTTAAATTAGTCATGTTATAATTTGCAGGTTTCCGATGAGTAAATTAGAAATCAAGAAAGACTGTAGAGCCATGCATATTCTTTCGTGCATTCTGTGACGTCAATTCAATTCTAGTATTTTCTTTCCAAGCGAAATTTCTCCGAACACAAGAAGGAGGTTAAATTTTGTACTTACCGACTAAAGATTGGAATTAAAAAACAAGACAGTTGCCATGACAATCTTCAAGAGTTGAAGAATTAGTCAAAATCGTATAAATGTAAAATGGTTGCTGCTTAATTTGAGCAAGGGGTTTACACGCACGCCCCGCCCACTTACTAATTCTGAAGTCTTTCTTGTGTTTTGGTCTTCTGCCTAAGTAGCATTTTATGTTGGCCTCCATTGGCCAACTGTGGGGAATTCATTGGGATATACCTAGTTAGTTAGATTGCCTACATAAAACTAAACTGTTGGTATTTGTGCAGTGTATGTAAAGTTGGGCCATTTATGATAATAATAACAAGTTCCTGTATAAGTATCTCAAGTACCAGATGTTGTTACTAGTTGGCTTTGTACGCATCTCAATCGCAATTTACTAATTATTTCTGTTCTGAAATATATGAGTAGTGAAGCTTGACAACGTTTGTGAAATAATATATTTGAGTAGTAAGTTCTTTGGTTTGATACCTATATTGATGAAGGAAGTCCAGGAAGCACACGCTTAGCCAACTAACGAGGTGCACTTGGCCCAACCAAATGCCAGCAATAAATGCTATTAGGGTGATCACCCATACCATGACTGACAAGCTACTCAAAAAAATACTTAACCACCTTAATCACAATCCGATTACAAACAAAAACTTCCTTAGTCGTAGATGAATCAAGCGAAACAATGCATCCATTTCCTCCATTCGCGGTGCATTAAAGGAAATCGCCTTACTTTGTATTGCCTCCGTCGACTGCTGCTATCGACATAAATGGTATTTTGACTAACTCTGACTCAGTCATGTTTTGACGAGAACAAAGGGAATGCGGTCGGTGCTTTAATGAGAGACTTGCGCAAGATTGGTTTGTACGAATGAAAAACAAACGTGAATCAGTAAACATTATATAAGTAGGCCAATTTTAATGATTAAAGAAAATGCCGCTTTGTTAAAATATCATTAACGAGACGAGAATTTGAAGAAGAAACGTGTACAATCAGTAAGTAAAGAAGTACCTATATTGAAAATAAAATTATACGGCTGCGACGCATCACCGAAGATAAATTTAATTTTTTGTGGAATGAAATAAGTAGTACCTAGCATAGTAAATGCTAAAAGTAGAACTATACTAAATGACTGATCTATCAACGCACAGCTTAAACTACTGGACGGATCCAGCTGAAATTTGGCATGCATGTAGGTACTACTTAGGTATTATGACGTAAGCGTAAGATTTTGTAAAATTCAACCAAGTTCATGAAACGAGGTACTTATGCGTTCCCCAAATCCCACGTGGACAAAGCCGCGGGCTTATTATTTAAAAGCGCGCTTGTTAAATAATAGGCGTATGAATGAATAAAGGGCTGATTTTCTTTTTCACCAGTCGGTGCGTCACTCTGCGCCGTGTAGATTTTCTCAAGAACACGCTGATTTATACTGACTATACTTCAAAATTTATAATATCAAGTAGCAGCCAGAATTGAAATAAGTAATCAGTCAAACTGTGTACTTACATACCTACTATATTATTATGTACCTAGGTAATGTAAGTTTTAAAATTTAATCAGAGGAGAAAAAACCCTTTCGCTCGCTGTGACGTTTTACAAAATGAACTACAAAATCTACGCCCGTTTTTGTCTTCATAAGTGTTTGATTGAATCAGGCGTCACTTGACGGAAGTCCCCAACCATTGTGAATAACGAAATATATGTAGCTTACTTCCGCAAAAAACACAATATGCAAGATGCACCGCCCGCCCGCCCGCAAAAAATTGCACATGCACACCACGAAAACACCAGTGCACAATACCTGCATCTAGCAAGACAGCAATACACCTTGCACCGTCACCGATTAGACTACTCTACACGTGTTTCGCCCCAACCCGGGGCATCCTCAGGAGATAGTTCGTGCTAGTTCGTGCGAAGAACCAACACCAAAATTTGGTGTTGGTTTTGGTTTTGGTGTTGCATGTGCAATTTTTTGCGGGCGGGCGGGCGGTGCATCTTGCATATTGTGTTTTTTGCGGAAGTAAGCTACATATATTTCGTTTTTCACAATTCATAAGTGTTGTAACAGCCTTTAATGAATATTTGAAAAATAAGTACATACTTACCTATTGTATTGTAGGTATTAGGTTTTTCCCTTAGACAATTGGAATAATAGTCGTCATAGCCAGGTTATTGATGTATTTTTTAAATATTATTGTTTCGTATGTCGGACATTAAAACAATCGTTGGAAAAAGAAAGAAAAAAGCCATTATGAAACGATTCAGTGCGAATTGCGGGAATCCCGGGCCAACATTTTTTTAATGGGAAATGCTGTGTTACCTAAGGGCTTTTACATTGTGACTATTTTCAGCGACAAGCAATGGATACAGTAAAAAAACTGTCACCCGCCTTTACTAAAAGCAGCGATGCGATCGCGATGCAGTCAAACGCGCGTTTGCATCGATGCAAAAAGTCTAAAAGGGCCGTAAGTTCACGCACACAAAGTCATAGAAGGACCCTAAGGACCCTTCTTATTTCTCATTAGAGAAAAACCATTTATTAAGTTAAGAAAAAAGACACACACTTCCTCAAGACCCTCATGTTGTTATGAAAAACGATAATGGCGGACATAGCGAACGCATTTTACGACAGAAGTCAATCGCGGCGCGCCGTAAACCGATCACAATGCGTCGTTAAACCGAGTTATGACGAGTGGTCACTGCCTACTACCACAGGTTTAAAGTCACTTCGCAGTACCATGGGTTTATAGTCACTGCTGTATATAGCGAGTTGGATGAACTCGGCTCAGAACTCTTTTCACAACTTGGCTAAGTACTCGACCCAGAACTTGGCCCGGAAATAAGCCCAAATTTAACAAGTAAAGTACTGTAATTTGATGGTCTGGGCCTCATTTCAGCTAATGTCAACGTAATAATGATGCCGTAACAACGTTATGGCGGACATAGCTAACGTATTTTACGACAGAAGTCAATCGCGATTCATGGCCCGCCGTAAGCCGAGACGATGTCAATAATTACAGGCCAATTTCAGTGCTATTCACGTTATCGAAAATTATAGAAAAACTTATTAACAAAAGGCTACCTTGACCAAAATAACATCTTATCATCCTCTCAATATGGATTCCGTGCGGGTAAAAGTACTGAAGACGCTGTTAGTGCTTTAACATCAGTGATAATTGATACGCTGGATAGTAAGAAAAAATGCTAAACTGTGTTCTTGGACCTTAAAAAAGCGTTTGACACCGTCTCCATCTCCATTCTGATAATGAAACTGGAAAATATTGGTGTCAGGGGAATCACGCTTAACTTATTCAAAAGCTACCTGGAGGGTATAAAACAAAAGGTAAAAATAAATCAAACTTTCAGTGAAAAGACCCAAGTGGAATACGGCGTCCCACAAGGAAGTGTTTTAGGCCCGACATTATTCCTGATTTATATCAACGAATTATGCAAAATGCAGATAAAAAATTGCCAAATCTTGTCCTACGCTGACGACACTGCCGTCATTTTTACTGGTGATTCGTGGAATGACGTAAAATCGGAAGCCGAGTTTGGTCTTAGTAGAATCAGTGAATGGTTGAAGGTTAATCACGTGTTAATCATGTGACACTGAACACCCTTAAAACAAATTATTATGTGTTTGTCTGTTTGTGATAGGACGCAGCCAGACGACGCCTTTGATATTAAAATACACTCCTGCAGACGAACGCTAAATACTTGCTGCTGTCCGGTGATAAACAGGGTTAGCACTGTTAAATATTTGGGGGTGATGTTAGACCAACGTCTCTCGTGGCAAACGCACATTGATTTAGTAGCTAGTCGAATAAGAAAGCTAATGTGGATAGACACGTAGCTACAAAAATAGTCCTAAATCTTATTTATTTTGCGTTAGTAGATACAAGTCAACTATAATTTATTGTATCACTGTTTGGGGAGGAGCACTGAAAACAAAATTTTTAGACGTGGTACGAGCACAAAGAGCTCTATTAAAAGTTAATGTGTTTTTCAAAAAACGCAGGTTTCCTACTAATTTACTATACAGCATAACGGATCTAATTTCTATTAGGAAACTGTACATCCAAGAATTCCTTCTTTTTTGGGTAATATTTGATCTGACCAGAGTACTGTGTTTCCTTAAAATAACGTGTAGGATGTTTGGTCATAAGGTAATCGAAACACACCGTACACGCACTAGTTTTGCTCGAAATCAGTTTCAACATTTATCAGCACATTTATATAATAAAATTAACAAAACTTTAGAAATATATCCAATGACTCATCGGGAATGAAAATTTAATCTTATCAAATGGGTAAAGACATTAGATTTTTATTTGTACCGCTTTTGAGCTTTCTCTGTTTTCCCGAAGGTTGGCTGGTAGAGAATGCTTTTAGCGTTAAGCCCGCCTTTTGTACCTTACTTTGTATTCTGTACAATAAAGCAATAAATATAATAAATAATAAATAATTATGATGAAACCGAAAATATGCTTAAACATAATCCAAAATAGCCTCTTTGCTAAGAACATACACAAACACACACACCGAACACACACACTCACACACACACTTACACACAAACAAAACAAGCTCAACTTTGTACTTATATTTTTAATTAAGTTTTAAGTTTTAGTATTTAATTACAACTGGGTGCCTACCATCAACTCTTATTGCGGTTTTGTTTAGGACCTAAACTGATCTGCTTCGCTTATTCGTACCACGACAGCTTAATATCAATGACAGCGATTCAGTGATAATTTAATGACGTTCCTCAGCCGCTGAGCTGTCATCAACTCTTATTCGACTTAAAACTCGGCCAAGCTAACATGGCACCTGCATGTTATACCCGTCCCTTTCACTCTCCGGGCATGACAGAATCGAGTGAAACAGACGGGTAGAAGAAATAAGGACATAAATCGTTCAGTCCTTCACATTTAGCAATTCATTTGCGATCCAGTTTTTAGAAGGTTATAGTACGAACGAAAGCAATTCATTTTAGGAACCTATTCTGCATTGCGCTATTTTTGAATCGCTGTCTTAAAGTTGATGGTAGGCACCCTGTACTGGTATAAAATTCTGTAAGTATATGTACGCTTTGTTAAGGAGGAGTGACTCTTTCTGGCACAGGTGCCTTGGCACTCAAAAGAGGGAGCACCTTTAAATCTCTGTTATACTACTTTTGTTACAGAAATAAACATTTTTTCATTTTTTTTATTTTTCATTTTCATTAGTGGTCGTGACGTGACGTCATATTTGGCGGGGATCGACAGGAATTGCGCAATTTTAGTTGTTCGTGTAAGCGGGCCATAAGCCGATCACAATGCATCGTTAAACCGAGTTATGAAGAGTGGTCACTGAGCACTACCGAAGGATTGTTTGAAGTCACTGCTAATACCTGTTGAACCATGAGGTTATAGCCAGGTAATTAAACGACAATCAAAGCGACCGACAAAACTAAACTAAGCCAGAGCGAAGTGAAATAAACCCTTTATTCGCTTGACCCCCCCTCCCGATGTAGATTCCGCTTGGAATAAATCAACTCCAAAACTTCTTACACTTTCGTTAATTTTTCGTTTTTCACACTAAACCGCCAAGATACCGTGGTAGGGTCTCTGACCACACATAGCTGTCGAGCACAAGGCAATAGTGATGTGGGCTGCTCGTAAACGACGACAATATTGTGTTTTAATTAACTCGCACGTTTTATGGCAAACGCTTCAAAACAACATAGAAAAATAAATTGATGAATTCATTGCCAAGAGGTGATAAATAATGTTGTAAATATTTTAAGTGCCTATTTACCTTTTGAATAGGTACGTGGCTTTAATATGTTTTTAAAATCTAAATATATGAAAAATGGAAAATGAAGTATTTAGAAAAAATCGACCCGTCTCACAACTAGCTCCGATGGGACTCGAACCCACGACCTTTCGCTTTCCGGGCGACTGCTCTAACCACTGAGCTACGGAGTCGTTACGAGAAGCGTCGAATTTATCCAATACTTCTTACACGCTGTATAGTCAGCGTTAATTTTATTAATGTGGAGATATTACTACCCTCACACGCGAAAGAAATACCTGTATTTGGCAATCGCTAAAGATGAAATTACTATTGCAACTTATTTTAATTTTTAGTTTTTTGCATTCAAAATGCAATTTTTATGACTGAAAAATGGAAAATGAAGTATTTAGAAAAAATCGACCCGTCTCACAAATTGCATTAGAGCATTAGAGCATTGCAGTAGAGCTAAAGAGTTAGAACTAAACTTGAAATAAATTGTAAATGAGTTTTAATACAAATAGATTTAGGGACAACGATTATCGTTAATGCTAATAATTACAATTTGAAACTAAAAATCTAAATACGCGCCCGGTATTACATATCCTACGCCAGTCGCGGAGGCTAGTCGCCGACGCGTATATCCCATTCATTTGTATTGGGACTCGCATTATCCACACACAGTGTGGACGGTGGTTATGTGGGACTCGCCTAGCCGCTTCCTGACCCGCCATCCAGCAACAGGACATGATGTCAGTCAGATCCGGGAGTCAGGAAGGGTAAATATGGGGGTTGCTGTGACAGTAGCACCTAGACCTCGGCGTCCGGCAAGGCATTCCGAACCTCCTCGCAGCTGGGTGGCCGAGCAAGCGTGGTGCCTGCAACGGTGACCTGCCGCGTGAGCGTCAACCTTGCGTTGCGAGCCCGTTCCACTGTCTGCTTCTGTAGGATCCTCACAGAAGGAGACTGCTGCCCGCCAGGATCTATCACAGTCCAGCATCCGGCTAACCATGCTGGGCAGGGAGAGTATCCGGCCCTACCACTGCCACGAGTTCCCGACGCTGCGCTGACCACGCCGGACACACCTCACGTGTTTGCTGCGCTGTGTCCAGCACCGCGTCGGGGTCGGCACCGGCACTTCGGGGTCTTCTCAGGAACTTACCGAAACCATCGTGATCGGTAAGAACCTGCACAAGGCGGAAGGTAATAAAAGCACAAAGGTGTAATGCCTCCAACGTCCTGGGGCCAGCCTGTGGGGTCCTCCAGCTGATCAGCCGGTCCGTCAGTCATCAGCTCACCTTCATCCCTTCTGCGAACAGACCCTCCGGGGCCAGCCGCTCCCCACGCTGCTAAGGCTCCCTCTGCTGCAAGTATCGCGCCCTCCTGAGGACATCAAGAGCGAGCCTCAAGCTCCAGTGGGGGCGTACCCACCGACACACAGGCCGCACACCTGCGATCACACGTTGCAGTCTCCTCAGCAGCCTGCAGTTCTCCTCATTAAGGGAGTCCGCCACCGGAGCCCCGTACATGGCCAAGCTCCGTATGACTCTTGCGAATAGCTTTCGACACCCTACACTAGGGCCGCCAATATTCGGCAGGAGTCTACTCAAGGCCGCTGTTGGCATACTACGCTACCAGTATTCTAATCGATTAGTAAACTGTACAGTCCTTCAAAGGCTGTCAAAGTGCTGCTGTCAAATATGTATTGAATTTGAGTCAAAGAGCTGCTTTGGTTTTCATACAAAATATTCAAGAAATATATTTGACAGCAGCACTTTGACAGCTTTCGACGGATGTAATATTGACAGTTTTTCGTGCTTCGACTACCATTCGTAGTAAGTTTCGTAATATACCAAAGACCGGGTATAAACGTGAAATAAGGATAATTCTCTATCACAATGATACACCATTCTGATACAGAATTATTATTATACATTAAATGATATCGGTATCATTTAGGTATTTGTGTGTGACAAAAGATACTACACACAATATCTACTTACTTAGGTGCAAGGGTTATCTTATCGGCAGCACCGGCTGTTGGAATAAGGTAGCGTACACACTGTAAAAGAGTGAATTCTTCTTCACGTAAGTAACATTTTCAGTTTGATTTTATACTTAATCTTAGGGTTTTTGCATTTCTATAGAATAAAGTAGCTACTCTCCTCGGTTTTATACGCGTGTTACCTGTTCCCGTGGAAATCATCATCATTCTCATGCCCTTTTCCCACTTATTGGGGTGGGGTCGAAATAAAATATACAGGGTTATGTTTTATTCAGTGCACAAACTTTAATATGTCGTTCAGACCATGAAACTAAATAACTTTCGATCTCCCATACAAACTGACGCAGCCAACTCAACTATTAGTACAGGGTGCCTACCATCAACTCTTATTGCGGTTTTGTTTAGGAACCTAAACTGATCTGCTTCGCTTATTCGTACCACGACAGCTTAATATCAACGACAGCGATTCAGTGATCATTCAATGACATTTCACAGCCGCTGAGCTGTCATCAACTCTTATTTGACTTATAACTCGGCAAAGTTAACATGACACCTGCAGGTTATACCCGTCCCTTTCACTCTCCGGGCATGACAGAATCGAGTGAAAGAGACGGGTAGAAGAAATAAGGACACAAATCGTTCGGTCATTCACATTTAGCAATTAATTTGCGATCCAGTTTTTAGAAGGTCAGAGTACGAAAGAAAGCAATTCATTTTAGGAACCTATTCTGCATCGCGCTAATTTTGAATCGCTGTCTTAAAGTTGATGGTACGCACCCAGGGTGCCTACCATCAACTCTTATTGCGGTTTTGTTTTGGACCTAAACTGATCTGCTTCGCTTATTCGTACCACGACAGCTTAATATCAATGACAGCGATTCAGTGATCATTCAATGACATTTCACAGCCGCTGAGCTGTCATCAACTCTTATTTGACTTATATCTCGGGCAAGCTAACATGACACCCGCAGGTTATACCCGTCCCTTTCACTCTCCGGGCATGACAGAATCGAGTGAAAGAGACGGGTAAAAGAAATAAGGACACAAATCGTTCGGTCATTCACATTTAGCAATTCATTTGCGATCCAGTTTTTAGAAGGTCAGAGTACGAAAGAAAGCAATTCATTTTAGGAACCTATTCTGCATCGCGCTATTTTTGAATCGCTGTCTTAAAGTTGATGGTAGGCACCCAGGAGGTCCAAAAAATTTTTTCATTTCCGGACTCATGTTACTGGGGAAAGTTGTTCAGTTTAATGGTTTGAACAAGATATTAAAGTTTGTGCACTAAGTATAAGAAACCCTGTATGTCACGCAGAAATAATGAAGCTTCCTACAGGGGCAAATTTTTGCCAAACTTCGTGGCTCAGCCGAGAAGTTCTTAGTTGACTTTACTGTTTTACTGCGAGCCTCTGATACCTACACTGCTACGGACCCCCAATAAAATTATCCTGACTTCAAGGATGAAATAACCACGGTGAGCACCAATCTTTATATACATGTTTTATATTGAACTCGTTATCCTGTATACCTCCCACATAATACACACAGTTTTACATTACCATACAAGTAAATATTGTTACACTTTTAAATTATAGGCATAAACATTTTACATTGCACCCGTGTTGGGTTGCCACTTGCCAGGCGTTCTGATATAGTCGGATGGGGGTCCGCATTTTGGGATGCTTGTCCGGCCAAATTAGACGGTTTTCGGCTTGTCCGGTTTTGTCCTCTTTGGCCAACTTGTGAACTACTGGGCGCAAAAAGCTGAAATTTGGCATGTAGGTATGTTCCTTGTGGAGTGAAGAGGACAACTAAGAGCGGATTTTTGAAAATTCCCTCTCTAAAGGGCTAAAAAGGGTATTTATTTAATTTTCACGGGAAATCATAGTCTACATGCGCGCGTGCGACCGAGACGCCGCGAGCGGAAAGCTAGTATAATATCAAACTACCTGACTTCAAGGATAAACTAACCACAGTGAACACCGACCTTTATTAGCGAACACTTATTAATAGAGATATTGCGTAGGTGGTTACTCGGGATCAATATATTTATATTGAACACGTTATCCTGTATACAATACAATACAGGCCTACATTATATAAGTAGTTAGGGATAAATATTACCGAACAAGTATATTAATAGGTACCTATGGGTTTGTTTTTACTTTTGCATAATCACAATGCTTTTCTTATAAGAAAATAAAAAAATAAAAATAGTGTGTTTTAGCTAGGTCTGTGCCAAGGGGAGAAATACCATGATTCTCTCTTATAAATTAATGTCACCGCGAAGTAGATGAAACGAGACATTACCATCGATTACATTACGAGTTCGTGTCGGATAACTATGCGCGCGACTGGGGCGTTTTTGGCGCTAGTTACAGTACGTTTATTTTTTTGTAAATAATTAGTATTCGATTTATCTGGCGTGCTCTCTAGTAAAATTCATTATACCACAGATAATACTTTTATCTTTGTTTACTCTTGAGTGTTCTCAGCGCTGCCGCTGAGCTTATTTAAGTACCTATATAATGTATACCTAGTATATATAATACTTACTTACAACTTTTTTGGAATACAATACAACCATAAGACTAAATAAATACATAGAAAAATAGTACATACCTAGTTAACGCTTTAAGGTCACAGCACATACATCAACTCGGAAAGGGATCGTAAACGTATCAACTCGAGCGGTTCAGTATTCTTTGTATGAAACCCTGCTACTGCAAAGCACACTAATCGGATTCGTAACGTAATCGCCTCGCCTCGGGACCAGCTCACGAACCGCTTTGCGGGTCGCTCAACTTGCTGTCCCCGCGCTTACCGCTAGTCGTCCACGCGCTCACGTCTCTCCGTACCCGAGCTTACCGCTCTACGCACAGTGGTCTGAAAATGAAAATGAACATCATTTTTTTTTATTAATGTTTTATTTCTCATTTTTTTGTCTTTTTTTTTCATTTTTTTGACATTTTTTTTTGTCATTTTTTTTTTCTCTCATTCTTTTTTTTTTAAAATATGGAACTACTGTGCGGCGAGCCGTAAGCGCGGCGTCGCCTAGCCGTAAGCGCGGCGTCGCCTAGCCGTAGCCGAGCCGACGTACCGACGCTGATCCAGTTTGGTTACGTGCTTGCGTTAGGTTGACGCCTGGTTGACGGCGAGGCGAAGGCGATACGGTGTCGATCCCTTTCCGAGTTGATGTAATGTGCTGTGTCCTTTATGTTTGAAGATGTTTGAGGAATGAAAAAAAAATCCGTAAGTTTTATTTAGACACTCTTTATTACATTGAACTTTACTTATCATATTTATACACTAGCGGCCGCCCGCGGTTTCACCCGCGTGGTTCCCGTTCCCGTGGGAATATCGGGATAAAAAGTACATATAAACCTTCCTCTTGAATCACTCTATCTATTAAAAAAAAACGCATCAAAATCCGTTGCGTAGTTTCAAAGATTTAAGCATACAAAGGGACATAGGGAAAGAGAAAGCGACTTTGTTTTATACTATGTAGTGATAAAACCTACATATTTAGATGGCAAATTTGATTGTCTTTCCAAAGCAGTCATTAGATTTTCTTTATCTATTGTGGATCACGAGAACAATGGAAGGAAGTGGTAATACGCCGGGAAAATAATCCCTGTAACCTGATACACACTTGACGGCTGTTGCTGTTTTTAGGGTTCCGTAGCCGAATGGCAAAAAGCGGAACTCTTTTAGATTCGTCATTTCTGTCTGTCTGCCTGTCCGTCCGTCCGTCCGTATGTCACAGCCACTTCACTCTAAAACTATTAAAACTACCTACACAGTTGAAACTTGGTACCTAGCTAGTTAATAGTTTTAAACTGATGCTGTCACTTATATTCGCTAAAAAGAAGTAAGAGACAACAACAGTACATCAGGTGTAACTTTACTCCACGTTTATTAATAAGGGGGTAGAGGTCCGGGTAAATATAGGAAACTAGCGGATCCTCGCGGTTTCACCCGCGTCGTACCCGTTCCCGTGGGAATATGGGGATAAAATATAGCCTCTGTTACTCGGGAAGAATGTAGCTTTCTAATGGTGAAATAATTTTCAAAATAGGTCCAGTAGTTTCAGAGCCTATTCGATGCAAACAAACATACAAACAATCAAATCTTTCCTCTTTTAATATTAGTTTAGATGAAATTTTCAATATTTCCTCGGGTCTGGGTGTATGTGGTAATACTCGTCCTTGCCGCGTTGTTTCCAATTTCCATAATAATACTTAGTGCTAATAAATAACCAAGGTTTCGCGAAATATAATTCCAACTCTTTTTCTACTTACAAATTGAACAAGAAAATACATTTTTTTATAGAATAATAATAAACCTTCATTTTGTTTGTACTTACTTAGTTTTTTAAGAATGCACCGCAATCACGTCACGATAATGTCAATATGGAATTTATTGTGATAGGTTTGTGTCGGCTTATCACCACTCGAGCATTTTTATACTAATTCTTGACGCGGTACGGTTTTTTTCATAAAACTATTTAGTAACACCTTTCTGCCTGAGGAAAATATTTGAATCGTATGTGGGATGTGGGTTCAGACCCACGTCGGCGTCGTAGGTCAATCGTCTTACCGGGCCGATAGAGATCTACCTGGGCACATCACGATACTTCGCCATTTCTTGATTTGTCTGACCTGCCATAAATCGTTCAAAGTATAACGTACTAGTGTACTAGAGTACTAGTTTTTTAAAATAGAGCAAAATTCTAAATAGAAATGTAAGAATGCGAGTAATGCATTATAGTAGCTCATTAATTGCCCACGGTCTTATCTTAATGACGTTATTATCGCTTGCATTCATGAGTTTACATTACAACCCATCGTAATGAGGACGCGTAACTATTTAAGAAATTTGACATTTAAGAGGATTTTTTACATTAAATTAAAGTTAAATAATATTGCCTATTTAAGGAAGTAATTATTAATCTATATTAAAATAAAAATCCATGAAGAATTTGTGTGATTGTAGCTCTATTCTATGGTATGATAACTTTTTAATACCTTTGTCTCACATTTCGAAAACTAGTCACAGGCCCACGCGGATCCACGAAGATCCATCCATTTAGCCGTGGGAGTGCATTACCCACGCACGGCTAAAAGGCATCACGGCTTTTCGGTTTCAAGAACTGGCAATGGCAACCCTACCGCGATTCAACTTTTTGGCTCCTCAGGGCTAGCACAACTTAGCGCTACTCTTTGTCGCGCTCCTTCCAACCCATGAAGCTCGACTTAATACTCTGAGGTAACTTAAGTCGAGCTTCATGTTCCAACCAGTCACGTGCGCTATCTACGAGCGATCCGATTGGTTGATCCCGCCCGTTGACTGAAAACTGAAAGTGCCCGTGACTCTTTGTCACTCGAGTCGCGCTCAAGTTGTGCTAGACCTACTGAACATCGCGCGAGAGGATGCGCAGTACACTGTTTAGAATAAAATTTTAATGTTCGTTATGCAGGTGTTGTGAGATGCGAGGTTGCTTGGTACTCTATAACTGCGCATAGCGGCTGACTTCACGACCGCCACTAAGATTGGATCGCACTGTAAGGACGAGAGAAGGGAAAGTCAAAGAAATTTTTGCGGTACAACCACTAAAAAAGCTGCCGGAAATTCTACGGCAGCAGAGCTTGAAAAGAAAAAGACCTTGATCTGTACGATCCGTCGTTTCAGACCGATCGAAACGACGAATCGACAGTGTATGTCAAGATCGTGAACAATTTACTTAATCATCAGACGATATCGGAGATCGTTTACGATTGATCGTAACGATGCATCGTACCGTATATTGATCGATCGTAACGACCAATCGTTTCGTGTATGTGCGGCAAATTTGATGCGATACCGCTTGCGATATCGTTACGATCCATCGCACCGTATTGTGGACTTAAGATTGCCTACATTTGACGTAGTTTAGTTGCCACGGCTGTATAACCTGGAACAGTTTGGCAAGAGGTGAAGAGAAGAAGAAGAGACTGGAGGGAAATGGAGGAGGATTTTACCGCCAGGGCGGTCCTTACATAAGCCACATGCAAACGCACTAGTGACATCAATAATATGGGCTGAAGCGGTTGCCGCAGCTGAAGCGGTTGCCGTAGCTGAAGCGGTTGCCGTAGCTGAAATCGGCTGGACGTCATCATCAGTCAGCCGTGAAAAATGACGCAGATGGCCGCATGTTTTGGAAAAGACGAAGTGTACGGCCAGAGTGCCCGCTCTGGTTGAGCGTCAGGCGGGGCGGGGCGGGCGGCGTTCATGTTAAACAAATGCTAACGCATATTTGGTATCCTGAGTAGCGGCCGGAGCGTCGGCAACAAAATGATGAACGCTGCCCGCCCCGCCCCGCTCCACGCTCAACCAGAGCGGGCGCTCTGGCCGTACACTAAGAAAGAGAAGAAGAGTGCTTTTAAACTATTGTGGATTCTCTTAACAAGCTCATACTAGAGCAGATCTGCATAATTTGATAAAGAGATGTTTATGTGAGATTATTAATGCCTACAAACATAATAATTATCGTAATCATCCTACTCAATAGAGTAAGCTATTAGTTACAAGCTACAGAATTAAATGAAACCATATTTTTAAAGAATAATCAAAGGCCATAGACAACTCCAATAATCATATTATCATACACCATCGCCCAGAGCACTTGAGTCCCATCACACATGCAAAATGTCCGCCATGTAATTCGCATATATTCAAATTATCCTCCATCGCGAAATTAAATAAAGAGAGAAACAAAAAAAAAATGCTAGTGGCACGTTTCGTTCTAATAGCCCCCCGCCCCGGGCTTTCAATAGACTCACCCTATCCAATTAATTGACCCCATATTCCACTACACTCTCTCCCTCTCTTCCTAACCCCTACTAAAAACTATCGGCGTCCCACTCGGAAATACGATTCGGATTGCGCGGAAAGCTCCGACAGTCGCCTCGGGGTGCGATCACGAATTTCAAACATGAAATTTTGGGAATAAAGACTCAAATCTATTTTGATGTCATTCCAAAGTTGTGTGTTCTCTGCTACTATTAAAATAGGGTTGAAAATGCTTAATGGTGTTGCTGTAGAGGTGTAGATATAAAGTTGTTATAAAAAGATTGATGTAGAAATGCGACGATGAAAGGAAGATTGCGTGTTGCTTTGGGCGGGAAAATGCTAGAGGAGTGTAGAGGGAAATGAATCGAGCTTTAGCTAAATAAATGTTTATGATGTCGATAGGTAATCGACAGCGTGAAGATGATTGGAGTGGTAAATATATTGCTTTTTTCAGCAAAATAAGTGACAAACAATCACATTTATCATGAGAAAAATAAAAGTGTAAATTTAATAATAAATTGCGTGTAAGTATGATCAGAAAATGCTTTGATACAGAAACTCTTACTTAAATAAAATCAATAGGATACCTATTTAATTTCCATTTACAAGTTTTTAATATAAAGGTAGGATTACTGCTATTTTATAATAATTATTCGATGCAAGGAATTTAGAACTACGATATTTAAAACTCAAAAAACATATACTTAGGTACTTTACTGTTATTGAAAGAATATACAATTTCGTGAATATCCTTGAATATCGCAAAGCTTGCAATTTCAACAAAGTAATATCGTAAAGCTTAGTTATCATCTTGTAAAATTAATTAAAGGAACCCTTATAGATTCGTCATTTCTGTCTGTCTGTCTGTCCGTCCGTCTGTCCGTCCGTATGTCACAGGAACTTTTTTCCAAAACTACCTCCAGCCTTATCACCACTTAACATCAGGTGTGGTGAAGGCTAAGTGATAACTCTACATTTAAAAATTCTTTCATATATGTATCTAAGTACATATTTTACATAATGTAGGTAATGAATTTGAAAGGTCTATGATTAAGCTCGAATAAGTAATTTTCTATAAACGGTATTTGACTGAGCATAGGCAAGATTGACAATATTTCCTGCAATGTAAATTGCAATAGAGAAAAATATAATTTTGACGGCACAAATTGATTAGCAGGTTGACGTAGCCAGTTAAATGATCATAGGCTTCGTTAAAAACTGTTTTTTTCAGGAAAAACATGTTCCTAAAAGAAACAGGATCTCTAACCGTAGTCGTGGGTCGTGGTGGACATTTTTCAAATATTATTTTTACCACAGTATTATGGTGATCTGACTCTTTCTAAAACAAAAAAAAAGTATCATTATCAACTTAATCCTTTTTTTTATTTTGATTTAAAAACAAAGTTCTTCTTGAAAGACCATTTAGTTGTAACTTTCGAGATAAGTTTTTTCTATGTAAATAATCAAATATCGTGGATAAATGATGATGTCACTACTATACTGCGCTCAACATAATATCAGTGCAGCATGCCCCCGCTTGCTGCTCATTCATACTGAGTTGGGCGCAATTTTGGCATCACACGACGTTGTTTCATCTTTTTTTGTCCTATTTGTGTTAATTTTTTTGTGTATCTGTGGTCTGATTATAAGAAATGGTTGTTGTTTCTGTCGTGTGATGAAAATAAATGTTTTTTTCTTTCTTTCTTTCAATAATTTATCAAAAGTTTCTCGATACGATCTTTAAATGTAAAGCAATATACAAGGTGGTTCGATTAGCTCAGTAGCGCCACCAATGGAAATAAATCATTTACGATTTATCAAGGGCTTAGAATAAAAGTTTCGGGTACCTATTTTGCGCAAATAGAAGAGTAATGTGCAATTTTTAAGTATTTTTTCATTGCTTCAAATATGAGCATTAAGTTATGGATTTCGATATTGCTAAATGTGGCCACTTTTGGCACTATTAAAACTCACGACTTATTGCTTAAGTTTGAGTTCTTGAATGTATATTTATAAAATGCATTTTACTCTTTTATTTGCGCAAAATAACCGAAACTTTTAATCTAAGCCTTTTATAAAATGTAATTGATTTATTTTTATTGGTGGCGCTACTGAGCGCATCGAACCACCTTAAGAAATTCTAAATTTATTCTAAAATTATAGGTTTTATAAAGTTGTGAGATTATGTTGTGTACAAAAGAAAAAAACGGCAATTTCATACTCTAAAACCTATTATTCTCTTTTTTAAAAGCAATTACTTATAATCGTTATAAAGAATTAATTGCGTGTCATGCCGTTATATCCTGCTGCGCTGCTATGTTGGGAATGTATTTTCACACCAAGTTTCTTTAAGCGTAGATGGCGAATGACAACATTTTTTACATTTTGGAGGTAGGTATAGAGCAAAATCGAAAGCAGTTTCTAATATGCCATTTCTAATACCTATATATACCTTACACCTTGGCAGTCAATCACATAAAAGTGACAAATTTGAAGTCGTTTTTTTGTGTATTTGATGAAGTATATGCTCAGTCGTCCGTCAATTTGTGCCGTCAAAATTAATTTTTTCTCTCTCTCTATTGCAATTTACATTACAGGAAATATTGTCAATCTTGCATATGCTCAGTCAAAGACCGTTTATAGAAAATTACTTAATCGAGCTAAATCATAGAACTTCCAAATTCATTACCTATTTTACATTATATAAAATATGTACATAGAGTGTAGATTATGAAAGAGTTTTTAAATGTAGAAGTTATCAGTTCACCTTGATATCAAATTTTACCGTAAAGAAAAACAAAATACGTTGACATATCGATTTTCAAATTAATAACCTATTTTCTAAGAACATGAAGTAAGAGAGAATATGGGTTTTATTTTTATAGAGTTCCCCCAAGACAAAGAGCGCTGGCAAAGCACCGCGCCACCTCGGCCGATACGCAAGCGATCTCGGCTACTAGGATCACATAAGCAGAAAGAGACAACCACGACATGCCATTCCACTAGCCTCGTCTCGCTCACGTTATCGACGACCCTCGCAGCTGAATGAGGCAAACGGCCTTCGTCAACAATAAACCCAACGCAATATGAACGATAAAGACCAGAGATAAGGTCCACAATACACCGGCGCGTTGACCTCGATTAGTTTTAATGATCACCGCCGTTGAAACTCCGCTCCGTATACAACGAAAATGGAAGCGTTTTCTGAAGCACGTGAAGAATTTCTGTTATGTTTTGTAAATTTATGCTGTCCTAATAGTGTCGATGCTTAAGGATCATTTTGGCGTGGTTGACATTCCGTTTTTGTGGGTCCCAGAAGATATAAAATTCCTTGGGAACTATCGAAGCGGTCGTGTAGTGTGGATAAAAAAATAAAGTGGAGGAAATTATAAAGTGGAATGCTTGGTTTGGCGGCGTCTCGCGTCGGTTTTTGTCGGCGTGTCGTATCGCCGCTGACGTGCGACTATTTACCCTTTTTGGGCTGGTTTCATTCAGAATAAATAATGACGTAAGCCTGGTAATGGATGGCAGGCCGATGCCGCGCCGTATTGTGTGTCTGTTTGTTGTTCCATTTTTATTAGATCGTCAAGATAAACACACGATTGATCGTTGTTTGTTTTATCTGCTATGTGCCAATGGTGCCGATAAACAAAGGAGGTCAATTCAATTTTTAAGTCATCGTGTGGTTATATGAAGAGGTACTTTGATAAATTACGAGTAATGAGGTGTTTACAGGATACAAGCTCTCCTCACTTTGCCACTGTGAACTACACGATGTTTTCCAATAGGAATGAGATAAATATCCACGGGGTAAAAAGTAGCCTATAGGTATGCAATTCTATCTCAGTGCTAAATTACATACCTACATACCTGTTCACTCGTTTCACCGTGATTGTAACAAACATTCCACATTTATAATATTAGTAAAATTTGATAAATTAAAAATGAAACTTATCCCGACATCGACGCAGTATTAATTGAACATAGTCGCTAACGCCAATCAATGCGCTTAGTTTAGTTAGATGTCTCAAACTACGAAACGGATTTTAAATTTTCAAAAGCCGTTTCCATCAATATTCACTGATACTAAGACGAAGTTAATAAATTATGTCATCGTGGTTTGAGCGCTGCATTGTCAGTTATTCGGTTTGTCGAGATAATTTGTGATTAACCAAAACGTTAATTTTCTAGAATTTTAGTAACGATACAAGTGATTAGAAATTATGGTTTTTTGGAAAATCTACTTCATCTGTTAAATCGCACTGGAAATTCAATTTTATTTGGAAATCTTACAGTCAGCTCGCCGAGACATTTCTAGCAGTATAGATCTGCCCCCTGTATTATATTATTTTATATGTATTGCCTATTTTATATATATTGCCCCCAGTATTCACAAACTGTCAGAAACACTCACGACAGTGGAATGGATGCACTTTCTCTGTCACTCACTAAAGAATTGACAAAGAGAAAGCATAAATTCGAATCCAAGTCCGTTTCCGTCGGTTTGTGAATCAGGGTGCAGGATTCTGAATCTTAGATTTAGGCCTAGGCATTGCGACACAGGTAAAGGACCCTTTTCACGCAAATAATGAACAGAGAAAACACACATAGATTTTTCGAATTGTCAGCAAAACTTGCAAAATAATCCCAAGAGCTCATTTTCCATGGCATGTAAAAATCCAAAAATACATTTATAACGAGTTTTCCAGTGGATTTCTTTCCTAAAGACATTGTACTGTTATATTCTACTTATAAATGTGAAAGTTTAGATGTTTGGATGTTTGGATGTTTGGATGTTTAGATGTTTGGATGTTTGTTACTCAATCACGCCAAAACGACTAAACGAATTTGGCTGAAATTTGGGGCATAGATACTTTGTATTGATACCTGGAGAGGAACATAGGCTACTTTTTATCCCGGAAAATATCACATTCCCACGGGATAACGTTCATGTAGTACACGCGGGCGAAGCCGCGGGCGAAAAGCTAGTGTAGGTATAATTTGAAAAAAAATATCATATTGGACTCTACCTATGAATCAAAAGGTTGAAGAAGTTCTTAAGTGTTGATCTTTCGTATGCGGAAATTGATGGATTGGTTAGCTGGTTTTAATCTTAATGTTATTGTGTTTTTAAATCGATCGCAGTGGAAGTAAGGTTCTAAAACGCTGTTATTTTCAGGAACTTTATCCTTAACCATAATTTAGTTGCGAATTAAGGTTTATTGCGCATAATATTTTTGTTATCAAGCCAACCCATATCCTTATAAAGACCATAATTTTCATAGAGACGTCGTAAATTTTAATCGTTATTTCGTTCTGTCCATTTGGTATAGATAGGACATAATGTAAATTATTTAAGGCGATACTCGGAAAAATTATGCTAAAGCGAGATAGCAATGAGAAAACGACGCGCGCGGGAGCGAGACCGATTTTGCCGATTACGCAAAAAAACACAAAATCACTTCGTATTCAAAAACTATAGCGATTTAAAAAAAATGCTTCTATACGATCCTAAATATTATTGGTGTCCACTAATTAAACCAATTTTCAATAGTATATGTATCCCCATTTAAGAATAATCTTGATATTTCTTATTTTTAGAGGTATTTTCGAAAATAAAAAGTGTCGAGCCATAATCACAAAATCGTTTTTCTGAAACTATACGATTCTAGATAAAGGTATGAAGAAATATATATCTTATTACCAGATTTATAACAACTCTAACCGTCCTATAGTTTTATATCAAAGAGTCCATACTTTTTCCGAGTAGCGCCTTAAGGACCAGGGGCTTCCTGCAGTTTTAACCGCGTAGTACCTGTTCCCGCGAA
Organism: Crambus lathoniellus; assembly: GCA_949710035.1. Lineage (NCBI taxonomy): Eukaryota > Metazoa > Arthropoda > Insecta > Lepidoptera > Crambidae > Crambus > Crambus lathoniellus. The sequence continues at coordinate 9,839,212 of OX453301.1, read as the reverse complement.
TTTATCGAGATATAATATAGCCCATGTCATTCAGGAAGAAATAAACTTTTTTATGGTGAAAGAATTTTTAAAGCGGTTTAGTACTTTTTGAGTTTATCCAATACAAACAACCAAAAAATCATTCTTCTTTTAAATATTATTATAGACGACGTTGATGAACTATTAGTTGCCTGACTAAAGTATGCTTTCTGATTCATCAGTACACCAATATTTAACTGGGGGTAAATTTTCAAATCTTAAATTAACACGGCTACATTAAAATGAAATGAAACTACCTACTTTATACTAATTTGAATGCGTGTTAAATATATCATGGGTCTATAAATACGTAAATGGTATTATTTCAATAGAGATATATCATTGAGAACGGTTGTCAAGCCATTGATACCTACCTACTAAAAAAACAAACTACCTATAACTAAAACAATACGAAGAAAAAGAAGAGAAAAATTAAAATAAGATTAAACAGCACACCGTGTATGTGGGCCAACAATAACCCTGTCTCAGCAAAATGTTGCTGAAAGAAAAAGGTTGAAATTCTATTTTCATCTTGGGGGAAGTAAATGAATTGCAGTTATAGCAGAACAACCGCAACAAAACGTAGCTCATGCTCATTGTAAGCTACCTTCCTAGTGCAAATTGTTATCGTTATTTTTGGACGATAGCGTGTTCAAAGAAAGTTTTTTAATATTTTGAGTTTTATTTTAATTTTTAGTTTTTAGCATTCACAATGCAATTTTTATGTTTTGAAAAATGGAAAATGAAGTATTTGGAAAAAATCGACCCGTCTCACAACCAGCTCCGATGGGACTCGAACCCACGACCTTTCGCTTTCCGGGCGAATAGTAATTTCATTTTTAGCGATTGCCAAATACCTGGAAATGTATTTCTTTCGCGTGGGAGGGTAGTAATATCTCGACATTGATGAAATTAACGCTGACTATACCGCGTGTAAGAAGTATTGGATAAATTCGACGCTTTTCGTAAAGACTCCATAGCTTATTTTGAGTTTTAATAATAATTATTAAATATTTCAGAATCATCCATAATAATAAGCTTGTGTGTAACTGCCGAATTATTTAATAATAATTAGATTTACCTAATTCTATTAACTCTACATTAAAGGGTATAATATAGAGATTCGGCATAGTACATATCAGACGTAGCTGTAAAAAAACCTATATTTAGGTGCCAATAAAATTAAAAACCAGCTTCAGGTATACCTGACAAAATTTGGCCACCTGTTTTGGCGCAGACGTAAGACAGTTATTATTATTAATTGTTATTTGTTTTGCATTTCCTTTTGTTCTTTTTTCTTTTGTTATTTTTTAAAACTGTATTTCTGTCATTTACCTTCTCGTTTCTGTGTCGAAATAAACATATTTTCTTTCTTTCTTTTCTCAATATGATTCTGTTTTATCTGCAGCTTTATTAATTTATTATCACTGTAACGTGGTCGTTACAACCTGCTTTACGTTGTTGTATATTTTTATTCTATGTATTTTATAGCCTCCTTTATGAAAAATTTGAATGCCACGTTCTGTGTCATTTAAGTTGCGACTATATCAGTCGACCAAAAACCTTTTGTGAATAACATCGAATCAAAATTTATTAATGTGTTAAAGTGCAGTGTCCTATTTGTGTTAAATATTATAGAAAACCTGTACCTATCGATGTACAGGTAAGACCAATTTATTCTACACACACCAAATTTTTTTAAACATTTTGGTTATATTTTGATCGTTTTTAGGTATATTGATTGTTATTTGATTTGAATATACGATGGCTGTGGAACTTTTTGTTTTATTTGCTATATCACAATTGGTTATTTGGACCCCAATTTAAATTACCTTTTCTTTCTTGTTGCTTTGTTGTAGTTCCGACTTGATTGAAGTAAGCAACAACACCTACCTATGGAGATATTTATTAAATAACGATTAAATAGCAATTAAATTGTGAAAACAAAAAGACGTCCTACCTTTATTCCAATATAATTAATTGCTTGGTAGGACTACCTACTCAACCAATTTGTCGCGACATCAAAAATCATTGCATTGCGGCGCGGCCCACTTCGCCCCACTTTCTTTTCACATCATTCTCGTACCGCCATCTGTCGGCTAGGGGAAGTCGGATCACCATGCGCATGGTGCGGCAAAGATGGCGCGTGCCGCGGAACAGCGGGCACGAGTACCAGGCTCGCATGAACGCGAGGAGCTGTAGCGCTGCGTGCTAACCCACCGCGCTGCCGGGGCCGTCCTCATTCCTTGCATTTGCGCAGTGTGTGTAAACAACTTCTCTCCGAAACGCCATAAGCAACACATTAACTGTTTACTTCTTTTGTCACCGCTATAAGGTCTAAATTACCTTGAGTGCGCGTTGCAGTGGAATTGTTTTTTAAGCTGCTGTGGTTTAGTGGTTCTCCTCGTGGGTTATGCAGGCCTGGTGGTCAGCGCGCACTGCGCAACTCCCCAGACACACGACGTCACGCACGCTCTGCACACAATCTTGGGTGAGGTTATGCAAACACAGCAATGTCTATCAGACCGGCTCGCCAAGGCTGAGAAGTCAAACATTTTATGCGGAACTTATTATGCAGATAATATTGGCGATAAGGCGGACCTGCGTTGTGGCGAATGTTAATTTTGGTCTACGTCAGTGTGGGCCGTGTAATTGGAAGAAGAAACAATTATTATGGGCGTCACGTCGCGACGCGAGTTGTGTTCGTGCTCGTGCGTATCTATACTGATATAATATGTATTATGATTTGCTTCTGTATGGTGGTTTTGATAGTCCGACGAAACTATTTAGCTTTTATTTCATAAACTATACCTAACCATTTCATTTGAGTAAGAGAGAGGTAATAGATGGGAGCAATTATTACTGTTTTCTTAGTTCAACGTAACCCGTAATTTGCCATGAAAATTTGAAATTATCTGATGTAGAGCTATCTTATCTCTAATGTTCTTCAAGGTTATTTGTCTGCAGCAAGCAACTAAACACACCAAGACACTTAAGTGCCGAAAAATGCGCATGAGTTTGCATTGATGTTTGTTCAACAAATTGTCGTAGCTTAGAAGTAAGTATTGTACTTACACAATATTTATGTGCCCCAAACTTACTTGAAATCGCCATCATCATCAAAATCACGTATGTGCCGCTATAGAATAAATCGAATTCCTGCTCTTTTAAGGCTCTTTTAAATGAAATAGGTACAGTGGATTTTATGCAACTTTTTGGTTCCTATGATTACCAGAATCCTCCTTTCCACCATCGGGATACCAGACGCAGACTAGCCTACCACCCTTACATCGTTGACTTCAACTGTCCGTACCAAGCGCTTCGCCAATTCATCCCTCATACGAAGCGCTAATGAATGGAATGAGCTGCCTGTCTCTGTGTTCCCTGATACTTACAACCCAGGTCTCTTTAAGTCGAGAGTGAATAGGCTTCTCCTGGGCAGGCATGTAACATCCTAGACTGCATCCTGTTGGCCAAACAAGATGGCGGTCAAATGCTTGCCCGGTTTTTAATAAAAAAATAAATAAAAGATTTACTAAGAAATATAAATTTTGTCACTTAAGGTCGGAAGGATGCACTGAACTCTGCAAGTTACGAGTATAGGTTTATTTGGCCTTCCCCCTTATGAGGGGTTTGCAATAATCCCTGCACTTGTTTGACAATGACTTGTTGCCTAGTAATCGTAGTCGTTTCTTTTAAAAGAGGCGAAGCTTCCGATGGCCTTGTTCCCGTATTCGCTGTTCATATAACGCCAGGAACCTATCTCTATTTTGTTTGTGACAAACATGAAGTAGTTTAATAATTATGGCTTCGTGAGCGATTACCGGTATCTCCGGTCTCCGGTTACTACGAACGATGTCCCGTACCGAAGAACCCAAATTATAGTTCTTAAGATTCATAAGCGATAAAAAGGGGTAAGTGCTATCCTGGGGCCTTATTACGAGGTGTAGGAGCAATGTTAAAGTAAGACTGTGATGTGAATGAGACGGCGCTAACTGTATGCTCCGTCTTTTATTAAAATTGCAATAACGGGCAGTGGTAGGCCTGATCCTGACGCGACATAACTTCATTAGATATAAATAAAATAAATACCTAATTTATTTATTGGTCACTTCACCAGTTACAATATAAATCAATGCTAAAGTAACCTAAGTTTGTGAAGGAATGGTGCCTGAAAGGGTTTCTTAGAAACCTATACCACAGGTCGTCAGCCTCCTCCCGCAGATAAAACTACATCAGGACTTAAAGCTAGCTAACGAATTAATTTTCTTTCACAACCAATAAAATTAAATAAAAATGGTAAGAAAATAAAGCATAATGCAGAAATAATTAGATACATCCTAAATCAGTTATAGAGAATTTATTGTGTAGTGAATTTTATTGTGGGGTGAGTGTAAGGTTAGTGTGTTATTTTAGTGTGTTGTGTAAGTATGTCATGTCATGTTAGTGTTATGCTAGTGTTTGTCAGTGACTCAGTGTTAATGAATGAATAGGTACGGGCGTGTGTAAAAAGTTATGTTTGAGTGAAGCTTTATATAAAATCAATCAAATTCGTAACGAGACAGCAAAGAGCTTAGTAATCTTTACTTCTGACTTCTAGTAAACAGGAAAATAGAAAATTCAAAATCTGCGTCGTCTCGCTCGACTCGAGTATGAAACTGACCTAGACTATAGTATGAATCGAGTCTAGAATAAAACGTAAATACTTTACAATACAATCGCAATTAATTTGATTGAAAAGATAGATTTCCCTACAAAGTCCCTCGTAGTTTAAATAAAAGGTTTGAATAAGTGAAAAATTTGAAGTGTGGAACGATCGGGTAATATTCAAACGAAATGTAATAAAAACTTAAATCGAATTTGTTTGACGGCATTGGTAACGCGATTGGAACTTTATGGTTTAATAAAAATGTTTCAAGGAAGTTGGCTGTGCAACATTCTGTGTGGATGCATTCCAGACTCCACTGAAGCTGAAGAGTTTGTTAAATGCTCTAAAGCGTAGAATTGTTGAAATAGTTTAGTAGCCCAAATTTCCAATCCTCGCAAAAGGAATGGGTAGTTTAATAAATTATAAAACTAATAGAACGTTAACATCGATAGAAAAGTAATGATACAGAAGGTAAAGTCGTAAAATTCTATTAAAATTACTGAAGCTCTCTGTTGCAATAATACTTCTTATTATGCTCATTTTACATGAACCTTTTGAGCAATTTGAAAATCCTTGCTGACAGATAATTCTGGCCTAATATGGATGATTTGGTGCGAAATACCACATCTCGAAATCCTCCAGTAGGTACGCTGCTACCAAACAAAGTTACCGCAACAATCACGCAAATGCGGTAATCGTGTTGACCGCGCCACAACACACAACCCAACTCTTGTTAAAACATTCGAGCCATATAAATAATTGTTAGACAGCTCAAACGAGAATACCAAGACCTCTGCATTTCAATACAAAACCTCTTTTATCAATGTATCATCAAGAAAAAGCGGGAGGGAAGGAAGCTCTTGTGAATTGGTAGCCGTGTTGTATGTCGATCTCCTCGCTTGTTCTGCGATCCTAGTAAGTTGCGTACAGTGCGGCAGGTTGCGACCGCATCGCGGACCGCGGCGGCTGTTGCCGTCCTCAGTTGGTCGCCGCGAGGTCACCCGTGGGAGGGTCCTTAGCAACAGCCCCTCTAGACTTGTGTACTGAAGACATCATATTAGAAAGTAACAAATGCCAAGCGATATTACACCTTATTGCAAAGGGGGAAGGTGTAAATGAAGGTGGTGATTGTTGTAGACGAACATAATATTGTTTACACAAACCGCTTTGTCGTAATGTGATGAATGTAGGGTGTGTTCTAACACATTTATTATAATGGCAAATTCTCATCGATGTAAGACAATGTTTTGATGGTTCCAGTTTTGTTTATAAGTAGTAGAAATAGTCGTTTTGTCATGTCGTCGATTTGTGACGACTCTTGAAAACAGCTTGTAAATGTGACTTAAGAGCGTGATGGGGCTGTAGTTCTTTATATGAGTTTTTTCTTCTTTCTTGAAGAACAACGCCACCACCCCCCTGCTCCACGCCTTTGGGGTGGTCCCTTTAGCTGGGACGGAGTTAAATATTCTCTTTAGCTCACTCATAACAGGTTTTCCTGCTGCCTTAAGGAGCTCAGAGGATATTCCGTCTTCACCAGAAGCCTTCCCATTTGTAGTCGTTTAATCCATCCTCTCCTTATCCCAATTCTAGTTGGCGACGTGGCAATACGTCCTGCTCCTCCACTCCACGCTGCGTTAATCCGGTTGTTAAGGTCCTGCCTGTCTAGCATGACCATCATATCGCGCGATAAAAGCCACTCATGCTAGGCCAGCTGATCAATTTCCCAAGTCCCCTGTACTAATGACCCAAGGTATTTAAAACTGGAGCAGACTGGTAGGGGCAGTCTATCTAGGCTTACAGGCACATGGCTGGAGATAACCCCGAAATCGCAAAACATATATCCGGTTTTACTCCTATATAGGTACTAAGCCCAACACTCTCCAGTCTTTGCCGCTACTATCCAACCAGCTCAGCTCATGCATCAATTTACTAAGGAATAACGCTGACCATCAGCTCTCAACAGTTTCCATACTTCTAGTGCTATTCCATCTGGACCAAATCCATTTCCATTCTTCATTCCATCAATTATTGTTTCTTACTTCGTCCACGGCAACCTCTCTCACTAATCCCACATTCACTGGTCCATCCTCACACCATTACACCATTCCAGACATTCTCCTCATTCATAAGGCTTTTAAAATAGTCCTTCCATCTATCTCTTATTTTTCCTTCGTTCGTAAGAACCTCTCCGAATTCGTAAGAAGTAGGTAGCTTCATCTCTCACACATTTTATTTGAGAAACATCCCTCGCATTTGTTTCCCTTGCCTTAGAGAGCCAGTTAGATTGGCGTTCATTTGTTTTACGAATGAGATGAGTAAATAATTGACAGTAAGATTTTGCTAAAGGGCCAACTTAAAGATCTTACTCAACTTACTTATAAATCGCGCGCGGCGAATTTTGCTATTGTGACAAATCATAGGAATTCATGTTCAACGAAATTTACTAATAGGCACGAATATATTAAATAAATAAAGAAAAAGTACGTATGTAATGAAAGTAAACAAAATGCCGGCAAGAAAACCCGCTGAAATGTCATCTGGGAACAAAATGTACTACTAAAGCGACATAACATAAAAAACCCTGAAATTATGGCGCTTTAGAAATACAGATTCATGGTTTTTCTTTAAAATTGTGATTGCTAAAGCGCCAATAAGTCATCGGATTTATGTGAGAGCCGCACCAATCGACGCAGAAAGAAAAACCCTATGCAACGATATAATAAACTCATTTTGGCCAAATTGGCGGTTTAGCAATTTTGCCTTTCCTCTGTCGATATTAATCAATCAAAATTATATTCTCAAAAATACATTCAGATCGTAATTAAATTACCAGAAACTATGGGTGCAATGACAGCAATTTTTTATTTTTATTTCTTTATTTAATCAAAAAGATATATACATGTTTTTACTTAATCTAAAACCTCGCCAACCTGATCATAGCAGGTTATTGACAAGACAGCGCTCATTACCAACAAAAGTATATCTTATAGTTTAACTTATACATTTACAAAAAAATTACCTAACTGCAAATACAACTTAATAAAATTATTGTTGTACATTACTATTAGCCTAATATCGATATTTTTAATTTTTAAATACTATATGCTCAATTCATTTAATAGATCATTCTTTACTTACACTTTAATTGTCTTTTACTAACATTTTTACTTTCTCGTAACCACTCAATTTTATTATAAATTTTTGGTATTATATAACTGTCCATTCTTAATCCATAATTATTCTTAGCTTTACTTACAATAAATTTGCTTTCTCTAACCCTTCTTGTATTATACCTATTTTTGACCAGGGGCTTATCCTCATAATTATAATAATTTTCAATCGCTATTAAATATTAATTTTTTTTATCTACGGGCAATATTTTATATAAGTATACTTAATAAATAATTTATTATAATCATCTTTACATTTTTTTCTTGTGTTATTGTCTACTATAAAGGAGATCAGTCAAATTGGACCAAAAAAGTAAAAGTGCCGGCCAACAAAAATAAATTGCAAATTACTATTGTAAACAGTGTAACGATCATTTTTTGTTATGACGTCAACAGTGTACGATTAGCGGCCAAGCAGTTATTTAAGTTTGAAAATGACATTTTTTCTTCATTTTCAAACTTGAATATAGCTTGGCCAAAGTGCAGCCAACAAAAAAAAAAGCAGATTACTATTGTAAATAGTGTAACGATCGTTTCTTGTTATGACGTCAACAGTGTACGATAAGTGGCCAAGCAGTTATTCAAGTTTTAAAATGACAATTTTTTCTCTTTATTTTCAAACTTGAATACAGCTTGGCCAAAGTGCGGCCAACGAAAAAAAAATGCATAGGTATTACTATTGTAAACAGTGTAACGATATTTTTTTGTTATGGCGTTAACAGTGGACGGTTAGCGGCCAAGCAGTTATTCAAGTTTGAAAATGACATTTTTTCTTCATTTTCAAACTTGAATATAGCTTGGCCAAAGTGCAGCCAACAAAAAAAAAAGCAGATTACTATTGTAAATAGTGTAACGATCGTTTCTTGTTATGACGTCAACAGTGTACGATAAGTGGCCAAGCAGTTATTCAAGTTTTAAAATGACAATTTTTTCTCTTTATTTTCAAACTTGAATACAGCTTGGCCAAAGTGCGGCCAACGAAAAAAAATTGAATATTACTATTGTAAACAGTGTAACGATCATTTTTTGTAATGACGTCAACAGTGTACGATTAGCGGCCAAGCAGTTATTCAAGTTTGAAAATGACATTTTTTTCTTCATTTTCAAACTTGAATACAGATTGGCCAAAGTGCGGCCAACAAAAAAAAATGCAGATTACTATTGTAAATAGTGTACCGATAATTTTTTGTTATGGCGTCAACAGTATACGATTAGCGGCCAAGCAGTTACTCAAGTTTGAAAATGACATTTTTTTCTTGATTTTCAAACTTGAATACAGCTTGGCCAAAGTGCGGCCAACGAAAAAAAAATGCATATTACTATTGTAAACAGTGTAACGATATTTTTTTGTTATGGCGTTAACAGTGTACGATTAGCGGCCAAGCAGTTACTCAAGTTTGAAAATGACATTTTTTCTTGATTTTCATACTTGAATACAGCTTGGCCAAAGTGCGGCCAACGAAAAAAAATTGAATATTACTATTGTAAACAGTGTAACGATCATTTTTTGTTATGACGTCAACAGTGTACGATTAGTGGCCACGCAGTTATTCAAGTTTGAAAATGACTTTTTTTCTCTTTATTTTCAAACTTGAATACAGCTTGGCCAGAGTCACTTTGTGTTGTAGTCAATATCTGTTTTAGGGAGACATATTTCCTTATTCTGGCTCTGTAGTGTACTAGACCTTAGTTAAAGTTACTATTTAGCTAAAAGTATTGCATTATTGTTTAGTCGATTCACGTACCCAGCAGGTGGGACGTTCGTGGGTCAGTTATAATGCTGACGAGGAACTGATCTCAATGTAATAACTGATATTCTGATAAACGATTACATTTTACGTGGTGAGTCAATCCGTTTTGCGATCGTATTCATACCAAAAATAATGACATTTTCAAACTTGAATAACTGCTTGGCCGCTAATCGTACACTGTGGACGCCATAACAAAAAATGATCGTTACACTGTTTACAATAGTAATATGCAATTTTTTGTCGTTGGCCGCACTTTGGCCAAGCTGTATTCAAGTTTGAAAATAAAGAGAAAAAACAATTACATTTTCAAACTTGAATAACTGCTTGGCCGCTAATCGTACACTGTTGTCGCCATTACAAAAAATGATCGTTACACTGTTTACAATAGTAATATGCAATTTTTTGTCGTTGGCCGCACTTTGGCCAAGCTGTATTCAAGTTTGAAAATAAAGAGAAAAAACAATTACATTTTCAAACTTGAATAACTGCTTGGCCGCGAATCGTACACTGTTGTCGCCATTACAAAAAATGATCGTTACACTGTTTACAATAGTAATGTGCAATTTCTTTTCGTTGGCCGCACTTTGGCCAAGCTGTATTCAAGTTTGAAAATAAAGAGAAAAATAATGACATTTTCAAACTTGAATAACTGCTTGGCCGCTAATCGTACACTGTGGACGCCATAACAAAAAATGATCGTTACACTGTTTACAATAGTAATGTGTAATTTTTTTTCGTTGGCCGCACTTTGGCCAAGCTGTATTTAAGTTTGAAAATAAAAACAAAAAAAAAGTACATTTTCAAACTTGAATAACTGCTTGGCCGCTAATCGTACACTGTTGTCGCCATAACAAAAAATGATCGTTACACTGTTTACAATAGTAATGTGCAATTTTTTTTCGTTGGCCGCACTTTGGCCAAGCTGTATTCAAGTTTGAAAATAAAGAGAAAAAAAAATGATATTTTCAAACTTGAATAACTGCTTGGCCGCTAACCGTACACTGTTGACGCCATAACAAAAAAATATCGTTACACTGTTTACAATAGTAATATGCAATTTTTTTTCGTTGGCCGCATTTTGGCCAAGCTGTATTCAAGTTTGAAAATGAAGAAAAAATGTCATTTTCAAACTTGAATAACTGCTTGGCCGCTAATCGTACGCTGTTGTCGCCATTACAAAAAATGATCGTTACACTGTTTACAATAGTAATATGCAATTTTTTGTCGTTGGCCGCACTTTGGCCAAGCTGTATTCAAGTATGAAAATAAAGAGAAAAAACAATTACATTTTCAAACTTGAATAACTGCTTGGCCGCGAATCGTACACTGTTGTCGCCATTACAAAAAATGATCGTTACACTGTTTACAATAGTAATGTGCAATTTCTTTTCGTTGGCCGCACTTTGGCCAAGCTGTATTCAAGTTTGAAAATATAGAGAAAAATAATGACATTTTCAAACTTGAATAACTGCTTGGCCGCTAATCGTACACTGTGGACGCCATAACAAAAAATGATCGTTACACTGTTTACAATAGTAATGTGTAATTTTTTTTCGTTGGCCGCACTTTGGCCAAGCTGTATTTAAGTTTGAAAATAAAAACAAAAAAAAAGTACATTTTCAAACTTGAATAACTGCTTGGCCGCTAATCGTACACTGTTGTCGCCATAACAAAAAATGATCGTTACACTGTTTACAATAGTAATGTGCAATTTTTTTTCGTTGGCCGCACTTTGGCCAAGCTGTATTCAAGTTTGAAAATAAAGAGAAAAAAAAATGATATTTTCAAACTTGAATAACTGCTTGGCCGCTAACCGTACACTGTTGACGCCATAACAAAAAAATATCGTTACACTGTTTACAATAGTAATATGCAATTTTTTTTCGTTGGCCGCATTTTGGCCAAGCTGTATTCAAGTTTGAAAATGAAGAAAAAATGTCATTTTCAAACTTGAATAACTGCTTGGCCGCTAATCGTACGCTGTTGTCGCCATTACAAAAAATGATCGTTACACTGTTTACAATAGTAATATGCAATTTTTTGTCGTTGGCCGCACTTTGGCCAAGCTGTATTCAAGTATGAAAATAAAGAGAAAAAACAATTACATTTTCAAACTTGAATAACTGCTTGGCCGCGAATCGTACACTGTTGTCGCCATTACAAAAAATGATCGTTACACTGTTTACAATAGTAATGTGCAATTTCTTTTCGTTGGCCGCACTTTGGCCAAGCTGTATTCAAGTTTGAAAATATAGAGAAAAATAATGACATTTTCAAACTTGAATAACTGCTTGGCCGCTAATCGTACACTGTGGACGCCATAACAAAAAATGATCGTTACACTGTTTACAATAGTAATGTGTAATTTTTTTTCGTTGGCCGCACTTTGGCCAAGCTGTATTTAAGTTTGAAAATAAAAACAAAAAAAAAGTACATTTTCAAACTTGAATAACTGCTTGGCCGCTAATCGTACACTGTTGTCGCCATAACAAAAAATGATCGTTACACTGTTTACAATAGTAATGTGCAATTTTTTTTCGTTGGCCGCACTTTGGCCAAGCTGTATTCAAGTTTGAAAATAAAGAGAAAAAAAATGATATTTTCAAACTTGAATAACTGCTTGGCCGCTAACCGTACACTGTTGACGCCATAACAAAAAAATATCGTTACACTGTTTACAATAGTAATATGCAATTTTTTTTCGTTGGCCGATACTTTTACTTTTTTGGTCCAAACATGTATGAAGCGTGACTGATCTCCTTTAATTAGTCTAATTTGAATATTTTTAATTTCCTGTATATATGTCTTATGAGTACGACCATATTATACACTTAGACCGTGGCTTATTAGTGAATCGACTAGTGCATAATAAATCATTCGCAGTGTCCGCCTATCTACTATTCTAAATAATTGGTAAAATTTACTTATCATCTGCCTCAGCTTCATACAAACCTGGTCTATATGCATTTTAAAATTAAAATTTTAAATTATATTTATACCTAAGTATCTAAAGTTTTCGACTAGCTCTATTGTCTCACATTCGCACCCATTCATACTATCATGCAGACATTCATATGTATGACCTATTATGCTGATTGTCTGATGGTCTACCCTCTTAGCAGTATAGTTCTGTGGTGAGTGTATATGTATGCATTTAGTTTTGGCTACGTTAATAATTATCCCATTATCATGTGCCCATCTGGTGATGTTTTCCAGGTCATATTGAATGTTTTCGGACAATTCTTTAGGATCCTTCGATGCATATATAAGGCACATATCATCTGCATACATATACACCTTGCACCTTTTAACTACATTAGCAACACTGTTGACATGCATAATAGAACGGCTCCATCGTTTTGCCTGACTTATTTTTCATGAAAGTTTTTTTTAAATGGTAACTAAATGTAATATTTACCTACTTATCCATACTAATATAGGTACCTACCTATATATGTAAAACTGTGTTTGTTTGTTTGTTTTTCCGTCTTTCACGTCAAAACGGAGCAACGGATCGACGTGATTTTTGGCATGGGGATAGTTTGGGGGCTGGAGTGTGTGTGAGGGTGCTATTCCACTTATCAAATATTTGATCAAAGAATTTGATATTATCAATGAAACCATTAATGAAAAATTCAACTTTGATCAAATATTGGATGAGTGGAATACCACCCTAACAAGCAACAATCATTTTGATTTTTGCGCAAACGACTCTACTAAGTAAGTAATAGTACATTACAGCCGAGAACGGGAATCTAGCAATTGCATTGGCCAGGATGGTTTGAGGCCCGAGCCGCAGGCGAGGGCTTTAATCATTCGAGGCAATGCAAATAGCTTCCAGTACAAGGCTTGTATAAAACTTTTCTAACGAAATGCGAGGAAATACAATTTTCTTAGTAAAAATGTGGGTTTTAAATTGGTTCGTGCGGCCATGTTAAATGACCAGTCATGCAACCATAAAGTTTTATAAAAAAATAATGCTAGCTGATGCGTTTTGAATATCAACTAAAACTCCTACAATTTAGGTACCTTTGCTTCTAATGGTCGAGCTTAGGGGTTTTTATTATTCTAGTTACCTATAGCATAAAAGTTATATTTTTTACTGTATTAGAATGTGAGGAGAAAAGTTTTTCATCGTCAGAAGAACATTTGAATGCTTAACTTACAATCTCTCTCAAGCAGCTTGATCCGCTGCTCGATCGGACCACAGCATATAGAGTGTGATCGGACATTCTAGTAGCTGAACGTTAGAGTTCGTCTCGAGCCAATAAATATCGAGAATACTGAAACTTTTGCTTTAATGTTCTTATTGGTAAATTTTCCGAAAAAGATTACCTATGAGTCCTGTGACAAGTTTCGTAACTATATAAAAATTGCATTGTGAATGCAAAAAAGTTTCGTAACTGTCAAGTGCCGGAAGTGGCTATCCGTGGCCACGCGTTCCGCAGAGGATTCCGGTCTTATTCCTAAGCAGGCACTCGATTGGCATCCTCTAGGAAAAAGAAGACGTCAGTCCTCGACAAACGTCGAGTCGTGCGTCGCACCGTACTGGCAGAAACGAAAAGCATAGGGAAGACGTGTAGCAAATTGAAACGTGATGCTCACGAGCTACCGCGTTGGAGATCTAACTGTGGACGCTCTTTGCCCCATCCAGGGGAAATAGGAAGATATTATGATAAGTACCAGTACCAATAATAAGAGCGCTATGCCTGCCTAGCATGACCATCATTATATCACGCGATATGATATAGTACGTCATGCTGTCTTGCTTACCCCACTAAAATGTAAGCAAGATTATAGGCTCTTGTCATCCGTCAATAATCGATAAAATGCTCATGCTAGGCCGGGTGGTTCAGATCCATATCCGAGTTCTTTTGTCCGCCTGATCTCAGATATAGTGACTCGGATCAACATATCACGGATAGATACAGATCATAATCGCTTTAAATTTTAGGATATACGAAAAGACTTTTAACCTGAAAATTATCGTAAAAAACTCAGTTTAATAAAATTGTTACCGTCCGTATTTTCTTGTATATCCGTAATTTTTGTCTGACTCGCGGAAGAGAAGAGTCCACTTACACGATCAAGCCTGCCGTGAAGCCCTGCTTGAAGCAAAAAATCAATGTACGCTTCAAGTAGACTTGTCAAGCACATTGATAGTCACACATCATCATACACCTTAACGTTTGCCGAATGCATCTTCAAGCGCAACAAACTTGACGGCAGGCTTGATCGTCGCGTCCTTAGAGAGCACAGCCATAATAAAATACCTAAATATAAAATACGCGGCGTAGCGTGTTCTTAAATAGATTCAAAACACAAACCAAATAATTTTCTTCCGTACCGCCCATTGCTGGGTAAGGACTTCCAAAATGTAACCCGTCAGTCAGTGGGCGTGGTTGGTGGATCAAAAAACGGAGATATTGAATTAACCAAGCTTACCCAGCATTGGCCGTTACGGGCAAAAAGTCCTTGTAAATAGTTTGTGTGTTTTAATTAAAGGAAGGCCTGTGCCCCCAATAGTGGGGACATTAAATGCCTGATGATGAAGTGGAATTTTATAATTCCGATTTGCTTGGAAAAGTATCTTTGTGCCCGCGTAGCGTCGTGCCGAGCACAATTTTCCCAGAAACAGTCCGAAATACACTAGGAGAAGTACTTATCTCCGCGGAGATATTAAATTTTGGATGCCATTACCCAGCTTACCCAGCATTGGGCGTTACGGGCAAAAAGTCCTTGTTAATAGTTTGTGTGTTTTAAATAAAGGAATGTTTGGGGGCTTGAGGCATATATGCCTCAAGCCCCCAAACATTAAATAACTGATGATGATGATATGGAATTTTCTAATCCCGATTTGCTTGGCAAAGTCTCATTGTGCCCGCGTAGCGTGGCCCAATTGGAGCCCAATTTTCCCAAAAAGAGTCCGGAATACACTAGAAGAGGTACCTATCTATTAAAAATACTGCTCTCCAGATGCTCTGGGAAAAGTCCGAGGAAACCTAAATGAATTACTGACAAATTATAGCCCATCCTTCATTTGATGGTGGTTTTTAAACAGCCAATGGGCATCTTGCGGACGAAAAGTATTCATGGAAAACGTAATTATTGTTTTGCAGATGCGCTCGAAACACGGAAAAGTCCTTATTTTTCTTCAAATTCTTTGAGATTGTCAATGTGATACTCATGTCTTAAAACTGTCAAATACAGAGCGAATATTTAGTACCTAATAAATTGTCGCATATTAAAGACGAAACGTATTATGAGACAGCTTAGATTGTTCTAATTACCTAGTACAGCTAGTTTTATGTACAAATTGGTTAAGTGGCCTATGAAAACTGTAAGCAGTTAGTTTAGTAAGTTTTATACAAAACAATTAATGAAGTACTCATAAATGAAAGCAAAAGATAATGATACTCCAAGTTTAAGCCGCCTCTACTGCGTAAAATGTTGTTTTTTTTATTTTTTATTACATTTCAACGTATTTGTCCACTTCCAAAGTCACTCAATTTTCATTTAATTTCAACCTGTAACAAGAACTTAGTGCATGATGAAAAAAGTAATACGTGATCGAACACACATTTTCCGTGAAAAGCGGCGTTGGTCCAGGCTTGTGCCGCCTTCGGCCACGACAACACTCGTCTCGGGTACAAAGACCCGACTCGTTCCGAGGGTAGGCAGTGCGGCAACAGCGCGCGGCTGCTATAATATTGATCTTGTCTTTTGAACCCCAAGCGCTTCAACCGCTACCGACTTTCAGTACCACTGAACGATGCATTATGTTTGAGCGCTCTAGCTGATTTTATTACTGTTTGAAATTGTTCCACGCACACATGCGCATGTGTCTCGTTGAGGCAATAAAACCGCTGCCCGTTTCCTTCGTGTGTGAACGGCGATTTTATTGTAGCATTTGAATTGAAGCGCTGAAAGATTCTCGGTTAATTTGGATTCTTTTATTTTGAGATTAGGTATTATAATACAATTTTCTGCATGAATATGTGTTTGAATTGACTTTGGAAAAAGGTTGTTTGATATGACCGCGACGAAATAGTTAGATAAGTATAGGTAGAGTGGGGGGAGAGATCTAGGTTGGTGGCAAAAAATGCTAGCTTCATTTGATTATCAGCCTATTATCGTCTAGAGCAGACATACTTACGAGTAGGCCTTTTCAAGTGCATGCTATCAAGCCGATCCGTTGCTGCTCCCGTTCAGCTCTTGTCACCTTCGGGATCAAATCAGATCGTCGCTGCACCTACCTATTTTGAAGCACGGAACTTTGTGGAAGAAGGTATTGCCTGAATACTCGTACGCTACATATCTTTGGGAGCGTCTCACACATCGCCCTGTCACTTTAAATGTCAAACGTATGAAAGAGACGCCATGATGTTTGAGACGCTCCCAAAGATGATTAGCGTACGAGTATTCGGGCATTGGGTATTTGACTGAATTTTTTTATTGACTTAAAATGTTCATCTAATTAGTAGCAACACAACATAGGTATTTATTTTCAAATATCTTGCATATTTTCAGCGATATAGAGCATCAAACTCTCTAATTAGACAAGGAGAGCGCTATAGAAACATGACGTCACATTTCTATAGCGCCATACTGTCGCCATAGAAAATTTCGTTTTAGAAGGAGATAGCTAGATTTACAATTAAGTAGCTCATAACTCACTTGTTTTAATTACAGATTGAATTTTTTTTTCACATTTGTTATTTAAAAATATTATATTTCTGATTGTCATAATACGGTATTTTACTGATTTTTTTTTATTTCTTTAAAATGTTTATCGAAATATTAGCTACACGAAACAAGTTTTCATTTTGAATTATCTTGAATATTTTCAAAGATATAGGACTTCAAACTTTATAATTAGACAAGGACAGGACGCTATCTTAGTGACGTCAGTGGGTTAGTAGCGTCATAGTCACGCCATAGAAGATTTCGTTTTAGAAAGAGACAGCTATAGTCAAAATCAAACAGACTATAATTCTTTTATTATAAAACAGATTCAAATTATTTTTTCACATTTGGTATTCTTAATTGCAATATTTTTTAACGTCATCATTAAATATCTACATTTCAACAACAGTAAAATACCCTATTAAATATCTACATTTCAACAACAGTCAAATACCCAATTCAGATGCAAAAGGCAGTTTAACGACTGGCCTGACAGTAAACTTCATCGATCGTTTTCAGCCGCAGCGAAACTTCCAACCTGTGACCATTTAACAATACTTACTAAATGCTAAATCCATTGCTT
The DNA here is from genome assembly GCA_949710035.1 of Crambus lathoniellus. NCBI lineage: Eukaryota > Metazoa > Arthropoda > Insecta > Lepidoptera > Crambidae > Crambus > Crambus lathoniellus. The sequence goes on along the minus strand of OX453301.1, from coordinate 9,821,356 downwards.
TAATCAGACAGGTGTCAATAAATCGTTTTATATGGTTAAGTATTAGGCAAATACTTCCTCCAAGATGGTAAGTTTTGGACAATATAGGCCAAACTTGGCCAACAGGTTTTTGCAATCGTCGTCGTCTTAACATTTCTAGTTTGATGGTTAAATATTAATATTTTTATTATCCAAAACAGGGTATCACTTACCCTTCATCACACCTGATGTAAGTGGTGATAAAGCTGAAGGTGGAAGCGCTCTATTCCCGGAATCCTCAATCACTGAGGAACTGGCGTTCTTATCTCTAACTGCCGGAACACAATAAATGCTGAAAACATCAATGTTATGGCGTCAGACTTAGATAAAGATGGTGGTAGCTAGCCAGGCGGACTAAGAACAATTCTTACAACCAACGGCACAGACCCAATTCCACTGTTAATCGAACCTGGGACTCGGATTGGTGGGTATTCATCATCATCATTTCAGCCGTACGACGCCCACTGCTGGGCATAGGCCTTCCCCATGGATCTCCACTACGATCGGTCCTGCGCTGCCCGCATCCAGTGGCTTCCCGCGACCTTGACTAGATCGTCGGTCCACCTTGTAAGGGGCCTGCCTACGGAACGTCGGTCGTCCGGTACGCGGTCGCCATTCGAGAACCTTTCCGCCCCAACGGCCATCGGTTCTCCGTGCTATGTGTCCTATAAATAATAAATAAATAATAATAAATAACTTCTTACATTCACACCAATTATCTAAGCCCATGTTAATTTCATTAAGAAACTGTATCATGAAAAACTTGATAACGGATAAATATATACTTAAATACTTTTTGTTTGTAAATACATACATAATATACATAAATGCCCTATGCCCATGCCCACTTCCACTTCAGCGATGCAATCCTTCGAGCAGTATCGGTTGTTTTAGTTCTCCTGCGGATCTCATTCTTTCTGATTCAATACAGCAGGGAAATACCAATCATCGCTCTCTCCATTGCTCGCTGGGTCACTTTGAGCCTTCTTATGAGACCCATAGTAAAAGACCACGTCTCACTTACATAGGTCATTACTGGTAACACACACTGGTCAAAGACTTTCGTCTTGAGACATTGAGGTATTTCGGACGCGAATATATGCCGGTGCCGAACGCTGCCCATCCGAGCTGGATTCGACGAGAGATTTCTTTCTCGAAGTTGGACTTACCTAACTGGACCATCTGTCCTTTTTTTTTTTTTTGACCCGGGGGAATGCCGTCGGAATCCCCCCCCGCCCGGGGGAGACGAATGGGATATGTGAGGCTCGAACCCACTAAAACCCCCGGGGTGCACCCTACCCACGCGGACAAAGGTTGCGGGACAGTTGTGTCAAGCGCCGCTCCCTCCGCCCCGTGTTCGCATCCATGGTCGACGCTCTATTCATCAGGGACTCCAATACGTCCCACTTCCGGTGTGGCGCGCCGAGGGGACGCGGCGCGCTCCTCCACAGAAGCCCTGGTGGACGACGAAGTTCCCCGCTCTGCCACCCGACCCCCTACCTATTTCGCTGCATCCTGGCGAAGCCTCTCTTTTGAGAGGCGTGCGGAGCGGCGGACTACAGGGCGATGCTCCCTTGGGAGCTGCACTTCCGGGTGTGATAGGGGCGTTACCTCCATGGCCGCCCCCCTCTCCAAGTCGCTGTGCGCCGAGCGACTGCGGTCCCGGCGCGCGGCATTCCTACCTTCGTCTCTTTCCCCTCCTTCCCCTTCGGGACGTCTGCCCACGTTTTCCGGAGGCTTATTATCTGGGCGTTTGCCTTTCAACGGCGGTGGCTCACACCACCGGCTCCCCATCACATGCCCGGCCGGTCGCCCACTCGCAACGCACACCAGGCACTTCGGTTCTGCGGCTCTACACCCAGCCGCCAAATGGCCAGGCTTGCCGCACCTAAAACAGCCCATCCGGACACCTCGGCTTCGTATGCCCAACCCCCATGCACTTATAGCAGCGCAGTGGGGGAGGGGCAAGGAGCTTCACATGGGCGACGCTCCATCCCACACGTATCTTGCCCTCCCGGCATAATCCGTCTGCCACGTCTAAAGGGCACCTAAGCCGCATGAGGCGCGTGCCGTCCCTGGCTGTCATTAGTTCGGTTGACTTAATTCTGTGCGGTGCACAACCCGTTTTCGCCGTCACCCCCGCAACAACTTCCTCCTTCGTTACCGTTTCGTCCAGGCTAGAGACCTGTAAAACTGTCTGTCCTAGTAAAACATAGTGGTCAACAACTTCGAGTGTAATGTTCCCAACATTAACTGGAGCATGTCCAACATGGGCATTGGACATAATTTCCGTTTTATCCATGTTCATCTTAAGACCCACTATTTGAGAAGCATTACTGAGATCTTCGAGCATTGTGTTCAGGTCTTTCAAGGTCTCAGCCATAAGAACTACATCATCGGCAAACCGTAGGTGTGTTAGGTGGAAAGGATAAATGAAAATAGATCGTCAAATAAAAATAAATGTGAAAGTTTAGATGTTTTGATGTTTGTTATTCAATCACGCCAAAACGCCTTAACGGATTTGGCTGAAATTTGGGACACAGATACCTACTGTGTAGCCTGGAAAGGAACAAAGGCTACTTTTTAACCCTGAAAAATATCTCATTCCCGCGGGATAACGTCGTGTAGTCCACGTGGGCGAAGCCGCGGACGGAAAACTAGTTTTAATGCAAGAAAACCAGCACTTGTTTTATTTTCATACAAACGTATTGCTGGCATAGGCATTTAAATAGAACTGTCAGTATGTTTCTACAATTTCTGTTAAAAATGTGTTGTATAAATATTTGATTTTCCGATAATCATTTGAAACAACTTTGAAAATCTATTTACATTCCCAAAATTCCAAAAATGTTAGTTGAGTTTTTTTAGAACAATGTATTGAATGTGAACAAACTTTCAATCTTTTTCCTCTGTGGGAAAATGGGGAAGTCGTGTTTCTTCTTATTTGTGGTTTTTAGTCTTTTGAGTCTTTTTCATTTTAATAATAATAATAGTATAGAAAAATAACGAGTTAATGATCTCCAAATTGGAGACGTGTAGTGGGCATGTTTGTAAAAGCATAATAATGAAGTTTTCAGCATTATTGTGTTCCGGCAGTTACAGTAACAGATAAGATAGCCAGTTCCTTAGTGATTGAGGATTCCGGGAGTAGTGCGCTTCCTTCAACCTTCAGCCTTTACCTTATTATAACCATTTAACATCAGGTGTGATGAAGGCTTAGTGATACCCCGTTGTGAATTAAAATGAAATGGATTAAAAAAATCCAAGTGCCCGTTTTTTCTTTAAACGAGTGTAGTACCTACACAGGTAAAATGTATGGAGGGTTTGTCTTTTTCAGTGAGGGATTCTTCAACGCTTGACCCACCAACCGCCGTTTTTGGCACACCTTGACACACCTTGACACAGCCACCGCCGTTTTGAGCAAAGAATTCTTCAACGCTTGACCCGCCCACTGCCGTTTTTCTTGTGTTCTGTGGCCTCCTTCAACCCCTTTTGTTTTTGATCTATCCGACTTTTCTAGTGTCATATTTTCATCATCTGCAATCTCATAGACAGACCTCATAGAAAGACAAAAGTTATTTTTTATCGCGAAAAGTGACTCCCAAACTTCGCAATTCGGAATCTCTCGCCGATGAAATTGCGGGTGAAACTAAAGCGGAATACTAAAGTATTTTTTGTTTACATCCCAAGGTACAGGTTTTATAGACTTATTAATTTCTGATTTAAAAATTGAGAGTTCTCTTATAACCCCAATTTATCGAAAATCCATGGAATTCCTGTCGTGACCAGAATTTGGTTGGCAATATTTCTCGAAGACTTATAACGGTTCGGCATTGCTTTGTTGATACCAATCGCGCTCTGCAGGACTTAACGAGGGGGATTTAAGTTCGTGCTCTTTTGGTCTTTTTCTATAAAAAGGAACATGGTTTATATTTTTTTAAGAAAACTCAATAATGCAAGCACAACTACATAACAACGGCATTTAGAAAATTGCCGACCTCTGAATAAGCTGGTAATCCGAGTAAAGATACTATTGCTCACTTAGATTGCTATCGCTTGTCTTATTGTCTACAAATAATTGCACCTCGTTATGACAAACGTAGTGTAGAACACCCTCAGAAAAGGAGGAGGGACGATTTTCGCAAGGTGGCTGGCAAGAGCTGGATGAGATAGCCGCGGATCGTGTTCGATGGCGACTGGCGTGCACTTAAAGAGGCCTATGTCCAGCAGTGGACATTGATAGGCTGATGATGATACACACGTTGTGTGTGGTATGCACCAAATGATGGACTAATGCGTACGATTAACGTATAAGAAAGAGCTTTGTATAAAACTAGTGTTAGTTACTTCGGCTATATCGTTCTCCTTAAAGATCACTTAAAAAAACAAAATCCATAAAAAAAATGTTTAGTGTTTAGACGTGACTGTCGCACTTCTGATAACATGATTACATAGTGAACATGCTTAGGCTGTACCACATAAGCTTTTATAGTGGAAGCATTCTAAGAAAATTGGTGGAGTGTAGGTGCACTTAGGCTACCTGTCCATAAGCGGACAGGAGTAGAGCGAAGCAACGCGAAGCTGTCTTTCCGCAGCTGTCAAATGATCATTTCACAGTAGAGTTGTCGTAGAGCTGACTTCGCAGATAATGAGCTGGGGTGCAATTCTCTAACGAAGTTTCACCGTCACATCGTCGTTCACTTCGATTCTTTATGTCAAAATTCATAATAAACAAGTGAAGGTCAAGCGAAAAAGAACGTCGAGTTTGTTGATTGAATCTTAGAGAATCGCACAACTGTAAGTAGAGCCTTAACTCGCGGTTGCGAGCAGACTTATAATACTACTTAGGAAAAAAACTTCATTTATATTTAAAAAAGGTAAAGTAATTTTCACATTGCTGAGGATCCTGATGACTTTTGTTATTTAGGTACTCGTCTCTACGATCGCTGATGGCTAGGGTTGATGGTATTTCGCAAGATGTAAAGCCTCATGAATAGGTATATATGGGCATTCGATTTAACTAATATACCAATAATTGTTTTGTCGCAGAAATTTTAGGCCATTACATACTCCAAAAGTAATAAATGTGAACTTACACTTTAATAATTAAAGTTTAAGGAATTTCCATCTAAGCTCTGTCTTTAGACATAAGTAGTTCACGCTGATGACGGATGCCTCAGCCGTTCGTTAGTATACCTACTGACTAGTAGACTATGAAACTAACCCTGAAACTACGATATAAGTTTTACTAAACCTTCCGAGTTTCTTAAGTTCAACAAGTCCTTCTAAATCCTTATAAAACAGACATGAAGAAAGCGATGACGTCACAAAAAGCTAGTGTTAATTAAATATGTTTCTCGTCACAAATCATAGCTATAAAGCTGCTGTCAAAACACAAATAAAGGCGCCTGCAGACGCGCGCTAAAGGGGCTTACAGACAGGAAGACTCGCCGCGGCTAATGGATTTATTTAGATGTCATTTTTTATGTGGGCGGGGGCTCCGTGGGACGCCTGCGAGCGGTAGTATGGATACGACCAATAAATAATTAGTTAAATTTAATTTTTTACCTGCTATTGGTTCATTCCATTAGTCATACTAAAGCTGTCTGGAGTGATGGCATTGACGAAAACATTCTAAGTATTAATTCTAAGTATGAGTACTATACTCAGTATTGTCTCAAGTTCAAGATACGCGATAGATCTAAAGAGCATTATTATTTAAAGTCTTAGTCATTTTTAAAAAGGTTTGTTGGGGTTTGTGCAACGTTGCTACTACTGGCCTACTCAGGCTCCAGTGCAACATGCATACTCGTATTCAGAAGTTAAAGCGGGCCTGCTATGAACAGAACAACCATTGATCGTGATCCCGTGGCTTCACTAAGTTCCATCCATTGCTTTGACATTTTTAATTAACAATGCCAATTAGTTAGTGGCCATATTTATTTTCAACAGGTAACGCAATGACTTCCACATCGAAATCATTAAGCTCACCCTTCAAACGAATTTAACAATTTCAACAAGAATTTTTATTTATACTGTCGAAACCTTTTTCTCAATAACAATATTCATTTTGTTAATAAAAGTCGTATCCTTACTAAGACAACGTCTGTAGATTGTAAGCCCTCCGTTATCCCTTGGACGTGTGTTCCGTCTCACTAAACACATTCCCTGTGTGCATTCGCACACACACAAACCTGAACGCAATTCACACATGCACATTACTAACCAAAACAAATACAATCAAATGTAAACCTTATTCCATTGAATTGAGGTTGGAAATAGGTTTATGCTTTTGTCTTCTGCTTCTGTACTGCATTAGTCGTTTGTGTGTGTGCCCTGACATTGGTATTTTGATTGGTCATGCATTTTACGTGTTTATGGCCTCGGCTCTACTTCTCCGGCGAGGCTCGCAATAAAAGCGGTAATTTATTCCCGATTCGGCCCGAAGCCTCCCGCGGGCCGTATTTTACGTCTGGCTGATAAGCAATCTAAGCTGAGCTATTATATTACGAGATTAAGTAGTCATGTGCAAATGATTCTGAAGTTAATTTATGGTAAATTGTGGAACTGCATTTACGGGTTAGAATTTATGTGTTTCCTCAGTAAAGAGATTTAAAGTAATATTTCTTATTTTATTTACTCTTAAGGACATAGTACCTAGATTTTACGATTAGGTAAGTATGCATTTTTGTATAGCTAATTTGGAAATAGAGAACGCCAAATATCATATTTCCTATCGTTTTCCAATGTCTTAAAACAAGAATAATTCCCCTTAATAGGATCTTGCAAAAGTTTAATAACAACCAATTAATTATTTATTTTCGAGCTATTTTGAATGTGTTCACTATTAGGACCGGCTTTTCATATCATAAATGGGATGGGCCATAACTATGGCCCAATGCACAGATGCCCAATGCTTTTATCGCATTGTCTTCATCGCTTATCGTATACCTCTGCACAAGAAATATAGATAGTAATATATAAAAGATAAAATATATAAAAGATAGTTTAGGTGCTTCTTGTACTGTTTAAAAGAAATATACTTATGAATATTGGACACCATCACATTGTTCTTATCTCAAACTAAGTAGTCACTAAACACCTATGTTTTGGCAATTCAATGTTCAAGCCTATCTACAATCAGACGAGAAAATAATGAAAAGTTCGTTTTCAACATTTATCCTACCGAGAATGGAACCCGGAATTTCAGAGATGCACATTTTCAGGCACCTTGAAAACCGGTTCGTACGTCACTCGACTACGGAGATCGGGAAAATTTATTATTGAGGCCGCCCATACGACGTCAGCATTTTTCAGTCAAGTTGGAGCTCTTGAAACCACAGATTGTTAACTACCTACAAAGCTTTGTGGGCTAATGACTGATTCTCCCAAGCAATAGGAGGAACTTGTCCCAAGGGAACTATAAAACATAAGCCACAGGAAGTTATTAAGCGGAATATCGAAGATGCCACAAGTGGTTTTTCTGTCTCAACTTTATATGGGGTAGACAAATTTTAATAGTAAGAAATGATTCAATATTATAAAATTAATAGGTTTTATTAATGTTGGTGTGTTGCATAAATTTTGGCATTACTTGCAGAATTTGTCCCAGCATTCATGCATCCTAAATATTTTTGACGAAGACGATAAGCCAAGAAACTTGAAGGTAAATATTTAGGTTGTAAATAGATCAGTGCAACTGTTTCACATAATATTCTGCCGACTGGTATATCAGACAGAAAGTAAACAATAAGCTCGATCATTAGTAATCGTAAAAAACTCATTTTCCAAAAAACACGTAAAAGTGAAAAATAAATTGAATCATTCAATTCAAAGTACGAAAGTGCTTTTTCTAATTAATCTTGAACTTACTGATCTGATTGAAGTCGGTGTCAAGCCATATCATAATATGTATTTGATAGGTATCACTTCGAGCATGAGATATTGTGTATTATTGATTCACTATTTCTTGTTACTTTCGGCTTGACACCGACTTCAATCAGATCAGTAAGTTCAAGATTAATTAGAAAAAGCACTTTCGTACTTTGAATTGAATGATTCAATTTATTTTTCACTTTTACGTGTTTTTTGGAAAATGAGTTTTTTGTTTGTAGTTTTGTTCGCAGTTTTGTTTTGAAGGCGGTTTAATTTTTTTGAAAAAATTTGTTTATTTTTCCATTTTTAGTTTAAGAAATCTACCATAAGAAACCGCATAATGAGCAAGCGTAGCGCAATGTGCAACGACTGTAGCCCATATCTAAATTAGAATACTCAGACAAGCACCACCCTCCAACTCCCAACTGTTATGCAGTTTCCTTCCACCATCAGCTAACCTAAATTACTTGAAAGAATACAACCTAAAGTTCTATTCGCGCTTGTGGTACTTAAAAACATACTTTAACTCCTAAGCGTTCAGGAGTTTTACCTTCCATCATCAGCTTACCTAAATAGCCTAAAAGATAACAACTATAAATATTTACGCATCAACAATATATAAAGAATTATTCTCCAACTCCCAACCGTTGAGGAGTTGTACCTTCCATCACCAGCTCATCATCGCGAGATGATGACTACCAGACGCAAATACTTGAAAATTGTTTATAAACCATATTAAAGAAATCGTATCGCGCCCGTAAAATTTAGTATTTTATTAATATTTCCGATGACCATCTATGGTCCTCATCATCAGTTCCATTCCACTACACTAAATGGTGCTTACCGAAAGCAATTGCTCGAGTTATTTAAGAAAATACAATAATCGCTATAGGTTTGCCTATAAAATTTGAAGAGTTCCCTTGATTTCACCAAGATCCCATCATCAGATCCTGACCGTATGACAATGGGACCAATTTGTAACTATATGCTTTTGAATAAAAAAATAATTTCTAAAATCGGTTTACAATTGACAAAGTTATGAGGTAACAAACATTAAAAAAAAAATAAAAAATATATTCAACCGAACTGAGAACCTCCTCCTTTTTTTGAAGTCGGTTAAAAAGTATAAGTTTTTCATTATCATCTGTTGCGTCAAAATGACGAACATTTCTAAAAACCTACAGAAGGAACGTGCCATCAAATTATCTATTGTTAGAAACCACTTGTGCCGTAGATGGGAGCAAATTGAATGGTCAGGAAATGCAGTGGGGAAGAGCAGGAGCCAAATAAATTACTTACTAATGGAGGGGCCGGCTAGGAATTCCCGCGTCCTTTGTGGAGTTGTAAGCCCTTAGTTGGAACTTGCAAATTGTTGTGGTGCATTTACACTGCAGCTACATTTTACCATCTTTTCTAAGTCTGACGCCATAGTAACGATGTTTTCAGCACTGTTATGTTTCGGCAGTTAGAGATAAAAAAGCTAGCTCTTCTAAGGTTTATGATTCCGGAAGTAGTGCGCTTCCAGTTTCAGCCTTATTTACACTTAACATCAGGTGCGATGAAAGCTTGGTGCTACCCGTAGTGGATAAATAAAATGAATAGAGGGTGATGATGATGACAAAGAGAAACATTTACGGTTACAGAGGAATACCTCTGTTGTATTCAAGCGAAAATAGCAAGAGCAGGGTTTGCGTTCAACATTGACTGATTGTCGGAAGTCAACATCAGTTAGATCATCAGTTCGTTTAATACGAGCTTTTCATAAACATCTATGAAGTCAAAATTTCTAATAGCCTGCAGAAGGACCGTGCCATCAAATTATCTATTGTTAGAAACCACTTGCGCCGTTGATCAGAGCAAATTAAATGGTCAGGAAATGCATTAAGGAATATCAGTAGCCAAGTAAATTACTTACTAAAGAAGGGGCCGGCTAGGATTTCCTGCGTCCTTTGTGGAGTTGCAAGCCCTTAGTTGCAACTTGCAAATTGTTGTGGTGCATTTACACTGCAGCTACATTTTACCATCTTATCTAAGTCTGACGCCATAGTAACGATGTTGTCAGCACTGTTATGTTTCGGCAGTTAGAGATAAAATAGGTAGTTCTTCTAAGGTTTATGATTCCGGAAGTAGTGCGCTTCCACTTACAGCATTATTTTCACTTAACATCAGGTGCGATGAAAGCTTAGTGCTACCCGTAGTGGATAAATAAAATGAGTAGAGGGTGATGATGATGACAAAGCGAAACATTTTCGGTTATAGAGGAAGACCTCTGTTGTATTTAAGCGAAAATAGCAAGAGCAGGGTTTGAGTTCAACATTGACTGATTGTCGAAAGTCAACATCAGTAAAACATCAGTTCGTTTAATACGAGCTTTTCATAAACATGTATTTTAAGCCAAAATTTCTGAAAACCTGCAGAAGGAACGTGCCATTAAATTATCTATTGTTAGAAACCAATTGAGCCGTTGGTGGGAGCAAATTGAATGGTCAGGAAATGCATTAGGGAATAGCAGTAGCCAAGTAAATTACTTACTAAAGGAGTGGCTGGCTAGGATTTCCTGCATCCTTTGTGGAGTTGCAAGCCCTTAGTTGCCACTTGCATTGGCTGTTGTGGTGCATCCACACTGAAGTTAGGTAGGTAAGTACTGTTTCGGATAGTGGGTAACGAAGAAAAATATATAATGAGTGGAGTTATATTGCTTAAGATAACTCGCCTTAAATTATTTTCTTTTATTTCAGTGTATTAATATCAAACAAAAAAATGTTGATATCAGTGTTGCATGCATTATGTTTGTGATTTTGTGGTCAGAAATAGTGCTTTACTTTATACACAAGTTACCTATTATCATTGCAACAAAAATAAAGATGAATCATATTTAACATGGGAAGAGAAGATACATATGAATAAAGATGATGAAAGAACAGAGAAAATGATACTACTCGGTATTTTAAATCAGGGATTAAAAAAAGTAAAAAAAGCCAAGTGGGCAGATGAAGATGCTCGGCTGCTGCAGCAAATAGCATTTACCCGCGAGGTACCCGTTCTCTAAGATATAGCCTATGTCACTTGGGAAGAATACAGCTTTCTAGTGAAGAAAAAATTATAAAATCGGTCCAGTAGTTTTTGAGATTGTTTATTACAAAGATACAAACAAAACCAAATATTTCCTCTTTATGTTGTAAATTGTAAGTATTACTTAGATGTACTATTAAAATATGTTATTTCAGGGTGGCCGCACCCTAATGTCAGTCTTGTACGGTAAGTAGTAAGAATTTAACATCTAACAATATTGTTCACTAAACCACGTGGGCAGACTAGCTCTTAAGTCAGCTATTTATTGCAATAATACGGCCATGGTCTTCTGTCGGTATTGCCTTTTTAGCCCAAGAACTATCCGATATTTTTGTAAATAATTCAATAACAGGCCAAATTTTTGTAAACGGCCTTTAAATATAGTTTTAAGAGACTTTATTTTGGAATCCAACATAATATCGCATTCGAATGTATAAAAAAAAAGTTATACCCCGAAAATGGTGCAATTTTTTGAGCAAAAATGCTATCACCAATTTTATCGTGAACATGTGTTTATGTCCACCATAATATCTAAGCACCAAAGTCGAAATCTATAAAGATATATAACGGGAAACTAATAATTTAGGAAGAAGTCGGTTGTTTCTGATAGCATTTTTAACATAGGTGTAATGCCAATTTGAGTTTACGTAGAGAGTTTTTTTTAAGTTTATTTGTTTTTCACTTACAAATATAGGGGGATTATATACTTTTACGAAAGATAATTAATAAATGTATTCAAATGTAAAGTGTACTTATACAATTTTTGCCCAATTTTTATAGATTTTTTATAGCTTTGTATTTGTTTTTTTTAATGTCGCAGTCATAAATGTTGGTGGATTACTAATGAATTATTTATTAAGCTAGATAAGCTATCTAATTTTCTAAGTTAAGAAATTACTGTTATAGAATTATTGTTGAGTCTCCATAGAGCGAATTAGTTTGGCTCTCGGGCTATTTACGGTAAGCACATGAATAAAGAATCGGTACTGCTTTTTATTTGGGTTCTTGTTTAATTATTTTGTGCAGTCAACATTTCATCAGTTTTTACAATCCTGCAATAACCTCCAATTGATTTTTGCCAAAACGATTTCCTTCAAAACATAACCTATAATTTTGGAATGTAAGTAAATACAAAATGCCGACATATTGAAAATATATCGCTAGCCCGAGATATTTAGAAGTGTCCGTTGTTTATACAGTTGAAAAATTTATTCACCTATCATTTGATGTGATACGTTTCAAAACCTAACATCCAAAACTTTCATAACTTAAAAGATACTTAAAATGCGTATCTACTACCGTAAAATAAATGTAGCATCCATAATGGAACGGATAAAAAAATAACAAAATCAAGATCGAGATGAACACTTCACAAATCGCCTCCAAATTCTACCGTTACTAAATTCCGAATAGCCACAAACGATACAAATGGGATAAAAGGGGACACGGAATGCGGCAAATTGCTCCAATTGGCGACTCATCGAGGGAATGGGATCCCATTTGTGGGCATCACCAATCACTGAAGGGACATGTCCGGAGATTAATTCTGAATGACAAGAATTTCTATGATGTTGTGTTGATTATAAATGTTATTACTTTTTCAAATAGATACAAACATTCTTTCTTCTTAATTTTTATGCATTATCTTCTTTTACATTACTTTTGATAGTAAATACCTAATGCTATGTTTATAATGCACACTTTCCCATACTGTCCTTTTATGTTATTTTTATTTCACCGAAGGTCGCCTGAGAAAGATTGCTATACACTACCTACACCCCTAAATTTTAATTAGTGCAAAGATTTTAGGGGATGATAGTGACCATCAAAACGATCAATTTTTACTATGGGGCCAACCACGGAATCGTGAAAAAAAAAACAGCTGTTCCATACAAAAGTACAACATCAACTCGCCTGAAATGTTAATATATTTCACAACATCACATACATTGATCAGATTCCGAAGTAATTCTAAGTCTGATTTGTATAACACTCATACACGAAATAAAAACAAATGCTCATCAGTCATCACATCACATAAAGGTGGGGGTCGAACGCCATTAGGAGGTATAATTAGTACCACTGCGACAACGGGCCCGTTAAACTTAAATCCCTCTTATTTACGACATAGGAGTACTTAGTTACCGAGTTTCCACAGTCCAATCTGTTTTTAAACTAATATTCATCGCAATCCATCAAATATTGCAAAAGATTAGCGTGTTTAACAAAGGGAAAGCTCTAGAAATCTTTCTATGTTCTGTGGATGAGACGTCATTTTTTGGATGTTATTGCTTAATAAAGATAAACTATAAAAGTATGACTTATATTTTTATTCTGCATCAATATCCGATCATTTTATAGAATTCTGCGAAAAGAGTATCGATTCCAGTTCAACACGTTCGTCAAAAAAATATAGCGATCTACTTACGAATTCAAAACCGAGTTACACAAAGCGGATAAAGTCAAATGAAACTCTTAGCGTAACAAAAACGCATTGAATGCAGACGACCATTTTAAAGGGATCTCCCTCCTCCCCTCATCACCATTTGAAGCAGATATGACCGGTGGTCTAGTTAATGTTGCAATAGCTCTTCAAATTCTGGCTTTGGAAGTAGACGACCAGTATGTATAGAACTTCTCTGCTCCTTTATCTTTTTGGGATTTAGGAGTAATGAGGGGTATTTTGTTCAGAATTGGAGTTCTTGCTTCTTTGGTTTTAAAGTGGGCAGTAATTTAAGTGTGTTAAGGTGTATCGATGAGCTCAGTGGCGCCGCCAATGGAAATAAATCTATTTCATTTTAATAAAGGCTTGGTTTAAAAGTTTCGGTTATTTCGCGCAGGTGAAAGAGTGGAATGCATTTTATAAATATACTTTTGAGAACTCAAACTTACGCAATAAGTCGTGAATCTCAATAGTGCCAAAAGTGGCCACTTTTGGCAATATCAAGATCCATAACTTGGTGCTCATATTTGAGGCCATGAAAAAACAATTAATAATTGCATTTTGCTCTTCTATTTGCGCGAAATAACCGAAACTTTTAATCCAAGTCTTTAATAAAATGCAATTGATTTATTTCCATTGGCGGCGCCACTGAGCTCATCGATACACCTTAACGCGTGTCGTGTGACTGGTGCGTTGACCGCGCCGCTCTCTACGAGACTATTGGTCTATTCGGTAGGGCTGCCACCTGTGTTGTTTTTCAGGAGATATAAAGTATCGGTAAATAAAATAAATTTCATATCAAGCTTTGTAAAGAAGAAATTTTGAAATCGTGTTCTTATTTGAAAGAAGTAATAGGAAGGAGAGAGGAGTCTATTGTAATTGTGCTATGAAACTAAAATTTCGTGAATTTGAGTGAGTAAAAGGTGGTGAAGATAGTTTTTATAATATTAATATGAATGTATAGTTAAATATCTAAAATATACAGCGATAATGATAATAATAAACAGGAAGTTATTAGCGAGATAAAGAATCCGTCTATCAATAACTAGGTAAGTGATCAAGAAATATATTTAGCAAGTCAGCTTATGGTCAATCATTCAAATTGAACATGAATTAGAAATGTCCAACATTTCGAAAATTTATGAAGGCAAATGTATAAAAACTATTAAAAAACTAAGTTTGGGTTCCTGCATTGTAGGTACGCCTTTGGGGGGCTCTTGTTTGGGTTAACTATTGAGTGCTGGTATTGCTATAGGTGCTTTGCGACTATTTTCTTTTATTTTCTTAATAGCATACTTTATCAATTTAATTTTTGATATAGTTTTGGTTTTTGGTTTTCGAAATAAAAAGAAAATAAAAGAAGTCCTGATAAATCATCAAGCTTAATGGTAACCCTACTAGATAGAACTAATGGTGATTCTTATAGATATGTCAGTTTCAACAAACATATGTGAGTCGTGTCAAATTAGATCGGCCGCATTCACAACTATTAATCTTGGACTGTCGAGATGTATAGTGTTTTCTTTTTGAAGTATGTTTATATTTGGATGAACAATGTCGAATTTTAAATGACAAATAAATTAAACACGAGATTCTGAGGAAGGTTTGTGGTGTAGTATTACCTCGTAAAAACCTCGCATAACACAAGTAAAACTTAATTAATACATGTTACGTAATGTGTTAAAAAGTGCTAAATGATATGATTGTTAGGTATTTGTAAATGTTACACAATGAATAATAGCAGCGATACAATCACAAGACTCTAACTGACGTTATATAAATCTTATCATTGTATATATATTTTTATTGATAGTTATGAAAATTGCATAACAGTTCATGAGTTGCGCATGTTACAAAGCTAACATAGTGAAATACGTGCTTTTTTTAAAAGTAATACCTGGTGGATTACTCTTGAACGAAATTGCGACATTAATGAATCTGAGAACATTGCTTGCAAAAAGACCCTCACTTCCGATGTTGGACACCGAATCAAGAATTGTCCAATGTCATTTCGTTCCAGAGTTAGGTGGCTGATTCAACTTCGAAATGCAACGCATACGATGAACTCATGAATTCTTGCGTTAATGTAGAACTTTGAATCTATGAACATTGCTTGCAAAAAATTCCTCACTTCCGATGTTGGACACCAAATCAAGAATATAAATTGTCAAATGCAATTTCGTTCCAGAGTAAGACAGCTGATTTAACATCAAAATGCAACGCAAAAGATTATGAAACAACTTTTACGTCTGCATCACTAGCAAGTCTGAGTGCTATTCGATTAAAATGCTAATAGGATTGCCTTCGCAGAACTACCTTAATGGTGCAATAGAAACGTTGTAGGATCGTAATAATGGTGGGTCCTATACATAGTTAGGTGGAGTAATGAGACGGTGTAAATTGTGACTTAGTATTTGTGACGGTACAGTGGAAAATGAAATTGAGCGCTGAAAATATTGAAAATTAAGGTATATGGGACTCGAACCTACGACCTTTCACTGTCCGTGCGAATGCTCTAATCACTGAGCTACGGAGTCGTTTCTAATACTTTATTTTCAATGTAAAATAAAATGAAATTAAGCGTTTTACAATATTCGAAATTATAGTATAACAATTAATTAAATTTTCAATTAAACAAGTTTTCTGTTATGTTCTGTAATAAATTTACAAATAAGGTATAATAAACATAAAGTAATTACTGTACAGGACAGTGAAAGGTCGTGGGTTCAAGTCCCATCGGAGCTAGTTGTGAGACGTGTCGACTTTTTCTAATACTTACTTTTCAATAATAAAAAATTGCATTGTGAATGCAGAAAAGTACCGAACAATAATTTGAAATAAAATTTACAAAAACCGCTGAATAAAAAAAAATAAAAGAAGTAATGAAAGTTTTTTTTTATTTTATTAAAATTTGCCTACGCAATAGTTACTATAAGTAGATCTCTTTAATGCTGTTGCCCAATGGAGATACACCAACGGGTTATTAAAATGGATTTGTTGTTGTTGAGTTGGATAACTGTACCATAATAATATTATAGCTCTATTGGACATTTACAAAGAACATGAAACAAATAGAGACAATTTACATAAAGAATACAAACAAAAGGCTGGCTCATTGTTACAATCGGTGCCCGCTTTAAAACTTTCGACAGTCTGTAAACAAATTTCAGACAAAACAAAAATAGATTCCGACGAATTGAAAATCTCCTCCTTTTTGAAGTGGGTTAAAAAGAATAGCATCATCAAGTCATAGTCTTTCTAGGCTTTAACATTGTACATTCTACACTACAATAAATAATAGTAGTAGGTACAATGTGCTCCATTCAAATACCACACGTTTTTTTATGAATCTATCTACTATTACGAATGCGAATGCGTTTGGGTGGATATTTGTTACAGAATCAGTGCCCGTAGTGTAAGTTTTTATGTCAAAAAACGCAAACTATTTCGATTCCGTATTTATGTCAATTTGTAGGAAAACTGTATTAGCGCCTCTAGCGGCGAGTAGCGCGCTTATATAGTTTTCATACAAATTGACATAAATACGGAATCGAAATAGAATGCGTCTGCTTTACATAAAAACTTACACTAGGGGTACTGGTCTAAAGGCTAATCAGATCTATATGAAAAGCGCAAATACAGATTACAGTCTAGAATAGCGCATATGATACCTAACCCGATATTCCAACTATGTACATGAAAACAGCATGTCAGAACTAGCACAAAATTAAAATATACAATGTTATAATAATATTATCTATATAAAAGACAACAGTACCCCTTATATGAAAAAAAAACTATTGCTAAGGAACTTAATAGCATAGGTATATAGTAAACTATACCATTCTTTAAAGATGTCAAAGTGCTGCTGTCAAATATACAGGGTGATCCATCGGGACGGGCCAGTATGGGAAAGTTTGAAACTATAAGAGATAGATATATTGTTCTAAGGAACCATTCGTCGAATTTAGACTTAAGAATAAACTGCTGTAATTTTCAAAACTTTAAAACTGGTACACAGACACGCAGATGCGAAATCACAATTCATCTTCCAAATGATTTAAATGAGTAAGTAAGCGTTAGCCTATACGTATTGATATAAATATAGCAGATAACAAAACTCATATTTTCTTTTATTTGTAGACATAAGGTTCCATAGTAAAATGTATTCCTAACAACCTACACAATCAACTTTCGTAATAAAATAACATAACATTTTTGTTTTGAAAACTGACAAGCTTCGATTCCCGTGTCGTGTCGTGTATGAGTTTTTAGAAAATTTTTGAATGCAGTTTTTCTTAACTTTAACATCTATGACATGGTTCCTTACCAAATATCTGTCTCTTATAGTTTCAAACTTACCCATACTGACCCGTACCGATGGATCACTCTGTATATTGAATTTCGAAACCTTATACGACCGAAGGAGGCGCTGCTCTGGTTTCAATTACAGTTTTTCGTGCTAGAGCTACCGTTATTGACTGATCTTTTAACGCATAACTATGAACCGATGGCGCTGAAATTTTGCATTATAGCTAAATGCATGGAACGAGGGTCCAAAGACGCGGGCAAAAGCTAGTACTTATCTATACTAATATTATAAAGAGGAAAAATTTGATTGTTTGTTTGTTTGTAAGTATGTTTGTTTGTTTGTTTGTTTGGATCGAATAGAATAGGCTCCGAAACTACTAGACCGATTTTGAAATTTCTTTGACCATTAGAAAGCTACATTCTTCCCGAGTGACATCGGCTATATTTTATCCCTATATTCCCACGGGAAGGAGTACCACGCGGGTGAAACCGCGAGGATCCGCTAGTAATAAATATGTATAACTGTTCAGTGTACTGGAATACTCCGCCGCCTATAAGAGCTATCAGCAAACCAGTAGTCTAAAAACATCGCAATGAACGCGGCACAAATCTGGGAAGTGATTTGCGCGCGCAGGGTGAACGGCCGCTCGTAACGGTGCGCGTGCGGTGACGGCCGGCCAAGCTGATTAGGCTAATCAGCGAAACTCGTGGCACCACGAACTGTTCGGTGAGCCGGTGATGCAGTTACCGGAAAATTGGGGCTTGATTGTTCAGTACTCACGATAAAACAAAAAGAATTACTAACAAAATTAAAACAATGTAAGTAACTGACTGCTGCATGCGTAGCATGACAAACCCGAGAAGAGTTTTGTCTACTTCGAAAGTCTATAAATGACAGCCAAACAATATGTTTGTTTTCGATGAAATGTCATTTTTGACGTTTCGATATAGACAAAACCTTTCTCGAGTTCGTCATGCTACCCGTGCAGGTTTATAATTTTACTTTCTCGAGTAGATAGATTCTAATATGCTTTGCAACACCGTGCATTGTTGATGACTCTGTCACTCGCTGATTAGGCTAATCAGCAAAACTCGTGGCACCGCGAACTGTTCGGTGAGCCGGTGATGCAGTTGCCGGAAAATTGGGGCTTGATTGTTCAGTTCTCACGATAAAACAAAAAGAATTACTAACAAAATTAAAACAATGTAAGTGACTGACTGCAGGTTTATAATTTTACTTTCTCGAGTAGATAGATTTTAATATGTTTTGCAACACCGTGCATTGTTGATGATTATGTCACTCGCTGATTAGGCTAATCCGAATATCGGGGTTTTGATTGTTTAGATCTTTCTCAAAGCGTTAATTTGATTAGGTGCAGATTTTTAATTTTGTGAAATGAATTGCATGCGTTACTGGTGTTACACTATACGGAGTTGCATAACATATTCGAAATTATAAACCTGCAGTCAGTTACATTGTTTTAATTAGGTTTGTAATTCTAAATAGTTCACTGTTTAGCTATTTCATATACAGGAACAATTTTTATACACTGCACAAAATTTTAAGATCGGCTCAGAAATCTCAGTATCGGTAAGCGAACAACTGTCTCCTAGAAACCACTAAACCACGGACTAGAAACATGGGTTGAAGTCTTCGATCACCAATAACATGTATTGTTGATCAAGGTTGAAATACGACACTAATTTTTGGACTTCCAAATTTTCCCATACTAAATTGATCGGGTGATAATAGTATATGATACAAGTGAGCTAAGGTTGCTCATTATACACGAGGCTGTGGGTTGCAGCCCGAGCCGCAGGCGAGGGCGTAAATCAGCCTCGTGTCTAGTGAGTAAGTTGCTCACGAGTTTCATACGCACTTTTTCAACACACTTGCGAGGAAAAACAAACATTTATTGAATACATAACATAATTAGAATAACTTAATATTAGCTAAGGGAAAAAGCGCGCAAGTTTTTTTTTCGCACGCGCCAAATGTAAGGTGATTGATTACATACAGCCTACTTCAAAATAATTATAATAATAGTGATAAAATGCAAATGTTTTATAACAAATTATTGTGAATTATAAATAATTTGGTAACAATACACTTAATTATGTTTTTTTGTCTTAATTAGGGACACATTTATTTATTCTAAAAACGTAAATGGATTTTCATCCGTATAAAACCTCTTTGTTGTTACAAAAAAAGAACTGTACCTATTACCCGGTTAAATTGAAAATGCTCTGTTTACTCGCATATAACTTGCAGTTAGGTACTAACTAAACTTTGTAGGGATACTGTATTACCCGGTTAAATTGAAAAGTCTCTGTTTACTCGCATATAATTTGCAGTTAGGTACTTACTTAACTTTGTAGGGATAATTCTATTACGCAACTAGTACTGTAATATTATTAAGCACGCGTGTGTTATAGTTCGGTTTATGGCCCTAAGATCGATGTAATAAGGCTCACTTTATGAGCAAGTGTGTTGAAAATTACAGTTACATAGTAATTTTCTATCTATCAATATAAGTTTTGGTTGTCTTAGGATATAAGTAGCTCTGTCCCCTTTTGTTTTAAGCTTTCGAGTGGGTGTTGTAGATTTAAAATGTATATTGTTGGGTGTACACTGGTAAGTGCTACAAATTTATCAGCATGCGGAGTTCTCATGTGAATTTTACAATTTCGAATGCGAATTCAAACTCGAGCGCTACGGAAATACGTCTCCCGACCCGGTGACAGAGGTGGTCACACAAATCGCATTGGAAAAGTGGTAATCTAATAAGGAAACCATAGGGCACACTTTGGTATTAGATGTTAAAGTTCATGATATTTTATAACAGGGTGAGGGTGTAAACAAGCTGTATACTAGTTGGTAAGTAGATGGCAGATTAAGAACAAGAAAAAAAAGACAAAAAAAAGTTTTTATTTGTATTTTTTTAACTCTAGCTAGCAGGTTCCGATTGAGTTTTTTTTACACTCTAAGTAGTACAAATAATAGTAATAATAATTTTGTAAGTATTTAGATAAATTTTAAGGGAATAATAATAAAAACACTTTATTGCAATAAGAAATCACATAAGTAACAAAAAGAAGCACACAAAAGGTGGCCTTATTGCTATGTAGCAATTTCTTCCAGGCAACCTTGAGTGGAAAAGTAATAATCGTCAGAGGACATAAAGGGATAGGGGGAGTGGGTGCGTCTTGAAGAAAATTATATTATATAATATAGATATAATTAAAAGAAATAGGAATAAAATAAGGAAAATTTAAAGATAGTAGGAGTGAGAAAGGAAATAAGATAGGTACCAAGAATAAGAAAGGAAATGCGTTCTGACTTGATCACTAAAAGATTTAAGAGAGCGAGCCTTCCTGATACCTTCTGAAAGAGCATTCCATAATCGAACAGCATGCATAGAAAAGGAATAGGAGAGGACATCGTGGAATGGGTAGGAAAAACAAGAGTAAGATTTGAGGAGGAGCGTAAGGTAGGTACATTGAGTGGAGGAGGTGTGATACTGGAAACACTCTTTAAGGTAGTGAGAAGTGGTTGGGTGGAAGAGGATGGAATAGAGAAGCGTAAGAGCATGTAAGTCCCTGCGCCGGCGAATTGGAAGCCAATTTAGCTTTGAGCGGAAGTGCGACACGTGGTCAAATTTACGAAGATTAAAGATGAAACGGATACACATATTCTGCAGACGCTCCAGTTTGTTGAGCATAACCTCCGAAAGATCCGTGTAACAGACATCAGCATAGTCTTTGACAGAAAGGAGAAGAGACTGGGCAAGAGTAATTTTGGTTTTAGTGGGTAAATGTTTCGTAAACGATTAAGTGAGCTGTATGCAGCAAATACTTTTTCCTAAGAGCATCGACCTGAGGAATCCATGAAAAACTATCATCAAAACTACGCCAAGGTTTCGAACAGATTTAGACAAAAGATCGACAGTGCCATCGAAAGTGATAGGAGGTAACCGCTCAAAATCAATCCTCGAGACGTAATATCCTTAGATGGGTTTACAGTAAGTCCATAGCAGCGAGATCAATATTGGTAGCCGCTATTGCACTAGGGAGTTCAGAGAGAGGTACCTGAGTATAAATTTGTAAATCGTCCGCGTAAAGGTGGTGGGAGCTTGAAAGTGAATGAGTGATGGAGTTGATAAATACAGAGAAGAGCAGAGGAGATAAGGCACCTCACTGGGGAACTCCGGCATCGATGTTACACCATGCAGATAAAGAATCACCAAAGCAGATGCGCTGCCGTCATCCTATCAGGTAACTTCTAAACTAATCATTTGCCGCTGGAGAAATATTAAGAGATTGCAACAAGCCAAGAACTAGGTCAAAATTAACAGAATTGAAGGCATTACTAAAGTCTAGTAACGTCAACAATCTAAGTTGACGCTTTTACATTCCCTGGCGTATATCATCCGTTATCTTAAACAATGCCGTGGATGGCTCTTGCGGAAACCAGATTGAAAAGGATTGAGGAGGTTATTTCTATTGAGATAGGCAGTCAACTGGCTGAAAACAAGTTTTTCTAGGACTTTGGATAGGAAAGGGAGGACGGAAATAGGACCTTATATATATTATACCTACCTAATTAGCATTTAAAAAATACCAAAGTGTACAAAATTAACTCCATACTATTACCGGTTTTCTAATTCGATTTGTGTTAATTCCCCAAGCCATACCCTGTCGTGAGTTATGATTTTTGATATAAAGACAAAATTTGGATTCAAATGTCAAATGAAGCCCATGTCCATATCCGTATTGTTTAGCCGGTAGACCCCAGCCAGCGTAGCAAGATGCATTAACTAGGATACGTTTGATTGAAGTCTGTTGGTGGGTGGGGAGCTATAGTAGGATTTGCGTGGTCCTTTGGTTAATTTAGGAAACTCTAGCGACCGCCCGCGTTTTCACCCGCGTGGTTCGCGTTCCTTTGGGAATATCGGGATAAAAAGTATCCTATGTGTTATTCCAGACTATAATCTATCTATGTTGCAAATTTCATCCAGATCCGTTCAGTAGTTTTTGCGTGAAAGAGTAAAAACATCCATACTCACAAACTTTCGCATTTATAATATTGTAGGATTAAAAATACTCTCGCACTGCTAAGCTATAACCGTCTCTTGCAATGTGTCTTTCACTACATTTAAGTTTTATGATTATGACAGACACTTTGTTTTATTACTGTTGCTCAATAACTGGGTCTCACGATATTTTATTTCATGACTTTTTGAAGACCGCACTTATAACTTAACATCCATTGAAAGAGGACTTAAAATATTTCAGTGAAGTAAATACAAAAAAAAGGCAGTTGTTTAGTATGACTATAGATAAACGAAATACTATTTGCCTTATCTACTGGTCAGTAAACTTAGTAACTAATTGAATGTTCTATTATTCTGGAATTTAAATAACGTTAAAAAAAGAAATTAACCCCTTATCTTATACAAAATCCTTAGCGTGCGTTTGACGGTTTGACGACCGATTTGGCCCAGGGGTGGATATCTGCCTTCTGCGCAAGAGGTCTTGGGTTCGATCCCCGAACAAGCCAAATATTTGTGTGCATGAATATGTATTTTTGTCTTGGACTGGGTGTTTTGTATTTATATTAAGTATGTATTTACAAACAAAAAGTACAAAATATTTAAGTAAGTATATATTTATCCGTTAACAAGTTTTTCATGACACAGTTTCTTTACATGGGCTTAGATAAATAATTGGTGTTATAATAAAAAGTTATTTATTTATTTAAAAACTAACGCGTGGTAGGTTATCAATAAAAATCAATAGTGTAAAAAAAATAAAATCAGTAATCAATTAGAAGCACCTCCGTGGCCGAGATCTCTAGAGGTCCCGGGTTCGATCCCCGGTCGGGTAAATATTGAAAACTTTTCAATATTTCTTCGGGTCTGGGTGTATGTGGTAATACCCGTCGTTTTTTCCAATTTCCATACCACTAGTGCTCAAGCTACTATAATTTCGTATTGGAACTATCTATGTGATGGTGTTTCATATTTATTATTATTTAAAAAAGCACGTACCTTTCTATAAAATATATAAAACATCCGTTAGCTAAAGAACTCATTAAATATTTAATTTCAATGAATAGTTAGTTACTCGTAGTTCTGGCGAAAACTAAAATAGGCATTTCATTTATCAATTGAAACCACGAACGCTTCTCAGCAAAAAAAATCTTAATTCTTTCTCCTTTTCGGACTTAATTAAACCTTCTCACGGCTACTTATTTGTCTACCAATTACGGCAAAACGAGGAGGAGTTTTTTTGGCTAAAGTAAATCATTTTTGTAATTTAGCACCGCTTTTTTTCTTCTGTTACTAAATTATCTTTAAAATAAAATAATTTGAATTGATAGTAGATGTACGTGTAAAAGCTTAAAAGAAGATGTTTCATTTTATATTCCGAACTTACTTTTTATCAAAATAGTGCCTAACTTTTGTCATTGTTATCCATATAAATTAATAAATAGTAGGTACGTACAGTGGTAAGTACCTACCTACATGTAAAAACTTTACAAGTCAATTTATTAATTGAAACCTAAATGTGGTACTCTTCATCAAAATAGTGTCCTAATTCGGCCTCGATAATATTTTCTCACGGTGATTTATTTGTCTACCAATTAGGCTGAAATGAGGCGGAATCTCTTTGATTGCGTTTACGTCTGCGTTGACCTCTCACGTGCCGAATTGTTTGATGACTAGTGTGGTAAAAGACTCAAGCTTTCTTTACTTAAAGTCGAAACTTGAGTCTCTTGGCGTGGCTCGATACTAACGGCCGGTTTCCGAAACGCCAATTAAAAATAAATTACCTAATTCCCAATTAATCTCCAATTAATTGTAGTTTGGGTTTCTGAAAGAAAAATGTGACAGACTGTCAACAGTCTGTTAAAAGTCTGTCAGTGCCCATACAAATCTAAACCTAATTGTGAGATAATTTTCGTTTCAGAAACCCAAGGTGCTTTTAATTGGGATTTAATTGTGACAGTCTGTTAGCTAATTTTAATTTTGATTGTCGTTTCAGAAACCGGCGGTTAGTCTCACGAGTCGTGAGTCCCTTGAGCTTTTTCAGTCCTTTGAGTCTTTTCAGTCCTGTGAGTCTAATAAGTCTTTTAGCCATTTAAGTTCTTTACTGAATTGTTTTTTTTATTACTGCAGCAAAGGGCTCGCAGTCGCAGGACTTAATCCTGAGTTCCTTTTTTAAAGACTCTGTCACGAGTTCTCGTAGTCCCATGGTTCAAACAAAGAATACTATATTGTTCAAGTCTTCGAGCAACGCTGGCCTTCTGTCCCGGGCCTTCCGTCCCGGAAGTTCAAGCCTTTGAGCATTGAGGTAGACTCGGACTCGAGTCTTTAAAAATAACTAAATCTTCAAATAGAACTCAAGTCTCATTATTATAAGACTTCAGATCTCGAGTCTCTTACAACACTATTGATGACTCTGTTTGTGTGTGTTTGTGTGGACTACTAATTACTGGACCGTACCGTACGATACGTGTGAGGTCACGTTTGTGTAAACGCTTATACAAGGTGTAAAAAAATAAGCAATAATATTTTAGGAAGTGATTCTACCTATGAAACAGCAAAACTTTTCCGTAGAAACACAGGTCAAAATATAAAAAAAAAGTTTCGTCATCCCATACAAAATGGATCAGGTTGATGGACAGTAGGTACCTATACCTAGTATGGGACGTAGAAAACAAATAAATTTTAAGTACTTGTAATTTGCCAGTAATCCAAAACTTAAAATGCCCCATTTTGGGGAATCGCAGCCTTAACGACATACCTATAAAAAATTCAGAGTGACCCGACCTTTTGCAAGCACGGACAAAGATCTTGACTGAACTAATAAGGTAGAGAACCTGGTTGAGAATTCCGGGAGTAGTGCGCTCTTAGTGCGCTATTCCATATTCAGCCTTATCTTCACTTAACATCAGGTATGATGAAGGCTAAGTGCTGCCCCGTTATGAATAAAATAAAACATAATCATTTTAATAACACGAAACAAAACGTACGCGCAAAAATGTGATAAAGTAGCAACACGATTCTTACAAAAAAGTAATAATAAATTTATAACAGCATAACAGCTTTCGCTTCTCGACTTCAAAAAGATTTCTTTGAAGATGCAGGTTCTAGCTTGAGGCAGCTAGATATCAAAGGTTCCCGAGCATTTATACGGCGCAAAATCAGCTAGAATAAAACTGATTGGATTCGACTCGACTGCTTAGGGTAATAATGGCTGGTAATCTGTCTATTTTATTCCATTCCTCATTATTTAAACGATTTTTTTTAATTAAGGTAAGTTGTTGTGATAAATCACATCGGCCGCAGTATGAGTTTCTGACTGCCCGAAAAATAGTGAACCTAGTGAGGTTTTCTCAGCCGTTTGTCTCGTGATTCTGTTCCGTTCTTATGGTGGCGCCACTGTGACCTATGAAAATGGTCATAGTTATTATTGCTATATTTATTGAAATCTTAGTTTAAAACTTATTTAGTTTAGTTATCTTTACTACTAGTCTTACTCCCGCGGCTTCGCCCGCGTGGACTACACGACGTTATCCCGCGGGATTGTGATATTTACCCGGGATAAAAAGTAGCTTATGTCGCTCTTCAGCTGCTAAACTATTCCCATATTAAAAATCACGTCGATCCGTGGCGCCGTTTTGTCGTGAAAGAAGGACAAACAAACAAACATACATTTACATTTTATAATATTATAGTATGGATTTGTGCTCTTTAACATTAATCTGTGTTTATTATGTAAGAATTTTCTTTGGTCTACTCAAGTACTACTCAAATAATCTATTGAAACATTTGGAACCGATTCAATAAGGAAAATATTGCTCCTTTAATAGCGCTGCTCTTTTGAAATCATCAATTTTACAACGCGTATGTTCATACTCGTAAATGTATTGTACCTATCTTTCCGATTGATACTTTCAAAGAGTAGCGCCATCAACCTATCTTTTTCTGACAGCTACCTCTATATCGACAATCTTTTCTGTTCCGGTGAGAGCGGCGCTTTCAGGCGCTTTGTATTATTTACTTCTTTTTGTAGCATTTTAACCGGCCCTGACTTCTAAGACCTTCAGCCGACAGCAGCGCTATGGTTGGACAACAACTGGACAGCAAAATAATATTTGAAGAAAACACTTTAGTTCCAGTTTTTGGTCACCGTAACAGAAAACATTGTCGCACTGTACCTGCAGCTGAAAGACGTCCTCAATGCGTGGTAGATTTTTTTTTGTATAATATTATTATTATATAATAACTTTAGACTATTGAGTGCTACAGGTTGGTGTAACCCCATTCTAATTCAATATTCTCTCAATATATATCTAAACTAGATAGTACTTACATACTACAAATACATACATTTAAATACATGTATACATTTCGGTTGGTGGTAGAACTTGTAATAAGTCCGTCCGGCTTGCTACAACCATTTTATTTAAGTTTGTCGCCATAAAAACGATGTTATCAGCATTGTAAGATGTGGAAGTAAGAGATAAGATAGCCAGTTCCTCAGTGTCTAAGGATTCCGAGAGTAGATGCACTTCCACCTTCAGCCTTATCTACGCACTCAACACCAGCACTCGTACCTCAGTCGTAGCATGACATTTCCGAGACGATTTTTGTCGACCTCAAAAGTCTATAATTGACATACAAACAATAGGTTTGTCTACGATGAAATGTCATTTTTCACGTTTCGATATAGACAAAACCTTTCTCGAGTTCATCATGCTACCCGTGCTGGTGTGCGCTACCTCGTCGTGGAGTGGATAAAAAAAAGCATTGAATATATTGGGAGTTAACGCATAAGACACACATACACACAAGATAATATACACATGTAAATTTTTAAAGGTGCTTTCTTTTGTCAAATTTATTATAATAAAACACACCTCTAATAATTGATAAATCCTAATTGATAGATCTCTCTCAAAGCCAGTGTCCGACAGTCACTCCCCATCCTCTCGGCTTTATCAATAGCATTTAACTGTATCAATAAAATAATTATCCAATCATGGGGCAATTTACTCGGTTTGTCCCCAAGTGGCCTGTTTCGCTCGTACTTGTGTTTATCAGAATGTGGCTGTCCCTTTCTGTTTGGAGCGGCAACTGGCGAGGACGCTGACTCTACTTGTCTGGCTGTAGGGTGACCAAAATTTAGTTAGTGGGATAAATAAGTATTAAAAACAAATATCTTTAGCAATTAAATATGCGTGTACCCCGGTCAACAGACAGACAGACAGACAAAGACAAAAATTCAAAAACTATATTTTTGGTATCTGTTTCGCTAATATAACCTTTTATTTCTAAAAAACTTTTGTTAATGTAAAAAAGATGCAGTAAATATATTATGTGGTATGAAAGCGTTTTATCGCATCGATGAATAAAATTTAAAACTTCGAAACACGTTGCATACAAAAAAGAACGGTCGTTTTTCAAAAGACGTTACATTAATAATATCAGATTTAAAATGTGATTCCAACCCCATACACCGTGTAAAAACAATAGTTTCACTGTTTAACATACTTACTACAATGTAATTTAGTTTAAAAAATATTGACGTCACCGTTTCCCCCACACCCCCATCTTTAGGAAAATCTTCCTAGATGACTACTTATACTTTTTTCATAAAAATGCAAGGAAAAAAATTATGTTAGGTCATTTAGGGAAAGAGGAAGATTTTCCTAATGATGAATAGGATAGGATCAAGAATAGGATCATTCCTATTCTCGCTATTCACAGTCACCCTACACTACACCCAACCGACCAGTTATCTTTGACCCGTCGTCCAGTTAAACTAGTTTCAAGGTCTAGCCATCCAGCTTGGTTAAGCAAACGTGAACGTTAACCACCGACCGGCGGCGGATGAATAATGCAATTACGCGGTTATTAACGAATCGTAAATAATATTGTACGCGTTAAATGTCGGGTTTTAATGGGAATTTGAATTGAGTATTTTGTCTTTATTATTGGATGACTGTGGACGTATTTTTTAAAGTGTGTGTATTTTACGGTGGATGCTGCTTTGCAAAGTGAAGATAATTCTTCAAAATGACAAATATAATTTATGCCGCATAATAGTGTCTAGTGTGTGTTCCTATCTGACCTCCGATTCGGTCTGCTCCCAGACCAAATCGGAACGTGTGTAGCGCTGTCGGGACGTGTGTAGCGCAGATTTGGTCTGGGAGCAGACCAAATCGGCTGTCGGATCGTAACGTAGACAGTATAAATGCGCTGCGCCTGATGGCGCTTACTACATAATCTATGGCATATATATGCTAAAAAATAAAAGCTATTCTATGCAGCAGGCCTATTTATGCTTACACAGAATCACACAGTCCTGGGTTCGATTCCCAGTGGGGTACATTGTATTTGGTTTGGTTGGTGGTAGGACTTGTTCTTATAGTTCCTCTGGCTGGCTACCACCATCTTATCTAAGCCTGTCGCCATAACAATGATGTTTTCAGCATTATTGTGTTTCGGCAGTATGAAATAAGATAGCCGGTTCCTCAGTGACTAAGGATTCCGGAAGAAGTGCGCTTCCACCTTCAGCCTTTATCATTCTTGTAACTAGTGTGTAAAAAAGCACAACAATTGAAACACGATTGAGACACGATTATGACTAAACGTTAGCAGAATCGGGCCACAGGTCGTCGGTCCACCTTGTAGGGAGCCTGCCCACGGAACGTCCCACGAGAACCTTTCCGCCCCATCTGCCATCGGTTCTCCGCGCTATGTGTCCCGCCCACTGCCACTTCAACGAAGCAATCCTTCGAGCGATGTCGGTTGTTTTAGTTCTCCTGCGGATCTCATAATTTCTGATTCGATTGAGCAGGGAAATACCAAGCATCGCTCTCTCCATTGCCAGGAGCAATGGAGAGAGCGATGCTTGGTATGGTTGGGTGACCTTCGAGCCTTCTTATGAGACCCATAGTAAAAGACCTGGGTGCCTACCATTAACTCTTATTGCGGTTTTGTTTAGGACCTAAACTGATCTGCTTCGCTTATTCGTACCACGACAGCTTAATATCAATGACAGCGATTCAGTGATCATTCAATGACATTTCACAGCCGCTAAGCTGTCATGTAGGCTTATTCGACTTATAACTCGGCCAAGCTAACATGACACCTGCAGGTTATACCCGTCCCTCTCACTCTCCGGGCATGACCGAATCGAGTGAAAGAGAAGAGTAGAAGAAATAAGGACACAAATCGTTTGGTCATTCACATTTAGCAATTCATTTGCGATCCAGTTTTTAGAAGGTCAGAGTACGAAAGAAAGCAATTCATTTTAGGAACCTATTCTGCATCGCGCTGTTTTTGAATCGCTGTCTTAAAGTTGATGGTAGGCACCCTGGACTGGGTTAGCAACCCATTTGCTTACAGGAGAAAAATAAAACGTAACCACGGAGCAATATCTTTATTATTCTGATCACATTGACTGCTTCTTTACAATTTACCTTTTATGAAACTATAGTATCCATACCAGAATCACAATTACAATGACACTAATGACCTTTTATCTAGGTACTGTACAAACAAACACTACCAACCACATATCTAAGGTGACACTTGCTTAATCATATTAATCAAATACAGACTTTATCTGAATACAATAAAGTTTATTTCAATTTCAACCTTTCTCTAATAATTGTGTGTCTCAAAGTGTACATACAAGATTGTACAACAATACAACAAATTATGAACAATTGTTAAAAAAACGCTACAACAGTAGCATAATCTGTGACGCTACTGACTATAAAGTACTTGTAATTGAACTCGAGTTCGCTCGCTTGCTGAAAATAGCAAAGTTTTTAATTAAAAAAATATTTGGGAAATCATATTAAATATTAAAAGAATTGCATGATACTTATTCCAAAAAAAGATGTAAATTTTTAACAACCCTTCAGAGTAGACGTAATAAACATGAAAAATTTACTAAACTAAAAGATTTTCGAAACTCGTCAGAAAGGAATTTTATAGATTGCGGCCTTCACGGTATGAACAGTATTAAAACGCGTAAGTAACGAACCTCTTTTCGCATAGTTCTGCTGCCAAGGGCCTCACTCTTCCTGAAAAGATAGTACACCTTAGTACACCGATATACATTTTACCAGCTCTAAACTGTACCTTTCTTTAACTCCCGGGTTCAAACTACAGTATACCATTATTCGAACTTGGTGCTGTTTCTTTCGCATTTTAGGTATAAATAAAACTTGCTGTGTTTCGCGGTTTTACACACATAGGTCCCATTCTTAGGGAATATTGGGATAATAAAGCTTCTATGTTATTCTATAATACTCCATTTAGTAAATTAAAAGACTTTTAGTCAACAATCTTAATAGTCTCTCTCTTTATCTAAGAAATGCATTTTAAAATAAGAAAGATCAATTTTTACATATATAATCCTTTTTATAATATGAAAACATAGAGTTATTTTGAAGAATATTTTACTATTGCATTTTATATTAAAAGACACGTAAGATTGTTTAGGTGAAATCATTTGCTCCATTATATAGACTTTAGAACCTAATCTATTATCTATGCAGTATTATATTATCTGTGTCTATGCCTAATTCATACATATCTTTTCAGCCGTTCCGCCATGATTACTAACGTAGCAACCATCCATCTAACTAAACATTCGCCGTTTTTTATATTACATAAAGGAAGTAGCAAAACCAAAGTACTTATAAATGAGTTGCTAAGAGACTTTTTATTTCGTAATTCACGTATACAGCTGAGGTGTCCGAGTGGTTAAGGAGTTGGACTTGAAATCCAATGGGTTCTACCCGCGCAGGTTCGAATCCTGTCCTCAGCGATTTTTTTTATAGCACAATTGGTGCATAGGGAACACATCGCCTTAGATTTCTAAGTTAAAAAGCTAAGAAATTAATGTCAATTGTTTTTCCACAAAACAAATAATGATTTTTTTTACAAGCACGTTTTTTCTCATACTTTATTTGTTCAATCAATTAGTTTTTTTGTATTATAAGTACGTACAATAAAAGCAAAAAAAAAACGTAAAATAAGAATAACTGAAAAGTTTTTTCAATTTTACCTTCATTGTACACACATACAGAGAACATAAATATATAAAAAAGTATAAGAAGGGATATATACAAATATATACTTTATCGCGATTTCTTCCTGACAACGATGGACAGGATAAGAAAACAAAGTCTGATGGGGAAGTTAATTTATTTTATTATCCTTATGAAAATTCGTTGACTCTGGTATTCTGTAGTAGAATAACAAGTTGAAATTCGGCTTAAATATATTTAAATTATCTTTTTCTATTTAGAGGATTGTGTAGCAAACGGTCTCCATACAAAAGTGCGATAAAATTCCATCTTCTAAACTCTAGGGCTTTACGTTTTGTTTTTTTTTAATATTCATTGTAGATTTGATTTTTTGTTTTGTCTGAGACTAAGGTGCAAATATTTTAAAATCCATGATAAATATATAAAAAAAAACAAAAGGTACAGCCCTAGTAGGTACTTATGCATTACAACAACATACCGAAAATTCATTGCTGTATGTTAAGGTTTAGTTAGAGGGTGGAAAACGTTATCGCCGTTTGTATGAAGACCGTTTGCTACACAATCCTCTTAAAACAAAAACAAGTGATTAAAGATTTTGAATTATTTTCATACATTCACAATGCATGAAAAAATCCCGCCAGCCCTACTTCCTACCTATTGCAGGGCTGGTGGCCTTTTCTATCACAATTTTAGAACTGTGTTTGTTTGTGTGTTTTACCATCTTTCTTTGAAAACGAGGTAACGGATCGATGTGATTTGGTATTATTCAGCTTTGAGCTGGAGAGTGACATAGGCTACTTTTTATCCCAGAAAAATATCACATTGCCGCGTTTAGGTATATTTACTTTATCTCGCAAGTAGTGATGGGCAGTGGATAAATACTCAAAGAGTAAACACTCGGATATTTATCGAAAATGGATAAATACTCGTTTTTATCCGTTTTTATCTGATATTTACTCAAAATCACGGATAAATATCTTTTTAGCTGTATCCACGCACAACTTCTGTTTTGCTGGACTAGATTTGACGAATGTGAGCCGCTTTTTATGGAACTATTTTGACAAGAAAACAGCAACGCAATGTTAAAAATATTAAATAATCCAAGATGGCGGCCAACTTTTTTGTTAGTGGGCTGATTTTGATGAAACTCGGTTTTAGGTACTATTTAAAAAAAACAGCAACGCAATGTCAAAAATGACAAAAAATCGAGTTTCATCAAAATCAGCCCACGAACAAAGAATTTGGCTGCCATCTTGGATTTTTAATATTTTTGACATTGCGTTGCTGTTTTCTTGTCAAAATAGTACCAAAATCCAAAACCAAAGTACCAAAATGTTGTCGTAATAGAGTCGGATATACCACTATTTTTTTTAACCAGCGAAAAATAATTTTGTTTTTCATGGTGTCCTTCATTTTCAATTTTTCAGTAATAAAAATTGCATTGTGAATGCAAGAAGAAAAAATATAAATAACTTAAAATATTAGATAGTTCTTTTGCTATTATTCATTATTTGTAATATAAAAACGCAGAAACACATATTTTATCTTAAAAATACTAATTACCTACATTCTAATTTCAAAAGTTACGTTAAATAGAAATAAAAATGTTCAAAGAGTATTTATCCGCTCTTTTGGATAAATACTCGAGTAAAAATGGATATTTATGAGTATTTATCCATTTTGAGTATTTATCCGGATAAAAACCCATCACTACTAGCAAGTAATTACTAAAGTGGCGACACCTCGCGGCGGCATGTAACTGCACCGTATCTTATCAGCGGCATGTAAGCCGCTTATCGGCTTACTCGGTTGACGCACGCGTATGTATACATTTTACACCAAATTACTTGGACCGCTGGAATTTTGCTGACGTTCTTTTAGTATAGCTGCTTATCTTAAAAGTGACATACGTTTATTGACGTATGTAATTGGAGAGATTTTGTTGATAAGCTATTTAGGAGGTAACGAAATACTACTGCTTCCCGCGGTTTTACCCGCGTGGTACCCGTTCCCGTAGGAATATCGGGATAAAATATAGCCTATGACACTCAGGAATAATGAATTTCTAACAGTGAAAGAATTTTTAAAATCTGTTCAATCGTTTTTGAGTTTATCCATTACAAACAAAGAAACAAAAAAATCGAATCTTTCCTCTTTATAATATAAGTACCTCCTTAAAGATTAAGTGACACTATTACTAGGGAGAGCAAAACTCCCAAACATCTACTATGGAACTGCAAATCTCTAATTCCCAAACTCAGTATCAGTATACAAAGATGAAACTCTATCCTCCTCATTGCAAATCGTGGACTAAAATTAGTCCTGGCTTAAAACTGGTATTAAACTGGTGCTGTCACTTTTATTTTCCAAATGAAAGACAGAATTAGCATAAGTTTTAAACCAGGTCTAACTTTTAGTCCACGTTTTGGAATAAGGAGGTTAAGGTTAGGAGTAGGACTCTGGACTTCTTGGAAGCCTCCAGAGGCTAAAAGATTCCTTTAATATGGGAAGTTGCTTCTGTTAAAGCTGATGAGTCTCTTGCGCCCGTTCTTCTTCTCAGCTCTGAGTCATGAACAGGTGGTAGGGCAAAACTAACGATTCAAATCGCTTGTAATAATTAAGACAAATTGATTACCTAAAGAATATTTGATTCCCGATTACTAGTTTATTTAATGATAAGTACTTATTATTTTTTTTTGTTTTGTACTAACTTAGACGACCTCCGTGGCCGAGTGGTGTACGCACCGCTTCTTAAGGCGCCGCTATCTCTAGAGGTACGGGATTCGATTTCCGGTCAGGTAAATATTGAAAATTTACTTTTAAATATTTCCTCGAGTCTGGGTTTAGGTATGTGGTAATACCCGTCGTTATTTCCAATTTTCATAATACTTAGCCCAAGCTACTACAGTTTGGCATTGGAACAATGTAGGTATGTGATGGTGTTCAAAATTATTATTATGATTTATTTATTAAAATACAAGTTACATAACTCATATCTTATTTTCGATAAGTATAATGCAGCTCGTTGTCGTGCCGTCATACGAAATGTTTGCACAAGTGTTGCAGTGCCGGCAGACTGCATGTTTTGAGTCGTGGAATGCACGATATAATAACACCACGTTAGCACTCGGAACAATTTATAAATACGAATTGTAAATACAGCCATGTACCGACTGTTTGAAGCATAGTTTAAGTTTGCTAAAATCTTCTAGAAATTCGTTACCTACTGATCTTTCGCGCAATTACCAGAGGGCCTAGACAAGTGTCTTTCTATTATCGATATCGCCAGTAGAATAGACAGAAAATGTATGGGATTGACATTAGCGGTCACGTGACATTTGGATCGCTAATAGCAATCCCATACATTTTCTTTCTATTCTACTGGCGATATCGACAATAGTAATTAGCCACTTGTGTATAGGGGCTGGACACTCAGAAAGTTTTGAGAAACTAAAAACGAACTTCTACTTATGGAAAAAATATTTTAACTACCTAACGCCCGAATTCTCGTTCGCAAATCATCTTTGGGAGCGTCTCAAACATCATGGCATCTCATTATACGTTTGACATTTAAAGTGACAGGGCGATGTGTGAGACGCTCCCAAAGATAAGTAGCGTATGAGTATTCGGGCATTAATCTCTTCATAGAACTCTCCACCAGTCTCTATACAAATTTTCATGCGTCTGAACCAATTTTCGAAACATTTTTTCCAGTCCGCCAGCGCCGCAGACACTTCTTCCACGGCCTTCTCGAACGCTGATAGCGCGTCTGCCGGCAATGACACCTGTATCCCTTTCAGCTGATTTTTATTTTAGGGATGAACGGTAGATGGTTGCTTTTGAAGGTCCTTTATCCATAAAAGCCATTTGAAGTCGATCAAATGACTCATCAGGTTTTAGGCCACATTTAAAATCGTAGAAAATCATCGCACTAAAATGTTCTCGATGAATGAGACAAGATAATTTAATTTGGCTCTCGAAAAATGTAGACGGATATTCAAAATTCTTTTTTCGGTGTTCTGTGGTCCCACGTATTAATCCTAAACTTTTTCCGGGGTCGTAGTGTCGATATTAATTAAATTGTTATTCACTGACACAATATCGAATGTTTGACGTTGTGTACACTCATTTCGCCAATTAATGTTTCGACTATCATAAATAATACATTATTGCTTAAACTTTGGCGACTCGGTGTGCATGGTGATCTCCTACGAGGGATAAAGTCATATATAGAAGGATTCAAGCGGTCGTTTTGCGTGTCGTCACAGTTTAAAGAAACCAGTTCTGGTATTCCTCAGGGATCCCACCTTGGGCCATTATTATTGTTTAATATATATTTAGATGACATAGATTCTATAGCTTGCGATTTTAATATGCTACTTTATGCATATGATACTAAGATTTTAAGAATAATCAAAAAATGTGAACAACTTCAGAATGATCTTAAAGCATTTGAAATCACGTCTATACTTTATTCGGTAAAGTACTAGTAGGTACGTGTAACACAAATTCGTGATTTAGCCGTCATTATGGATTCTCAATTAAAATTTGTTTCTCATATAAATCACATCTTGACAGTCTTATAAGCAGCTAGGATTTATATTAAGTGTGACCTTTCAAATCTCGTTTGACATATAAAATACTTTACAATAGCTGTTTTGTCCGCAGTCATTTAGAATTTGCATGTACGGTCTGGCATCCACATTATAATAAAACATAGTGACAGAATAGAAAGGATTCAAAAGAAGTACTTGGACTACTAAACCTCACTTAAAAGATACAATACAATGTCCTTGGAACTTCGTCGCAACTATTTTGATTCTTTAATATTGTTCAAAGTTCTTAGCAACGTGATTGATGTCCCCGCCCTTTTACATAATAAATAATACAAGAGTACCCCGTAGATGTGAGATCTAGTATTCCACGCAGCAGAACCTTTTATGCTGCAAAATATAGTTTTCTTAAAGAGCATGCAATTATGTAGACAACAAGCTTTGTCCCTTGGTCTTATTCTCTTATCCGTCTTTGGCATCATTTAAGAAATCTTTAACTCAGTATTTAAAATAATAATTTTAATGATTCGCGAAATAATTGGGTACACTCTGCTTTTATTTTCTTTATTGCTTAATAATTGTGTTAATGTAGGAAATTTTAGGTCGTTGTTTAAAATGTAAGTAGGTATATTTAAGAAATTATGTATACCTTATGTTATGACTGTTTGTTTCTGTTAAATCAATGAAAGTGCTATTTTTTTTAATAATATGAGCCACCACCTCATTGTAATTAAGAAACAACGACGGGTACCACTTGAACCTTAACACGAGAAAAAATAGAAAAGTTTTCTACATTTAAGCGTCCAGGAATCGATCCCGGGTTTTCAGAGATAGAGGCACATAACACAATAAAAATGAACGGATATTTTAGATTTTTTAAATTACTCGAAGCGTCCTTTCATTAAATAAGGAAATATCCTAGAGTTAGATTATTATGAATGAATGGCGTGAGCGCAAGCCTATTCAAAAATAACCGCATATAATTCTCACGCAATTTTCACAAATAATTCTTACGTTATACGAGTGAAATAAGAAATTTAAAAACGTCTTGGAGGGTTATTGGCAATCGTATACCAATTTCATGCCCCATTAGTGGTACATGCGCCGTCATTCTCTGCGCAGTACAACCACTACTATTCGACGACCTTATTACAATGTCTTAAGGTTGATATTGTAGTGACATTCAAAGTTTATGCGATTCGAATTGGCCGAAGCATTGACACGTTAAACTCGACGAAAGGTGAGATAATGCAATAATGCATTTCGTTCACGACGACTGACGATTAGCGCCCGTTGAATTTTATTTGGTGAGCCATTAAAAGTACGAGTAAATTATTTCGTGAAGCCAAAAGTATTGGGACTTTCGAAAGGATTATGAAACACAATTTTATAATCGTGCTATTGAACAATAATAGCATTTGATGTCATACATAGCAGTACAATTTTGACATACAATTTACGATCACAAGTTAGAGAGCGAAGGAGAAGCGTATTTTTTTTTTAAATAATCTTGTAAGTAAGCACTTACCAAGAAAAAGCTTCATAAAATTAGAAATGTGAAGCGTTGTAGTAACACTGGATATCATTAAGATCATTCGCGAGTTAAAATCAGCGTGCAAAAGCACTTTACCTGTCGATAACTGCCTCCAAATCAGATTACCCACCCTCCGAACGAGGGGATCACCCTCTCTAGTAAGAGGTACTGCCTTGCTGCGACGAATTATTGTATTATTTTATACAAGCTTAGTTATCTTAAAATCATCCCATTAATTTTAATTTAGCACAATTATTTGTAAAAATAACATTAGCTGAACATGAAAATAATTTATTCGTCTATAATGATGCAAAGATGTAGGTAACGGAAGAGGTACTCACACCAATCTAAGGAGATGATCACATTGATATTCTGAATGTGTTTCTTAAAAGCACTCATAACAAACTAAACATGTTATTTTGTTGGTTATTTAGCGATTGGGTAATGCTAATGACGTTCAATTTCTTGTGTATAATTATTAAATGTTTACAAATAAAATAACATTTTCACTTTAGGTCAAATAAATTTCGTAATAAGACTTCGTCGTATTAGATCGGCACGCCACAAAAATAGGAGGGTTACTTTAGCCAATCCCTATTTTGTGTAATTTTGGGCACAAGTGTGTTGCACACAGCGTTTTCACATGTCAGGTATAAAGTTGGTACGAATATAAGCACTTTTTGCGTTCGCTTGCGTCTCATATTTTTCTCTCGTTACAGATTTTGACGCGTAAATTGAAATAAATGCCTGGATTACAAGTATTACTTGCGGTTAGTCAATTAGGTATAAGCATTGATAGTGTATTATCAATGGGTATAAGTAAGTATTTTACAAGTGAAAGCCAAGTAATTTTTTTTTTAATATCAAAATAAACCTTGAAATATGCATTATAAACTGAACTGATAGTCTGATAGCCTATAACACTCCTCTCTTTGCGCTGCGTCGGGGGTTAAAAATAAATAATTTTACTGACGGGAAAGTAATTTTCCTCTTTTCCTTTTTACATTCCTTCCACTTTGCACTACCAATCTGCACTACCGGTAGTGCAGATTGGAATTTTTTGTCCTATCAGCACTACTGTACTAACAGCTGTCAAACTGGCAGTGTCGTTAGGAATTATTTCTTCCCTTTTGCACTACTGTGTAGTAGTGCACAATGGAATTATAAAGAGCATTACTTTTTCATTCCCAACCGCACTACCAAACAATTGTGTATGCGAACTCTTAGCTTCTACGGTTTTACATTATTTATGAAATGTCATGAAGAATTTATGAAATAAAATTGTATGTAGTTATCATTAATTAATATGCGCAATTAATAAATTGCGAAAACCAAAACGGACCGTAATTTGTATTTTTTCATGTATACCTAAATAGCTTTAGCTCGCGGCTTTTCCCGCGTGAGCTAGACGATGTTTTCCCGTGTGGGAATGATGTATTTACCCCGCAGTAAAAAGTGATAAAATACCTTATAGGCATATGCTATTCTTGGCGATATTCTATATCTGTGACAAATTTCATCAAGATCCGTTTTTGATTAACAAACATCCAAACTTTCGCATTTATAATATTTGTAAGTAAGATCCTTATAATGGTGTGGTTGTAATTCCTAACCTAGTTTAGCTTTATATAAAATAAAAAAAAATGTTGATCATGACGTTTTGAAGCAATAGATAAAATAAAAGAAATTTACTTAAATTAGAACCTTTTTCTTCAAAAATAGTTTAGCTTTTTAGGAAATAAAAGAATATTGGAAATATTATAATTGAAGCAATACATGTAAAATTAGTACCTACCTCTTTTAACACTTTTATTAGCTTCACTTGTAACTAAGTCACAATGTAAGAAAATATTGAAATTCAATTTTAACCAACTTCTAATTGTCGTATTGATTTGAAACTTTGCAAGTCTATATGAATCCGATGACAATACAATAATTTGCTACCATCGAGCTGATCTGATGATGGAGTCAAGAGGTGGGCAATAGA
The DNA here is from genome assembly GCA_949710035.1 of Crambus lathoniellus. NCBI lineage: Eukaryota > Metazoa > Arthropoda > Insecta > Lepidoptera > Crambidae > Crambus > Crambus lathoniellus. The sequence goes on along the minus strand of OX453301.1, from coordinate 9,781,483 downwards.
ACTCTTCAATGGCTGCTAGGAAACCCCTCGAGTTTAGGCTCCGTTGTTTCGTTCTGACGAGACTTATTAGCTGCACTTGGTGGTGAGGATCTGATGATGGAGCAGGGAGGAAGCCAGTGGCACTCCTTAATGACCAATAGCAAACACCTCGAGTTCTGGCTCATTTGTTTCGTTCTGATGAGACCTATTCGCTACACTTGGTGGTGAGGGTCTGATGATGGAGCAGGAAAGAAGCCAGTGACACTCTTTAATGACCAATAGGAGACACCTCGAGTTTGGGCTCATTTGTTTCGTTCTGATGTGACCTATTCGCTACACTTGGTGGTGTGGGTCTGATGATGGAGCAAAGAGGAAGTCAGTGGCACTCCTTAATGACCACTAGGAAACCCCTCGATATGGGCTCATTTGTTTCGTTCTGATGAGACCTATTCGCTACACTTGGTAATGAGAGTCTGATGATGGAGCAGGGAGGAAGTCACTCGCACTCCTTAAGATCACTAGGAAACCCCTCGAGTTTGGGCTTATTTGTTTCGTTCTGATGAGACCTATTCGCTACACTTGGTGGTGAGGGTCTGATGATGGAGCAGGGAGGAAGTCAGTGGCACTCCTTAATGATCACTAGGAAACCCCTCGAGTTTGGGCTCATTTGTTTAGTTTTGATGAGACCTATTCGCTACACTTTTTGGTGAGGGTATGATGATGGAGCAGGGAGGAAGTAAGGGTTCGGCTCCCGCATCTGGTAACTAATAGACTCCACTTGAATTTGTAAAACTAAATACATACAATCACGTCTTTGAGTTATAATGTTTACAGGGTAGGGAGACACATGAATGGACTGTGAAATCGATTACCTTCCCATACATAGCTTGCTATTTGTTAAACTAAAAAGTAAAAAAAAATATGTAGTTTAAAAACTATAAAAATACACTTTTATAGGAACAGACTAAAAAGTACAAAATAACCGTCTATTCAGTAACTGAAATTAAAAAGCGTGGTGCGCCCTTTGCAAAGCATGCATTCAAGTACTTAATATTGACCACGCGCACCACGCTTTTTAATTTCAGTTACTGAATAGACGGTTATTTTGTACTCTTTAGTCTGTTCCTATAAAAGTGTGTTTTTATAGTTTTTAAACTACATATTTATTCAAAGATAATTCGTGATATTTACTTGAAAATGAGAAGCTATTCCAGCATCCATAATACTTAACCTGTTCGAACGGGGCATTACGGCTCGGTATTACATCTAATTACTTAGTTGGCATGGAACCAGGTACGGATTTTCCAGAACCGATTCTCCGACACAGTATTTAGGCCCATAACCTTCTCCTCTCTTCACCTTACTATAGTTATGACATAAATTGAGAATCAGTTCCAGGTATCTCTAAAGGCGCGCGTGCATGGTCATTTTTTTAGCAATAAATTGCCTGGCAACTGTTATGGATAAATCTGGAACAATTATGTGGAACGATGTTACGTGGTATTGTGTGGCCGTATCTCAGCAACAGGAGACATTTTGGCATCGCCTTTAATTGCTTGGTGTGGTACAATTGACGTCATATTTGGCGCGGATTGACAGGAATTTCGCAATTTTAGTTGCTCGTGTAAGCGCGCCTTAATAACCTCCTCAAAAGGGGATATAATGATTGGGTGTTACCTCTAATTAGTTGGTTCGTAAACGGGACTCGGAGGGTTCCGAGCTATAGAGCGGGGAGGGTTATAGCGGCGATCCGGGGCACGCTGCGCTGGGATATCTCTGGTGGTATTGACACATTTTACAATTCAACTTCTTTTCATTCATACTGCATTTCTTTTGCTATGGTTTTGTCTTAATAGCGTTTTGAAGTGTCCAAGATAAACCTAATAAGTAGCATTGTGAATAATAGCCAAGCGTAGTTATATTGTATTATAATTTTACATTTTACAGCTAATTTATCTGAAGAGACGGTATAGCTAAAATGAAGTGTTTGGGAGTTGTGAGACTGGTCGATTATTTCTAACACTTCATTTTCAATAATAAAAATTGCATTGTGAATGCATAAAAGCAAAAATAATTTGAGACGGCATAGATAGGATTTAACGAAGTTAGAGCTAATAACTATTTATAGTTTATTCCAATCGAATAATAAGAAATTAATGAAAAATAAAATTGTGCTTTTGCCAACAAAAAAAGGGTTTTCCAAAATTAATCACGTTTCATCCAAACCGCTAATTAGCCGGCGAATCCGAATTTACAGTGCCGTTGTCACATCGTTTAATTCGGGGCCCGGTAATTACGTGGGCCCGGGATAATCCCCTTGCTTCGGTAGTCTGGGGTTGGGGCCACTTGGGACTTGGGGAGCCCTATCATTTATTTACGATTTTTTAAAAGTATTATTGCGTTTATTAGAAAATTTAAATAAAGATAAAAACTCAGCTATCGCAATTTAGCACTATTTAGTTTTATACAGTTATTTTTTACTACGTTTAAAGGTTGAATACCTGCGATGCATTCGCAGTATTTTTGTAGGTTCGGTTAGGTTAGATTGGTGATCAAATAAATGGAACTCAAAAAATAACTGTGATAGCAGAATTTATTTCATGGGAACTGAATTAGCAGGGAATTATTCCGAAGTGTTGTTGTCACGACGACGTTGGATTTACCTAAATGCGTTCACTGACCTAAGGCCAAGCAATAACGCGGGGCGTGGGATAATGCCTAGACCCAGGATAGGCCACTTGCCCCGAGAGTCTAGAGACTGGGGACACTCGTGACTTTTTTTAAAGTTTATTTGAGACAACCAACAATTGACCAATGTATGGTAAGTACTTAAATAAACTAAGAACTATGAAAAATACTAATAGGACAATCAACACCGTTATCCACCACTTAAATAAGAGAGTGGGTACCTGCTTATTTAACCTTTTTTGAAAATACTTAAATAGTAAAAGAGAAAAACAAAAAACAAACTAAGAAATACAAACAAGAGGGGCTATCATGCATGAACGAACATCGATATGTAATAGATATCTAATATCAAAATATAAAAAAGTGACTTGAGAAGCACTTGCTATAAGTATTTATTTTTATTCACGACTCTCAGCACCGAACGTTTATATTGAACTTAGGTTTGATAATGTTATGTATGTTGAAGTACGAGGTTAATGTAAACTACAATCTCATTTACACCTTTATCAAAGCCATATTTTCTGAACAAAAATTAAAATACCTGCTACGTAAATAGCCTATTCCAAAATTCATAATCATATTTCATGGAAATGGAAACCACTAATTAGCCATCACGCCGTTCCAAAGGTATTCCACGGTGTATAATGCAAGGCCCGGCAATTAGGGATGTGAATTATTTTTTTTCTTGCGATAAATCGAAAGATCATATATAAGTTTTGTAACAAAGTGTTTTTATTTTAATTTTTTTTGCAATAATTCAAAAGTTATATCAAAATAAAAATTTGTTTTTGAATCCAGAACCGAAGACACTCTAAAACAGCTCCCGAACAAACACGAGCGCGTGTGACGTCATAATGTTAACTTTCACTCATTGCAGTTTAAACTGACATAAGTCAATGATGTTTGACATATGTACAGTGTTGGTTGTTCTATATACTCAAATACATACCTATTGAAATGTCGAACCTAAAATGTTATCGTTCTTGTTTCGTACCCATGTGTACAAATACTACAAAAAGAACTAGACAAAAAATTATTTTAAATGTTCCCCAAGACCAAGAACGTCGGAACAAATGGTTCCAAGCAGTAAACCGTCATAACCCCAAAACAAAATCGATTTTTTTTTGTTGTGAAGATCATTTCGATGTAAGTATTTCATAACACCATTTTTATTAGGTAAGTAATTATTATTTATCCTAGTGTATAATCAAATAAGTAGAGTTCAGTCAATATTTTTTTATCTGGACTCCAAAATAAATACACTCTGCTTTTCACTTCGATTGCAAGGAAATAAAACAAGGATTAAGCATATACAAGAAACTTTAATTAATTTTAATTCCAACACTTCGTCAAAATAGCTTAACAAAACACACTCCGCAAACGTGTTTACGTTTGTTTTGGTTCTTCCAAATCATAAAACTTTCGTAGTTATGTGCTGAGATAGATTTTCTTCAACTTAGACGGCAATATCTGTTCAAATACATTTTTCGCACTTCTTTCCATTAAAGTCTCAGGCGAAATCATTATTTGTTCGTCACTATTACTACTCGAAGACATTGTTTAATAACTTTCATATAACTTATTGAATTTTCTACCGCAACACAACAAATTTAGCTACATATGTAGTTTCTAGTTTTGTTTGACTAACTAATTAGCTTCCCGCCACCCTTTTTTTTTTAATTTTCCACTATGTGACGTTCGACTAATGGTCTGAGCCGTAATGCCAAGTTATTTAAAATTTTTGCGTTTTATTTTTTTAAGTAAATGTACGCCCTGCATTAATCCTTATTATGTATTAAAAAAGTAATTCATATGTCGTAATTAAATTAAGATATAACCTAAAGGAGACTGGGCACCTCTGGACCAAAGGTTAAAAAATAAAAGTTGTGCGGCCACTTAAGAATCTAATTCTAAATGAAAGTTATGAATATGTGCTTCATTTTTTCTTATGGGCATAACTCTCAGATGTGGATAGTTCAGAAGATAATGTTCATTTTTTTATTAAAAATATTTTTATTTTGTTCATGATATAAAATCCTGAGGGAGATTGAGAGTTTCTATGGACAGTAAACACAACGTACAACTGTTGTACTCCACGCAAACACCTGTTGAAAGTAAGGCTACAGAACCTAGAGCCAAGCTTACCCGACACTATACCGAAGATAACCCAGACGTCAGCCTGTACAAGATTAGAATGGCTCTCAAGCAGGTCAGAAACAACATACGGCAGGTGATGACGGAATCACAACAGAACTTCTGAGAGCGGGCGGTAAGCCAATACTTAAGGTCCTCCAGAAGCTTTTGTACTCTGTCATCCCGAGGGCAAAACGCCAAACGCATGGGGCAGAAGCGATGTGATGCTGTTCTTCAAGAAGGGTGATAAGACTCTCTTGAAGAACTGCCGACCCATCTCGCTTCTGAGCCATATCTACAAGCTGTTTTCGAGAGTCATTACGAATCGTCTCGCTCGCAAGTTCGACGACTTCCAACCTCCCGAACAAGCCGGGTTCCGAAAAGGCTATAGTACCATAGACCACATTCATACGCTGCTACAAGTTATACAGAAGACCGAAGAATATAACTTGCCACTTTGTTTGGCATTCGTGAACTATGAGAAAGCCTTTTATTCGAACAAGACCTGGGTAGTGCTGCAGTCTCTCCAGAGGTGCCAAATAGACTACAGGTACATCGAGGTGCTAACGTACTTATACCAAAACCCCACCATGTCGTTCCGATTACAGAACCAGAGCTCTAATCATATCCAACTACAGCGAGGTGTGAGACAGGGAGACGTCACTTCTCCGAAACTTTTCACAGCTGCGTTGGAGGATATTTTTAAACTACTGGACTGGAAAAGGATTCGGCATCAACATCAATGGCGAGTACCTAACATACCTGCGGTTTGCCGATGATTTAGTTCTCATGGCTGAGACCTTGGAAGACCTGAACACAATGCTCGAAGATCTCAGCAATGCTTCCCAAAGAGTGGGTCTTAAGATGAACATGGATAAGACGAAAATCATGTCCTATGCCCATGTTGCATCCGCTCCAGTTAATTTTGAGAACATCACACTCGAAGTTGTTGACCACTATGTCGACCTGGGACAGACAATCCAATTAGGTAAGTCCAACTTTGAGTAAGAGATCTCTCGTCGAATCAAGCTCGGATGGGCAGCGTTTGGGAAGCTCCGGCATATTTTCGCGTCCAAAATACCTCAATGTCTCAAGACTAAGGTCTTTGACCAGTGTGTGTTGCCAGTTATGACTAAGGAAGCGAGACGTGATCTTTTACTATGGGTCTCATAAGAAGGTCACCCAGCGAGCAATGGAGAGAGCGATGCTTGGTATTTCTCTGCTCGATCGAATCAGAAATGATGAGATCCGCGGGAGAACTAAAACGACCGACATCGCTCGAAGGATTGCTCAGTTGAAGTGGGTGTGGGCGGGACACATAGCGCGGAGAACCGATGGCCGTTGGGGTGGAAAGGTTCTCGAATGGCGTCCGCGAACTGGACGACGTTCCGTGGGCAGGCACCCTACAAGGTGGACCGACGATCTGGTCAAGGTCGCGGGAAGCCGCTGGATGCGGGTAGCGCAGGACCGATCGTTGTGGAAATCCTTGGGGGAGGCCTATGCCCAGCAGTGGACGTCGTACGGCTGAAATGATGATAAAATTGATAAGGTGAATGTGTACAAACGCTTAAAAACAGGAAAACAGTGATCTAATACAAAGAACAAAAAAACTGCAGAAGCCTGTATTATGTGAACTTGGGTGAGTGAACTTATAAGAAATCTTAAGGGTGCGGTCACATCTGTCTAATGCCACGTGATAACGCGCCGTATCTATATGGACCTGTTATAAGATAAGTGTGCTTCTGGTGCATACATTTACTATGAAAACCGAACACGTGACGTCAGACGAATGTGATCGCACCTTAAGAGTTACATAAGTCCACATATAAACACAAAAAAAAAATTATAAAACAATGTATTTCTATCATTTTTAACGTATTTTTAGTGAAACTTAAAATATTTAAAAAAATCGTAACTCTAAAACTATCCATGGTAGCGAAGTAAGGTTTTTAAAAAATGTAAGCACATATCACTACCATTAAATAGAGGCTACTTCTAGAAGTGGCCGCCAGTTTTTTTTCTTGGTCCAAGCTCCATAGTTTTTTGCCCACTCTCCTTTCATAAAAATAATATCACGTAAATGAAGCTGTATTGTGTAGTCTTAAAAGAAGTTACTTTATGCACAAAAGCATAATATCCATTTTATGCAGCCTTACTAGAATAAAAAATTTCAAGTTTAGGTAGTGGTTTTTAACCGACTTCAAAAAAAGTAGGTTCTCAATTTAATCTGTATTGTATGTATGTATGTAGGTATGTATGTATGTTTGTCCGCGATTATCTCGCGTTTGGCCGAACCGAATTTGATGCGGTTTTCAGGAAAGTATTTGTTACATTTAGGAGAAGGTTTTAGTATATAAACCGACTTCAAAAAAGGAGGTTCTCAGTTTGATACGTATACAGGGTTAATTTTTGAACACAATCCAAATTTTTAAGATCGTCTCAGAATCTGTAAGTGAACAACTTTCTCCTAGAAACATGGGTCGAAATACGACATAATTTTTTTGACTTTTCATACAAATCAGCCCCGCATTGTCAAAAATGATAAAAAATCCAAGATGGCGGTCAAATTTTTGTTTGCTGGCCGATTTCGATGCAACTCGATTTCTAGCATGACTCACCAAAACGCGACATGATATGATAAGTTATCCGGTTTAACTGTCAAAAGACTATGGGTTTTGACGTTTGAATGTCAATAAATCGCTTTATCATCATGCGATACATATCGAGTTTTGGGTGGTCATGCTAGGCTTACAGACTGATTACACGATCGATTTAGTATGTTTCTAGAAGAAAGTTGTTCATTTACCGATTCTGAGACGAGCTTAAAAATTTGGATGGTGTTCAAAAATTAACCCTGTATGTATGTAAGTACTTACCTATATTTGTCCGTGATTATCTCACGTTTGGCTGAACCGATTTTGATACGGTTAATAAAAATGATAAAAAATCCAAGATGGCGGCCAAATTTTTGTTTGTTGGCCAATTTCGATGAAACTCGATTTCTAGTACTATTTTGACAAGAAAACAGCAATGCAATGTTAAAAATATTAAAACATCCAAGATGGCGGCCAACTTTTTTGTTTGTGGGCCGATTTTGATGAAACTCGATTTCTAGTACTATTTTGACAAGAAAACAACAACGCACTTTTAAAAATATAAAAAAATCCAAGATGGCGCCCAACTTTTTTGTTTGTGGGCTGATATTGATGAAACTCGGTTATTGGTACTATTTTGACAGAAAAATAGCAACGCATTGTCAAAAATGATAAAAAATCCAAGATGGCGGTCAAATTTTTGTTTGCTGACCGATTTCGATGCAACTCGATTTCTAGCATGACTAACCAAAACGCGATATGATATGATAAGTTATCCGGCTTAACTGTCAAAAGACTATGGGTTTTGACGTTTGAATGTCAATAAATCGCTTTATCATCATGCGATACATATCAAGTTTTGGGTGGTCATGCTAGGCTTACAGACTGATTACACGATCGATTTAGTATGGGAAGTCCAAAAATTTTTGTCGTATTTCGACCCATGTTTCTAGAAGAAAGTTGTTCACTTACCGATTCTGAGACGAGCTTAAAATTTTGGATCGGCCAACATACAAAAATTTGGCCGCCATCTTGGATTTTTTATCATTTTTGACATTCTTGCTATTTTCCTGTCAAAATAGTAGCAATAACCGAGTTTCATCAAAATCAGCCCCCAAACAAAAAAGTTGGCCGCCATCTTGGATTTTTTTATATTTTTAACAGTACGTTGTTGTTTTCTTGTCAAAATAGTACTAGAAATCGAGTTTCATCAAAATCGGCCCAGAAACAAAAAAGTTGGCCGCCATCTTGGATTTTTAATTATTTTAACATTGCGTTACTCTTTTCCTGTCAAAATAGTACCAAAAACCGAGTTTCATCAAAAACAGCCCACAAACAAAAAAGTTGGCCGCCATCTTGGATTTTTTTATATTTTTAACAGTGCGTTGTTGTTTTCTTGTCAAAATAGTACTAGAAATCGAGTTTCATCAAAATCGGCCCACAAACAAAAAAGTTGGCCGCCATCTTGGATTTTAAATTTTTTTAACATTGCGTTACTCTTTTCTTGACGAAATAGTACCAAAAACCGAGTTTCATCGAAATCAGCCCACAAACAAAAAAGTTGGCCGCCATCTTGGTTTTTTTAACATTGCGTTACAGTTTTCTTGTCAAAATAGTACTAAATATCAAGTTTCATCAAAATTGGCCCACTAAAAAAAAAGTTGGCCGCCATCTTGGATTTTTATTTTAACATTGACGACATTTGACGACCTCCGTGGCCGAGTGGTGTACGCACCGGTTTTCAAGGTGCCGCTATCTCTAGAGGTCCCGGGTTCGATCCTCGTTCGGGTATATATTGAAAACGAACTTTTCAATATTTCCTTTTCCATAACACTATTAAGTGCTCAAACTACTATGATTTGGTATTTTAACAATGTATGTGATGGTGACTAATATTTAATAAAAGAAGCTAAAGCCTAAATATAAACCTATTAAAAAAAAGTGCTATTTTAAAAAAGACCTTGGTTTACCACGTAAACTCTGTGGTACTGTTGGAAAATAGTTTAAACATTGTGACGTCACAGCTAATCGTGGAGCGTTTATAGCCGGGTGATCTTTTTTCAAATTTCATCAACTTTTAATTGCTTATAATTAATTAAAAAAAAGTTTTTTTAAGTTTTTCCATTAAATATCAATATTATTGTTAATAAAGTTTTAAAAAAAAATTAAAAAAAAAAAATTTTTTTTTTTCACATCACCAATTACGCGAAACCCGGGACAATCCTCTGCCCCGGCATAGGCCCCTTGCCCAGGGAGTCTGGGGAGCTCAGGCTTGAAGAGTAATTGCTCCGATTTTATATGATCGAAGAGTAATTGCTTTAATTTAATCACGACTTGTGGTTTGCTGATGTTTATTTCGAATTTAGTTTTCTAATATATTGGCAAGTACAAGTTGACAGTAAAATAACAAACTCAATTTTACACCTAAATTGAAGCCATTTTTTCTAAAGAAATTAATGAAGAAAAATTAAAATGCCTGCTAAATTAGCCAGCAAGCCATTCCGAAGTGTCATTGTCACGGGGCGGCGGCGTTTAATTCATTGCCCGGCAATGACGCGGACCCCAGGATAATCCCCTGCCCCAGGATAGGCTCTTGTCAAGGGAGACTCGAGCTTGAAGAGCACTTGCTATAATTTATTCACAACTTTCTGTGTAGATGTTGTGTAATGAATGACGTTTATTTTGAAGATTTGATTATCATGTAGGTATACAAGAATAACGTAAGTTGCTAACTCAATGACACATTAATTAAAGCCCTATTTTCTGAAGAAATTAAACCCGTTATGTAAAAAGCATATTCCAAAATTTATAATCATATATCGTGAAAACCACTTATTAGCCAGAAAGCCGTTCCGAAGTGTCGTCAGTCGTTGTCACGGCGGCGGCGTTTAATTCAAGGCCCGACAATCACGCGAGACCCGGGATAATCCCCTGCCCCGGTAAAGGCCCCTTGTCTCGGTAGTCTTGGTACCCTCGAGACTTGAAGAGCACTTGCTATAACTTATTTACGACTTTTCTTTCCGAGGATGTTGGAAAGTGGAATATATTAATTAAGTAAGTTTGTTTTTATTGTTATCTTTTTATGTGCTAATGTTTAGATATAGGTTCCTATACAATATTTTGAAGTGGATGTAAAATTCCTGATAACAAAGAACAGGGTCTTTTACAAAAAAAAATCTTTCATTTCCTACTCCCAAAATAAAGCTTAAATTGGACCGGAAGCTAAGAGATTTTAAGTGATAAATCGTTGTGAGCATCCGTTGTGAGCATCCGGCGCCGCCGCAATCCCGGTGGGGGGGGGGGGGGGGGTATTGAGGGGAAGGCTTTCGACAAACGGACCTTTTCCAGGAAAATGGGACTTTTATTGTTTTTACGGCGCTTGTTAGAGGCTCGATAGCACATTTTTTTTAACAAATATAAGTCAAATAATAAGTATTCTAATAATAATTTATAAGAAAAAATATCAGCTTTTAAAGTTTTGCAAAGAAAAGTATGGTTTTGTGGTTTTTAAGTTTTTAAGTTTGTTCTAGGTCGGTAACTCGGAAATTATTTGGAATCTACTTTTCTCTAGAACGTTGGTTGAATTTATTTGTCTTAAGTAAGTATGTCATGTTTTATAAGTAAGTCATGTTTTTTTTAAACCTTTGTTATAAATCTTTAAAAAACTTTCAATTTAGTCGAAGTAATTACGAGTAAGTAGGTATATCTATTTACTCATAGGATAGTCTGAACTCAGAGTTGATGCAAACAAAATCTCAAGACTAGGTACTACGACTTTTAGATAAACATCAAAAACATCATCATCTTATCGTCTTTTATTTGAAAGTGCAATTGACGCAAAGTTATTCAGCCTATCGCCAAACTTTTAAGACATACTTTTCTTCAAATAGGTACAAGTTTTGGCACTTCGAAACGTCGAAACTTCGTTGTCCAATTTCGTAAGTTCCGAAGTCGTAGGGCCCGTTGGCAGTGCGAAGTTATGAGAGGAGTTAGGGACCGTCAGGGAGTGCCATAGCCGGAAAAGTGCTGTGGGACTTTTTGTTGTTTATTTTGTGTTCTTGTATTACTTGGGCGTTTGTTCTTTTAATCCGATTTATAAAATATGTTATCTTATCACACCGCATTGATTTCTGCAGGTAAGCTATAGGTACTGATATAATAAATGTGAAACGAGGCTCAGTTAGTTTGTGTGTTTGTCCGTCTTTCACGTCGAAACGATTTTTAATATGAGATTTGATGATTTTTGTAATTGTTGTTGTTGTTTTTACTTCTTTTTTGTAAGTATCTACTTACTAGAAAAACATAAGTAATATTTCATTGTTGTAATTTTTGTATAATTTTAGAAAATAAAAATATTTAAGTAAATGCAATAAGGTCAACCATAACTTCATGTCAATATAAGTACCTTATCAGATATACCTAAGTACTAGTATTTATATCAGAATTATAAAATATCATCACAGAATTCTATGACAATAATAAGGATAATAAAGTGTCAATTAAAAATGAATAATAGCACCATTTCCTCAATCCATCTTAATATTATCGTTCACTTTGACACCGCGTTTCGGACCAAAATGTCGGGTTAGCTTTGTATGAGAAATTCCGAATACTTATGTAAATAAAAAACGAGCATGGCGGGCGCCAGACGGGGCTGTACAATATTTCATTGAGCATTTGGAGTGATACTTTCAATGGTATTGAAAAGAAAAGAATTGAATGGGTTTAAGCTTAAGGCGCTGATTCCCGAAAATAGGGTGTTTTAAATTATGGATTACTCGCAAACTACAAGTACTCAAAATTTGAAAAAAATATATGTTATTTAACAGCTACCTAGCTACCTACCTAGTGCTTCTGGCCGTATTTTTTTTATTAGTGATATTATACTCTATCAAATAAAATCCCAAACACCCGTCTAATAATATCCAAATATCCTATTACTTGCAGTATACTTGGTTTTAGTTAATGAAAAACATATAAAAATAATTGTATTTGAATAGCCGAGGGATTCCAGCCGTCATAAATTTAAAAAAATATTTAAATTTATGACGATATTAAATTATTTTTAATTTAATTGTGATTTTCGATTTCGCGGGGCGCTCTCGCGAGTTCACAGTTCACTGCCGGCTGCTGCTGAGTCCGCACGAAGTGAATCAAGCGCGGCCGAGCAAGCGTTAGCGTGCCTATTTCGGTCGGGAGTCCTCGCCTTTAGCTTTTCACGTGAAACTTTATACTCGAAGAAATTGTTGCGAAGCAATAGAGCCGCCTTTTGTATGCTTCTTCCTACTGTTTTCTTTTTGTGTGTTTGATGCGCTATAAAGTGTTTCAACTTTTATTAATTTATAAACTCTTTTACCTCCTACATATAAAAAGTAAAATAGTCAGATACATATGCCGCGTTCCGAATCACGCCAATAGCGCTATTAGCGCGAATCCATATGCAAGTAGCACAGAATAATAGCAGTAGGTATAGTGCGACAAGCTTTTCTGTTCCGGTGATAATCTTTGGTACTAAAACAGTTTTCATAGGACAGTCCATTTTGACAGCTAATTTCGTATTGCAAGTGGCTCCTCTGTCACAGCTGTCACCGGAACAGACAGGAGTGTGGGACTATACCTACCTAAGTAGTACAAAACCCTATTTTTTGTGAGATATTTTGTGACTAATAAATTGGGTCGAATTGGCGCTACAACGCTGTCAGCATGATTCGGAATGCTAAGCCTTTATTTAAGCTGTGAATTTTGTATAAAGTAAACCGCCTCTTAGTGTAGGCAATGAACAGATTCTTTGTATGGAGACCCATACACTAATTCCTCAGTCGATGAAACTCTGCTGGGTTATAAAATAGCATGAGCCATAAACTTTTAAATGATTATCCAAAAAAAAACTTAAACGGAAGTTAGGTATTTATACCTAAATAAACAAATCTGTTTATATATTAAACCGAGTAATTTCTCAGTCCAAATTTATTTTACCAAATAAGTTATTTATACTAGTATGTGATACTTGATAAAAATCCAAAACTTTTTTCAAGCATGAGTATGCTTGGCAAAATGGTATAATTCCGTTAAAAAGTTCGACAGAGACATTTTTCAGTTAAAGTCACCCTAATTGTTTTATTAAAATTTGGTGTTTCTGCTGGGATATTTTTTTGGATATTTCATATTATTGCTTTTATACGTTACATGAATATGGTTGGTGAAGAAAGTTTAGACGGAGCATTTTTCCTAAAAAAGATATCAATGAAATAAGACTTTCATTAAAAAATACGTAACCTTCTATTATTATTAGTTTTTGGAAATTTATACCATACTTTTAATTTATTGATACTTTATCATGTTGTAAAGTTTTCTGTGACTGAGGAATTACTGTGGGGGTCAACTAGCTTCATTGACTACACTATCTGTGGTCTTGTGGTTAACACCACCGATTTCAGAGCAAGAGGTCCCGGGTTCGATTTCCAGCATATTGTATTCGGTTTGGTTGGTGGTAGGACTTGTTCTTAGTCCGCCTGGCTAGCTACCATCATCATATCTAAGTCTGACGCCATAACAATGATGTTTTCAGCATTTTGTATTCCGGCAGTTAGAGATAAGATAGCCAGTTCCTCGGTGATTGAGGATTCCGGGAGTAGTGCGCTTCCACCTTCAGCCTTATCACCACTTAACAACAGGTGTTATGAAGGCTAAGTGCTACCTCGTTGTGAATAAAAGAAAGAGTAATTAAAGTACTACCTATTCTGTTTTTTTTTTACTTTGGTAACTAAGTAATCTAGGCTTGGTTTGTGCTGGCGAAAAACGCAATAACATAGGTACAAGTAGTACAAGTAAAAAAAATAATATTGACCAACGTCACCCATACTTCCACATTCCCGTAATAAGTGCCCTCTCTCGGTCGAAGAAAGAAAGAGACACCAATATCTCTTTGCAGTAACGAAAATGAGAGAGAGAGACAGCTTATAGGCCTTCCGGGAATACGATTGTATCTACAGCGCCGGCGCATACCCGTTAAGAGCTTTTTTATTCGTTTTTTATTTATTTATTCATAACACCTTTTGTCGGTTTTTTTATATGTTAATTAATTTCTGTTAGAGGATGGACGTAAAATGAAATGAACGTGTAATTATGGATGAGGTATTAATTTTAATTTAGTACCTACCTCTACCCTGGAGCTGGAGTGTAATTATAGAGCTTTTAAACAAAGTCAACATCGAACTCAGTAAATCCAACTGATAACTGCCGAATGCCACACGATGATTTTAAACCTCTTTCAAGAATATTGACAAAGTTGGGATCTCGTCTACATCATTATGTCGAGGCAAAGGGCATAATTATATCGTTGATTGAACTGGGCCGATCGAGATCGATTTGGTGGCATTTAGTGATTTGGCCGATTTTTTATAATTTATTTGTCGAGTCATAGTCCTAGTCATTTATTCACAAACAATAAACATTGTATCGGAAATAACATATTAAGTACAAAATTAAACAGAAAAACAAAACACAAGAAATAAAATGTATTTAAAAGATAAGTAATAATAAAGTAGGGCACCAAAACTAAAGTAATGGTTATTAAATTATATCATTCATCATAATAATAATAATGACTTTATAACTTGAGTACTATTATTTATTCTGTGATTTGGCCTATTATTAGTCACTTGGCCACATCAAGATATGGCTGGGCACATCGAGATATGGCTGGACGCATCGTATCTAATTGTCGTAATGCAGTTCCTTTCCGCGACGTTTGTGGTGCTTGTTGCGCTCGGTCAGCTTTTTTATTTATTTCTTATTTAAAATAAGTACACAAAGAATAAACATAAAACTTTCACGCAACTGCGTACCTAACAGTTTGTCGGCGAAATATAAATAATAGGGTATTTTACTGTTGTTGAAATGTAGATATTTAATGATGACGTTAAAAAATATTGCAATTAAGAATGCCAAATGTAAAAAAATAATTTGAATCTGTTTTATAATATAAGAATTATAGTCTGTTCGATTTTGACTATAGCTGTCTCTTTCTAAAACGAAATCTTCTATGGCGTGACTATGACGCTACTAACCCACTGACGTCATTAAGATAGCGTCCTGTCCTTGTCTAATTATAAAGTTTGAAGTCCTATATCTTTGAAAATATTCAAGATAATTCAAAATGAAAACTTGTTTTGTGTAGCTAATATTTCGAAAAACATTTTAAAGAAATAAAAAAAAATCAGTAAAATACCGTATTATGCTCTATTACTAATGAAAATACACTACATTATCTTAACTTTACTTGCTCTGTGTTTACGTGTGATAAAGATGGTGGACAGGAAAAAACCACCGATAATAACAAATAATATATCAAAAACACTTTATTTTTCAAATCATAACATATTAAGCCAAAGTTAATGCTATAAAATACGCTTTAACCAATTTCTCCATATTAAAAACAATCTGTATCAATTTGTTTGAAGTCATGTTCTATCTAACGGGTAAACAACATAATTTCGCTATTAGATGCTTCATCAGATTGCACCTAATGGGTTTGCTCACGCCATAAACTAATCAATAACATGGACTGGACATGACAAACGTGTTTGTTTTCACGTAACATGCTAATGTCATAAACGTTAGATAAACGTGTTGGTACTTCTCGCCCAGAGATAGGCATCACGCAATATGCATTCTCTATAGCTGGAGGCAGTGACATTTTTTAAGACTACTTCTTCAGATTGTGCAAAAAAGGCAAATAATGTAATTTATGGTATCGTATGGTATGGTAAGTTATGGTAAATGAGTATTCGATTTTGACCGCGCGCAGACTTATCTGGCGTGCACTCTAGTTAGTAATCTATGTCCTTTCACAAACCCAGATAAGCCTGAAACTCTTTTTTCTCGTAGATTTTTAAAGTTTCTAAATATATGCAAAAACATGTTTCAAATTAATAAAGCAATGATGCTAGACTTTTTCATTTCTCAAAACCCATGTATGGGTCGTTCGGCTTAAGTGGGTCGTTTAAGGTTTTACTTTTGACCAATCACTGCAATCCGGTACTGTACGCTCGGAGATGTGTCAAGTTGCATCAACAACATCACACCCGTCCGTCTCGAACTTGTGGTGGCGGAATTCGAAATTTAAACTGTATTAATTACACTGTAACAGCATTTTTCGAGTGGTTGGCTGGGTACACATGTGTGCATAATCCGAGTAATATGACGATATAATGTTTAGGACGTCTGTGTTCCTAATCCGGACGTACAGGTAAAATACATACCGTTATACTTCTGGACGTTGCTAATTCTACTTATCCATCCCTAAAGAAGGCCTGTGCACCAGCAGTGGAAATATTAAACGGCAGGCGATGATAATACTTCTCTCGTCTTTATGTCTGTGTATGAAATACTTACTAGGTACCCTTGTAAATTCGGACCGAATAGCACTAACTATGACCAGCATAGATCCAAAAATAGAGAACAGTCATAAGAAGACGGCAGCATCGTCTTCTGGAATCCTTGCTATTGCGACCAACAACCCTTTTGCAGAGTTCGAAGGCTATGTACCTAAGATCAGAGGTAATGTCAAACCAAACAGAAAACGTGTGGTGAAAATTCTTCACCGAATAATGCAAACGGGTGTTCGTTTGGTCGTATTTGGCTGCCGCCCGTATTCGGTTAACGACTATGGTGTGCCCATATTTCACCGATGTAAACGGCCCAATACAAGCCGAAAGCGGTCGCCATATTCGGTGGACGGCGAAAAGATATTATATTGATCACAGGAGAACTAAAACAACCGACATCGCTCGAAGGATTGGATCGTTAAAGTGGAAGTGGGCGGGACACATAGCGCGGAGAGGAGGAGGCAGTTGGGGCGAAAGGTTCTCGAATGGCGACAGCGACGTTCCGTTTTAAAAGGTGGACCAAAACAATCTGGTCAAGGTCGCGGGAAGCCGCTGGATGCGAGCACCGCAGGACTTATAGTTGTGGAGATCCTTGGGGGAGGCTTATATCAAGCAGTGGGCTTTCGTTCGGCTGACATGATGATGATGATGAATATTGGACTGACTTAGTGGATTGTCTCAAGTATTGACTTCGTGTTAATGCTGCACAAGCTTCTTAATTCAAATGAAAAACTAATTTCGTAAAAAAAAATACTTTCTGCAAAGTCTTTGTTTGAATCTGTGTCACTCTCAAAGTAATGCAGTATTTTTGTAATACTAGTACCTAAGTAGCTAGGTTTCGTTCAAATTCAGGCATAAACCTAAAGACGTTATTGTCTAACGTACAAACAAAGCAAGCAAAGAGAAAACTGTGAGAGTTGCATTATGCGCGGTGAGAGTACCTTTCTAGCGTCGGTCGTTGCGAGAGCACGATTCGCAACAGAGCGTTTATATCAATCATGTCGCGGGCCGTCACGACGCCGACGCACGCGCAGACGGTTACGTGGCGTGATCGATTCGAGTGTTGCGAAAGTTTTTGGTTTGGTTCGCAGTTTTGAATGTATTTGGCAGTTGCCAATGCAGACTGAGGAGCCAGTGGCGCACTGGTTTGCGCGCTGCTTGCGATCGTGAAAGTTAAGCAACTTTCGCAATGGTCGATCACTGGATGGGTGACCAAAAAGGTATCATCTCGAGCTCCTCTGTGCTTCGGAAGGCACGTTAAGCCGTAGGTCACGGCTTCATTTGCTGACGTTAATACCCACCAATCCGCATTGGGCCCGAGTGGTGGGTCATGGCCCAATCTCCATATCCATCCATAAGGAAGGCCTGTGCCCCAGCAGTGAGGATATTAAATGGCGTATGATAATGAATGCAGACTAGCTTCTCCATGCGGTTGCACCTGCATAATAAACGTTCCAGTTGGGAAAATCGGGATAACTAACATAAGCTGAAATAATTTTCAAAATCGATTCAGTACCTACTTCCAGAGGTCAATCCCTACATCCCCAAACTTACACAACTGTTCCTCATATACTTATACTTACCCATACCAAAAATTACGTCGATCGACAAACAAACAATCACACTTTCACATTTTTATAATTTATGTAAGTAAGTATTATTTCACTGAAGTAGCCTGAGAGATTTCATCCCCCGTAGGTGGGCTAAGCTGCAATCTTGAATATTTTGACATTATGATGAGATGATGACGCTAGGATAAGAAAGAAAGCTTATTACAGACTATGAAAATGAAATCATCTCGCGGCTTACATACACATAAATCCTTAGGATTGGATTTGTTAACTACTACAGAACACAGTTCTTTACATAGCATTTTATTTAACATACCTATTCCTAAATTTTCTAACAAAAGTATGTACAATTTTCATAACAATTATAAAATATTAGTCATTCGTAGAATCAGTAATTAGTAGAATCGGTCATTTATAGAAATTGGTCCTACTATAAAGATAAACAATTCGAGAATTGGTCATTTATAGACATAAGCATAGATAGGTAGTCATTTCGCTAATTAGTGATTTGTAAAGTAAGGCTAAGTACGGTTACTGATAATGTCAGAATTGCGTTGATGATCATCTTACCCCCGGGGCGGCGTCTATATCTAGAAGATTAGATTGCACCATCTATGATATTTTACAGCCCACAGTCCGGAGTAGGTCCACATTTTCATTGGTGGTTTGCAAGGATGGATTGTGGGGTCCGCCGCTGTCGGGGGAAAAAGCGAAATGCCTTGGTTGGGCATTCAGAGCTTGTAAAAATCCGAAAAGATATCTTTGTGAACTGCAGACAGGATATAAAAAATAAACTACTGATTTAACTTAACTTTAATGAATATAATGTTTCAATATTCTGATTCAAGATGTTGTTATAAAGGTAAGTTAGGTTAGAGAAGGCTATAAAACCAGTAATAAGAAAAAGTTAGTTCAAACAGTGATTGAGGATTCCGGGAAGAGTACACTTCTACTTTCAGTCTTATCACCACTTAACATCAGGTGTTAGGAGGCTAAGTGCTACCCTGTTGTGAATAAAAATACAATAGAAAAATCTTTATTAAATCTGATCATAAATCTCTTCAGTTGACTCTTATCCAACAATTACACTCACCGATAAAGTAACAAGATAACACACATTCGAATGCGTGCTTTGTGGATATAACGCTGCACCATAATCGATACGACGGACACAGAAGGGGCTTACTACTGAAAAATAAGGGCAATAATCGAACGATTTTATAACTTCGATTTACTTAAATTTAGTCGTGAGGCCCTTAGCAGACGGAGGATAGTTTGAGCTTTGCGGAGAAGAGTATAATTTCATAAAGCGGAAGTCGTGAGGGCATCTTCTTATCCCTATTAAGGTGATTTGATCACGACGATCATGATTTGATCTTCCTTCATAAGTTACACTAATGTGCTGACTTTTGTCGGAAAATATTGTTTTTATTACAGGGGTTTATCATGGGATGTGGATCAAGAGTAAGCTCGCAGTTGGAAGTGATAACCGACTTCAAAAATTGAAAAGGAGGAGGTTATTTATTCGTCGCGTTTATTTTTTTTTAGAGTTTTTTGTAAGAGTAGACTTGTCGAGATCAAAGTTACAAATTAGGTTGAAATGAGAGGACCAACATGCGAGCCTCTGCATTATCGAGCTTCTCTACGCAATGAATATGAGATAACTAGGTCAGATGGATAATACTTTGCCGCCGCCGTAGAATCAAACATTAGTTAGGTACCATTGATTTTAATTTTAGAGTTTGTTTCTAAAGAAGTAGCTGTGTCAAACAACAAGTTTAAAGTGAGCTTAAAATAAAATGCCGAGCGCATTTATCACTATGCCGTCGAGCTCCTCAACGCTCCTAATTAACAACGAAAATCAGTAACCCAGTTCGGTAGGAAAAGTCCTTTGTCACCGTAGTCTCGTTCGGTCCAGTTTTCGGAGTTTACCCCTCCTGTCGGTAGCGGCGCCGGCGCAGGCGGGCGCGAGGTAAATCACTGTGTGTCGATGCGGCGGCCATTAGCAATGCAAATGACGCCTATTGAGAGGGTCCGGGAGGTACCGTCGGCAGAACAAACGAAAGATATATAGAAGAAAGAGTTTGTTGTGACATGCACGACTGTTAAAATTTCTAAACTATGTTTCAGGATTTGAGTTCCAAATGACGACTAATGAAAATACTAGGTATCTATGAAAAGCATTTTTGAGGCTATAACGCTAGTAACCATTTTTTTATTATCCATGTGACTTAAAGTCGATAGCTAAAAAAATATTTTTGCTGTTTTATCATTGAACATTTTCAATAAATAGCAATGATAATGCAATAAGAATTAAAGCATTCACCCGGACAGCCAGACAGACAGACCCCAAAGTTCTTGGGTTCGAGTCCCATCGGAGCTAGTTGTGAGACGGGTTTTCTAATACTCCATTTTCAACCGATAGATAAAATCAAATAAGAAACACTAAATATTATCAAATGCTTGTGGTTGTTGAATACAGACAGGAGCACCCAAAATTAGAATACTATTAAGAGCAGCTCGAAATGCTAAAAAGTATTTATAATTACGGACGTTAGCTCAATATAAAAGCAGAAAAAAAACCTGATCTCGTCCCTTTTGTACTGATTTTTCAAGGACACATATTTATAAAGAGATGACATACAAAAAATATAAATTAAATATTTTGTCTATGTTGACTGTACTAGAAATTTCGTCAGCATGTTTTGCCTTTGCGTGAGGCACCGCGGTGTGCGCTGGCGTTCCAATGTATACCGTACGTGTATGTAAATATCGCACGTGACCACCCATCTTAAGTTGACCTCTCACTCCCCTTAGATTCATCCTACTAATATTACAAATGCGAAAGTTTTGATAGAAGTTTGGGCATCAACCACGTAAAAACGGATGGACGGTTCTGAATGAAATTTGAGTAAGAGATAGGTTATAGTATGGAATAGCAAATACCTATGATACTTTTATTCTGATATGTACACGGGAACGGAAATCACACTAGAAAAACGATAGGATCAGTTTGTATCGAGTTAGTTATTGTAAGAGGGGTCTTGTTAAAGTGGTTGTTTGATGTATGAATTTGCGAGCATTCGTGAGAGACGTGTTAGTAGGATCACCTTGGTCCGACCTCGGTTTCGACACCGCACAACTAGTTATTGTTCTTGTGTTGCGCGTGAGCAGATTGCTGATGAGAGCATTCTATTTTTAAATTTCAATCGATGTGTCTGTGGGTATGAATTTAAAAGTTTAAGAACTATGGAATTTAATCTGTTTTGATTTTATGCTTATCATCATCATCATCATCATCATGCCAGCCAAACGACGCCCAAGGCTCTCCACAACGATCGCTCCTGCGCTGCCCGTATCCAGCGGCTTCCCGCGACCTTGACTAGATCGTCCGTCCACCTTCTAAGGGGCCTGCCCACGGAACGTCGTCCGGCACGCGGTCGCCATTCGAGAACCATTCCGCCCCAACGGTCATCGGTTCTCTGCGCTATTGTCCCGCCCACCCACTGCCACTTTGACTGAGCCATCCTTCGAGCGATGCCGGTTGTTTTAGTTCTCCTGTGTTAAAACTCATAATTTCTGATTCGATCGCGCAAGGAAATACCACAGAAAAGAAGTACCAAGCATCGCTCTCTCCAATGCTCGCTGGGTGAACTTGAGCCTTCTTATGAGAGTGAGACTCATAGTAAACGATCAGTCACTCCCATAGGTCATTACTGGCAACACAAAGACTTTTGTCTTGAGACATTTAGGTATTGCGGAAACGAATAGGTATATGCCGGTGCTTCCCGATCGCTACCCATCCGTGCGACGAAGATAAGCTTAAGGCGCTAATTGCCGTCCACTAGCGCCGCCAATTCATTTATATTTATTATATGTAAACCAGATAAATATTTAAAAAAAGGAAACAACCATTCCCTCTTAAATTGTCTCCTAATATTTTTTTTATAACCCTTAATAATATATATAATAATATTTTTTATTCTTTGTACTAAAACTAGTAACTTATAAGTAGTAAAATGGTTTTAAACCAAAAGTGGCCACTTTTGGTTTCAAACCATTTTAAAACTTATCCTCCTCCTTGCGTCGTATTCCTCAATGCTGAGGGTCGTGACCTCTCGGACATATCTTGTCCCTCACGATGTTTCGCCATTTGTTACGGTTGGATGCAGCATGGAGGGCATCGTGAAAATTGGTGTCGAGAGCGGTGCGGATCTGGTCCGACCAACGCATCGGGCTACGCCCTCTTGGTCTTTTGCCGTTGACTTTGCCAGTTATTATCAGTCTCTCTAGATTGTCTCCGTTTTTCCTGGCTATATGGCCAAAATAGTCAACAATCCTTCGAAGGCAGATGGTGGAGAGTCTTTTAGAGATCTTCAGTTCTTTGAGTATGGATGCGTTAGTCCGATGTGCTGTCCAGGGAATCCGCAGCATTTTCCTCCAGCACCACATCTCGAAGGCGTCAATACGCGCACGATCGGCTTTCTTCAAAGTCCATGTCTCGGCGCTGTACAGGAATATGGAAAACACTAGAGTGGACACCAGTTTGGACTTGGTTTTTATTGAGATATTCCTGTCCGCCCATATCCTGTGTAATTGTGCCATAGCACTCTTTGCCATTCCTATACGTCTGCGCACGTCTTCCTCACACGAACCGTTGTTGCTTATGCTAGAACCCAGGTAAGTGAAAGTGTTAACTATGTCAAGATTTAGTGCGCCGGTGAGTTCTAGCTTGTTCGTGCGGTCTACCACCATGAGCTTGGTTTTGGTTCTGTTTATGGAGAGACCCAGTTCTTTGCTGATTCTTCCCATCTTGTCCAGTAAAGTGACCATCTCGGTTTCGTTAGCTGCTAGTAAGGTGGTGTCGTCGGCATAACGTAAGTTGGTGATTTTCACTCCGCCAATTGTAACACCTCCTTCCCAGTTCTCGCAGGTTCGCCGCATTATATATTCACCATATACATTAAACAGGATGGGGGACAATATACAACCTTGTCTTACTCCTTTTTTAAAACTGAAGGGTTTTGAGGTTGCATTAGCCACCCGGACGACTCCCTGGTTGTTGTGATACAGGGCCTGTAATAGCACCGTAAGGTGGAGCGGCACCCCCAGCTCTGATAGGACCGTCCATAAGCAGTCCCAGTTGACACAGTCGAATGCTTTGCTGTAGTCGATGAAGCAAATTATAACCGGCGTGTCAAATTCATACGACTTCTCGATTAGTTGTCTGATGTTTAGAATTTGCTCGCGAGTGCCCTTGTTTTTTACGAAACCCGCCTGCTCCTGAGGTATTTGCCAGTCAAGGAAATGACGAATTCTGGCATTAAGGATGTGCAGAAGAATCTTGCTGCCATGCGAGATTAAAGCAAGCGTCCGGTAGTTGTCACATTTCCTAGTCGAGCCTTTTTTGTGGAGCGGTAGTATGACCGATTCCGTCCAGTCTTTGGGCCATTCGCCATGCTGCCAGATATGGTTGCAGATCTTATGCAGTGTGTCAATCCCCTTCTCACCCATTGCTTTCAGGATCTCAGATGTGATTTGATCCGGACCAGGCGCCTTTTTGTTTTTAAGTTTGTGTATCGCCACAGTAATCTCCGAGCGTAGTATTGGTGGTTCTTGTTCAAGCTCCTTCCAATCAGGCATGTTACGGTTGGATGTACTTGAGTCATCATAAAGTTTTTGACAATAATCGCGCCATCTATCTGCGATAGCTTCACGCTCCTGGATGGGATTACCGTCAGCATCTTCAATGATCCATGATTTGGGTTTAAACTGTTTTGAAAGAACGCGAACATTTTTGAAGAGGTCAGATGTATGAAGTTTGAGGGATAGACTTTCTATTTCGCAGCACATCCGCATTATAAAGTTGTTCTTATCTTGGCGGCAGTTCTTTTTTATGCTCTTGCAAAGGTCTGAGTACTCTTCCCTAACTTTTTGGTCTTTAAGTCCCTTAATTTTCACATCTTTCCTCCGTTGGATGAGGTCCCATGTATGATCGGTAATCCAAGTCTTTGATTTTTTTTCAGCCGTTTTAGTTGTTTTGCCTGAAGAAATTTGGTCTAAAGCCTCCCAAATGCTTGTTTTTAAATTTTTCCAATGAGAATCAGCGTCTATCTCATGTGGTGGATGTTCCTGGAGCTTTGCCTCTAACGCGCTTTGGAAGAATGATTGTTCTGATGGCTCTACTGTCCTGGGTTTAGGTGCTGGTTCTTTTTTTGGTGCTTTCAGACGAATAGAAAAGTTAGCAACCAGGAGATTGTGGTCCGAGCCGCACTCTGCACCGGGAAAGGTTTTAACATTTTTTACGGAGGATCTCCAGCGTGTGTTTATTATGATGTAATCGATCTGGTTTCTATATCGATCGCCTGGCGACCTCCATGTGTAGAGCCGTCTTGGATGATGTTGGAAGCATGTATTCATGATGCTTAGTTTCCTTTCTATGCAGAACTCTAGAAGTCTCACTCCACGCTCGCTTCTAGTGCCAAGGCCATATTTACCAACTGTTGCCCTGATGTGGTCATCGTTCATGGTGCTTCCAATCTTCGCATTCCAATCTCCAAGAATTAAAGTTGTTTCCCGGTTAGGTATCGAGTTCAGCGTTGACTCCAGTGCTTCATAGAAAAGATCTATGTCTTCTTGCTGGGCTTTCTCGGTCGGAGCGTACACCTGTACTATATTTAGCGTGGTAGGATGAGTGTTCAGTTTCATTGTTATGATTCTGTCAGAAACTGGGTTATATCCCAAGACAAATTTATTCATCCATGCAGGTAGTAGAATAGCCACGCCACCATAGCTCGAGTCCTCGCATCCCGAGAAGTACATGGTGTTTCCCAATGTAGTAGTGAAGTGTCCTTGTTCGCGCATGTGAGTTTCACTGATGCCTAGAATGGTGATACGATGCTTCTCCGCCTCTTTTTCGACAATGGAGAGTTTTCCTGGTTCTAATAGTCCGCGGACATTCCATGTTCCGATGCGGTGTTCTGTACCAATGGATAGTTTTTGCGAGTTGTTTTTATGAACATCAGTAGCATTTCTCCCATCCGAGGCCTGACGTACTACCTCGACGGGATCTTCGGTCGCCAATTTCACACCACCCAGCCCGGTAACTGGATGGCGCCGATTGCTAGTCGGATAGTCCAGCGAACCAGTTTCCATATTTGTGCTTATGTCCATGAGGTTTTCTTGGGAAATATGATCTTATAGAAAGGATGAAAACTGTTGAAGAGTTATTTAAAAAATATTAGATACAATTTAAGGCGCTACTCGGAAAAAATATGGACTTTTTGATTTAAAACTATAGGACGGTTACAGTTGTTACAAATCTGGTAATAAGATATATATTTCTTCATACCTTTATCTAGAATCGTATAGTTTCAAAAACACGATTTTATGATTTTGCCTCGACACTTTTTCTTTTCGACAAGACCTCTAAAAAATACGAAAATTCAAGATTATTATTAAATGGGGTTACTTACACTATTGGAAATTGGTTTAATTAGTAGACACCAATAATATTTAGGATCCTATAGAAGGATTTTTCGCTGTAGTTTTTTAATACGAAGTGATTTTGTGTTTTTTTTGCCTAATCTGCAAAATCGGTCTCGCTCCAGCGCGCGTCGTTTTCTCATTGCTATCTCACTTCAGCATAATATTTCCGAGTATCGCCTTAAGAGGGCATGGTTGTTTTCTTTTTTCAAGTATTGATCTGGTTTACGTATAATAAAAATAAATGAATTGGCGGCGCTAGTGGACGGCAATTAGCGCCTTAAATCAAATCATTTTTTTTATTCAATGTAAGTTGAAGTAACAACACTTATGAACGTCAAAGAAGCTACGCTATCGGTTCGCAAATCCTACGGCGGGAGACCTTGCGAGAAGAACCGGCAAGAAACTCGTCAAGGGCAATCTTCATCTCCCTGTTATATTTCATACAGAGTTGTCAAATTGACACCCGTTCACGAGACCCTTGAGCCAGCCATCGCTTCGCTCAACCATATTTTAGGGGACGTAACGAACGGCCTCATACGACAACACCGCAGAAATGTTTATAGTGAGCATGACATACTAGTGCTACCTATTTTAACTTGCTTGATAACAAGAAATAAAAAACAAAAAAAAGAACAATCATAAAAAAAAATAACAGGACCGTCTGTCTCAGCCCTGGTAAACATAGTGTTCAACAACTTCGAGTGTAGTTCCTAACATTAAGCATTAAGCTTTATGAATTGTTGACGTGCCTAAAAAATTATATATAAATATACAGGGCGTCCCAAACCTATGCCACATGGAGGGAAAGTACCTTAAATACTGAAGATATAATATTTTACTGAAAGGAGACTTCATTTTTATTTTAAAAAGATAACGATCTGCATCCAATAATCGCCTGTCTGAACTGGGAATCGAACCCGCTGAAAGTGAAAAAAAAGTTTTCTTTAATTTTATTACATCGATCGAAAGGCTCAATTATAAGCATTTATTTCTTCTAAATAACATAGCATCTTAAATAAAAGGGGTTTATCCGCGTGGTACCCGTTCCTGTGGGAATATCGGGATAAAATATATCCTTTGTTAATCAGGGATAATGTATCATTCTGAAGAGAAAGAATTTTTGAAATCGGTCCCGTCGTTTTTGAGTTTATTCATGGCATACATACATAGATACATACACATCTTTCCTCTTTATAATATTATGAGTATAGATTAGTATAGATATCCAAATTATTGTCAATAATATTGCGTGTGAGCGGCTGGCCTAATGCAACATTTACACGGAGCCAATACTTGAGGCAATCCAACTAGCCAGTCCAATATTGGCATCGTGTAAATAGACACAGTCCACTACATTGGATTGTTCTCCAGTCAGTGATCAATAGTAATATCTATTTTGATTTTTGACGACCAATTTGGCGCAGGGGTAGGCTACCCACCTTCTGCGCCAGTGGTCTCGGGTCTATTTCTAGTCGGTCTCGGTTCTAAAATGTCTATTTGTCTTGGTCTGGGTGTTTACTATATATATTAAGTATGTATTTACAAACAAAAAGTATTTAAGTATATATTTATCCGTTATCAAGTTTTCCGTGATACAGTTTCTAT
The DNA here is from genome assembly GCA_949710035.1 of Crambus lathoniellus. NCBI lineage: Eukaryota > Metazoa > Arthropoda > Insecta > Lepidoptera > Crambidae > Crambus > Crambus lathoniellus. Next base: position 9,754,036 of record OX453301.1, on the reverse strand, counting down.
ATGAAATTAAAATGGGCTTAGATAATTGGTGTGAATGTAAGAAGTTATTATTATTATTTATATTATTATTTGTCTTACTGTCAGAAATAATAAACTATCCACAGATAGGGATAGGTGCGATCCAGATTAGTTGCTATTCAACGCTTAGAATTTAACGACAGTTGCCAGGGTGTTGCTAGGTGTTGCCTAGCAACTAATCTGGATCGCACTTGTCCCTATCTGAAGATAGGTTATTAATTCTGGCCATTAGTGGACTGGCTTAGTGGTTATCTTAAGTATTGGCTCCGTGTAAACGTGGCGGCATAAGGATACTCCGCAGTCACTTCACATTCACTTCGCATCCGAACACGAATCCTTATGTCAAATTAATAGCTAACAAGTGCAAGTCAACAACGAAGTGATATGTTATGGTGATCGAATTTCAGCGAATCAACCTACAGGAAGGAGAATTTTACAATAAAAGTCGTTTAGAATTTAAATAAACTTAACTTCTTACATTAAACTTAGGCATCGTATTTCTAAATTTTGGTTGGGGTAGATTTAACAGTAGATGGGAAAATGCAAGGATATCTGACCTGACAGTGGTCGAAAGTTATATTTTGTTATCACATTTGTGAGTAAAACTCCAATAAATAACCTAGATACAAATAGAATACACAGTCAGTTTATTGATTATGTTAAGAAGATACAAGTTACATACTACAAACGTTTTAGGAAATGTGTAGAACGGAGGTGAAACGTACTATTATTTATTCTGTGGTGGACATTTGCGAAAATAGTTTATTTTCACTCACTACCGCAAACTCGTCACAATACCACGCACGGCTAAGATAATTTACCTCAAGCAAGAATTTTAATTACCTACTTCCTTGAAGCAATCCAGGTAAGGTAAAGAATTTTTAATTGCAATCCTTTACGAGACCACACAAACAAAGAAAACCAGGATACTTACAATAATCCTAACACAGAGACCTTAACAGCATCAACACGTCTAACGTTTTGTACAAAACGAGCAACACGCAGCACACAGTACCTAATCCTATTTGCATGAATAATATTTGCTGCTTGTACGTCTGTTTTGCCCACCGTCCCCTGTTACGACTCCTCGGGGACACGAAGGGGTCAACCCCTGTCCTTAAAACATCACCAGGTTTACTAGAACTTCCTTTAATAAGGTGCTTGGAGACATAAGAAGGTCTTTTGTTTTTGGTTACCCGAGAAAACCTCTTTTTATCAAATAATTTTAATCTCGTGAGTGAGATAAGCTTTTTATGTTCGTTGTCAGTGATGCCACTTGCAAATGATATTACAAACAAATATTTGCGTAAACCCATAACAAAATGGCTGGTTTAATGTTATATTATACGTGTGTCAGTCACAAACAATATTTACTTCAAACATATCAAACTAGATTCCTGTCAAATAATCCACGAAAAGTTTTACGACCCCTAAACCTGCTACTTTGTGTTTATAGGCAATTTTACCCTCGGCTTATCCATCTTATTGCCTACTAAATAAAGTTGATTTTACCATGTCATAATTCATTTTTTCTTTGTATCTCAGGTTGTGGGTTTTCTATTTATTTTTTACCACGGAGCTTTCTTTCAATTTCACGGCTTCTTCACCCGACTTTCCTTTGTGTTGAATAAATTATGCTCACACCTCGTAAATTGGACTGTGCGTATGTTTATCCTGTGGTTAGTGCTTTTATTTTTGGGGTGATTTGTTTGTTTTCCGATTCGGAAAATGTGGGAGCGTGAGTGGATTTAAGGATGTGATTTTTCTTTGTTGGGTGGCTTTGCGGGTATTTTTGCATTTATAAAAGTTTTATGGTTGAAAAATTTAAAATGAAGTATTTAGAAAAAAAACTACCCGTCTCACAACTAAATACCTCATCATTTAAAATTTTTCAATAAAAAAAATTGCATTGTGAATGCAAAAAAAGTAAAATTTTAAGTAAGTAACTTTGTTTTATGGTTTTTAAATAACAGTATGTGTGCTTCAAAACTAGCTAATTCGCAGATATTTGTACTTAATGTTTTATGGTTTTTAAGTAACGGTGATGTGTGCTTCATCTCGTTATCTCACAGACATTTGTTCTGTTTTGTATATTTATTGATTTTCCAATGCAGTTCCATCGAAACAAATAAATATTATTGAGAAAATATTTTGAAATAATGGACAAAATTATAATTCGGTTGACATGAGATTCTTAGACCTTATCTTTTGTGTTTATTGGAGAGGCTTCATGATTCTCTTTTTAATTATAATCACATGCTATGCATTATAAATTAAATCACCCAGATTTTCCAAAAATTTGTTGTTATTATAAAAATATAAGTATAATATTTGTTATAACTTAATAAAAAAGATTTTTGGTGGTATATTTTTGGTACAATGCATTTCAAGAACCAGAAAGAAAGAAAGAAAGAAAAAATGTTTATTTCGACACAGACTCGAGACACAATACAATAATACAATACAATAACAACATTGAGAAAAAAAAAAAACGAAAGAAACTACTGAACTAAAAAGTAACAAGAAAAAAAACGTACATCAGCATAAAAACAATCAATTGTATTATGACAAAATACCCACAATAACCAGCAAGATCGTTTTGTTTGTTTGAAACTAGAATCGCGACTGGTGAAAAACAAAGGAACGCAAAATTACAAACAAAATCTGTACTTACTGAAAAATATCGTGTGAAAATAAAATCTCCTAGTTAGACTAGTACAAGTAATATTCTCATTGTAGACAGTGGTTGATATATCTTTGTTACCGGAATACCCGACATTGTATACTTTTCCAAGGAATAGTGTACTATTCCTAATGAGTATTCGGAAATCTATACAAATAAATAAAATTGGAGTGTCTGTTTATAATATTAAAATAACCGCTTTTTACTACATGCATATGATTATATATACGGTACATATACCAAAATAATTTTTTTTTTAAATTTTTGTCTGTCTGTCTGTCTGTCTGTCTGTTTGTTCCGGCTAATCTCTGAAACGGCTGGACCGATTTTGACGGGACTTTCACTGGTAGGTAGCTGATGTAATAAGGAGTAACTTAGGATACTTTTTATCCCGATATTCCCACGGGAATGGGAACCACGCGGGCGGCCGCTAGTGTATAATATAAGAGAAAAACACAATTTAAACGCCTTGTTAAAATAGTAGTTATATACAGGGTGATCCATCGGAACGGGTCAGTATGGGAAAGTTTGAAACTATAAGAAAGAAGAAAGAAGAAAGAAAGAAAGACATTTATTGGCACATCACATCACAAGTTCACACTACAATAAAATACAAAAAACAAAAAATACAATTTACATAACAAGTACATAATATAAAAAAATATAAAAATAAAAACAATTATTAACTTCGTGATGTGCCAATCAGGACCCTGCCTCAGCATATGTTGTTGTCGGGTGACAAATGATCACCCTACAACAACGCTGGTATTCTGGCAGGACCTGTGCGAGTAACCCAAGACACCCCCAAAAGACAAAAACAAACATAATTATAAAAAAAAATAACTAACACTAACACTCAACAAAAAATAAATCGGAAACTGTGTGGCAGTACAGTTCCGTGCTTTTGCCTGTCCTACAGAACTTCACTGCACAGAACATATTTATCTAATCTGTTTTTCTAACTAATCTGTGCTGTGATCTCTGTGGTTCAATGTAGTAAACAAAAAAGCTATCAAATAATAATAAATTAATAAAACTTTTACTAGTTTTCTACATAGATTAACACTAATTATAAATAATTTGTGCTTTTTCAAACAGGACGAACTTACAACTACTACTACCAATGAGATTAACTAAACGAAACGAAACAAAATTCATCAACAACGTTGAAAAGAAAGTACTTTAATATAATACATTGCATTTTGTTGTGCTAGGTACAATACAAAACAACAAATACACTCGTCTCAATCATGTTTCACAATATGTCGCGTGTCTACTTCACAGTCCATCTTGCTACATTTACATAAAAACATTGTACTTAGATAACAAACCGAAGGCAGCTGTAGTCTGCATGCGTAATCTTGCTAGGCTGAATGCGGAGAAATTAACTAGTGACGCTTGTTCGATTGATTGGTCCCCCATTCTAAATTCATCCTCAATAAATGACATGGTGACATACTTCAATTTAGCAATTCTCAATTTATTTGACGCACATGCACCTGTCAAGAATGTGAAATTGAAACGGCCGCCTGCGCCATGGATTACCCCTGAAGTGCGTATTGCCATGAAGAAACGCGATCGCGCTTTTCGTATTTACAAAAAGAGCCGATCTGTCGACCACTGGGAACACTTCAAAACTGCCAGAAACAGTTGTAACCAGACTGTAAGAAGAGCCAAACGCAGCTATATCCACAACCAGGTTTTAGAATCTACACCTTCTAACACCTGGAAATTCCTCCGCACGCTTGGAGTCGGTAAACCTCATTCTCCGCATAAACCCTCTTTCACCTTAAATGAACTCAACAAGCACTTCTCCTCTGCTCCCCCACTCTCAGACAGTGTTAGACAGGCAACTGTTTCCAGCATTTCTTCAGCTGCCTCTTCTTCTTCGGATACTAAATTCTCTTTCAATTCTCTAACTGAGGTTGAAATTCGGAGGATTGTCATCTCAATCAAGTCCAACGCCGTCGGCTGTGACGATGTCAGTCGCACTATGATCATGTTGTTGCTAGACTGCCTGCTCCCTATTTTGACCTATATCATTAACTTCTCCTTAGCCTGTGGTACTTTTCCTACTGCATGGCGTAAGGCCATCGCTATCCCCCTGCCGAAAGTCTCTAATCCTAATTCCTTAAATCAATACAGACCGATTTCTATCCTCCCTTTCCTATCCAAAATCCTAGAAGCTGTCGTACGCAAGCAGTTTTCCTCATTTATCCTCTCCAACAATCTCCTCAGCCCTTTCCAGTCTGGATTCAGAACTGGCCACAGCACTTCTACGGCACTTACTAAAGTGCTAGAGGATATCCGGGATGGCTTGGAGGTTTCGCGATTAACTGTCCTAGTTTTAATAGATTTTTCCAACGCATTTAATGCCGTTGATCACGAAATTCTCCTAGCCATGCTCGGTCGGTTAGGTATTTCTTCTACGGCACATTCTTGGTTCTCTTCCTATCTTTGCGATCGCCAACAAGCCGTACGAGTGGATGGGACGCTGTCTGACTGGCTCGACTTGGAGGCTGGCGTTCCGCAAGGTGGTATACTTTCCCCTCTTCTCTTTTCCTTGTTTATCAACTCTCTGACCCCTCATCTCTCCTCTTCTTTCCATCTTTATGCCGACGATCTTCAACTTTATGCGCAACATGATGTCCACAACATAAATCTTGCTGTCGCGCTAATCAACTTCGATTTGCAGAGGATTTCTGAGTGGTCGAAAAATTATGGCATTTCAGTTAACGCGGCTAAATGTCAATCATTAATTGTTGGTAGCTCTCGTCAGTTGTCGCGCCTAAACTGGAATGATATCGACAATTTGGTATTCAACGGCGTGATTATACCCTATTCACAACAAGTGAAGGACTTGGGTTTGACTATCGATGCCTGCCTCTCTTGGAATGATCACATCGAACAAGTATCTCTCAGAGCCACTAATGCACTTAGATCTCTCTATAGGTTTAAGTTATTTCTCCCTACCAGTACCAAGATTGCTCTTATACAGGCGCTTGTCTTGCCTATAATTGAATATGCTGATGTCTGTAGCACTAACCTCAATGAAAACCTTCTCAGTAAGCTGGATCGTCTCCTTAACAACTGTATTCGCTTCATATATGGATTACGCAAATACGACCATATCTCTCAACACCGTCAGCAGCTCAAATGGCTCCCTATTCGCGAGCGTAGGAACCTTAGAGTTGTCTGCATGCTCTTCAATATCCTATTCGATCCACTTACCCCAGATTACTTGAAATCTAGATTTCAGTTTCTGGGCGACTCTCATGAACGTAGCCTTCGCTCTAGTGGCAACCTTCTCTTGAAAACACCATCCCACTCTTCTGGCTTCGTCTCCCAATCATTCTCCGTTTCGGCTGTACGACTTTGGAACGACTTGCCTCTAAGCATCCGTAGTGCACCCAGCAAGTGCGTTTTCAGGAAAATGGTCCGCGAACATTACTTGAGCTGTCTACACTAATCTTGATAAATCTGCTCTGACTTATGTGTTATTTAGATATGTATATGTATATATATATTTATTTATATTCTATATATATATTTATATTTGTATATATAATATGTGTATGTGTTTGTATAAATTATATATAACATGATTGTTAGTTTAGTTAGTATTAGTACTCATATATTTAAAAGCATCTACAAATTGTAAGTTGTTATTTAATTTTACTTTTTTTTTGCATTGTTATTACCTAGTTACTTTTTTCTTCTTTGTATTGTCACTTTTTGTTTTATTGCCGCTGTTCATTTTCTCCCTGACACCCTTTCCGGTTGACTGGAAGAGAATGCATATTAGCATTAAGTCCGCCATTTGCTGTGTCTTGCAATAAAGATTAAATAAATAAATAAATAAATAAATAACAAACCCACGGGTCATGCAGAAAGAAATGGTGAGTAGAGTAAACTTTTGCCTAAATTTGTTATTTAAAACTGACATTCGCCAATAACATACAGAAACATGAAACGCTCATTTGTTTAATGTAGATATTTATCTCCTTTAGGTCATGCAATACGGCAGTAGCTGTAGCTGCAGATAACTCATCAAATACCCACTAGCCAATGGGAAAAGATCGCTGAAGGACCCGACGCCATCACGAAACGTGACAAACAATACGGTATACATTATTAAAACTTTATGTTTTAAGATACTGATGTAAGCTGAATCGAAAGTAAATGATTTTTTAATCGTTTCTTAAATGTATTTATTGTCTTCAGGTCACATAAAAGAGGAGGCAAAAGGTCGTTCCAGCATTGGGTAGCAGCGAATTTAAAGGATCCCCGGAATGCTGTGGTGCGATGTCTTGGCATCTTGAAAGTATTTCTACATCCTCTCAACTGATTACCACGGTTACTTTGAGCCCAAGTGAGTTTGTCAAGTAGATATGTTGGTTTTCCTGACTTCATCATACCAAACATTAAAGTGGCAAGGTGGAGTTTCCTACGAGCCTCCATTTTTAACAACTTTGAATCATTTAAGAAAGGGGTCACTTGAGGATCTTGGAGGCACTCTGAAGCAATAGCGAGCACAGGCATTCTGAACTCGTTGCACCATTTTGGATGTTCTGGCCAGTAGACAAGGGCCGTATACAGTGTCACAGTAATTAAGCTTGGAGAGTATTAGAGATTCACATAGTGCAATTCTTATCTGCTCACTTAAATAGGGACGTATTTTGTAAAGCAATTTAAGCCGGTAAAAACAACTGCGGACACACTCCGTGATGTGGTGTTCAAAATTTAGGTGGCAATCTAAAGTTACTCCCAGGTTTCTGCATCTGTCTACACGTTCTATGACCCCATTATTTAACCTGACATTGATTTGGACATTCTCCAGTTTCTACACATTCCTTCTGGAACCCAATAACATGAATTTTGTTTTTTTTTGGGTTAAGTACCAGGCAATTTGACTTACACCAGTCAGAAATTTTACATAGATCTTTATTTATCCGAGAAATAGCGTTATTCATGTCATTGGGCTCAAAAGAAACATACAATTGCACGTCATCAGCATACATGTGGTATTTGCAATGCTCTATGCTTTGGATGATGTCTGCACTGTACAGAACATACAGGATGGGTCCTAGAATAGAGCCCTGAGGGATTCCATGCGTCACAGGAGAGGAAGATGACCTTGACTTCACTCCTTGCGCATCAACAAGCTCCACATACTGACGTCTTTGTGACAAATAACTGTCAAACCACTTTACTGTGGCTATGTCTGCACCATAATAAGCAAGCTTAGACAACAGCAATGTGGTATTTATTGTTTCAAATGCGCGTGAAAAATCAAGAAGCACAAGCATGCTGACTTCGCCCTGGTCCTGAGCAGTGAGGATGTTGTCAATCACATCTGCCAGTGCAGTAGCAGTCCCATGACTCTTTCGGAAACCTGACTGGAAGCATGGCAGAACTTTGTTTTCCTCAAGAAAATTAATAAGTTGATCACAGACAACCCGTTCTAGTATTTTCGAGAGACAAGGTAGGATGTTGATTGGTCGTAGGTCAAGAAGGGTTGCCGGTGAGTTCACTTTAGGCAGGGGTTTAACAACCGCAGTCTTCCATGCGTCAGGGAAACTACTTTCTGCTATGGATGCGTTGACAATAGCTGTAATAGCTTTTAAAGTATAGGGGAGGGTCAACAGAAGCATGTCAAGGGACAGACCGTCACAACTAGGGGTCACAAGTTCGAAAGTATATTTGAAAACCGGGTTTACGGTTTTGAATTTGTGACAAAACCGGTTTTCCGGTTTTTTCGGTGATTTCGATTCTATTATTTAATGTTAATAAAAATCGAATGTCAAGGAATATTCTTAATTGATCAGCCTTAATAATCATTTGTTACAATAATATTACCAATTAGTGCTTCTTGGAACATCCCTTAAAGTCAAATTAAAATTATATTCATCATCATCATGTCAACCAAACGACGTCCAATGCTGGGCATAGGCCTCCCCCAAGGATCTCCACAACGATCGGTCCTGCGCTATCCGCATCCAGCGGCAAAGTGGCAAGTTGTACGTACTCTTCGGTCTTCTGTATAACTTGCCGCAGCGTATGAATGTGGTCTTTGGTACTGTGGTATCATATTGTTAGGATATGATACCTCCTTGCATTGTCTATGGTTGATTTATGTTTAAATCAGTATTCAAAATATCGAATGGATTGTCATTACCTACGCGAGTAGTTTGTTTTAGTCTAGACGATTCCGCCGGCGCGTGTTGTAGTAGATATAGAATATATCGGCCATGGTGCCGCAGTAAAGATTTATATCGATATTACATTTATTATTTAATAGAATCCCAGTGTAGGGCTTCTTATGGTGTTAGGCGCAAATCTTCGCAGATCTATACTGTAGTTTCCATGTTTCAGACCCTTTGGTGAAGATGGAACCAAACAAATATGACGGAATACGAGGAAACGTCGAGGAGTTCCTCCGGAGCTACGAAGTCATGGCGGCTCTTCAGAAGTTTGATGACCCTACCAAAAAGCTCGTAGTCGGAGCATACTGCACGGGCCCGGCGCTCCATTTCTATACAAGGATCGTCGACACCGCCAAGGATTACAGCGAGTTTAAAAAATTATTTATTATAGAATTCAAAGGGCTATCGAACCCGATAGCCGCGTTCTATTCGAGGAAACAAGAAAGTAATGAGAACGCATTAGAATACTATTATGCACTGGATGCGTTATCTGCTCGTGCAGGGGTTTCAATTACTGACGAAATATTCGTCCAACAGTTCCTGAGGACAACGGATTATGTCACCAAAGGAAAATTAGCCCCACAGATCTATAAAGATAAAGCACATTTACGGGACGTGGTCCGTCAAGTGCACGTTTTGGAAGAAACCCCAATACCGATTGAAACCCCCACCAATTCTTTCACGTATGACCCGCGTCTAAGACGTAACATGATGGAATATGAGAAAGCTCCAGTTCCAAATCATATTGCCTCTCGCACGCCAACCGAAAACCCCACCCCACGAACATTCTTCTCCCGCTCTAATTATAATTTTAGACCAAGACCAGCAGTCCCTATGGCAAGCAGATCAGCTTCAGTGCCACAACTGGACCAGCAGTCTCGCCCAACCAACTCAAGACCAACAAGAATCCCGATGTCCCCAAACGCCAGGAGGCGGCCGATGTAGACGGTGGAAATCGACCAGCCGTAATCCAAGACGTCCACCTTTCAAGTAAGCAAAATCCGTTTATCAGTGTTGAATGTAGGGACAGAATAATCGTCGCGTTATTGGATACAGGCGCATCCGTATCTGTAATATCCGATGTGCTCATAAAGCCCTTGAAAATAAATGTCGTGAAAAGTGATATGAAAGTGAACAATGTGAGTGGAAAAACGCTTGCAACTGTAGGAAAAACCGAACTTAATATTTTAATAGATAACGTCGTGTTTAAACAGGAATTTTTAATTGTAAATAATATTTGCCAAGATATGATCTTAGGTTGTGATTTTTTGTATGATAATGCTATTAGTATTGATTTCTCGAAGTCGCGTTTATCCTGTAAGAGATTCGATTTAGATTTTTATCCCCGGAAAAAAATTGTTCGGATAAACGAAAATGTAGAATTTGTACAGTCGGATACAGAAGTGTTAAAGAAAAACGAGTATGCGTTTTTCCATGACCTAGTTGTTAAAAATGAAAATAATATGTATGAAGGATGCATGGTAGTGGAAAGTAAACCAGAATTTAACATTTCCCACTCGGTGTCTGTTGAACAAAATGATCTTTTGACAACATTATTACACAAATATAGATCGCGATTCGCATTTAATAAGAATGAATTAGGAAAGTGCGGTTTAGTCAAAGTGGCCATAAAAACAAGTGACGATATACCCACGCATCGAACCCCGTACAGAGTATCCGGTGAGCAACATAAGGTGATTAGGGACCAGATTGAAGAAATGTTGGAAAATGGGATTATACGTGAATCCAAGAGTCCCTATGCATCTCCGGTAGTTCTGGTGAAGAAACCGGATGGTTCTTGGCGTTTCTGCGTGGACTACAGAAAATTGAATAAAAAGGTGATCACAGATTCGTACCCTTTGCCAATAATCGAGGATTTGATTTCACACCTAAATGGAGCAAAATATTTCGCTGATTTAGATTGTAATTCAGGATATTGGCAACTGGAAATAGAAGAAAAAGAGAAACACAAGACGGCGTTCATCACACCGTCAGGTCTGTACGAATTTAATGTTTTACCCTTTGGTCTGAAAACGAGTGGTGCCATTTTTCAGAGAACCATGGATAAGGCGTTAGCAGGGATTAAATACAAGAACGCCATCGTATACGTGGACAATATCATTGTCTATGGGAAGACGTTCGAGGAGTTTCACGACGCCATGGATCAAGTTCTGAAGCGGCTGGAAGAAGCCAACTTAACGTTGAAACCATCGAAGTGCAGTTTCGCCTATGAAGAAATTTCAGTACTCGGTCACAAGATTTCTGGCCGTGGTATTCTACCAGATGAAGAAAAAATCAAGAAATTGAAGTCTATTAAAGTCCCATCAAACACTCGAGAACTGAAGTCAGTCCTTGGTTTATTTTCGTATTATAGGAAATTTATTGATTGCTTTGCGAACACAACTGTACCTTTAAATAAATTGTTACGAAAAAATGTGAAGTTTGAGTGGTCAGAAATACAACAGAGGTCGTTTGACAAAATTTTGTCTATGATCTTAAATCCTCCGTTATTAAAACATTTTGACAACTCGGAAAATGTCATAACAAGATTGAATATCGACGCGAGTGACGTAGCCCTTGGAGCATGTATTTTGCAGGAAGAAGGTAAAAACATGATGCCAGTATCGTTCGCATCAAGGAAATTGTCCGCAGCAGAGAAAAAATACTCCATTACGGAAAAGGAGTGCCTCGCATTAGTATGGGCACTGAATTATTTCAGACCATATTTACATGGTCTAAAGTTTCAAGTCGTAACAGACCACAAGGCTTTATGCTGGCTAAGAGAACGCCGAGACATGAATGGGAGGTTAGCAAGATGGGCGTTAGCAATACAGGAACATGATTTCGAAATAGTGCATTGTTCGGGAAAACAGAACGTCATCGCGGATTTCTTGAGCAGAAATCCCTTGAAGGAGGATGATGAGGAAGAAACCACGGTCGCTCCAAGGACACAAGTGGAGGATGGACTACACTTGTATAGCATCGAAGCAACACAAGTCACGATGGCTCAGCAAACGGACGAGTTCTGTCAACGACAAGAACGAGAGCTTCGACAGAGGCGAAGGCCGATATACAAAGGATTCTTTATTCGAGATAATGTGTTGTATAAAAAATATACTGTACATGGTGTAAATAAAAACTTATTAGTGGTTCCTAGTGTATTATTTAATGAAGTGATGGATGACATACACGACAATCCTTTTATAGGAGGACATTTAGGTTTAACTAAGACTTTGGATAAATTTAGGTCTAGGTATTTTATGTATAAAGCAACGGAAAGGATTGAGAAGTATATAAAAAGCTGTGTTCAGTGTCAAGAGAAGAAGAAGAGAAATATAGTGGTTCCTTTACGACCCATTATAGTCGATAGGTTATTCCAAGCTATAGAGATAGACATTATCGGGCCCTTAAATAAATCTTCGCATGGCAAACAGTATATCATCACTTGTATAGAGTCAATGTCGAAGTATGCGGTGTGTAAACCAGTGCGTAGGGCTACCGCGCGAACAGTTAGTAATTTTCTCATTCAGGAAGTGTTTTGTAGGTTTGGTGCTGTTCAAACAATTATCTCAGATAGAGGTTCAATTTTCACTTCAGAGATAGTAAGGGAAACTATAAGGCGGTTCGATTCTCGCCACGTTACAGCCACCACTATGCATCCGCAAACAGTAGGTTTAATAGAAAGATTTAACCAGACTCTATTACAGATGTTATCAAAGTATAGTGATCCATTACAGAGAAATTGGTGTATGCATGTCCCAATGGTGACACATGCATATAACTGTTCCAAGCAGGCCTCCACAAAATTTTCTCCTTACTTTGTAATGTTTTTAAAAGAACCCGAAAATGTGTCGGACAGGAGTCTAAATATTAATTTTCCTGATTTAAGTTTGAGACAAAGGCAACGTATTAGACATAGCTGTGTTAATAAGGTTAATGAGAATTTGCGGAAGGCGCGTTTGGTTCAGAAGGTTCAGTATGACAAAAAGGCTAGACCAGTAAGATTTGCAGTAGGCCAATTAGTTTTGTTATTTTGTCCTAAAAGGATAGCAGGCATTAGTAAGAAGTTGAGTAGACCTTATAAGGGACCTTATAGAATAAAAAGGGTTAGGGAGCATGATAATTATATTATTAGTAAGCCCCATACAAGTAGGAAAATAAAAGTACATGCAAATAGGCTTAAACCCTTTAGATTGAGACTTTGATAGTTAATATGTCGATTCATTAATAATCCATGATCCATGCCAGCAAATTCCATATCTTAGGTCATGATGATTCCATGATCATAAGTCTGAAATAATTTTCATTTGTGACAATTTGCATTTAATTGTGACATCAGGTTACAAATGTGACATGGACTCGGTTGTCAGTCATAGTGATGACATTATTTAGTGAACCAAAAAGAGTTTGTTTTATTGTGGTGTAAATAAATATTTTTAGTAGTCACAGATCAGATTAAAATAACGAGTTACAGTTTGATTTTAAATGATAACTATGTTTTGGATTTTGTGGGCAAGAATTATTTGTAGTTTGTTAGGAAAGTAAAACTGCTAAAGTTAATAGTGTTATAATAATGGTAGGTTTTCGTTCATGAATTGTTTGTATTTTATAGAAATAGGATAGGATTTTAGGATGTTTTATAATAGTGATTGTTAGATAGTTGAAATGTATAATTGTGTGATTTGTATTAATATGTGTTTCTTTTTCATGTACGGAAATACTGCACCTGAAGCCCACGAAGTGTCCTGTGGTCCACTTATAATATGATGTATTTACTTAATTTTTTTTTAATGTTTAATTTAATAAAACAATTATTTTTTTGCATTTTTACTAATAAGTAGACATCGTGTCGTGTCTCTTTACCTTCATGGGATAGGGCAGGAGGATGACCTATTATCTAATTAGGTGTGAGGATCCTCTGACCTTAACTTATGTTGATATTGACATCACGTTTCGTTAATGATCTGGACCACAAAAGTAACACTTCTGTGTTTCATTTTATTTCCGTTTTAGTTAGTTTGTAAGTTTTTTCGATGTCACTTAAGGAACGAGGTGACGTCAATATTTGTTGGTGAGGGGGGGAGGAAACCCTGATGGTCCAATAAGGACCAGGGTCATATCCTGTTTGTTGCAGGATCCCTCTAACCCTGACTGGCAATGTTGTCGACACCACGCTACATAAACTGTGGTGGCCCCTAGTAGACAGTCTGCTTGAGGTTACCACAGGTTTATGAAGTTCCAAGCTTGTTGTCGGGCACCTTTTGAGATGAGGGTTATTTTTGGGTAATTTCGTAGTCAATATATTATTGGTGCTTGTCCGACATGTTTGATCTTGGAATTTCGACTTAGTTAATGCTTAAATGAGCTAGGGTTAGCTTTGATTGTAACTACATATGATGTATTAAGGTTAGGTTTAAGGCTGGGCAGACCTTTTCCCTTGGTTTTGGTATGTCAAGCCAATGCAATGGTTGGTTTGTTTTGATTTCAAGAAATTAATAATTATATCGACCATTGTCCTGGCTGTCCGTTAGTGAGGACCAGTCTTATTGATGTGATATCGTTCCAAGGTAGGCAGGGCCTTCGCTTTAGGGTAATCCATGTAAGAAAAAACATTTCTTTAGTAAGAAAGGTTTTTTTTGTTGCGGCGGCGGCATGTGGTATCATATTGTTAGGATATGATACCTCCTTGCATTGTCTATGGTTGATTTATGTTTAAATCAGTATTCAAAATATCGAATGGATTGTCATTACCTACGCGAGTAGTTTGTTTTAGTCTAGACGATTCCGCCGGCGCGTGTTGTAGTAGATATAGAATATATCGGCCATGGTGCCGCAGTAAAGATTTATATCGATATTACATTTATTATTTAATAGAATCCCAGTGTAGGGCTTCTTATTTAAGTACCTAGCAGGCAGATGAGAAGGCTTTTTCTACTCTTCTACTTAGTCTGCGGTTATGAATTGTGATGATCTAAAATTGTTTTTAATTGGCTGGCTCAGGATTCTAGAACTGTTTGAGCGCTGCGTGAAACCAGTGTTGCGAGTTAGATCATATTTCCAGAAATCTGGTAGAGTGGGAATTTTTGGCCAAAAATGTCGACCAAAGTTAAAAACCGTAAAATCGAAATAACCGGTTTTGTCAAATCTTAAACCCGGTTTCAAAAATTAGCTGCAAACCCGGTTTACTCGGTTTTTTCGATTTCGGTGAAACCGGTTTTGTGCACAACCTTGAGCATTTGATTTAAGACATTTAATTATCTTAATTATTGTGTCTTGATTAACCGGCTTTAGTGAAAAAGTACTTGTGCTGTGTCTAAGGTATTCAAAATGTGTTAGCTGACTAATTGATACGGTGTTGTGGCCAGGTGCATTCAGAAAATGGTTATTAATGGTTTCAGGGTTGTCAAAGTAAGGGGGAAGGTCAGGGGCTGTACCATTAGACAGTACGTTATTCTTCAGGTTCTGCCAAAGTCGTTTTGAGTTATTAAAATTTGAATTGATGTATGTCTTAAAATAACACACCTTCTCTTGTTCAATTGCTTTACTTACAATGCGTTTCATAGTCAGGTAGCTGTCTTTTTTGGTCTCAGTCTTATTTACTTTATAGGCCTGCAGATACTTGTCCCTAGTGCGCATCATAGATTTGATAGTGTCTGTAATCCATGGGTGTGGAGGATGTTTAAACTTGCGTTTTTGAACTGGAGAATGCAAATCAAATAAATATTTTAGACATGTTGTAAAGTTATCTACCAAACTATTGATGTTATTTTCACTACTGAAGTAGTTAGAGATATAAGAGATAGAGATATTTGTTCTTAGGAACCATGCAGCATTTCCTTTTAATTGTAGACTCACATAGAGTTCCATAGTAAAATGTATTCCTTACAACCTACACAATCAACTTTCGTAATAAAATAACATAACATTTTGTTCTGTAAACTGACAAGGTTCGATTCCCGAGTCGTGTATGAGCTATTTTGAAAACCTTTGCACGCAGTTTTTATTAACACTAAAATTAAAGACATGGTACCTATCTTAGAACAAATATCTCTATCTCTTATAGTTTCAAACTTTCCCATACTGACCCGTCCCAAAGAAACACCCTGTATATAAACCCAGAAGCAAGCTTGTACGAAATAAACAAAATGAGTTACTGCCATGATCATAAAAATATTTAAGCTATGTTTATCTTAAACATTCTTTTGTCTCTTTAGCTCACATTAGAAATGACATTTGTGTAACAAAGACAAAACAATGATTAAGTTAAACATAGCTTAAATATTTTTATGAATACAGCAGTTAATGTTTAGTAGAAAATAGGAGGTCTATTAAATAAAGTCGGTTCTGTAAACCTAACTCGTCGCATCACTCCTCGCTCCTATCATTTTCCGTGAAATGGGTTTTAACTTTTACATACTTACATAAAATCATTGCATATAATATATATTTTCCGAGTCGTTTCAGAATAGTAAGATTATCTTAGGATATGTATTCCTTTTTTAGGAAACGTGTGTTTAAGAGAATAATAAAAGAGGTACGGAAATGCTCTTCTTCTTATTATTATTAATAGCATACCTACAATTCCTAAATTTCATACATTACCGGTAACATTGTGGGTAACATCTACACTAATTGAGGTCGTAAAAACTTAATTTCATTGGTCGTCCTTCGTTACCTGAAACTGCAAGCAGGATTGCAATGAATGGATTACAGGAAGAAATTAACTACTTCAATATAGAAGGTAAATCCTGTGGTCTGTTTGAGGTGGTTGTAAAATAATAACGATATTGAAATAAAGAAATTGATTGCAGAAGGAATTACAATTGCTTAATATTTTTTTGCAAATTATGTTAGGTTCTCCTGTTGATGCACTCATTCTTCATGTCAGCCAAAAGTATTTATTATTACTACACACATCAAAAGTAGGTAAATGAAAGCACTATTAACAGTCATCTGCTATAATAATAAACAAATAGCTAATTAGCCGACTGTTGTTGAAGTAATTAAGTGTCACTTTGAATGATAGCTTCCTATTCGTACGTTTGTGAATCTGTGATGAGACATATTAAATCATCTGTAAATCAGCTTTTGGGTTTTAGCTCTTATGTAGACGTTTTAAGGAGGATATTCATTTGTTGTTTTGATGTTATTTCTGGAACAGCTGGACTATAATTTACGTTGCCTGTTATCCAGATCTTCAGTGTTAATAGATGGCACGCGTTGGGACGAAAGCGGCATGTTTCGAGCGATTTTTACTTTTCATTTTGCCATCCAGAGGAGTCTTGTTTAAGTTTCGAATTAGGGATGTGACTTTAGCAATGATGGTTTAACTTTTTGTATCGATTAGTTGGGCATTGGATTGTTACCGTACCGGATCAAATGTTTTTACTAATATTAAATAACATTGTAATGCTCAGTCAGTACTTTACAATTCTAATCGAATGGTTTTAAGAAAACTTCATGAAAATTAATCTGTTAGAGATAGTAAACTTAGTACCTAATCCACCTATGGCGTTAATTCTTGGTTCTTAGTGGTAATAAATTCCCTTAGGTATACTAGTGAAATAAATGTGTACCTAAATAAAATAGCTATGAAATTACTGTTTATTACCAATTTTGAGGCATAACATTTATACTATTCTGTATTTGTAGTTTGATAAATACTTAATACGAAATAAAAAGTTAACTTACACTTCAATCATGTCATATACCTAAGGAAAGGAATGCCATACCTATGATGACCCAATTAACCAAGGCACTTATTAAAGCTGAATAGCAACTTCGATATTTCTCCACGTTTCCCGTCACTTTCCCCATTACACCCCGCGTATGGCTCGACGCGAATTGCCCGAACTTGTTCCTCGTCCGGCTTCAATTCATTATCAACTTCCAGACACAACACGAATATCATTCCACCGTAAACTTCAACGATAACTTCAACTTTAACAATGTAGCTTTTAGGTTCATTATTGAATGTAACTGCTTCTTCGATAAGACAAACTGGAATCCGACATCGAATGATTACTAGTCTCACTTGCTCGATGGTCGAACGTCTTACTGAGCGGAAACAGAGTTTGTAAATGAGCTTTAGTGCTCTCGTCTGAAGGTTGATTATGGCTTGTTTAGTTGTGAATTAGGTCGTTTTCAATATACGGTGTGGTGAAGCAATGAGAGAGGGCGTACGATAAATATCCGCCTTTGAGCCGTCACCGCTCCGCTATTAAAATATATTCAGCGATTGCTGGTCTTTTTGTGGCTGAGACCGAGTTCCGAACTGTTAAAACTCTGAGACTGAGCTTCGGAATGCGTTTCGTTTCGGGATTCGTTTTGGTTCCAAAGTTATGACCTTTTTGGTGGAAGTAATCATCTGTAGAAATTTACTTAATGGCTTTTTTAATCAGTCTTTTTATTGCACTCCTAATGGTGTGCTCTAACTAATGCTAGTACTTGTGGTGTGGTTAAAAGGTTGTGAGATTGTTTGTGTGTGAAAAATATTTTTGTTTATGATCCTCAAAACCGTACTGCAATAACTTTGCTTTCATTTCAACTGTTGATTGTTTAAGCAAAGGTCTTTAAAACAAACTTCAGAACGAAACAGATATACCTACTATTGATATTCCACATACAAATACGTTTTCAACTTAGTCAAAAACGAGGAATAAAAATGAATACGAGTCGATTTGCGTACAGTAGCGCCATCTGTTGACAGCTTTGTAAGTGTCGCCTCGCCTTTGGCAAAGAATATTATAATCTAACCTTTGGTTATTAAATGCCAGTGTAGTGGGGTGCCTTTGGGTAATAAATGCCAGTGTAGTGGGGTGCCTTTGGGTAATAAATGCCAGTGTAGTGGGGCGGTGTAACTAAAGTATGGCAGGAAATCCCTATAGTTTATTTTCATGAGAATTTAATGTGAAATGTGTATAGTAGCAATTTAAATATTAGTCTGTACTAGTAATTTAAAAGAAAAATGCAATATTTTGTAATAACAAACACTCACTAACATATTTTTTTTTGTAATTATGAACGACTTAACAATCATATCCAAATAAACAATTAGAATCCATTTGTTAAAAAATGTCTGTCTGAAGTACTCAATATAGGTAGACTTTTTGTAAGTAGGGCAGGCGTACCGGTTTTGGCCACTGTACCGGTTTTGGCCACTTTTTGCTCTAAAAGTTTTCTAAACAACTTTTAGCCATTTTTGATGAAAGCAATTAAAATAAGGTAGTTTAAGGTAATAATTACAATCGTTAGAATTCCTTATGTCGTACGATTTTTTTTCAATAAATTCCATTTTCTGTTTGAAAAAATGTTTTGTATGAAAATTTTAGGAAATTTGTTTTGGATGAAATACTTTATAAATCTTTGTTTTTTACAATTAAATTGTTATAACTATTATGAAAAACGGGATTTTATCATGTTTATTTCGTTTTTCGAGTTCCCGATATTTCGGCGCAGTTGCACACGCCATGATCACGGAGTAACTGTATAAAGTTAATGCGGGTGGATGGTATTAGGAGCAGACGAATCTGTCTACCCTCTTTCTTGTCCGTTTATTGCGCTTGATACCCGTACCACTGTTTTCGTTCTCGCACTCAACTCGAACTTGTTCGCGACACACAATACTCACAGTATCACTCCGCGGAACACTTTTTTGATTTGTTGTTTTTACACAATCGAATCACTGTATTCCAGACATTTGACAATTTAAACCCATCCTCGCGATTGAAATTATTCTTATGCTTTTTTATTTCAATCGCTTCTCTGACCAGTCTTGGTACATAGTGGCGTTCCGTCGAAATAATCTGAGGGTTATAAAACTCCATCCAGTGGTTCGGCCCCGAGTGGATCAGGTGTTCTGCAGATGAAAAATGTACCTTTAAAGGTAGATAAATTATCTATAATTTAAGATATAATTTGTGTCTTAAATACTTAAGACCATTTAGTACTTAGTGCTTAAAAGTCAAAAAATCCTTAAAGTGGCCACAAAGGGTACATCTGCCCTACTTATGCCCGAATACTCGTACGCTACTTATCTTTGGGAGCGTCTCACACATCGCCCTGTCACTTTTAATGTCAAACGTATGAAAGAGATGCCATGATGTTTGAGACGCTCCCAAAGATGATTTGCGTACGAGAATTCGGGCGTTAGAGAAGGAGTAGGATAAGTAAGCTAGCCAGCTTGTAACTCTGACTTCGTGTAAACAGAATCAGCCTAAAATTTTCAAGCACGAAATACGTACCTATACACGAAGCTAGAGTTGCTTGCTTTTTTACAAGCTTTTTATTAACTTGCCATATTAGTTACCTAGTTAGTTAGTTAGTAGGGGGCCAAATCTTAGATCTCTTAATTTGAACCACTTTCCGGTGTCCGATAGAGCTGAAATTTTGTATACAATACGATGACAATACAATAACCGCCTCTGTGGTCTAGTGGTTCACACCACCGATTTCAGACCAAGAGGTCCCGGGTTCGATTCCCAGTGGGGGTACATATTGTATTCGGTTTGGTTGGTGGTAGGACTTGTTCTTAGTCCGCCTGGCTAGCTACCACCATCTTATCTAAGTCTGACGCCATAACAATGATGTTTTCAGCATTATTGTGTTCCGGCAGTTAAAGATAAGATAGCCAGTTCCTCAGTGAGGATTCCGGGCGTAGTGCGCTTCCACCTTCAGCCTTATCAGCACTTAACATCAGGTGTGATGAAGGCTAAGTGCTACCCCGTAGTAGATAAAAAAAAAAAAAAAAAAAAAAAATATTTAAATACAGACAGCAAAAAAGCTTGTCATGAAAATGACATTTTTACTAAACACTTATTGATAACTAGCCTCGTGTATTTCTAGCATAAGCGTTCTAATAAGCTAGATAATTGACGGTTCTATTGGAACTGGATCACTTGTAATCGAGATTGATACACTAGAAGTGGCACTCTACGTCAGTTTCGTCTCGGATCATAGTCGTATCGCTCCCGGCCGCGTGACCGGAACCGATGGCATCGAACTAGGTACTGCGAAGCGGAACGCATGATCTCAGAATTTACTCTAATGCCTAGTTGATTTGTTTACAGTGGCTAGGACTGGAATTAAAACGTGACATTCCGTCATTAATATCGATAGCTAGATAATGGTATTGAGTATCCAAAAGTTAATCCCTGTTATCCATTAGTCCATTACAAAGTGCCTGAGCTAATAACTGGGATTCTTATCTGTATGTGATATTTAAGTCCTAAATGATGTTCCAAAGAGATGTCTTATTTTATGGAAGTGGAACCCTGTCTAAACTGTCGTATCCACAGTATGGACACAGATAATCGTAGGTACAGATTCCTACGTTTCTTTTTAGTATCGCCAGTTCTGCAGTTCTTAAGAACCTTGATCGATTGAAATGACTGACCCATTATTTAGAAGTGGCCCTATACATCAGTTTCATATCGGATTAGACTATCGCTTCCATTTGGAGCCACGTGACCGGAACCGATGGCCCCGAACTACTGTGATGCGGAACGCATGAGAAATCTCTGTTATTCTCAGAAATCACTATAATGTCTAAAGAAGTGTATTTATTAACAGTAGCAGGATTTAAGGTCATATCAGATTATATCAACTCGGAAAGGGATCGACACCGTATCGCCTTTCGCCTCGCGGTCAACCAGGCGTCAACCTAACGTAAGCACTAAGCACGTATGACGTAACGTAACCAAACCGGTACCCCTAGTATGAGTTTGGCAAACTGTATTCGTAATCGAAAATTATTGCAGTAGGGAGTTTCATACAAAGAATACTGAATCGCTCGAGTTGATACGTTTACGTTCCGTTTACGAGTAATGGGACTTGAATTTGAGTTATAAACATTCACCGATAAATAAACAAATGAACTGTGTTACCTAATTGTAAATGTAAATACTCAATGAGGTGGCTGAAGCCTGTATCGTTTATCGTGATCGTATTATTTTGTGTGAAACCAGAGGAGCGCCTCTTTTTGTCGGTTGTGGGGACTAAAAATAGAAAGAAAGAATTTAAAAAAAAGTAATTAATTTCGATTTGATTCGATTAAATAGGTTTGTTTGAACAAAAAATAATTACTCGATATCACGAGTCCGCAAGCTCAACCAATCTTTTAGAATATTTGACACGCATACCTTACATTATGACATTTTACCCAGGAAAACTTTCAAGAATTTATCTATGAGACAGTCAAATATTTCGAGACAGGAGCCCGAAAAACTGCAAGTAAAAAATCATTTGATTTGACACGTCTGCTTTTTCGAAGAAAAAGGGTCGCGATTTCTGATAGACAGGCAGGCAAGGAGAGAAATGGTTCTGCAAAGGCAGCATTTTCCTTTTGAGATACGGAATTCTATAGTGGGCTCTGTCTAGACACTTTTTTTACTACTTATTCTAATTACAGATAGTTACTAAGTGCATAGTGGCAATTGCAGGTACTCGCTGTCAAAATGTACCATTGCGAACCGCAATACGGTATTTTACTGATTTTTTTTTATTTCTTTAAAATGTTTTTCGAAATATTAGCTACACAAAACAAGTTTTCATTTTGAATTATCTTGAATATTTTCAAAGATATAGGACTTCAAACTTTATAATTAGACAAGGACAGGACGCTATCTTAGTGACGTCAGTGGGTTAGTAGCGTCATAGTCACGCCATAGAAGATTTTGTTTTAGAAAGAGACAGCTATAGTCAAAACCAAACAGACTATAATTCTTTTATTAAAAACAGATTCAAATTATTTTTTCACATTTGGTATTCTTAATTGCAATATTTTTTAACGTCATCATTAAATATCTACATTTCAACAACAGTAAAATACCCTATTGTTGAGCTACTACTACCAACATTCTGGATCTAGGCAGCTAATGCAAACGTACATCAACCGTATGTCCGAAGTACGCTCAGTTTACATTGCACGGTTAAATTAAGAATGTAAGCGAATAAATTAGCGATGGTGCGGTCGCCAGCACGTCGGATTACTATAAAATGTCAAAATTATTAATTGAAACTGAAGTCAGATAGAGTTCAGTTTCTGTTTTCAGTTGGACAATTTTATTTAAAGAAATTTGACGTTTGTAGTAACCTGACGTGCTGAAGACTGTACATTGTTAATGTAGAACTAGAGCTACTACTTGTACTAAATACCAACGATTTACAATCAACAAAAATTTGATTAATAAAACAAAAATACTCGCTTTGTTCTAATGGGCAAGTTGAGAAAAAAAATATTAAGCAGTAAACATAAAACATGTGTCCTAATAAAATCATTAATGTGCGTCAAAAAAGATAATTCATACAAAAATGAAATTTTTCTAAAGTATGTTATTACTTCTCATCTTAAAACGTTTTCCTACTTCCTACTAATATTATAAATGTGAAAGTTTAGATGTTTGGATGTTTAGATGTTTAGATGTTTAGATGTTTAGATGTTTAGATGTTTAGATGTTTAGATGTTTGGATGTTTGTATGTTTGTTACTCAATCACGCCAAAAGGGCTGAACGGATTTGGCTGAAATTTGAGACACAGATACTTTGTAGTCTGGAGAGGAACAAAGGCTACTTTTTATCCCGGAAAAATTTCACATTCCCGCGGGATAACGTCGTGAAGTCCACGTGGGCGAAGCTGCGGGCGGAAAGCTAGTATTGAATAAAATAAACTGTTTCTAGTAGCTATTTAACTCTAACCATACATA
Source organism: Crambus lathoniellus (assembly GCA_949710035.1). NCBI lineage: Eukaryota > Metazoa > Arthropoda > Insecta > Lepidoptera > Crambidae > Crambus > Crambus lathoniellus. The sequence goes on along the minus strand of OX453301.1, from coordinate 9,730,427 downwards.
AAGGGTGCCGTGTGGAGTGTGAAAAAAAAATATATTTAAAAGATCTCTTAAGTAATTTATTAGTGATTAGAACACTTTTTTAGTTTATAAATTGGCCGCTTCTAGTAGCTGCTTAACTCTATGTCAACCACACATAAAGGGTGCCGTGTAGAGCGGCGACGGTAAATCACGGGAGCAAATGAAATTTTTTCCGGTTTTCGCCCTCGTCGAGTGCTGTCTCGAGAGATAGTGAGACCGGTACCGACGGCAAAAACAACGTAAATTCGAGTTTCTTTATTGTTCAGAACTGTAAAATGTAATTTTTCATGTAAGTATATATCAGTGATCTTAAATACATAAGTGATCTTATTCAAGAAAAGCACAGTCTATCACAAACAGGAAACTATGCTACAATTAGTCCGCGTACCTAAACGAAGATGCGGGCAGCCGCTTGTATTATAATAGAATAGTAATGATGGCTATGTTATACTTACCAAAAAGCTCTAACAGATTTATAATTTCCACAGCCATCTACTAGTCCGACTAATCCGTTCTTGATAAGAATTGTATTGTAATGGTATACTTATAAGCCACGTACCTAGAACTTTTAAAATTGCTAGAATTTTCAACTCGAAAATAATATATTATATATTCTGAGCTTTGGGTGTTATTTTACGCTTTTTCGTTCAGTGAATGTCACCTTTTCAAGTAAACTTGACCAATACATTGCTTTATCACCTTTAGTTTTAAAAATTCTTTGTATGCTGGTAGATCGATAAAGTCTCATTTCCTTTGAAAGTTCAAAGTGACAATTTTATTGGTGTCTTTGTCACTTATTGCAAGACGTTATTGAAATATCATTTAGATTTTACCAAAATTTAAAATGGATGGGAATTGTCAACGAAACTGATATAGCACTTTCCTGGTTGTCTTTACATTGGTCACGCGACGACGAAACGTCGAGAAATCAAAAAAATAGTAAAATAACGAGCACTAGGAAATGTTAATAAAAAGTGTGTTTATAGTCCCACACTCCTGTCTGTTCCGGTGACATCCGTGACGGAGGAGCCACTTGCAATACGAAATTAGCTGTCAAAATAGACTGTCGTATGAAAGCTGTTTTAGTTCCAAAGATTATCACCGGAACAGAAAACGTTGTCGCACTGTAACTTCTTTGTTTTGCAGTGAGTACTCGGCAGTAGGGCGGGGCGTCTGGATCATTATTTAGATATTAATCCGCTCCCTCCGGCGTCCCTCCGTGTCCCGGGTACTCCTGGGCCCCGGGCACCTCCGGGCCGCGTCACGTTCGACGTCCCAGTAATTAATGCGAAACCTCTGAGGATAACCTCATACTTTGAGTGGTGCTAAAGTTTGCAGATTGAGATTAACTTTTGATTGCAAAAGTCTTAATATTGCAAGGGCATGTATTTTCCCGAAAACCGCACCGAAAGGTTTTTCAACTGTTATTATATCTGTTTGGATATCGGTTCGAACCGGGCGTCGGACGACAACTACAAGCGTCGACGCTCGATTTCATACAAAACAAAGAAACATCAACTAGAAACAAGTATGGCGCGGCGTCATGTCGCTTGCAGTTGCGGTTCGACGCCCAGTTCCAACTCATGCTTTAGTTGTGGAAAGACAATCAGAGAGAGAGAGACTTTCGTAAAGTAATGAATTTGATTCGCTTGGAACCTGTGTTAAGGTCCTTTTGAATGTATTTTACCGGTGTCATGTTTTTACCACATATATAAGGTCCTTCTTAAATAGTGCACATAATTTTAAGGGTTTTCAATGTTGGTGCCATAGTAAAAGTTGTTTGTATAGGTACATGAGTACATTGACCCCTTAAAATTATGTGTACTATTTAAGAAGGACCTTATATAGACTGTGATTTTTTACCATCATATTATTGTGATATTATCATTATGCTATCTATACAATAAACAAACTTTTTATTAAGATTTGGAGCCTTTTATCCATAATTTGTTTTCCTAAACCCTTTGTCCTTACCTTTGGGTATACCTTATTAGCTTCAATTAATTTCAGCATGATCTCTCCTTTGTGTATTAAGTGGCAACTCCTCGGCAGTAGGCATTAACTACATCCGTTGTATTTACCGATTAGTTCGCAATTAACATAATTGCTAGATAAATTTGAAAAAAGCCAGTGAGCTAAGCAGTAAGGAACAAGACTCCTCAATGAAACGTCCATAATATTATTACTATTGCATAGTATATTTTTATTTTTTTATCCATCACGGGTTAGCACAATAGCTTTCATCACACCTGGACCTGATGTTAAGTGGTGATAAGGCTGAATGTGGAAGCGCCCGGATCTCCTACTCAATCACTCAGGAACTAGCTTTCTTATCTCACTGCCAGAACACGTCAATAAGCAACGGAATCTTAAGTTTGATTGCTGGGCGACTAGACTCGCCTTTATTTAATAGGTTTACTGAGTTACATCATAAAAACAATAAAATGTGATGGAATAATTTAATCTCATTTAATATAACATCTTTCAATTTTCAATTCAATTTTGACATGTTTCAATTTAATTTTAGTATTTCTCAATTTAGTTCTGACATTTGTATCTCTTTTGTCCGAATACTCGTACGCTACTTATCTTTGGGAGCGTCTCAAACTTCGCCCTGTCACTTTAAATGTCAAACGTATGAAAGAGATGCCATGATATTTGAGACGCTCCCAAAGATGATTTGCGTTCGAGAATTCGGGCGTTTGACATTTAAATCTAATTTCTAAAATGAAAATTTAAGTTTTAGCATTACTTTAATAAGTTTATTAATGTTGACATTTTCAATTTTAAAATATGAAATTTTGTATTTTTAAATTTAATAATCTCTGTGTAACATCAGTAATAATTTAATTCAGTTTGATTACATAATTTTACTAACATAGTCATAGGAACAAATGTTACTAACAACATGGACTGTATTGTTGTCTGAAAATAAATGATTTTATTATTTATTTAATAATGCTGAAAACCTCATTGTTATGGCGACAGACTTAGATAAGATGGTGGTAGCTAGCCAGTCAGACTAAGAACAAGTCCTACCACCAACCAAACATACCTCCTCTGGGAATCAAACCCGGGACCTCTGGCTCTGAAATCAGTGGTTTGAACCACTAGACCATAGAGGCGGTTAAAATAACAAAATTATTTGGAATCTACCAATCCCTAAATTATCTACTAGTATTTGTTGTATTACGCAACAGTGTGGTTAATATGGCCAGCTTAGGATTAACAAGACAAACAATATAGTGAGTATGTAGATAACAGGGCACAAATTACCTAGCTGTCAGTCGCACTGCGAAAACCACACACCACACTTAAGTATGTTGTACCCGATAAGGGCTTCCCTAGGCTAACATTTGCTGTCTACCATAGCCATATACAATTATAGCCAGAGCCTTCAGATAACATCTAGGCATTCTGCTTGACGTGACCTGACTGGGTAAGCTAAATGCTCTTACGTGTCAATGACATTGATGCCCGTATGTTTTGTGTGTTCACTGTGTCTAAGACAAGGTTCTTGATTATCGACTTGTATTTTATTTGCAGATTCCGGCTGTGGAGTACCTACTCCAACAGTTTTAAATATCTGAGCTGGTATTTGATGCTAAACAGTCAGTTCTTAGTTGTATTTATATCTTCTTATTATGATACGACTTACTACTACTGCTGCTAAGTACTGCTTTTTCACTGTAACGGCAGAACTGCCGATGATAAGAAGAGTTGTAATGCTATTCCGACCCAAAATGTCAAGCGCGGCTTAAGGTTAAGGCGAAACCACATTTTTGTGGTGTGGTGTGTTGTGAACTTGTGATGTGACGTGAAGGACGCGTTAGGACGTCATCTAATGCGTATCCAAACTATGCATTCTCTATCTATGGCTAGATCCACATTTTTCTCGTATGTTGTGCTTGTGTCCTCCCTCACCACCACACCACACCACAAAAATGTGGTTCCGTTTTTAAACTACTTTAGGGCAGATAGCTAACAGAATGTTCAGTTCGTTGCTCTTAAATCTAATCTTGACCTAAAGGTTAAAACATAACAGCGTAAGAAACAGAGGATGTTAAAACTTCAGTGTAGTAACAGGGTGTGACAGTTAATATCATTTATCTGATATTTGTGACTCGTAAAAAACTGACTTCTAATGGTAATGTGTAACAGAGTGGTTAGAAAACATTCCACTTAATGGTCTTCACGTCTTCACTTTACCCTATGAGAAATACGTGAATCGTCAGGGATATCTGCCATGTATTCCTGATTTTATTCCCGTTTGGGTATTGGAGGGGACGATCTTAATCTGATCGTCTATCATCGTCGCATTTATCAAGTCGTGAATCCACAGAGATTTTCCCTTTAATAAAATATAGCTTTTGAGAAACATCTTCTCTCGTTATTTTAATATTGTATTTTTATTGCTTTTGAATCTGAGTTTCACAAGATTTTCGTATTACGGTTCAGCTTCAATTGATTATAAAGATGAATGGGTGGGATCAATAGCAAGCAAGTGGTCTTGCGCTTTACAACCTAGATTCGAATAGTTATGTGGGACACTCGGATAGTTTTGAGAAACTAAAAAACTAACTTCTATGGATAAAATAATTTAATTTAATCTTTTCAAAAATCTCCACGAGCCTCTATACAAAGTTTCAATTTTCGAAACATTTTTTCCAGTCCGCCGCATCCATAAAAGCCATTTGAAGTCGATCAAATGACTCATCAGATTTTAGGCCAAACCGCACCCAAAAATCGTAAAAAATCGTCGCACTAAAATGTTCTCGATGCAGATGCAAATAGTCCTAGCGGTACGCCAAAAAATGCTGCAAATGGTGTTAAAATCGGAACGATTGATCTTCCGAAAGCCGATTCTAAAAATGTATCGGATCATTATATTTCAGTCACTTGTTTTCAAATAAAATGAAAATCATTTTCAAAACATACCAAGTTTGGACTCGTCTAGATATATGGTTGAATAGCGTCATATCCAACCCCAAGAAAGCAATTTTGAAAATATTTACATTTAGTATTTTTTTATAATTTTTAAAAATTACAAAATTTGATAAAATCGTAATTATTTGAAACATGTAAGTACCTATAAAAAGTTTAATTTTAGACACTTTTCAATCGCAAAAACTACCTACTAAACGGATTTTGTTGAAATTTGGCACGCAGATAGTAGATAGCCTGGATTAAAACTTAGGATACTTTTATCCCCATATTCCCACGGGAACGGGAGCTATTATTATTATTATTCCCTTTATTACATTTTAAATACTTACAAAATTATATTTCTAAACATTAAATTTTTACAATGTATAACACTAAAAAATATAACATTTAAAAATACAAAAATGCAGTTCCCCAACGGCAGCAAGATCAGGGTCCCGGCTACCGATGGTTAAGGATCCAGAGACAGGAACCTTCTCACTATACGGGCCGTGTCCAGAAGTACTGCCTTCTGCATCTGACTCCCGATCCATCCACCTAACGCAAGCCTCTTAAGGTGTTTATCGAGGCTCTTGGCTATTAGACCATGGGCAGATATGACTATCGGAACAATAATTGCTGAATCAATGTCCCACATGTCAACAATCTCGTGGGCTAAATCAAGATATTTGTTTTCTTTATCTTTTTCAGCTTTCACAAGGTTGTCGTCATGGGGAACAGTGACATCAACAATTATTGCGCGGCGTTCGTGTCGATCTATCAATACAATATCAGGCTTATTAGCTACAATAGTCCTGTCTGTAATGATAGATCGATCCCAATACAATGTGGCATGGCTATTTTCAAGGACCTGTTCTGGTGCATACCTGTAGTACGGCACCTCGGATGCCACAAGACTATGTTTCAAAGCAAGTTGTTGGTGTATTATCCTGGCCACTTGGTTATGTCTATGCAAATACTCGCCGTTTGCGAGACGAGAACAACCGGAGATTATATGCCTAAGGGATTCACCCGGACGATGGCACGCTCGACAAATATCCACTGTGCCATCCCTTAGGATATACTTTCGGTAGTTATTCGTCATCACAACCTCATCCATAATTGCACAGACAAAACCTTCGGTTTCACCAAAAAGATCACCAAAACGGAGCCAGGATACTGAGGCTAATAAATCTACGTCGGGCCCATGGAGAGCCCGGTAGAATCTGCCATGTAACTCCTTGCTTTGCCACACAATGCTGCGGTCGGAAGTACTAAGTACTACAGGTTTGCGCCAGTTTTCTTTTGCTAAAAATAGAGGAGTCAGTCCATTGTCAACAGCAACTACATCTCTATGAGACCCAATATCGACTTGGAGAAAATACTCCCTAAGATTGCATATCTCGCGGTTATGCAATGTCTTAGCATTTAAGAAGCCACGACCACCGCACTTCCGCGGGATATACAATCTCATGGTCGATGAACGTGGGTGATGCATGCGGTGTGCTGTTAGCAATGTACGAACTTTTCTATCCAGGGCATCCAGTTCAGTTTGAGTCCATTTAAGTATGCCAAAGGAATACATCAGTACCGGCATGACCCATCCATTGTATGCGCGAACCTTGTTTCCGCCAGACAAAAGACTTTTAAGGACTTTTGAGAGGCGCCCCAAGAAACGCTCACGCAACGATTGTTTCATGTCAGCATCGTTGATGCCTAATGCCTGTGACATACCTAAATATTTATAGGTTTCGTTAACGGAGAGAGATCTAAGATTAATAGAATCCGAGAGTTGTATACCCGTGGATTCCATTATCTGACCACGCTTTACATGCATGACTGCACATTTGTCCACACCAAATTCCATTTTAATAGCATTACTGAAAGCTTCAGTAACCTTCAGTAACGCTGTCAAATGACAACTGCTATGGGCAAATAGTTTCAGGTCATCCATGTATAGCAGGTGTGATATTACTTGACCATTTCTCCGTAAACGGTAGCCTAATCCTGAACTCTCGAGAAGTGTACTCAGAGGGTTCAAGGCCAGACAGAACCACAATGGACTCAGACCGTCACCCTGGAAGATACCTCGCTCTATTTTTATAGGCTCGCCCTGACCTAGAACCCGTCGAGATCCTGGATAGAAAAGGACGGTTCTCCATTTTCGCATGCACGACATCAAGAAAGTGCGTAGAGTTGTATTAATTTTATACAACTCCAGCACCCTCATGAGCCACGAATGCGGCACGGAATCATAGGCCTTCTTATAATCTATCCAGGAAGTCGACAGGTTCTTTCGGTTTCGACGAACCTGTTGGTTAATAGCCATGTCAATGAGGAGTAGCTCCTTAGTACCACGGGCCCCATTCCTACATCCATTTTGAGAGGCGAACATAATAGAATTTTGATCAATGTGTTTATTAATCTTCGACCTCAAAATGGACGTAAGAATTTTATAAATTGTTGGCAGACAGGTGATAGGTCTATAGTTTTTAGGGTCCGCAGTACTACCAGATTTATGAAGCAGATGGGTTATGCCTGTTGTCATAAATTCTGGAAGCGATCGAGATAATAAAGCACTTTGAAATTGAGATGCTAAGCAAACGTGCGAGCTAGGTAACCATTTATACCAGAAATTGTGCAGTCCGTCCGGGCCTGGAGATTTCCAGTTGGGTAAGGAACGAACTGCACAAACTACGTCTTGGTAGTCAATGGTTACTTCATTCATCTCAGGTATAAGCTCACACGATCGCTCAACATCCCTTATCCACGCGCCTTCAGAGTGAGTGACAGGCACAGACCAGATGTTGTGCCAAAAAGAAATCATGGCATCATCATCCGGCCGATGCATATCAGTATCACTCTGATTCGATCGCTCCCAGGATGCATAAACACATCGTTGATCTCTCTCGAACATGCGGTTCTGAGTAAAGCGATCGACTCGCACCCTATACCTTCGAATACGATTAGCCCATGCACAAATTTTCTGCTTCAGGAAGTCGATGCGCTCTGTGACACATGAAATGTAATTTTGAGGACTAATACCAGTCCCCAGGAATGCACGCTTCACAAAGCGCATGACCCTAGGGCGCATGTTGCCCTCCCTAAAGCAGCTGAGCTTACCGATGAGTACCCTAGCCTCACTGATACGACGTTCAATCCTACACTGCCAGGCTGGTACAGCCAGACGAGGGCGTGTTGCTGTGTCAGTATTTGGAAATTTGACATGAGCAACACGACAAGCCGTAATAGCCGCACAATACAAGATCGAATGAGTATCAGCCAGGTCTTCACTACTATCAAAGTAATTTGATAGTAGTGAATCTAAAGCACACATCAGCGCCCTATTTTTTTTGTGCATGGGAAAACGCGGAAGCCGAGGTCTAAGGTGAATCGAAGTCGATCGAAATTCCAGAACTACATCTTCAAGAGTACTCCTCAATATATCATTGTATTGGGGACTTACAGTAGTAACCATATCATCTCCACCACCACCATCAGCAACGTCAGCTTGCAATGTGGTCGCGGCAGAAGCTTGAGTTGCCGCCTGCGATGCAGTAGTACTGATATGGTTACGTTGCACCTCTGTACGGAGCCGATCAAGTACGGAGTCATCCAACAAGTGACCCCGTTGAATGGCTCGCACCTGATCCGACAGTCGTTGAGCCGAAACGTTGATAGATGGTTCGAGAGCCTGAAACAGAGAAAGCATCCGAACACGATACGCAGTAAGATTAGTTCCTGCCTCTGTTGCCTCAAAATATGCGCGCATGACATTTTCATTAATGGATAATGTCCATCGCATGCGCTGCACTCCACCGGGAGCGGGGACCCTGACCGGAGCCGATTGCCCCAGAAGCCCCAAACCCTTCGGTGGCCGGCCCCTCCTCCGGCGTACAGGTGGTGGCGACGACGGCGGAGAGAAGTACTCGTCACTATCGCTCGACGCAACTGCAGATGTCAGCTGGACACACGGCACTGAGATAGTTGCCGACAACTGCGAGGCGGAGCGAGGTGACGAGCCCGGAGGTCTTGAGCGTTAATTATTATTATTATTATTATAGCCTTTATTATTCCTCAATAAAAATACTGCATGTCATTTAAATTGCAAAATTATCAGTATTTTAAATAGGTAATTGATTTGCATGCATTATTTATAGTAAATTAATACTTAATACTTACGGAAACGGGTACTATATCATCCGTCAACAACTGTTTAAGTGCTGCTGTCAAAACATCTTAATCTATTGAATTGTGTTTTGATGTTTCCAAATTGGGGTAAAACCGCCTTGTATCGGCCACGTCCTGGTATCGGTCACTTCCTACGAATTTGATCAAAAACTATTTAATATTCGATATACTTGCACAAATTTTGCTCTATAATGAACATTATATTGTTGTCTTTAAATGAATTAAATGAGGTGGTGATCAAAGTTCATTTGACAGTTCAGTGGCATTGGATGTTGTAACCTGCGCATTCGTGTCGAAATTCACGCCATTTTCTAGTCAAAAATGACGAGTTCGAGGTTACGGGGGAAAGGGTTTGCAACTTATCTAGGAGGTTTAAAACGTTGATTTTTGCTTGTGAAGGTTAAAGAGATTATAACGCAACATTATTGATTAATTTTTTTATGTTTTTTTTTAAATTTTAATAAAAAATCGAATGGCCGGATTTAGGGTTGATTATTTCATAAAAACGCCTGATATCGGCCGTTAAAAATGGTGATGGCCGATACAAGGCGAGTCAAAATCCTGATATCGGCCACTAAACATTAAGTCATGGACGATACAAATGTTACTTCATACAAATCTAGGTACACTAGATTAGATACTTAATTTAGGTACTTAATTATAATAAAAAAATATTTAAAAAATCTCGATTTTTTGTTTAGTTACTTTTATGTGGAAGTATCATTGTTGATGTGCAAACTGTAATATTAAATTTAAAATAAATTGTTAATAGTATTTGATTTATAGACTTTCCTTTATTAAAGTTTGTAAAATAATCTAAAATCTCTAAAAAAAAAAATCCGACTTCAAAATTTATTTGTTACTATTAGGTAAGAATATCTTTATGCAAGAAAAAAACTAAATCATATTTTTTTTATTTATTCTAAACACGTTAAATTATGTTTGGATTGTTAAAAAAAATCACGGTATATTATGTATGTTTTTTATATATATCTATGTATATCTTTGTATATCTATATCTTTCTTTATTAATTCGAAGTATATTTGTATTGCTCATAATGTAAGCCTAGGCCGATACAAGGCAAACAGGTGGGCGATTTTTGGGCGCAAGTGGCCGATATTAGGGAAATTGGGTGTGTACAAAGAAAAACATCAATATATAAAAATGTTATTCAAATTTCAAATACTTTATTAGTTCATAGGAAAGTCAAATAATAACAGTTTATTAAAAAATACCTCCTAGAAAGCTAGGCTAATAAATGTGAGAATAGGAAGCAAATCAATGTGAAATATTGTTGAGGTGGCCGATACAAGGTGGTTTTACCCTGCTTCTTGTTACAATACAAATGTCAAAAAGCTTTGTCGTGTCTAGGTCTACCTTAACTTAAAATGTTAATCTAGCCTCACCTTTAATCAAAATTCTGTCCCCGATTTGTCAGACACAAGCTTAATGCCGTTGTTTACGAACAATCTCGTCCTAACAGTTCAATATACCACCCAAGCGTTAGTCCAATGAACCTTATCCTCTCCACTTTAAAGTTCAAAGTACCAGGGTTGTCGGTACGTTGAAAGCCATGGTGCATCGATCATGCATTCCACATGTTTCAGATCCGTAAGCAAATTTACGAGCGTGTATCTGTAATAAAGCGTAGTGAAGTGATACGATGTGTGTGATATGTATGGTCAGCAATCAAATCGATCACCAATTGAATTAAATTGTTTGTTAGTAATTCCATTTAGGTACTATACCTAAATGGAAATATGAAACAAACGGTGGACTAAATGCCTCCATTTAGCATTCTCTAACCATTTAATACTTACATTCTAAATTATATCACCGATGATAGAAACATTCCTTGAATTACTTGTACATACATAAGTACCTACTTAAAAGAGATTAGGTAGGTTTTTAAATAGTATACAAGAAATTAATAAATCAATAAACGTAAAACCGCAAAAGATAGTTATTAACTTATTAGGTTCCTACAAAAGTTAATCACCTAGTTACAGTAAGTACTTCCATACTTATTTAGAAAAAAATATAAATATGTTATGTAGGTAGGTACCTGATAAAGTAATATGATAACATATAGAACTAAAGCAATTAATTAAAACCAATAACAGTGTTATTTAAACTCTCACTCATTGTACACTACAGATTTTATGTGTTTTGGATTCGGTAATTTTATAGCATCGTTCTTAGTGGATGATTTTGAACTTTAAATCGTTACCAATAAGGCTTTCATTGCTTTACGCTGTATAAGTGTGTGTGGGGTCTCATTTGATTACGCGGCGTTCGCCGAGAATTAATAAGGTAACCACATCGAGTGAATTTAAATAAATACTTAGTTCATAATAATTTTGCAATACGATTTCAAATTGAGAGTTTTCTAATATTTCATAAGATTCTGTTAATTTGTATTAACATGACTTTGAGTTAGGTAAGTAGGTACTTTAGAAATTAAGTAATTTAAATATAAGTATAGCAGGCGTACCGGTTTTGGCCACTGTACCGGTTTAGGCCACTTTTTGCTCTAAAAGTTTTCTAAACAACTTTTAGCCATTTTTGATAAAGGCAATTAAAATAAGGTATTTTAGGGTAATAATAACAACCGTTAGAATTCCTTATGTCATAAGTTTATTTAATAAATTCCATTTTCTGTTTGAAAAAATGTTTTGTATGAAAATTTTAAGAAATTTGTTTTGGATGAAATACTTTATAAACCTTTATAAAAATTGAATTGTTGTTTTGCAATTGACTGGTTTCTAGCGCATTAGAATATATTGATTTTACCTGGGTTTGGTTTTAATTTTTCGCAATACTTACAAAAGTTTAACTATCAGTAAGTGGCCAAAACCGGTACATTTGGCACCTCTCACACATTGTGTGTAATATAAAAAAAACTATTTTTTACTTTTATAAATTTGAATAATGTACCTTTAAAGGTACCTAGATAAATTATCTATAATTTAAGATACGTGTCCTAAATTCCTAAAACTATTTAGTACTTAGTGCTTAAAAGTCAAAAAATCCTTAAAGTGGCCACAAAGGGTACGTCTGCCCTACTTAATATTATTATTTTTAATGTTGATGACTTTTCTATATTTCCTGTTTTTTGAAACTGTAATCAAACAAACTGACAATTAATATTTTGTTTATTTTATGTGTGTAATATGTGCAGGTGTATAGTTCAATATGTAGGTACATACCTACATCATATTTAAATGAAGTTTGGATCAATTTAAACACTTACCAAAGCTCAAATCCGAAAATGGAACTTCATCTCCATTTAAAACAATGAATCATCGATCCATGCAGGCTTATAAATAAACAACAAGTGCCCCGATAAAAAATTTGCTCTGTAACTAATTAATGTTAAAAAACAATTTTTCCTTGATTGGCAACCCTACTAAGCCTCGATTAAGCTGCGGGCCCACAAAGCGAGCGCGTGCCTTTATTTGTGACAAAATTGGTCACTTAATTGGTCACTGTTATGTCACGTTAAGTGGAGCCGTAAGATTTTTACGCGAAACCCGCCATGTTGGGATGAGATAATTAAAATGAAACTTTTTTGTAGGTCAATCTTTTTTGTGTGCGAGTTTTTAATGACGTTTAAATAGTAAGAGTAAGCTATAATACTGTAAAGCTTCATCATAATCCGTTCAGTATTTTTTGCGTGAAAGGGAAACAAATCTTTACAATTTCGCATTTATAGTATAGGTACTAGCTTTCCGCCCGCGGCTCCGCCCGCATGGACTACATGACTTTCTCCCGCGGGAATGTGACATTTTTCCGGGATAAAAAGTATCCTATGTTCCTCTTCAGGATACAAAGTATCTGTGTCCCAAATTTCAGCTAAATCCGTTTAGCCGTTTTGGCGTGATTGAGTAATAAACATACAAACATCTTAACTTTACTTATTAGTAAAGTTAAGCTTACTAGCTTTCCGCCCGCGTCTTTGCCCGCGTGGACAACAAGACGTTATCCCGCGGGAATGTGATACTTTACCGGGCTAAAAAGTAGCCTATATTACTCCTTATTACATCAGCTACCGGCCAGTGAAAGTCCCGTCAAAATCGGTCCAGCCGTTTCAGAGATTAGCCGGAACAAACAGACAGACCGACAGAAAGACAGACAGACAGACAAAAATTGTAAAAAAAAATATTTTGGTATATGTACCGTATATACATGTACCGTATATATAATCATATGCATGTAGTAAAAAGCGGTTATTTTAATTTTACAAACGAACACTTCAATTTTATTTATTTGTTTAGATAATAATAATAATAATAGTCATATCTGCCCACGGTCTGATAGCCAAGAGCCTCGATAAACACCTTAAGAGGCTTGCGTTAGGTGGATGGATCGGGAGTCAGATGCAGAAGACAGTACTTCTGGACACGGCCCGTATAGTGAAAAGGTTCCTGTCTCTGGATCCTTAACCATCGGTAGCCGGGACCCTAGTCTTGCTACCGTTGGGGAACTGCATTTTTGTATTTTTAAATGTTATATTTTTTAGTGAACTTTACATTGTAAAAATTTAATGTTTAGAAATATATTTTTGTAAGTATTTAAAATGTAATAAAGGGAATAATAATAATATAAGTAGGAAAGAAGTAAGTTAAATTAATACGAAGTAGAATAAGTAAAAATATACTTAGTAAAAAATTGGAAAACCGTCATCAATTATAAAAATTGCATTGTAAAAATTTTAATAAAAATATAAGTAAGTAGTAGATTTTGCTACTCAATATTTTTTGTTTTTCAAAAATCGAGCTATTGATTCCCTTTTATCATTTTTCGTTATTTCTCATAGTTTATGATTTGGCCATACAGACCCATATCAAAATCCCACCATGTAGGTAAGTATAGTATTTATACCCAAGATATACCTAGTAGAATACTATAAGTAATAGTATTATATACTACTCAGTAGGATTGGCAACCCTAGGCCACACAGTTATACCTACCTAAAGCTGTGAAAAATACACACAGTAAAAATACCTTACGAAAGTTTATTTAGGTACTTATAGTCTTCTTAAAATATAAGTAAGTACAGTAAAATAGGTTGTAAAACAAAAATAACAAACTCCATAATTCATATTAGTTCCGGAACTCGCGTCTGTAACCTACTAATAACAAAGTGGGTTGGCTTACTTATGGCTAACAAAACTCTGTTTGTTACCGCAACCGGCCGGGGCCGGGCGCGGCGCTAATAACCGCTAATGTGGTTATATTATTATGAGTCAGCTCCGATTGCAGTGAAGCTAGCTGCGAGCGGGCTGGCAACGTCGTCACGCCACGCGAGGTTGCCGCTCCGTTCGGCCGGTGAGCCCGGTGTCGACGCGCGCCGCTCCCCCCTCCCGCAGTCTCGCTAGAGCGACCCGAGAGCGTACGCGACACCCGTGACACCGCGTCACTGCGACAACAAACGATGGATTCGACCAACAGCTCTTCAGAAATGTGCTTACCCAAAATAGAAATGGATTACGAGAGCGACCGCGAAGGGAAACGAGACACCAAAATGAATTGGACGTCAGACAACACTAAAATGCTAATAGAAGCTTTAGAAAAGGACTGCAAGGAACTGTGGGATGTAAAACACCCGTTGAACAAAGACCGTTGGGCACGGCAAGCAAAGCATGAATATTTGGCCAATATATTCGGGACCACTTCCGAAGAGATAAGCAGAAAGATCCACAATTTAAGAACACAGTTCAACAATGAACTGAGGAAGATTAAGCGGCGGCAGACGGGGGGTGGGGATGTCCCGACAGCGGGTGGGAGCGGGTGGGAGTATTTTGATTCTCTCTCTTTCTTACTTCGGTCGCCTTATGAGCCGCTGGAACCAATTGACGGTGTCAATCTAGCGGTACGTAGATAATTACAATTCATTTTTTTTATTGAGCGATTGCTTTGTGATGTTGCAGCGGATTATTAACAATGTCAGCTCTTAGTTTTTCTCGTCTAAAATGACGTTATTCACAGTTTTACTTTTTTTTTAAACTACCCACCCTTTTGCGCACTTGAAACAGCGTATTATCAAGTCTTCATTCACATTTTGATTGTATTGTCGAACTTTTCTGTGACTGAACTAAATAATTACACAATGGAGCCGATAAGCATTTACATAATGTTAGAATAACATTTTAATTTGGTAAGTAGTTTGATGCAAGAAAACCGGAATTAATAATTTGTTTGTTCTATTAAACGCCATCATGAATCATTAATGAATAAATCCTTATCCTTACTTATATTATAAATGCGTCTCTGTCTGTCTGTGTGTTACTCAATCACACCTAAACTACTGAACCGATTTGAATGAATTTTGGTACAGAGATAGTCTAGAGCCTGAGAAAGGACATAGGTTACTTTTTATTTCTGAAAAATATCACCTTCCCCTGGGATAATACACGCGGGCGAAGCCGCGGGCGGAAGGCTAGTAAGGACATAAACATGCGCTGTAAATAGTCGAGTCTTCCCATGAGTATCATTCATTACCTACTCATATATTTTTATTTCTTTACCACTTTGTTTTTGTTACGTTGTCGTTTTGAATTTTTAACTTCTTTTTATAATATTGTAAATTTTCTAAAATAGTTTCCATATTTCGAGCCCCGGATAGTCGTAATTGGCCTACAAATTTGAGGGTCAAAATTTTTAATTTAGAGTTTAACTTATGCACTATCCCTATAATAAATAAATAATCTGTCTAGTAGTTGGTAACATTTTAAAATAAAAATAGGTAAGTACTTAAATTAGTTAAAAAAATCTGCTGCATGCCCTTTATTTTATCTATTTCTACTTAATATAAAATTAATTGGTCACAGCTTAGGTTCGTTTTTAAAGTTTTGAACATTTAGAGCTTAAATTTGTTAGTTGCCTACTGTTATATTCTTATTATAAATAATCAATTTTAATATTGATCTTCAACAAATAAAGAAAAACAATAGCACTTTAAATAAGCAATTAAGCGTACAAAATAGTAGATAAAGTAACCAACTAAAATCAAACTATTATACTTACTTGTAAAAAAAATAAGATCATCTGTCGTTATGGTTGTAATATTATTACAATTATTTATTCTGCGGAGTTATGGAAATGATTGCGATTTTTAAATTTTTGTCATGTGACATTATGATTCACAAAAATCACTTGTGATTAATTACGGGCAATGATTTATATTAGGCAATGATTTACCATTTTCGTATCATATCATCGGATTTGCTACTATTGCTACTGGAAATGATTCTGATTTTTCATACGCTACGATTTTGAATCATTGTGTCATATCGTTGCACTTGCTATTATTGCTGCTACTGGAAATCTAGCAGATGTGACTAATGATTGCATAAAAATTATGATTTATCACAGGTGAACTTCGAATGATCGAAGCAGGTGAATCATGATTTCAATGCCTTCTCTGCGGTCTGCATAATTATGTAGACCTTTTTTGTATTGTAGAACAAGGAGCTTATAACCTATTTTTTATAAGAATAGTAAATATTTTCTATTTTGTTCGAAATAGTATCTAGCCACTTAAACCACAGATTACTAAATAGCTTAAACTACAAAATATTATCATGAAGGCAATCCTACCCCATTTTTACTTGCCTCGGATTAGTCTAGGGGCCAGTCTTCTTACAAATATGGTTACATTATTTAATTTTGTTTTAGACATAATTTTGGGGAGAGATATAATTTACGTACTTACTTACTTCTTCTTAAAAGCTTGTCTCATTCGTTCGTTGTCTTCAACAGCTGGCCGAGTTCCAAGCTGATGAGGAAGAGAAATTTGGCATAGCAGTGAGGGATAGTGGCGCCCTCTATGCGTGCCCAAGCGCTTTGAGCCGGCACAGGACCCGGGTGCCTATCTTTATGACTACTAACTGTAGATAGCATTTTGTGTTAGGTATAGACAGCAGGTCGAGCTTAAGCAGCCTTAGCAATAGTAGGTAACGGTAGCACGGATAATCAAAAATTTACAATTTCGAGCTCCAACGCGCTTCAAATGACACTACCAGCCGATTTTAGCTGCGTTTTTTGCAATCTCTTAACAGCCGCCAATCCAATTGTGTGTTTAATCATCGCCATTTCTCCATATCCGTCTATATAAGAAGGCCGGTATCTCGGTAGCAGAGAAATTAAAAGTGTCTGATGATGGAGCGTGGTTAAGATCAAAATGAATAGCTCTATGTGCTGTCGATAGTTTAATGTTCTGTGTAATCTGTAACTGCAAATAATATCTGTGAAGTAGCATGTGAAGTATCTTATGATATTTTATCGTAGATATAATGTAGGTAGTTTTACTGTAGATATGGTATTTTACTGTTTTGTGTTGTCTATCAGTATCGGAATGGTCTAATAACGTACACCATAGATAGCATGCTGAGTACTCACACCTGCAAAGGAATTGAAGTTGGGATCCAAGCCTTGATTAGTACTTACGTCACTCATATACGTAACGGCCGTTTACATACATTTTGAAGTATTTATTTGCAATAAAATTATAAATATGTATTAAGCAATTTGTGTTAAAGTAGCTTATGGAACAATTAAAAATTATTGGGTGTTACAAATAATTTGTCGGTGATACAGTTCTTCTTTTCATCATCTCCTTTTTCAACAGTTGGCTGAATTCCAAGCTGATGAAGAAGAGGAGTTTGGCATCGCTGCCAGAGCCCGTACCCTGGTCTGCAGCAGTCCCCAGAATAGGCACAGACCAAGGGTGGCAGCTTCTGCCCCTCCACCGCTGCCCCCCAGCGCCCACCCCATGATGTGGCCGGAGGAAGCTGTGCCGAGACTCAGGCCTAGCATCAATGCTGATGAATGCCAGGTTAGTTTTAGTTCAATAGTTGGTTGATTTTCCAGTAAATGGAGAAGAAAGTCGGTCTGCAGCTGGCACCAGAAGCAGCATAGCATAGGCTAAAGCTTAAGTTTTGTTTAATTATATTGGCATTTTGGAATTCACTGATAAATTGTCTATGTAGTCGTTTTGTTCAATTTAGTTGATATTTTAATTATTTATCGACACGTTTTTATTATTTTTTGTCGTTTATTTTTCTATTATTGAAAGCAGACACATTAAAATTGTTCAATTTTTTAAATATAATTTTCTAAAATACCACTTTTGTACGTCCATCAGCCGAACAGCTGAACATAGTGATACATTTTTATTTTTAATAACCCCTGCTATTTTTTTCCCATGTAAGTATGCTTATGTTTGTTTTACCTATGTTTACAAATAAATTATTTGTACTTATATTTGTATTGTGTCGGCAATATGGAGGACCGAATGGTCCTTACGGGCATGCTTGGGTGGGTGGTGTTGATTTATAAATCCATAATATTATGCATTTCTACGGCCCAAGACCTTTAAAATGGTACCAGAACCATATTTCTTTTCTATTGCACTGCGACATAGGCGGTTGGGCAAAAAACGAGTTGCCACAATACTCAATATCTTAATTGCATTCCATAATAGTGTTAAAGGTTATATATTATATACGACCGATTTGGCGCAGGGGTAAACTACCTGCCTTTTGCGCCAGAGGTCTCGGGTTCGATTCCCGAACAAGACAAATATTTGTGTGCATGAACATGTCTATTTGTCTTGGCCTGGGTGTTTTCTATGTGTATTAAGTATGTTTTTACAAACAAAAAGTATATATTTATCCGTTATCAAGTTCACGTAGACACAGTTTCTTAAGAAATTATCTACGGGCTTAGATAATTGGTGTGATTGTAAGAAAATATTTATTTATTTATAATTATTTATTTAAAGGTGTTACATAAATAAACAATATTAAATAGAGATGAGAGATGTCAATCGCAATCAATTGTTTTATTTGCTACACAGATATTCGGGGACTTCGTAGCGTCCGAGCTGCGCATGCTCCGCTCAGATGAATCCCGCAAGAGGCTGAAGCGGATGATCCAGAAGGCTATCCTGCAGATCGGCGAGGAGGAGGACGTGAACATGCTCGCGGGATAGCGGCAGAAGCGCCTCTCCTTGGATTATTAGGCGTTTCGGGATTGAGGCGGAGTTGGCTTATCCATATTAGTGCTTTCGTCAATAGATAGAGTCAATGAAGATATCAACGAACTCAAAGTGAAGAACTGTGTTCGTGCGTCCGGTCCTCCTAACCGATACTCCTAATATCCTTGGATTCCTAGGCGTTCTGGGATTGAAGCGGTAGTGGCGTATCCACAATAGTGCTTACGTCAATAGACTCAAGGAAGAAGTAAACAAACTAAAACATTAGAACAAAAAGAATTTAATGAAAAATAAAAACTAAGTACTTAAGTATTTCATTATTTTAATTAAGTAGGTATATTTTTTTGTTTTCACAATTTTTCAAATACTAAATACTTCATTTTCAATAAGTGTCTCTCTAAAATTTTTAGTTTAGTTACTTTAAATTGGAAAGAGTTATGCCATGTAAGCAAATACAGGTCTCTTAAACCATTTAATAGTAAATTAGCAATTACTTCTAATGAAAAGAATTAGTTAAAACAATAACATTAATAAAATCAATATGTTTCAATTATTATTCTGGAAATTAAAGAAAATAATAAAGTTTGAGTAAAAATTAATAAATCCATGTCTTGGACAGAATCTTGTGATTTAAAAATGTACCTATGTAGGTACATTAGGTATGTTTTAAATACTATAGAAATAAAAAAGAAAAAAGGTGTAACATAATGCCAAATATGTGTTAAGAATTAAGATAAGTATGATAAAGAGCCTACAAGTCAACCGTTATAAGCTTTTACCGTCGTAGGTAAAATGTGATTAATTAATTATCCAATTTTCAAGTCATAGTGATAATGGTTTATGTTTTTAAATTGGTGTTATGTAATATGTAATTTTACAAATGTGTACAAACATTCCAATATAGCTAATATATATTCCAGCCATGTAAAAAAGTGAAATTTTAAAATAATCATTTTACATTACTCACAGTTTCCCAAAAATTATTTTATGAAGCTTGTAAGTAGTCTTACTTAATAATTATTTAAAATAAGATAAGTAAATAAATATTTTCTTACAATCACACCAATTATCTAAGCATAGTAAATTTCTTAAGAAAGTGTGTCCATGTGAACTTGATAACGGATAAATATAAATCCTTTTTGTTTGTAAATACATTCTTAATATACGTAGAAAACACCCAGACCAAGCCAAATAAACATGTTCATGCACACAAATATTTGTCTTGTTCGGGAATCGAACCCGAAACCTCCTGGCGCAAAAGGCAGGTAGCTAAAGGTCGTCACAGACGGTGAAGATACTATAATATTTTATCTTAACATAGAATATCGCTCGCCATACAACTCAATGGACCATCACACACGACGAAGATAACATATATTTTCATATTAAGTATCTTAAGATGCTAAGCGATACGGAAAATATATATTTCGTATGTTAAGATACGGAAATATATATTTTGCATGTTAAGATACTATCTTAACATACGAAATATATATTTTGGATACGAAAAGATGTGTATACAGGTTGTCCCGTTTTTGATATGTTGTCTAGGATGGTTAGTGAGTATTAAAAATGCAAAATGCAGCATGCAACATTGTGAAGAATCTTTTCTGGCTAAAATGCACCTAAACGAAGATATTAGCGAAAGTTTTTAGCTTATTTCAAGACTTTTGAACTACTCTAACATTTTAATTTTTCACAACTGAACTTCGTCGCCATATAATAAAATGTTGTAATTATTTCACTACATAGTATAAAACAAAGTCGCTTTCTCTGTCCCTATGTCCCTTTGTATGCTTAAATCTTTAAAACTACGCAACGGATTTTGATGCGTTTTTTTTAATAGATAGAGTGATTCAAGAGGAAGGTTTATATGTACTTTTTATCCCGATATTCCCACGGGAACGGGAACCACGCGGGTGAAACCGCGGGCGGCCGCTAGTACTAGTATATATTAAACAAGGTTTCAAAGTGCTACGACTCTGGGCCCATTTTGCACCTTGTTCTTTAAAAGTTTGACAAATTCCTGGAAAACCATTTAATTAAAAGTGCATATAGCTATCTGTCCTAGTAACAAAATTTAAAGTGTTAATTATAGAAAATTTAATTTTCTACAACATTGTGAAGACTCTTCTCTGGCTCAAATGCACCTAAACGAAGATTTAAGCGAAAATCCGAAAAAAATGCCGATTTTTTCAATATGGCGGCGGGGGCGGAGGGCGAGGAATTGTGCATTTTGCATTTTAAATACTCACAAACCATCCTAGACAACATATCAAAAATTAAAAACTACCGGACCACTTGTAAGCTGAAAACCCTCTATTCACTGGACTAGTACTGTTTTAAGTTTTTTCAGTGTTATTTCGTTCCAATCCAATACCATTGTGTAGTACACACACTATGGGTTAAGTACCTGTTTAATTTAAATTGTTTGCATTTTCTAGGTATCAACTTATGAGTAAAAATAAAAAAATAAACAAAAGTAGTTTGTCTTATTACTCACCTTATGTATACTGCAAGTCGTTCTTCAGTCGTAATACTTTCTCGCATGTTTGTATTTTTTTTCATAATATCTTCCTTAATCAGATTGTGAATTGCAAAAAATGTTTCCTTTGATTTCCTAAAATACATTTGAAACTTTTTCGTTGAGAGATCTTCGTAAAGATTAAATTCCCCGCGTTCTTTTCTAAACTTAATACGATTTTCTATCCAAACTGATCTAGACTTCGAATTAGCTATAGCAATTCTTATATCAAATGCCAGGTTAGAATCATCGTCTGATGAGCTGTCCAATAAGTCATATAGCAAATCCGAATTGCTCATTTTTGATCATCCTGTATAAGATGTTTTACAGAATATTCGTCTGCTACCTAGGGCAGATATCGAGATTGACCAAAGGATGGAGGGCCATAGCTAGAAATAGCTTGAGACCTATCAGAGGATTTAGTTAAAAAATAGTTGATTCCTAAGCAAAACTCCATGTAATTTCTAATAGTCAATTAAAACTGCTATGACCAAATGAGTCAGGCCCTCAGTTCATCAATTGTCAAAATTTGCTGTCACCTGTCAAAGTAATTAAGCATTGATTGTTTATAATTTTTGAATCCGAATATAGTAAGGAATTCGTGAAATCTTTTCAGAAGTTTTCAATTGTCTAGAATATACCGTTACAGATTTATAAAGGTTTAGCTTGGGATCTCAGTTCATCAATTTGTACAATAATGAATCTTCCAAATTTGCAAGTAAACTAAAGAAATACATAAAAATACTTTGAATTTCTGATTCTTTAACACTTCTGGGAATTTCTAACGTAGAAACAATGGTGCAAACGTTAATAGTTTAGTAATAATTGGAATGTTTTTATTTTGACAATTGATGAACTGAGGGCCTGACGTTTTCGGTTCTACTGACTAGGCCTCGCCACATAGATTAATGAAAGTAAGCTTACGTTTTTTTACGAAATCTTTACTAGAAGTTGACCTAGCATCCGTTTCTCTAAGTACCATACTTTCAGAGATTGAATTTTTAATTTTTGTGAGAACAAAATTGACAGATGGTGACCATCATTTTTTACTTTTTTTGAGGACGGTATTATTATAACATAGTGTAAAAATGCGCACTCGCGACGTTCACCGCGATTATTTAGACTGTTTATTATTCTGGCATCTACTGTCGAAATAGTTAACGCCTTTTTTACACTTTGTTATAATAATACCGTCCTTAAAAAAAGTAAAAATCGATGGTCACCATCTGTCAATTTTGTTCTCACAAAAATTAAAAATTCAATCTCTGAAAGTATGGTACTTAGAGAAACGGATGCTAGGTCAACTTCTAGTAAAGATTTCGTTAACAAACGTAAGCTTACTTTCATTAATCTATGTGGCGAAGCCTAGTCAGTAGAACCGAAAACGTCAGGCCCTCAGTTCATCAATTGTCAAAATAAAACATTCCAATTATTACTAAACTATTAACGTTTGCACCATTGTTTCTACGTTAGAAATTCCCAAAAGTGTTAAAGAATCAGAAATTCAAAGTATTTTTATGTATTTCTTTAGTTTAATTGCAAATTTTGAAGATTCATTATTGTACAAATTGATGAACTGAGAGCCCAAGCTAAACCTTTATAAATCTGTATCGGTATATTCTAGACAATTGAAAACTTCTGAAAAGATTTCACGAATTCTTTACTATATTCGGGTTCAAGAATTATTAACAATCGATGCTTAATTACTTTGAGAGGTGACAGCAAATTTTTGACAATTGATGAACTGAGGGCCTGACTCATTTGGTCATAGCAGTTTTAATTGACTATTAGAAATTACATGGAGTTTTGCTTAGGAATCAACTATTTTTTAACTAAATCCTCTGATAGGTCTCAAGCTGTTTCTAGCTATGGCCCTCAAACCTTTAATACGTGATATCGAGAGAGTGAAAAGATTCCAAAATATATCGTATCTTAACCGTGTGTGATACCTTAAGATGCTATAATATTTTATCTTACGATATCTTAAGATAAAATATTATAGCATCTTCACCGTATGTGACGCGCTTTACCCTTGCGCCAAATCGTTGTTAAAATAATTTATTGTGTTAATATAAAAATGTGTTAATACATTGTGATTTTAGGATTGTAAGTGTAGTGTAACTATAAATGAACCCTACCCTACTACTACATACTGATCTTAAATTAAGTAAGAATAGAAAAATTAAATAGTTTTAATTTCTTTTAATAAGAAAATCCTTTTTTTATTTCTTACACTATCGATTCTTACACGATCGACAAGGGGATAGAATTAGGGAATTGAATTCCTGGATAAAAATAAACCTACGACTCTCAGATTTACCAAATATACCTAAATAAAAAATTTCATTCAAATCAGTTAAGTCGTTTCGGATGAGTTCGATAACAAACACGTGACACGAAATTTATCCTACTAGGTACCTATCCATACTAATATCCATACTAATATTATAAATGTGAAAGTGTGTTTGTTTGTTTGTTTATTTGTTTGTTTGTTTGTTTGTTTGTCCTTCTTTCACGTCAAAACGGAGCAACGGATCGACGTGATATTTGGTATGGGGATAGTTTGGGAGCTGGAGAGTAACATAGGCTACTTTTTATTCCGGCAAATTATAAAATAAAAGTTATTATTTTGTATAGAAAATCAATAAACTGTCGTACTATACAAAACTGTCATTTCTTCCATAGCCGCTTCCAAAGAGGAATGTCAAAGAGTATTGTAATCACTGACGTTTTAGGCGCTTTGGATTACCTACTTTTTTAATAAGTGACATTTGTGGCAGGCAGTGTATAAAACTTCTTTGCGATTATTTATTTTCATCTGTCTGTCTATAATAGATGTTGGTGATACGAAGTTTACCGGGTCCGGTGTCCGGTCGGGTATAATTAATATGGCAAAACAACGTTTGCCGGGTCAGCTAGTAATATTATAAATGCGAAAGTTTATGAGTATTGATGTATGGTTGTCTAGATGTATGGATGTTTGTTATTCTTTCACGCAAAAGCTACTGAACGAATTTGGATGAAATTTGCAACAAATATAGATTATAGGCTATAAGTTATTCCAGGTATGTGGTAACATGGATACTTTTTATGCCGATATTTCCACGGGAACGGGAACCAAGCGGGTAAAACCGCGGGCGGTCGCTTGTAGTAAATAAAGGTAGCGTTAACTATAATTGCCCCAGTTACGGTTGCCAGGTTAAATCCGGACAGGGTCAGGTTTTTTAGATGATTGTCCGGCCAAATGAGACGTTGTTTTATTAGTTTTTGTCCGGTTTTTACCTCTTGACAACTAGCGAACTCGCCGGAAACGCGCGGTAAGAGTTAAACGAGTACAAAATATGGCTTTTCTTATAGAACTAGCTCGGTCCCGCAGTTCCACCTGCGTTTTTTTGAAGAAAAGGAAAAAGCTACAAAAAAAAATTTTTTTTCCCGTTTTAGCAACTCTTATCGTTAAGGCGATACTCGGAAAAAATATGGACTTTTTGATATAAAACTATAGGACGGTTAGAGTTGTTACAAATCTGGTATTAATTATATATTTCTTCATACCTTTATCTAAATTCGTATAGTTTCACAAACACGATTTTATGATTTTGCCTCGGAACTTTTTCTTTTCGAAAAGACCTCAAAAAAATACGATAATTCAAGATTATTACGATAAGCAAGACAGCAATACACCTTGCACCGTCGCTAGATGCAGGTATTGTGCACTGGTGTTTTCGTGGTGTGCATGTGCAATTTTTTGCGGGCGGGCGGGCGGTGCATCTTGCATATTGTGTTTTTTGCGGAAGTAAGCTACATATATTTCGTTTTTCACAATAATCTTGAATTTTCGTATTTTTTTGAGGTCTTTTCGAAAAGAAAAAGTTCCGAGGCAAAATCATAAAATAATTTATATAGCATAATTTTTCCGAGTATCGCCTTTGTTGATACTAGCGTGATGTTATATTATTATAGCCTACTAGCTTCCCTCCCGCGGCTTCGCCCGCGTAGACTACACGACGTTATCCCGCGGGAATGTGATATTTTTCCGGGATGAAAAGTAGCCTATGTTACCCTCTAGGCTACAGAGTATCTGTGTCCCAAATTTCATCTAAATCTTTTCAGCCGTTTTGGCGTGATTGAGTAACAAACATCCAAACATCTAAACTTTCACATTTATAATATTAGCAGGATAGCCTTCCTCGATACATGGACTATCCAAAACAAAAAAAAAAAATCAATTCGGTCCAGAAGTTTCTGACATTAGCGCGTTCAAAAAAACAAACTAAGCTTTATAGATTACGGCATGAAATCCTTGGTTTTAGAATGTCCGGCGTTGATATCCAAAACTCCACATAAACTACCTGACCAGTCCGGCTTTTCCGTTTTAGGACCTGGGAAGCCTAGCCCCAGTTTGCACGAGGAAACACAGAAGACGTAATTATATTCGGTCGCGCGCGCGCGCAAATCATTTCTGGTACTTGAACACGAATGGAGGGTCGCCGTGCGCACAGTCATTTGTCGCAATTAAACCTATTTGCCTTCTGATTTTTAACCGACTTCAAAAAAAAGGAGGATGTTATAATGATAAATGTTTGCGTTGTTGTTGACGTTTCCATCGGTAATATCAAAATAAACATTTACGCCATGCCCTGTAAAATGATAAGTCTCCCAGTCACAAAAAAAAAGGTTTACTTAGATAAAGGTATCATCATCATCATGTCAGCCGAACGACGCCCACTGCTGGATACTCTTTGACAATTTTTTTATCCAATCTTTTTTTGGGCGGTTACTCTAAATACTAAGTCATCATCATCATCAGCCTTTCGGCGCCCATTGCTGGGCATAGGCCTCCACAACGATCGGTCCTGCGCTGCTCGCATCCAGCGGCTTCCCGCGACCTTGACCAGATCATCGGTCCACCTTGTAGGGGGCCTGCCCACGGAACGTCGTCCAGTACGCGGTCGCCATTCGAGAACCTTTATCCGCCTACTGCCATTTCAGCTGAGCAATCCTTCGAGCGATGTCGTTTATTTTAGTTTCCCTGCGGATCTCATCATTTCTCATTCGATCGAGCAGGGAAATACTACTAAGGTACTCAAGATTTATATTACGAAAAAAAAAAATTATAACGGTCTTTTATAAGTGACATAATATTTATATTATTAATTTTGTTTATCCTTTATCTATAGTATCAAAACCCAAGTTTTAGAATATTTATTCAAAGTCGAATGCGGCCGCTAGCCGCCATCAAAATATTTAAGTAACCAAGTGTTAAAAGCCCTGTCGTAGGTTATTTATCGATTTCGCCCCCATTTATTAATGGTTTCGATTATAGTTGATTTTGTGAAGTGCGGTGGCTGAGTGACCACCCGCGGGCCGGCATCAGAGCTACAATCAAATAATATGTGCCGGCTTACTTTGTAGGGTTATTCGAAGGGTTATTGGGTTTGTTATGCGATGTTTGTTAGTCCCAACTATTGGGAAAATGGTATAAAAAGTAACTTAACGTAAACTAAGGCATATAAATGTCACATCCACCTTGTTGGTTTGTGCGGCGTTTGTTTGACGTTTTATTACTGGGAAAAGGGATAAACAAGAAAATTATTGTATTAAAAAAAATCACAAAGTAATCATAAAATCCGACTGAAATCTATCTGTCTCCAGTTTTAAGTAAAAATTAAACTTAAGTATCTTTTTATCGTTGTGGAGGTCCTTGCTTGAGGGAGGCCTATGCCCCGCAGAGAGCGTCGTTCGGCTGACATGATGATGATGCTGATGATCTATTTATTTAGTTCCTAGTCTATTAAAGAAAAAATTTTTTTTAAATTTATTTAATATGCAATGTGTTTAACGTCAATACGCAATTTAACCAGGCTTTTTATAGCAATAACAATAAAACTAAACAATTACATACCTACATACCAACTTAGAAAAAAACGAAGTTTGTTATTAAAAACAACAGACAATTCAACCAAGAAAACTGGAGATAGTAGTACTATCACTTTTTTGTAGACTGTGGCTGTCTTCCGTCGCACCAAAACTTTGAAACAAAACGTATGGTCATATAAGACAACAGACAGCCACCACGTAGTTAAATGTCAAATTTGCTGGGTACACTTTTTTATTCAGTTTCCTTGAAGAATCTCCTTGCGTACCAACGTAACCAATAGAATGTCATAGATAAGCATGCAATTTAAAGCAAAACAGATCGCTGTTTAATGACTGAATGAATGTAAGGATATCATCACGTTAGTACATGCCTACTATTATATATTATGTGTCATCCACCCCATTATAAGTACTTACCACCAGTCAATGCGGATTATCAGCGAATTGCAATATTTGTTTTTCACAAGCGTAAGGCGATTAAATGGGGTGAACTAAGACAAACATTTTAGTTTTTTTAGGAATACCTACTTACTGTTACTACCTTAGATCATATACCTAGTATAGTATTATATGATCTGAGGTTACTACGCTATTAATAAAGGGTAGATTTGCAGTCAAGGTGGACTGACGATCTGGCGAAGGTGGCTCGTCAAAGAAAGCCGCTGTATGAGGGCAGCGTAAAACCGATTGCTAAGGAAAGGAGATCCTTGGGGGAGGCAACAGACAACTAATAAGCTAGTTGCACCTAGTTGTCTGTTTCGAAAGCCGATGCATATGTGTAGGTATAGCTAAAGCTAGACTATAGATAGTGTACAAGGTGTGCCAAACCTTTGCATTCAGGCGAATAATCTATCCTTCGAACTACCAAGATGACAATCAATATGAAATATCTGGTCAGACAAAATCAAACACGACCACATGATTTTTAACTTTACCAAACACTTTTTATCTTCCCCTATATTTTGGTACCCTTTATCCACCACCTCCCCCTGTTGAACTTGTCTCGTTAATATATAATTCGGTTTAATTTGTTTACACACAGTTTGAAATAATAAATAGAGGGTAAGACTGATTGGAACTATTTTAAAAGGTTTCTAAATTATTCAGGTTCACATGAAGCCAGGTAGCACTATATTAGGCCAGTCAAAATTATGTTACATTCGAAATACAAATAATTGCGGTAAACTTGCTCTTTTGGTCAAACTACTCAGCGCGCGAGAATTTCAGATTGCTGCAAATCTGGATTAATACTATCCAGGTGGACCCAAACAACATACCAAAAGAGCATCATCATCATCATTTCAGCCGTACGACGCCCACTGCTGGGCATAGGCCTTCCCCAAGGATCTCCACAGCGATCGGTCCTGCGCTGCCCGCATCCAGCGGCTTCCCGCGACCTTGACCAGATCGTCAGTCCACCTTGTCCAGCCTGCCACGGAACGTCGTCCGGTTCGCGGTCGCCATTCGAGAACCTTTCCGCCGTAAAACGGCCGTATGTCGGTCGTTTTAGTTCTCCTGCGGATCTCATCATTTCGGATTCGATCGAGCAGGGAAATACCAAGCATCGCTCTCTCCATTGCTCAATGGGTGACCTTGAGCCTTCTTATAAGACCCATAGTAAAAGACCACGTCTCGCTTCCATAAGTCATAACTGGCAACACACACTGGTCAAAGACCTTAGTCTAGAGACATTGAGGAATTTTGGACGCGAATATATGCCGGAGCTTCCCAAACGCTGCCCATCCGAGCTGGATTCGACGAGAGATCTCTTTCTCGAAGTTGGACTTACCTAATTGGATTGTCTGTCCCAGGTAGACAAAGTGGTCAACAACTTCGAGAGTAATCCCAACATTAACTGGAGCGGATGCAACATGGGCATTGGACATGATTTTCGTCTTATCCATGTTCATCTTCAGACCCACTCTTTGGGAAGCATTGCTGAGATCTTCGAGCATTGTGTTCAGGTCTTCCAAGGTCTCAGCTATGAGAACTACATCATCGGCAAACTGCAGGTGTGTTAGGTACTCGCCATTGATGTTGGTGCCGAATCCTTTCCAGTTCCTTTCCTTTCCAAAAGAGGAAGTTTACCGCAATTATTTTTATTTCAGTCTTTTTAGTTGTACGATATGACTGGCCGATATTGACTGGATCCGAATGCAGGCGCCTAAATTTGAATCCAATAAGTAGGCAGTTGTTTTACTCCATATCTTTAGGTACAGGCATAAATCATAGCCTAGCAAACAAATAAAAATACTATAAATTTACTGGACACAATTTGAAGCTGACGTAGGAACATTTTTGAAATTAATGAGGATTACTTATCCTACTAATATTATAAATGCGAAAGTTTAGATGTTTGGATGTTTGGATGTTTGGATGTTTGGATGTTTGTTACTCAATCACGCCATAACGGCTGAACGGATTTGGCTGAAATTTGGAACACATATACTTAGTAACCTGGAGAGGAACATAGGCTACTTTTTATCCCGGAAAAATATGACATTCCCGCGGGATACCGTCAGGTAGTCCACGCGGGCGAAGCCGCGGGCGGAAAGCTAGTTAATTTCTATTTTTTTAATATGACACATAAGAAAAATTGAAAATGAAGTATTTTAGAGAAAATCGACCCGTCTCATAGGATGGGACTCGAACCCACGACTTTTCGCTATCCAGGCGACTGCTCTGACCTCTGAGGTAAGTCTAAAATACTTCATTTTAAATTTTTCAATAATAAAATTTGCATTGTGAATGCAAAAAATTTAAAATTTAAATAAAATGACACATAAGTATTTAGTTTAGTAGGTTAGGTAGGTAGTAGGGTAGGTACCTACCCTACCATGTATTTCAGTAGACAAGTGGTCGACTTGTTTCGATTAAATAATTATAGGGGTTAAGTTACCTTTTATCGCTTCCGGGTTGGGGCAGGTCATTATTAATTAACCCTGGGGGCCAAGTCTGCTAACGTTAAGTCACAATTTTATTGTGTCCTTATCGTGTTTCGATTGTAGTTCAGTTGTAGTGTTTTTTTCCACACTAAAACTAAAAAATATGTACTTTTTTCACAATACTATTGGTGGTCACACCACACACTACATTCACATCACATCACACTGTCATAATTATTGTTACTAGTGTTTAAAAAAGCACTACAACTGAACTACAATTGAAACACGATTGAGACACGATTATGACTTAACGTTAGCAGGCTTGGCCCCCTGGGGCCCAAGTCTGCTAATTTACAAATGGTTCAATTGAATCTTAATTGGATCTCAATAGCGGTTTTTGACATTTTTGGTATTCTGCTACTAACTTAAGACCAATGGTATACGACTGAACTGCCATCGGAATATTTGCTAGTCTGCTCTTCAATCGTATTACAATCATAGCTTGATTGTGGAGTTAATCGGTATTCTACTCTCATTTGACATTTGTTTGACAGGACTCTCAATGACAATTGGGTTACAGCCACCGTATTTGAATAAAAGTGTTTTATTATCATTGTGAAATGTTTTACTAACAATGCCCTTCATCGCGGACAATTTTAATTCTATTTGATTATCTTAAATGATACAAAAACGTTTATTTTTATGAAAACTATCGGTCATTCATTAATTCACACCCAATTGCAGGAAGCTCCATTAAAGTTAATGCTTCATTAAATCTATTGCTGTCACTTTTTATTTCTTGACAACGAAAAGTGACAGCAATAGACTTAACGAAGCATTAACTTTAATGGAGCTTCCTGCAAGTGGGTGTTAGTCTCTTAGTAGATTTTAGAAGGCAACACCATTAACAACTGAGACTCCATTACGATTCAATTACGATTCCATTGCGATTCTATTGAGCTGGGCCCCAAGTCTGCTAATTTTAATTTAAATAAGATTCTACTGATATTCAATTGAGACTCAATTGCGATTCCATTACGATTAAAACAAATTGGGTATTCTGTATAAACTTGTACGTCAGCTCAATAGAATCGCAATTGAATCGTAATTGAATCGTAATGGAGTCTCAGTTGGATAGTTAATGGTGTTGCCTTCGGGTATGTATCATAATAACTACGGTCGTTTCGACTATGGTTGAAATAACTACGGTCAAAAGACCTACTGTTCAAAATAACTATTGGTCGTTACACCTATTTTTAAAATAACTAATGTACGAAATCACTACTGGTCATCTCACCTACGAACAACTCACCTACGGTTATTTCACCTACGGTTGATAACTACTGGTCATTTCACCTACGGTCATTTCACCTACGGTCAACTCACCTACACGGTTTATTAAGTTTAAAAATAGTGACTCATGTACAGACACGAGCAATAATATTATGTATACAATACAACATAGAACTTTGTCACACTGTAGCGTTCCAAAAGAAAACGATCAGTGTCACAGAAGTCATTCAATATTGTAATATGACATAGTATACATATTATTGGTCGTGACTGTATTGCTGTTAGGTGCGAGGAGCGAAGCGACGAGCATGTTAGGTTTACATGAACACACCGCGCGAGCCGAGCGAGCGAAGCGAGCGTGCCGCGCCAGCGGCCGGCGAAGCGCCAGAAACGACTATATACATATTCCCATTTCCTATTAAACTGAAGTAGGGGGTAGGGGTAGTACTGGGTTCAACCAGTAGATGAAATGAACATTAGGCCAATCGTCCGTTAGTTGAATCAACTGTAGTTCAATCAACCGTAGGTGAAATGAACAGGTAGTTGAGTCGTTCAATAGTCATTATGAAAATATGTGAATCGATCGTAGTTATTTCGACCATAGTCGTAATGACCGTAGTTATTATGATACATACCCCATTGAGAGTACTGTCAAACAAATGTCAACGAGTAGAAAACCGATTAACTCCACAATCGAGCTACGATTGTAATACGATTGAAGAGCAGACTAGCAAATATTCCGATGGCAGTTCAATGGCAGTTCAGTCGTATACCATTGGTCTTAAGTTAGTAGCAGAATACCAAAAATGTCAAAAACCGCTATTGAGATCCAATTAAGATTCAATTGAATCATTTGTAAATTAGCAGACTTGGGGCCCTGACGTACAAGTTTTTACAGAATACCCAATTTGTTTTAATCGTAATGGAATCGTAATTGAGTCTCAATTGAATATCAATAGAATCTTATTTAATTAAAATTAGCAGACTTGGGGCCCTGTTTGGGTGCAGGCGCTAATAAGGGCATCAATAAAACACGGGGTAAACAATAAAAATGATCAATAAAACTCGGGACTGTAAAAAAGTTGAATACTTAATTAAAGATTTTGCTACTACCTATTTATGAGATTACTATTAATTAATGAGTGTGTTGTTTTATATTTGCATTCGCATTTTAGTATCGTATCTAGGTAACTAAATTAATTGATCGTTACCAACATCAATTAATAACATTGTAAAGTTAGTCACTTATAAAATAACGATTCTTACAGCTGTAGTATACTGCCGTAATGCATTATCTAATAAATATAGATATACTTAGAATTTTTTTATAAAATAAAAAATAAATAAAAGTAACTTAAGCCAGTAAATTTTAATAAACAGGTAGTTGTTTTAAATTAATAATTAAGGGATTTATGTCGCTCCCCGAGTTGAGGTCATTATTAATTAACCATGTTTGGGTTTCTGTTTATGCGAATTTCTATATTAGGTTCTAACCCTCAATTGTTTAATTTTCCTTCTATTGTAAATACATAGCAAATCTTTGAAAATTATTTTTCATCTTTTATTCAGAGCATTCGCCCTAACAGTGAAAGGATCGGAGCTAGTTGTGAGACGGGTCGATTTTTCCTAATAGTATATTTTCAAATCTTTGTACTACCTACCTACTTACATTGAAGGCAAAATTACATAGGTAATGATAATAAATGAATACCTACTTAAGTACTTAAAATGCATTTAAGAAAAATACTTTTTGTAATTATTTTGCCATCTTAGCTACAGTTTTCAGTATTTTTTGCTTATAAAGTATTCGATTAGATTTCGCTTAGATCGAGCTAAGCGAAATCTAAACTCTATGTCATTACATACCTACTCATGAGTTTAACTTCACTCAAGCGTATAAAAACAAACAAGTTTAACTACATTTTCGTAAAAAGCTAACCTATAAAAAGCCTCAAATCTCGAATCAAGATTTTCTTCGACAAAAAGCGCAGTCGAGTTTTACATTACGACCGTATTTGCCAGCTCTATTGCCGTCTCCTTTTAGCTTTAAGCATTTCCCATGTGCGTCTCCGTCGCACGGCCGTCGACCCGGCAACTCCATTAGTACGCACCGCATGAGAACATACAATCACAACAAGGCGTTTGTGATATTATTACTTTAAGATCTATTTTATTACAAGACTAGCTTCTAGCCACAGTTTTACCCACATGGTGCTCGATCTTGGGGGAAAATTGGGGTAAAATATGCCTAGCCTATGTCACTCAGGAATCAGGGAGATTTCGACTGGTGAAAGACTTTTTAAATCGGTTCAATAGGTCCAAAGTTTTTTTTTTAGTCTTAAACATACAAACAAACTTATAATATTAGAAAAGTAAAGACTAGACTGTCAGCGACCTTCATCTGGCTAAACTAAGGATAGAATAATTTTGCGATAATCAGAGAATTAACAAAATAGTAGAATAGTAGGTATAGGAATATGTAAAAGAATAAGCTTTTACTAAAAATTTTATTTTATGACAAGCGTTTTTGCTGACTTGTCATCTGAAACCTGTATACAAAATTTTAGCTCCATCGGACACTGGGAAGTCGGTCTAATTAAGCTTGCAAGATTTGTCCCCCACTAACAACAAACTAACTAACTAACTAACTAACATGGCAATTTAATAAAAAGCTTGTAAAAAACCACATGGCCCCATATTTCCTATTCTTTCAGAATTGCATTGTGAATGCATAAATTCGTTTTAAACCATAATTTAATTGCTGATTTATCTTAATCAATTGTTAAAACATTTGTAAAAATTTCACACATTCATGCTCATGAAGCAACGCAGGCCAATAACGTGTAAAGTAATTAAAAAAATTACAAGCCTCGTGGGCTTTTCGGTAGGTAGCTTAATAATTTTGGTTAGCCGTTAGGGCTTTGGGCCGGAATCCCAGGAGTGCGGGTACGAATCCAGTCCAAAAATTTACTATGATGGCCGATATGTATGGCTGTATTTTGCTTTAACAATTTTTCCTAAATTTGCAGTATTGCGTTGTGATTATAAGTGCATCAAATTAATTTAAAATCCATACTATTTACTATTATTAATACCACACCAAGTCGTTTGTGTACACGTTAAAGAGTAAGGGTGCCAAAACACTTCCCTGAGGCAGTCCATTTTTTTGAGTGCGCCACCTGCTCTTGTCATGCCCAAGGTGAACCTGAAAGCGCCGGTTGCTCAGTATTACTCCCAGGAATTTTGTCAGGTCCGAGTCGTCCGTCATGCATGCAATTTTTGCTAGCAACTTGCGAATGTTAACGGTGTCATATGCTGCTGAGAGGTCTACAAAAACCACCCCCGTAACCTTTTTGGTCTCAAAGCCGTCTTCTATGTACTGAGTGAGGTTTAGGACTTGATTGGTGTGGATCTGGGGTGAGTTTTGGGTCTAAGATAACGGAAAGACGGTCGAGCAATGTTCTTTCTAGAAGTTTAAACGTGTGACATAACAATGAAATCGGGCGAAAGCTTTTTGGATCTTTGGGCCATTTGCCAGGCTTCAGAAGAGCTAAAGTCTAGGAACCATAGACGATCACATAATATATTAAACGCGTTGCCAAATTCGTTCTTGAGAAAGTGACGAGTAAACTTTAACAATCTCTACGGTCGGTCCCATGTTACGTTCTGCCGCTATCGGTGTATCATCTCGAATATCTCTCCGAGCCTCGATATTTGCTTCTCTATCTTTCAACTTTGCTTCAATGTCCACTTCATTTTGAGCCAATTTCTCTAATTTCTTTCCTTGTATAATTTGCACTTCTCAGCGTTAGTTAATTTCTTGGGACGCGATACGATTCGAATGAATGACGTCTTTCCACTGGTACTTGGCTGCGTTTCCAAATATTCGTAGGTCTGGTTGGCTGGGATCTCCAAAGCTGATTGCAATATTTTTTGACTTAATCGACGCCTCTTCGCCTGTTCTCTGTTTTTTTTTAACATTAAATGCTTTGATTTTTACTGCATCCCTCTTAGGATTCTTAGATTTTGGGCGCGGCATGGCTATTAGCTAAATTTACGGTTTACAAAGTTCACGAAGGATTTTTAAATAAATAAGGTATATATATAGGTAAACAATTTAATGCATTTAACAACGATACCTTTTTTTATAGCTATAGCACAATATTTTACTAAGTTACAAATAATTTTAAGTCACTTTGTATTTCTTTTAAAGTCACTAATCTAGAATGCGATGACAAATAAGTATCTTGTGTTGTCACTATCTTATATGAACTCAATTAGTCTTTGTGTGATTGCGCAACTTTCCTCTATAATCTATCCACAGATAGGGATAGGCATGATTCAGATTAGTTGCTAGGCAACACCTAGCAACACCCAGACAACTGTTGTTAATTCTATGTTAACATCAAACGTTGCATAGCAACTAATCTGGATCATGCCTATCCCTATCTGTGGATAGACTATTAATTCTGGCCTTTGGGGCTTATATTATTGGTGTCGGTTTTCGTCAACGCGATCCGGCCAACCGAGCGTGAAAGACAGGGTTCCCTGTCAAAAAACATCTTATCATACTTATTACACTCAACATAAAATAAACGCTTAGGACAGCTCCACAAAGAAACAATAGTTGTTTGTATTACAAGTGACTAAAGATTTTCATTTCTCGAGTGATGATTTTAAATCATGAACTGGCGAAGAAGTCTAGAATTGCATCACGAGCTTAGCGAGTGATGCTGTTTAATGGGCTTAATAGGGTAACTATCTGCTAAGCATAAGCACAGTGAATAACTGGAAAGTCACGAGACAATAAGAAAATTTGGCTTCGTGTAAAACCTTCTGTAAAACATAAAAATTTTCACCTCGACAGCAAGAAAAGTTTAATATGTTTACTTAATAGTTTTGAGTAGGCAGCTTTTGAAAGTCGCAGCTTAAGACATTTTTCTGATAATGATAATACAGCATTAGGAACTTGTTTCCTCCACTCCTTTAATTTTTAATCACGTTTTTTTTTAATTTTTATACTATCATGGACACTAAAATTTTAAATATTACGAAAAGCGGGATTTTTACCATGTTATTACTTAACACTCGCATTAATTTTATTCAGTTACTCCGTGATCATGGTGTGTGCACTGCGCCGAAATATCAGGGATTCATGGGATTCAGCAACAAATCAAAACATGGTAAAAATCCCGCTTTTCGTAATATTTACACGTTTTTTACGTAACAAAAGCCCTCATTTTCATGCTGGAGCAGTGAAAAATAAAAAAAGCCGTTGTAGGCAAAGTTGCCCAGCCCCGCGTGATATGCCGCAGGCCGCTCGGCCGGAGTACCAGGCTGGCATGAAGTTGAAAGAGTTCGCATTATCCGCTCAGTCCTGCGAACGGCATAGATAGACGCGCGCTGCTATAAATATTCAGAATGACGCGATGGCGAGATACAGTGGCGATAATGAGGAACAGAAGGTACAAAGATCTTTGATGTTGTGAACGGTTTTTATGGTAGCACTTCATCGGTTAGTTGACATTGTTTATGGTAATTTGTTAATGATCGGTTAGCGACCCTGAAGAATTTGAATTTAGAATTGGGTAGGTATTTGACTGTTGTAGAAATGTAAATATTTAATTATGACATTCAGAAATATAACATTACTAGCTTTACGCCCGCGGCTTCGCCCGCGTGGACTACACGACACGACGTTCTCCCACGGGAATTTGATGTTTTTCCGGGATAAAAGTAACCTATGTTCCTCTCCATGCTATAAAGTATCTGTGTCCCAAATTCAGCCAAATCCGTGGAGCCGTTTTGGCGTGATTGAGTAACAAACATACAAACATCCAAACATCTAGGTAAACATCCAAACATCTAAACTTTCACATTTATAATATTAGTAGGATTGATTATCAAATGTGAACAAAGAAATTCAATCTGTATCTTAACAAGCGAATTATGAGCTACTTAATTGTGACTCTAGCTATCTCTTTCTAAAACGAAATTTTCTATGGCAAGAGTATGGCGCTCTAGAAATGTGACGTCACGTTTCTACAGCGCTCTCCTTGTCTAATTAGAAAGTTTGATGCTCTATATCGCTGAAATAAATACCTATGTTGTGTTGCTACTAATTAAATGAACATTTTAAGTCAATAATTTGTTCATTTTGATATTTTGATCACAGTTCATCTATATATATAAAATCGAGGGGACATAACTCACTCATCACGAAATCTCGAAAACTACTGGACCAACAAAGATGTAATTTGGCAGGAAGGTAGATTATGCCTAGGAGACGTCCGCTAAGAACGGATTTCAGGAAACTCCCCCCCTAAAGGGGTAAAATGGGGGGGGTTAAGGTTAGATGGAACTTCCTCATTAATGGATTTATAAGCATGAAAATTGGTACGTTGGATACTGGTTACAACTGAAAATGATCTGAATAAGTAAAGTAAAAAAACTCCCCCTTAATAGGGTAAAATGGGGAGATAAAGTTTATATAGAACTTCTTCATTTCTGAACTTAGAAGTATGAAAATTGGTATGTTGGATACTGGTCACGATTGAAAATGATCTGCGTAAGCGAAGTTAAAAAAACTCCCCGATAATGGGGTAAAATGGGCGGATTAAGCTTATATGGAACTTCCTCATTTCTAAACTTAGAAGTATGAAAATTCGTATGTTGGATACTGGTCACGATTGAAAATGATCTGCGTATGCGAAGTTATAAAAAACCCTTAATAGGGTAGAAAGGGGGAATTAAGGCTTATATGAAAACTTCCTCATTTCTGGACTAAGGAGTATGGAAATTGATATGAAGGATACTAAGTCATCATTAAAAATGATCTGCGTAGAAAAAATAAAAAAACACCTAATAGGGTAGAAAGGGGGGGGGGTGGTTAATATTTATATAGGGGGGGGGGGGGTATTAAAGATACGGAGTTTGGATGTTTGTGGCTCAATCACAACTACTTAAACGGCTAAATCGATCGGGATAAATGAACTCTAGCCGGGTAAATTTCATACGGTTTTTTTAACTCGGGAAAAAGTAAAGTTTTTTTTGTTTACTTTATTCTATGATGCATGGGTCCCATGACAGCTCATTTTCGTACAAAGCAAACAATTCTTTATGCATTGGAATAAAACTCAAGAAAATCAGTTTTACACATTTTTTAAAAAGTATTGACTTGATTTTTTGCATTTTGGTAGTTCAAAAGTAGGAGAATGTCCGAATATTATTCATACGATAGTAGCTCCTGTTTGTCTAGGTATCGTTCGTTACCTTCTTATGCCTAAACCCCGGGTAGCGTGCTCGGCCTGCGATCGATGAGGTTATGTTACTTTTGCAATGGTATATCATGGGATTGCTGTTAAAAAATATATCGTGCTTCGGAAGACACGATAAGCCGATGTTTCTGGCTGCATTTGGATTGGTTGTACACCATAACTTCAATGGGCCCGTGTGGAAGGTCATGTCATGGCCCATTCTCCTTATCCATTGCATCTATATGAAGGCCTATGCCCCAGCAGCGAGGACATTAAAATAGATTGATGGTACTGATGAGACCTTAGAGAATGCCTATCTACTTACTTTTTGACACAAAATTTTGCGATGTAGTACTCGCGGACGTAGTCGCGGCCGCTGGCCATTCATATTCCTATTTCTACTATCCCTACTATTATTATAAATGCGAAATTGTATATGCTCACGTCATAACGGCTGAACCAGTTTTGATGAAATTTGGAATGGAGATAGTTTGATTTGAGACAGTGCTTCCGGGTGCTCCTACTAATTACTCCTACTGATAGGAGCACCGGGACACCCATGTCCTGATGCTACACTTTGTCCGTCTTTCACGTCCAAACGGAGTAACGGATCAATGTGATTTTTGGTACGGGGGTAGATTGGGAGCTGGATAATGACATAGTTTATCCCGGAAAATATTACATTCCATCAGGATAATGTCGTGTAGTACACGCGGGCGAAGCCGCGAGCGGAAAGCTAGTATTTAAATAAAATAAAAGCTATTAACATTCTTAACAGTTTTTTTCTTTTTATTCTCTCCCACTTCGTCACTTTGAACTATCAATTATTTAAAAGACTAGGTATAGGTACGTTGAAAGTTATTTAGGTTCATTCAACTTTATTTTTTAATAAAGATAAATAGCATTGCAAAATCGTAATTTGAAGATTATAAGCAAAATAATCATTTTGGCGTTGATAAGAGGTGGCTTATGTTCGGCAGTGGACTGTACTGGCTGATGCTAAATAATTAAGTTAGCGATAAATAATTTAACGTGTGATCTGTTAATAAAAACAACCTTTACTGACTGATCTATCAACAGACAGCTTATATCACTTAACGGATTGCACGGACAAAAGAATTTGTTCCGTAAAAAAAATATTATAATAAGAGCATCCAATAAAATTCAACGCTAGCGAATCCGCGGGCAAAAGCTAGTTAAAAATAAAACTTAGTTTATTTCAGTACCCAGAAGCAGTCGTCAAATATGCAGTGACGCGTCAGTGACGAGTGACACGCACTGAAATGCTATTTACAATGACGACGAGTGACGTCGAGTGAAGTGGATGTCACGTGAAGCCAAATACTGGTACAAGGTTGGGATAATAGTATAACTAATGTAGGGTAAGCTAATTAACTAGTGAAGTTTACGACTGAAAATTTACGGCAGTTTCAGTAACGTGCAGAAAAACCAAACCTCAGAACGCAAGAAAGAGGTTGGAATGGAAGGAGTAGGTACATATAGTGCGACAAGCTTTTCTGTTCCGGTGATTACTTTGGAACTAAAACAGTTTTCATACGACAGTGCATTTTGACATCTAATTTCGTATTGCAAGTGGCTCCTCTGTCACGGCTGTCACCGGAACAGAAAAGCGTGTGGCACTGTACCAATAATGTCACGAATTTTAAATTCTGATCGAAGCGTAAAAAAAATTAAGCTAGTTGTTATGTCAAAGGTAAAACGTGTGGAGGTTTTAGTTGTTTTGAACAAAATGTTTTCGATGGGCGCCCCACTTGCTACTTCCTATGTGTTGTGTTCTGTGAAACAAACCAAAAGCTAGGACCAAAGATTTCAATGTTGCAAGATTACCGATTAAAATAAAAATCCATCGAAGTTTAACTGATAAACCGATTAGTAACTCAAACTTTGTTAAGAAATATAAAATATACTGAACAGTTTCAACTATACACCACTAAATTAACATCACCCACATAATGTAGGTATCAATTATTATTATTTTCATAATTATTCCTACTTTTGTGAATTTACAAAAGGTTTGTGCCGATATCCTAATTGCTAGGCATTTGTAATTGTCGGATCAGGGGGGCGTTTTTGGGAACTTTAGGTCAATTTTATAAAGAAAATAGCCGCTATCAGTTCCTTGTTTTGTGACGTCGGGTATAACGATAGCTAGCTAACAACGTACAACCGAACAAAGCAGCAAAAATCTATCAAAATAAGGAATTCAAATGACAGTTGAAGCCCATACCCATATCCATATTTTTTTGCCGGTAGCCCCCCAGTTAGACAGAACAAAGTCCATGTTCTGATACCTATTATATACCTAGGTCTTATTTTGTTTTAAGTATAACATAACAAAATTATCTTTCAAATAATATGTTTGGTAGTGTATCCTGCAAGTTTATTTGCTTGGGCTGATATTTTATTAATTTTATTAAACTTTATAATATTGTTAGAGGGCCCGGTGAACTTCGTAACACCAACATCTATTAAAGAGAGACCTACACAGATAAGAATAAATAGTAGCGAATTCATCAACTGTCTGCCACAAATGTCCAAAGCTAAAACGTGTCAGTGACTAACATACATACACCTACTCTTTGGCTCGGCTTCGAAAGAAATGACAGTTTTGTGTAGTACGACAGTTAAACGTTTTTTCATACAAAATTACCATTTTTATTTTATAATGTTCCGTAATAAAATGTAGCCTATGACACTCTCCAGCTCCCAAACTATCCCCGTACCTACGTCGATTCGTTGCTCAACAAACAAACGAATAAACAAACAAACACACTTTAACATTATAACATTAGTATGGAAGTATGGTTAGTTTAGTACCTATGGATCATTCCCCAATTTTATGTAAGTAGTTATTTTATTGATCTCTATCTGTAATTTTAGAAACGTTTAAAAAAAAAACGATTAAAATGATATTGTCACAGAATCGTACCTATCCGGTTTTTTGCCGTGTGACCGAATCTGATAGCAGTCGCAAAATCGGATGTTTAGTTTTGCCCGTTTCGGTTCTTTGCCAGATCTTCAAACCGAATGCACGTGTAAACTCATACATATATAAGTTATATTATGAATAAACCGTATCCTGCAAGAATCAGATCCGGCTTAGAAATTGATGTCTCCGTGTGAACGTACCGTTACCACAGAATATGTATAATATTACTAACGCCCGCCGTTACGTGTGTACGTTATCCGAAAAGTTATTATTTCAAAGTTTTCAAATTAAAGTGTTCTCCCATCAATAATTACCT
The DNA here is from genome assembly GCA_949710035.1 of Crambus lathoniellus. Lineage (NCBI taxonomy): Eukaryota > Metazoa > Arthropoda > Insecta > Lepidoptera > Crambidae > Crambus > Crambus lathoniellus. The sequence continues at coordinate 9,688,193 of OX453301.1, read as the reverse complement.
ATTATAGTTATTAAAGGCAATCAAATTGTAAATGAGATCCTTCTATTACAGCAATAAGAACCAACTTTCCGCCAAATTTCACCTTTATAAACACGCTCTCTCATCCCACTAGCTTCATGTTGCGCAATTACATTTTTTAATACTATTTTCATTCACTCCACGATCCGGCGTATTCTAATCGGCTCCTGAACCATTCATTTTGTCCGGGGCCCGTCAACCGAGACGGTCTTGTGTAATGTTCCGGTTTCTACCTTCTCACTCCCTCTAAGCTTCGGAGTGTATCACCATCCTTGTCAGATCACCGCATGGCTCTTTTGTGAGCTCACAGGCGATTAGGGGACTTGCCACGTTCGCCTTCCTGAGAAAACGGCAGATGTTTTAAGTTTTGGTCGTTGTTTGGCCGATGTTTGCCGTTGTTTGCTCTGGTGGCTCAGCTTTTGATAATGGCGACGATCGGCGGCTTATCGGACTTTCGAGGGCTTTGAAACTTTAAAAAAAGTTCGATAAAAGATAAGTTGTAACAGATGGCGTTTAAAAAAAGTCACTCGATAAATTTTCTTTAAAAAAGGTGTTACCTACTTATTATAATCAATGTAACCAATTAATAAACGTTTAAAAGAGGCAATAAATTAACGCCTCCCATTGAAAAAATGGTAGTACGCCCACTAGGAGGTCCCCCCTCTGGCAATTACATGGGATTCCAAGAAACGCAATTCACCAAATGAATGACTAATGTTTGGGTATAGGTACCTAATGTTTGATGTCGACGCATTGTGATTTTGCGTACAATTCCGCCATTATGTTCTAAACAAAATGACAGTCACAGGCACAGGATGACAATGGAGGAATGAAGGATAACAATAAAGGTAGGATTCAAAGATTTATTTTAATTTTTTTAGCATTAATTATGAAAAGTTTAAGTCGAGTTGCTGAAAAGTTTAACATGAAAATACCTAGTCGATAAAATTGTTTGATAAAAAATAAAATACTTACAAACAAAATAATAGCTAAGTACAAAATTTTGTTACAAATAGAGTAGCTAATTAAACTTTCAAAGTTCTTCCAAATCCTTAGGATATTGAAAGCATTTTTCGCAAAATAATAAACAGAATATTCTTTTACTCTTTTACTTGGTTTTATAGGTATAAAACCTACCTGATTACCTGACCTGACCTAATGATTTATGTACATACTTAGGTAAGTATGTACATAAATCGGTCGGACCCACTTTTATCAATCACAAAACTTTACTGAGCTGCTATAAATAAAGATTACTTAATTCTTTTCATCACCCATACACAAAGCAATTAAATAAACATAATCTAATTAAATTCAAATCTACAAACGTAAATAACTAACTGTCGCTACTGTGAAATAAATGTCTTGGTCGCGAGTGTGCGTTGTTTCGAGTTTCCCTTCCGCCTCGCGCAACACGACAGCTCCTTGCGACTCATGTGGCTCTGGTACTTGTCACCAGTTCCGATTGAGCATTTGACGCGACGTTAATTAGTTTAACTTTTGTGGTTTTTCGGATAAAAAAGTTTGCGTTTGACATTTTTTCTTGGAATCGGACAGAGGTTATAAAATAAAAAATAAATTAAAAAATAAAAGTAACTCACTATATTTGTTATTAATTATGTACCAACAGGAATTTATAGGATTATTATATAAATTAATTATGATGTCCTTAAAGGATTGAAAACTTATTTTCGTTTTATTATTATGACGTTATTTGACGTTATTTGTCTTGGTTACCTACTTCATAATAATTCTTCTTTTATGTTTCAATGAGATCATTGCAAACATATTTAGGTAAGTACCAACTTATATTATTTTGTAAGTAAAGACAGGTTGAAAAATGAAAAATGAAGTATTTAGAAAAAATCGACCCGTCTCACAACCAGCTCCGATGGGACTCGAAGCCACGACCATTCACTGTCCGGGCGAATGCTCTAACATCTTTTTGTAATACTTCATTTTCTATAATAAAAATTGCTTTGTGTATGCAATAATGTGAAAAAATTATTATGTTGATGTCTAATACTCTAATTTAAATGAGGATCTTCTTAACAAGCTGGACCGGCTTATTAATTATGCCATCCGAAGGCCATCCGTTTTATTTTCTGCCTTCGCAAATTTTATCACGTCTCGGCATGTCAGCGCAGAAAACTAAGGTTGCTTTGTACGCTATTCTCTATTTTAAATAATCCCCTCTCACCTGATTACTTGAAATGCAAGTTCTCATACCTCTGCGATTCTCATGACCGTCAACTCCGCTCTTCCGATTGTTTAGCTCTCTCTACCCCTTTCTTCCACTCCGGCTGTATATCGGATTCCTTCTCACTGCAAGCTATCCGTCTTTGGAATGGTCTCCCAGACTCTATTAGGAGATCTCTAAGCAAGTTCTCCTTCAAAAAGATTGCCCGCGCTGTTCTTCTCGCAGGATTACGCAAATGAGTATTATATGTTATAGTATTTTAAACGTATATTATTGTATTCTGTAAATATTACGAAAAACGGGATTTTTACCATGTTTTTATTGGTTGTCGAGTCCCCGATATTTCGGCGCAGTTGCACACGCCATGATCACGGAGTAACTTGAAGAAAGTTAATGCGGGTTGGATGTTAGGAGCACACAAATCTGTCTACCGTCCTACCCTATGGTAAAAATCCCGTTTTTCGTAATATTTATATACAGTGTTAATGACCATGAAAGTTTAAAAAGTATATTATTGTATTTATTTTTAAATCGGTTTTTTTTTATTTGTACCGCCTTCTCTTGTCTCGTTTTGCCCAAAGGTTGGGAAAAACTAACTATACAATAAAGTTTAAAAACAAAACAAATAGGTAAATAAAAAAATCTAGATTAAAGTTTGCTTAGTTATTGTAGCTAGTCATTGTTTAGCTTTTGAGAATAATCGCACAGTTGTTGTTAGCTGTTAGCTTACATGTAATATTCGCCAACCCACTTATTTAACTGTATTGTGTAAATGGAATTATTTAAATAGAAAACGGAAACTTGAATAATTTTATGTGTTTAATACATGTAAATAGTTATGTTTATTAGTATCAAGATATTACTTGGTACGGCTTCTTTATTTATTGCGAATTTAGATTCGATGTATCGAACGAATTGTATAGATCGAACGAAACGAGATTGTACGATTTCTAGTATTGTATATTTTTTCTTTTTGCATTCCCAATTCAATTTCTATTCTTAAAAATAAAGTATTTTAAAAAATCGTCACAACTGCTCCGATGGGGCTAGTTACCTATCCTGCTATAATAGGCGAGTGTGCCGCTTTTGTACCGGCACTTGAGGAACTCAATAATTTTACAACACAATACATAACTAAAAAACTATTATTTCCCCTACTTATAACAAAACCGGCAAACAAGACAGTGAAGCGTAACTAAATCTATTTATCGGTACCTACTTACACCTGTAGGCCTGCATGCGCGCCACTGGCGCGCCACGAAAAAGATTCTCGTCTTTTATCTGGCCGTCAAAGTTTTGTCCCGTTCACTTAAGTATCATTAATATAAGCGATACACGCTGTAGCCGACATAAGTCATGCAAGGCCTACAGAACCACCCTTTGTTTTTCAAATACCCAAATAAATTGCTTTAACTTTCCTAAACTATACACAACAAGTCAACGTTTAGGTTACCGGAAGTTGCATGTTATAATGGCCGCCACTCGCTAAGAATAACTTTGTGTTCGAAGTGCCGTAAATACCATAAATTTCGCAAACTCCGCTGAAACTTCGCAGACACAAACTTTCGAGCAATAAAGAATAGAGCCGCCATAACAAGGGAGCCCAATTGTTCGTCATAGCGTTGCGATTTATGAGCAGATTTATTTTAAACATAAAATAAATATTGAACACCATCCCATACATTGTTGCAATACCAAATTATAGTAGCTTGAGCACTAGTATTATAGAAATTGGAAACAACGACAGATTACCATACCACAAACACCAAGATCCGTGGAAATATTGTAAAGTTTGTTTTCAATATTTACTTTCAACACCGGTAGGCAAGCGTCGTTTCATCAATGAGAGGATATCCTCGCATTTGATTTGATTCGATTTTGATGCATAATAATCATAAAAAAGATCTAAAGGACAGTTTTACCCTAAGCAATGATAGTGGGACTGAAAAAACGATTAGAATAATAGCTTTTTTATGAAAACTTGAAATATGTACTTAAAGTAAATAAAGTACTTGTACAAGTACAAGGCACTGACCTAAGACGGAGAAAACCCACTTTTTATGAAAACTTGAAATATTTAAAAACCTAGTACCTTAGACAGAGTACAACCCAAGTGCCTAGGTATCTGCTACTATTACTATAAATCCAAATAATTGGGCTAGTAGATGCCAATAATAGGGTTTTCCATAGTTTTTTGGATTTATCAAAAATTGATTATTTTTATTTTATTTTATTTTTGATTCTGACACATATTTTGTGTGCTATCATGTAAATTAGATTTTATAGTAATTCAATTTGAAATCACTCTTAAAGTGCCAATCATAGGGCACTTTGTCCTATTATTTTGTTTTAGTAATTTGTCGTTGGTTTATTTGCTCTGTCGCAAGTGCGTGGCATTACTAGTTGGACAATGCAGTCAGAGTTGTAGTTTGTTGGACAATGCAGTACAGTACAACCGGTAGGTAGTATAACGTTATCGCAAATATATTTGACCTCTGTTTTGCGATTTAAGGTGTGTTCTTTTAAATAATAATTAAATTCATGAAAATTACGCTGAAAAAGGAAATCTTTTCCAGAATGCGATTGGAAAACTTTTACATCGGACAGTTTTAGGTTGCAAAGGTGTTCTTAGAATGACTATTTATAATGTTCCTATTAAAAACATTGACGCTAATAAATAAACCTTGGGAATAAACTTTCAGAAATGAAAATTAAAGCGAAAGAAAATATGTAGGTACCGAATCGAAGTCATAACTAAGAGTACCTACTTATTAACTGTTACACTGTTGTAATATATTACTTTATTTCAGTTGCAAACAGTAGTTGAGGTTTCATAATTAATGTTATTAATTTAGAACCGGACGACGACGTTCCGTGGGCCAAAAGGTAAAAGTACCTACAAGGTGGACCGACGATCTAGTCAAGGTCGCGGGAAGCCGCTGGATGCGGGCAGCGCAGGACCGATCGTTTTGGAGATCCTTGGGGGAGGACTTTGCCCAGCAGTCGGCGTCATTCGGCTTACATGATGATGATGATGATGTATAATCGGTGTCTTTTGTTCCAAGGGTTCTACCCTTGGAACAAGAGATACCGATTATTTGATAAGAAAACAGGAAATCTTTTTTCTCGTCAATTTTCACTATGTGAACGAGTCAATAGCTGCAATAAGATTAAGAGCATAGCCATTAACAAAATCTTTTTTGCTCTCGAGCTTCTTTGAAAAGTTGGTCGTCGCAAAAATCGAGTCATCACATTTGTAACAAATAATTAATCAAGTTCTGTTATGGGCCAAAGATCAAATTTCGAAAGGTTAATTGGAATAGGTTTTTTCTGAATTTGACAGCAATTTCTTTTTGTAAAGGTATTCGGAGAGGACTCCCATTGAGCCTATCGTGCTGGGAGCACGATAGGCTCAATGGTCCCAACACTTCCTAACCAACGAACATTCCAGCTTCTTGCGGTAGTTTCGGCTGTGCGTTGTCTGTCAGTCAGTCAGTAACGCAAGAGTTTTATATTAACCAACTAGCAAAATCAGTTCTTTCTTAAAGCTATCTTCAAGACTACTTCTAACCTCTCTTATAAGAGACTTGCAGTATGCTACAAACCTTGATTTGGGCGCAGTTATAGGAGCTTTTATTTCTGTAATTATCTTATAACCAGCTTAAAGAATGTCACTAAGCCCTATAACATACTTGAGGAAGCGTTTGCGAAAAGCAATTGCTTCTATAATAATTTAAGACTAAACAATTACAAGCACAAACGCTCTTATTATTATATTACACAAGTATCTTACTAATGCAATATTGTTTATAATGTAATTAGCTAATGTATTTCGAAGTAAATGTTAGAAGTTAATATTGTTCCTAGTTATTTTGTGATTACCTAAAGTTAAATTGTATACGTAAATACACTTGCTTTTATTATAGAAATAATAATACATTGTAGTAAGTATTTGTAATTAAGTATGTGGATGGGAGGATGGGGAACTCATTTTTACTGTAAATATGTACAGTAATTTGGTTACTTTCACCAATGCCCCTCGAAAATAAGCACAAAGTACAATGTTGTAAAAATTTTATTTACTTAATAAAATTCTTATGTATATTCGCCATGTTTTAAAATTGCTTTGCATTAAGTACTTTGTAGAACCATTATAGGTAAATTAATGCTTGTAGTAGTTTTAGTCCAGATAACTCTTCTCCATTTTGAAACAAATGAGGGTTCCCTGAAATCTATTTACACTAATGTTTTAATTAACTTTTTTAGGACTCATTAGAATTCATTTGAAATGGTGTTCTTTTTTTCCAACGATGAACTTCCTGATGAACACCTTCTGAGTGGTGAGATGAGGAAAAAAAATTATTGCTAAAAGAATAATATGCAGAACCCTCTGTCAGTTCACATGAATTCGCACTGGAAGAGCTTTGTTTGCTTTCTGATCTTGTCGGATTTATTCTCCAAATGGCCACCCATTCACTAACTCATCATACGTTTTTGTCACTTTTCTTTTGTAATCACCGCTCCTTTTGAATCGTTTCCAATAATTTAAATATATTTATTAAACTTATTTCCTCAAGAGAATGGAGAAATCAATAAAATGGCAGATGTTTACTAGTTAAGTGCTCGATCTAGTGGCTCGTCAGATTTTTTGATCTCTTAACGTTCTTATTGAGTATAATAAGATTTAAAAAAAGTCGCAAACAAAACTATAGCAGTTCAAACTTATAGTAATCTCAGAGAAGTGTGTTATAAATCTTGTTCTACTTACAACATGCTACTATTAGATCAAAATACTATTCAGGACTATACAGGATAAATTTTTGACCAGTGCACAAATTTTTGGGATCAACTCAGAATCGGTAAGCGAACAACTTTCTCCTAGAAACATGGGTAGAAATACGACAAAAAATTTTGGCCTCCCCATACTAAATTGATCACGTGATCAGTCCGATTTGTATGAAGAGTCAAAAAATTTTTGTTATATTTCGACATACGTTTCTAGGAGAAAGTTGTTCGCTTACCGATTCTGAGTCGACCTTAAAAATTTGTGCACTGATTAAAAATTTACCCTGTATAGTCTTACCAAAAACAATTATACGAGACTTATTCTTTAAAGCGTCCTATAAGATACTCTTGCAGCTAACTACAAGACTGAGATATAAAAGCAAAAGCTCTTAAGAATATCTATGCTAGTGAAATGCTGTTACTAGTAAAAGTGTCCTATAAATGCTTTAAACTTTAGTCTTGTAGCAAGCTATAAGATAGATATATAAAAACTGTTGCCCTTGAGTATATTACGACTTGTCAAATAATATTATAAGTAAAAGAGTCTACAACAAATCCTTTACAAGAACGTTATTAGTAGAGGCAGACTTATAATCAATCCTTATAGGATTACCTTTGCTTGTTGGGTATAGACTAGCGGCCGCCCGCGGTTTTACCCGCGTGGTTCTCGTTCCCGTGGGGAATATCGAGATAAAAAGTAGCCTAAGTTACTCCTTATTACATCAGCTACCTGCCAGTGAAAGTCCCGTCAAAATCGGTCCAGCCGTTTCAGAGATTAGCCGGAGCAAACAGACAGACAGACAGACAAAAATTTAAAAAAATGTTATCTAAACATCTATATCTATATACATAAATAAAATTGAAGTGTCTGTTTGTAATATTAAAATAACAGCTTTTTACTACATGCATATGATTATATATACGGTACATATACCAAAATAACCTTTTTTAAAATTTTTGCCTGTCTGTCTGTCTGTATGTCTGTCTGTCTGTTTGTTCCGGCTAATCTCTGAAACGGCTGGACAGATTTTGACGGGACTTTCACTGGCAGGTAGCTGATATAATAAGGAGTAACTTAGGAATTTTTTTTATCCCGGAAAAATATCACATTCCCGCGGGATAACGTCATCATATTCATACTCCTGTAGTCCACGCGTGCGAAGCCGCGGGCGGAAAGCTAGTTTTGGTATATGTACCTTAAATATGCATGTAGTAAAAAGCGGTTTTTTAATATTACAAACAGATACTCCAATTTTATTTATTTGTATAGATGTATAGATTGGCTGGCGGGCAGTAGAAACAACAGACTGGTAATAGCCTGCATTCTGTTATCTAATAGTAAGGTTGTAATTTCCTGTAAATATTTGCCTAATCTGGTCTTAAATTGGTTAGTAGTTTGTGCTGAAATCCCATCTGCGTTGGCAATCTATTTTAATGTGATCACTGCTGGGGTCTTGGATCCATCCATTGTGCTTTCAGCACGGAAGAGGACGGAATAACAAGGATAATAGTGATTTGGTAAGTGTAATGGCTGCCGAACGAAACGAGATCAATAGTTTGACGCTCGTGTACAGTGGAGTTGGAGACACAATTATTTTTAACGAAAAATGCATTTATAGACTTTTTGATTTAAAACTATAGGACGGTTACAGTTGTTACAAATCTGGTAAAAAGATATATATTTCTTCATACCTTTATCTAGATTCTTATAGTTTCAAAAACACCTTTCCTTTCCTTTTCGACAAGACCTCTAAAAAATACGAAAAGTTAAGATTATTCTTAAATGGGGTTACTTACACTATTGGAAATTGGTTAAATTAGTGGACTCCAATAATATTTAGGATCGTATAGAAGCATTTTTTTAAAATCGCTGTAGTTTTTTAATACGAAGTGATTTTTTTTTTGCAAAATCAGTCTCGCTTCCGCGCGCGTCGTTTTCTCATTGCTATCTCGCTTTAGCACATTTTTTCCGAGTAGCGCCTTAATAACTTTGTTTTTTTTATAAGCTATCCACTTGACAACCATGTGGGTTGAGGTTAGCTCCAGTGGGTGTAGGTGGGAGGTGCGCTAAATGTCAGTAAATATTGGAGTAGATGATCCTCGCTCGCTTGTCACGGAATACATCTTGTGTGTTGTGTGGGTCGACTAGTAAACAATCTGGTTTAAATACTTGGGACGTTGATGTTTTTAATAATGTTTTACTGAAGGATTTATTTGGTTTAAGTTTTATTAAGTCTATTCAGTGGAGCAAAAGATTGTATGTCAACAATTTTGACGTGTCTTCTTTACATATAATAAAACAGAAACGGAAAAAAAGTCTGTACATGAAAGATAAAAAAAAAAAAACTGCTATGTTATGTGTACAGGATATAGACCCCAAAACGATACATATTAAAATTTTTGTCTGTTTGTCTGTTTGTCTGTTTGTCTGTTTGTCTGTTTGTCTGTTTGTCTGTTTGTATGTTCGCTTTTCACGCAAAAACTACTGGACGGATTATTACCAAATTTTGTGAAGTAATAGCTTATAACCCGGGTCAACATATAGGGTACCTTTTATTGCGGGAAAATTTCTTTATATTTAATAAAAACCCTATTATTCCTACGGGAAAATACAAAGACTGATTCTTACTAAAATAGATGGCGCCACATGATTATGAAAATACATTATATTTAATCGCTGTCTCAATTAATAATGAATCATGTTATTTTTTTTTACCTGCTTCAAAACATAATATAAATTGAAACCCATCCAGGCCCATATAAAATCATAAAAATAATTTCATGTTATTTACGTCATTATATCTACTAAGCAATAGATGGCGCAGGTAGTCAGTAAGATATACCTCTCACAAATGTGTACATTCGAATGATTATTTTAATTAGGGTTAAAGCCCCCTCTGTTGCCACTTTAAGATGTTTTTCACTTCTTTCGCATCATAACTACTAAACAATAGATGGCGCAGGAAGTCAGTAAGATTACGATATACCTTTCACAAATGCATTCGAATGATTATATTAAGTAGGATGAAAGCCCCCGCTGTTGCCACTTTAAGATGTTTTTCACTTCTTTCGCCTATGGTCTTAAGTAGGTATCTATAAAATACAAAATTTATATCTAAAATTGTCAAGAATGTATCTTATACTTTTCTTTACATTTTTAAATTCTTACAATACAAAAAAACTACTTAAAAAAATTTACAGACTCCAAAAAGTATTTGTCAACTGAAAAGGAAAAATATAATATCTATAATTTAGGTACCTTTTTCAGGTCGGTGCCAGTCAGTTTGTTTTTTTAATTACTTTTTTATTCCTTAAGTTTTAGTGTACAATAACAATAAGTTTTAGTGAATTGTACTATAACATACCCACGGAAACTACTAAACTGATTTTGATGAATCTTAGACTGTTCCCAAAGTTAGAATACACCTAATTTAAATCAAATAGAATCATCTCGATAAGCCTTAAGATTTCGAGAAATTCGTGGACAAACATAGTAAAAAACATATAACTAAGTATTCATATACTTAAGAAATTTTGTTTTATTTTAGTAAATTAAAATCCTATTTTTTAAACTTAAAATGTGCGAAGGGTGCCGATTGATGTGTTTTTGTTAATCAAATTTTAAAAGATACATCGAGAAATCAATACTTAACTAACTTAGATAAAATAAAAGAAACATCTAATTCGATGTAAACTGAATTATTACTATTGTTATTATGACTTAAAAGTCATAGATAAAAAGTATATTATCAAGCAAAAGTTATTAACGAAATGTTTTAAGCTAAGTAAGCATTCGGGGCAGTGGCCAAAACTGAAGTTTTCACCCTATTGATGTAATATTTCTATTTCGCATTTACACTCGACGCTAGATGTCGTTACAGTAAGTATAGTGGTGCCACAAATATATCTGACCCGGTGACAGTGGTCGTGGAGGAGCCACTAGCAATACAAAATTAACTGTCAAAATGGACTGCCGGCAGTCAACAGTATATTTAGTACCAAAAACTAACCACTGTGTGGAATAAGTTTGTCGCAATGTAGACAAAATGTCACCAATGTAATTTTGAAAAATTTGCTCATAAACGCTAAGTGGCCAGTACGTAGATACCGACACCTACCTACCATTTTTTATGTCATTTAACCGGCTCTGGCTACTTAGGCCTTCAGCCGTAGGTACCATCCAATAAAATAAAGGAATATTAAAAATAGTTTTCTATCTAACTTATTTATTCATTTATTTACTAGGAAAGCTTACATAAATGATGTTAAATTAAATAATTAAATGGTATATCATTACATTTTATACCTGTTACTTAAAGAAAGTTAATTACAAGCTCTCACAAATAGGAAATGTCTCCATATCAAAATACTAGCCTTCCGCCCGCGACTTCGCAAGCTCGGACTAAACGACGACGCTATCCCGCGGGAATGTGATATTTTTCAGGGATAAAAAGTAGTCTAAGGCAGCCATTACACAGTCCATCCAGATCGCGATCACTGATCGTGATCTTGATCGCGATCGAGATTTACTATGTAGGTAGATATTTTGCGATCAAGATCGCGAGCCGTCAATCACCTTCGTACACAGATCATTGATTTTGATCGCGGATCGCGATCCAGATTGACTGTCTAATGGCTGCCTAAGTATGTCACTTTTCAGATGCCAAACTATTCCCATTCCAAAAGTCACGTCGATCCGTTGCATCAATTTTGACGTGAAAGACGGATAAACAAACAAACCCTCTTTCACATTTATAATATTAGTATGGATACACACAATCTCTTTTTCATTTTATAGTAAAAATATGATTGGCCTGATATTATGCATTACTAAGTAAGAACATAAATTTTAGCTTGATACCTCCCACGCATACTTGAGAAAAAGTTTCTTGATAGGTAGACGGACAGATCTATAAATGAGGGCTCAACTATGTTCATGCAGCATTTGATAACAACATACCATGTTCATACCCTAGCCTGCATATTCGATATTCTTTAGACCCTTTTAGTAGAGAATAGGATTTCAAGAAGAGCGTTATGAAATCTGGGCAACAAACACACATAAACTAAACTAACACAAAAGTCAGTACACCGCGCGTACGAAGTCGCGGGCAACAGCTAGTTTAATATAAAATGCAATAATAAAAATAAGAAATACTTATTTAATTCAAAGTAGCTTCATGTTTTTTAGATTATAACATACCTATATTGTTAAAAATTGAACTTTCTAATTTAATATGCATTTCTTAGATACAGTACAGAGACATATCAATATTTTTTCCTAAATAATTCTTTTACTTCACTGAACGGAGTTTACTAACGTCCTAATTCTGCACAAAGAGGAAATGTAGCCAAACAAGAATGTCTCGACAGGATAGATCAATTTAGCATCGAAATCGGTTTTTTTTTATTTACAACGGCCTTGTGCCTTCATCACACCTGATGTGACAACTCCCGAATCCTCAATTACTTAGAAACTTCTAGTCAAGCACGATTCATCCTAGATTGCATCGTCGCTTACCATCAGGCGAGATAAAGGGCAAGCGCTTGCCTAACATAAAAAAACTGGCTATCCTATCTCTAACTGCCGGACCACAACAATGTTGAAAACATAGTTGTTAAGGCGTCAGACTTAGATAAGATGGTGGATGGTGTCGTGCGTGCGGGCCGCTCTGTCTTGCTTGAAGCGTGTAGAACGCGAGACGACGACGTTGACTGCTGAAAGTCCTACTTTGGTTAGATGGGAGCGGTGTTGTATAAGTGGGCTACGCTACGACCTTTAAAAAGTAGAAAACTACGGCATAGAGGTCGGTGGCGGCGTTTTTTGGTTGTGGTCGATGGCCTGTGTGCAGCCAGGGTAATCTGTTATGATATGAAATGAACAAACAAACATATCATTGTCGTCACAGCTGAAAAGCTTCCTGATAAACATTTAACGGTATCAGCTGTGATATGATAATCAATGTCCGCATGATAATTATTGCTACTCAAATTGATTTCTAATTACACATCAGCTACTGACCAATCAATCGTTATCATAATTACGTGTCGGAACCGGGCTGCGTCCATTTGTGCTCCAACAACGGAGATAAAGTCGCTGCGTAATTGACGGCCCCTGTCAGCCGCGACTCATTTAGTTCACAACCACTGTAAAACATCAAAACAACAAAAACTACATCTTAAAGACCCCTCGATAGAGTTGAAAATCAAATGGGGGGAAAAGCTTGCGTCATTACGCGCGCGAGGTTATTCGATGTCGCGTAGTAAGAGCGCAGCGGTAAAACATATGATTTGTATTGCGCTTGTGTGCTGTAAACTAGTGTGCGTGCGCTCAATAAGTTGACGCATGCGCAGTGACTGCTAGCGCCATCTGTTGACAGCCACGTGGTTACGAACGAAGCGCGCAGTCGCCGAAACATCGATTCGGTCGAGGCGGTTAATAAATTCATATACACGATGTATCAGGAATCGAACACGTGGGCGTTAGTAACTCTTAGATCATCGCTAGCTGATGTTTGAAGTTTGTTACGAGTTGATTTTACGATCAATTCAATATTTTATGACTGGCACGTGTCCTGGAATATAAACGAAATAATGAGGAATTACGAAGAATTCCATCATTACTGATGTAATTTTTGTAGGAATTTTGAATTTTATCACGGAGAGTTGATGAATTTTGTAAATAGCTACCAGGAAATAAGAAACGCAAGAATATATGCGCTCCAAATACCTAATCACAGTACCCTTAAGATGTTTCGTGAAATATTTCAAAACATCATTCAAATGCGAGAAAACATTCAGCATTAGGAGAAATTTTGAAGTAGGTTTTATCATTTACATCCATTATCATTAGCATCAACGTATTTTCTATTTTATTACGAGAATATCAATGCAGATAAAAAACTGTGTAAATGATCTCTAGTTACGTTAATGTGACATCAATCTTACCTCACTTTGTGCCAACAACAATACCTACCCACATTCATGATTAACTTTTAAATACATGTAACAGGATCTACAGTGTCCCTGTCTAAAATATGTTTACTTACGAAAATAATATTATGTTTGTTTCTCTCTCTATAAAATATGACGAATAATGAAACAACATCTTTAGTTGTTTCGTTGAAACCAGCCTTTGTTGTGTGAACCCGAAAACGTAGTAGAAAACGCAGAATGGATCTCCTGTTTAGCATGGTTCCTGAAGAGGATCGACTAAAGAGCAAGAAACACTAAAACTAAGCTAAGTCCTTGCCCAGAAAGGGCGAATTCGTCGCGATTTCAACAGCTACATATTTTGATTACATTACTGTTAATGTGGCAGATAGGACGCGGACCACCAATACCTAGCGGACTTTGTATGCCAAAACGCGTCCAACTCGCACGTAATCCTGGACAGGGCCGAAAGTCAGGTTTTGCTTACCGCAGTGTCGAGATGAAAAGAACCTCCCTCGTTGCATTCCGCTTTGCACTCGGAGCAGTTGCACTGCACGTCAAATGGTATTAAATGAACAATTAAAAATACTACTTGTTGACAAAGACATTGATGATTTCCAGAGACCTCAAAGGCAACCAAAACATCACAGTGTCAAGTATGCTTCTAGATCGAGTACGCAAATACAATTTTATAATATATACAACGCAAAAATTTGGGCACATAGCTGACGGAAGACTGTGAAAACGACTTAGAAATTGAGAAATCGCACGTAGTGCCTTTAACAATTTGAGTTTGCAGATTTGTGCATCCCAGAACTTAAGTACAAGTCTCCTCTGCACTAAGTATTTCATCTAGCCCATTATCTTGTACGACCAACTTCTGCAAGTTGTTGTGATTAGCAAATCCACGTGCAGAGTCTCTGCCAGTGGATTTGCTAATCACAACAACTTCTCGTCTTTCACGTCTCTGCCGCAGAGACGAGCCGGGCGCAGAAAGAAGTCGTGAGGTGAAGTCGTGACTCTTCAACGTCAGAGAGTGAACGGGCATAGCAAGCGCGGCAGGGCTGTTTCGCTTCGCCCAAAAACGAGAATGATTTCCGCGAGCTAAAACTTGGAGTGACCCCTTATAGGAAGAAGAATTTAGAAGTATCTGTGCTTTGTAAGTAGCCTAAATCCATGATCAGCAGCCGCGTAGACCAGATTGGTCTCTAAAACTCTTCCATCTGGATCGTGGCCAGTTGTGCGAAAGAATGGAACAGTTACGTAGAATCGGTCTATTGCCGCCAAAAATCTTAGACTTAGACAAGTCTGTGAAATCTCTAATAACAAGCAAAGGAGATGTCCTAACATGGATTTTTAAAATTCATGTTAACTAACCACAGTAATATAAATTTATATAGATACTTAGTCCAAAAACAAAGCTATTGAAGTAATTTGTAAATTTTTAAAGCCCTCCGATTTCGAGAAAATTAATTTTAGGTTTTCGTGAAAAAGCTTCTTAAATGCCCGCCATTTGGCTTAAAAAGAAATGTATCCAGAGCCGTAAATGATATTGGAAGAAAAAGAAAAGGACTTTAGGTGGTTATCACACTGCCTCCGGTTTCCGCACCACACCGGACGGAGATGCGGTGTATGTGTGTTATACACTGCGGGTTTTGTATGCAAATCAAGATTCTACAGCCAAAGTTAAGAAGCGCACTACCGCAAACTGGAGCGGTGTGCAGTGCAGTGTGGGAATCACAGAACAGAAGAAAGCATTTTGCTGTCAAAATGAAGAAAAGTACCGAATTGATTGACTCTAGTGGACGCAGCTTCATAGAAATTATATTTCAGGCGAATTTCTGCGATTCGATTCGACTCTGGGGGTCTACCGGCTAAAAAATATGGCCATGGACATGGGCTTCATTTGACATTTGAAGCCCATATGTCCATATAAGGGCAAAATATAGGCTCAATGAAGCCCTGTCCATATCCATATTTTTGAGCCGGTAGCCCCCTGCACGAGTAGCATGACAACCTCGAGAAGTGTTTTGACTACCTCGAAAGTCTATAATAAATTGACAGCCGAACAATAGATTTGTCTACAATAAAATGTCATTTTTAAGGTTCCATTAGGGACAAAACCTTTCTCGAGTTCTTCATGCTACCCGTGCTGCTTGGTGCGCCTAGTGGACGCAAGCCTTAAGCCCTTAGTACAGGATGGCTGATGATGTTGGCCGACCATGATGGGCCATCGTGTATATGGCCAGGGGGGCTACCGGTTAAAAATATGGATATGGACATGGGCTTCATTTGACATTTGTAGCCCCTATTTTGCCCTTATATGGGTATATTATGGGCTGTAAATGTTAAATGAAGCCCATATTCATATCCATTTTTTTAGCCGGTACAGGGACTGGGCCCTGTACACGATGGCCCACTACCCACTATATGGTCAGCCAACAACTTTTGAATTTGGCATGACATTGACAAAGACAATGTCATATTTGTTTGACAGTTAAGGTTGTTCAGTGTTGCCAAGCATATGTAAATATTTCTACAATAAAAAAAAACAAATTATTTAATTTAAAGAAAACGGAGGGCTTTATAATTTTTATTTTAGCGATTTTGGGTTTTTAATTTTTGTTACTATTACATAAGTCTGATTTTACGGTGGTTAGTTAACCTTCAGAATAAAAATCCAACCTCCATACAAAAAGCGGACATCTCCTTTACGCCTGTTGTGTTAAAAAACATACGGACATGGACCTAATGAATATTTCTGTGGGCTGTATCTTTGGTAAACTTTACAATAAGTAATAAAAGACCACTGCCAAAAACTAATTTGTGATTCAACTTAAAAAACCGGCAGAAGAACCTCTCCGATTGTTTATTTATTAAACCTTATCACACGCACGAGCTAGATCCTTTAAAGTTTAAGGGGTCTACCAAGCTCGTGCGTGTGATAAGGTTTTAAAGTTTTAACCGACACTGTTGGTGAAACTCTCGTTTTATCATTGCGTCGAGATTCAATACCTAATAAAATATTACATTTTCATAAAATCAATAAAGTCGTTCGTTAAACAAAAACGCTATAAATGAAAGAAAAAAAACAAAGAAATACATCCATACGCACAAATGAAAGTTACTGCAAAAATTACTGAACGGATTTGGTTGAAATTTGGCACACAGATAAAAGATAGTCTGAGATAAAGCATAGGATACTTTGTATCCTGATACCCCCGCAGGACCGGGAACCACCGGTGAAACCCGCGGTTTTACTCGCGGTAGCACCGTGGGTGAAACCCACACTAGGTTAGGTATATGTAAGTCAATAAAGTCATTCGATAAGCAAAAACGCTATAAATCAACAACCGCGAGTGATAAATGAATAAATGATCTAAAATTTTTGAAAACATTGCCTTGTAAGTGTATATATTCTTTGCCTTGGGGGTAACCTCAGGGGATAACAGCGTAATTTTTTTACACGTTTGAAGTTTTGTTTTCAGCATTATTTGTGTTCCAGCAATTAGAGATAAGATAACCAATTCTGCAGTGATTGAGGATTCCGGGAGTAGGGCGCTTCCACCTTCAGCCTTATCACCACTTAACATCAGGTGTGATGAAGGCTGAGTGCTTCACCGTTGTGTAGAAATAAAAAAACGTTTGTTGCCAACTTTTATTATTACAATAAAATTAATGTATGCGTATTAAGAAAGAAAAATACCCAGATACATACAGACTGTCTTTTCGCACTTGTAGAAATTGAGTGCTGAATTAGGAAATTACATAAATCTGTTTGAAGCGGTCATTTTTGTCAAAGACGATTCTGACATCATTGACCGGAAACATAAAATCAGCAAGGTATCCATTAGGACGATATTTCTTCAGTTTTTTATAAAATAAAGTTCTTCTGGAACAATCGCCTTCAATCAAATTGAAATAAAACTTAAAATACCTACTGCAGCTTGCACCACGCTGCGTCCTCACGCCTTTCTTCGTATTTATTAACTTACCTTAATTATAATTAAATTCAAAGCGGCACTACAGATAAACCTAATACGTTAATGTCATTTTAAAATTGTTGCCATACTCGGTAATGTTAAGTGAATAAATTAAACTTACAAGCCTCTAACATTTATATGATTAAGTTATACTGTAGACAAAAGTGCCGGCGTCATTAGTTAAAAGACAATTAAGTTTTTTGCAGCGTAATTTAGTGAAACCAACAAATTATAATGTGAAAGGAAAGGTCATCTAGATGTTGATTGATGTAGAAGAAATAGAATAGATAATACAAAATAGGAGAAAAGAAGGTGTCACTTTCTTTCGGCTTTTATAATGTTTGTTAGCGTAAAGGAATCCAAACAAAAAGATGAACTTTGTGAAGCGGATTTAATTGCAAGGAATCCTTCTGGACTAAGTACTTTTATTCCGTCTTTTTTTAGGCCTTTGGAGTTCCGATATACATAATTTCCATATAAAAAATATTCATTTCGATAGGTAGGTACAATATTTGGTTAAAAACGTGCTGGTAGCACACTGTTAGGTAGGGTCGAATGCTAAGTTTCAACTATTAGTCAATAATAATTATGTGATTTGAAAACCGTATACCTAGTCTTGTCGATAATCCTTATGGCTAGGCCATAAAAATATTTTAAGAAAAGAGTCAATAAAATTCCTGACATATCTGTGTCTGTTCACTTCAAACATTTGCTTCAAGCAAATGTTTCTACGCTTTTTTATTTAACAGGGGAGGGTAGTTGCAAATTGTAGGCAAACTTTTTGAACCAGACCAAAAGATTAGGAATTTTCAATAACAAATTCTAAATGAACGAAACAAAAACTCCTTGAAATAGAATGAAAATCATATTGCTTATTAGCAAAAATTTCTTTGTAAATGTTCCCAAATTATCCCGAAAAGCCAAGCCAATATTTCTAAACTTTTAGTTCTAAAAGCTCCACACAAAAAGCTCCGAGGCAACCCAACTGAACTCCGACGGCGAGTCGAACAGGTATCAATGACACGAAGGTACCAGGGCAGCATAAACCCAAGGAGGTGGCGGCCTGCTGCTGCCGGGACCACGCCCACAGAGCCCCTTCCCCCGCCCCACCGTTCTTAGGGTAAGGGCAGGCAGGCAAGAAGTTGCCATTCACGATATTGATTTTGAGCGGGAATTCTGAGGTTGTCCGTAGGCGAAATAAAAATGTATTTTTTTTGTGTAAAGAAGATTCGTAGTCAAACTTATTGTTGATAAAGCATTTTTCTTGTTTTAGGTATCAAGTGTTTTTATTGTCTAGGAACTTTATTAGGTATAAGCGTTTATTTTGCCAATACCGGTTTGATGGGTAGGTAGAGAATGCCTATTGATTATTAACAGCGCTATCAGTTGTACCTAGTTTTATGAATTAGAAATAAATATTATTTTAGATGGATTTTTAGGTAAAATGTATCTTTCTCATTAATTGTATACATAACAAACTTTTTACTACACCTCTATGGAATAACGGCTGTAAGATGATAATGACTACCTATTACCTATATGACAAACATACGCTTAATTTTTTTTGTTAAGATAATGAGCGAGCGTAGCTGAATTTATTTCCGTACTAGCAAGCGCCCGCGGTTTCACCTGCGTGGTTCTCGTTCCCGTGGGAATATCGGGATAAAAAGTAGCCTAAGTTACTCCTTTTTACATCAGCTACCTGCCAGTGAAATTCCCGTCAAAATCGGTCCAGCCGTTTCAGAGATTAGCCGGAACAAACAGACAGAGTAAAATTGTAAAAAATGTTATTTTGGTATACGTACCGTTTAAATAATCATAATGCATGTAGTAAAAAGCGGTCATTTTAATATTACAAACAGGCACTCCAATTTTATTTATTTGTACCTATAGATGTAGGTATAGATAAGTAATATCAGACCAACAACATCCTTCCTTCCTCGTTTAATCATTATTTCCTACGGAAACACTAATCGCTGGTTATATGTTAAATTTATTTATGTAGGTACTTCCATTACATTTTAACAAACGATTTTGAACGTCAAATAGGGGGGGGGGGGTTTATTGAATGATTCGCACGAATTTAACTCGCCCGTAATGTGCGAATCGTCACTTTTTTAAATATTATTTTTCTGAATGCGAATCGCACGAAATTAATTTTAAAGGGCGCGAATTGACATACATTTATTACATACCTATAATACTGATTTTCATAAAAATAAGTCAAGCAAAAAAACTGATGGTTGATTGGCGAAAGAACAATAAAAACCAACGGAATGAATCTTGCAAATTATCTTTCTCTGTCAATATATCTAATACTAATTTTGAACCTGTAATAATAAATATAAGTAGTTACTCTCTCTATACCTACTTATATCTATTCTGTGCTATAAGCTAAAAGCTTAGCATTCGAAATGTTCAGAGGCGGTATTAACTTGGACGGGAACAGACTTGCGCACTGCTACATTTTGAATGTCAAAATGGAAGTAAAACGTTTTACTCTTATTCCTGTTTTAAAGACATCTTTAAATTATTTTAGTGCTCAACTGAAGTTCAAAAACCGGCCATTAGTCACCGTCGTCGTAAAGTTGCGTGTCTATCGGTTTTTATAGAATACTCTTTGGGGAGTGGGCAAGAGAACTGCACCCATAATTAGTTATCTGTGACTGCACGACCTTGTTCCTCCAGCCTCTTTCCACCTGTCCACAGTAAACGCTTCGCACCGCCACAGAATAATATTGCACCGCTAAGGAATGGAATGCGTTGCGCCGTTGCCTGCTTATTTGTTCCCCGATAACTACAACCTTGGTCTCTTCAAGGCCAGAGTGAACAGGCATCTCCTGGCCAAGCATGCAAACATCTTAGACCACATCCTAAATATCCTAATACACAATAGATTTCCATTGTTCTCCGGCCCTATTCGTACGGCCAGGCGTCAATGGGTTAATAAACGAGATGGTGGTCAAACGCCAACCCATTTTTATACATACCTATACCTAACCATAAAAAAAATCTTGTAGTCAACTGTAGTGTAGATTCTTATGCTTAACAAGCAGCTTACAATACAATAAGAACTTAAACTACTATATAACTTCATCATATTGTATTTAGCACTCATTACTCATTACTGTTATGCCGGGGCTTCACCTGCGTGACGCCTAACGGCGTTAATAACGGCATGCGCGTCTTAGCGCGCTCATTGTATCAAATTAGTGCGCTAAAACCCGGCTGCAACTGCGTATTATATCAAATAGCGCGCTAATTGATGGCATTAGACGCAGGTGAAGCCCGGGCATTATAAGTATCCTTTAACTTTAACTACAAGGTTAAGAAAGCAGTTTTCTCAGAAGTCCAGTAGTGAGCGAAGGCGAAAGGGCCACAAGGGCGGGGGCGTGCTGGCCCCGCCCTGGGGCGGGCCGATGCGTCTGCGCGCACGCCCCCTGGGGGAACCGCCGCGTTTTTTACGCCGCTTTTTTTGTTATGGCTTTAAGACCTTGAGCCTTTATGGTTATAGTTTTATACGTAATGCATTGTTTCTTTTATGAGGAACGTTAGCTAGAAACTAAGACCCAAGCATTGTTTGTTCTTTATTAATTTTGTAGGTTAAGATTTTAAGACGTTGAGCCTTTATGGTTATAGTATTATACGTAATGCATTGTTTATTTTATGGGGAACGTTAGCTAGAAAAAAAGACCAGGGTGCCTACCATCAACTTTATGACAGCGATTAAAAAATAGCGCGATGCAGAATAGGTTCCTAAAATGAATCGCTTTCTGTCGTACTCTGACCTTCTAAAAACTGGATCGCAAATGAATTGCTAAATGTTAATGACCGAACAATTTGTGTCCTTTTTCTTCTACCCGTCTCTTTCACTCGATTCTGTCATGCCCGGAGAGTGAGAGGGACGGGTATAACCTGCAGGTGACATGTTAAATCGACCGGGTTATAAGTCAAATAAGAGTTCCTGACAGCTTAGCGGCTGTGAAATGTCATTGATCGATCTCTGAATCGCTGTCATTGATATTAAGCTGTCGTGGTACGAATAAGCGAAGCAGATCAGTTTAGGTCCTAAACAAAACCGCAATAAGAGTTGATGGTAAGCACCCTGAGCGTTGTTAGTTTTTATGGGAAATACCTATTGCCTACTTAGGTAACTTGATTGCTGAGATTGGCTTGATGATGATTAAACTAATTTTATAAGTTAAGATTTTGAGACCTTGAGCCTTTATGGTTGTAGTGTTATACGGCTGGAGATTAATAATGTATTGTTTATTTAATGAGGAACGTTAGCTAGAAACGAAGACCTAAGCATTGTTAGTTTTTATGGGAAATAGCTATTGCCTACTTAGGTAACTTGATTGCTGAGATTGGCTTGATGATGGTTAAACAAATTTTGTTAGTTAAGATTTTAAGACCTTGAGCCTTTATGGTTATAGTTTTATACCCTAATGCACTGTATCTTTTATGAGGAACGCTAGCTTGAAACTAACACCTAAGCATTGTTTGTTTTTATGGGAAATGTTGCGTAAGTAAGTTGGCTGGTGAGATTGGTTGATTGTTTATTGTTTATTTGGTAAGAAACAAACGGTCATACAGCAAATTTTTATATTATAACTTATATTCTAAGAAAAGACCTATAGTTCCCTATAATACTTAAAAATAAATAGTTACACTGATATAATAGACTCAGTACAAATATAAATGTTATGTATGTTTCGTGTTGTTGTTACTAAATTGTAGGTAGTACTATAGCTATGATCTATATTACTTATTACAAAATGCATCCTTTAGATTCTTAACAGTGCAGCAAAATATATCTACATCTCTTAAATTTTCGCTATCATTAAACAATGTACAGGCGCGTTTCACAAACATATTTTTAGCATAACATGTCCTACTTTTAGGTATATAAAACAATTCTTTCTTGCGACATTGGCGTGTTCGTCCACGTGGTATTTTAATATTTATAGCATGCAGAAGTGAAGGGACTTCCAAGACATTATTTATAAGTTTATAAAGCAAAATGGAATCTATGCAATCTCGACGAGCTTCCAGGGTTTTGATATGTTTATATATATTTGATGATGATTTAACGGATTTTGTTGGTTAAGATTTTAAGACAGAAGAAGCCTTTAAGGTCACAGCACATACATCAACTCGGAAAGGGATCGTAAACGTATCAACTCGAGCGGTTCAGTATTCTTTGTATGAAACCCCCTACTGCAAAGCACACTAATCGGAATCGTAACGTAATCGCCTCGCCTCGGGCACGAACCGCTTTGCGGGTCGCTCAACTTGCTATCCCCGCGCTTACTGCTAGTCGTCCACGCGCTCACGTCTCAGCTTACGGCTCTACGCACAGTGGTCTGAAAATGAAAATGAACATCATTTTTTTTTATAATTTTTTTTCTCATTTTTTTGACATTTTTTTTTATTTATATGGAACCACTGTGCTGCGAGCCGTAAGCGCGGCGTCGCCTAGCCGTAGCCGAGCCGACGTACCGACGCTGAGGGCCTACTCTGAAACACAAATCCGAAACTTCGGTTAGCCCCGTCCCCCTCACTCTCGAGTCATGACGGAATCGAGTGATAGGGTTTAAGTTTCGGATTTGCGTTTCAGAGTACGCTCCCTGATCCGGTTTGGTTACGTGCTTGCGTTAGGTTGACGCCTGGTTGACGGCGAGGCGAAGGCGATACGGTGTCGATCCCTTTCCGAGTTGATGTAATGTGCTGTGTCCTTTATGGTTATAGTTTTATACGTAATGCATTGTTTCTTTTATGAGGAACGTTAGCTAGAAACTAAGACTTAAGCATTGTTTGTTTTTAAAAATAAGTTGGTTGGTGAGATTGGTTGATGATGATTAAACGAATTTTGTAGTTAAGACCTCGAGGCGTTAAGGTTATAGTTTTGTATGGCTGGAAGTTAATAATGAATTATTTTTCTTCAATGAGATGTAGGTATAGGTAAGTAAGTACCTAAGTTTGGCACTAAAACCTAACCATAATGTTGTTTCTAACGCTGCCTCTGGTACTATTGTATGTTCTGTGCTCTAAGCTAGATTTTAAGACCTTGAGGCATTATGGTTTTTTATATTATAAACGTGAAAGTGTGTTTGTTTGTTTGTCCGTCTTTCACGTCAAAACGGAGCAACGGATCGACTATGGGGATAGTTTTGCATGTGGTTTTGCAGCTGGAGAGTGACAAGGCTACTTTTTATCCCGGAAAAAACATCACATTCCCGCGGGGTAATGTCGTGTAGTCCCCAGGCGAAGCCGCGGGTGGATAGCTAGTAGTTTCATACAGTTAAAGTTGGAGCGGAGCTGGCTTAATTATGCATGTGTTTTTTATTAGCGCAAAACCTATTAGGTGGTGATTGTGCTCATGAATATGAACAACTTTTACTATGGGGCCAACTCTGCAACTCAACAAAACAAAATTTGCTGTTCCATACATCCTGGTCGATTAAGTATTGACAATTTGTATGAAACAGCTGTTTTTTTTGTTGAGTTGCAGAGTTGGCCTCATAGTAATAATTGGTCATATTCATGAGCACAATCACCACCTAAGAGATTTTGCGCTTACCTATAGAAAAACAACCTGTATAAGATCCATAGGTAAGCATTCACCAATAAATAGGTAGGTAACCATTGTCGTTTTTTTTATGCTTTTGTTTTTGTCAAGGTTCAAAGACCTTTTATTTACGACAGCTGAATATTAATATGCAGTTGTGAGGAACGTTAGCTTGGAACTTCATAATGAGTATTTGCTCGTTATGGTTTTAATGGGAAATTTTGGTTGGTGAGGGTTTGATATTCTTTATTAGACTAATTAGTAGGGGTTTATGGATTTCGGATTTAATATCACTGTAATTACTCTTTTTTATTCAAAACGGGGTAGCACTTTGCCTTCATCATAAGTACCTGATGTTAAGTGATGATGAGGCTAAATATTCCTAATTTTCGGAGGAACTGGCAATCTTGCCTATCCTGAACACAATACCTACTGCTGAAAACATCGTTGTATTGTATGGCGTCAAACAGGCGGACTTAGCCATCAACCGAACCGAATACAATATGTATGTACCCCCACTGGGAAACGAACCTTTTTTTTTGTTTATAGTGAGGGCAAATACGGTCTTTTCGTATACCACTAACGGCATGTTGGACTCAGTCAGACAAGGCCTGTCTCTCGCCGCGCCCAGCCCTCCCGCCAAGCCTAATAGGCTACGCGTCAGGGCTGGGTGGTTCTAACCACTGCCCCGCCCCCTGACGAGCTCGAAAGCTCGACAAGAGGCGGGGCAGGAGGAGAGAGCCTCCTCTCAATCTCTCCATAAGGTTACCCACTCCGGGTGCGCTGACCAAATGGGGTGGTCGAGAGCAGGCACCACTACCAACTAAACCCCTCACTACTTGCTCTCCGCCGTCAGTTTTAAGCACACTGACTGTGGGGGGGCCGTGATGGTATGCACCCCCTGCGGCCTGACGGTTGGCCCGTTTCCGGGCCAATGCGCGGCGGGAGATGGCCGAGCAAGCGGGGCCATCTCCCAAGACAACCGGGGGGGGACCATGCGATCCGGACGGCAGTTAACCGGCCGTTAGGCCTGCTAACCCGCCCGGACCGCACCGCCCCCCTTGAGGGGAATGAGGCGCGCAAAGCGCAGCCACCTTCGCCCCGGCCGCCTTTGTCGAAGACGGTCCGCATGAGCCTCCTGCCCGCGGATCCGCTCCTCCTCGCAGAAGGAGATTGCCGCCTGCCAGGACCTGTCACTATCAAGCATGGCACAAGTCATGCTTGATAGCGAGAGGTCCGTCCCTACCACGGCGCGCAGATCGCGACGCTGGGATGCCCAGGCAGGGCACGCCTGTAAGGTGTGCTCTGCGCTGTCCACCCCAGCGCCACAATCATGGCACCGTGTAATCGCTTCCCTTCTTATCCGACACAGGTATTTTCCAAAGCACCCGTGTCCGGAAAACACCTGTGTCAGCCTGAAGGTCAGCGACCCATGCCGGCGGTGACACCACTCTTGGAGGGGAGGGCGAACGGCATCGATCGCCCGCCTCCCGGCTGTTTCCCCTTTCAGCCTCCCCTCCCATACGTCCATCAGCAACCCGTCCGCTATGCGCCGGGCCGCGGACTGGGATTCGAACCTGGCGATCGAACCTCTGGGTCTGATACCGGTGGTGACTGGTGTACGTACCACTAGACCACAGAAGCGGTTAAAAACTCGAAGACCGGTATGACAGATTACCAGACAGCTAGTCTCTAAAATTCCGGACCACGTGAAACTTTTAAATACCTACCTAATGAAATTTATCACAGTAACAATACCATTATTTAAATTGGGAAACAAAGAGGCCCAAGCAAATATAGAACGATATCAATATTACCCGCCTTAAGCCAAATATTTGAAAAAGTAATGCTCGATTATTGTCACATTTCTCATTAAACAATCTCATGCATAGCAAACAATTAGGATTTACGAAGCGTTAGTCTACCACGGATGCTGGAGTTGCACTTTTAAATCATGTCTTTGATGCCTGGGAAAAGTCGCAAAATGCTCTTGGAATATTTTGCGACTTATCCAAGGCTTTTGATTGTGTTGATCACCGGACGCTGCTGTTGAAGCCAAATCATTAAGGCGTAAAAAAAAATGCCCAGAAACTAATACTGTCGTATCTCAGTTCCAGAACTCAGATGGAGTGAAATCAACCGGCTTTCTGATTAAACTAGACGTACCTCAAGGCTTTATTTAAGGCCCTTTTCTATTTTTGGTTTATATTAATGATTTGCTTCGCAAATTTGATTTGCAAAAAACTTCTGTGATATTGTGTAGTTTTGTTTGTAAACAATTTTGGCGGTGTAAACAAAGCACTGTCACAAGTACTCGGTTGGTTTAATTGGGTACCTATTTGACTGTTGTTGAAATGCAGATATTTAATTATGACATTCAGAAATATAACATTACTGATTATCAAATGTGAAAAAAGAAATTCAATCTGTATTATAACAAGCGACTAGCTATCTCTTTCTAAAACGAAATTTCTATGGCGAGAGTATGGCGCTATGGAAATGTGACGTCACGTTTCTATAGCGCTCTCCTTGTCTAATTAGAAAGTTTGATGCTCTTTATCGCTGAAAATATGCAAGATATTTGAAAATAAACACCTATGTTGTGTTGCTACGAATTAAATGAACATTTTAAGTCAATAAAAAAAATTCAGTCAAATACCCACAGCTTAATGCAAAGAAAACATTGTGCGTTCTTTTTTCTTTGCCAAATGTACAGACGGTACCTGTGGAAATTGTAATCAACAACGAAAAACTAGATTTAGTAGAATCCACGATCTTTTTGGGTGTAACTTAAGACTCGAAACGTCAATGGCATGCGCATATCGCAACATTAGCTGGTAAGCTTAACTTTCTGCTTCCTAAAAAGTACGACAGCTAACTGATTTTGATACTGCTAGAACTGTGTAATTTAGTTCTTTATTTCTTTATTTTATTATATTTTATTTGGGGAGCTTACAGCATCATTTACAATGCATCTTATTACGTAGATACTTATAAGCTAATTACAAGCTACCGCATATAAAAATGTATAGATTTCCATAGCATCATGACATACGGCATTCTTTTGTGGGGGTTAGCGGCTGGCATTAGTGCTATTTTAATCTTGCAAAAACGAGCAATCATGGCCATCTATCAACTTAGCTCCAAAACTTCGCTTAGAGACAAGTTTAAGGAAACAGGCACTTATACCGGCAGCTGCATCTCAATTTACTTATATTAAGTTGCATTCTTTTTGTACGTCGCAACATTAAACTGTATACCTACCAAACATGGTGATTTATTTACAAAATCGTAATACAAGAAATAGAAAGAAGCTTGTAATGCCTCGGTACTGTTTAGAAAAACGTTTTTTTTTGCTAAATCAGCGAACATTTTGAAATTTTGACAGATGCGCCATTTTGTAGCTAGATAAGTATTGCGAGTCGTGCGTGTCCTACATTTTATATTATTAGCGTTTATATTAGTTAGGCTTTTAATTCGGCCATATAAGGTAGGCAGTTTGAGTATGTCATGCTCACTAAAAACATTGCTTCGGTGGTTATGTGGGGCGGGTTGTTACTTTCCCTAAAATAAGGTTGAGCGAAGCGATATGGCTGGTTCATGCGTCATGCTCGTGAACGGGTGCTGCCAATGGGAATGAGTCTGCTCTTATCTGCTTGCCTTAAATGTGCTTTTCTTGTTTTTATTAATTTTATTAAAACTTACATTTGAAACATGTATGGCGCAACTTGCAGTGTACCGGTTAACCGGGGTTACTTTGATTCGAGGGGGTGACTTTGTTGACAACGCTTATTGACTGAATTATTATCGTTTTCCATTTTTTTTTCAACTAACCTTTGGTAGCATAAAATATCTAAGTATAGATAGTATGCTCATTTTTAACTTAATTACGAATATTACTGGTTATTATTATTATTCCCTTTATTACATTTTAAATACTTACAAAATTATATTTCTAAACATTAAATTTTTACAATGTATAACACTAAAAAATATAACATTTAAAAATACAAAAATGCAGTTGTTATTATTATTTTACATTGTAATATAAGTTATCAAAGTAGCCCCATTTTTTCCTAAACTAACCCCGGTCTAAGGTAGTAGAATTTTATTTTTGCTTATAACTTTAGGAAGTTATAAGCAAAAAGAATGCAAGTTATGTGTGATAACTACCTGACTAATTCTGGTCGAGTAGGTATTGACAATTTGTATGAAACAGCTGATTTTTTTGTTGAGTCGCAGAGTTGGCCCCATAGTAAAAGTTGTTCATATTCATGAGCACAATCACCACCTAAGAGGTTTTGCGCTTATTCATTAACACGTTGTATAATAACACCACAAATAGAAACAAATAAAGCAAATACCTAGATCATAGATTACTAAACAGTTCTACGTAACCTAGTTAGCGTTTTCATTTGAAACAATAATGTAGAGGAGCTTTCACATCACGTTTGACTGCGAGCTTATGGGGGTGGCAAAGGTGGTGACGGTGGCGGGTGGTGGTCGAGGGTGGCTGTAGGTGTCGGGTGTATAGGGTTGCCGCTCGTCTAGTATCGGATAGTAGGTACTATGCTCAACCACTTTTAAGCATTGCAACGTGCATCACGTAACTTTTGCATTATGTATTGTTTATATTTAAAAAGTTCAAGCCATACTTCGTCCGCTTTTAATTTGATGCTTTTTAAACATGCTCCACAGTAAGTCACAGTAACAGTTGTTTGGAACATAAACATATAATATTCTTGCGAAATAAACATTTTAAAAGTGGTTGCCTGAAAATATATATGTAATCTAAACTAATATTATAAAGAGGAATGATTTGATTGTTTGTTTGCATCTAATAGACTCAAAAACTACTGGACCGATTTAAAAAAATCTTTGACCATTAGAAAGCAATATTCTTCCCGAGTGACATAGGTTACAGGTATTTTATCCCGATATTCCCACGGGAACGGGTAAAACCGCGAGGATCCGTTATACATAATACATGTATAGGTAAACTTAATACCTACCTACCTAAAAATTAATCACTTTTTAATCACTTTTTAGGGATATAAGCGCTCATGATATTGCTTATCATATTTAACACTTTAAAAAAATATATGGAGTTTCGTTTGTATTAAAAAAATCAGGGGCCTTACTGCGAGCTGCCCAACAATGTTAAAGTAATGTTAATTGCAGGATAGAGCTATACATTGCGTATAGCGCCATCTCGCTTACAATATTACTAAAACATTTTTTGTCAGTTCGCAGTAAGGCCCCTTGACTTTGCGGCTCAGTCGACAATATTATCTCTTGATGCTAGGCCCGTCCGTTGGCAACCCTAGCCAGGAGGGACCTTCGCGTCGGACCCGCTGAATAAATTAATAACGAGATGGCGTACTTTAAAATTTTGTAATATCGAAGCATATTCTGAGATTTTGGTTTCAGAATGTGGATCAAGTGCACCTAATTTGGAAAAAAAAACTGTATTTACTCTATAATTTTTTTTAAATTTTACATACCCTCCGACAGAAAAAAAACCAATAAAGTCAAAAAATAAAATTTCTCTTTCGGTCGGGGACCCCCAACCAACGTATAATAATAATTACTTATTTATATCCTTTTAGTACTTACTCCTATTTTTGTAGTCCGGACCGGACCGAAAGAGATTTTTTTTTTGACTTTTTAAGTTTTTTTGTGTAGGGGGTTTATAATTTCTTTTTATTTCATCCTTTTTTTAAATTACACACAAAATTAGTAGCGGTACCAAATTTCGAATCGATCGGACATAAGAAAGTAAGTCAGATCCCCTCATCAATTACAAAAGAGCTGATGATCTTCAAACGGCTGGACAGATTTTCATGAAACATGGCTAAGAACACTCGGGATAAAATTATCTATGACACAAAAAACACTAAACGAACATCGGTTCATCCGTTTGGGAGCTACGATACCACAGACAGATACACAGACACGTTAACTGATAATTATGTTTGGATCGTGCGCATATGTGTCATAAAAACAATGGAATTCGATTGTTGTATTTTAAGATGCGAGCATAAGAATACTTAACACCCCTCTCTTTTTGCGTGTCGGGGGCTAAAAAACTCTTGCGGTACTGACTGACTGACAGACAACGCACAGTCGAAACTACTGGGCGTAGAAACTGAAATTTGGCATGTAGGTAGGTATGTTCCTTGGGGAGTGTAGGGGATTTCCAAGAGAGGAATTTAGGAAATTCCACCTCTAAGGGGGTAATAAAGGGGGTCAGAGTTTGTTGAAACTTTTGTGGATATCTTAATAAATTCTTCCGCGGGGTCCGCGGGGAAAAAGTCGCGGGCGGAGCGCGGCGAAACGCGCCTAGGTAACTTATATAAAATTAAAATTATCCTGATACACAACGTTTGTTAAATCTAGAGTAATAAGTTAGAACAAATTGCGAGTATGATTCGGGAACGGAAACTATGGGTCCGTAGGTCAAGTAGGTACCTATCTATTAGGTTGTTTTAAAAAATTTGTCCGTTTTTGAATACCTACTTAATTAATTTAATTGCAATTTTCGGTACATTTTGTCGATTTCCTCACAATAGGACTCTGCTGTGATGGTTTGGCTCGGTTGCAGAAAATTATAGAGTTATACAGTAACAAAACAATGCTCTTTTTTGAATTTTTGAAACGACCTAGTTGCCGTGGTCGTATGCCAATTTTCCCACGCATACGACCACGGTAATTTCAGATTATAATATTTTCTTGTTTTATACTTTTTAGAGCGTGATTTTTCAGTAGCCGGGTTTAGTTTTTTGAAAAAGATTTTTAAAGAGCTGCGCCTCAAGCCCGACTTCGCTGAAATTTCAGGATAAAAAATTGTGATTCTCATTCTCCAAATTAATATTGATATACACAAAAACAAATTTAAAAAATCTGTCAAGCCGTTTCGAAGTTCGATGACCGCAACACTGTGATCATTGAGATAAATGTTATTATTAGGTCGTTTCAATAATTCAAAAAATTTCAGATTAGAATATTTTCTTCTTTCATACTTTTAAGAGCGTGATTTTTCTGTAGTTGGGCTGTAGTTTTTGAACTTAATTTTAATTTACTTATATTATTTTGGGGTCATAATTTCGAGACAAAGTCAAAATTCGATTTACCTATGCAAGCACAGCCCCGAGCAACAACTAATGAATTATATATTTTTAAAACGTGCCTACCAAGAGCTTTCATTTGATACCAAACACGATATTCTTTAAGAAATTTAGTTCACAGCTTAATGTCGTCTAGTCTAGAGGGCGCCATATTCAATTTCATGTGACGTGACGTGACGTGACATAGCCTAATAACCAGCGGACAATCGAGACTCTTTCAACGATACCTTAATTGTTAATTTATATTGCAAATAAACAAATAAACGAATTTTATTTTATTTTATTTTTATTTTATATGATCAGTAGTTTAGAAGTTATGCGGGAACAGATGGACATACATACATACATACCGGTCAAAATCATAACCCTCCTTTTTGCTTTGCCGTAGTCGGGTAAAAAATAACTTAGTCAAACCAACAAACTGAAATTACTTAGTAAGTAAGTATTTGATAAAAAATCGTTCTGCAATTTCTGATATAAGAAAGGAAGTAGATAAGCCAAAAATTATTACAATCATTATTTCGGTTATTTACAAAAAAAACATATACCTACTATACTATACCCACATTTAATTAGAATACAACCATTTAATTATACCTAACACTAAAGAGTCCTCATTTAAGATAATCCTATATTCCCAAACCTATTTATGATTATTATTGTGGGGTGGTGTGGTGGTCCACAATAATTTATATCATCTGCAGATTTTATATTTGCAATTTCTCATTCGTATATTTTTAGATAGATATACGCCGTGTAGTGCCAGCTAAATAGAATAGCACTACCCCCTCTCTTCCCGTGGGTGTCGTAGGAGGCGACAAAGGGAAAACTGCCATCAGGAGACGGGCAGCAGCGTCTCCAGGTTACAAAAGGCCAATACTGCGATCGCCAACCCGCCTGCCAAGCGTGGCGATTATGGCACCCCCCCCCCCCCCCCCCGTAAAATGGCAACACAACAACAAACAAGCTCGAAAGATCGCGACTGATAAAATCCACGCTCCGACCAATACCAGCTCAAATTCAAAACCCCGAGTGCTTTCAGCTCGAGCTTCAAAACCGCTTCGAAGCCCTTGAGAACAGCATAGACGTGGACGATGGTGGATACTGTCCGCACGGTAGGGTCTAAGTACTATAAAACCCGCCGTCCCAAATTGAAGAAACTCTCCAGTCAGACTCTCCTACTCATGGATCAGAGACACGAAATGAAGCTGCAGAACTCAGCGGATGCCAATCGTTATCGGCAGCTCAATAGAGAGATATCTAAGTCCTTGACGCGCGACCTTCGCCAATTTAATACCGAGCGTATTAAAGAGGCCATTGAGCGGAACAAAGGCTCCAAAGTGTTCGCGAGAGATCTGTCTATCGGGCAAAGTCAATTGACGAGGCTGAAAACTGAGGAAGGTAGCATCATTTCGTCAACACCTGAAATCCTGAGGGAGATTGAGAGTTTCTATGGACAGCTATATTCCACACAAACACCTGTTGAAAGCAAGGCTACAGACCCTAGAGCCAAGCTTACCCGACACCATACCGAAGATATCCCGGACGTCAGCCTGTACGAGATTAGAATGGCTCTCAAGCAACTTAAAAACAACAAGGCGGCGGGCGATGACGGAATCACAACAGAGCTTCTGAGAGCGGGCGGTAAGCCGATACTTAAAGTCCTCCAGAAGCTTTTCAATTCAGTCATCCTCGAGGGCAAAACGCCAAAGGCATGGGGCAGAAGCGATGTGATGTTGTTTTTCAAGAAGGGTGATAAAACTCTCTTGAAGAACTATAGACCCATCTCACTTCGGAGCCATATCTATAAGTTGTTTTCGAGAGTCATTACGAATCGTCTCGCTCGCAGGTTCGACGACTTCCAACCTCCCGAACAAGCCGGGTTCCGGAAAGGCTACAGTACTATAGACCACATTCATACGCTGCGGCAAGCTATACAGAAGACCGAAGAGTATAACTTGCCACTTTGCTTGGCGTTCGTGGACTATGAGAAAGCCTTTGATTCGATCGAGACCTGGGCCGTGCTGCAGTCTCTCCAGAGGTGCCAAATAGACTACAGGTACATCGAGGTGCTGAGGTACCTATACCAAAACGCCACCATGTCGGTCCGATTACAGAACCAAAGCTCTAATCCTATCCAACTACAGCGAGGTGTGAGACAGGGAGATGTCATCTCTCCCAAACTGTTCACAGCTGCGTTGGAGGATATTTTTAAGCTGCTGGACTGGAAAGGATGCGGCATCAACATCAATGGCGAGTACCTAACACATCTACGGTTTGCCGATGATGTAGTTTTTATGGCTGAGACGTTGGAAGACCTGAACACAATGCTCGAAGATCTCGGTAATGCTTCGCAAAGAGTGGGTCTTAAGATGAACATGGATAAGACGAAAATCATGTTCAATGCCCATGTTGCACCCGCTCCAGTTAATGTTGGGAACATCACACTCGAAGTTGTTGACCACTATGTTTACCTTGGACAGACGGTCCAGTTAGGTAAGTCCAACTTTGAGAAAGAGATCTGTCGTCGAATCCAGCTCGGATGGGCAGCGTTTGGGAAGCTCCGACATATATTCGCGTCCGAAATACCTCAATGTCTCAAGACGAAAGTCTTTGACCAGTGTGTGTTGCCAGTAATGACCTATGGAAGTGAGACGTGGTCTTTTACTATGGGTCTCATAAGAAGGCTCAAAATCACCCAGCGAGCAATGGAGAGAGCGATGCTTGGTATTTCCCTGCTCGATCGAATCAGAAATGATGAGATCCGCAGGAGAACTAAAACAACCGACATCGCTCGAAGGATTGCATCATTGAAGTGGCAGTGGGCGGGACACATAGCGCGGAGAGCTGATAGCCATTGGGGCGGAAAGGTTCTTGAATGGCGACCGCGTGCCGGACGACGTTCCGTGGGCAGGCCCCCTACAAGGTGGACCGACGATCTGGTCAAGGTCGCGGGAAGCCGCTGGATGCGGGCAGCGCAGGACCGATCGTTGTGGAGATCCTTGGGCTCCCCCAAGGATCTCCACAACGATCGGTCGACGACGCCCACTTCTGGGCATAGGCCTCCGCCTATGCCCAGAAGTGGGCGTCGTTCGGCTGAGATGATGATGATGATGATGATATTTTTTAGTGAGAAGATATCTCGACAAAAAACTTTCAGACAAATGATACTTTCAGAAGTGCCAATTGCGTTAAAGGCGAATAGAAAAAATATTAATATCCTTTCAGTGTCAAATCCTTCTTATAAATCGCTTATCTATATTATTTTATTAAACTAATTCCGACGACTTTTTACGATAAAAAGCGCTTTACTAAAAAAACAAAAACATTTAATTAGTCAACACACTAAAGAGTCCTCATTCGGGATAATCCCTTAGTTATGATTGTTGTTGTGGGGTGGCGGTCCACAATAATTATATTATCTGGACTGGAGCGACTGAGCGAGGGTCGGCACAATGATTGACACGCTCATAATCTGTGTGTGTATTGTTCTAACTTGTCATCGGCATCGGAGGGTTGGCTCGGATCATTATATTAATATACACATAATATTATACTCATAGTGACGTTATTTTTTTATTGTCATACCACTGAACCGATATTTATTTAATTTCGGCATAGGTAGATTAGAGCTTGTAAAAGGACATAATATAAGCTACTTTTTAAATTAATAAATAATTAATAATTTTTAAATTTTTAAGGAGCGCTATGCATGACGGAATTACGCGGAGTGGATTCACGAGGAATGATGCGATTTGTATAATTTTTCGAAATTCTCTGTTTTTCTTATAAATGAAGTATTAAAGGCAGTTTTAAATTAATGATATTATCTGCTTATAAAATACTTGGAAAAAGGGTCAAATCAAATTTAATAAAAGAATTTTCATATTTATGTAAGGTGGGGCGGTGCAATTACAACTGTGGGGCAGTTCAAACTACCTTGAATAACTTCGGTGTTATCCGTTATTTGAAACGGTGACATCTATATACAGGAAGCCGAAAGCAAGTTACTATACCTCGAACATAGTTGGTGACGCTAGGCATGTGCATGACGCTTACAACAATGATACGAGTACTTTGCCAGCCACCATTTTCTGGTGTGTACGTCTAAGCAAGTGTCCTAAGGTTTTAAGATTTATTTGTGCTTCAAATGGTTCAATCTTCGATTTTTCAAGGCAAGATGGATAATTAAATACCCCCTTTTGTTTATTTTATGTTTTTTCTTGTGTTCCTTGCGTTTTTAGAACGTTGTGGTATTAGTTTTAACAATCCCACGTGAATGTTAATTCGGGGAATTCCAACTACATTGGACAGTCTGAATTTCCCGTCAAATTTTATATGAAAGTGAGAAAAGACAGTGTTGTACAAGTTTCGATACTACGTCGATAAATATCTTTGACGATTGCTTATAACTTCGACATTTTTTAATAGTTTCTACTATACAATTGACATAGCTATATATTTAACTATATTTTTTCAAACTCTTATACCTGCTTAACTAAGTGCCACAAATAAAGCACTTTTTAATACTTAAACCATTTCGACCTACTTTTTAAAGCCCTTAATTGATAATAATATAGGTATTTATATGGTGAAAGGCAGCATGTAAGTTATCACAAAAATTTAAGAATTTTGCAATGATGTTTACTTGGTAAAAAAACTTGAGAAAAAAGTTGAAAGGCATAAACCTTAGATTTTGCAAACATTGGGACCGGTTTAAAAATAATGAGCTTCTTTTTATTAAAGGTTTATACTTTACCTAAGTAGAATTTTTATGAATGTAGAAAATAGAAAAAATAATATATCGACATGATCGACTGTGCTCGTACAAAAAACACTCGATATTTTGTGTCCCGTCACTAGTTGCTCTAATATGCTCTAATATCCCACAGTCATACATGTTTTCATAATTCAACCAAAAACTTGCCCTAATAATTGTGAGCCTATAGAGTTAGTCAACAGCCACACTTATCTTGGTCTCATTATAGATAGTAACTTTAATTGGCAACCACATATTGAAAGCATTTGTACCAGGTTACGAGCATTTTTGGCTAATATTATTATAATTAAGAAGCGAATACCATTTAGTACACGACTACTTATTTACAACGCCTTTATTGCCTCTGTAGTATCCTACGGACTAAGTAGTTATGGACGTAGTTACCAAACTTACCTCAACGATATTATGCGATTGCAAATAAGAATACTTAAAAATATTGTACCACCTAAAATGATGCTTGATTGTGTTAATAATGACAATATGTTATTCAAAATTTGCAAGACACTGCCCGTCCACGATCAAGTAAGTTATAATCTTCTCAAAGAACAATTCTTTAACCTAAGTGTTCAACAACTAAAAAAACACAAAATTACGACACGAGAAATAACAAACCAAAAATTAATAGTGCCTAAAACCAATAATACTTATGGCCGGCGAACTAGCGCTTATTTAATTCCTTTCTTAATAAACAATCTTGACCTAGAACTAAGAAAAAGTATAACCCACAAAAATATAAAACTAAAATTAGAACAATACTTTTTGCAAAAATTGTAACAGCCTGTATGGGTAGCTGTAGCTGCACTATCTCTAGCGTTTGCGCCACCATCGCATGGCGGCGCTCATGTCACTCCTTGCTGTATTTATATTTATGCTAGTGAACTTGCTATTGCTAGAATAACTTTGTACCTATGTACAAAGTTGTATGTACTATGTTTGTGTTAATTAAGCCTAGATTTGTTTTAACTTAAGCGAATGATTGCTGAACAGCTCATTCCTAATGTAAACCTACGTGATTTTTTGTGAATGTAGCAAACAACTTTTGTATTTTTATGTATATTTGGTAATAAATAAAAAAAAAATAAAAAAAAAAGTTACTATGGGTCGTAGTTGAAATTACCCTTCTTAATTTTTAAAGTGTGTTTTTACAAAAAAGAAGCGTTCTAATTTATAATAAGGTCCATATTTACGTGCCAGTTCCGTTTATCAACTCTGAATTCAACTTAGAGCTTTCTCAGACGACTAGGTGAGAAATTAAAAGAAATAGTTGGAATTTCCCGAAAAGGGGTTATTTCGACTAATTCCGACTTTTTAGCTTTAAAAACGTTTTTAAATAAATATAACACGAGTTTTTTTATGGATGTTTGCCATAAATAATCACCAAAAGTCAATTTATAACCAGGTTATGTTTGATTTAGAGTACATTATTATTATGTATAAAATTTTGATGCAAGGCAATTGTATGTGCGTCAAACCAGTCGAAATTGCCCCGCCCTACCTTAGGTAATTCAAAATACTAGAGACACGACAAAGCAAATTCATAAAACATTTTCGTTTTCGAAAACAAAAGAATTTCCACCCATCCACCCAGAAACCCGAACCCACCCCAACCACCCACATTCCACCCGGGTGCATTACAACTGAGAAATCGGCAGATGTAAATGTATGCATGCAACCTACGAGCATAAATTATTTAAAAGTTTAAATAAAGTCATTTACAGAGCGATACTACATTCTTATAAACAGGCTACTACTTACCACTAAAATTAAAACATATAATGTAATAGAAAAAAAAACAACCAGCTTTATCTTAAATTTCGGTCCGATTTTTTTTTATGTACATATAAGTACTTACTTACATACTTATGTTTTTATTCTATTTAATTTTTTACTTGCATAATTGCATTTTGAAAACATCAAATAAATTTAAAATAATAACTAATAATTGAAAACGTTCCTTTTGTTCCTATCAAAAATTCATTTCTTATTCAAAACATAGGTACACTACACTAAAGACCGTGCACATTCCCATAAGAACTCACATTAATTTGTTTCTATAACAAAGAACATTTAAGCTATTGCTCGCGTTTTTCTTCCGTTGTCCATCCACCCAGAAACCCGGAACCGGGGTGAACCACCCCAACCACCCACATTCCACCCGGGTGCATTACATACAATACAACCGACAAATGGGAAAGTGAAAATGTTTTCATCATAGGAGAAAAACAAATTTTATAAAAGCTTAAATAATGTTTTTGCATTGATTGATATGTATTTACAAAACTAAAATTGTAGAAATTTTGTGAAATATTTTGAATGAAATATTACCGCGTTCATTTTTAAAAAGGCAACGCCGAAATAAAGAGTGCAGACGTAGATTTTTAATTGTGGTAGACTAATATTTTGACATGTTTCTTTTTTAATATTTATTAACATTATAAATAGGTATAAGAAAATGTTGTGTTTAAATCGAACCGATAATACCTACACGTATGTAAACTGTAAAATTATTTTTTAAGACTTAGGTATCAAAACAAAAACAGCTATAAATATGGAAAACAGCTCTCTTACAAAATTGAGCTAACTTTTTGAACACCCCATTCCAAAACCAGAATAAGTATATTCAAAACTTTTATCCCAGGTGTACCAAAGATCAGTGCCCGTAGTGTAAGTTTTTATGTCAAAAAACGCAAACTATTTCGATTCCGTATTTATGTCAATTTGTATGAAAACTATATTAGCGCCTCTAGCGGCGAGTAGCGCGCTTATATAGTTTTCATACAAATTGACATAAATACGGAGTCGAAATAGTTTGCGTTTGGTTGACATAAAAACTTACACTAGGGGTACTGTGCCCCTGGTGTAAGTTTTTATGTCAAAAAACGCAAACTATTTCGACTCCGTATTTATGTCAATTTGTATGAAAACTGTATTAGCGCCTCTAGCGGCGAGTAGCGCGCTTTTATAGTTTTCATACAAATTGACATCAAAATCAAATCAAAATCAAAAATCATTTATTCATTTTAGGCTGATACAGCACTTGTGAACGTCAATGAAGCTACGCTATCGGTTCGTAAATCCTACGGCGGGAGGCCTTGTAACGAGAAGAACCGGCAAGAAACTCGCCAAGGGCTATTTTTTTCTCCCTGTCATATTTCATACAGAGTCGTCAAATTGAAAACTGACTTTATCATAATATAATATGTAAAGTCACTTTCCATCACAAATTAATCTTAAGTTTAAAAACAAAATAAAAAACCCGGTAATCATAGCAGTAAATAATTTTCAATAACTAAGAAATAGACATCCAAAAGGTAGTTTCTTTAAAATACACACCAACCAAAAACGTAGCAAATAAAATAATAAATATAAATGCCAAACAAGGGTAATAAAACTTTGAATAGTTTAAGAACATAAGAATTATGATTAAGAAGAAGAATAAACAGTGCCATACAAGCCACGATAATATAAAACATAAATACGTAATCGAAATAGTTTGCGTTTGCTTGACATAAAAACTTACACTCGGGGTAAAGTGGTTTATTTCCCCGCGTAAATTTAGCCGGTGCATTTAGGCCTACTTTGCGCGCGATTTAGCGCAAAACGCACTACCAAATCATTTCTGGGAGCCTGGTACCTTTTATTCCTAACTTTTAATGTTATTCAGTTATTATAATAACTTTTAATTACATAGTTTGATCACAAGTGTTCGTTTTTATTAATATAATAAAAAAGGTAAGATTGCCCAGATTAGGTACGAGCTGAGCGACTTTTTCCAGATTTCTTATTTTGTTTACAATCGAAAAGTTGAATAGCATCCACAAAAATAATAATTAAGGGCGTAGGTAGTTCTTTGATATTTTTAGTTGGTTTATCTTACTCAGCATGTATCCTTATAATTTTAATTTGGGTTCCTGATGGTTTGAAAACACATTTTGGCTGTGTCGGTACGAAGTTCACCAGGTCAGCTAGTAATATTTTAGCTTCTACGAAACAGCTGTCATGTGATCAAAACTACTGCGACTTGGTGAAAATATTATGACGTTCCTTCATAGCGTGTTGTAAGTAGGTAGTATCAACATTCCCTTTTCTTTAACTTTAAGAATTTTATATCGTCAAATTTTTTGATTTATCCTTAGAAAAATAATTGGAAAACAATTAAAATGGATTTTCTAAGGATTCAAATCGGCTTTCAGCGTTTTCTAAGACTTAAATGTTCTAGGCCTAAATTACCAAGACTAAAACTAGCATGTTCACACATCAGAATCACGTTTTAAACCCCATTGACCTTTCACAAGGCAACGGATCCTTGAAATTACGGAACCAAACCGAAGTATTCCTTTCTAATTTATTCTCTTTACAAATTCGGCTTGTGTCGAGCCGCGCCGCGCCGCTTTCTCGCGGGTCACGAGTTGCACACTCGCGCCCGTTCTCTTCTGAATGCCCAATGAGAATGTTTCCGTCTCCCTCCAACGTAGGTATCGGCAAGCCGTTTATCACCCGTCCCGCTTGCGAGACGTTGCCGCTCTGTGCAGTTCGTGTGACCTTGTTGTCGCTTCGGTAACTTGACTTCGAGATTAAAGTAGCGCGTTATCAATAATGTTTTTTTTAATGAATAAGCCAATTGATTTGTGTGAAATGCTATTTGTGATTGATTATTGTTTTTCTACGGTTATTTGGGTTATACTCGTACAAGATTACAACATTGTAACAATCACGGCGTGGCAGTGGTGTTACTTAATTGCCTGTCTGTTATTTAGTTGTTTTCAATTGAATACCTACCTACATTAATACATTATTGTGTTTAAAATAATTATTTATTTAATCAGTCGAACCATGATTCGCACTTTCGCCATTGTGGGAGCGAGAATCAACAAAATCTTTGAAGGCGGTTTGGACTGCCTCATTAGAATTGACTTTTATTTCTTGCAAGAAATTATCCAAGTTCCGAAAAAGATGGTAGTCTGTCGTAGCAACGTCCGGGGAGTATGTTGGACGTCGGAGACACTCCAACCGCAGCTCTAATTTAGCGACCGTCTGTTGTGAAGCCCCATACTTCTAGAGTAGTCCTGAAGCAGCAGTCAGCTAGAGCAGTTGACCAATCTCGGTTGTTAACGGCTAGCTTTTCCATCATGGTTTGCAATTGTCACAGGATCCATTTTTCAGAACTAGTAACGATATGATTCAAAATTTCCTAGTTTTGTGACGGTTGAGTTATGCAAGGCAGCATTCAATGCATGTTTGTTGGTGTGCTTCAATTAATTCATGCGGTACCCACTATTCCAATTAAATTTGTTTTAATTGAATTTCAATGAAACGGAAAACCTGTAGCTCTGACGAGGTTTGCGATTTCTGCTTCTACGTACACCTTTAACTTTTCATTATTAACTAGGGTCTCCACGGTCGTCCACGTGGCTTGTTCTGTGGTTCAAAATTTCCAAAACGATAACGTAGAAACCAAAACCGTGCCGGCCTTTCTTTTGCAGTAGGTCCCATACACGTCATTAATCTTTCGAGCTGTTTCTGCAGCGCTGGTGCCGCGGTGAAACTCATATTCGTAATGACGCGATGTTTTAAGTTTTCCATTGCGTGAACAGAACGATGCCAGAGAAAAATCAAATGGCGCAAAAACAGGGAATCACTTAATTCGAAACAGATATAAGTAGATTAATATTAGGGTACCTAGATCAAAAAAGATCTAGGCACCCTAATATTAATATTTTTATCTATTCATGAATGTATTTTATCTATTCATGTTTTATGTTATCTATTTATTTACCGCAAATTACAAATTCCTAGCCTGCTACTCAACTTGGACTCGCTTAGTATAAAAACTTATAATAATATATTATCACTATTTCTACTGCAGCTCATTTTTAAGTAAGTTAAATGTAGGTACTTTCACTGAGTATAAGGTACTTACTTACTTATTTAATTGATAAGGGTCAATGGTAGGTAGAGTCAATGGTAACAGTAAAAACATAAACATTGATTAAAATAGTTTATTTATCACTTTTAAAATATTTTATGACTTAAAAATACAATACACTTTAGCTTAAGTATACTTAAGTCTAGAAACAGCTACTTAACTAGGTATTCTATTATAATCTATTAAATATCAAATTACTATGAAACCGAATACACAAGTTGTATTGTAACAACTAGGTTTTTACAGATATGAGAAGTTATAATACTTTATTATACCATATTATCTAATTAAATTTTAGATCTTGTTCTTTACACCAATTATCTAAACAGATCACGTTTTTGAGAGCACATATTTTTTTATGATGAATACAGCTTACAATATTAGACGAGGTTGAGTACTTTTCGTACAGGGTTAACAAACTAGGACAATTTCTATCTTCTAAATTATACACGTTATCGATATTTAATATCTCTTTTACCCAAGAAACTTTTTCACAT
Source organism: Crambus lathoniellus (assembly GCA_949710035.1). NCBI lineage: Eukaryota > Metazoa > Arthropoda > Insecta > Lepidoptera > Crambidae > Crambus > Crambus lathoniellus. The sequence continues at coordinate 9,645,373 of OX453301.1, read as the reverse complement.
CCTTTAGTAAATATTCTACAGTGTTTGCTTAAAAGTTTGTTTATATGATTTTTATAATCCTGATATGGTACTACTCCATCACCCCAATAAATTCCTCTATTTCTTTCTATCCAGGCTACTTGAAAACGTTCTTTTTTCGATAATTCATAAAACGGATATGGAGGTTTTATCAACATTGTCATTATTTGTCTATTCCGGAGAATTGCTATTTCTTTGACGATAAACTGGTTTTGCTCGTTCTTAAACCCTTGTACATCTATTATTGAATTCATGATAATTTTCTTACGATGTTGCTGAGAGGTCTGTATTCAAATAGTCGATCATTTATTATTAGACAATAAGCTGTTGTATTATCAGGTATATGTTCTGAACATTCAATTTCTATCCGTACATCAACAGGTCCAGTTTTAATTGAATCGTTTTGTCTTGAACAGTCAATGACAAACAACGGTGCCTTTTCTTTAAATTGAGCTAAATGAAGCAACGGATCAACACCAGTGTTGTAGTAAGACTGACGGAAATTAGCATACATTTCATATAATATACCGTATTTGCCTTCATCAAATTTCAAATTAAGTGAGTCATATGGAAAATATTGTGAATTCAGAAATAATTTGACGTTAGTTACTTTACAATGATCGAACATAGCCGAACTTCTAGTTTTATTAAATTTTCTATCACTCTGTAAACCAAAAATAACATATCTTGGTTTTTCCAGCTGAGATGCAGTTTTAATTGACCACGAATGTTTAGTAGTTTTTGGTAGTAGTGGGTATTCATACAAATCCCAATTTCTAAACGCTAGCTGTATAGGTTGATCTTTTTCTAATCGCTTAAGTAATAACAATTTGTTACGATCAGCCGCTTTTATATGAGGAACGCGCCACTGAATTTTTTGAATTTCTATTTCTATATTGTCATCTTTTTCCAAAATTGCACAGCTTTCATTGGTACTACTTCTATGCAATATCAATTCATGTCTACAGTTAATTATTATTTTGTTGTAATCTTCAGCAAACCCTAATAATTTGTTCAAGGGTATAATTGCACTAAAATGACCGTCTTTCAGCTGTGTACCTTTTATGTTCCATCCCCAAACTGCTGCTGCTTTATCCTCTCCACCAGTCATAGAAATATAAGATTTAATTGTTGTAGTAATTCCAGCATTTTTTATGCGATCAATTTCAATACCATTTAATTCATATCGTATGTCTTGAAACAAATATAACAGTGGATTATTAATAAAATTAACATCTTTTTTTACATTTGGATCTTTGGAAGTTATGCGTGCATAACCTTCTATATAAATAGAGCTGGCTGATGGTAGCACATACGTATCTTGCTGATGAATAGGAATTCTAATTTCATCATTATCTTTAAAACTGTTGCTATAAGGATTATAACTATGAATTTCATAACTCTCTATCGAATTATCGTGACAAGGTAGATCTGTGATTTGCAACATTTTATATTTTAAATCCAAGATGTTTCAAAAATCTTTTATTTTCTTTAGATATCTTTTTTGATTTCACTTTGTTGACACGTCTTACTCCTTTCAGCACAGAATGTAGAGTATTACATCGGCCTCCTGGTTTTTGAATTTTATTATATACTATCATGGTTTTATGCAGGTGGCAAAAATATGAACCCCTAACGCGTCTTATATTTTATGGTGAGTTTAATAGATGTCATCCAGCTGCTATAACAGACAGACGATGACTAAAGTATATCACGCTATTTTTACTATCTTATATTGTATACGGTTGAAAGGTAAGTACATTTACGCATAAAATAAAGTTATGTTAATATGACACTATTTTATATTTTGCCAGAACGACTTTAAAAACTTTAAACATAAATGTCCACAGTTATATACATTATTTTTTTGTAAGTTAGCGTAGTTATAATGAATATTAGGTCCTAAATATTGTATTAATTCTTTCGGTGGTCTTAAATTACCATAACTATCAAAATACTCAATGTAGTTATTCGATTTTGCATAGGCTACCCAATGAGTTCCAGACTTTTCGGAGGAATCAAGATTGATAACACCACATTCTGTTCGATTTGGCTGGTAGGGCAATTCATCTCTCATAAATACACCTCGGAAAAAGGGAATATGATTTGAATGTCTTATGATGTCGATATTAGTCAAAGCTCTTCTGGGTAGCCTGGAAATCAGTTTTTTTTCTTGGTGACGTAAATGCCTAACCCATCTTTGTAGGGTTTTAGATGTAATCCTTTCCCAATATATACTGCTTCTAGTTGCTTATTGTGTCTCTCTAATTCAACTAACTGTTTTTTGGCTGCCTTATATTCATTTATAGCTTTAGCAATTCCAGCAGCACCTCCCGCTAAACTACCAGCAGCAGATAAGCCAGCAAATATCGGAACTAAGGGGAGAAATCCACCAGTTTTAGGTAAGGGTATGATTCTTGGTATATTTATAGGAGAGTCCGATGCTAATTCTTGTGCTGTAGTATGTGCCAATTTCATCAGTACTTTCTTGCATGTAGGTTTAAGATTCTTTATGTGTTTTTTAGTATGTGAAACAATGTTTCTAAACGTTTTCTTCAAACTTCTCTTACGAGACACTGCATCTTTATTATTGTAATTTTCTTTATCCTTTGACTGTTTGGTGTTAGTTAAAGTTTCAGCATTGCGCTTCCTTTTCATTTTATGAAAATTTAAAATTATCGTTTTTAATTTAATAGTCTATACCGTTTCGTAAACTGGCATCGAATGAGAAGAAAATACATGGCAATAGCTTTTTATAAGTAAATTCAATAGTTTCGTAAAAGGGTATTTACAATACATTTGTTTTATGAATCCAGCTGTTCTCGCTTCTCGGGAGACCTAGCCACTTAACGTAAACAAGATTTCCTTTTTTTCTTATAACTCTTTCAACTAAGTATACATCAGAATGTTTTGTTTTCTGTAGTTCTTGAGGATAAAAGGCTCCAAGTATCGGTCGCTGCTTGGAATCTTCTATTAAGTAAGTAGTGGGATTAGTTTTTTGTACTTTATATATCTTAAATATTTCCGTCGACCAGTTAGGTGTATAACTTTTATCAAAACATGCCTTGTGCTTGCTTATTCTCACATAATCACCCACTTCAAACTTCGTACATTTTATATATTTTCTTAATTGAGCCAACTTTATATACCTTTGCATTATTTTTGCTTTGTCATCATTGCAAACTGAAGCTGGAGGCTGGCCAATGGTTCTGTGATTAGAGTTATTGTATTCAGAAACCTTTCTATCGAGTACTCCGTTATTCCATTTATAATTTCCATTCAAGTAAAATTCTTTATATAATTTACCCTTCAATGTTTTAATAAATCTTTCAACTATAGAAGCTTTTTTAGTAGAGTAAGTAGAGTAATGATTAATATTGTACTTCTTCATAATGTTTTGGAACTGGTCATTATAAAATTCTTTTCCATGATCAGTTTGTAGGTTATTTGGAATACGTCCATCTTGTATTACTTTATTAAATGCTTTGGATACATTCTGTTTGTTTTTTGTCTGTAGTGCAACTGCCCATGCAAATTTACTAAAACAATCAATAACTACCAATATGTATTTATTACCACCATTTACTCTTGACATTGTTTGCATGTCTATTAAATCCGCTTGCCAAAGATCGTCTATATCTTTAAGAAATACTTTTCTTCGAGGATAATTGACTCTAGCAACTTTACAGATTTCGTTTACAACATCTGCTTTGCTCATAATGTTTGTTAAATTTTCCTGCTATATCACTGATATGTATATTTCTTTCTACTTTTTTTATTTTATCAGACAATATTTTATTTAACTTCTTTAAATTCTCAATTTCATTTAAAAATTCAAATTTTAATTGATCAATATATTTTTTATCAAAGGTGGAACTCGATATAAGTTCTTTCGGCGGTGATGACGCTTTTATTAACGGTTTTTTATTTAGATTATCATTAAACTGATTTACAATTTTGGCAACACTCATGATCTAATTTATTTTTGTAACTAATATTTATTTAAAGAGACTAGCCTTTTTATTCTTTTATAATACCAGCTTCTTTAAGTTCCTCGATGATTGATAAAATTTCATTGACATGATTAGTATTACCAGCACATTTTGAAGCGATTAATAGTTTTAACCTTTCTATCAATTCATTAGGGTCATCCCAAAATACGTAATCTGTATCATTCTTATATTTTTTATACTGTGGGATGTAGCCCCCACTTTTTGTGTTTAGTTTATCGCTTAAACCTTCATTTTTAGCATTATTTTCTTGAGAAAATAATGGTTTAATAATGTGACGATATTTTGAACCTTTATCACCTTTAATTTGACCGTTTTGGTTGAAGTTTCTTTTATGAGCATTTGTATGATGTAGCATATCTTTATACGTAATTTTATCCTTTTCGGTAACAGCTTTAAGATTAGGTTTTTTACGCAAGAGTAGTTCTTTTAAGCCTGGTGTTAATTCATAGCTTCTATTACCAATGCTTACTATATAGTTTTTATCTGACTGAGTAACATCGCTTGTAGAAGAAAACGATACTTTAGTGTTTCCCATCATTAAGTTTTTAACTCGCCCTCGTATTCCAAATGGCACATTTATGTTTTTAGTCATTAATTCTTCTTTTTCCAGTGACGTTAGCGTATCATTATTTTTTTTTGATGGACTGTTATCTTCGTCAGTATAGTCGTAATATTCTGAGCTTTCATTTGAATCTTTTTGTACGTTTGTGCTAAAGTTATCATAATCTAAAGACGAATATTGATCTTTGGATTCGTTATGATTACCCATATCGATGGAAACATTTAATGTAGTTTTATCTTTGTCATCAGCTTTAATAATTGAGTTTAAATTATCTGTGATAGGTTTGAATACTTTTTTGTATTGTAAATTAGCTTTATCTTCTTCACTTTTAATCATTTTTATTTTATTTTTTATATTCTCAACTGATTTAATCAGTTGGTTTTTAATATCTGTATCCATTAATTTGATTATATACAACCGTTCTTTGTTGATATTCAAAAACAAATAAACTTTCTCTTGAGCGGTAACTTTATTATATACCTTCATTTTTTATTCAAAATAAATAAATGTATCAAAAGCTTTTCTATATCGTCCATTTTTAAGAGGAGAGTCCTTGTTTATTGTTAAAAAGCTAAATAAATCCAACCATATTGTTTTGCACAGCTTTTTAAATTCTAACCAGCTCATATCTGTAGTTACATGTTCATTATAGATGTGTTTTAAATTAATATCGTCTTGTTTAAAGATTATTAGAAAGTTAACGTTATCACGTATTAACTGTTTAGGTATTTTTGAATAAGTCTGTGACAAATAAAAACAATCAATCTGCCTGTGTCTGCCCATGGAAAAGTAATTGCGAATATTTTCTTGATTTTCGCAAGCAACATCATCAAAAATTATTATAGAATTTTTTAAAGCATCTTCGGGTGAAATCACATCTTTGTTTTCATGAAATATCATTAATTTAGAGCTAGGTATCTGCTCCATAACTTGTCTTAAGAAGCAATACTTTGGTTGAAAGGCTGTTTTTGAGTATATGTAAATATGTTTAAATTTTAGACCATTTTCATGTAACAAAAGATTTATCATAACATTCGTTTTCCCACAATTCGACGGGCCACAAACAATACAACGGATACTGTTCGGTAATAAGTCACCATGTCGTTTTGATTCATTGGGCTGTGGAGGGCAGATACACTCCAATTTTAACGACTGTTTTTGTTTGAGAAATTTCATCTGTTATTTAAACTTGACCGCAGTATTTCAAGGCTTTCAGTATAATGACTTCAAGCCGCTGTGCTGAATTATTATAAACATTTTAAATTCCTAAATAATAATATTCGTTTCGGGAAAAATAAAAGTCATTTTGAAATATTTAAATTTTATTCTTTAAATACATTACTATTACAATCAAAGATGTACGAATGTACATAGGTACATCATAAATCAAATTTTATATTATGTATTACGAATTGTTACAAAACAAACTGAACTAAACTTAATTGTTATTAAATATTAATATTTTATATTATACTAATCAACATAAACTGTCAATAAGTATCACTAGAATAATCTAAGAACATAGAATCACAATGACCCCACGGCAAAGTATGAGTTTGATCGTTAAGCACTTGTACTTTATCATCATTTCTATCTAAAACTTTTTTATCTACTTGCTGAGAGAATAATACATGTTTTATTGATTTTATCATATTCATTTTACATCTGAGCATTTTGTTGGTTCTCAACGCCTCATTATAATCTTTCTGTTTCAAGTCATTTATAGCTGCTTTAGATATACCCTTAGCTTTTTTAATTCGAGTTTTCATGCTATTTATACAATACAATTTAGGTCTCAAACCTGTAAATTCAGTAATGATATCACCACCCATCTCATCCTTAAATAATCCAGGAATTTTAGCATTAACTTGAGGAATGTAATACGGATTATTAGAATTGAAATTACTAGTATCAAATTTTAAGATTTCATTTTTCATGTCTTGATAAAAGTCTTCAGTATATATTAAATACAATAAACTATCGGTATCTGTGTAACATAATTTCGCATTATTTTCATATTTGTTTTTTATAAAGTCGTAATGGAACTGATACATATGCAGCTTCGAATATTCTAGAACTGTAAACCCAATATATATGGGTCTGTCTAAGAAAATTTTATCACGACTCAACTCCACAGCTATAAAGTTTTCAGAAAATATTGAAATACTTTTTAAGTTTGGTTTTGTGATCAGTTTTTCAGCATCTAGATATTTATTTGTTTTGTTGGTAGTATCTTTCCATTTTGTTACTAATTTAACATCAGATTGTTTACGTTTGTTCTCAATAGTTTTTCCAAAGATTGAATTATTTAATAGTTTGAAGAAGTCTTTTTCAAATGCTGTTTTAGAGTTTTGACGAAGAGTTGTATTGAGATCAATATATTTTTTTAGAAAATTATCTTGACGAAAACTCAGTATACAATGAATTTTTTTTAAAATCAAACCATTTTTCAAGCATTCTTTTAGATGAGTATAGTGAATTACATAATTGTATTTATCGTAAAGATTTGCAATCAATTTCGGCATTTTTCCATATGGTGGTACTAACTTTTCAACAGCAAAGGGTAAATCTTTGTGTTTATCATGTAAATAGTTCGGGTAAGTCAAGTCTACTTCCAATATATAACCATAATTATCATCATCTGATACATCCATTATATCTAAGTCATTAATTTCGTCTTGAGATAAGAATCTAAAGTCTGAAATAGGAAGCTTTTTAGTCATGGCATAACCATAAAGGTTGTTACAATCTAGATATATCAAATAACTACTAGGTTCCAAATCATTGAAATAAGGTAAATATTTATTATTTGCCTCTGCATGACGAAGCGTACACTGTGCTAGCCCGCCTCGTATTCCTCTCTCTAATAATTCATACATCTGTAAATCATTAATTAATTCGAGTTCAACACCAGTATAAAGAAGCATTGCGTCCCAACTCAAACTTGGTGATGTAATATAATGAGCAGGATCTAAATTATAGTAGCTTAAACTTGTTTTTCTAAATTTTTCAAATATATCACATAGCAATAGGACATCACATTTTAAATACAAATCAGTGTATTCACCTAAGGACTTAATATTGAATGTTTTCCAAACAGTTTGAGCGTGTTGATATTCATCATCGCTTATATCTTGATTACGTAAACTGTTGAAAAAATTGTTTTTTGATGGAAGTTGTGTTTCATCAAATTTACACCAAGAATCTACATAATCATATTGTTAGCTATGTGTATTTAAAATGGTAAATAAAATAAAATAATATCTATATTAATGATTTGTTAATAATTTAAGATTAAATATACAAGTTAATTCACTTATCAAATCAGACGATTATGTTTATAATAATATGAATATCACCGGCAGTATGCATTTGACAGGTCGAGCTTTCCCCCCACCTCTCAGTAATTACTTTTATCGCTGGAAGTCGAACCCAGCCAGCTCAGTGGTGTTCTTACTCCAGACCACGACGGTCAAAATTTGACCGTCGACTCAAATGTATAATGACAGTGCTTGTACCTAGTATCTACTTGTAAAAATTATTGTTTGCGAAATGTGTAGAATAAATTAATAATATGATTGATATACTGTTTCATTAGGCATATGATTCCTTCAATTCAGAATAGTGGGATCGTTCTGCGCTCACGTGAGGAACAGGTTTGTTTAATACGAGAAAAGAAAAGGTGAGTTAACCTGACATTGTATTCTTTCATTTTCTCTTTGAATAACTTCACATTTAATACTTGAGTAAAAGTTAATTACTGTAATGCTTGGTTTATAATTTGAAAACCTAAGTACTTTTAAGCAAAGATGAACCATAAGATAATTATTGATAATAATACGAGGCTCCCATCTCCCGTCACCGGGCCCCATTAATTGTTTGATAAGAAAGAATGACCGCCTTGCGTTGGTATTCGTTATGAGCGAGCCTACCTACGACTCGTGTTTTGTTTACATTAACTAATTACTTCGGCGTACCGTACCTAGTCTTAACTTTCGCGTTGTTCTTTGTGTCGAGATTATATTTTTATATTGAGGCCCGGGATTGTGACATATTGAAAATGTGGAAAATTTTATTCTTGGGGTAAAAATAAACAAACGCCCCAATTATTTTACTTTATTATTGTTTTATATTAAGTACCAACAATTGATTTATTAGCGTTTTACAAGTTATTTTCAGTGGCGAATATAAACTTATGTTACTATAATACTAATATGTTTTATACGACCGTCGGTTTTCAGTTCTTCCAAGACATTGTTTTGTAACAATGCCGAGTGAGAGGCAGTCGCGACGCCGCCGATGACGTGGGGAGTCACGTCAGAGGTCCCGGTCGGCGGCCGGCGGGACGACGACGCCGTCGCCGCCTGAGCGGTAGCCGCCGCTGGAGCGGTAGTCGCCGCGCTGCCTGAGCGGTAGTCGCCGCCTGAGCGGTAGCCGCTGTTGGAGCGGTAGCCGCCGCTGGAGCGGTAGTCGCCGCCTGAGCGGTAGCCGCCACTGGAGCGGTAGTCGCCGCGCCGCCTGAGCGGTAGTCGCCGCCTGAGCGGTAGCCGCCGCTGGAGCGGTAGTCGCCGCCTGAGCGGTAGCCGCCGCTGGAGCGGTAGTCGCCGCCTGAGCGGTAGCCGCCGCCGGAGCGGTAGTCGTGTCTGGGACAGGAGCTGCGGCCGTGGTCGGAGCCGCAGTCATCGCCGTAGCGATGGCCATGGTCGGGACGGAGTGGAGTGCGGTCGAGATGCACCACGAGATCCAAATGGTTATGAAAATGATACAGGTATAAAGTCTATAGCCACATCCGCTCCTTGTACTCAAGACACTAATGTATTGTTTTTTTTTACATATGTTTAAAGATTTAGTTCAAACCATGAAAACTGACAGCTCCTTATGAATGTTGTCTCCGAATCTGAGCCGTCTAAGCGGAATCAAAATATTGAAATGTGGATCACGAAAATTAATGAATGTGCAGAAATTTATAACTGGTCGGAACGTCAAATCATTCATTAATCCTTGCCAAATTGGTAGGATTAGCATAGAGTGGTATCAAGGACTTCGAAGTCTTAAGTTTTCCTGGTCTGAATGGCAATCCAGACTACGTTTAGCTTTACCTAGCGATGAGTATTATGCCCAGTTGTTGATGGATATGCTTGCTTGCAAGACTCTTTTCAATGATTCTTTCGAAGGATACTTCCATGAGAAGATGATTCTTATAAACAGATGTAAAATAAATGGTAAAGATGCCATAGATTACGTATTGTTTTGTATTAAAGACCGTTCTATCATAACAAGTGCGGAAGCAGCACAGTTCTTCGACGCTGATAAGTAACTTGTATACCTAAAAAAAAAAAAAAAGTCTAAAATTAGGAAAGCTGAAAAGCATAATGCTCAGCAACCAAACATATCCGACAACAAACGTTATAGAGACCAATTAAAAGATGTGAATTGTGCAGTAAAATTGGGCATAGTGTTGATTGATCTATGAAGAAAAATGATAACCCAACAAAAACTGTTTTACGTAGGTATACCTATCACAACAATTGTTGGTCAGCCCTTGCTTTATTGATAGATTGCTTTATTGATTTTGGGAGCCAGAGTTCGATACTTGAAGAAAGTACTTACAGCACGGCCTTTGATTAATGTGTGGTCAGTAAATGACTTACCGATAATGAGAGATTTCGGCGATTCAGCAGTAACTGCATATATGCAAGTGTGAGAGTCAGGTGGAAGTTGATACTGTAAAAGCAAGTTTGCTCTCTTTTATAGTTCCCGATCACCTCTTGCAAGTTCCTTTGCTTTTGGGTCAAACTTTCATTGAACAAGATCATAATTATATTATTATTATGTATATGAAATTATGAAGACCATTTAAGTCAGTTTATTCGCAGCAAAAAGGACATATTACTAGTCATTGACTTGTTTACTAAATACGTCATAATACCTATTAGTTCCAGCAAAAACGCACTAACAAAATATACATTCACGAACATATTAAGCGATTATTTAAAATGAAAATACTTATTGATCGAAATCAAAATCTTAAATGATTAATAACACGTTTCGTAAAGTATCCGGTTTTATTTACCTATTATATTGAAGAAAATCATTCATTGCATAACTACAACTTTTGACTTTCGTAAAACTTTTTTCGAATGATGAAAATTCTTTGGTCGGACTGACGACGCCCAACAAACAAATTGGTCATATAAACATGTCTTATACGACTTTCGGTTATGTAACTGTTAAATAGATGTTATTGGACAACTACAACGTTATGTAACCGTTATTCCTACGATTTAGTCCTATAACTAAAAGGTCCATTAAATTAGTTGAGTAAACGTTTTTATAACTACTTTATACACCGTCGTATAATGGTAGGAAAATATAGGTTACGTGAACGTTTTTACGACTGTATTTTGCAACGTGTCGTATAGTGGTGCCCGAGTATAGGCAAATATCACAAGAACGAATGAATGGAATGAACGGAATGTGTACAATAAAAGTCGATGTTAAACAAATATCCGACATTTCAGTCACCTTCTAATGTCTATGCAACAGTTATAGGACTTCAATGGTTCCATAGCAGTCTGGGTAAAACTATTAGGTATGTAACCAAAAAGTCAGTAGAAAACTTTTATTTAACATTTAAGCAACGTTGGAAAGTTCTTGACTAACTTTTATTGAACTTCTAAATAACAATAATGTCGTTTAATTTGGACCTATTTCGCGTTGTATAAACGTTTACAACTACGTTTATACGATCCACTTTGTAGAACCAAAAGGAAATGTATAACGTCTTCTCAACTATTATACAACGATAATTTGTTAAATACTTGGGCGGAGTTAAAATAAAAAAAAAGGATAGAAAATTGAAAAGTAAAACGCACTAGTGCGGAAAAGTGGCACTTTTCGCTCGATTTTACTGCTCGGAAAACGCTGTTTTCGAGCACATGCATTGTAGAATATATATTCTGCCATTCTTAGATATTTTAATTTGTTAATAATGTGACACTTAAATCAGGAATTATCTGACATAGATATTATCTTGACATTTAAATTAGGTATTATTTTGACTGACATCTTTTATTAGTTTGACATGTTTGACTTTGTTATTAATCTGGTTAATCTGTATAACATTTACGTTGTGAATCTATTTCTAAAATTAAAATATGGAGATTTATTTCAATCAATAATATATGTAATAATAATGCATTTATTTCAAGTAACAATGTAAACTTAAGCGAAAATGGACTCTGTATAAAAAAAAATACTTACATGCTGTTGTTAATGGCTGAATGAGCCGAACTTTTGAACTAGATATAGACACTCAGTGTACCCTATTCAAAGGCAAATACATATATTTATATTTCTATATCGGACAGAGAAACTTCTTTCACTTCAAAAACGTTTCCAAGAATATATCGGTTCATTGGGGGTAAAATACATATTGGATGCCACGTCAAGATATGGACAAAAGAATGGTATAACATAAGAGTGCTATCTGTCCTTAGCTACTGTCAAAAATATTGACAAACCTGAAAATCTATTTGAGGAATTAGTTTAGTTTCCGAAGTCCAGTGGGGCTTTAATAATACAATTAATAAGGTGACTGGAAAAAGCCCTGCTCAGGCACTATTTAGTATTAATTTAGTAGGAACTAATGATTCAGCGACATCTCTCTATACCATTTAAAGTGAATTGTATGATGAAAATAACGTAGAAGCTATTCGACATAAGGTAAGTGAGCAAATAGAATGATAAACATAGAAGAAACTTTAATTATTGTATTGGTAATCTTGTTAGAGTTGAAATAGAGTTTCCTTCTTGTGGGCAAAACAGGAAACTGGTTCCCAAAATTCGTGATCCTTACCGTGTTGTTAAGATTTTTAATAATGATAGATATATGGTTGAAAATACTCCATTATGCTGGAAATGTAATTGACCCTTTAAAGGTGTGGATAAAATACACAAATGGCTTGTTTTCATAGAACTGTAGAAGATAATGAATCAGATAATGTAATTGGCAATGAAGTTGTTAATAAAAGTGGTTCTTATACAAATAATGATGATAGAATAACACAATCAATAAAGGTAGGTACCGGAAAATCACCATCAGAAGTACTTACTCTTTGGACTTAAATTAACAAATAAAAATGAAGGGCATATTAGGTCGGCAATCGATCCAGATTTAGACAATGATAACTTAAATAACGATTGCGAAAGTTCTACACCTAACGATCAGTCTAATAATCTGGAACTTTGTTCATAATATTGAAACATCAGATATGAAATCTAAAATTAGCTCTATGATAGCTACAGATAATGACGGGGTGTTAGCAACATGTAATCATAGTAACTCTGCTCTTGAATTAGATATTGTAAGAGTTGGATCGGAAGTAGACGATTTTGTTTTAGTTTCAAGAAAAACAAAGACAACATTTCGATAAGAAAAGAAAACCTGAAACATATATATATATATATATATAATTTAGGAGACTTAGTGAGAGTGCAAAAGTAGTATAAACTACTTTAGCGCAGGCAAGAGTTAAAAGTTACTGCCTAAATTATCAGGACCATATAAGATATACTTTTTAACGCTCTCTGACATGTACATTACGAAATAGAAAAAGATTAGCTTTACCTTAAACTAAATTGCATATAGTAGGCTGTGGAACCTACCACATATCCATAAAAATTTATAATAAAATACCTAACTATATTAAAAGTGTAAGACAATGGTAAAATATTTCCATGGTTATGTTATAGTGGTATGGAAAGCGATTCAGATAGCGCTAGTAATGATGTAAATGATAACGATCATGTTGATGTTAAGTTACATGAAGATTCTTAACTCAAATTCGTATATGTAATGTAATAACAAGTGTCTTTTTATTTGTTATATTTGTAACCCTCTGAATGATAAGGTAGCACCTCCTTTGTTTGCAACGTGCCTAAACCGATAAGTTTATTACTGTTTGTAAGCGCAACGTGCGCAAATGTCTTGCCACAAAGTGTGTTAGCGCAACGTGCGCGAAGTTCTATGCACAAAGTGTGCTTGCGCAACGTGCGCAAAGTCCTAAGCACAAAGTGTGCTTGCGCAACGTGCGCGAAATCCTAAGCACAAAGTGTGCTAGCGCAACGTGCGCGAAATCCTAAGCACAAAGTGTGCTAGCGCAACGTGCGCAAAGTTATAAGCACAAAGTGTGCTAGCGCAACGTGCGCAAAATTTTAAGCACAAAGTGTGCCAGCGCAATGTGCGCAAATATCATAAGATTAAGATGTAATTTATATTTTTGAAATAACTACCTAATTGAGATGTAATTGTAAAATACAAATATCATGAGATTAAGATGTAAGTAATTTATATTTTTGAAATAACTACCTAATTGAGATGTAATTGTAAAATACAAATATCATAAGATTAAGATGCAAGTAATTTATATTTTTGAAATAACTACCTAATTGAGATGTAATTGTAAAATACAAATATCATAAGATTAAGATGTAAGGAATTTATATTTTTGAAATAACTACCTAATTGAGATGTAATTGTAAAATACAAATATCATGAGATTAAGATGTAAGTAATTTATATTTTTGAAATAACTACCTAATTGAGATGTAATTGTAAAATACAAATATCATAAGATTAAGATGTAAGTAATTTATATTTTTAAAATAACTACCTAATTGAGATGTAATTGTAAAATACAAATATCATAAGATTAAAATGTAATTTATATTTTTTAAAATAACTACCTAATTGAGATGTAATTGTAAAATATCATATTTATATACCTAATTGTTTGTAGGTACTAATTCTTACTAAATAATTTATTGTGATACGTTCACGAGGACGTGAAAATATATCAGGATGGACGAGTTGTTAGCTATGTGTATTTAAAATGGTAAATAAAATAAAATAATATCTATATTAATGATTTGTTAATAATTTAAGATTAAATATACAAGTTAATTCACTTATCAAATCAGACGATTATGTTTATAATAATATGAATATCACCGGCAGTATGCATTTGACAGGTCGAGCTTTCCCCCCACCTCTCAGTAATTACTTTTATCGCTGGAAGTCGAACCCAGCCAGCTCAGTGGTGTTCTTACTCCAGACCACGACGGTCAAAATTTGACCGTCGACTCAAATGTATAATGACAGTGCTTGTACCTAGTATCTACTTGTAAAAATTATTGTTTGCGAAATGTGTAGAATAAATTAATAATATGATTGATATACTGTTTCATTAGGCATATGATTCCTTCAATATGGATAAACCCCTTTTTTCCTCAATAACTCGAATTTACTTTTCTCATCAAACTGTAAAGATAAATTAACAAAATCGTTTTCAGATAAACTTTTACTTAATGTATCTAAACTAGAACTCAGAAATTGGAACGAATCAATGAATTTTATTTGTATCGGTTTGTTATAATCTTCTGTTTGTATTATTTTCGTTATAGAGAGATACGTTTCTTTAGTTTTGGGTATTATTTTTATAGAGCCTTTATACTTTGCCAACTCTGTAATAAACAGATGTGAGTCGTATCCAGATAAATTATGGAACACAACAGGAATGAATGAACAAACTCTGCACATCAAGTTACAATGAGAGTGTGCCGCCCCTCTGTACTCAGATGTAACATGATCATGATCTCGAACCTTATCATTCAATAATAACTGTTTACATATATGACAAACTGTAGAGTTGCGATATTGTGTCTCTTGCTCACTAGTTAAAGGAGTCATACATTTTTTATTCATTAAAATTTTATGTAATCGCTCTACATCCTTTATTAAACATTTTACAAAATTTTCTGCACATTTTTCACCTCTATATGAAACATACTTGTTCAATTTTTTATCGTGAGAACAGCATATATAATAAGCAAAGCATGAAGGTTGATGTATTTTCATTTTCTGAGTGTTCGATGGTGTATTTTCATTACATTTAACCAATAGACACTCGAAATCAGCATAAACAACAAAATTAATTTTTTGCTGTCTTTCATAATGTTTAAATTTTAAAACAGTATTTTTTTCAGGTAAAACTGATAAAACTTTCGCACAATTATGAGATTTATATTTCATTTCATTACTAAAAAATTGTAAGCACATTTCACATAGGTAAACTTTGCCTTTAAAGCGAGTTACTTGACGTTTTACTAGGCGTAATAGATCTTTAATTAGACAATAGTGACCTTTATTGTTTTGCTCGATATACAGTAAATTAATATGATATTCTTTTTTATTTTTCGTATAGTAAAGAGGTCCCGTAACTGTACATTTTTTTTCCAATCCATAAATATTAACACTTATGTTAGGATTATTTGTTTCAAATCGTTTTATATCATTTATTGTTGGAGGAAAGTTCATTCCCTCAGTATTTAAAACGGTAGAGTAATGTGGATATGAATTAGTTCTGCATACGTTACTTGTTGCTGGGTATATTGCTGCAACTATACTCCATAAGAAACAATAATTATCTTGATTCTGAATGTTAATACAACTTTTAGTATTTTTAATAGATGACGGTAGGCTTACATAAGTCCCACCTCTCATAGGTGAATATTTATTAATGTTTATTTCAAGATGACTCATAGAAACATACATCCAACCAGATTGACAGTGTTGAAACTCAGTTAATTTTGCTTTCATTTGATTAGATACGTCTATTAATAACTCATATAAATCAGTGTTCTTAAAAACAATGAAATATTTTACGTTAAAAGACTTTAAACAAGTTTCATCTAACGTTGGTAGCATAAAGTTAGCAAACAACTCAAAATTCAATTTTATAGAATTGTGTGCATTCAATGACATATTAATTAACTTTATAATGTCTTCCTGTTTATCGCTAAGAAAAGTCTCTGGATAGAGGTACTCTTTTTTCTCAGCGACGTTCAGGCGATATGTTAACAGTCTGTTTTTAAATGCAGTTGCAATAATATTAATAATGTTGAACTGGGTTTTCAATAAACAATTTGCTTTATGCATATTAGTTCTCATGTGATATTGATACTGATTTTCTGGTATTAAAATTTTACATTCATAACAGTCTTTTAACTTTCGGGATCTTGATAATTTGTTGTGCGCTGTGAAAAAAAGAATACAATTCAAGTATATTATTAATGTTTATTTAATATAATATATCAGTTTCATATAAACGATTGTCTTATGAACAAATGAAATAATTGAATATGATTGATTACAATTACTAAATTAAATTTAACACAAAACTAATAATAACGAGTAATAAGTAATAATTAACACAAAAACATAATTTTAACTTTCATACATCCCCATTAGAGTGACTGGGCAGTTTTTGAATTCCTTTTGTGCCTCTCTAACGAATCCCTTAATGTGTCGCCACGGCTCCTTATTATCGTTAATTCGTGTTTTTACAGTAGTTATGGCATAGCGCCATCTATTTACTGGCTGAACTTTTCTAATTTCCTCAGCATCATATATTTTTAGTTCTACATAAAATTTTCCGCGTGACATTTCATTAACCTGTCTTGAGTAGCCTTTTGGCTGCCTTTTTGTCAAGTACGAGTATAGTGGAGGCAATGGTTTACCAGTTCTGCTGCTGCTGCTGCTAGGTGTAGAGGTGTCTTCCTCGTCGCTATCTTTGCCGAAGAGCTCCTGCGAAGTTAACCGAGCTGGCGGGGTGACGGGATTGATTTTGGTTTTCGGCTTCTTGCCAGCTGATGCCCCCTCAATTGGCTTGCTGGCTTTCCGTTTCGCTTTCTTTTCTTCCGAAGTAGATGGAGGCGGAGGTGGAGGTGACTCTACTTCTGAGTCGCTCGACAGGAAAAGATCATTAGCAAGAATGTCAGACCTGTAAACAAAATACAATAACATTTTTAATTTGTCCAATGTTTATATGTAACACATTAAGTACCTAAAAAAAAAATAGGTAAATCAATTATCTCCACTCTTAATTCATAATTCAAATCATTTATTCATTTTAGGCTGATACAGCACTTGTGAATGTCAATGAAGCTACGCCATCGGTTTGTAAATCTTATGGCGGGAGACCTTGTAGCGAGAAGAGCCGACAAGAAACTCGCCAAGGGCTATTTTTTTCTCCCTGTCATATTTCATACAGAGTCGTCGAATTGAAACACACACAACACTCATAAGTGGTAACTTGAATGCTATATAAACACAGTTAATTTATACTCATGTTCAACATAACCGTACTCGCCTCATTCGGGAATCGAACCCAGGACTTAGATTTAGAGATCACTAATTATATACATAATATTGATAGCACCCAGACACGGAGCAAACACAAATAAATGCTCATCACATACATGTTTGCCCCGGGTGGGGATCGAACCCACGACCTCTGGCTCAGAAGGTATGATCAGTACCACTGCGCCAACGGGTCCGTCAATCAACGAACTTTGACGAAGACAATAAAAATAGTTGGCAGGTAGGTACTTACATTTTTAATAGTAGATAATTATCTTCACTGTAGTTTACAACTGTTAGAGCACTGGGCACTGGAGACTTTGTCCCTCAGGAGGAAGGAGCTGTTCTGTGCTGCCACTAGATAATCGATGGGCTTAAATAATGCAGGTCCACGTGGACCCGCAAGCCTTATTAGTAAAAGCACGTGTATTAAAGCGATTTCCAAATATGTAAAAATGCTGAAGTATTAAGTTTTATGTTTATCTGCTAGTCTATTTGATACTAGGTACCATATCTTAACTGTGCGTTTGTATGCACGTTCACTGTTTATCACAAATGCATCGATTCGGTATTTTTTCATCATAAATGTAAGTACTAATAAAACAATGTTGAAAATGAATTCAGTAAAAAATCAACTTTTCTAGACGGATATCGAACCAGTACCTAACGACCCGTCTGTTGATAAAATGTATCGAATTTTATTATAATTTTAACAAAGACAAAGTAATAGCTTAGTGATGAGAGTAGTTACTCGATCAGAAGAATGAAGCAGGTTCGATTCCTGCTGGTATTTTTTTAATGTAATGATAGATGAGTGACATAAGTATATTAGTATATTTAATAAAAGTTAGCTTACAAGATCTATACTTATAAGTAGTGGGCACCCTTGACTTTATCTGTACGTAATTTTTTCTTACCCTCAGTAGGTACAATTCGGGGGAGCTAACTTGACATTGCAGGTTATACCCGTCCCTCTCACTCTCCGGGCATGACAGAATCGAGTGAAAGAGACGGGTATGATTTGCAGGTGTCAAGTTAGCTCGCTCGAGTTGTAACAATATATTTTTGGATGAATGGACAGACAGACATAAAACGGGACACATGTCAAGACTTGTCGCGACAAGTGTATGCAAATGTGAAAATGTAAGTAACAGACAAACAAACAAACTTGCTTTCGAAATTATAATTATTTTAATTATGATACATTCAGTGGGATAGCGATAATAAACCACATACATCCAGACATGAGAAAATATAGAAAAGTCCGTTTTTTACATTGGCTCGACCCGGGCATCGAACCCGAGACCTCCAGAGATAGCGAAACTTGAAAATCAGTGCGTACGCCACTTAACGTCGTCGTCGTCGTCAAAGAGATGAATTAATAAAAAGTATGCTATGTGTTATAGATTTGGGTTTGATTCCTGATTTGGTTAAATAATAATTTTTAGCTAAGTAGGTATCTATTTATAGAATCACTAGGCCCCGGGGGCTTCGCTCCCGCGGAATTTCGGGATAAAACATAGTTTACGACCTATTCTCAGACCTACCGAATATACATATAAAAATTTCATCAAAATCGGTCAAGCCGTTTCAGGGAGTATGGCAACTAACACTGTGACACGAGAATTTTATATGTTAAAAGAAGAAGATATTGATTGTTGCCCACACGATAGTAAGGTAAGTTATTTAAATATAACCTGCGAAAAACTAATGAAATTTATTAGATATGTTACATCAGATATGATACTATAGGTACCTACTTTAAAAACGGTATCAAGATACATGTCTGACTGTACTTACTTACTATAGCTACAGCCAAGTTTTGCTTCAATGAATTTTTTTAAGACTATACCTACCTACTATCTATACTATACTTTAAAGATAGACGATGTCTAGATCAACATGTCTGACGTGTCGCTGACTGTACTTACCTACTTTATATAGCTACAGCCCGGCTTCAGTTCAATAAATTTTTTAAAGACTTTACCTATGTACTATACTTTAAAGGTGGTATTACGATCAACATGTCTGACATGCCGTTGACTGTACCTTCTTACTTAGAGCAACAGCCCGGTTTCGCTTAATATTCAAACATGAAAAGTTATAACTAACATTAATAAGTAATGGTTTCGTATTAATTTTCGCTTTGTCATCACATTGTCGCTTTTATTTTTTACATAATGAACCTTATTAACATTTTTTTCCCTCTATATGAACGTGAAGTATTTAACGAAAAACACTAGAATTAATTAGAGGGACGCAAGAGTAAGTCGCAAGCAATGGAGGTAATTATGATAACATTAATAATAATTTACTTATGTGAAAATATTATATTTTTTATTGTTTGTGTACTTACTTAATTTATTAATTATTTTCAGGATTCAAATGAACTATTCAATTTCATTCCTGTGAATCGGACGCTTGGTGCAGTGGAGTATGCTAATCAAGGTCAAGCAGCTTCATCAAACAAGAAGTTGAAAAAAAGTCACCTGCCTCAATCATACATTAAGAAACCTCATACAAGCAGAGTTTCGAAAGTAATACGGATTGAAATATTCGATGCGAACCAACTCACCAACAGAAGTTTAGTGTGCACTTGCGATGCTAAAATTTGTACACAATACGTGGTAGAGAATATTTTTCTGGACAGTATTTACACAGGCACCAAAAATATTATCGCACAAATCCAAGACAGTATAGAGCAAGGATAAAATGTATTACCTGTATGAAGTTTATTATATTTGTAAAATTGAATACTTCCGTGTTCCTTAAAATGAAGTAACTAAAATATGTGTGTTTAATCTATAATAATTATTGGTATTACTTTAATAAATTGGTTCTAATAGAACTTTATATAAGTAGTGAGTTTTATTTCATTAATACCTTTATACGTAATTTGAAGTTAACAAGGAAATAATAAATTAGACTGAGACAGTATTTACTACAGGTTTACAAGTAAAAATATCTACTTAATTTATTATAGTTTATCAGATCTTTAACTAGCATAGCACTGACCGACATATATAATCATAATTATGGCGCACGGTCTGCGCACGGCATAAAAGCATGGTTGCGAACATCACTGCGTTCACTCTTATTTCGCATGCGAAGCAAATATTTTCAGATAGGTACACGACAAAGTAAATTTAACTGAGTTAAAAATACTTACTAACAATTCAATCAGTATGTTTGAATAGATATCTAAGTAAATAATTTATTCAGATTTCCTAAATCTAATGCTATCTAATACAAAAGTATCAGACTCGGAAACAGTGAATAGATAGATAAAATTATGAATAGATAAAAATATTAATATTAGGGTGCCTAGATCTTTTTTGATCTAGGTGCCCTAATATTAATCTACTGATATACTATGCGATTATTATAAGAATAGGATAGAGACACCGCCATGTTGTGACGTCAAGCTGTCAAAGTGCTGTCAAACTAACTTCACTTCATTTCAGTATGGTGTGCAAAAAAAGAAATTTATCGTGAATCAGGGGGCTGATCATGTCATAGCTTACGATAAATAATGATGTTCGTGCAAACCAAAACATATGAATAATTTGCAGATAAATACAAATCATTAACTTGATTTTTTCGGAAAGTATAGGACTCATGAAAGTATGCTTTTACGAAAATGATCAGGCAATTTGAATATCAATCAAATTAAAATTTTGTGATATTTAACTGAAACCATTTTTTCATAGGCACTTACATTGTTCTGCGGGGTACTTTAATACTATGCTTCAATAACACAGAATAAATTGAATTTTGATTCTATTTAGTGGTTTAAGTATTTAAATAAAACAGGAATCAAGTTATGAAAATAGTTTAATAATCAACTTTACAATAAAATTGGTAAATTGGCGGTCTAGTGAAAAATTGTATTGGTCTATCATGGTAAAAGGATTGGCCAGCTAGATTCTGCACGTTGATTATAGTTAAATTCGGCAGAATCTAGCTGTTACCAGGGTGCGCCGGGTAATGGTATCACGGGGAACGATTCAATCAAGCCACTCGGGGAGGCGCCTTTCGTGAATCCGCCAATTGTAAATCAAAACACATTATGCTTGCTAATGCTATTCCATCTTTTCTATTCCACTCATTTGAGAAGCATCGTCCCACTGGTCTGAGCTGCTACTGCTACAAAGACATTGAAGACTTTCTTTCTGACATTGCAAAGTACTGTAAAAATATGTTCTAGTATGTAATCAAAGCTTTGAACAAATACTCAAATACCCGTGCTACACATGTGTCCAAACATTTGTTCAAATGTTTGTGCTAAGTCTTGCGCCGGCATAACGAAGGGCATGAGTAGTAAAATTGTGTACGAAGAAAAAGGGAAGTAGGTGGAATTAAAATTAACTTCGTTTTGAAAGTGGCAATACCCAAACCACCTTCTGCCAAAATAAAAAAAACTATTTTATTTTGATTTGCACTTTCTTGCGAACTGTACCTTTTCAGAGTGAAGTTTGTCAACAACCCGTCCTATTCTTATAATAATCGCATAGTACCTACATACATACACGAGCCTAAATTTGATTTTGGAATTCCGAACCCAACACCTAATTTAAGAGATCAAAGTGGCCAGATCGACGAAACGCTTATTTCATATGTAGTTAAATAACAGGAACAAGGTATTGATTTCAATCTATGAGACACGGGGAATACGTTTGTATGAAAATTGTAAAAATTGGCCAAGTTTCGGTACCGATGAGTTCATATAAAATTTCATCTCTCTAAATTCAAATGTGCCTAAAAGAGAGAAATAAAATTAGCGAGCGAAAAGAAGCAGAGCAATAAGGGAAAAAGAATCTTCGCATGATACTGTCTATACTTATTATAAATCGTGGCACACTACTGGCAAAATATCATTTAAAATATCCTCCCGTTGACATGAAAAGAAGAAAAAGAATATCATAAATGTGAAAGTGTGTTTGTTAGTCCGTCTTTTACGTCAAAACTTAGCAACAGATTGAGGTGATTTTTAGTATGGGGATAGGAGCTGTAGAGGGCTTAGGCTACATTTTATCCCGGAAAAACATCTCGTTCCCACGGGATAACGTCGTGTAATCCACGCGGACGGAGCCGCGGGCGGAAGGCTAGTTTAATTAGAGGATCAGCATGATCTAATTTCAAATGGGTAGCATTTTAATCTAAATATAATTTTAGAGATAAATTATAACAGCTACTTTTTTATTGAAGAAATAAGTAATACACATTTTCTTGTAGAAAAACAAACGAAGTAGGGTTATATAATATCAATCTTGATGAAATTAAATTTCTCAACAAAAACTCAATTTCATTGTGGGAAAAGTACTGAAAATTATTGAGTAAAATAAAGTTGAAATCTTATTAATAGTAGTAGATAAATAATAATATATCTAAATAAACATAAAAAGTGAAAAAGTGAGAGTAAATTATAAATTTCGTGTTAATGATACGAATCTCACAATTCAATAACACCAGTCAGTCAGTATACGGATTGTTCAACAAGACCTCGTCTCCAATAGGTTTTAATTGAAATTTTATACTGGCACAATAGCCGGAAACACGGCTAAATCCAGACACTGGCACGGGTAACAAAAAAGGCCCCATAAAAGACGAAAAAAACTGAGATGCATTCGAGCCACCGCCTACCGCAGCCAAAAATAAACTACCTACAGATTTAAATTAAGAAAGACCAAGAAACCATACGTGAGTTCGACCTCCAACCAAATTTCCTCTTTAACATAAGCCTCCAAAGTCTGTTTTACCTCCTCTTGTTGAACAGGATAAGCCAAATTTGTTTGAAGGCGCTTCGCATCCGTGTTTACATGTTGGCAAAAGAAATTATTCCCTGGACGTTTTCGGTCGAGATGGTTTTAAATAACACGGCAATTGTAGTTTAAGCTCCTATAAAACATTTCCATTTTATCCTTAACGATAACAATGCCGGTGATTTTATGGACCACGCAATAATTATTGTAATTGCTGATGCAGTGTGCCTTGCAGCTATAAATGTATACTGTTGAGTTGAGATGTCTCGTAACTAATCTTAATTAAAACAGGTTAATTACTCATTTTTATTGTTATAATTTGTTTCCTTATGATTGGTCATAATCTTATTAATTGTAGTAGTTAGCGACAGTATTATGCTTCTTTAACAACATTAATTTCTTGCAGAACTGTATGTCGTTTATTTTTCCACTGTTTCTTTTTTTTTTAATCATTGACAGTCAGTTTATTTTGTGCTGGTGACTCGACACCTAATATAATATCATCAATAGGGTATTTTACTGTTGTTGAAATGTAGATATTTAATGATGACGTTAAAAAATATTGCAATTAAGAATACCAAATGTGAAAAAATAATTTGAATCTGTTTTATAATAAAAGAATTATAGTCTGTTTGATTTTGACTATAGCTGTCTCTTTCTAAAACGAAATCTTCTATGGCGTGACTATGACGCTACTTACCCACTGACGTCACTAAGATAGCGTCCTGTCCTTGTCTAATTATAAAGTTTGAAGTCCTATATCTTTGAAAATATTCAAGATAATTCAAAATGAAAACTTGTTTTGTGTAGCTAATATTTCGAAAAACATTTTAAAGAAATAAAAAAAAATCAGTAAAATACCGTATTGCTTTCAATACGTGAATCTGTTTACACGTTCATCACTGACTAAACGAAGTGTTTATGAAGTCATTTGTATTGTAGCAATATGTTTAAGTAGGTATAAATCAAACTGAAAGCGATTGCAAACGATTCTGGAGACAATATTATTGTTGGAAATTAAAGGAGCTAACTTAATTTGTAATAGGTAATTAGGTATTTTAAAAAGCAAATAATATCTATGAACTCGCTTCCAATTAATGAATAAGAATGGAAGTCGTGATTTTCAATTCAGTTGTAGAAACTAACACTGACCTACCTATTGGCTATATTTTTTTACGAAATTTAGTATACTGACGGGAAAAGTTGCAGCCGCTTTTATAATAACGAAATCAACAGCAAATGTTAAACAAAAGCCGTCATCGAAATCGTCAGTATAATTTCGATAAATTTTAACTATGATGGAAATAGGTATTTGTAAGAGAGATTACAAATTAACAAGCTTAGTTTAATACTCGTTTGTTCACCAAGTTTTTTTCATTCACAACGAGGTAGCACTCAGCCTTCATCACACCTGATGTTAATTGGAGATAATGCTGACTGAAGGTAGAAGCACACTTCTCCCGGAATCCTAACCACTGAGAAACTGGCTATCATATCTTTAACTGCCGGAACACAACAATTCTGGAAACATCGTCGTTATGGCGTTGGAGTTACTTAAGAATAATAGGGTAGCTATAGCTAGCCAGGTAGACTTATAACAAGTCCTGCCACCAGCCAAAACCACCAATTAACAGTTTATTAGTTTAAGGAAAAAGAGCTGAAGTGCCTCAACATATAAAGACTGATTTTGTTTTCAACTGGATTTAATTTAGTTTAAATGAAAGATGAAAAAGTATTTGATTTTCAAAATATCCGTTCATGTGCAAGTCAAATAAAACATTGAGTAGTAGGTACATTATATATTTCTCAATGAAATAAAATTTTCTTCCTCTCCCTCTTCTAATCTTACTTTCATCATAAATTATCAAAATATTTATCTTTAATAATTTGTTATGTGATAACACTGATAACACGATAATTTCTTTGAAGAAACAGAAATCTCTTGTGACAATAAGAATTAGGTTTCTACTTAAACAATAATACTTTGTTATTTGTCATCATAATCCCGCCTGAAAGCTACTTATGGGGCTCGTGGTTTTTTACTATCACATTTTTCCTATACTTACAAAATTGCATTGTGAATGCATAAAAATAATATAAAATCATCATAATAATTATCATTATTTTTAACTTTATTTTTTTATATAATTGCAACGCTTCATTGGCGATCGCCGTCACCAAGGTTTTAGAAGCCGCCTCGCTGCCCATCTTCTTACGCTCTGTTTCTTGTCTCCTCTTGTAGACAAGTCTGTTAAAGAGAGATAAGTAAAGTTCTAGGGTCCAGAATCCATTGACTAAAATTTTATTTTCTTGAGCTGCCATGCTTCGGAATGCAAGTTAAGCCGCATGTCTCGGCTGCATTCGCAGTCGTCTATGTGTAGCTTTAGTAGGTATAGGTATCATATTAGTTTACAAGGCTTGGCGCGTGGTGGATTTACCAGTAGGCTGTGAAGGCTAACTAAAGCCTCTAGCGGCGGATTTTTGCGCAAATTTCGCGCATATAAGTTAAGGCGATAGGCTATTTAGGCGTAACTTTTCAAATGGAATTTTCAGGGTCCATAGTCTAGTATTTTTAGACGGTATCATTAGATTCCCTTGTTGTCACTGCTGAAGTGCATAGAAGTACATAGCAAAACTGCTAAAAGTGGCCGGTTTTGACACATTTCCTTATCTACTTTTACGAATAACTATGAGCGATACCTCCTACAAAAATCCTAGACAATGAACCCTAAAAATCCATGTAAAGTAAAAAATCCTTTTCTATTAGCAACTTATAAAATAAAAACCTCTGATGGCGTCACTTTCGGCAAACGTATCGCCCTAATGTCACCAGCTCACGTAAATAGGTACCTCGTATAATATGAAGAGACCTCAATCCAAAGCTTGGATGAGCTCTCACCAGGCGGCAAATGTGGAAGTCCGCCACTAACTTGGTGGTAGGCGGAACATTGGCGTGTTGATACGTGGTTGATACCCAGTCTAGCCTCACTCTGTCTGACTGCGCTATTATGCATTGCAAAACAAATAGAGAATAAATCAAGATTTAAGCAGCGTTACTTTACTTAGGTTTCAAACGATGAAGGACATCATGATGTGGTTTGCGTCGATTTGAATTCACTAATTTGCAATACATATTATCTAAATAATTAATTTACAATGTAATTTCATTTAAGTACGCTTTTAGTTACAATTACTGGCGCCATCCACCTTTAACACCTGTAAAATATCGAACTGTTTATTTGAACTCGTCAATAAGCTATTTTATGTATATGAGCAATAATTTCGTTGTGGAGATCCTTGGGGGAGGCCTATGCCCAGCAGTGGGCGTCGTACGGCTGAAATGATGATGAAGATGAGCAATAATTCTTCTGTTTATTTTAACTCGTCATTAAACTTAGTACATGAGCAAGTTTATTGTAGTTCGCTGTACTATTATACTGTAAGTCGAGTCGAAACGAAACTACTAACGCCATCTATGAAATTCTGCCTGAACTTCCGCAACACACCGCGTCTATGATTGGCGGGTGATGTGTCGGTCACTTGTCAATTTCCGAGAAAGATAGAGCAACTGACACTAGAAGGAGCGAGGGAGAAAAAACAACAACAAACGGTTTCCATCGATTTGGAGGTTAGCTGCGCATGTCAAGTGCATTCCGATAATAAATGGACTGGAATGTCTTTATGGGGTCTACTCTCTATTCTACGAAGTCCGTCAACACGTATTTTTATGAAACGTTTTTTTCTGGAAAACAATGTTAGGATTATGAAGAGAAAATATCTGGACATAAATGCCTTTTATTTTCGTTCGTAGTATTTCTGCTGTTGTGGCTAGAGATGTAATGTATGGCTGAATAGCGTTCCTAGAAAAGACACTCGCCTGGGTTTTTACTTTCTTTCTATCTTAGGTGTTATTGCTGCTGCCGTTCTAAAAAAAAAAATATTACCTATTCTGTTGCTCATGCAACTTTTCTAAGGTTGGTCGCGGGTATGATCTTCCAAAAACTCTTTCTTAGTCTTTTTATTTAACTACTAGCTGTGCCCGCGACTTCGTTCGCGTGGAATAGTGACTTTCGGCAGCATTTTTATTTTTTTTAGCTAATAAGGTTTTTCGTTTTTTTGTGTATTTATTTTATATATATTAGTTTAGCGCTATGATACATATTAAAACATTTAAAAAAAAATCACATAGCCTTCCGCCCGCGGTTTCGCCCGCCTGAACTACACGACGTTATCTCGAGGGAAAGTTATATTTTCCCGGGATATCAATTAGTCTTTGTCACTCTCTAGCTCCTAAAATATCCACATACTAAAAAAACACGCCGATCCGTTGCTCCGTTTTGACGTGAAAGACGGATATACAAACAATACAAACAGTGTGTCAAAAGAAAGAACTTATCACGCTGAACAACTTCTCTTAAGATGCTATCTCATATAGTTTAACCTGGCTGCTAGGGTTCCACATCAGCTGACCTACCATGAACGGCTTTTACCATGCGATATGATATAGCACGTCATGCTGTCATGCTTACCTACCCCACTAAGGTGGAAGCAATACAGCAAGACGTGCTATATAATATCGCGTGATATAATGATGGTAATGCTAGCCAGGCAGGTGTACCAAGACCTTCAAACTTTGTACGTCAATAGAAAATGCTCATCACATTTAACAATTTCCCATAAGACGGTATTTTTATATCTCTCATAGTTTGGCTGGACTGCTATGGTTCCACATCAGAGTTGCGAACTATAAATAATCAAAATAAATTATAGCTATATGTTGGCAAGGACCAATAGCTGTATAACAAAAAAACTTTCATCAAAATCCGTTCCGTAAACTTTTTTGCCGACGTCATCACACGAAAAAATTCATCCCCTGTTTTCACCTTCTTTAGGGTAGTTTTTTTACAAACTTTGAATGTCGTATTTATTTATCTAATCAAAAGCCTATAAAAAAAATTTGAAGCTTCTAGCTTTAAAAATGACGTAATTTCCAAACAAACTTTCATGCCCTATTTCAACCCCTTACAGCCCTTCGTTCACATAAAAAAGTAGCCTATGTCCTTTCTCAGGCTCTAGACTATCTCTGTACCAATTTTTATTCAAATCGGTTCCGTAGTTTAGGCGTGATTGTGTAACACACAGACAGACAGATTCGCATTTTCGCATTTATAATATAAGTAAGGATGTGTGAAGAGTAATGAAAATTTTTCATTTTTCAATGTTTTTGTTGTTATTTTGAGCATAAATTCACTTTTAGAAAAAGTAGCCTAGAAATAATCTTTTATTTGGCATTACTTATTATTCTATAACAGCTAGAAAACGGCTTATGAATAATTAACTGACAAACAACTTCTGCATTGAACATTTTTTACCTAAAAACAATAAAAATTTAAATATAATTTGAACTTTAAATTCAAAGGTCGAAAGTGCGGGACTTTTTCTATCTTATCTTGGTACTTACTGAACTGTCTGAAGTCGGTGCCAAGCCAAATAGGTATTTAAGGTAAATACGTCGTACGGAATGTTACGTTAGTCCACCCACGCCGGATTATAATTTTTTAAACAATAGTTTATTATTTCACTCAGTATTCTTAATTCGTTCTTATTATTTTTGACTGTTTCCAGATTTTTTTTGAAGGCGTTTATTTTATATTTTTCGATTTTCAGTGTAAATAATTTGAGGATTTACCTCGGTTTCCCTGGGATTCCATTATCCTATCCTCACTTGGTGGAAATGGGATCCCGCCAGAAGTATAATACCTACTCTTTCGAAAAAAATAATTTGTTAATTGGTCCCCAATAGACGAAAAATTCGACGGGCTTACATAGCAAACTAGTCTTAGTCTACGCATTATTCAGTAGAACTCCAAAACTTCTCATCAGTTCTTGATTGAGCTGCATTCACCAATCCTCATTGGGCCCGCGTGGTGGGTTATGGTCCATCCTCCTCATTAACCTATAAGTAAGGCTTGTATCCCAGCCCCAGCAGTGCCAAAAAAATGTCTGATGCGAAACATTTCAAAACCGCGATGTGATCACTATTCCTATTTGATTATTTTGAAGAGTTCCCTTATGTTACGAGTATCTCTGAATTCCAAAGTCCAATGCCAATTAAATTTATATGAGACTACCCAGGTATCCCCTTTCTAACAAAATAATCATCTAAATCGGTTTATAAACAAAAGAGTTATGCCTAAAGATACGTAAAAACTCGTGCAATGGTTACCTAACTAAATTACAGTATTTTCGGGATTACTTGAAAACTACTGAACCATTTCGATATTTCAAAATATGGGACCAATTTGGGAACGGTTGTAAACGTTTGAATCATTTCAATCGGTCCATCCGTCTTCGAGTAATCGGTGGACATACAAAAAAAACATACATACAGATGAACATATGTCGGTTAAAAACGAACACTTGTGATAATGAATGGTCAACTACGCTACACAAATAAATAAAAAATAAACATTATTTTATTATAATAATATAATAACATTAAAAGTTTGGAATAAAAGATACCAGGCTCCCAGAAATGATTTGGGAGTGCGTTGCGCTAAATCGCGCGAAAAGTAGGCCTAAATGCAACGGCTAAATTACCGCGGGGAAACAATAACCTCTTTCTGGTCTTTGGTAGATGGGATACAGATGGGTACACTGGGGATAAAAGTTTTGAATATGCTTATATTCACGTTTTAATTTGGAACGGGGTGGAACCTCCTTTTTTAAGTCGGTTAAAAAATAACACAACATCCTTCAGTCATATCATAACTAAAGATAGCAAAGTAGTCGTATCTTCACTAACATCAGGTCAGGTGTGATGAAAGCTGAGTGACCCCGCAGTCGATAAAAAAAACATAGAGCATCAAACAAACAAAAGACAAGGGACTTTTGCCCGCCGACATAACCTACAAGTCGCTCTGAATTTAACGATAACAAAGGTTATTTTGCCTATGAAGCTACCTAGCGACGCCTGATTCCTCGCTAGACCTTAGCTTCGCTAAACGCGCGAAAGTTGCTCGACCTCACAGATCGCAGGCCGAGCACGCTATAACCACTGCGCCACGGGTTCCTCATATTATATAGCCTAGATAAATGGTTTTGAATTGATTTAATAATAATTAAACAATTAACAGGGGTGCTTACATACGTTACGTTCGTTATATACGTTACGTTACGTTCCCTAAAATATAGTTGAGCGAAGCGATGGCTGGTTCATGCGTCATGCTCGTGAACGGGTGCTGCCAGTGAAAATGGCAGATAAGAGCAGATGCTCTTATCTGCTTGCCTTAAAAGGTGTTTTCTTTTTGTTTTTATTAATTTTATTAAGAACTAGCGGATCCTCGCGGTTTCACCCGCGTGGTACCCGTTCCCGTGGGAATATCGGGATAAAATTTGAATTTGACGACCGATTTGGCGCAGGGGTAATCTACTTGCCTTGTGCGCCAGAGGTCTCGGGTTCGATTCCCGAACAAGACAAATATTTGTGTGCATGAACATGTCTATTTGTCTTGGTCTGGGTGTTTGTATGTATATTAAGTATGTATTTACAAACAAAAAGTATTTAAGTATATATTTATCCGTTATCAAGTTCACGTAGACACAGTTTCTTAAGAAATTAACTACGGGCTTAGATAATTGGTGTGATTGTAAGAAAATATTTATTTATTTATTTAAAATATAGCCTATGTCACTCGGGAAGAATGTAGCTTTCTAATGGTGAATTCATTTTCTAAATCGGTCCAGTAGTTTCGGAGCCTATTCGATGCAAACAAACAAACAAACAATCAAATCGCAACTTTTACTATGGTACCAACATTGAAAACGTGAAAAAAAATCAGTTCCATAGAAAATTTTAAATCAAATATTAATCAAAATGTATGGAACAGCTGATTATGTTTTCGCGATTTCAATGTTGGTGCCATAGTAAAAGTTGTTTGTATGCATGAGTACATTGACCCCTTAAAATTATGTACACTATTTAAGAAGGACCTTATATAGTAGATTTGTCTTTTGCTTTTAAATATTTTCTTTAAGTAGAGTTCCTAAGTAATTGAAAATTATTCACTGCTATGATCATTAGTTCGCCTATACTTACTTAACTGTATTTATCATAACTCATTGTGTAATTGTGATGGAAACTGACCTTAGCCATACCATGTTAAGGTAGTTTTTCAATTTGACGACTCTGTATGAAATAAAACAGGGAGAAAAAACAACCCTTTGAGTTTCTTGCCGGTTCTTCTCCTAGGTCTCCCGCTGTAGGGTTTGCGAACCGATGGCGTAGCTTCTATGACGTTCACAAGTATAATACTGTAAATAACAATCTAAATTGAATAAACAAATTTGACTTTAATTTGACTTTGACTTTGACATCTTAGCTAGAACTTTAGAAGGTTTTGTGTGGAATTATTTGCTAATAGTAGAGTTTGTCAAGCTCTATTGATCCTGTAAGATATTAGTGCTCTTTTAATTATTACTAACACAAGCCAAAACTTGACGTATTCGTAAATGTATGTCGTAATGACGAATTCAAGGTCGTCACCCAATCCTCATAAATACAATAAATTCAGAAATAGCTGAACTATGTATTTAGTACCTCGTCACACCAACTATAACGTTCGCTCTGTAAACTCCTTCCCTTTTACATGAACGCAGTTATCAACGTGACATGGTTCCAAAATGTTTCGTCTGATCGTATCAAAACGTTCCGAGGCCCCCCGTTCAATTAGCGTGTGCGTTCAGTTCCTGCCGATAGTAGGTACAATGTAAAGATAGGTCACGTAACGCGAATCCACACTGCATTGTAATACAACCCACACAATCACAACAGCTGATAGTCTTATCCATACAATTCTAACCATCCCTTTTCCACTCAAAGATACTACATAAAACTATCCCCCTCAGTCGTTCCCAAACAGCCTATACCAAACTGTTGAATGAACGCCACTCTTTTGTTTTTGAATTCTACCTATAAGAAACATAGAGTTGACTTTAGCTTGAATGGGAAAGAAAAGCTTTATTTTCGTTGAGTTAAATCCCTTTGTGTGGGTGTTTAATTGACAAACACAAGCTTAAGTGTGACTGTTACTAAGTGGTAAAGTCGAACAGACTGTTATTTCCGGGTGTTTCTATCCTAGTCTTTTACTGGATGAAGGAAAGGGAGGTTGGAAAATTCAGGCGAGTTAGAAGTGATTTTTTCGTGAGTTTTAATGGTAGCGTGACATCTCAGTAGGTGGAAACAGCGATCGATTGGAGAAAGGGGCTGTACATGAGAATGTATTTCCACGGACTCGCGGTCATTGGTCTGAAAGTTTTCTTCAAATGTGTAAATATTATATCTGCAGCTTACAGACAGTTTATAGTGCTTTTACACAAATAAACCAAACTCAAACTGAATTAAAATTATTCGACAATAAAATTATAAAAAAAACTTTATTGTAATTACTTATCTGAATCTTCAGGTTTGCTTTTCATCCGTCATGGTAGGATTTTTCATAATATTTTTCTGGCAGTCTATGGCTATCTACGAGTAGTACTTAGATCTGTTTATTATTTGTGCTTGCCCGGCAGCTTGTGTAGCGGTGCGTACCTATAGTATGTTTGTTTATAAGAACAGGCTATATAGCCCAGTGAGTAGAGGGTTTTTAGCTTACAAGTGGTCCGGTAGTTTTGAATTTTTGATATGTTGTCTAGGATGGTTAGTAAGTATTAAAAATGTAAAATGCTCAATTTCTCACCTTCCGCCCCCGCCGCCATATAGAAAAAATCGACAACTTCTTCAGGTTTTCGCTTAAATCTTCGTTTAGGTGCATTTGAGCCAAAAAAGAGTCTTCGCAATGTTGTAGAGTTTTAAATTTTCTATAATTAACGTTTTAAATTTTGTTATTAGGACAGATAGTTACGAAGATATGCACAATTAAAAAAATGGTTTTCCAGAAAATTGTCAAACTTTTAAAGAACAAGGTACAAAATGGGCCTAAAGTCGTAGCACTTTGAAACCTAATTTAATATATACTAGTGAATAATTACAACCTTTTATTATATTGCGACGAAGTTCAGTTGTAAAAAATTTTAAAGTTACAGTAGTTCAAAAAGTCTTGAAATGAGCTAAAAATTTTCGCTTATATCTTCGTTTAGATGCATTTTAGCCTGATTTTTTTTGTTACAATGTTATAGAGAATTAAATTTGCTATTTATAATTTTTTAAATTTTGTTTCTAGGACAGACAGTCACGGAGATATGCACTTTTAAAAAATGAAAAAATCTCATTTTATGGACATTTGTCAAAGTCCTATGGTGCCCGAAAAGTGCATATCTCCGTAACTATCTGTTCTAGAAACAAAATTTAAAACATTATTAATAGGAAATATAATTCTCTAGAACATTGTAAATAATCTTTTCTAAGGCTTCAAAGTGCTACGACACTGGGCCCATTTTGCACTTTGTTCTTAAGAAGGTTGAGAAATTTCTGGAAAATCAGTTTTTAAAAAGTGCATATATTATCTCCGTAACTATCTGTCTTAGAAACAAAATTTAAAACCTTAATTATAGCAAATTTAATTCTCTACAACATTATGGACAATATTTTCTGGCTCAAATGCACCTAAAGATATAAGCGAAAATCTGAAGAAATTGCCGACTTTTTCAATATGGCGGCGGGGGCGGAGGGCGAGGAATTGTGCATTTTGCATTTTAAATACTCACTAACCATCCTAGTAAACATTTCAAAAATTCAGAACTACCGGACCACTTGTAAGATAACCCCCCTTATTTACTCTCTATTTACTGGGTTAAGGCTTCCACACACCAGATGCGTGAGCAACACGATGCGTTGCATCTGCAGCACGCTGCGGCATAAAAATTCACACCGGCATCTGCGTCGCATACGCATCGCAGTGCATCTGCGACGCGCCGTATGTCAGCGACGCCGTGTGTTGCTTTCGGTTCGTGGTTGACATTTTCTTTCAATTCGTAATTCCCTTCCAATTTTATCCCACAAAAGAGAGTTTTTATCTTGTGGATCTTATATACATTTGTGTCTGCGTACTACATTAATTGATTTTTCGCGTACCTATTTCAAAATTTACGATGACAATTTGTAAATATTGACAACTGACGTGCTGCAGTCAGCGTCGCAGCTGCACGCAGACGCATACGTCACCGCGGTGTGTCCTCAATCAGGAAATCCTGTAGAATACAACGTCACAATCCCGGAGCTCGTGTGCGGCGTTGCCGTTCCGCTGTTGCTCGGCCGTTTCTTGGTTGGTGTGAACCTACGCGTACAAATTCATATATTACAACTCATGACGCACGCAGACGCAATGCAGCACGTCTGCGTGTGTGTGTGTGTGGCAGCCTTTATAGTAAAGTACGGTCGCACTTTTTTTTGACAGTCAATTTGGAAGCGGAACTACGTGGATAGAGCTCATAAATCGTTGACTTGTAAAATTTACACGCTTAATATTTAATTAGTATTACCTACTTATTTATAACTTTATTTTTTGCTGTTAAAGAAAAAAACTGACGTGTGCGAAGTTTTTCACGTATCAACATTATCACATTTTCAGACTTTTCTCATATTGTGATAAAATAAATATACATTATGTAGCTTTATACAATTCACAATAGTTAAAGGACTTCCGTCAAGTGACGCCTGATTCAATCAAAAACTTTTCTCATATTTTTATACAATGGTTTTTATATATATTTATATTGGTTGGTGCTAGGACTTGTTTAAGTCCACCTGGCAAACAAACACCATCTTATCTAAATCAGACGTCTGACGTGATGTTTTCAGCATTGTTGTGTTCCGGCAGTTTGAGATAAGGATAGCAAGTTTCTCAGTAGTTGAGAATTCTGGGAGCAGCGCGCTTCCACCTTCAGCCTTACCTTCACTTAACATCAGGTGCGATGAAGGCTAAGTGTTACCGCGTTTTGTATAAAAAATAATATTGTCTCGGAAATCTTGGAAATTGTTATCTCATGTGCACCGTTTTCCTCACTCACACACAGCGCTAACCCCACACACACTGACACCTAAAGCACCGTACACAAGGGAATTGCTTTTACAGTAGTGAACAGTGCACACAGTGGCATGAAAACCGCGCCATTTTCAACCTTACAGCCCGTTCCTGTCCTACATTTACCGATCCGAAAGATAACCTCAAAATTCGAGTTTTTGACCCGCACAGATCATGTTAACGGGTGTTGACCAGTTTCTAGGTGTTTTTCATAGTTACCAACTGTTATTTAACGTTACTAAACGTATGTAGTGATTTGTTAATGTTAATTTTGTGGCTGTAGTGTGTTTGTTCCGTTTTTCGGCAAGTTCTCGCTTGGAAACAGGACTCGGAAATGTTTCTAGGATGTCGTGTGTGATATGCAGTGTTAAACGATTATGATAATGTTTTGTTTTAAGTGGAAGTAGTGCAGATAAAAGGATTTGGAAATAAACATGAGCGTAAGTATTTTAAATTAAGGATAATACTAATTAGCAGTGACTTAAATAAAAACTTTAAAAGTTTTCAATTAAAGTTTAATTTATCTTCCAGTTTAATAACTTTCTTATAAATCGCTGACTTTATTAAGTAATGAAAAGTGATTGTTATGATGGGTCGTTCGATTATCATCTCTAATGCAAAGAGATAAGGGCGTAGATATCACAAAAATAGTAAAGTTTAAGAAAATACCTGGGCTTTTCTCTGCAATTTTTTTATGATAAAGGATAATTAAACGTTATGGGGATTCAGTAATGACTTCATTTAATATTGCGAAACGGTATTTTGATATTTTTTTCTAGCCGTTTTTGGTTGTTATTTTCGTGAATATTACTTTTTTATTAGTTAACTATAAGTAGGTACTTACCTATTATTGTTTTAACTTGACATCATGTATTATTAAACCAATAATACCTTTATTTTTTATCTGTTAATTAATATTAAATGTAGTGGGTGTGACTCTTCGACAATGTGTGACTGCATTGTAAAGGAAAGGACCACCGTAAAAATTAGACCGAATTAGTGAAACATAAATCTATTATATTTAATTAAATTATTTTGCTTTCAATTCATCACATATCTATGTATAATTCAACTTGCATTATATACTTACTTAATTATATGTTGAACTATGTGGCCCATTTTAAAAATCAACATTAGTTAGAACATACAATGTGAATTTAAAGCGTTCAGTTTTGATGAGAGAAACGTAACATAAACTAATGTTTTATCAATTGACCATTTTTGTAAATATTTGATTTACTATGGTGAATTTGAAAAGATCTAGTCTAGAAACGAAACATTATTTAAGTAGGTTGAATATAATTTGAGATAATGCCCTAAACTAAAAAAAAGCAAAAAAAAACCCAAAAAAAAAACTTGTTAAAACAGTTTGAACTGTTTGTTTTATAGAATTTAAAAAAAATCCTTCCTTGGGTTGTACATTGATACAAATTAGCCTATGTCTCCAGCTCCCAAACTATCCCCATACCAAAAACACGTCGTCGATCCGTCGTCGTCGCTTCGTTTTGACGCGAAAGACGGACAAATAAACAAACACACTTTCACATTTATAATATTAGTATGGATTGCATATAGCAACAGAAGGCGGATTAAATGCACTATGCCTAACATTCTCTACCAGTCAACCGGAAAGGGTTATGAATGAGTTTGAACCACACTCAATATTTTATGTTTAATTCACAACGATTTAGCACTTGGCCTTCATCACACCTGATGTTAAGTGGTGATACGGCTGAAGGTGTAAGCACACTACTCCCGGAATCTTCAATCACTGAGGAACTGGCTATCTTATCTGTAACTGCCGGAACAAGCCAAGCGGACTTAGTACAATTCCACCACCAACCAAACCGAATATAATATGTACCCTCTGGAACTCTAGCCGCCTTATTACAAAACGTGGACTAAAGTTAGACCTGGTTTAAAATTCATGCTAATTCTGTCTTTCATTTGGAAAATGAAAGTGACAGCACCAGCTTAGTACCAGTTTTAAACCAGGACTATTTTAGTCCACGTTTTGTAATAAGGGGGCTTGAGATTGAAATCGGTAGAGTGAACCACTAGACTAGCAGAGGCGGTTAAAATGTGGTTAAAATAATTAAATTACCTAATTTAATAAATTAAATTTGATTTGATATTTTAAAATACTTACATTTCATCCATTAAAACAGATGGATATAGGTAGGACAATCCCTAATCGTGTCCTCTACTAATTTGACAGACAACGGAACCATAGATATGTGTATAAAAGAAAAATCGGCCAAGTGCGAGTCGGACTCGCCCATGAAGGGTTCCGTACCCTCATAACGGACCGATTACATACACCTAGTAAAAATACCAATATTATTTTTCGTCAGAAAAAACTAACTTTGTTTTTCATAGTGTTCGTATGAATTACAAAGTTAAGTATATTTGCGGTTTTCGAAAATGTGTTATATCTCAAACACTTGTAAAGCCTACTTAGCTGTTATAGTTTTCCTTTTAACTTCGTCATACATACAACTATCGTGAATTTTTTCACATATTCATAACTCAAACAAAATTTTACATTTTAAAGCTTAATAATTCACAAACGGATGCCTCAATCAAAGAACTGGTTACACTAACCCTCAATATTTTTAAAATTGCTATCCAATGACATCCCACACTATGGGGTAGACAAGAAAAAAAATTACATCCCTACTTCACGTGTAACATCCCTACTTCACGTGTAGGGGAGGTAACATAAATTTTTTTTTTCAAAAATTTTCTTGACCACTTTGTCGGTTAGATTAATATGTATATTCAAGGCAATTTACAGCTTTGTAGTACTAAGTGTCTATAATATGAGCTAGGCTGGGGACAGATAGACGGATAGACTGAGATGGCGAAACTATAACCCCCTTATTACAAAACGTGGACTAAAATAGTCCTGGTTTGAAACTGGTACTAAACTGGTGCTGTCACTTTCATTTTCCAAATGAAAGACATAATTAGCATGAATTTTAAACCAGGTCTAACTTTAGTCCACGTTTTGTAATAAGGGGGTGGGTTCCTTGTTGACACGGAACCCAGGCGCTACTCGGCGCTACTCGGAAAAAGTATGGACTTTTTGATATAAAACTATAGGACGGTTAGTGTTGTTATAAATCTGGTAATAAGATATATATTTCTTCATACCTTTATCTAGAATCGTATAGTTTCGAAAACACGATTTTAAGGTTTTGCATCGACCCTTTTTCTTTTCGAAAATACCTCTAAAAAATACGAAATATCAAGATTATTCTTAAATGGGGTTACATATACTATTGAAAATTGGTTTAGTTAGTGGACACCAATAATGTTTAGGATCGTATAGAAGCATTTTTTTTAAATCGCTTTAGTTTTTTTAATACGAACTGATTTTGTGTTTTTTTTTGCGTAATCTGCAAAATCGGTCTCGCTCCCGCGCGCGTCGTTTTCTCATTGCTATCTCGCTTTAGCATATTTTTTCCGAGTATCGCCTTAAAAATAGGTACATTCACATCGCTGAAACCAATTAAGAAAGGGACCGGACGGACCTCTTTTTCGCCTACCTGCGCTCCCAATGCGGCCTTCAACTGAAGGAATTGAATTTAGACGCTTTTCCTCGGTCCCTGGCGCCATTAAAATAGCCAACACAAGTACCCCTTTGTGGCCACTTTAAGGACTTTTTCACTTTTAAGCACTGGTCTTAGGTTAAACCACAAAATATATCATAAATTATAGAGAATTTATCTACCTTTAAGGGTACATTTTTTAAATTTAAACAAGTTAAATAGTTTTTTGTATGTAACACAAAATGTGTGAGAGGTGCCAATATTGATAGTCAAACTTTTGTAAGTACATATAGCGAAAAATCAAAACCAAACCCAGGTTTAATCAATATATTGTTACTCTAATGAGCTAGAAAGCAACAATTTAATTTTAAAAACAAATGTTTATAATTTGATTTCATCCATAGCAAATATCTTAAAATTTTCATACAAAAAGTTAAGCAGAAAATGGCGCATATTAAAAAAAATCGTACGACATAAGGAATTCTAACGATTGTTATTATTAGCATTATTAAAATTTATATAGAAAATCAGCCAAATCCGTTCGGCCGTGATTTAGCAACAAACATCCAAACATCGAAACTTTCACATTTATAATTTTATATTAAAGTAGGATAATTTATTTGCCCCTAGAAACCAGTCACCAAATTTATCTTTTATTTTAGTACCATAAGTTTCAATATCAGAAACGTAGGCGGTACTCACTCTGAATTTATAACCCTGGTACGACAAGGTCGCCAAGTTAATAATAGAGCAGGGCCTTTACGAGCATACTAATATTAAATATTAATAGTAAATCAATCAGAAAAAAAACAAACAGCATGAAATAATATTGTGACTATGTATTCGAGACATCATTGATTTTAAGTTAGTCGCTAGGAAATGAAACTTTACATAGGTATCGGTTAAAAGAAAATGGGATGTAGCAGAGATAAGAATGCTGAGATGGATGTGTGGAATAAGTAGGTAACGATAATGGATCAAATTTGAAATGAGTATGCGAAAGGAAGTTTGAATGTGGCACCAGTGGCAAAAAAGTTTAAAGGAAACTGTTAGGCTTGGTTGGTTAATAGAAAGGCGATGAATGTGGGTGGATGGATGGAAAGTGAGACCGCTGAAAAAATGGATAGCTTGAGTTAAAAGTTGATGAATGTGGAGATGACGGGTGACAGAGTGAAGTAGAGAATACAAGGGCGTCGGTCGCCAGCCAGGGGGCGGGGCAAGTAATACTCTGGAAAACGAAGCATGTAAGAAAACTATGAATTTTAGTTAATTTTCCAGGGCTGACAAATAATTCAAGTAGCCAATAATATGTATAGCTCTATAATGTGACTTGAAGTGAAGGAATTCCTTTGAAGTGAGTGAAATGTACCTACCTAATACACTGTAGTTTTCGATGTAACTCCATAAATTAACTAGGTACTTATACCGTTTGATATGAGAATCAAAGGTAAAGTGCGGGATTCGAGGAAAATGGGGAATGTTTCGAAAAGGTTATCTCATGTCAGAAACACAATAATGGCCAAAAATGTTTGCTGGGACATTGACATACCTGCCGTCTCATCCTACTAATATTATTTAAATGCGAAAGTTTGTGAGTATGGACGTTTGTTACTCTGTTACGCAAAAACTACTTAACAGATTTGCTTGAAATTTGGCACACAGATAGTAGATAGCCTGGATTAAACAAAGGATACTTTTTATTCCGCTATTCCCACGGGATCGGGAACGCGTGTAAAACCACGGGTTGCCGCTAGTATGACATAATGTTTCCTTTGAGTAAAATCTGCTCTTAATTATTTCAAGTAAGTACTTTCCATCCAGGCATCATGAAATAATTCCACCCTGTATAGTTAAAGTATCATAGTCATGTTGTACCTACCAACGTTACATAATATAACCTACTGTATCAGGGCGTCTGAATTCGAGAGCAGATTCCCGACAATACACAATTCATCGTATTGACAGTTGCGTGGGTTTATCGGGATGACCTCGTTTGTGAACATTTGTGTTTGAATCAGACCAAATAACACAATGTCAAATGAAAAAGAGCAACGAATCTCTTTTGAAATTTACCCTTACATTAGGGTACCTCTCCACCAGAGATGAGCTTATTTATGCTATCGGAAAAAGTATGGATATTTTGTTGTTACAAATCTGGTAATAATGTAATAAGAATTTTTGGTGGTATAGAGAAATTGGGGTACCCGTTAGAGAATTTGGGGGACCCGTTAGAATCTCACTGGAATCAACCCTAGTAAGTTGTTCTCGACTCGGCTAACTCAAACTACACTTAGGGTCGTAGGTAGGCGTAGCTCAGACATCTGGGGTTATAATTAACCTTGGGCGCCGTTGATATTAATCACAAATGCAAGTTACTAAAATTATTAAACTTGTAAATAGAAGTGCTGAAATATCTAAAAATGTATTTAAAAAACCCCAGATCGAAACAAAGTGAACTCAATGAAAACTCAGGCTTGATGCATTATTAAACATTTAATCGGTGCAGATACAATTAGTACACAACCAATATAATGGTATTAATGGTAATAAAATAAATTATAATTACTTAACTAGGATACGACACATAATTGTCGTTTTACTTAAAATGTTATATGTGTAACATCACTCTTATCAGTGGTATGATACCTTTATTAAGGGGATAGCCCAAGGCCCCGACGGACCCACTCAACGGTAAAGTGGCTAGCCGCAGGCGAACCAGTCCGGAGCGGTCACCTCCAGCTAGGCACTCTCACAGGTAAATGAGACCCGTCGTGTCCGTGGTATATCCCATACAAATACACACAACACATTCTCATTACACATATATATAAATGTCTCTAAGTTGAGTTAAAATAAACTAGGGGTAATACATGCGGCAAAGGTAGATGAACACTGCCATACGAACATGAACCGGTTATATATTTGGCATTTATGTTAAAAAATTGGACAGCGGCATGGCTTAACAATACTTTAGGATTCCGCGGGTTACCTCAAGAAGTCCCTGAGTTTTGCTGAATTGGCAAATCAGGTCAACAAATTTGAAACACCCAATGACCATTACATTCTGGATAAACGAGCGGGTTGGCCGTCAACCTCACACGGCGCACATAATATTCCACGTCACGGCCGGGGACAATTGGATCTCCCTGCTACAGGTGGGGTATGGAGCCCTAAACGGGCATAAATTTACGTGACATTAATCGCCATAAGGTCAGCGCCATGGTTAACCATCCCGCGTGCAAACCTCGCACAAAGGCGCATTCACCTGAAGAACTCCATCGCGATAAAATTAATTACAGATCTCCGATTGCAATTACATTTTGGAAGATCAAGCAAAGTGCCACACAAGCGATGACCAAATCACTTTCGCCGGCGTGTTCCGTCTCACGACTCGTGCCAAAACACAAGTCCGTCGCTTCTAAAAAGACGAAATCTCTTTGGCAGAACGCAACAAAGATAAAACATTAAAACGAAATTGGCCATCAAATTAGCTATGATCAAGCTAATACAAAGATAACAAAAATACTTCACATGAATTTAGAAGCTCCGCATTTATTAAAATGTTTTCTAATAATAAAAGAAAATTACAAGTTCGACCAGGCATCTCTGTTCTCGCCAGACGGAACTCTGGTCTGTGCGGGTCAATGCAACTGTCAACCGCCCGCCAAACGTCAACTGTCATTGTCACACGTCAGACAGCTATCAAGTGACGTTATGAAAACAAAACAACCCCGTCAACATAATTCTATTGGAGAGATGTTTGCACTTTAATCAAAGTGAAGTGAATAAATTAGAGCTCAAAATCAATCAATACGGAAAGGATTCTGTGACAATTAGTGTGTATAAACAAGGATCGCTATGCGAAACCAGGCGAAAAGGTAAAACTTCCATTCTCAAAAAATACGGTGTTACAGTACCGTCTTCGCTGGGAAAGAAAATTTTTATTCAAAATGAACATTTTGAATAAAATTTTTCGTCGAGAGAAGCGACAAAATCTAATATTACTACATGCCCTAAACCAAACAAATCTTACTTCTATTTGTTGCCAGGCATCAGCCACCTCAGGACTCCAAAACTTGAATAACAAAGTTTGAGTCTATCCAGGGGACATTAAATAACTCGCACGAGTTCATGCGAACAAAGGGGAGCACCATCTCGGCAACTACAATCCCATGGAGGAGAGAGCTCAACCCGAGCTCAACCCTAAACTGGTACCAAACACCTAGTTGGCCAAACAATAACAAAAAGAAATTTACTATAACGAAAGAAATCAACTCAATTCCCTGTTTACATATATTTCAGTCTCATGAAACAATTACAGGTTTATTATAACAAAATATATATGCATTTAGCGCTGGCTAATTGCTTTTAATTTTAATTAAATTATATTAATCTATTTAATGGGATATTTAATTTGATACACCTTGTTAACATATTTCAGTTTTCAGAAATAGTAACAGGTTTAAATGAATTAATCAATGCAATTCTAAAAAAAAAATGATCGTATTGGTAAATTGTATTTAATTTAATATATATGTGTAATTCACCTGAACAACTAAAGGGGGTGTATTACTAAGCGAGTAAGTGAGGTGACGACTAAGGTGAGGAGTGGAACATCCATAAATTCTTTTAACACCTAAAAACAATCAACAGCACACCATTACGACAATCTTAAGACTTGCGTAATACAAATGTTACCATCCTTGGCATCCTTTGGGGTCTACCCAAATGCAGCAAGGCCTACGGATGTAACACAA
This sequence comes from Crambus lathoniellus, assembly GCA_949710035.1. Classification (NCBI taxonomy): domain Eukaryota; kingdom Metazoa; phylum Arthropoda; class Insecta; order Lepidoptera; family Crambidae; genus Crambus; species Crambus lathoniellus. Next base: position 9,601,483 of record OX453301.1, on the reverse strand, counting down.
AAGAAAAAAAACAATAAAACTAACAGGCAGCTACTTAATAACCTAATCATGCTTCTAACCTAAAAACACTGTGCACAAGGTAACACAATGGCAGACTCGAGATCCAGAAATACTCTGAAGATACTTCAAGCGCCTTCATTGTGACCCCGCACAACAACACCTCGGACGTCAAACGAACCAAGAGGCTCCCCATCCCTACTCTCCAAAGAAGTCACCACGTTACCCGATCGCATATCCCTCACACAATTTACAAATTTGGGAGGTAATTTAGCAGAAAAACATTCGGGTAAACCGAAGGCGTGATTATCAGGATGGACAGTACCAGTCTGGCCGTCAAAATGTCGATCCGAGTTAAAAGTCAAATCCAGTACTGTATCCGAGACACTATTAATTTCACGAGCCCTAACAGAATCAACAGAGGGAACACTCGCTAAAACATCAGGGGCGAGGTTAAAAGACCTCCAAAAGTTGATTCCAAAATGGACCGGAAGAGTAATCTTCGGTTGAACATAAAACTTTATTATTTTAGTTTCATTTTTAAAATCAATGGGAACATCCATATAATGTCGACAAAAATACTCGGAGCCATTAGCAACTTTAATATATCGAGGTTTATTAAAAGCTCTCAATGGTATTCCAAGTTTAACCAAACGTTCATGGGCATTATTACCGAGCAAAGAGCAACCCGCACCACTATCAAGTAATCCACTGACGGGAACACCATAGACCTTAACAACAACAAATGGTCTATCGTCTCCCAAACTAGGCTCAAAAGGGGTCTCTCTGCTAATATTATTCAGAGAAACTAAACCACCTAGTTTATTTTGCCGTTTACAATCCGGACAATCAGTGGATTTAAAATCAGGCTTACCGCATTTAAAACATAATAGCGGCCGAGGAGCCTTACAAAAATAAGTGGGGTGCTCATTGTTTTTGCATATAAAACAGTATGAAGAGCCCCTCGAACTGGAGTTCTGAACAGACGAAACCGGAAGCTTCTTATCAAAATTATTATTATTCACTTCCGTATTATTAAATTTAGTCGTCGGTTTATAAACAAAATCCGGAGCAACAACAAGTTTATGAAAAGAAGGTTCTGAAAACCCTTCCCTCTGAATGTTACCCAATTCAATCCGTTTCCCTACTTCCTTCAGGTGGTCAATAGATTTAACGTCGATCAGCAACAATTCGCGGTTGTACTCAGGCCGTATATTACGCAACACAATCTTTAGTTTCTCCGCGTCCGATAATTCGAAACTTAAACGCGACATCATTCCCAAAATGGTGGATAAAAATACTATTAAAGACTCGTGCTGAGCCTGAGTGCGTGACCCAATCTCCTCCAGAAGTCGATCATCAAAATCAGGAAGATCAAAATCGGATTTTAACGCCGAAACCAACTCGTCATAACAATGGAACTTGCACTTACTTGCTCGATACCAATAAAGAGCAGGGCCCTCGATCAAATCAGGAAACCCGGTGAACACATCCTCCTTAGGTATACTCCTAGCAACGCACAGCTCCTCCAATCTAGACAAGAAAGCACGAACACACGTAAAACCGTTAAATTTTAAATTGAGGGAACACAAGTTATAAGATTTCTCCGGTTTATAAATCACCGTTCGAACATAAGAGCGGGGAGGGCTATCCTCAGTTTCAGATTCCGAAGAATCGTCATTTAATGTGATGTAATTAATAAGCTTCCCCTGTAACATAAAAAGTTCCTCCGGAGGATTAGCAATTCTAGCGATCCTCGAAAGAATATAATGAGCGCGTCCAATAAGGCGTGAACATGTAGCATCCGTAATATCATCATCACTAAAGGAATGAATAAGCAAATGAGCCTTAAACTTGAGAATCGAAACTTCCGAATCTTCACCGTCAAGAGAAACCGCCGTAGAAGGAATTCTCAAGGTACCCCTACGAACTAATTTCCAGGTATTTCTCAAAAGTTTCCGCAAATGATCCACACTGCTATTCTCATCAAAAGAGACTCGAAATATTGATAACTCGTGTTCAAGTTCATCCTTTAGCAAGAAATTAACGTTACAATTAAGTTCAGCCATATTGGCTACAAATTAATTAATTAACATAATTTAAAAATTGTTAAAATACTCAAAATACCTAAATGGACCTTAAGTATAGATAACTCATGATAAAGTTTCACTTTAATCAAAAAATTACCGTTACAATAATATTCAGTCATTATGGCTGAAAATTAATTAATTAAAATAATTTAAAAATATCAAAATAAATGCACCGAGCATTGAATTCACTTTTCTGAGCCACACGTTGGGAACGCCACTGTAATAAGAATTTTTGGTGGTATAGAGAAATTGGGGTACCCGTTAGAGAATTTGGGGGACCCGTTAGAATCTCACTGGAATCAACCCTAGTAAGTTGTTCTCGACTCGGCTAACTCAAACTACACTTAGGGTCGTAGGTAGGCGTAGCTCAGACATCTGGGGTTATAATTAACCTTGGGCGCCGTTGATATTAATCACAAATGCAAGTTACTAAAATTATTAAACTTGTAAATAGAAGTGCTGAAATATCTAAAAATGTATTTAAAAAACCCCAGATCGAAACAAAGTGAACTCAATGAAAACTCAGGCTTGATGCATTATTAAACATTTAATCGGTGCAGATACAATTAGTACACAACCAATATAATGGTATTAATGGTAATAAAATAAATTATAATTACTTAACTAGGATACGACACATAATTGTCGTTTTACTTAAAATGTTATATGTGTAACATCACTCTTATCAGTGGTATGATACCTTTATTAAGGGGATAGCCCAAGGCCCCGACGGACCCACTCAACGGTAAAGTGGCTAGCCGCAGGCGAACCAGTCCGGAGCGGTCACCTCCAGCTAGGCACTCTCACAGGTAAATGAGACCCGTCGTGTCCGTGGTATATCCCATACAAATACACACAACACATTCTCATTACACATATATATAAATGTCTCTAAGTTGAGTTAAAATAAACTAGGGGTAATACATGCGGCAAAGGTAGATGAACACTGCCATACGAACATGAATCGGTTATATATTTGGCATTTATGTTAAAAAATTGGACAGCGGCATGGCTTAACAATACTTTAGGATTCCGCGGGTTACCTCAAGAAGTCCCTGAGTTTTGCTGAATTGGCAAATCAGGTCAACAAATTTGAAACACCCAATGACCATTACATTCTGGATAAACGAGCGGGTTGGCCGTCAACCTCACACGGCGCACATAATATTCCACGTCACGGCCGGGGACAATTGGATCTCCCTGCTACAGGTGGGGTATGGAGCCCTAAACGGGCATAAATTTACGTGACATTAATCGCCATAAGGTCAGCGCCATGGTTAACCATCCCGCGTGCAAACCTCGCACAAAGGCGCATTCACCTGAAGAACTCCATCGCGATAAAATTAATTACAGATCTCCGATTGCAATTACATTTTGGAAGATCAAGCAAAGTGCCACACAAGCGATGACCAAATCACTTTCGCCGGCGTGTTCCGTCTCACGACTCGTGCCAAAACACAAGTCCGTCGCTTCTAAAAAGACGAAATCTCTTTGGCAGAACGCAACAAAGATAAAACATTAAAACGAAATTGGCCATCAAATTAGCTATGATCAAGCTAATACAAAGATAACAAAAATACTTCACATGAATTTAGAAGCTCCGCATTTATTAAAATGTTTTCTAATAATAAAAGAAAATTACAAGTTCGACCAGGCATCTCTGTTCTCGCCAGACGGAACTCTGGTCTGTGCGGGTCAATGCAACTGTCAACCGCCCGCCAAACGTCAACTGTCATTGTCACACGTCAGACAGCTATCAAGTGACGTTATGAAAACAAAACAACCCCGTCAACATAATTCTATTGGAGAGATGTTTGCACTTTAATCAAAGTGAAGTGAATAAATTAGAGCTCAAAATCAATCAATACGGAAAGGATTCTGTGACAATTAGTGTGTATAAACAAGGATCGCTATGCGAAACCAGGCGAAAAGGTAAAACTTCCATTCTCAAAAAATACGGTGTTACAATAAGATACATATTTCCTCATACCTTTATCTAGATTCGTAAAGATTCAGAAACACGATTATATGATTTTGCCTCGACACTTTTTCTTTTCGTAAAGACCCCTAAAAATACGATTATTCAAGTTTATTCTCAAATGGGGTTACATATACTATTGGAAATTGAATTATGTATGTAGTGGATACCAATAATATTTAGGATCGTATAGACTATCTTTTTTTTAATCGCTATAGTTTTTTACTACGAAGTGGTTACGTGTTTTTTTTTGCCTAATCTGCAAAATCGGTCTCGCTCCTGCGCGCATCCTTTTCTCAGTGCTATCTCGCTTCAGTCGTGTAGCGCCTTAAACAACTTTCGCTATGGTCGGTCACGGAATAAGTGAACAACAAAATTGGTTATCTCGACCTCCTCCAACTAACGTTGAACACTGTAAACGCAGACGGCACCACAGGAACCAACGAGTTTTCAGTCGTTATCCAACATTGTAGGGTAACGACCCGGACCGGTACCGAAAATTGTGATAGAATAAAAACACCAGCAGCCCTAAAATTCCGCCTGAAAGCTGCTTGCAGGACACATGGTAATTTTCACTCAATTTTTTTTATGGATGGACAAGTGTTTAGGATGCTATTGTTGACGTTTGAAATCTACATAGCTTACTCGTTACTGGAAAAGCAGCCTTTATGATTGTGATGACAAATGAGCAATAGCAATGAGACTCTTTTGAAATTCGCTGAACATTAGGTAGCATTGAAGAACTTTTAATGAAGCCGTTTCTTTTTTTACGTTGTATTGATTTTGTTTACGATACTTAATGGTATGTTGGTTTTCGATGGCTTTTTGACTAGAGAAATGATAGGAATACTGTGTCTTATAACATCCAAGATAGGATAGGAATAATATTATATCCACCCGGGTAGATTTTATCTAAAATTTCATTTTTAGTAAAAAAATCATTGTGAACGATGCAAAAAGGTAAAACTAGGCAATTTCCAAAATATTGAAAATTTACAGGAGGTACAAAAATTTGTAAATAAAATGGTATAAAAATATAATTTGAAAAAAATATAGATTTACGAGGTTTGTCACTTTGGCCGACAACTTTTTTACCAAAGAATTATTTTCAAAAATGTTTAATTACCTAAATTGCTTTATAAACTCTAATTCTGCTAAACACTCAATCTAATACATACATTAAGAGGAATCAATAGAATCGAATAGGTTCAATTAGTGATGTGACGCTGGGGGGTCGCTTGTAGGACTTGTCGCAGGACATGGCGAAAAGCGGAGCGGAAGCGTTTAGCGATATTTTGCCTGGTACTATGAATCCTACTAATATTATAAATGCGAAAGTTTGTGAGTATGGATGTATGGATGTCTGGATGTATGGATGTTTGTTACTATTTCACGCAAAAACTAGGTACTGAACGGATCCGGATGAAATTTGCAACAGAGATAAATTAAATCCTGGAACAACATAAGACTTATATCCCGATATTCCCATTGGAACGGTAACCATGCGGGTGAAACCGCGGGTGGCCGCTAGTAGTTAATACATCAGAAGTTAACATAGAACTTGTTCACATTAAAGCGTTCCGAAACAAAACAAAATACGAAGGCAAACTTCGCCACCGTTTCGAAAACCGTTAGAAAACGGGCGGCATTAAAGCCAGAAGACCTCGGTTCAAATCCAGTCATGTTTTTTCCTTTTTTTTCTGTCAAATTCCTTTATTTGTGATAAAGTCTAGGGTGCCCTTCTGCCGGCACTCCCGGAGTGCAACCCGTTGTTTTTTATTAGTTCCAAAAGTGACCACCGCGTCGGATAAGTTTGTAGCACTCTACTCAACCTAACTACTATATACCGTTATCTTTACCGTATCTATAAGATCAGTATTAGCCGATTCAGCCTATAGGTTACTGAACTAACTCTTTCCGCAGTATATTCGGGGATCGCACCCGCTTCGCTCATGACTATGCTACATCCCGGGGTCGATTGGACCGGGGACCAGTTGAATGCGGGCCGACATTGACCTATTTCACTATGGGAGGGTTCACCCGATTATATAGAATGCTGTAGGGTTGACGCTGTGTTTTTATTGTTTTTATGTTGACTGTTGCGTTTCATTGTCAAACCCAGTTTGGAACAAAGAAAAGCAAATTAAAAGTTGTGGTTGCTACAAGTGAAATGTATAATGTCACTTTTGGTTAATTAATATGTGTTTGTATGCGCAAGCGGGAATCAGATGTGTTTTTTTTTAAATTCTGCGTTGTTTGAAAACAATTTAAATGAATGTAAACTGAAAATTAGAGCCTGTATCAAAGCCTAAGCCTACAACCGCGATGCGTCGTCGCTTCGCCATCGAAACGCGATGCCTAAATAGGTAGGTAAGTTAAGTAGGTACACTCGAGGACAAATTCGGTGAACCACCTCTTACTTCTTTTCACGTGGCTGCTGCCTCGCCATTCACGCGCAGACCCTTTTACTATTTTTTTATGTATTAAACTAGGGTAGTACAATGCATAAGCAATTACGGATAGGGACTTCAACTGAACAGTGAGTCGCCAGCCACACGAAAAGAAGTAAGATGTGGTTCACCGAATTTGTCCCCGACTGTACATCGCCGATTTCGGCAAGCGGCGCGAAACAAAGTCTAATAAAGATCGTCAAATATTTGGCGCCGCTGATTTCGGTGGTGTGACCGATGTTGCCACACAATTAAAGTGTTTTGCACGCAGTTTAACGCAGATACTACAGCAAATCGATCACGAATTTTCATTTCTGAAATGAGAAAACATCAAAAACATTTTTTTTTTTGAGAGACAACCCTACCGGTCCTTTCTACAAATAGATTGGTGCAAATTTCATTACAATCTTACATAATAACACACCCACTTTATATACAGACTGGGTAAATCGTTTTCGTCGTATATCACAAAGTTACAAGGCAGCGCCGAAGGTTGTCTATGACGTCACTGTCTGCAGGCGTAACCATGAAGTCTGCCTTTCTTATTTGTTGCATAATTATTTTAGTAGAGGGTCTTTTTTATCGCAGCATTTCCATGGTGTGGATTTCTAAATAAAACAATAATAATTGAAAATGCTTAATTTCTAAATAAAACAATAATAATTGAAAATGCTTAATTTCTAAATAAAACAATAATAATTGAAAATGCTTAATTTCTAAATAAAACAATAATAATTGAAAATGCTTAATTTCTAAATAAAACAATAATAATTGAAAATGCTTAATACTTAGGTACGTAAATAGGTATTTTCACTATCTTCGCGAGTTGCGGTACCACGTCCGCAGCGGCCGCAAGAAAAAACTGCACCGTGGAAATGCTGCGTAAGTATCTGTTTATATTTTTATATTTTAAACCTTATTTGAAAATTAAATCTATAAGTACTCTATCCATATCCATACTTCCATACTAATATTATAAATGTGAAAGTGTGTTTGTTTGTTTGTTTGTTTGTTTGTTTGTCCGTCTTTCACGTCAAAACGGAGCAACGGATCGACGAGATTTTCGGTATGGAGATAATTTGAGAGCTGGAGAGTAACATAGGCTACTTTTTATCCAGGAAAGTTATAAAATAAAAATGGTAATTTTGTATAGAAAACCGTTAAACTGTCATACTTCACACAACTGTCATTTCTTAGCCGCTTCCAAAGAGAAGGTATGTCAAAGAGTATGTAATCACTGACATTTTTGCCCATGAAGTTTGACTTAATACTCTGAGGTAACTGGAGCTCTCACCCTGAATAAAAAAGTGTCGCCAGCAAATTTGACATTTATGTATGTAGTGGCTGTCAGCTGTCTCATATGACCATACGTATTTTTTTAAAGTGTAGGTGAGACGGAAGACAGCCACTGTGTTATTTGTGGTATTCAAAAAATGTTCCAGTTACCTCAGTATTAAGTCGAGCTTCATGTTTTTGCCGCTTAGGTTTTTTTTTTAATAAGTGACATTGTGTCAGGCATGTGATACGAAGTTCGTGTCCAATAAAATTAATATTGCAAAACAACGTTTGCCGGGTTAGCTAGTACTATTATAAAGTGAAAGGATTTGGAAAATGATGTATTTAGAAAAAATCGACCCGTCTCACAACCAGCTCCGATGGGACAGTCACAGACGCATAGCTGTTGTGAGACGTGACGTGTTTTTCTAATACTTCATTTTCATTAATAAAAATTGCATTGTGAATGCAAAAAGGTTAAAGTAATAGGAACGTATTAAGCCATCTTGGAAGCACAGTCTACTTGTAAGTAGACTGTGTTGGAAGGCATTGATTATGTTTGGTAAACCTACGAGTAAAAACATTTTTGTCACAAATAACTACTCAGGTTTTACCAGTTTTTATAAAAAAAACATATAAATGAAGTGTACTGTAAAAATGCCGCGATCTCCTTCATCTTAGAACTCCTTTTGACATTGAAAAGAAAGTAAAATTCATATTCGAATATATCGCGTCACACCACATTTCGTTTGTTTGATATGACAGATATAAAATAGTTAGAGACGAGTTCATGGTCGCTAAAATCACAAATCACTTTAAACTTGGCTAAAATAAACTAAAAAGCTGATCTCAGTCTTTATTTGAGAGTAGATGAAGATTCCCAGATCCCCCAATAGCTACGATAAAGAGAAAATATAATAATAAACAAGTCAGACATCTCCGTAACACCATCCGAACTAACTGAAAATGTGAAAATTGTTTCCCCAGAGCGCGGCGGTCGGGGCGCGTCAGTTTTCCTCGCAACCTGTTGCTGCGGTTCCGGAAAATTATAGTAGATGGCGTTGTGCGAATACACTTGTGTGATAAACTTTTTTATTGGTACTTTAGCAGTCATCAATCAAGAACAGTCACTTGTTGAGTCATGTAATTCTACAAGGGGAATATTTGGTATATCTTTTTGTAAGGCGATAAAAATGTTAAAAAGAAAAGTATTGTTACATTACATCTATTTATCGACCGCAATTCTCAACACCCTTACTTTTTAATAAGTAGTACAAACTTTTTAAGTGATTTAACGTGTCCATTAACACGAAAAACTTTAACTATGGGAACAACAATGGATTCGCAAAAAAAACCGAATTTTCATAAAAAGTTTTGACAATAATTAAGGCTATAGGTAGGTAATATTTAAAAACCTAAAAACAGCACAATGACTGTTTTCTTATATTGAAACATGATTATATTATAGTCTATCCGAAAAAAACTTCCCAACTCAATTCATTGAGATCAATTTTATGTACTGGCTACGCTTTGAATAAAAGTAAATAATCGTAAAGCGGACCTAATTTACAAAAGAAGTTTAAAAATGGAGGGGCTCGAGTTATATATTATAAAGAGTTTGTCTTTTGAATTAAAAAATACGATGAACATTATGTCAAATTATTAAGGTAAGTTTAAGCTATTGAAGATTCACTCTTTTACAAAATGTCAAACTTTGGGCAAGGCAATTTTATTTTATTAACTATTATTATTTTTGTTTGTAGTACTTACCTAATTTTTTATATAATAAATATGTAGTTTAAAAAACTAAAAATACACACTTTTATAGGAACAGATTAAAAAGTACAAAATAACCGTCTATTCAGTGACTGAAATTAAAAAGCGTGGTGCGCTTGGTCAATATTAAGTACTTGGATGCATGCTTTGCAAAGGGCGCACCACGCTTTTTAATTTCAGTCACTTATTAGACGGTTATTTTGTACTTTTTAATCTGTTCCTATAAAAGTGTGTATTTTTAGTTTTTTAAACTACATATTTATTTTTTACTTTTTAGTTTAATAAATGGCAAGCTATGGATGGATGGTAATCGATTTCAAAGTCCATTCATGTGTCTGCCCACCCCGTAAACATTATAACTCAAAGGCGTTATTGTATGTATTTAGTTTTACAAATTCAAGTGGAGTCTGTTAGTTACCGGATGCGCGAGCCGAACCCTTACTTCCTCCCTGCTCCATCATCAGACCCTCACCACCAAGTGTAGCGAATATGTTTCATCAGAACGAAACAAATGAGCCCAAACTCAAGGGATTTCCTAGTGGTCACAAAAGAATGCTACTAACTTCCTCCCTGCTCCATCATCAGACCCTCAACACCAAGTGTAGCGAATAGGTCTCATCAGAACGAAACAAATGAGCCCAAACTCGAGGGGTTTTCTTGTGGTCATTAAGGAGTGTCACTGGCTTCCTTCCTGCTCCATCATCAGACCCTCCACACCAAGTGTAGCGTATAGGTCTCATCAGAAAGAAACAAATGGGCCCAACTCGAGGGGTTTTCTTGTGGTCATTAAGGAGTTTCACTGGCTTCTTCCCAGATCCATCATCAGACCCTCCCCACCAAGTGTAACGAATAGGTCTCATCAAAACAAAACAAATGAGCCTAAACTCGAGGGGTTTCCTAGCAGCCATTGAAGAGTTCTATTGCCTACCTCTTGACTCCAACATCAGATCAGCTCGATGGTAGCAAATTATTGTATTGTCATCGGATTCATATAGACTTGCAAAGTTTCAAATCAATACGTCACTTAGAAGTAGGTTAAAATTGAATTCCAAGATTTTCTTACATTGTGACTTAGTTACATGTGAAGCTAATAAAAGTGTGGTAAAAATCATCCTTACCCACCATCACCTCTTTTTCGAAAAGCGTAAAGAAATAAACGACTTAATTGAATTGAATTATAAAATAGATTAAAATGGATTTTTAAGCGTTATCCGTTTTTCACTGTTGCATGGTAGGTATTTTTCAAGAGTAAGAGAAAAACAAAATTTTCAACCTGAAAACATCTGCGAAGTTAATTATAAAGTTTCGAACTTCCGCCGATAATTCGATTTATAAGCCTAGCTTTGATGAAAAGAGATTGCGATTTTTGATAGGTAACTTTAAAGTTTGTACTTTTACTTTCAAGGAAATTCGTTAAGAGTATGTTTAGGGTTCTCTTTTGAATAAATTATCAAAATTTAGGATTTGGTATCATTTTCTTAAATTGAATAAAATTCAATAAGTTACAGTATCAATATCAAACAAAGTAATGCTAATTATGTCTTTCATTTGGAAAATGAAAGTGACAGCACCAGTTTAGTACCAATTTTAAATCAGGACTATTTTAGTCCACGTTTTGGAATAAGGGGGCTAGAGTCTAGTGGGACGGGTGTGGGGTGTGGGTGACATGTGTCGGTATCACACACATGGAGTTGTCAGCACGCAACCCCGACTTAAACCCCGCCATCGCCTCAAAAATATGAAAGTAACTAAGTATTATGCCATTTAACAGCAGTACCTAATGCAAGCTCGCGGAGGCAATACAATTCCTACTAAAATGCGTGAAAACTGCACATCTGTAACCGTATTTTTACCGACTTCAAAAAAAGGAGAGAGGTACTCAATTCAACCGGTATTTTTTATTTAATAAAAACAACACATTTTTATTTATATTACATTTATTGAAAATGAAAAGCTTGTTTTTTTTTCATTTAACTTAACACATTAACACATTAAAATATTCTTTAATTTAGTTTTTATTTTATAAAGCTAAGTCAGGTACTTTTGAAGGTATTGAACATATTCTAACCGACCCTTGTTCTTTGCGGTCCAGTGTAGAATTTGACATTATCTGGCTATGTCGCCGCTCTGGCTGGCGTCCCGGCCGCTAGCATGCCGCTAGCTATCCAATGTAATAGTCTTTATGGAATTTAATATCACACTCTAGAACCCTTTGACGCAGGCGCACGAAGTCACAGGCGGCCATTAATTGTTTTATAAAGTACTTGGACTCGATAATTACAATACACAATACCCACAACAAGGACTCCACAAACTGTCAAACTGTCAAACGCAGTCAAGATTGAGAACCGTGATGATTAGCATCGGTCACAATGACGTCACAATTTCGGATGGGCAGACGAGGGTCGATCCGGTCCTTTCTATCTAGTATCATCTCTCTCAGCATAGAGACAACTTAATATTCTTCAGCAGCCATTATGCCCTTAAACACTATCAATGTCAATTTTGTATTTATTTGATTGAACTTGTTTTCAATTTTGTGACTAGTCCTTTTGTTACTGTCTGATGAAAGGAAGTTGAAGGAAGGCCAGTGCCCCAGCAGTGGGAACATTCAATGGATGATGATGATGATGATGATGATAAAGTTTATTCGAATAAAGAATATTTATACTTCTATTCGATTCTGTAATGACTGGAGAGTAAGAGGGACGGGTATAGGTAACGAAGGTTCGGATTTTGCGTATCGGAGTAGACCCTCAAACACTTGCTTCCCTCTTTGCTGACGCGAAGTAGCCGCGTCGTGGTCGAGGTGTATGTGATAAACTGGCAGACCTGTAGGGCTAGCACAACTTAGCGCGACTCTTTGTCTCGCTTCTTCCAACCAATCAGCACGTCGCCTTAAGACACGCGCGCTATTTACGAGCGATCTGATTGGTTGAAAAGACGAGTCGCGCTCAAGTTGTGCTAGACCTACTGCTGACCGCACGAGTGACAGGTACTCCCGCTTCGCAGATGCTCAGTCGAGGCTATCAGTAGCTTTGACGACCACCGTGGCCTTAAGTGGTGTGCGCATCGGTTTTTTAGGTGGCGCTGTCTGTGGAGGTCCCGGGTTCGATGACCCGGTCGGGTAAATATTAGAAAAGAACTTTTCATCATATTTCCTCGGGTCTGGGTGCTAAATAATAATTGGTGTGATTATGAGCTAGATAATTGGTGTGATTGTAAGTAAGTAATTTTCTTTATTTATTACTAACCTTCCGCCTACGGCTTTGCCCGCGTGGACTAGTTACATGACGTTTTATCGCGGGAACCTAATATTTTTACGGGATTAAGAGTAACTTTTGTCCCTCTCCAGCTCCCAAACTATCCTTACACCAAAAATAAAAGACGGATAAACGTTTTACGTCAAATGTTTGATAGCTGGTTTGAATGACGACCTCCGTGACTGAGTGGTGTACGTACCGGTTTTCATGGTGGCATCTCTAGAGGTCCCGGGTTTGATCCCCGGTCGGGTAAATATTGAAATCGATTTTTCCCAATTTCCATAATACAAGTGCATAAGCTACTATTATTTACTTTGGTATTGGAACAATGTATGTAATGGTGTCCAATATTTATTATTATTATTATGGAAAAAGAAAGGTGAGGTTTTTACTACTTTCCACGCAATTTGTATTTTTTTTCTTTATAAAAACCTTCTGTGGGACCTAAAGATCACATGAAAAAAAAATTGCCGAACTGGTCCCGCCGTTCTTGGGTTGTGCGTAACATTCATTTTTATTTATATAGAATTATTAAAAATATACATATTAAAAAACGTATTTCGTATTTCAATTAAAAAGTCGATATTTCAAAGCTCTCGCGATAAACCCGATACTTCAATTACCTACGTGCGTTCCAGGCAAAAAATTGCAAAATTTCAAACGCGAATTCTAATTTTTCCGTCCGTACATCTTTTTATTCCTAGTTTTTCATCGTGTTACTCGTTTTGGGACCATTCGATGAATGGCTGCACAATTTCAGCTCTCGTGAACAAACTGGGTTAGCTGTAGCTGTAGACTGCAACAGACTTTTAGACAAGTGGAATTAAAAAGCTATATATTTTTTAACGAATATGTTCGGGAAGCTCCGAAATATATTCGCATCCAAAATTTTTCAATAAGTATCTCAATACTAAGGTCTTTGATCAGTAAGTGTTGCCAGTTATGACACAGTGACGCTTTCAACCCAATTATGAGCAAAATGGATCATAATTCAATTGGTTTGACTGTAAAGCCATAATGTCGCAAGCAACATTATGGTACGATTCAGACCAACCGTCGAAAACAAGAAGATTTAACCAAGGAAACTGGAGAGTAGTACTAACACTTTTTTGTAGACTGTGACTGTCTTCCGTCTCACCTACTTTTTGAAACAAAACGTATGGTCATATGAGACAACAGACAGGCACTACGTAGTTAAATGTACACTTTTTTATTCAGGCTGAAAACTCCAGTTTCCTTGTAGAATCTCCTTGGTCGAAAATCAATCCCGCCCGGAACGGAACCGTAGGGCTGCCGCGGAAACCGTCCACGTCCGTACTTCTTATATTATTCTGTGGTATGATAAGTAGGTACTACGGAGCCGTACGTCGCGGAATGCAAACGGAGATTAGCGGGTTGCTGCTATTATAAACTGTAATTCATATTTAGACATTTCAATTTTCTTTACCGCATTTTAAAATGCCATTCGGGCTGGGCCGATGCGTGCCGGTTGGTCTGAATCGTACCCAATACTCTTACGGCCGGTTTCCGAAACGCCAATTAAAACTAAATTACCTAATCTCCAATTAATTGTAGTTTGGGTTTCTGAAAGAAAAATGTGACAGACTGTCAACAGTCTGTTAACAGTCTGTCAGTGCCCATACAAATCTAAACCTAATTGTGAGATAATTTTCGTTTCAGAAACCCAAGGTGCTTTTAATTGGGAATTAATTGGGAATTAATTGTGACAGTATGTTAGGTAATTTTAATTTTGATTGGCGTTTCAGAAACCGGCGGTTATTTTATTACAAACGCGATAAAGGCGCTTAATATCATTATGTAAAGCTTGATCTACGGCCGACTATACTGAATCCTGTAACAGTTCGCTGATTACATGACTTATTATGATTGGGTCAGTGCGTCTCATAGGTGATTGAAACTATGCCATCGTCCATGCCAGTGAACATTAGATGTTCTTGTATACGGCTATTTTCCAACTCGATGCTTCTAAAATATGCTGTCTGTCTGTCACTGTAACGAATAAGAGGAATGAGAAGGATGATAGGTGGATGGGTTGTTTGCAAACCACCTATCAACCTTCTCTCCCTTCAAGTCACTTTTCAATTCAAACTTCAGTTGTTTTATTTACCTTGAAATTTGGTCCAGTAAAAAAAGCACTACAAATTGAACTACAATTGAAACGCGATTGAGACACGATTATGACTTAATGTTAGCAGACTTAGCCCCAAGGGGTGGAAGTCTCTTCCGCGATAGCGATCGTTAGTTATCGGCGGTTGTCGTTAACTCAAAATGAGGAATTTGGTGAGATATGGGGCTATTTTTATGGTAAAAGTGTGTTTTGTAGTATATTTGAGCGATAGCAAGCCACTAAATAATAGTTAAAACTAGTTTTGTATTGTAATTCGTGTAAATTGCTACAGCAACCATCGCTGACTTAACGATTTAAAAAAGAACGTCAAACATAGCGTGGAAATTTGAAAGTCTGCTGAGCTAACCACAAATATTATTTAAAGCTAACGAATATTGTCGGTACGTATCTGCCGTCACCGCAATGCTCGAGCGAGTGAGAGAGAGGGCGAATATTTTAGCTTGGCCAATCGCGCAGCCGTGTCAACGGCGGCTTGTCAATTACTGACGTGTAATGACGTGCCAGATGCCCGTCTTGCATTTCCCTGCATAACACAAGGAATTTATAATACAACAGGAAGGTGCACTGCTGCTAAAAAACGGTCTTAATGAGATAGTAAGAACGAGGTCAGTTTATCTCACTCCATCCCATTACGGCGGCCACGAACATGCGCGACGGGCGGCGGGCGGCGAAGAGCGAATTGCGAACTTGACACAACGAAGACGGAAAACGTCAGAAAACGTCATTCGGCTTGTAATGTTGCTACTTTAACATTCTGAAATCTATCATTCAAATTCTTTTCTAGGATAAGCCATAAAAAACTTAGACGACCTGATACATTTTTATGCTTAATACGGTAATACCTAAATTAAAATGCGATGTTTTCTATTGACTAAAAGTAATACGAAGCGGAAATTTTACGAAATTTAATTTTTATAACGAAAGTTGTGAACCATAAATCTACTAAACCTGTTATTTAATAGTGCTGGCAATTTTAGAGAAAGGGACACCCTCACCTCGTTCTTGCGGTCTCAGCTGGACCGTTGACATTTTGTATTGAAATATAAACCTTATCTCTTAAAATTAAAGTGTATTTTTAAATACACAAAAATACGGAGTGCACCTTCCTGTTGTACGTAGTACTTATAAATTCCTTGGCATAACACAAGGACACATAATATATTATCTAATTATTGGTTTATTTTATAAGATGTTAAATCCAAGTATTGGTTGATTCTATATGCAGTAAAATCAATGTTATACCACAGCAATTTGAATAAAAATCATGTTTTAAAAATAAAAATAATAATTTAGTGGCTTGGTACGAATCAAACATAAAAAAGCATACTAAAACACACTTTTACTGTAACTAAAACTACACATCCACCGAAACTCAGATACGTTTCTCTAAACAATCTCCAACAGAAACTTGGTTCTCCAAAAAAAATTACCTTCATCTATAAAAACACCCCTAATTTGTGATAAATCGGCGGCACTGACTTACCGAACCGAATTCGATAACTAACGATCGCTATCGTGGAAGAGACTTCCACCCCGGACGGACAGACGCACGACGGATCATAAAAGGCATTCGTCTTTTGTTTTTTGTCGAAACCCTAATAAATGAACCTTGAGTGTAGCTGAAAGACAGGAAAGACCTAGGCTTTCATTTATCTTTTATCTATATATATAAAATCCTTTGTCCTGAATCACTGACGGATAAACGCACAGCCTAAGCCGCTGATCGTAGAGACCTGAAACTTGGAGGGTGTGTTCCTTGTATGATGTAGGCATCCGATAAGAAAGGATTTTTCGAAATTCTACCCCTAAGGGGGTAAAAAACGGGGGTAAAGTTTGTATGGGACAACGTGATTCCTTTGTCCAATCTTCTTCAAATTTGGCATAAACATTCTTTGACAGAATTAATAGAAGATGTGTTTCATATTTCATTAAAACTCATCGCCTAACCGGGTTAAAAAGGGATAGAAAGTTATTTTGGGGGTGATTTTCATCGAAGTTGATATCAATACTCCTTAGTGCTTTTGATTTTTTATTTCATTTTGTTTTGACACATGTTTGAAAACTCAATCCGTTTTTCGACGTACAGTGCCACAATCGCTTCTGTTCCGGTGGCCAAAATGTGAAACTAACGTGTTTTTTAAATGTCATTTTGCTGTTAAGTTGATGTTCAACCATAGCGCTGCTGGCGGCTGAAGTCCTTAGAAGTCAGGGCCGGTTAAATTGCTACAAAAAAAATAAAAACGTACGTAGCGCCGCCGCTGTCACCGGAACAGAAAAGATTGTGGCACTGTACCTCATTTCCACCAAAGAGTGTTATGTATCCACTAGCGTCATCATCATCATCATCATCATGTCAGCCGAACGACGCCCACTGCTGGGCATAGGCCTCCCCCAAGGATCTCCACAACGATCGGTCCTGCGCTGCCCGCATCCACTAGCGTATTGCCATTATATTATGAAGGAGAGAAAAGCTTCGCTTTGCACGAATGAGCTGTCATAGAACCCATGCCACATTAAAAACTACCTTAGCGAAGTATTGACTTGATTTTTTGCATTTTGGTAGTTCAAGAGTAGGAGAATGTCCGAATATTATTCATATACGAAAGTAGCTGTAAAGTATCTGACTTTCATGTTTGGTATAAAGTATAGGTAGCGTCATGTAGCGTTCTCGGCCTGCGATCGCTGAGGTAATGTTGATTTTCGCAGTGGTCTTTCACGGGATGGGTGCTCAAAAATATATGGTGCTTGGGAAGGCACGATAAGCCGATGGTACTGGCTGCACTTGGATTGGTTAATACCCCATAACTGAAATGGGCCCGTGTGGAAGGTCATGGTCCATTTTCCTTATCCATCAATATGAAGGACTGTACCCCAGCAGCGGGACATTAAAATGGATTATGATGGTGCTGATGAAGACTTAGAGAACGCTTATTTACCTACTTTTTGACATGAAATTTTGCGATGTAGGTACACAATTAAATTACTCACGGACGGACGTAGTCGCGGCCTCCAAATCATATTCATATTTCTACTATCCCTAATATTATTATAAATGCGAAAATTTATGTTTGTTTGTTTGTCTGTCTGTTTGTATTTTTTACGTCAAAACGGCTGAACCGATTCAGATGAAATTTGGAATGAAGATATTTTGTGACCTTAGGAAGGACTTTTTACCGCGGGAATTAGGATCATTCCCATGGTAAAATGAGTTTTAGCACGGGCATAGCTGTGAAATGGAATTGGTATTTAAGGTGATAGTTTAGGTTAATGGAAAGGATTATAATTAGAATAGAGACAGTTTAAGGCACTGGGAAAGACATAACACTTTTTACCGCGGGAAAAATCTCAGTCCCATACGAAAATCATTTTAAGCGCGGGCTAATTTGCAACCAGAAATTGGTACCTATGTAAATAGTTTGAGACCCTGGGAAGGATTATAATAGGCTACTTTTACTATTTACCACAGGAAAGTATCATATTCTCACGGGAAAACCAGTAGGTAGGTATTATTTGTTTGTCCGTCTTTCACGTCAAAACGGAGCAACGGATCAATGTGATTTTTGGTAGGTCCGGGGGTAGATTGAGAGCTGGAAAGAGACGTAGTTTATCCCGGAAAATATCAAATTCCCTGAGGATAATGTCGTGTATTACACGCGGGCGAAGCCGCGGGCGGAAAGCTAGTCTATATATATAAAATCCTTTGTCCTGAATCACTGACGGATAAACGCACAGCCTAAGCCGCTGATCATAGAGACCTGAAACTTGGAGGGTGTGTTCCTTGTATGATGTAGGCATCCGATAAGAAAGGATTTTTCGAAATTCTACCCCTAAGGGGGTGAAAAACGGGGGTAAAGTTTGTATGGGACAACGTGATTCCTTTGTCCAATCTTCTTCAAATTTTGCATAAACATTCTTTAACAGAATCAATCGAAGATGTGTTTCATATTTCATTGAAACTCATCGCCTAACAGGGTTAAAAAGGGATAGAAAGTTATTTTGGGGGTGATTTGCATCGAAGTTGATATCAATACTCTTTAGTGCTTTTGATTTTTAATTTCATTTTGATTTGACACATGTTTGAAAACTCAATCCGTTTTTACAGACCAAAGAGTAGAAAAAGCTTCGCTTTGCACGAATGAGCTGTCATAGAACCCATGCCACATTAAAAAGTATCCATAGATTAATAACTCTTCGCTTCAAGAAAGTACCCTAGCAAAGTATTGACTTTATTTTTTGCATTTTGGTAGTTAAAAAGTAGGAGAATGTCCGAAAATTATTCATACGAAAGTAGCTAAGTACTTTTTGTCTAGGTATCTATCGTAACCTTCTTATGCCTAAGCCACTGATCTGACTTTCATGTTTGGTATAAAGTATAGGTAGCGTGCTCGGCCTGCGATCGCTGAGGTTATGTGACTTTCACAGTGGTCTTTCACGGGATGGCTGTTCAAAAATATATGGTGCTTCGGAAGACATGATAAGCCGTTGGTTCTGGCTGCATTTGGATTGGTTAATACCCCATAACTGCAATGGGCCCGATGGAAGGTCATGGTCCATTCAATAGGAAGGCCTGTACCTCAGCAGCGGGGACATTAAAATGGATTGATGATGGTGCTGATGAGACCTTACAGAACGCCTATCTACCTACCTACTTTTTGACATGAAATTTTGCGATGTACCCAATTAAATTACTCACGGACGGACGTAGTCGCGGCCGGCCAATCATATTCATTTTTATTTTTTTTATTTTATTTTATTTTGGCAACAAACAGTCATTTTTTTACAAAAGTACTTAATTAATATCTTACTAGCTATAATAGACCTATAGTGCCGATAAGGATATAGGTATTTGGACAATAGTTATAACTAACAAAAAAAAAATGTATTGTTAGAACATCAACAATGTGTTAGTAATTAAGTGTATGATAAGCTACAACAAAGAACACAAAAAAAAACCCTTATTAAAATTAGTCAAATAAAATTGAGAAGGCACACTTAAAACAATAATAGAATTTAAACTATATATTTATATGGTATCTAGTCTAGTTTAGTCTAATATTATTCTAGTTGTTTTTGTGGTTTGCACATATTAAACGCTTAAATTTAGGCAATGAATTACTGAAAATATCAACTTCTGAATTAACCATGTCAAGATTACAATAAGTATCATTTTATTTATTTAGACTTCTTACTAGGAAACGATTACGTGTATATTTCTACTATATCCCTAATCACTACATAGTATAAAACAAAGTCGCTTTCTCTGTCCCTATGTCCCTTTGTATGCTTAAATCTTTGAAACTACGCAACGGATTTTGATGCGGTTTTTTTTAATAGATAGAGTGATTCAAGAGGAAGGTTTATATGTACTTTTTATCCCGATATTCCCACGGGAACGGGAACCACGCGGGTGAAACCGCGGGCGGCCGCTAGTATTATTATAAATGCGAAAATTTATGTATGTTTGTTTGTTTGGCTGTCTGTCTGTCTGTATGTTCTGTTTTTACGTCAAAACGGCTGAACCGATTCAGATGAAATTTGGAATGGAGATATTTTGTGACCTTAGGAAGGACTTTTCACCGTGGGAATAAGGATCATTCCCATGGTAAAATAAGTTTTAGCATGGGCATAGCTGTGGAATGGAATTGGTATTTAAGATGATAGTTTAAGTTAATGGAAAGGATTATATTTAGAATAGAGACCGTTTAAGGCCCTGGGAAAGACAACACTTTTTACCGCGGGAAAAATCTCATTCTCATACGAAAATTGGTACTCATTTAAGCAAATAATTTGAGACCCTGGGAAGGATTATAATAGGCTACTTTTACTTTTTACCACAGGAAAGTATCATGTTCCCACGGGAAAACCAGTAGGTAGATATTATTCGTTTGTCCGTCTTTCACGTCAAAACGGAGCAACGGATCAATGTGATTTTTGGTACGGGGGTAGAGTGGGAGCTGGAAAGTGACGTAGGTTATCCCGGAAAATATCACATTCCCTGAGGATAATGTCGTGTAGTACACGCGGGCGAAGCCGCGGGCGAAGCCGCGGGCGAAGCCGCGGGCGGAAAGCTAGTCGTTTATAAATGGCAAGTCAAACGTACCCGATATTGGCGAGCATGTAGGTATCTGAAGAGAGTAGAAAAAGGAAAAGAGTTATGAAAAGATCTCTGTTTACTTAAGCGTTAGATAGGCGTGAAATATATGAATGGATGTCAGAACCTCTTTTATACTTTAACCCACCTGACTGCTGGGAGAGTTTTGCCATAATCTTCATGCAAAGCGGTCACAGTTACTACTAATTTCGAAAACACTGCTTCCCATTCTCTTTCGATATGGTTATGATATAAATTATCCTATGCAACTCTAGGTATACCTACGGCTCTACCCACGTGACGAGAGTGAATAGTGCTATTCGGCCAGAAAAAGCTAAATATAAAGTTTCTCGTAAATGAATTTGTATACCATTTATAGAAGTATATCTTTCTTATGAATATTTAAAAAATATATATAAATATCTAGTGTTACTCGGAGTGATATAACGTTTCTATAATGATACCTTATACATTAAAATATGTTATGGCATTCAAACAATAAGGTGGAATAAAGAAACTCACCTACATACATGAACCCTAAGCACAATACACTTCTTTTTTGGGCACTCGTGTAAAAACACTGTTCAGCTTAACTCAGCTCAGCTTATGTACGCACGTACCCTAAGACCCCTCATGCAGGTACTACTCGTAAAATACCTATTACAATTTACACAAACGTATTATTAACTATTTATTTACTCGTACTAGCAGTTTCGAATATTCAATTTACCCGAAAAAGCAAGAAAAAAAATAACCAAGGCCGAAATACAATATTAAATATCGGTTGTCGTCTAAAGGGTGAAAAACATTAAATAAAAAAAGACTTATGGTAATCCGTCGATTAGCAAAGGGACGGTTTTGTTATCTCAGAGTGAACTTGTTTTGTGAATTTGGTTTACAAATTCAGGTAACCAAATACCTAACTGAAAATGAAATATTATAAGAATCTCACAACTAGGGACTCGAACCCACGACCTTTCGGGTCTTAACGGGTCGATTTTTCTAATGCTTCATTTTCAACAATAAAAATATTATGAATGCGAAAAGAAATAAAAATAATTTGTAACCGTAATAAAATCTTTTTTTACAATGACTGACAGATATACAGGGTGGATTATTTCATGACACCTGAAAGGAAAGTACTCCAAATAACGGAGATAGCAAATTTTACTCGAAGATAACATTCCTTAATTTTTGAAATGGAACAAAACTAGATGCAAACATTTTTTAAAATAAGCTTGCCACACCCAGGAATCAAACTGGCTAAAATGAAAAAAAACAAACATTCTGTACTTTTATGACATCAATCGATGGGGTTATCTCTCTTGGAAACATGATGAATATGAAATGAAAGAAAAACAATGAAATACTCATTTGAATTTCAATGAAATAAAGATTTGATATCGAGTCGAGTCGATATGTGTACTTTTGTATGATGCTGACTGTACCTATACGTATCAGTGAACTTTGCTATCTCCAATATTTGAAGTACTTTTCCTTCATGTGGCATGAAAAAATTCCAACCTGTGTAGCTACTTACTAATATGGCTGCCGCAAGTAGGTCTAATGCACACCCAAGTCGGTGTGCCTAACGGGGCAACGAAAAAGTCAATGAGTCGCACTCACTAACTGATGTGCAATCCGTTTCTTTGCGGCCGCCGCCTCGCTCTGTTTGACGGCAGAAAGCAAGTAGTTTAGTTGGTGGAGATGTCTTCTTTCGACTTCCCCGTATCTGGAATGCCCACCTCAAGTGGGGTAACCTTATTGGGGACTTGGGAGGGGACTGTCTCCCTCTCCTCCTCCTTCCTTAAATATCTCGAGCTTGTTGGGGGGCAGGGGAGAGGTTAGAATGGCCCAGAACACTCATCGAGCCTACAATCAGGGCATGTTCAGACGAAACGCGACCGCTAAGCGCACGCCACGCGCCGAGCACCCGCGTCTAACCCGCCTTGAAATTCATTGTATATATTTTAAGTCTTATGACACATTAATAGATCTCAAATTGCATTTATCGAAGTCCACCCGCACACACCACGCGCCCGCCTCGCGTCCGCCCTGCACCCACCCAGCACACGCCTTGTGCCCGCGCTACATCTATGTCTAAAGAACGAAGTAGTCCAGTCACTAGTGTACACTTAAGGCGCTACTCGGAAAAAGTATGGACTTTTTGATATAAAACTATAGGACGGTTAGAGTTGTTATAAATCTGGTAATAAGATATATATTTCATCATACTTTTACCTAGAATCGTATAGTTTCGGAAACACGATTTTATGATTTTGCCTCGACACTTTTTATTTTCGAAAATACCTCGAAAAAATACGAAATATCAAGATTATGCTTAAATGGGGTTACTTATACTATTGAAAATTGGTTTAATTAGTGGACACCAATAATATTAAGAATCGTATAGAAGCATTTTTTTTTAAATCGCTATAGTTTTTTAATACGAAGTGATTTTGTGTTTTTTTTCCGTAATCTGCAAAATCGGTCTCGCTCTCGCGCGCGACCTTTTCTCATTGCTATCTCGTGTAAGGATACCTATAATTATAAACTTAATTAGTAACCTACTTGATGGATAGTTTTATTTAATAGTACGTAAATGGGATCATGACCACAGACATAATATAATGCCCGTGCTCATGAATGTATATTTGTGATAGGTCGCAAAATGATCCGCATATATTCTATCTAATTTCGACATGAATAATTAAATAGTAAATTTATTGTCAACTTTAAAAGTAATACGAATGTTTTTACCATTAATTATTTTATATAAAATTATGAAAGATATGTACTTGATCATATCCGCAAAAAGTTATGGAGAAGTGGCGTCGCTTGAAAGGCTGTTGATAAAACTATTGCTCATAAGAAATATAAAAAGCGCGCCACTACATACGCCAATTATTTAATTGTAATCGTATTGTTTTAAATATGTAAAACCTATAATAACATATTATAATTTTGCTGGATTGATGCCACATGATTAAGGTATGGTTTTGTTCAGACTTCTTTTGTTTAGAGTGACATTTTGGAATTGTGATGTAATTTATTCTCAGTGGAGTTCTTTGCTATTGGAATATGACAATGATTAATAATAATAAATATAATAAGGCCATTGACGAATGTATATGGTGTTTTAATTAATGCCCCTTTCAATTCAGAAGTGCGATAAACGAGTAATTTCCTCGAGAATACTCGCGTATCCTGCCCGCTGAGTATATTTTATTTTTATGAATGTGTTATTTCTTATAATTTTAACATGTCATAATTAAAGAACTCCACTGATTGATGCATATTATAAGTGAATTGAGTGATATCAATATCATATTATATAAAGTTAAAGAAAATTATTGATTTTCATGGTTTTTTTTTCGTTCCATAAAGGAACTGGCTAAGGTTTATGACCATACAGCCTAGTCATTAGGTAGTTGGTGGAATATAAGATGTTGAATTATTTTATTTTAGATGTTAGTTTTTTTTCTGTGATATCGCAATGCACGAAAAACTATTCAGCCTATGTTAATAAGGTAGCCATTATTACAGCGCTGCGTTTTTTTCTCTATTCCTATCCTAACAAGTAACTGTTTGTTAGTGATGATGATGATGATGAATTGTTTTTCCACAAACTTTGCAAGACTTCTCTTACATCTTATTATTTTTCATATGAAATGAATAAGTACCTAGTGGTTTTAAATTTGTTATGACAAATGTTTGGTTTGACAACTTAGAAGCCAGGGCCGGTAAAGATGCCACAAAAAAAAACCGTGATATTTATTATTTATTTGTCCGAATTGCGGTTTTGTAGTTGACATTTAATAATGATTATTATTGATACGCTTTTTTTTATTATTTTTGAATCTATTTGGATTTTGAAGTCTTTAAATTGCAAGAAACGCTTTTAAAACTTCTAAGTTGATTTATTGTTACGGCTACTTTGGAATATGAATACTAATTTTACGCGAATGAGTTTTCTGGCTACACTGAAGGTATTTCAATATATTTGCTTATTAATATTTTGCGAGATGTGTACGTCTTATTAACCTTTATTTTTGAAACGAAATATATTTATACAAAGATGAGGGAAAAAAATATAAAAGTTTTATGTTATTGGGTTAATATAAATTAGAGGTATTTGGTCACACAAAGGGCTGTTTAGGCCAGTTTTTGTATGCTAAAATAAAACCGAATCACGTAACCCGTAATTTCATCCCCTTGTAAATTCTTAAAAGAGGGAAGGGCTGATAAAAGTTTGACTTGTCTGTGTTACCGTGTGTCTTTCTGTATGGACCAAATTATTACACGGATAAAAAGGATTTCTCAAGTTAAGACAAATTATCTTGGTGGAAAGTAAATTGCATTAAACCAAGAAAATGCGCTCTCATATATAACGAAACGAATATTTTCTTAATATAAGAAAAAAAAACGCTTGAATTGAAATAGTTCATTGTTTTATGTTAAGACAAACTAGACTTAATTAAAGACAATGTATCTACCACTAAGAACAGCTAGTACTCTTCTTTCAAGTAATTAGAATGCTCTTAATATAAGACGAAATTACTTATTCATCCAAGAATATGCGCACTTGAATTAAGAGATGGAGTAGCTTCCCAAGATTATATATATTCTTAATAAAAAAAAATGTAAATTAATATCAAGATAAGACAAATCTCGTGAGGAGATCAATTGTACTTGTATTAAGATATTTTTTATTTTGTGTCAAACGATTTTCTATTCACCTAAAATTAATCTTGTATTTTGATTTGAATAAATATAATTTTAACAGAAGATTAGTTTTTCTCCTTTCAAAATTTAAACTAACTTGAGGTGAGTCATATTTTTTTAGGTTTCAATAATAACTTTATTGATCAGAGAGTTTATTTCTCTTTTCAAGGAAATAATTTCTCTGATAAATACAAATAATTTCTTATTGTGAGATTAACGCATGCTTGTATTAAGTGCGATATTTGTTAAAAAAATACGGGGTTGTTGAAAAACGGTGCAATTTCCAAAAGAAAGGTTCTTAATATATTCAAGAAAAAGAACAACTTTTGTTGTACAACTCTGCTGGGCGATATTTTTGCCCAGCAGAGTTGTAAACAACAAAAGCTATTCGTTTTCATGAATACATTATGAATTTCTTTTTGAATTTCACACCGTTTTTAAACAATCCTATACTATACAAGCCACAAACATGCGTAAATCTCACAAATTATTTGCGATAGGTTTGTGGGTAAGTTGTAGTATTAAAGAAATATTTAATTTATGAATATTTATTTATTTTGTACGTAGGCACCAGTTACATGTATTTATAATCAGTCAAAACTTATCTACCGATAATAGTTATCTGTTTATGTATTTATATCAGTAATAACAATAACAATATCAATTAATATCACATGTTATTAACATAACATATAACAAATATCAATTTTAAATGTACCTAAAGTGGAAAAAATATAGGTAGTTAATAAAGCATGAACTTACTGGTTTACAATGTGGGTATAAATGTGTTTTATTATTATGTCAGTTAGTTAGTTTCTTTTGTTATTGTTTAGGAAAGAATTTGTCTCGTAAAATTTGAGGATGCTGTTTCCTCCTACTGAAGTCTGTAGAAGTGTCTTTAGGTCAAAATCGGGAAGGCATCTTGTAATGATGACTTGTAGTTGTACGTTTTCAGTTCCGCTTGATGATGATGGTTCTGTTGAGGGTTCACTGGATGGTTCTAAGGCTGCTGTAGTCTCTATTTCAAAGGAAGTATTTGAAATAGACTCAGTTTGCGCCTGTAACCACATAAACAAATAAATACTTATAACACATAATCTACTTATCAATAAATACAACTAGGTATTGAACGTTTAAATGGTATAATCAAATTTAAAATATTTTATTTAGAACACTTTTGAATAATTATTTCTAAAACTAGCTTGATTCACATCTGTACAGACGAGGGAAAGAACAGCAAGAAAACCCACGTCACTAATAGCACAATAGCAGATTTTCTTTTCGAGTACATAAGTAGTAGCATACCTAGCCTACCTAACAAAAATTGTTTAAGTACTTACATTTGCTGTGATTATTTCGGACAGTTTAATCCTTGTCCCTATGTGAGGACAGAGCTCCTTTAATAACTCGGGTGACAATTGGTGAAATATTTCTGTAGTTATTCCATTTGCTGCAAAATAAAACAAAATATTGGTGTGACAGAATGAAGAAGACATGATAAGTATGTAGGTAAGTAGGTACCTTCCTACTAACGTAGGTTAGATCTAGATAAAACAGAGGCTTCATGCGGCAGCGGGCTCCACACGCTGGCCGCTCTTGCAGACCGGCCGACGACCGTCGCAGACTTCTGTAGGTACCTATCTACCTATATTTACTTACATTGCCGGCCAACAGTCGTCATCAAACCGGTCGTCGGTTCCTTCCTACTTGCCTGGTAAAGAAAAGATCAGAAAAGGTACCTACTTACCTACAAAATTGGTGGGTCGGCCAGCGTATGGATCCGGCGTCATAATCTTGCTAAATAACCTACCTTACCTTCTACAGGTTGGTCGGTATATATCAAAAGCGGAAAAAAAACCACTTACATGTGAAATTTGTGATTATATCTGGAGGGATGTGGTGGGACATCAGAAAACTTTCCATACTGTCCGCCATGTTCGTCGTTTCGTACGTCCGTTTTTTATACAGTGCGCGCAGCGAAAGAAGAACACTGGTGGGTCGGTGGGTCACGTGATTATACCTGCGCAGTAGCGATTTCTTATAGGTAAAGATAAGAAATCGTCTACTGCGCAAGTGAAATCAGTGGTGTCCCAGTATTCTTCTTTCGCTGCGCGCACTGTACTTACCTACAGCTTTAAATTAAATTTAACGAGACCACTAGGTTATTTTTTATTCGCGGATCTAAAAAAACCTACGAATAAACAATTCGTAGAAAAAAACTGTAACACACACCGCTGAATGCTGATGAACGAATAGAGTGAGTGATCGACAAAGAGTAAAATTGGTGATCGAACACTGCACACCTGCACAGAACACAGACTGGCTGACCGGCCGCCGACAGACAGACTAGTTGTGGTCGGGAATCTACAAGCACGAACCTGTCGCGTGCGCGTCGCGTCGGTTTTGCCATAAAAGAAATGTTTTTTTAAACATAAAAAATAATCTTTTACCATTATAATTTTATTTACTTACATTAAGTAAAGTAACATCTTATAATAAGAAACGATATATATTTTAATTAAGATACGTTTGCATTTACTTAAGAGAAGATTATTTTGGTCTAAGATTTATTTTACTTGGCTTCCATGAGAATCAAATTTACTTGCTCTAAGAATATTTTCTATTCATTTGAAGATTATCCGGTATAAAAATAAGAGGTTTCTGTATTGAATTAAGAAAAAATTATGTTTTAAAGTAAAGAGTATTTTTATTTAGTCTAAAATAGTTTTCTTTGATTTTAACAAATAAGTCAAGTAAATTATTAAGTTGTTTTAAGAAGTTCATACGCTTCAAATAAATAATTATTTCTCAGACATAGAAACATTTCTTTAGATCAAACAAATATTTTAAGAAAATGTGTTTTCTTGATTTAAGCAATCCTTTTTATCCGTGTACGCGGTTTAGTTTTTCTGAAAGCTTACGTGATCGAGATGGTTCTTAGCAACAATTTGTTGTGTATACCTAACCTACTGATCGCTGCATATATAGGTAAAGTAAAATAAAATAAAATTTAACGATAAATTATTGATCTTATATTGTCCGGAACAGTGGGACAGACGTGCGGTCGTGACTACTATTTGGCATCAAGTAAACATTACGATTTGTTTATATATATATGGGATTAAGTATAACATGTTATAAAGAATGATTGCATTTGGTCGGATTACCGATTCTAAACACACTGCTTTATGGCTTCGAGTATACTCAAAGTAGCGTTCATTACCTATCTATGCCTTAATTTTGCGTCTGAATGAATGTGGGGTTGAAGGTAATACTCAATATTGATAACTTTGATGATACTGAATTAAACCATTATGAAACATTGTCCCTTACTTCAGTTTTTATTTTCGTTCACTTTTAATTTTCTTCTATTTGGTTGAAGTTTCATTGACTATTGATTATTGGTGGTTTTATTTGCTTCACTATGAATCCATTATTATTAATGTGGTCGAATTGACATAAGTTTGTTCGTGTAATAAATATTATATTTATCTTGTTAATATACTGACTGGCTAAGTAATATAAGCAGCTATAAAATTTAAAATGAATGATAAATAAATAAGGTTATGTAAATATTTAGAACTTTGGTGCTCTTTCTCTATTCTTATTTTCATTGATGAGACAATTATATAAAAAGAAAAATAGAAAGCCCTTTTGCATACGGTTAAGAAGCTCTTAATTAACTCTAAAACTTAAATAAATTATTAAGTGGAGGAGATGATTTATTGATTATTAACATGAAAGAATGTTGTTCTTATTCTTTCTGTAGTAAAGTCCTTTAAATGAAACTCGGATTAAAACGGCATGCCATTTTGCTGTCATTCTGGAAATATTTATGTATAAGAAATTTTAAGGAATATGCGTAATTAACAATATCTACCCTTCCTTGTACTGAATATCTTGTATATCGTTTACTATGTGAGTGGAAATTCCGGCACATGTGAATAAAAGCTTTAATATTATGTGGCTCGGGTTAATAAATAAAACTGGCCTGTTACCCTATTTTTGAAATTCTTATCCTTGCTGTATAAACAGGATTAAACGATAAATTTACTTATATCAATAAAAAGAAATTCATGATTTGTCGGGTTTTTTCATCAAATCAATATGTAATCGGATTAGTAAATAACTCCCAGCAGTAACTGGTGTCGAATACTATTCCCCTAGGCAGTGAGGTTGCTTATTTACCGTTTGTTATTAATTTGTACCTACCGATTTTAATGTTTGTTTTCTTGTAATACCTACTAGTGTGTGGCGAAATATATTTTATTGCGACTCCAACTGGTGTGCAAGAGTGAACTTGTAGGATGAGGGAAGTAATGAAAGTTTGAGCTCTCTTAGTTGGGGCAGCTACATAATATAATCTTGTAACCATAATTTATTATTCAAGAAATCACCATTAATGAATATTACAAATTATATATTGAACTGTTTACATTCCAGCATAATAGGATTTGATATTTTGATAATAAATAACTATAATAAACAATGAGATGAGATCAAATAATAACTGGAAAGAAATATAGTTAAGGTATATAATTGAAATGAAAATATATAGAATTTGGTTCCAATGATATAATTATTATAGGTGTATCATTTTCTTTAATTAATTGCAACATTATATACAATAAAAGTTTTAGGTACATCCATAACATAAAGTTCTTAATTGAACTAGACAGTTACTTTGGACTACTTACATCAAAAGATGTACTTAATGGTATGGAAATTGTTTAAAGATTTTACGCTTTTGAATATGTAATGTTACCGAGATCAAAATGATCTCGTGCAGGCTAGAACTGGAACGGCGCGTATAGCACAATGATTTATTAAGTATATAGGTTATCCTTTTGGACATTGGTGGCGAGTCAAAATAAATAATTGGAATTCATATAAGTATTTATTGTTTTAACATTTTACTAAGATCACGCTGTCTTGTTTTTAACGGTTACTATGGAAACTGTATTGGAAAATGTAGGTCTGTATAGACTTTATCATGGCCAGTGGCATCTAGTTCCCCTAAAGAATATTGAAGAATTAAAAGAAAAGTTGTCTCACTCTATGTGTAAACACTCTTAGCAAAATATTGAATAACTTTAAATGTACATATTTGAAAAAGAAATAATTAATATAATTATATTTTTGACATTAAATTCTAATCTATGACATTGGAAATTAAAATACGGTATTCGCATATAAATAAGTATGTTAGGTTGAGACAAATGAAATGCAATGTGGTTACAATGAATTGATTTAGTTTTGGCGTAATTCAGTTACAGATATTGTGATTGTGCTTAACTTTGCAATGCATTTCTAGGGCTCATGCCTAAAAAAAAATGGTACCTAATGAAACAAAATATGAATGAAAATGAAAAAATCTTAAAGTATTGGTTATGTTACTTAGCATATTCAGCAAATATAGGTAAATCACAATGTTCTATCTTGTGTACCACATAAAGCAAATAACGATTATTGTTAACGATAAAGCAAATAAGTAAAAGGCAGCCGTAGTCGTTTTTATATGATGTGTTGAGAGATATCGCGATGCTAGGAACAACTAGAATGATTCACATTCGTAAAGGAAAGGATTTATTAATCATCATTGTCAGGAAATTGAGTTGACAATTCTCTGAAATTCCAATTTATATTTCCGAATTTGACAAGTAAAGTCGCTGATGAAAACGATATTTGTAGCCAAGAAGTTGTGCCTTGTGATGCAAACAATTTATTAGGCCTCTAAAAATTATACTTATTGGTAAATTTGGTATGAGTTTTAAAGAAAAACCGAAATATTATTTCATTTATACACCTATATTATTATGTTGTCTGTTATCAGGCCGAATCTTCCTGATGTTCTGTAAACGAATCTTTCGAGATTAAGATAAATAATAGATCTAAGATTTACGGATCTAGGTATTCCGTATCGTTAATATGCGATCTGTAACTCTCATTCAATATTAAAGTTTATTAAACCAACATGCGATTAAGTATTTGTTGTGTGCAAGTTTCAGTCATGGCGAATGGCGTAAGGCAAACGAATTCGAGGTTTGAAATAATTTTGATGATATTGATACTTGGTGACTGCTGAATGACAACAAGACGTGAGAAACTGCTCGGAGAAACCCCATGAATCACGAGTGTGGAATAGATACTTAAAGCTAGAGTTTGACACCCGAACGAGGGAGCGGAAGGGAGCTTGAGAGTCAGGCAAAGCCGCAAGCGCGTGTGGTGTCGTGACGTGACGTACAATATAAAGGTAATAATCAGACGTGGCTGTGTGAGCGTAAAGCGTCATTGATGAAAGATGCTGCTTTGAAAGCGTAAGGCATCCTTTGAGAATAAGACGCTGCTGTTAGAGCGTAAGGCGTTCTTAATGTCAGTTTGCTACAAGATTATACTAGAAAGTGAGAAGAGGAGCGACGTGATTTACAACGCAACCAGTTGTTCGAAGTCCTGTGCTCAAGAAGATCAAAAGAAAATCAAACAAACTTAATTTTAACTTAGGTAAGCGCTTTTATCCCCGATATTGAACAACATAACGCCGATGTGACTCAGATGAGTTAAATGACAGTTAACAAAATAGTTATTCAAGTTAAAATGAAGTAAGTCATTCCCAATAAACTAGAAATGTCACATCGACCTATGTTCACGCAGCAAAATACGGGGTAATGCAACTAAAAAAATAACACATAAAGAATGATATGTCAGCATCTGAAATAATTGCACCTGAAATATTACAAATTTAGATACTTACTTATTATATAAAATGATTGCATTATATTGAATTGGTAGTCAAAGTATTCGGGAAAGTTCTACGAATGTATTAAATTATAAAATATTTAACAAAGTTAAAAAAGCAAGTTGTAAGAGCTTCTAGCTATCTAGAATGTACCTGTGTATTCAGTATGCGATGCTGACGTTTACTATGTGCAATGAAATTAAGGAATATAATCTTGATTCCTATTTGTTACTATCCCACTTAAATGCTGTAAGCATTGTCGGTCACAGGTGAAGGGTTTTATCTCTTTCCAAGATT
This sequence comes from Crambus lathoniellus, assembly GCA_949710035.1. Classification (NCBI taxonomy): domain Eukaryota; kingdom Metazoa; phylum Arthropoda; class Insecta; order Lepidoptera; family Crambidae; genus Crambus; species Crambus lathoniellus. Next base: position 9,568,656 of record OX453301.1, on the reverse strand, counting down.
ATATTTCAATTAATGTAAGATGTCCCTAAAGTCAAAGACTAAAATAATTAACCTAAAGTATTGTGAATTCTGTAAAATTATTATTGTGACTAAATATAATTTTGATGTAACTGCAGGGCTATTATTGACGCGACCTTTGGTTAGCTATGTCGGCCTGAAATCCGAAGTAATATATAATTGAATGACGATTACCTTAAGAATATTAAATTACTTAGAATTAACACGAATTATTTTACTTGCGTAATAGTGTCAAAGGCTGTGCTGTGTTCGTAAATACTTAAAATTTGTGTTATCAAATTGTTTAATTATATTGCTGCTATTATTTTATTATTGGTCCAAAAAAAAATTATTAAGAACAAGTATTCTTAAAACTCGATGTGAATAATTTAATTTAATTTGATACCTATTTGGATTTAGTTAGTTTTAATACAACTATTTTAATATGTGGGTTTTCCGAATTAATGTGAAAATTGTATGGTAAAAGTTGTTTTTTCACGCGAAGGGACTCGCTTGAGCAGGATGGCCGACTGTAAGGATACCTATAATTATAAACTTAATTAGTAACCTACTTGATGGATAGTTTTATTTAATAGTACGTAAATGGGATCATGACCACAGACATAATATAATGCCCGTGCTCATGAATGTATATTTGTGATAGGTCGCAAAATGATCCGCATATATTCTATCTAATTTCGACATGAATAATTAAATAGTAAATTTATTGTCAACTTTAAAAGTAATACGAATGTTTTTACCATTAATTATTTTATATAAAATTATGAAAGATATGTACTTGATCATATCCGCAAAAAGTTATGGAGAAGTGGCGTCGCTTGAAAGGCTGTTGATAAAACTATTGCTCATAAGAAATATAAAAAGCGCGCCACTACATACGCCAATTATTTAATTGTAATCGTATTGTTTTAAATATGTAAAACCTATAATAACATATTATAATTTTGCTGGATTGATGCCACATGATTAAGGTATGGTTTTGTTCAGACTTCTTTTGTTTAGAGTGACATTTTGGAATTGTGATGTAATTTATTCTCAGTGGAGTTCTTTGCTATTGGAATATGACAATGATTAATAATAATAAATATAATAAGGCCATTGACGAATGTATATGGTGTTTTAATTAATGCCCCTTTCACTCGCTTCAGCATAATTTTTCCGAGTATCGCCTTAAGTAGCGGGTGCGTGTCGTCTGAACGCAGCCGTATTATAAGCGGGCGCGAGGCGTGCGCTGATTTTGAGCGTGATCGACGCGTGTCGTCCGAATCCGAATACTCGACGGGAGGTCTGGGTGGCAGCGGCGAGAGACACAGAGTTCAAGCGAGGATGGTGACTCAGTCCAACATGCATTTTGATTTGTCTGACATGAAGCATTTGCCCTCAACTCACATAACTCACACCTCACCTAATATAAAAGCCGTGACATTATAATTTCACTTGTAAAATATATTAATGGCACAAAAAATCTGGTCATATCGCCTCAAAAAGGGCCTTGGCTTCTCTTGTTATTTTATCAATAAATTTCTAGGAAGCAACAGCATAATATGCTAAGCATCTATTAAATTACAAGATGACTCAAGCCACTTGGGGCGCTATATTAAATACCTTAGGAGTTACTAGTAATCTGAAGCAGGAATCTACTTAATTGCACAAAGAAATTTGACGTAGGTACACTGAGAAAAATTTCCTCTGCCGCGCTACGTAAATTAAGGACAAAAATCGACCACAATGACGTGTGTAACCCGCTCCATTACGCGTACGTAGTCAGTCATACGTAGTCGGCATACTGACGCTCATCATGGAGCGGGTTACGTAATTTACTCGTGGTCGATTTTTGTACGTACGTACGTAGCCCGACATCTGGCTACGTATACGTAGTGCGTATACGTAGTGTGTACCATGGCGGCTTACGTACGATACTGTAGCGGGCACAGTAAATAATTGTGAGCCATACGTTTGCACCGCGGCGGCATACGTACAATACTGTAGCGGGCACAGTAAATAATGATGAGCCATACGTGCGCACCGTGGTGGCATACGTACGATACTGTGGCGGACACAGTGAAGCACGGTGAGCCATACGTGTGCACCGAGGCGGCATACGTACGATACTGTAGCGGGTACACTAAATAATGGTGAGCCATACGTGTGCAGCGCAGCGGCATACGTACGAAACTGTGGCCGACACAGTAAAGCACGGTGAGACGTACGTGTGAACCACGGTGGCATACGTACGATACTGTAGCGGGCACAGTAAATAATGGTGAGCCATACGTGTGCACCGCGGCGGCATACGTACGATACTGTGGCGGCCACAGTAAAGCACAGTGAGCCATACGTGTGTACTGCGGCGGCATACGTACGATACTGTAGCGGGCACAGTAAATAATGGTGAGCCATACGTGTGCACCGCGGCAGCATACGTATGATACTGTGGCGGACACAGTAAAGCACGGTGAGCCATACGTGTGTACTGCGGTGGCATACGTACGATACTGTGGCGGACACAGTAAAGCACGGTGAGCCATACGTGTGTACTGCGGCGGCATACGTACGATACTGTGGCGGACACAGTAAAGCACGGTGAGCCATACGTATGTACTGCGGCGGCATACGTACGATACTGTGGCGGACACAGTAAAGCACGGTGAGCCATACGTGTGTACTGCGGCGGCATACGTACGATACTGTGGCGGACACAGTAAAGCACGGTGAGCCATACGTATGTACTGCGGCGGCAAACGTACGATACTGTGGCGGACACAGTAAAGCACGGTGAGCCATACGTGTGTACTGCGGTGGCATACGTACTATACTGTGGCGGACACAGTAAAGCACGGTGAGCCATACGTGTGTACTGCGGCGGCATACGTACGATACTGTGGCGGACACAGTAAAGCACGGTGAGCCATACGTGTGTACCACGGTGGCATACGTACGATACTGTAGCGGGCACAGTAAATAATGGTGAGCCATACGTATGCACCGCGGCGGCATACGTACGATACTGTGGCGGACACAGTAAAGCACGGTGTACCATACGTGTGTACCACGGCGGCATACGTACGATGCTGTAGCGGGCACAGTCAAGCACGGTGAGCCATACGTTTGCACCACGGCGGCATACTTACGCTACTATGGCGGACACAGTGAAGCATGGTGCGCCATACGTGTGCACCGTGGCGGCATACGTAGGATACTGTGGCAGGCACAGTAAAGCATGATGTGTCAGACGTATTAACTGTCGTAGTAGAGGTAAGGTACCGTTGCCGGTACAGTAAGGCATGATGAACCGTGCGTATGTACCACGCCAGCGTACGTACGATACTGGTGCGGGAACAGTAAAGCACGGTGAACCATACTTATGTACCACGCCAGCGTACGTACGATACTGCTGCGGGTATAGTAAGGCATGGTGCACTATACGTGTTACGTATGGCACACCATGCTTTACGATACTCGCACCTGTATTTTCCTTATGCTGGCATAGTACATACAAAGGTGTTCAGATAATTATTATAAATATTAACCAATCAAAGTCAATGAAATTTTGTAGACACGATCGAGAAACTAATATCTAGGTCTGTGGTTTAATTCATGTTTACGAAAATGTAATAAACCACAGACCTAGGTATTAGTTTCTAGACCATGTCTACAAAATTTAATTGACTTAGATTGGTTAATATTTAAAATAATTATCTGAACACCTTTGTATGTACGGCCAGCGTCATAAATATATATATGGCTGTATATTATTAATGACGCTGACTTTACCATGCCAGCATAAGGAAAATACAGGTGCAAGTATCGTAAGGAGTGGTGTGCAATACGTAACACGTATAGTGCATCATGCCTTATACCCGCAGCAGAATCGCATGTACGCGGGCGTGTGTCTAATTAGTCACACATAATTTTTAGATTTCCGTTTTTCCTTTTTTTAGGTACGGAACCCAAAAATCAAGTATGTCTAATAGCCGTCCATTTATGTACATACGTATGGTGAATGCTATGGTACCTGTTCCGCACTAGTATCATACCTCTTATTTTTCTTCTCGGCATATATATTTGTCCATTGCGGGATATATGCCTCTCCCATGGTTTTCCTATGTCGTCCTCGATGCGGCGTATCTGGTCGAGGTCGGTCCTGCCATCTTAGGAAAGGCGGTCTACCCACGTTTCGACTTCCCGTTCATACCTCTACTATAACAGTTAATACGTTTTATACACATTATGCTTTGTAGTATATGTAGTACAACCTGCACTGGTAACATAGATATCTACTTATAAATAATGGTGCGGGTACGGTAAAGAATGATGTATCATTATAAAGCTGACCAGATGTTTTAAAACTTTTACTGACAATAGTTACGTCATTGGCCATTATGACGGTTCCTTGTCAACTTTTAAATATTCAACAAAATGCTGCAGAACTTTCACGAACATAAAAAAACTAAATTGTACAATAATCTTTAAGTTAAGGAAATCGGAATGATTTCAGTTTATTATGACATATTATACATTTTAAAGCTCTGGTCAGGCTTTATCTACTGTTGTTGAACTTGTACGATATTAGTGCGGCTATATTATTATTATTATGCAAAATAATTTTATAGCAAACTTAACAGCTGCACCGATATAGCACCAAAGTCCGGATCTGTAAGTGAAGAAGCTTACAATAATTGGTAATTTAGATAAAATAATACTTCATGATGCATATACATTCAGTGTACCTACACAGCAATGATACAACATTTTTTATTTTTTTTAAACTTTTACAAGGTTAATAACAGAAGAAATTCTGAAGTTCTGTTCTCAAACCCCGTACAAGTTTTATAGGCTTGTTGTCAAAAGGAAATAGACATAAAAGATTTATATTATTTATTTTCAATAGTAAAATTGAGTTATACAAAAAAAACTTCAACAAGCTTATTTAATAATACTATTCTAGAATAATAATTACATAGTGAAGGGCGTCAGTAGATATCCTATTTTTATAGATTTCGTCTGAGTGTTTTAGGGCAATTAGAAATAATTAGGTACAACAACAGCTTCATTATCAACATAAACAATGTCTCAGATCTCAGGTAGGTTTATAACTACATACGCTACTTTTACCTCAATAACGGTAGGGCCAACAAAAATTACGTAGGGTTGAACAGTGCGGCCTAGCCTCTGCAGGTTCTCCTTTTTTTGAATGATCTTGTTGGTTACGTCGGCTTCAGAAGCAGCTTGCGATATATAGCCGTCGCATACTTCTGCCCTGGATGGCTTCCACGCTAGCTTTCCTTTTATTTTCCGTGCAGGTGAAATGTTGATGACATAAGCCAGCAACATCAAAGCAACATTGCTAGATGTCTCTGGTTCATCTTCTGTATTCAAAGAAAAAAAGTTTCTGTTAATTTTTGAGACTTAATTTTATGAAGGTAAGGTAAATAAAGATTTAATATAATAGTAGGTACTAATATTTGAGAAAAACTTCTTACCGTCGATCAGTGCAATTATATTTGCTATATTTGTTCTTGTGTCTGGGTCTCTAATTTTTCGTAATTTTAATGAAGCATATTTTATAATCTCTTCATTTTTGAGGGTGATAGAAGAAAATAATTTGTTTTCCTTTCCCGCATACAGACGATTGAAATCGTTCATTAGCTGAAAAAAGAATACAATAAATGTACGCTATGTTATTTCCATACACACGTACGTACGATCCGTCCGGATCACTACCAATCACTACCACAGAGCTTATGGGGTTGGTTGGGTTTTTACTGCCAGCTCAATAACTCGCGCGCTGCCGACATTGCAGAACAATGTCGGCAGCGCGCGAGTAATACTTTTGGTGTTGCAAGTATCTAGAGTCTGTGCGGAAAGAGAACAATCGTGGCAGAAACGGGACCTAACATTATGAATTTTACAAGGCAATCGAAATTTAGACACTTGTCTCATCATTTAAATGGCATCGCCGTACATTTGTATAGCAAAACCACAAGGATTATGTAAAAAAAAATAAGGCTGCTGTAAATGCTTACCAAGGTATAGCCTTGTGATTGTTTCAAGGCTGGGAAATCCTTGAAGTAATCCGCTATTTCACCTTTTCCATATTGGATGCGGTTTAGGCGGTGATTTTTGCCCACTTTTCTTCAACAGATTTCCATGGATCGACATTGTTTTTCAGCCACAATAATGTTTCTTCATAAACAATATCTGTAAGTAATTTATTTATACTTATATTGTGTTTGGTGGGATGAGTTAACAAGAGGATATATATTTATTACTCTATGGGAAGGGCAGAGTGAGATGACAGCAGTCGAGCTGTCAAGCGTCAAACGTCAAACTGTACATTTTCTGTCTTTTTTTGTAAATGTTTTTAGTAATACTCTTATTACGGGACATTGGCAAAATTTCTGTGGAAAACGGAAGAGGCCAGGCACCAAAAAAAAGTGCGAGCCCGACTCGAATTTGACTAGTAATTATTTGCTTACCACTTTCCAGAGATTCCAGGCTATAAATGTCCTCATCTGTGATAGTTGGCGTGGATCTGAGCGATGATCTCGATGACTTAGAGGATGAACGGCTAGTTCCCGGCAACTGTCCACCTTCTCGCAACTTTCTCCTTCGTGCTATGTACGTTTCGTATAGCATGCCACTAGCTTTTTTTTTTGCAAATTTTTTTGTAGCTGCGAAATATGCAGAATAATACACCACAACGCGTTCCTTGTGGAATATTTCCACAATTTCGGTAGCTAGTTTATAAAATTCTTCACTGGAAATTTCATCAGTAATCCTCCTTTTCCCTCTTTGAGTATTGCTCTGCCGTCTAAACTTTCCTGTATGTACAACACAAACACTATTGAAACACTATTAAAACACATTTTTTTATTGTTGTTGAACAATAAATAAATAATAATAAAGAAATAACTTCTTACATTCAATTATCTAAGCCCATGTTAATTTCATTAAGAAACTGTATCATGGAAAACTTGATAACGGATATATATATACTTAAATACTTTTTGTTTGTTATTTAATTTTTTACTTTTTTGCATTCACAATGCAATTTTTATCATAGAAAAATGGAAAATAAAGTATTTAGAAAAAATCGACCCGTCCCACAACCAGCTCCCGGGAGCTGGTTGTGGGACGGGTCGATTTTTTCTAAATACTTTATTTTCCATTTTTCTACTTTTTGTTTGTATGTACATACTGAATATACATAGTTAACACCCAGACCAAGACAAATAGACATGTTCATGCAGACAAATATTTATCTTGTTCAGGAATCGAACCCGAGACCACTGGCGCAGAAGGTGGGTAGCTGGGAAGTATACCCTTTCAAACAAACAGTTTAGCCAATGATAAATTCTATTGAATACTAAATAAATACTACTGAAACACTTACCAAATAAATAGGTACTATACATACAGATTTACTTACATTTTTGCTGGTTCAACAATATACTACTAACTATGCATATTCTACTAGCACACTAACTTTGACTAGTGCCTTTGTCTTAATACTCATACAATCTACTAAAAGAAAATAACATTACATTTAGTAGTTTCGATACCTGAAACAAAAAAAAATGGTTTTACAGTGGCAAGAATCTTTTGACCTACCCTAGGTAGGTACCTACTCTCTTTAACTTTTAACTTATTAACAATCACCTATTATTTATTACATTTTAATGGTATGGCAGAATATTATAATAAGCAAGTTCCTTTTTATATTGGCACGAAAGGGTATTACCAAACAAAACCATAGAAATGTAGGTAGGTATTATTTACCTTAAGCGACTTGCTCCAAGTGACAAAGCAAATAGTAGATTGTACTACAAGTGCATAAAACATACCATTTTACCCGAGACGTATATATCCACCCGAGCCGTAGGCGAGGATGGATAGTCAATTCGAGGGTAAAATGGGTTTTATGTTCGAGTTATACACTCTGCTTTTCACTTCGAGTGTGAGGAAAATAAATAACAATATTGCAAAAAAGAAAAAATAAAGACTTCGCCATATTGGCGGGAAAACTTTATTTTTCTTTTTTTTATATGTGGAATTGGCAGCACAGTGACTTAGCATAGATCGTAGTCCATAATGCTCTTGAAATACTTATTTCTTACAAAACTCATTAATTTTGCCTAGTTTTATTAATTCAATAATTTAACATGGATTGTGTACAAAATTAAAGAAACAGAATGAAATAACAAGTTTATTTAACGAAGTTTAATTGCGTGTGTGACTGTTTACCTGACGACCTTTGTCTTAGAGTCTGAGACTTAGACGAAGATTTTACTTTATGCACTAGAGCATAAAAAGCGATTTTATGCAGCCTATACCCAACATAAAGACGAACTTTACGAGCATGAGAAGTGAAAACTATATTATTATAACAAAGAAGCATGCTACAAAAGTGACTGGCGCTGTACTTTGTGCTTTTAAGTCATATAATTGTACTGGTATAATTAGATGAAGATTTAAGCAAATAAGTACTTGTGTCCAATATGCTTGTTTCTTCATTTTTCTTTCCGAATACTACCTACAATATGGGTATCAAATTAAAGGGCTCAACACAAGGATTTCAAAAAGGTTTATCATGATTGTTTATTAAATTAGTAAGTTCTTATTTAAAACAGGTGTTTATTGATAATGAACTGAAAAGTCTAATAATAAAAACATAATTATTAAAAAAAATAAAAATTCCTACTGCTACTGAGGACACTTTAAATTGTAGTATTTCACCGAACTACGTTAGTAATATTATAGTATTCTTTGACCGAACGTTCCCCTGACTGCAATGAGAAATTAAAAAGCTTGTTTTCCCTTTCTAGTGGTTAATTTTTTGCAGGAGGGTTTTTGTGTTTATTTAATAGGTAACTATGTTTTTTTAACGTTTAAAAACTATTGACAGTGTTTCTCAAAGCGGCTAGATCAAAGTAACAATAAGTAGGTACTTGGGTTATGAAAGATTTTAGTTAGGTTCTTGTATTGGTAGGCAAGGGCTATAAATATTTAAGAAACACCTTAGTATAATAAATTCATTATTAAAAAGCCACACAACAGTGTCATAAAATTTTATGGTTTTGCCTACCGACTTCGTTTTCTTTCTACAATATTGTAAACTTGTAACTACAATGACTGACTTTGTAAATTATTGCCCGTCAAGTGAAAATCTTTATTGAACAAAAAAAATATGTAAAATTGTCACTTCAATTTTTAAATTTTTTAAATACCTACGTTTTGTTATTAATCTGAGTACCTAATGTTATGATTATGAGTAACTTACAGTGTTATTAGCTGCAGTAGAACAGTCTGTTGAGGTTTTTGCATTGTCACCGACGACATCATCAGTTTCCGGTACCGATACAGCGTTTTGAGTCGAGTCGTTTAGCTTCTCAATTTCAAGGTTCTAGAAAAATAAATTAAAAGCTTTATTACAAAGCATTACAAAGTTACACAGCAGAGGTTCATGAGAAAAACATGAAGAAAAAACATACTTGCAGGGCTTTTCGCTGTTGCAGCCAATTTTTAAATTTTATTCTGGGGCCTATCTTGGGGATCATTTCTTTTAATTCTTCATCGTTTAACAGAATGGCAGTTTCTATTGAGGATATAAGGTTGACTGAAAAAAGCAACAATTAAATTTTATTGTTTTTTTGCCACATGTGCGCACGTCCCAAGTATATTTTTTCGTAATTTAAACCGCCACGTGCGACAGATCTAAGAGAATAAAATCATAAGCCTGCGCCACGAAAGAAGAGACCTGACCAGGCCCTGACGGATCACGTTGTTCGAACTGCGCAGTAGTGATTTCTTATAGGTAAAGTTAAGAAATCGTCCAAATCAAATCAGTGGTTTCCCAGGTCTATACTTTCTTCGCTTTTTGTACCTACGTTTACACAATCGAAATAAAACCGAGACAGGCAAGCTTACCTTCAAGAAATGGCAATACATCACTCAATCCTTCGGCTATTAAAATGTCTTCCATGATGATGGCCGGCCACGCAACGCACCGCACGCAGTACAATAGTAGATAGAAGTAAGTAGGTGCTCTGGCCTCTACTATGCTTGCGCATTTCGCGGCGTGCGCCCGTCCGACTCACTGGCTGGCCTGGAATAAAGTGAGTGAGCGACGCGACGCGACGTGACTGGTCGTGACTCACTCAGCGCCGGCGCCGCGCCGGGCGGGGCGGGCGTAGGGTAGTGTTGCCAAACTATCGATAGTATTACTATCGAGTTTTTTATCAGAAAACTATCTAACTATCGAAAGGCCTATCAATAGTATCGATACTATCGATAGTATCGATACTATCGATAGTATCGATAACTCAAAACGTGTCAATACTTTCGATAGTGGCGATACTATCGATAGCTCAAACGTGTCAAAACTATCGATAGTATTGATACTATCGAAGTTCTCAGTAGTACTATATACTACTATGCACAAAGATTGACAAACCATCGATACAATAAAACAACCAATAGCAGAACTATCGATAGTCTTATCGATAGGCTTTCTTATGCACCACGTGACTGTTTATTTTATATAGCCGGTCGCCCAGAAGAAGAGTGGTTTAATTTTCTTTTCCAATAAATTCATTTCTCTATGAATTAAATGATTATATATAAATATATTTTTTTACATCTCCCATAAACAAATATTAAATTACTATTATTTCGGTAAAACATTAGAAATAAGCTCCCTCAATAAGGGTTTGCTGGGGGATGAGAGGGGTGGGGGAGAGGGCCACAACCCCCCCTATGCAACCCCCATCTGCCGGAGATGCGTAGTTTTCGAGAAATTTTTGTAAACATAACCTCAAAACAAAATTATACAGAAGGGAGGCTAAAAAGTGTTGGGGAAACAGGGAAAGAGTGTAAAAAAGTCACACATACAAAAACGTCGTTTCTGGCACCTCTCCGGCAACCAAAATCGATATCAGGGGTTTCAGTAAAACCCCCTGAGCCCCCCTACGGTGTCAGTTTTCCCAGAACGAGGGAGTTTATTTCTAAACCCAACCCATTATTTCCCATGGTAAAATCTGTAGTTCATAAACGTTTGAATAGTCATTTATATAATCTGCGCAAATACTCGATACTGAGTAGTATCGATACTTTAGGACTGATATTTTAACCCCTCATCGACCGGGAGCGGTATCGATGGCGGCGATATCGATATCAGGAGCGTATATCGAAACCATGTCCCTCGATACCACATGAGTACTCGGTATCGATACCCGAGGCCGATACTTCGAACCCACCCTGTGCGTGTGCGACTGTGTGCCCGCCGTACGAATGAACGTAATAGCCGCGAACGAACGAACGAAAAGTAAGCGAACGCGAACAGTATAATGTAACCGCATACTTATTTTACGTATAGTGCTGCTGTATAATGTACTGTGCGTTAAATGCGCAGTAAGAATAGAATAGCCGCGAACTTTAAACTGTAACCGCATACTTATTTTAAGTATAGGGCTGCAGTGTAATGTACTGTATTGTATGCTGCATGTAATGTACTTATTTACCAGGGTATCTTTTAACTAATGCGACTACTGAAAGTGTTTCGGGATATACCTATCTATCTATATGTCGAGATACAACCTACTAAGAACCTACCTACCACTTTTTTTCTAGTACCTACTCTAGTGAACAACTTTTTAAACTTTCATGGTCATTAACTCTGTAAATATTACGAAAAGCGGGATTTTTACCATGTTTTGATCGATCGGGGGCTCGACAACAAATCAAAACATGGTATTTTTACCATTACCCGCTTTTCGTAATATTTCTAGTGAACAAGTTACTTTCCAAATAAACCTAAGGTAAATTGGTTTATAGTAATTCTAATACATTCGCGCATACCTACTTACATACCTACTTACCTTCACGGGAAGTGAGACAGGCCTGATATTACTCAAAGATATTGAATCATGTCGCCTTACTAATTACTCTAGGTACTTTTGTCAACAAATGACTTTAATTAATGACAATTCAGAATTAGAGATTAAACGAACTTACCTGAAGTGAAGTTCTATCTTAATTATACGAAGGCTTCGTCCGAAGAGATTAGCTTGATTTAACACTTGTAGTACGCCCTAGTAATCGCCAATTTCACACTATATTGAGAATATACCTATTTATAAATTAAAAAAGTAATAAAAGAAAATTATTATTTTTTAAATTTCAAAAGTGGGTAGTCAACACCGATCTGGCTCAAGCGCCCATCATAGCTGTCATTTAGTTTAGAGTATTATATTTTTCGAATCATATAGGGGAGTAGTTAATAACTTTTGGGAGGGAGGGAAGCTAATCTCTTCGGACGAAGCCTTCGTATAATTAAGATAGAACTTCACTTCAGGTAAGTTCGTTTAATCTCTAATTATACTTCATGCTTCGTCCTCAAGATTAGCTTGATTTAACACTTGTAGACGTTTAGAGACTAAGTGTTCGAAAAATATGCAAAAATTATAATATATAGGCTACTGAATAATATAGATTGAAATTATAACTTAACTTATACTATCTTGCTTCTTTATTTTCTCAACATAGAAACAAAAAGCAATAAAAAAGTATTATTTGTTACATAAAAAATCAACATCGCTTATGAAATAAACGAAAAATATTTTGATTAAGCACTCAAAACAGTGGTGCCAAATTTTTTATCACAATTGCTGTTTACTGGTCTGTTATAAAATTTGGCAAACGTATGTGATTCTGAAAACCAACCTGCAGTTTTATAATCTGGTCTATGCTAAAACCTAAATTTTGCGCAGCTGACGTAGCAGCATACAGGGTATTATGCGCAGTGAACGTAGAAATATCAATTCCACTTAAATGTAACGTATTTTTTATCCATTTGAATAAGGTTTGTGACGTAACAGGCTTATATGGCTTTCGGTAACTAATAAATAAATTGTCGGAATCAGGACAGAGAAACATTTTCATTTCAAGGTAAGTAATCAAAACTCTTGCAGGACAAATACTTGGCTTTTCGTTATAGAATGGTATAACGAGCAATGTGTTTATATATATATATATATATATATATATATATATATATATATATATATATATATTTTCCAGGTTCTAACTTTCGTTAGCAAACCACTTTTCAAGACAATTTAAAATCTGTGCTATATTCCAGACTTCATTAAATTTAGGGGATGGAGGTCTGGTACGAAAAACTCCTTTAATAAATCTTTTTATTTCTTGATTTAGTGATATATCAATTTTAGTTATTAAAGCCAAAGCAGAATGATAACAGTTAATTGTGCCATACTGAGCGCCACTGTTTAAAGCAGATGCGAAAAATTTTGTATATCGGGAATTGATACTTTCGTATAAGTTTAGTTTATTTTGTTGACAATAAATAAACCACTTTTAATAGCAAACTTCGTATTGTTTATACGAGTTATCCAAAAAAGGGGTTAAGCATGACGTCTAGAGAAAATTATTTGACGCCTCTTCGTACCATCACCATCACCAGGGCAATGGAGTTGCGCATTTGTTTGCGGCTGGAATTTGTAGACAAAATTAGGTTTGAATCTGCTTTGAAAACGAATTGTTTACTTATTAAAAGACTCTTAAATAGTGGATACCACGTTTATGTGGACCGAAATGGAACTACTATTATATCTGTGGCATTGTCAGAGATAATCTTTCTTAAACATTTAGGCATCATTGTGAAAGGAGGAAAAACATTAAAATTTAATTTCGACCACGACATTGAAAAAAAAAAACATTTACGGCGTATGCATCCGGATCCTTATGCCATGGATATATATCTTGGACATTTATTATTTTTAACGACTAGCGTATCAATGAAAATATCTATGAAACTTTTCAACAATTTGTTGAAAGGCATAATCAGCTAGCTGCCATTCTTGGTCTGCCTGCATAGTATTATCTGAAGATCGAATATGAGATGCAAAAACGTAAAGATTTTTACGTTTACGCCATTGCCAGAGGTCTTTTGCGATCTCTGTCAGGTGTGGGGAGTGTATATCACCCATACGGTTTACGTAGGAAATTACCGTGGTATTGTCAGTTCGTAGAAGTACTTGACAGTTAGTATCTTAACCAATAAACGCAGCAAGAATTCCTAAATAATTTATTGTCTGCTACTTTCTTTTACACTCCATAAACCACTAGCTCTGTCGTCTCCACATGCAATTCCCCACCCCGTAGTTGAGGCACCGGAAAAACTTCCAGGTCATACTTGTCTATTTTTATTTTGGTGCGGCTCCACCAATAGAATCCTGTTCCAAGTAACAAGGTATATCCATGTACTAATTATACATATTTCAAATAATTTAGTATACAACCAGCTGCATTTCACGGCGGGACAGGCGGATATTAACAGTCCAATAAAACTAACAAATTCTCTAATTTTACACCTTTTTAAGTTAGAAAACTTTTGTATTGCAAATTTAATTTTGGCAAAGTGACCTAGAATTTCTTTTAGTTTAAACTATATTCTAAGAACTTACAAGACTGAGAAGGTATAAAATTACTTTTATCGGTATTTATAATGAAACCTTAGCTTGTAAGCAACTTTACGGTATCTTGTAAGTTTTAAGACCCTTATATTAGACAGAGGTCATCCAAATATATTGTTAACAGGTAACCATATAATCATGAGTATTTCATGACCGGTTTCATGATGACTTTAGTGAAAAAAAGGAGCTGTGTTTAAACCAAATAATAAGACATTAAATTCATATGCTTTTTGATCAAATTGGTATCTTAGATATTTTCGGTCTTCCTTGTGAATTTTTAACAAAAAGTATGTCTTTCAGGTCTACTGTGCACGGTTACAATCTCTCGGTATCAATTTTATTACTGTTCTTAAATCCTTGAGTTTAAAATGTCTTGAGTCAATAAATTTATTTAGTGATAAGTTTAAGATGAAGCGCATTTTTCCATTTGGCTTGGGTACTAAAAAATAGTTGATAGATATTGATCAGATTCAGAGATCTCTGAAATTGCAGAGACAGCAAATTTTTTATTTCGTGTATGAAAAGAGCCTTTTCCTTTTCACTACATTTTTGGGTTGACGGTGATACAGGTTGCATCGGCTTTCGATTGAAGGGAATCTTATATCCTTTTTATGAAAAAGAACCAGTGGGTCCTTGGTAATCATTAAAAATTCTTTATAGAATAATGATAAACGACCTGCGTGCGTTAACGTATTTAGCGTCGGCTGTTGTTCTGTCTCTGCCACGGATACTGCGACTGCTTCGATAAGTTGATGAGCCGTCTACGCGTCGAAGTCGTTGCAGGCTCCTTCGTCCTGGGAGGGCCCTTCGGCCTGCGACTAGGACCCGGACCCTTCCAGTTTAAATTTCGCGAAGAACTGTATAACTTACTTATTAGGAAACTTTTGTGTCGTTGATTGCTTTGGGTCTGTGCTAGACTTGTTAATAGCTTTAGCTGATTTTTTGTTTTCCCTTAAGTTTTCGCCGAATAATTGTTTATCAATTTTGATTTTTTGAAGAGAATCCCTTAGATCCATCTTCACGGCATTCAGAAAAAAAATTGTAAATTGAATTAGAATGTTGACAATCACACATAATTTTTGCCAAATCCATAAGTGTTTTAGCAAGGCTGTATTTTTCTCATTTGCAGACAATATAATAGTATAGATTTTACCAGACAAGTGTTTCCAGCAGTCGATTCCTTCTGTTTCAGTTGAATGGCCTTATTGTGTTTAGCAATAATATCTGAAACGGCTGCTTTAATCTTAGGATCAAGCTCAGGTGGGTCAATCAATTTGCAATTTTCTGGGGTCATGTACTTACGAGTTCTTTACGCAATTCTTTGTTAATACCTGTTGTGACCCAGTGCTGGAAAACTCCAGCACTCCTGACTGAAGTAGGGTCAGTACCTAATATTTCTAATACTTCACTATCTTAGTGTATGTTTTCTGTTTCAAGAGCAGACGTTTGATCTGAAGGTAGATCACGCTTCGGAGCCTCAGTCGACGAATGACCATCCTGTATATTTGTAATGTTTTCAGACTGGGATGTACTGGGGATTGGTTCCAAGTACTTGTTCTAATTGTCCTTCAGGTTAACCCTTAGAACATGGTGCGTCGAGGTCAACTATGACCTCTTGGTCGTATATAAGGGACAGAGTAAGCCTCATGTTCATACAATTTTAGCATGTCAGTATAATATTGTAAGAGACAGTCCCCAGTTATAACAACACGTACTGTCCGCAAACTACACTTAGTAGTACCTTATAACAGTCCCGTTGTACTGATTGTAGGACCCAGTGACTGCAGTGTATATAATGATGATAATGTTATCATTATTTGAGATTATGTATTGCTTAACCTTAGGTATGCAATTAAATTTCGTAAGAGACAGTCCCAGTTCGAAAAAAAAAGTACTGTCCGCAAACTATTGAAAATCGACACATCATAATAAGCATAATACTTTAGAGTACATAGCTGTTTTTTAGCTTAGTCACTTATGTAAATTATTTTCAGTAAGAAGCAGTCCCAGTTCAAAGAAAGTACTGCCCGCAAACTGTTTAACAGTACCAGTTCAAAAGAAAAGTACTGTCCGCAAACTATTGAAAATCGACACATCATAATAAGCATAATACTTTAGAGTACAAAGCTCTTTTTTAGCTTAGTCACTTATGTGAATTATTTTCAGTAAGAAGCAGTCCCAGTTCATAGAAAGTACTGCCCGCAAACTGTTTGAAATCTACTTATACGAGAACTTGTAAAAGTCTGTGACGAACTAATGCATTTATGTTCAATTATAACTTTAAAATTAATTAATAATTTTGTTACACTTTATTGAAAGTATTTATTTTACAAACTTAGTAATAAGTAGGTAGTTAAATATTCAAACCGTTTTATCGTTGAACGTAATTATCGTTTGCATTTTTTGCGAAACGTTAGAAAACCAGGTCACTGAACTTCAATATGCAATATAATATGTCAAGGCCAGTGACTTATAAATGTATAAAAATACATAACGTACCTTAAGATAAGGACGACGAGCGATAGAATTGTTCCGATAACTCAGAACAAGATAAATCTCACCGGTGGTGGTGCTTCTTTTTTCGCTCCAACTTTCTCTCCAATCTTATAATTTTTCGTTTAATGTGTTCACAGTTATCTTTTTTGCGTTTGGGCATCCTAAATAATCACTTTTAACAACAACTAACAACTTTTTTAACACAATTTAAAAACTAGATGTGAATCGGCGACGCACTAGAAAGCGAATGACAGCTATGATGGGCGCTTGAGCCAGATCGGTGTTGACTACCCACTTTTGAAATTTAAAAAATAATAATTTTCTTTTATTACTTTTTTAATTTATAAATAGGTATATTCTCAATATAGTGTGAAATTGGCGATTACTAGGGCGTACTACAAGTGTTAAATCAAGCTAATCTTGAGGACGAAGCATGAAGTATAATAACGTCTTGGTAGGCAATTTTTTCTCTGCGTCCTCCTATGAAATGCGTTATTTCACAAGTCTTGGTCATCAGCTTAGGTATATTCCTAGATATTTCAAACGTGTTATAGGAATATAAGGTAGATAGCTAAAACAAAGTCTTTCAATTTTATAGGTGTGACTAGGTACCTTACCTACCTACCTAGGTACCGAATTTATGAAATAATTATACCTAGGTAGGTACTATGTACTCAGTACCTACATACTTATTTCTTTAACCATTATCGGTATACTAGCGAGCAGAAAAAAAAACACACTATGGGCAGGTAGGTATTTTAATAATGTAGGTTAAATAAATAAATCTACCTGAGAGATATGTAGTAAAAAAACGGTTCGGTAATACCTACCTACCAAAAAATCTAAGTAGGTAGGTAGGTATTTAAATTTAAAATAGGTAGGTAGGTAGGTAGGTAAGTACCTCAATTTCCCGAAAACACTAATAATGGTACCTACCTAACGTCACGTTTTGTTCCTTAACAAATAGGTAGGTACCTAGGTAGGTAGGTAATTTGGAAGTTTGCAAGTTTTTATAATTTTAAAGCGATTAGGTAGAGTACCTATGTTACTTATGTGACTAGGTACTTATGTATGACATATGGAAGTGAGACGTGGTACTTTACTATGGGTCTCATAAAGGTGGGTTCCCACGGCCCGTGTTATCACAGGCCAGGCCGGATCGCGCGCGCCACGCCTGTGGATACCTGTGCAGGCCTGTGCGTCTAGTGCCGAGCCATTCCCACGGCCTGTGTCGGCCTGTACCCGCCTGTCGTCACCGCCAGTCCAACATGTGTGATATAACGGAGCGCATGGCTGCGTGTGCAGCCGCTATGATTTTATTAAGTGGTCAACATTTGATAATTTTATTTTCCTTTTATAACTCCGTGGTTGGTATAGATAGTGCCACCTTTTAAATTAGCGTTTATCCGTAATAACGCATTATGGACATCGTTCTTGTTTTTATGCTGTGGTGACGAACTATTCCACAGCACTGGTTCATTTTCGTACAGCGTTTAAAACTCGAATGTTAACTCGTTCGTCCACTCCATAATGTGTGCTGTGCGTGTACCTACGCGAACGCGCTATCCCAGGTGAAATGGAAATTAAATGAACCGACGCAGACGCGCCCCTACAGGCCGCGACAGGCCGCGACAAGCGCCGCCGCGCCGCGCCGCGCCACGCCTTTGAACTTACCGACTCCCGACTCCCGACGGATCGGGCGGGCGACGGACGACAGGCGACCACAGGCCTCATCGGATGTGACCGTTCCCACGGCCTGTCGGCTGTCCTGGCGCGGTCTGGCCTGCGAAAAGACAGGCCGTGGGAACCGGGCTTAAGAAGGGGTCACATGACTTATTCGTCAACTCGCGAGTGTGAAACTAGCGAGCGCGCGCGAGTTGATACCTTCCAATTTTAATTACTTATTTTTGTTGTCGTCAACTCGCGCGCACATATAAAGTACAGTCAAGTAAAAACGGATTGGAACAAAAACTATAAATAACTAGCTATTTCCCGCAGTTTCGGACGTACTAAATGATTCTGATAAGTATCAACCTACTAACATTTTGATCTAATTCGATGCAATATGGATCCAAATCATCGTTTGGATTCTGAAGTACCAGGATAACATAGATACACTTTATCTAGTATATTATCTAGTATACACTTTATCGGTAGTTATAGTACCGACCGACACAGGTAAAGATTTTTTTCTAACCAGTCGCAACTATAAGTACCTCCTCCATAGCTATGTTATCCTGGTAGGTACTTTAGAACCCAAACGATAATTCGCAAAGCTACATTGTCCTTGTACATACTTTAAACCGTTACTAGAACACCAAGTATCTTAAGGTTGTTGTAGCTGACTGTACATAAATAATGTGCGCGCGAGTTAAGGCGATGATTCCCGACAGAAATAGGCACCCTAAGGGCGTTTGTGCACTACACTGAATTTTACCGATCCGGCGATCCGTTTTTTTCCGGACCGATATGGCAGCCATGAAAAACATATGGGCGCTTGTGCACCACACTGAATTTTACCGTCCGTCATTTTACTTTTCCCCATTCCGGACCGTTTTTTTCCGTTCCGAGATGACGGCAATGAAAAACATATGCACGCTTGTGCACTACACTGAATTTTACCGTCCGGAAAAAAACGGATGGTTCTATTTTAATCATAAATCACTACATAGTATAAAACAAAGTCGCTTCCCGTCTGTCGGTCCCTATATATGCTTAAATCTTTATAACTACGAAACAGATTTTCATGCGGTTTTCACTAATAGGTAGCGTAGTTCTTCAGGAAGGTTTTAATATATAATTTATGAAAGTTTTGTGTAAATTGGTAGAAATATAACGATAATTGTCGAAAGTGCCGGCAAACGGCAAGCCGCCCAGTAGCTTTCAGCAAAAACGCTGCCTAATCCTTTCGAGGTTTAAAAAAATAATGCATGTTGGGATATTCCTCTTCTATAGATCTACAAAAGAGTCCGCGATAGCATATGTCTATCTTTTAAGGATAGCATATTATAGCCATATTATCCCTTAAAAAATGGTTATGAACAATGCGGTAATTTGGAAAGCTATTTAAACGGATACAGTATTAACCCTTATCAATCTAAATACGTTAGTTGCTTTAAGCATTTCATGCACATTATTTTACTCTTTTACACCATATAGTTTAAATTAATATCTTAGGAGTTATCGCAAATAAATGAACGCACGCCAAAATAAATTCAAGCGCCTTTCTCGATTGACGACCGATTTGGCGCAGGAGTAGGCTACCCACCTTCTGCGCCAGTGGTCTCGGGTTCGATTCCCGAACAAGAAAAATATTTGTGTGCATGAACATGTCTATTTGTCTTGGTCTGGGTGTTAACTATGTATAATATGTATGTATTTACAAACAAAAAGTATTTAAGTATATAGGTATTTATCCGTTATCAAGTTTTCCATGATACAGTATGAAAGCTTAGATAATTGGTGTGAATGTAAGAAGTTATTTATTTTTTATTATTATTATTATTTCTCACCAATAACACGTAATATATCTAGCACCAAAAATATGGATTTGAAATTTTTGTTTGTCTGTTGTCCGTGTTTCACGCAAAAACTACTAAGCGGATTTTGATGAAACTTTTTTTGTTATATAGCTAGCTGTAGACATTCGATAGTAGTTAAAAAATAATTTTTCATCAAGCCTCAATTAATTGTGATTTCGGTAAAATGACCATGTCAGGTACCTTTTACTGATAAGAGGATGAACCCAAAATTCTTTCTGTCTTCTACGTCTTCGTACATAAAGCAATAAAGCAAGTAATTGCTGACGTTACAAGGAACTCATTATTCCTCTCGTTTAAAACGCGTCCGTAGAGTGTAGTTTCAAAGAGATCACTGCGCTGCCCCGGCCAGTAAAAAACCGGACAAGTGCACAAGCCTATCATCCGTGTTTTTCATGCCACGCCGGTCCGTAAAAACACGGACCGCCGGATCGGTAAAATTCAGTGTAGTGCACAAACGCCCTAACGCTTGCTCGGCCGCGCGCGATACACTTGACGTGGACGCAGCGGCAGCCGGCAGTGAACTGTGAACTCGCGAGCGCCCCGCGAATCGAAAATCACTTAAAATTCAATTAAAAATTGAATAATAAAATTTTTAAACTTATGACGGCCGGAATCCCTCGGCTATTCAAAGACATTTATTTTCATAAGTATATTTTTATTAACTAAAACCAAGTACCTATACTGCAAGTAATAGGATATTTGGATTACGATTAGACGGATGTTTGGGATTTTATTTGACACAGTAAAATATCACCAATTGAAAAAAACGGCCGGAAGCACTAGATAAATAACTGTATAGGTAATAACATATATTTTTTCCATACTTTAAGTACTTGTGATTTGCGAGTAATCCATAATTTAAATACCCTATTTTGGGGAATCCCAGCCTTAACTAGCTTAGATATCACGTAATGAAGAGAGCGATGCTCGGTATTTCCCTGCGCGATCGAATCAGAAATGATGAGATCCGCAGGAGAACTAAAAAAACCGATATCGCTCGAAGAATTAGGTAGGTAGGTACCTACTTACCTACATCGTTAAAATGGCAGTGGGCGGAACGGGTCACAACACAGCGCGGAGAACCGATGGCCGTTGGGGCGGAAAGGTTCTCGAATGGCGACCGCGTACCGAACGACGTTCCGAGGGCAGGCCCCCTACAAGGTGGACCGACGATCTAGTCAAGGTCGCGGGAAGCCGCTGGATGCGGGCAGCGCAGGACCGAGCGTGGTGGAGATCCTTGGGGGAGGCTTATGCCCAGCAGTGGACGTCGTTCGGCTGACATGATGATGTTAGGTACTTATTCCCACCAGACCAGATAGGAAGGTTAGGTACCTAAATGTTCTTATTTTTGAGCAATAATGTAGGGTAAAACCGCCTTGTATCGGCCACGTCCTGGTATCGGTCACTTCCTACGAATTTGATCAAAAACTATTTAATATTCGATATACTTGCACAAATTTTGCTCGATAATGAACATTATATTGTTGTCTTTAAATGAATTAAATGAGGTGGCGATCAAAGTTCATTTGACAGTTCAGTAGCATTTGATGTTGTAACCTGCGCAGTCGTGTCGAAATTCACGCCATTTTCTAGTCAAAATTGACGAGTTCGAGGTTACGGGGGAAAGGGTTTCCAACTTATCTAGGAGGTTTAAAACGTTGATTTTTGCTTGTGAAGGTTAAAGAGATTATAACGCAACATTATTGATTAATTTATTTGTGTTTTTTTTAAATTTTAATAAAAAATCGAATGGCCGGATTTAGGGTTGATTATTTCATAAAAACGCCTGATATCGGCCGTTAAAAATGGTGATGGCCGATACAAGGCGAGTCAAAATCCTGATATCGGCCACTAAACATTAAGTCATGGACGATACAAATGTTACTTCATACAAATCTAGGTACACTAGATTAGATACTTAATTTAGGTACTTAATTATAATAAAAAAATATTTAAAAAATCTCGATTTTTTGTTTAGTTACTTTTATGTGGAAGTATCATTGTTGATGTGCAAACTGTAATATTAAATTTAAAATAAATTGTTAATAGTATTTGATTTATAGACTTTCCTTTATTAAAGTTTGTAAAATAATCTAAAATCTCTAAAAAAAAATTCCGACTTCAAAATTTATTTGTTTCTATTAGGTAAGAATATCTTTATGCAAGAAAAAAACTAAATCATATTTTTTTTTTGAAATTTATTCTAAAAACGTTAAATTATGTTTGGATTGTTAAAAAAAATCACGGTATATTATGTATGTTTTTTATATATATCTATGTATATCTTTGTATATCTTTATCTTTTTTTATTAATTCGAAGTATATTTGTATTGCTCATAATGTAAGCCTAGGCCGATACAAGGCAAACAGGTGGGCGATTTTTGGGCGCAAGTGGCCGATATTAGGGAAATTGGGTGTGTACAAAGAAAAACATCAATATAAAAAAATGTTATTCAAATTTCAAATACTTTATTAGTTCATAGGAAAGTCAAATAATAACAGTTTATTAAAAAATACCTCCTAGAAAGCTAGGCTAATAAATGTGAGAATAGGAAGCAAATCAATGTGAAATATTGTTGAGGTGGCCGATACAAGGTGGTTTTACCCTATTAGTTTTTTTATTTTTCGTCAACTTTAAGCCCCTAGTAGTGCGTTTATGGCAAAAGTTTTTTATTAGTTATTAAAGTCCATTAAATTTCCAAGAAAATGAGATTAATTATGTCAATTTACACCTGATAGTTCCTGAGACACAGCTGTTCAAAGTTATAGAGGTAGGGTAAAACGGCCTTGTATCGGCCACGTCCTGGTATCGGCCGCTTCCTAGGAATTTGATCAAAAACTATTAAATATACGATCCACTTACACAAATTCTGCTCTATAATGAACATTATATTGTTGTCTTTAAATGAATTAAATGAGGCGGCGATCAAAGTTCATTTGACAGTTCAGTAGCATTGGATCTTGTAACCTGCGCAGTCGTGTCGAAATTTACGCCATTTTCTAGTCAAAATTGACGAGTTCGAGTTTACGGGGGAAAGGGTTTGCAACTTATCTACGAGGTTTAAATCGTTGATTCTTGCTTGTGAAGGTTAAAGAGATTATAATGCAACATTATTGATTAATATTTTTGTGCTTTTTTTTTAATTTTAATAAAAAATCGAATGGCCGGATTTAGAGTTGATTATTTCATAAAAAAGCCTGATATCGGCCGTTAAAAATGGTGATGGCCGATACAAGGCGAGTCAAAATCCTGATATCGGCCACTAAACATTAAGTCATGGACGATACAAATGTTACTTCATACAAATCTAGGTACACTAGATTAGATAATTAATTTAGGAAATTATAAGACTATTGTGTTGATAATTGGTCAATAGTATTTGTTTTATAGACTTTCCTTTAAGACATATTAAAGTTTGTAAAATAATCTAAAATCTCTAAAAAAAAAAGGTAAGAATATCTTTATGCAAGAAAAAAACAAAAAAAAAATTTTTTTTTAGAAACTTATTCTAAACACATTAATTTGCCTAACCCTTAAGTTTGAATTGCAAAAAAAAATTCAGGATATATGTTTGTTTTTTTATATATCTCTATGTATATCTTTGTATATCTTTATCTTTCTTTATTAATTCGAAGTATATTTGTATTGCTCATAATGTTAGCCTAGGCCGATACAAGGCAAACAGGTGGGCGATTTTTGGGCGCAAGTGGCCGATATTAGGGAAATTGGGTGTGTGCAAAGAAAAACATCAATATAAAAAAATGTTATCCAAATTTCAAATATTTTATTAGTTCATAGGAAAGTCAAATAATAACAGTTTATTAAAAAATATCTCCTAGAAAGCTAGGCTAATAAATATGAGAATAGGAAGCAAATCAATGTGAAAAATTGTTGACGTGGCCGATACAAGGTGGTTTTACCCTAACTTATTCCCACCTAGGTAAAGCTTAATTTCCTATACTAGATAGTTTTTGACTTTGCAAGTGCGGTGACCTTGATCATGACGGTGAGCGCGTACCTACCTACTAGTAAAATACTTAGAAGGTCTTGCAAGTATATCGGGGCTGGCACCTGGTTTCCGTACCTGGAAGTAAAAACCTGGTACAAAAACCAGGTTGCGTTAATAGGTACGCACCATACCCTTCGATCATAAAAAATATTTTTATAAAAAAATAAAACCGCCTTCAAAAAAAGACATCAAAAAAGTAAAAAATAATCCCTCACCAAATAACGTAAGTAAGTAGGTACTTTGAAGTTGGGCGTGAAACCACAGAATAAATGATAGGCGTGAAACATGTAGATACAGTTTTTTGTTGTTTTTGTTAAAACCCGCCCGACTTCAAAGTAGGTACTTACGTTATTTGGTGAGGGATTATTTTTTACTTTTTTGATGTCTTTTTTTTGAAGGCGGTTTTATTTTTTTATAAAAATATTTTTTATTTCACTCTTTTTAGTGCATCATGCAGGCAATTTACGTGTTTTCTGGTAAATAGGTATGTGATCAAACTGATAACCTCCTCTTTTGAAGTCGGTTAAAATACCTTGAGGTACTTATCCCCTTTCCAACAAAACAAGAATCATCTAAATCGGTTTATAAACAAAGGAGTTACCTATGCCTAAAGATAGGTACCTACATAATAAATTCACATAAAAGTGGTAACGAAAACGACAGTATTTTCAAGATTTCCTGAAAACTACTGAACCGATTTCAAAATTTCAAAACATGTTACCAACTTGGGAAAAAACCTGATGTTATAACGTTTGAATCATTTCAATCGGTTCAGCCGTCTTCGAGTAGGTACCTAATCGGTGTACATACATATAATAAAAAAAAAACCTTACCTACAAAAATACTGAAATGCATAGGTACCTAAAATACTTAGTATTTTATTGTGGTGTAATCCATACTATCCATACTAATATTATAAATGCGAAAGTGTGTTTGTTTGTTTGTTTATTTGTTTGTTTGTTTGTTTGTTTGTCCTTCTTTCACGTCAAAACGGAGCAACGGATCGACGTGATATTTGGTATGGGGATAGTTTGGGAGCTGGAGAGTAACATAGGCTACTTATTATGCCGGAAAATTGAGTAAAAATTTTAATTTTCTATGAAAAATCGTTTAACTGTCGTACCTTTGATACAAAACTGTCATTTCTTCCAATGCCGTTTCCAAAGAGTATGTAATCACTGACGTCTGCGCGGTCAAAATCGAATACTAATCTTTTCCATAAGCTTAGACTAAAAAAATGTACTGTAGCTAGCGCCAAAAATGCCCCAGTCGCGCATGCGCGCAGAGTTATCTGACACTCACTCTACTTCACAGAGTAATTTTTTATATGTAAGAAATAGAGACCAAGCTTGGGCCCCTTTATTAGTAGAGTGTAACTAGCGCTATCTGTTGTCTGGTGTAGGCAACTTTTGGTGTATAAACACACACACAAGTTGTTGGTGACCGGGTCCACTATTATATTGCAAAACAACGTTTGCCGGGTCAGCTAGTTAATTATATTCCTTTTATTTTTAAGAGCATGATTCTAACACTGAATGAAATAAGTACCTAGATAAAGTAACTTCAGTTTGTGGCGACATCTGGACGACGACGCACATAACACACCGACGGCAACCACAGCACGAAGAAGACTGCCTCTACTCAGACAAGACTCCGCTAATAGCCGACTGATGGCGCTACCTACCGCTGACGCACCGTAGCAACTATGCGGGCCTACCAATTTATATGGAATTTCTACATCGCGCAAGCAGAATAATTCCATCAAGTTGATATATATACAACCTTCATCCAACATCAGCAGAACAGTTCTGTTGTCCCCGGGTTAGCACCCCATACCCTTACACTATCACGTCTTCCTAGCTGTTATGTCGATTTGTTTTGACAGGATAATATTAAGTTTTAACGTTTTGCAGATTGTGTATTGATTGTGTATTAAAAGACAGCATAACCGTATGCTTTCGTAACCGGAATGTGTGTGAAATGATGTGTAATTATATGGCAACAAGACTAGCTTACTGTTACGAAGGATGAACAATCCGATTACTTAAATAACTTAAATTAAGTACAAAGTGGCCACTGGTATGTAGTATCTACGGAACGTAGTCAGTAAGTAAACGGAGTTAGTACAATGAGCCCAGACAGATCCAGTGCGCGTAAAATTGTATTGACACAGTCCCGACCCTGCTCGTACATTATGTACCTACGTAACCAGGACCATTACTTAAAGTCAGTACAATGATTTAGCAACCAGTAGGGCTACAACTCAGCGCGACTCGAGCGACATAGTTTTTCGTGTTCCTTCCAACCAATCAGCACGTCGGTCGCCTTAAGTCACGCGCGCTATCTACGATCGATCTGATTGGTCGAAAGTGCTCGCGACTTTTTCTCACTCGAGTCGCGTTAAGTTGTGCTAGCCCTACAGTTACTGTTATAAAGAGCCTGGATACTTAAATAATGCGGCTGTATAACTTCGTACGTATAGCGCATACATATTTTATGTAACGGGTTAAGTAAATTACGTATGCTGCTCTGTGTAGAATCATTAAACCGCATACGTAAATATTAAGAGTGCGCCACAGTAATTTCATGATCCGGCTGACGTCATAAAGATTCTATGTACCGAACACAGTCAGTACGTAAACGGAGTTTGTAAAATGAGCCCGAATACGTATATGTAGGCGGAGACATTATTAATCATCCAGTGTGCGAAAAATGTATCGGCATATCCCCGACCCTGCTCATACATTATGTACGTAACCGGGACCATTACGTAATGAGACGGAGTCAGTACAATGATTTAGCAATCAGTTACTGTTATAAAGAGCCTGGATACTGAAATAATGCGGCTGTATAACTTCGTACGTATAGCGCATACATATTTTATGTTACGGGTTAAGTAGATTACGTATGCTGCTCTGTGTGGAATCATTAAACCGCATACGTAAATGTTAAGAGTGCGCCACAGTAATTTCATGATGCGGCTTACGTCATAAAGATTTTATGTACCGAACACAGTTAGTAAGTAAACGGAGTTCGTAAAATGACCCAGGATACGTAAATGATTATGTAGGCGGAGACATTATTAATTATCCAGTGCGCGTAAAATGTATCGGCATATCCCCGACCCTGCTCGTACATTATGTACGTAACCGGGACCATTACTTAATGAGACGGAGTCAGTACAATGATTTGGAAACCAGTTACTGTTATAAAGAGCCTGGATACTGAAATAATGCGTCTGCATAACTCCGTACGTATAGCGCATACATATTTCCTGTTGCGGGTTAAGTAATTTACGTATGCTGCTCTGTTATTACATATGCGGCATCATTAAACCGCATACGTAAATGTTAACGGTGCGGGCACAGTAATTTCATGATGTGGCTTACGTATTAGGGATGCGGCCACATTACAAGTAACTCGTTTACATTGTCTTTACAGAGCATTATGCCGCATACTTACTTAACATGGTGTCGTTACATTATAAGTATCGCTCTTACAATTTTCCTGTGAAAAGCACATTATACGTATCTGGGTCAGGCCGTAGATTTTGCCACAAATAGCGCAATGGTGACGCAAAATTTTCTACGAGTCGGTCGCACAAAGTGGTGCAAAATGGTAGCGCAAAATTATTAAGGAGCACGTACATTAATGTGATTTTATTTAACAAACATTTACTAACAAGAGGTATTGCATCAAACTAGAAAAAGAAACACGATGTTGGTATGTAAGTATGTTTAATTAATAATTAACAATAATGTACCTATGAGTAATTCTTTTTTATATATTGCGCACAATGAAAAGTTAAACAGGATGACAAAAACTAGTAAGTACCTATGTATGATTTGTTCAATTTACAAAAAAAATACATTTAATTTGTTAGATGGAGGTATTTGGTATTATTCATTATTAATTATATAAATATAATACAACTTTAAAATTTATTTCAACTCTTTTCAATGTTTGAGAGTCCATTACTTTGACTCTAGCAACAACCTGCTTGAAGTATCACTTTTAAAAGGACCTGCCAACCATTAGGATGCTAAAAATAATAAAAAAAATAGATCTGTCAATAAAAAAAAGTTACATTGGTTTAAAAGTTAGTATGAAAGTGACGAAATTCCAAAACTTATAAAATACAAATTAAAAAAACTTTGGACCTAGGTAAAATCTTTGAGGCTGGTTAGGTAGCAGACCACCGCACCTACCCCTATTTTCGTATGTTTAACATTCTGCCGAACACCCTGTACTTATAGAATATTAATAAAATCTAACAAATCAATTAATAGTAATGCTAGTCATGTTTTTTAGTGGAATTACAGCTAAAAGTAATTTCAAAATAATAAAAACTTGAAAACCTTGTGTGCATGCACTATTATTCAATAGCGTAAAATAAGTGGCGCAATTTCTACGCAACCGGTATCGCAAAGTGACATAAAGACAGTTTTGCGGAACCGAGGCGCAAATGAAATCGATTATAACTCTTAAAATATACTATTTAACAAGGCTAGTTTAACATATACAGATCACACACATCTAATTAAACCATGCGCAACAACAATTATAAGTTTTAATCAAAAACTTACCTTGAAATCTCAAAAAATGCACTCTGCAAAGTAGGCGACACTTTTCACTTTGATCGGAGTTGACACCGAAATGTCAAAAAATATGGTCGTCAACGCTGCATTGACCATAGAATACGATACTTTGGTGATGCCAGCACTCAAACAAAATCTTAATAAATGTTTTAAAACCATAAAATGGGTGAAAATGGTTGCGCAATATAAGTAGCGCAAAGAAATGGTTTTTCAAAAAAAAAAATCTTATTGCCGAAAATTTATCTTTTTTCTTAGGAAAGACGCAAAGATATTAAAGGAATGTCAACCTTATTATTATTATATAACGTCAAATTAAACAGCTCATCAATAAGTTAAAAAATGATAATTTTATCGATGTTTAAGCTGTACACCTACCACTGCGGATTCGCGGTTTTTATAAAAAATCCGTCACTTTTGGGAGGGAAATGTCAAATAGTTTTCCAAATATATAAACTTATCCAAATATCTATATCTGCCTTGGTTTGCTATTTCTTAGGAAACACGATGATAAGATTGAGACATTTCTAAGAGTACTATATTTAAAATTATATGAGGCGGAGACTTTTGTACCCTCGAATGTGGCAAAATCTACGGCCTGACCCATCTGGCTGCCGGTACATTACAAATTTGCCAATTTTAAGTAGCCCGTTTTTCTCAGTGTACCAAATGAAATTCTTACTCTACACCTCTCAATCCCAGAAAATCAAAGGTCGCAAAAAATGATAGTTTTATAGCTATGACAAAATGGCGCCGCAAATACCACAAAATGGCGGCGCAAGTACAGTTTTTACAAAAATACATATTACTCTACATACAATTAAACCATATTTTATCGTTCTGTAAACAACAATGTACTAATTGATATATTTCCTATCCATCAGTTATCAAAATAAAGCGATGATCGAAACAGTATATTTGTTCTTCACCTCGAAAAAGTAAAATTCACCTGAGAGCCCGGATTACAAGAGTCAAATGAATACTCAAACAAAATCCAAGGAACAAGGGCGTTTGTTATATAATTATTTTAACTAAATAGAGTCATTATAAGCAGAATAGTCTATTTTCTAATAAAAAACGGTATTTACTTCATATAAATCCGTAAAAAAAAGACCGTGTCAAAATCAAACACGACGACAAACAACGACGAAAAAAAAAACCAAAGACAGACTAAGTTATATTTTGCATTCACGAGTTAGCAAATTTATCAAAGGATGTAAATAACCAAACTTCTTCATACTAAAGTAGTCTGTATTAATTAAGATTAAGGTGTAAAGTGAAGGAGCAGCCACGCGGTAACCGGCGACCGCTTAGGAACGGAATGGCGCGAATCGAAAGGCGCGATGCAGGCCCGGTTGCCGGTAACCACTCGGGGATTGAGAGGTAAACTCTAATTTAAATATTTACTTAAACTCTCGCCAATGATCTTAAAACCACACACTAAAGTTTAAAAAAATTAAAAGCATGTGTCTTTAAAAAAGAACTCTACCTTCTCTAAAAACCATAATTATAGTGGTCACCCTGAGTTAATATTCTAACTACTAACTAACTTATCGTCGTGTTTAAATCTATCTGTACCCCTAGTGTAAGTTTTTATGTCAAAAAACGCAAACTATCGTGAGTGCGTATTTATGTCAATTTGTATGAAAACTGTATCAGCGCCTCTAGCGGCGAGTAGCGCGCTTATGCAGTTTTCATACAAATTGACATAAATACGTACTCGAAATAGTTTGCGTTTGCTTGACATAAAAACTTACACTCGGTGTTAGAGCAATGCACTGTAGATATGATTATAGGTATAGGGGCTGATATAATAATGAAAGGGCAGAACTTTAGAATAAACGTGTATTCGTCTCAAGAGACACAAGAGAAGAGCGTCAATGACAATGACTGATTAAAGAGCATAATATAATACTTATGCTAAAGAAATTATTAAATGCCAGCTATTTATGCTAGCTACAGAGTAAAAATGTTGGTATTCCAACATGCTGCCCATCTAGGACTTAAACAAAGTATAATCTTTCAATATAACAGCTAATTTATAAAGAAAATTAAGTTTAACTATAATTAAATTAAATATGCTTACATTGAAAGTTAACTGCTACAATACAATGTTAAAACAAAACTTAAAAACAACAGTAAGTATTTGCATACAAAGCCTTAATGCAAACACAACCCTTATTCTATGGGTAACAAGCACACCTTTACAATAGAACGTCTGTGGCATTTGCCATTAGCAGTTTTGACTTCTACCACCCTAACTTTATTGTCAGTACCGTTACCATGAGTTTACATCGATCCTTCTCGCTAGCGACGACGTAAAAAATTTGTATGGAAAATTGCACAGCGCCTCTAGTGGTCACTTGCAGAACTAAAATCGGTAACATGAGTTCACTTAGTAAAATACCTATCGAAATGTTTTCGCTAACGACTAACGTTTTTCGCAGTTTCTATAGAAATCGGCACCATGAGTTACAAATTTGACGGATGCCGTCGAGAAATACCATTTCGACAGTAGTAAAGTAGCTCACTAGCATAATGAAGCGTGAATGCGTAGTCAGTCAAAATTATTATTTCATTTACAATTAATTTCTGCACTATATCGTGTCAATGATGTCCGGTAGGAATTATTTAGCATAGAATATGTTAGCGTCGGTTGCATATGAAGACGAACGACGCGATCAAGAAGAGATTTCCAAGCGAACATGATTGCGAAAGAGACTTGGAGCTGATGCACTTTGCAAATCAATGAAATAATAGACTCGACTCAATAAGGAAGCTTTTGAATATTTGTTCAAATATTGCGATTGGCTGGTTGGCATTTTGTAATTCTTCGGACAAACAGAACAGAATCCTTTTATGAATAACTAGCCTTCCGCTCGCGGCTTCGCCCGCGTGTACTACACGACGTTATCCCGCGGGAAGGTGATATTTTCCAGGAATAAAAAGTAGCCTATGTCCTTTCTCAGGCTCTAGACTATCTCTGTACCAAAATTCATTCAAATCGGTTCATTAGTTTAGGTGTGATTGTGTAACACACAGACAGACAGAGACGCATTTATAATATAAGTAAGGACTAGCGGCCGCCCGCGGTTTCACCCGCGTGGTTCCCGTTCCCGCGGGAATATCGTTATAAAAGTATCATATGAGTTATTCGAGCCTATAATCTATCTTTTTGCAAATTTCATCCAGATCCGTTCAGTAGTTTTCGTGTGAAAGAGTAACTAACATCCATCCATACTCACAAACTTTCGCATTTATAATAATAAATTGGATCGTACAACTGTACTTAGTTATGGAATGGATAAGTTATGAAATAAGCTTATCTCAGATGGCATGGTGCCACTGGTGCCAGCCTAGCTTGTTCCCTTGCTTGGAAAAGATGTATATAATAATTATGAAGATTTAACAAAATAAAACAATATTTAATTGTATTATTTATTTTTATTTACAATTCTTACTCTAAAATTACAAAACATAGTACAAGGAGAAAATGTTTGATGCTAGTGGGACCTAAAAATGGTTCAATTCACTTTTTTCAAGTTTTTGTTAGTCCTAATGTCTTTCTATATGGACCCACCCTTTGGTCCATATTAAACACTAGCCAATTTTTGGTCCAATTTTAATTGGACAGAAGGAATTGGAATATTTATTCCAATTCCTTTACGGCTACGTTCCACTATTCGTCTGTTGCTAACTGAACCCGCATAGCCACTAGAAAAATAAGTAATTAAACCTCCTGGTGAAGCGCCAACCTCAAATTTGAGTGTTCTTATGTTTGTATGTTCTAAATAAAACTTTTTGGTTGCTCGGCTAACTTGGCTTCTGTATGCTTATTGCAGTCTCATCTATAATGGCTCTTGTAGAGGGATAATATTTTTTTAAACTGTCTAGCATATAAAATTTACTAAACTTCGGCTAGGCCAAATGTCGAACAAGCTCTATATGTCACATAAAAAAAATATCTATGCAACTATAATATTCAACACTTCAGTCTTACTTACAATATTTTGTCTAGTTCGAAATCTATAGTGTTTCTTCTTAGTTTAATTAACAACAGCTAAAGAGCTGCTTTATTTATTTATTTACATATTTAGTACACACAAACATAAAAGCAAAATAGAAAAGAAAGAAATAGAAAAAGTACAGGGGCACATCTTATTTCAAATTAAAATTTCTACCAGCCGGCCTGTAAAAGGAAATTATCACCATGAGAGCCTTTATGTAATGATTATATGTAGTATAAATAAGTGATAAAACTAGGGTCGTAAACTAGGAGTAGAAATGGATCTTCTACTGATATAAGCCGATTACTACTCCAACGATATTCTATATTATTCACCAAAAACCGTACCTACTTAAAATTAACGACAATTTAGCAGCTGTTTCTAACACTGTAAAATATTGAACTGTCTCATCATCTGCAAGTTCAGTTGAGAATAATCTTAATACATTGGAAGTTCGAGTGCCACAAGTTTTACATTCTTGAAAAGGTTCAAGCCTTGGAGTTTTTTGTATTGCACTCGATCGATCACATTCTCTTGAGATACATGAATCAAAGTCGAGGTCCACACTGCTAACACTATTTCAAGTGACACTATGTCTGATGGCCTTTCAAAAAGTTGTTTTTCTTCTTGAGGTTACAAACTTCTAATCTAACTTTTCTTGCTTTTGCCTCCTCTGAAATTGGTTGCATGTTCCATGGAAACATTGTAGGTACAGCACCTTTTTTGAGGCATCTATGCTGATTTTCAACTCCTGGAACAAACAAGAATGTTATTACAATACTTTACCAAGTAAATTAATAGGCCAACATTACTATTGATGTTTCTTTTTAATGTGCGTATGAACCATTTTTGAGCACAGAAATAAAATAAATTTATTGAGGAACTGCTTACCTGAGTATTTACTGCCTTTTTCAGATAATCACACAATCAACAAAATGTTTTCGACAACAATTTTTTGGTGTTATATTTGCCCGGCGGATAGCTTTTAACCATGGGCGAGGAATTTTATTATCTTTTGGGATGCAATATACACCAATTTCACAGCATTTTGGTACAATACAGCGCGTCATTTTAATTACTTTCTAATGATATTACTAGTCTATATAATTTGTGAATGATATGAACGAAGAAAAGAAAATCAAAATGTTTGGGGACAAAACAAGTTTGACAGTACGAATGATGAGCAAAACGACCATTTTAAAAAACACTTAAACTTAACATATAAGCGCTGCTAGGTGACGCTTGCAATTGGCAGGGTTACCGATACGTTTTCTGTTATCTACCTTACTCTGTCTTTATTAGTACGCTAGAAAGAAGCAGCATAATATGTGTGAAGTTAGTCATGATAGTTTTGTGTGCCAACATAACGACTCAAAACCGCTATCGAGAAACGAGTTGTCGCTAGCGAGTCCACTCGACTCATGGTACGACTAATATTGAAAACTATTCGATACGTGATTAAGCGATAGCGACTGTAGTAAACGAATGTGACTTTTCGACAGCAACTCATGGTAACGCTACAGAGCCTGGAAAAACATTAGTAACTCTAGCCATAGGCCAAAACATAGGCGCCACATCGTTTTCTTTTAAAATTACTAGTGAACCTACTTTTATATTAGGATGGGAGCCTTTCCATTTAGGACGTGACTGCAAAATATTCAAGTATTGCTTGTTCCACACTTTCCAAAAGGAATGCTTCATACTAGTACATACTTTCCAAAATTGAAGATTATTGGTAAGTTGTACTTCTGGCTCTGGAAAAGCATTTAAAGCTGACCCAATCAAAAAATGGCCAGGAGTAATACATGAAAAATCATTTACATCATTAGACAAAGGCATGAGAGGTCTACTGTTAAGTATAGACTCTATTTGACATAAGACAGTATTCATCTCTTCATAAGTGAGTAAAGATTTCTGAACCACTCTTTTCAGATGGAATTTCATGCTCTTAACGCCAGCCTCTGCTAAGCCTGCGAATATAGGAGAATAACAAGGAACAAAATGATAGTTGATACCCTTCTGTGACGAAAAGTCATGAATTTCCTTCTGATTTTCTTTACTATTATGTAATTTATATAATTCATTTAATTGGCTGTTAGCAGATTTGAAAGAAGAAGCGTTATCACTATATATATCAGTGGGAAGACCCCTACGTGATATAAATCTTTTCAAGCAAGCTAAAAATGTTACAGTTCTTAAATCTGAAACCAACTCAAAATGTATGGCCTTAGTAGCAAAACATACAAATATACATACATATGCCTTTGTTTGCAAGGCTTTTCTTATACGTGATTGTTTTATCATAATAGGTCCAGCAAAATCTATGCCAACCTTTTGAAATGGACGACAAACATTTATTCTATCATATGGCAATGAACCCATAAGTTGCTTAGCTGTATCAGCCTTAAGCCTAAAACAAATAACACATTTATAAATTATTTTCTTAATTTCTCTAATACCATGTACTATCCAAAATTTCTGATTGATGGTGGACATTACTAATCTTGGTCCAGCATGAAGATTCTTAACATGCTCACTTTTAATTATTAAAGATGTTATGCGAGAATCTTTAGGTAAGATTACTGGGTGCCTCTGATCATATGGAACTGATGCATTTTCTAAGCGACCACCAACCCTAAGCAGGCCCTTGCTATCAATAAATGGATACAGCGGCTTTAAATTACCCTTTGCAATCTCACTATTAGACTGTAAAACCAAAAACTCTGATTTAAAATACTTTTGTTGCTCATATTTCACAATAATAAACAATGACTCATTTAGTTCTTTAGATGTTAAATAGCTACAGTTATTTTTATCAGCTTTAGATTTCGCATTTTGCACAAAGCGCAAAACATATGCTAAAACCCGCTGCATTTTATTAATATTAGAATATTTATCGAGGAAATCTAAACATAAGCTTTGATCATACTGAACTTGACATACTAATGCGATTGACCCTGAAGCGACCTCACAGGAATCTAAAACAGGTGGCTCAGGTAAGCTTTGACATTTGTACTCACTAGTGTGCAGGAACTCTGGACCTCGCCACCACAAAGGATGATCCTGTAACTCATGTGGTAAAACACCTCTGCTTAAACAATCAGCAGGATTATTCTCAGAGCCTATGTATGACCAACAAAATTTATCAGTGAGTTCAGCTATGACTTTCACTCTATTCGCCACATAAGAATTAAGCGTGCTTATGTTTGATTTAATCCATGCTAAAGCTATTTGTGAGTCAGAATATAAAACAACATTGTCAACTTTTAAATGAAGCTGTGAAACGCTATGAATCCGTGCAACACACTTAGCTAAAAGCACCATAGCATTAAGTTCTAGCTTGGGCACGGATAATCTTTGCTTTAATGGATTAACACGTGACTTGGAACACAGTAAAGATACCTTAATAGTACCCGCAGAGTCAACTACTCGTAGGTAAACACAGCATCCATATGCTGTGGAACTTGCGGCGTCAGCAAAACCTATTATGTCAACACATACAGTATCACAAAAGTTAATATAACGCGCGATTGTTATAGGCGTCATGACACACAGACTATTATAAAACTCACGCCATGCACTTAAAATATCATGAGGAAGCTCTGCATCCCATCCGATATGCGCTTGCCATAATTGTTGCATTATAACCTTAGCCTTAAGCACTATAGGCCCAGCGAAACCAAGTGGGTCAAAGAACTGTCCTATAAAACTTAATATCTCGCGCTTAGTTACAGGCAAGCTTTTAATAGGCTTTGGAGAAAGTATGAATAAGTCTGTGTTAACATTATAATTAAGACCTAATGTTTTTAAAGAAAAATTACCTTTCTCTAAATCTATATCATCAAAATGTTGTTGTGACTTAGGTATTTTATCCAATAATTGAGGACAATTAGAATACCATTTGTGCAACAGGAAGCCACCTTTTTCTAAAAGACTACAAAGCTGCCTTTTAGACTCTATTAACAGCTCGGGTGACTCTTTAGAAACCAGCACATCGTCAACATATGTGCAATTTTCAATAATTACAGCTGCTAAGGGAAACTCGACCTTAAACCTATCAGCCAATTCTTTTAAACAGCGTGTAGCTAGATAAGAAGAGCATTTTAACCCGAAAATGACTGTATTTAGTTGTATACATTGGATATCCTCATCTATAGAATCTCTCCAAAGAATATTTTGTAATGACCTATATTTAGGATCTAATGAAATTCTTAAAAACATACTTTTTATATCAGTTATAAAAATATACTGATTAAATCTAAACTGAATCAAAATATCTATCAGTTCTTTTTGAATCACAGGCCCGTTCAATAACATGTCATTCAAAGAAACTTTCTTACCGGTCTTCATTGACCCATCAAAAACAACCCTACATTTACTGCTCTTTTTATCGAGCCTGAGCACAGGATGATGAGGCAAAAAGTAAACTGGATCAGTAGAAAGATCATATTGGCTAATGTCAATGATTGAACCGTAACCCTCTTTCAAATAATTATGAATAAATTCTTTATAAAGCTCATGAAGAAAGCTATCTTTCTGAAATCTAATTTCTAAGGTCTTAAACCTTTTTAAAGCTAAGTTAAATGAATTGCCAAGAACTTCATTAATTGACTCTAGTGGCAGCTTGAGAGGGAGAGCGACCTGAAGCTTGTTATTTTGAGCATCTAATGTTACTGTATCACAGTACGACTTTTCACAAGCGTCATGTTCTGATAGCCTTTC
This sequence comes from Crambus lathoniellus, assembly GCA_949710035.1. Lineage (NCBI taxonomy): Eukaryota > Metazoa > Arthropoda > Insecta > Lepidoptera > Crambidae > Crambus > Crambus lathoniellus. The sequence continues at coordinate 9,530,771 of OX453301.1, read as the reverse complement.
ATTAAAAGTTTCAGGTATGCTCTCTACCTTCCAAAATTGCTCTAAAGTGTTATTAAGTGTATTATCACACAATTTACAAAAATGCGAAGTTACTTGTAATGCATGCTGTTCCGTAGGTAGTGAACCTGCAATCACATAACCAAACTGAGTGTTGAGTCCTGGAACGGTTGGCGCAGTATCTCTAAGGCCCTCATCTCGTACTCCACGAAGGGTCGATGGGGACTCAGTTGGCAGCAACACATGCTATGCACACTGGAGGCGCCAGCGTTGACTCCTTAGACAAATCATATCCTGCAACACCTTTAGTTACCAAGTGTGCCCTTGGAGCTAGCTGTAGGTTTTCAGAAACATTCTCAAGCGCACAGGCTCGGCACTCTTCGGTCGATTCCATGTCGTCCGCATCAGGGTCCATCGCACATAACTCTAAGTTGAAAACCTCAAATTGAGCAAAAGACGCGCGAAGCCTTTCCTCTTTGACGGCAAGGGCGTGCGGGTTTATTTGGGCTGTTTCATCAAGTGAATTTATTAGTTTGGTGATCGAACTTTTAATAGCACCCCGCTTACGCACTAAAGCGAGCTTAGTATTTCGATCTAGATCAGAAATCTCAGGATTCGACATTTCTACTGCTTATTATAAATCTTAGCGTCCACAAAAACTACAAAAATAGAAACTGAATTAATGAAAACAGAAATGGCGACCGCGTCGCGTACACAAAAACACAACACACACAACGCACACAGACTGTTTCGTTTCGAATTTGATTGCTTCCGGAAACGGTGGCACCACGAAGGGCGACGCACAGCGGCGCGTAGCTAAAGCTCTCGCAGCACAGCTTCAAGTGGCGCTACTGCGGCAAGTAGCGGAACCAACTTTACCGGTTCGAGTGTTGGTAGCACTGTATCCTGTTGACTGCTGACTGACTTCACCACAAAGGCACAGACCATAGACAGCGAGTGACGGGCGATCGATTTTCTGATTAATGCGATGGCAAAATGGCGGCGGAATTTGAATAATTGAAACTAAATTTTGTTTGAAATTTTTTTTTGAAGATGGCTCTCCCTTTTTTTCTTGCAGCTTGAGCGAAATTTATTGTAGGCGGCTTAGTTGTATAACTGACGTCGTCCAGCGTACGAGTTTCGCGGCACTGAATTTTACTGAACAGCTAACACACTTCCTGCACTAATTAAATTTAAACTTGTTCTGACCCTTTTGTATATAACGAAGGACCAATGTTAGAGCAATGCACTGTAGATATGATTATAGGTATAGGGGCTGATATAATAATGAAAGGGCAGAACTTTAGAATAAACGTGTATTCGTCTCAAGAGACACAAGAGAAGAGCGTCAATGACAATGACTGATTAAAGAGCATAATATAATACTTATGCTAAAGAAATTATTAAATGCCAGCTATTTATGCTAGCTACAGAGTAAAAATGTTGGTATTCCAACACTCGGGGTACTGAACACCTGCACCAAATTAGAAACAAAAGTTTAAAGGCAACACTTAAAACTAATAGACTTAACAAAATTAAATATTATAGGTACTGCCACAATAGTAGATTGTACAACAAGTGTATAAAATGTACCACTTTACCCTCGCCTACGGCTCGGGTGGATAGTCAATTCGAGGGTAAAATGGGTTTTATGAACGAGTTATACACTCTGCTTTTCACTTCGAGTGTGAGGAAAATAAATAACAATATTGCAAAAAAGAAAAAATAAAGACTTCGCCATACTGGCGGGAAGGCTTTCTTTTTTTTATATGTGGCAGTGGCAGCACAGTGACTTTAGCATAGATCGTACTCGTAGTCCATAATGCTCTTGAAATACTTATTTCTAAGAAAACTCATTAATTTTGCCTAGTTTTATTAATTTAGTAATTTAACATGGATTAGGTATGTACAAAATTTAAGAAACAGAATGAAATAGTAAGTTTATGTAACGATGTTTAATTGCGTGTGTGACTGTTTACCTGACGACCTTTGTCTTAGAATCTGAGACTTTCACCCAGTTGCAGGAAGCTCCATTAAAGTTAATGCTTCATTAAATCTATTGCTGTCACTTTTTATTTCTTGACAACGAAAAGTGACAGCAATAGACTTAATGAAGCATTAACTTTAATGGAGCTTCCTGCAAGTGGGTGTTAGACGAAGATTTTACTTTATGCACTAGAGCATAAAAAGCGATTTTACGCAGCCTATACCCAACATAAACACGAACTTTACGAGCATGAGAAGTTAAAAAAAGTATTTCACATGTATGACAACAATTTCTTAACAGGTTTACTGTCCAAACAGAAAACTGAAAATACCCCTCACGTCCAGCTGAGACCAATGTTGACAAATTTTATTTTAAAAAAATAAGATTTTCCGCATGTCCTAGCACTTTTTAGGTTCTTAGTTAAATGTCCTGTCAAGTCCGCGCAATATATGGAACTATTACTACTACTACTACTATTATCCCTGTACGTTCACAGCTCCAAAAAGCCTAGAAATTGTTCCGGCAAGTAGACCATATGTGGACTGTGAACGTGTAGAGCTTTCCGTCTAAAGACCACAATTAAGGCGCTACTCGGAAAAAGTATGGACTCTTTGATATAAAACTATAGGACGGTTAGAGTTGTTATAAATCTGGTAATAAGATATATATTTCTTCATACCTTTATCTAGAATCGAATAGTTTCAGAAACACGATTTTATGATTTTGGCTCGACACTTTTTATTTTCGAAAATACCTCTAAAAAATAAGAAATATCAAGATTATTCTTAAATGGGGATACATATACTATTGAAAATTTGTTTAATTAGTGGACATTAATAATATTTAGGATCGTATAGAAGCATTTTTTAAAAATCGCTACAGTTTTTGAATACGAAGTGATTTTGTGTTTTTTTTGCGTAATCGGCAAAATCGGTCTCGCTCCCGCGCTCGTCGTTTTCTCATTGCTATCTCGCTTTAGCATAATTTTTCCGAGTATCGCCTTAATGGTCTGTGGACAGTGAACCTGTTAACATTTCAAACTAGAAACGTCGCTTTTCCTACATCGTAGATATATATCGTCTATCAAACAATATCCGTTGCACGCCCGTGTCGCCTATTACGAAGCTATACGAAACGTTCGAATATTGTCGGATACCTTCTACTATCGAGTATGCAGCGGCTGAGCCTGTAATTACTTTATATGCTGATGCCTTTGTGATTTCACGTGACACGTAGAGCTGTAATCTAGTATATGTATCGTCATTTCAAGAGTCAGGATACTGGCTACATGGTAAAATAACGTTAAGAAAAAATAAACTTAACGATAGTCTTTTGTTTGGCGCAAAACGGAACGTGTCCTTTTGCCAAAACTGTTAAATTTTTAACTAAACTGCCCCCTAATTCAAAACCGTAGCTCTAACACGAAAATCTGTCGTTATGGTAACCGTTATCGTAATCGTATTAATTTCTATGAACACAGAACATAGCGCCTCTTTCGGTCGTATATGGAACTGAAATTCAATACATAATTGACAGCAGCACTTTGACACCTTTTGAAGGACGGAAGGACGAAACTTTTGAAGGACGAAGTTTGTCATGCTATAGGGTTACCTACCTTTCGGAAACGGAATCGAATTCTTTGCTTTGTCTTCTCTAATGTGTTTGCTTTGTCCTTTCGAAATAACTGTTTTAATCTTACAATTCTTTTTAAAAACCCGGGATAAAGTCATGTAGTCCACGCGGGCGAAGCCGCAGGCGGCCGCTAGTAAATAAATATTAGACACACACCATCACATACATTGTTCCAATACCAAATTATAGTAGCTTCAGCACTAGTGTTATGGAAATTGGAAACAACGACGGGGAAGTATTACCACATAAACCCAGACCCGAGAAAATACTGAAAAGTTCGTTTTCAATATTTACCCGACCGGAATCGAACCCGGTACCTCTAGAGATAGCGGCACCTTGAAAACAAAAGTCGCCCACGGAGGTCGACAAGATAAGAGATAAGAAGATAACATAACCGTAAAACATTCAGTAAAGTAAACAAAAAGTTTAAACTAATACCTATACATAATCAATTTACATAATACACACCGAATCAAAGAGTAAATATTGACTTAGGTACAGCAATGATTGAATAACTTCATTGGGTAGTTGGATATACCCGTAGACAAATATCAGGAAGGCAAATTCATTTTAGTTCTGATCAGGGACCGTACTCTGAAACGCACATCCGAAACTTCGGTTACTCGATTCTGTCATGACTCGAGCGTGCGAAGGACGGGTATAACGAAGTTTCGGGTTTTGCGTTTCAGAGAAGGCCCTCTGGCGCGAACTGAATCAGGTAGTTACGTTTGGCTTATTGATCAAAACTTCGATGCTAAACGTTGAAAGGAAATACAGATTTTCGATATAGCTGCATCGTAGACCAATCTTTACCGTTCGATGATTTGCCTCTTTACCAATTTTACCTATCGGCGTTTGACGGATTTGTCTGGCCAATTGGCCATGCACGGGGAAATTTTGGAGGTGATTTTGAAGGTGCACTGACAACACACCATTCCTCGTTGAAAATGCTATTCTGGCATTCAAACATTACCTCTTCATTGTATGGGGTTATGAATGTTTCTAAGTCCTGCACACCCTTTGCTACACTCAATACCTCTGTCTACCTACATATCAATCCTAACTATACCTACTCCATTGTAAAGCAAAAGATTTTTAATAAACAATCTTGATAATAATATGTCTCTTTATCTGAAATGCATTTAAAAATAGGAAAGATTTATTGAAATTTTTAAGTACCTACTTCTTTGCATTCACAATGCAATTTCTTATTATTGAAAAATGGAAAATAAAGTATTTAGAAAAAATCGACCCGTCTCACAACCAGCGCCGATGGGACTCGAACCCACGACCTTTCGCTATCCGGGCGATTGCTCTAACCACTAACGACTCCGTAGCTCAGTCGCCCGGATAGTGAAAGGTCGTGGGTTTTAAAGTGGTAGTTTTAATACCCCTCATTATGCAACAGTCACATAAACTAAGTACTATTATTATTGCATTTCATATTAAAAGATTCGTCAAGATTTTCTAGGTAAAAGCATTTGCTCCACTAATAGACTGTTACTCTAAACCTTTTTGCGGAAATGTCGGAGTAAACATACTTATAGGTATCGTGATTATAGTGACAATGGAAAATCAATAAAAGAAATCAATATTGTACTGGTTATGTATTGAAAGAGTTTTTCTTTTCCTCCAGGCGATGGCCACAGACGACAGCATGAGTGACGACGTGTTTGAAGAACCCACTCTTCGTGCGCCCGCGCAGCGTGGCACTCCCTCTCCCACCGGCTACCGAGATTACCAACCCCCGGCCGAGACCCCAGCCAAGAACTACAACGACGACGACGTTCCTATCCATAAGGTAGATGCATGTTTCTATCCATAAGGCAGACGATCTTACTCATTAGGTAGACGTTCCAATTTATAAGGTGTATATTCCTATCCATAAGGTAGATGTTTCTATTCATAAGGTAAACGTTACTGTCCACAAGGTAGACATTTCTATCCATAATGTACAGTCATAATTAAACGATGAGTAGAAGAACCCACGCGGCACCCCCTCCCCCACCGACTACTGGGATTACCAGCCCCCGGCCGAGACCCCTGCCAAGAACTACAACGACGACGACGTTCCTATCCATAAGGTAGACGATCTTATCCATCATGTAGACGTTACTATCCATAAAGTGAATATTCCTATCCATAAGACAGACGATCTTATCCATAAGGTAGACGTTCCAATTCATAAGGTTGATATTTCTATCCATAAGGTGATGATCATATTCATAAGGTACTGTACTGTACTGTAAGTAACTGTCCACAAGGTAGACATTTCTATCCACAATGTACAGTCATAATTAAACGATGAGTAGAAGAACCCACGTGGCACCCTCTCCCGCACCGGCTACCGGGATTACCAGCCCCCGGCCGAGACCCCAGCCAAGAACTAAAACGACGACGATGTTCCTATCTAAGGTAGGCTGCACACACACCTATGCATAATGTTAATGTTCCTATCCACAAGGTAGATATTCTTATAGATACTGTAGATGTTCCTATACATACGGTAAATATTGCTTTTCTTAAGGTAAATATTCGTATCAATAAGATAGTTGTCTCTATCCATTGAGTAGATGTTCTTATCCATACGGTAAATACGACAAACATAAGGTAAACTGCTCATCATTATCTTTTCAAATAAATCGCCATATTTTTAAATTCCTCTATCATTGCCTGTCGCACTCGAATCTGAGTGTTCAATTAAATTATTTGATTTGATAACAAGCTAGCAACCATTATTAGAGATCCGTACCCAAAGGGTAACGGGACCCTGTTACTAAGTCTCTACTGTCCGTCTGTCTGTCTGTCACCCACCAAGCTGTATCTCATGAACTGTGATAGCTAGACAGTTGAAATTTTCACAGATGATGTATTTCTGTTGCCACTATAACAACAAATACTAAATACAGAATAAAATAAAATTTGCCGGTTTTTGCTCGATATTAATAACGGGAACAGGTAGACGCTTCAAATATTCACAGAATATTTAGTCGTATATTCACTTTAAAAATAAATAATGAAATTAAAATAAAATCAATATTTAAGGGGGGCTCCCACACAAGCGTTTTTTGCTCGTATAACAAATGTCTAATGTTGTCTAAATAATGGTACGGAACCCTTCGTGCATGAGTCTGACTCGCACTTGACCGGTTTTCCTTGTTTCTGGAGCTCCTAATATCTAATAGGTGTATTTCTTGGTATTTTGTAGAGATGAAGGCGATTTCGTAGATATCTCTTTTTACCTAATATAAATAAATGATTTATTCCTGAATGCGGCATCATTATGTTCACCTATCATTTAAATAATAAATCAATCAGCAACTCCCGCCATTAATAATGATAAAACGATAATTGAGGAAATCACCTCGTTTTATTCTACTGGTAGTTATCTAGCAGGTATAAAAAAGATGAACTGCTTTATTTTTCCTCAATATGAAGGTAAAATAAAACAGAGCATATTTGTTTAACCCATACATATTGTTTTATAACTTTTTTGCTTCGAATCTTCATAATATTATTATTTCCACTTACAGGAAAAGTAGCAAAATATATTCAATTATTATTATAGACTAGTAGACTCAGTGAACTTCGTATCACCTACATAGGAGTATAATAAAGAAAGAGATATTTTCTATCCTCAATGGGGTAGCACTTAGCCTTTATTACACCAGCCGACCTAGCATGAGCGTCTTTTATCACGCGATATGATATGGTACGGCATGCCGTCTTGCTTACACCTTCATATCATATCGCGCGATAAAAGCCGCTCATGCTAGGCCGGCTGATGTTATATGGTGATAATAAGGCTGAAGGTGGCGCACTACTCCCGGAATCCTCAACGACTGAGGAACTGAGGAGGAGGTTATATAAAGATAAGATAGCCATCTTATCTCTATATAACTGCCGGAACACAATAATACTGAAAAGATCATTGTTATGGCGAATGATTATAATAAAAATAAATTTATACAGTGTCTGCCACAAATGTAAATTATTAAAAGTAATTTAAAGTGGCTAAAACGTCAGTGATTACTATTGCGGCCTGGAAGAAATATCAGTGTTTTGTATAGTACGACAGTTTAAAATTACCATTTTTATTTTATAACATTGAATAGCATTTCTTTATGATTTTCTGCATTCTTTTTTATATATCTACACCACCCCAACTATTGCAAACAAAACAAAAAACGAAATATTCAAATCGGACAAGCCGTTTCCGAGTTTTAGCGAGACGAACGAAGAGCAAATCATTCTTATACAAGGTGTAAAAAAAATAAACAATAATATTTCAGGAAGTGATTCTACCTATGAAACAGCAAACATTTTTTTTTCGTCGTCCCATACTATACTGCCCATCAACCTGATTCATTTTGTATGGGATGACGAATTTATTTTTATATATTTTGACATTATTATGTTTCTACATGAAAGTTTTGCAGTTTCATATGTAGAATTACTTCCTAAAATATTATTGCTTATTTTTTACACCTTGTATACCTACTGTTTAATATTTTCATAAAAAAGATAGTTGATATTATATCCAATGTACACTTACTTATTAAACTTATTTTTAAACATTTCTCTCTAGTTTCACCTCATTCAGGATTTCATCTATCAAATCACATCTTCGAAAGTAATATAATATGCTAGCTCAACGTCTTCATCCTCTTTATCGAAAAGAAATAAAACTTTATTAGAAAAATATATAAGCTCTTCATTTCTGGTGACGTGATGAAAATGTATTACTACGGACGTACTTGGGAACTAGAAAACTACTTATTTTGCTGAAAAGAATGTAGGAAACCGTTTAGTTAAGGCGCTACTCGGCAAAAGTATGGACTTTTTGATTTAAAACTATAGGACGGTAAGAGTTGTTAACTATAAGAGCGCCCGCACCTTGAGCCACTAGTCGCGGCCACTAAACGCGACCACAAGCTACGGACGAGTTTTTTCATACATTTTGAGCGTTCGAGCCACACAAAAAATTATGAAAAAACTCATTCGCAGCTTGTGGTCGCGTTTAGCAAATGTGCGCCCGCTCTAATAGTCTCTAAAGGAATTTCTAGATCCGTCAAGCTAAAATCAAACATTGTTTATTTCTAGACTATTCTCCTCGGCGACAGCGGGGTCGGGAAGACCTCCCTCCTAGTGCAGTTCGAGACGGGAAAATTTCAGGCTGGCAACTTCTCAGCAACGGTCGGCATCGGGTTTACGGTGAGTCTCTAATTAATTAGTGTATTTTAGAAATTACTTAGAAACTATGCCATCTTTTCCTGAACAAAGTTGACTCAAGTGAAATTATTTAGAAGATTGTACCAGCACTTCCGGGAGTTACAAAATAAATCTTAAGCTAAAGATTGAATAATTTAAAAAATACTTATTTGTAAGTACTTTTAGGCCTCTTTAACTTATAAAATAAATATTATCTTTAGTTTACATAAAGCAGGTAAGTACTGATTGCTATAAACAAATACATGTTACTTTGACCGGACATTCTGAGTAAAGTACCTACACATTTTCGACTAACCTTTGTTCTTCTTATAGGACATCCGGTTGTACCAACAACTTTTTTTCTGATCTTGGGACTCAGGAGGATAAAGGAAGAAACTGTGTTTAGTTATTTCTGCGTTTATGGCACTTTTATGAAACCAATTATATTATTAACAGTTACTGCGTATTGTGACGATCTTTTGTTTTAATAATTAAAATAAAAGAAAAAATCCGTTGCAGATAAATAATTTAAGGGCAAGGCATAGTTAGCCGCAACAGATCACACACCGTTCTACTTACAAAAACAGAACGTGTTCGATCGGGGATTGCAGACGAATTGCAGGCGTAATGATAGTGTGTAGGACCCTATAAAACTACGAACTACTAACAAAGTAGGTAGACAACGCACGGCTACTACGAAAAACAAAATTCAATAAACATATTCTTCACTTCTAAGCTTAATCTAATACAATTTTTGACCGACTTCAAAAAAAGGAGGAAGTTCTCAATTCGACTGTTAGTTTTGTTTCCCACAAAACAGAGTAAACGAGAAACATTGGCGTGTAAATCACTACATAGTATAAAACAAAGTCGCTTTCTCTGTCCCTATGTCCCTTTGTATGCTTAAATCTTTGAAACTACGCAACGGATTTTGGTGCGTTTTTTTTTAATAGATAGAGTGATTCAAGAGGAAGGTTTATATGTACTTTTTATCCCAATATTCCCACGGGAACGGGAACCACGCGGGTGAAACCGTGGGCGGCCGCTAGTAAATAATAAATCAACGAAAAATTGTCGAAACGAAACATCGAAATTCTCCGTCAGTTCGACAACAAGCGAGCGCCGCGCCGCGGGCGAATGTCTGATAATATATTATTTTGTCGGCTGGTTTATTTCTACGAAATTCTTGGCTGCAAAATGGTAGATATGTCGCAGGGATTTTGTCAAAGTCGTGATATTATAATTTCACGTGATATTATGAATAGACAGTACGAGACAGTATGCACTGCACACGGCTGCGAGCCTCGGAAGTCCTGTAGAACACGTGATAGGGTAGAAATTTAAGGCGATCGCGAAGCGCAGCGAAGCGATTGCCCTAAATTTCGTGGTTATTTTTTTATTATTGATACAAAAATACTGTCTATTCATAATTTAACTAGTGGAATTATAATATCACATGAAATTATAATTTCACTAGTGGAATTATACTATCACGACTTTGACAAAATCCCTGCGACAGATACACATTGAACCAGAAGCTGGTTACAGTAGGCATGATGACATTTTTTTTATTAAGGTAATATACAATGATCTCTCAAAGATAGAAAGGTTGGGAAAAAAAAAAATTGCTAGCCTGAAAACTTCCCGAGTTTGAAATGCACACACTTGAACTCGCCCAAATACGCTCCATACTAGGCTACGAAATCGTGACGTCACGCTTTCGTAGTTTGTATGCAACGCGTAAGAAATTTGTTCGGCAGCTATATTAAATATTGTGTTTATCAAAAAGTTTTCTTAGACAAATTTGCTAAACATTTTACGGACTAATTAAAGGTTAGTAGTATTTATTTTAATATTTATACTTTTTAAATGGACTTGCCTCCCAACTTTGAAGTCATTAAAGTCAATAAAACGCAATATATTTAAAAGCAAGAGGTCTACAAGCAACTCTACAAGTTTATTTTTTTTACGTTTTTTATTAGTTTTTGCAATCTTAGCTTATTTTACGTGACAAAATGATAAATGCAAAAAAATTTAAGGTAAAATTATTTGTCACAAATGAACCCAGGCGCGGAATCAAGACCACCCGTCTTGATTCCGCGCCTGGGTTCATTCTCCAAGATTCCGACTTACACTTAATAATCTTCAATTATTAAATTATAGGGCTGCACCCCTTCGTCCCACCACTATTCAGTGACTATTGTCATTGTTGGTTTGGCTGACCTGACGCACCATCTTCATACAATACAAACTGTATTCGTATATCTGCGGTGATTAATGCGTTATTGGAGAGGCTTTCCAGCTTTAGTAACAAATGCGGGATCTCCGAGTTTTTTTTTAATAAAAATCTAGGATTTTTCGTATCAATAGAAATTATCGCAAATAGGTACACAAAATAACTCTACCGACCTATTCCGATCTCTGTTGATCACCCATCTCGTGGTTGATCATTGTGTAAGTTGCTTAACCAACATCGCAGACCGAACACGCGAACCAAAACTCCTCAATATCTGGTTTATCCATTTTTATTTCAAAATTACGATATCAGAAAATGTAATCTTGTATAAATAAATTACATTATGAAAGGACAATTTACGACGAAGCTCAAACGTCTTTGTAAGAGCAAAAAAATGTGTAACAAAATATGAGCTTATTAACTTATTGGTAACTCAATTTTTATTTGTGACTTTATTTTTAGTTGACTATTATTCGGTTGAATTGCATTTCAATACGCTAAAAATGAATAAGAAAAAAAGTGCAAATGGGATAAAATATTTACAAATCTACCGCTAAAAGTAAAGGTATCTAACGGGTTGGACATACTTTGTAATACATATTTACTATTTACTATATAATAATTATAAATGAGAAAGTGTGTTTGTTTGTTTGTCCGTGTTTCACGTCAAAATGGAGCAACTGTGATTTTTGGCATGGGGATAGTTTGGAAGCATGAAAGTGACATAGGCTACTATTTGTCCCGGAAAATCATCACGTTACTGCGGGATAACGGGAGTAGGCTAGTTTACTATACTTTTAATAGGTACTAACATTTATTTTAAAATCATAGCACGAACTCTGTCTTTTCTCTAGTAGGTACAGCTTTCGATAATCTGAATACCTATATATCTGATATACCTAATACACAGTCAAATGGACTAGGTATTATAATAACTCAAATTATCTTAATTATCAACGTGACCCTGAGCTAAATGACGAAATCATATTATTTAGAATTGTAGATTATTCATGTGTAGAATTATTAACTCAATTTTATAAACAGCAGGTATCTCTTATAATATAGGTAGGTAGGTAAGTAGATCAATTAGGACCAATTCGGACCAAAACATTGTTTACGTTTAGAGAATTTCTAATTGGATCGGGCATTATATAGAGCTAACATTGTATTTATACTTACTTATTATTATAAATGTGAGAGTCTGTTTGTTTATTTGTCCGTCTTTCACGTCAAAGCGGCGGCGCCGGCGGCGCGCGGCGGAGCAAACGGATCGACGTGATTTTTTGGTAAGTATTATCCCCATGGGGATAGTTTGGGAGCTAGGACAGTGGCATCTTCTTCTTCTTCGTCGTTTCGCTCTTGGCAGAGCGTTCGTGGTCACGTTGAGGCATCCACGTCGGTGGTAGAGGCGGACATAGCTTTCCGCACGATCTCCCGCCATCTCTCCCGGTTGGCAGACTGTCTGGCGCAGTCAGACACACGGTTTCCAACTGCGGATTTCTCTTGGTCGGTCCAGCGCATCGGTGACCTGCCACGTGATCTGGTTCCCTCCACTTTGCCCTGTACCTACGACCAGCCGCTCTATGGAGTCGTTACCCCGCCTAGAGACATGGCCAAAGTACTGCAGTATGCGCGACTGTACTACGGCCGATAAACGCTGCGTGATGCCAAGCTCCTGGAGTATGGACACGTTGGTGCGGAATTCCGACCACGATATTCCCAGCATCCTCCTCCAGCACCACATCTCTAGAGCATCTATCTTCCCTTTTTCCAGCTCGCGCACTGTCCACGTCTCTGCCGCGTAAAGAAAAATGGGGAATACAAGTGATCGCATGAGCCTGACTTTGGTGGCTTTGGTAATGTTACGATTCCTCCACACTTTCCTTCACTTCTCCATCGCAGTTCTGGTTATGGCCATACGTCGTTTTACTTCATCTACGCAGCCGCCGTTGCTTGAGATTAAAGCTCTAAGGTATACGTATAGGACTGGACCACGTCGCAGTTCGCAATCTGTGTTACTTCGTGCGAGTTGTCGTTGACGCGGTCTATGATCATGATCTTGGTTTTAGATCGGTTTATCTTCAACCCAAACGTTAGGCTCACGCGCTCCATTTTGAGAAGTAATTCCTCCATAAGGCCAGCGTTACTCGCAAATAAGGTGGTGTCATCTGCATACCGCAAGTTCGCGATTTTGTATCCACCAATCGCAACACCATCCATCCAGTCCTCGAGAGTGATTCGCATTACAAGCTCGGTGTAGATGTTAAATAATAAGGGTGATATTATGGATCCCTGTCGCACGCCCGCACTTGGATGGAAACTATCTGAGAGGAGGTCATCTGTCCGCACTGAAGCTGTTCCCCCTTCGTAGAGCTCTCTGAGCAGGTGTACGAGGTGTTGTGGTGTGCCCATGTCCAGTAGTGTTTTCCACAACGTTGGCCATTTCACGGAGTCAAACGCCTTGGAGAAATCAACAAAGCATATGTAGGTCGGTTTGTTGAACTCTCGAGCCTTCTCAATGATTTGACGAACGATGAGAATTTGTTCGCGGGTTCCTTTCCCTTTTACAAATCCAGCTTGTTCTGCCGCAATTTCTCTGGACAAATATGCTTTCAGTCGCTCATTTATGATGTGTAGCATTATTTTGCTAGCGCATGTTATCAGTGCAATAAGTCGAAAGTTGCTACACTTCTTCGTGGAACCCAGTGGCATGTAGGCTTCTTTTTATCCGGGATAAATATTAACAATCCTGCAGGATAAGGTCGTATAGTCCACGCGGGCGAAGCCGCGGGCAGAAGGCTAGTTCCACATAATACTTATTTACAGCACAACTTTATGTTTAAATAAGTGCTAAATAAAATATCTATTTCTGCTCCATAATCGAATGTGTAAAACCGTGACTCATCCAGTTATTTCTGCCCAAGTTATGTTCAAGCGGCGACAACAAATGGCCGATGCATTTCTTTGTTAAGTGACCATGCATGTATGGCTCGCCCCTCGCTGGCCACGCTATATTCATACACGAATACTGGTAATATGGCGGCAATCCGTTAAGGAGTGGGGATGTAGTGGAATTATTTGTAGGTATCTAAATTTATATACTTAACCCATAAAACTGTTGCGTTACTGACTGACTGACAGATAACGCAAAGCCGGAACTTCTGGGCGCAAGAAGCTTAAATTTGGCATGTATGTTTCATGCTAAGTATTTAGGGGAGAACTAAGAGAGGATTTTTTAAATTCCCCCTCGAAGGGGGTCAAAATGGGGTCCACAAAGACGAAGTCGCGAGCGGAGCGCTAGTTGCTACCTATATAAGTTCCAATGACCCACTTTTTACTTTTATATCGAACTAGCCTTCCGCCCGCGGCGTACACGATGTTGTCCCGCGGGAACCTGATATTTTCCGGGGTAAAAAGTAGGTTATGTCACTCTCCAGCTCCAGAACTATCCCATACCAAAAATCACGTCGACCCGTTGCTCCGTTTCGACGTGAAAGTCGCACAAAGAAACAAACAAACACACTTTCACACTTATAAAATAAAATTAGTATGCATGTAATAATCCCCAGGCTGATTTCGGTTAAAATGACTGATTATCATCATCATCAGTCCCCACTACTAGGGCACTGGCCCTCCTTATGGATGGACTGCAACAACAGGCTTAACGAACTTTCCGAAGCACGGAGGGGCTCGAGATGAAAGTTTTTGGTCACCCATCTCGTGACCGACCCTTGCGAAAGTTACTTAACCTCAACGATCGCAGGCCGAGCGCGCTAACCTCTGCGTCATGTGCTCCTCTGACTGACTATAAGTTGCTCGAAATAACAAATACGATTGAAAAATGGAAAATGAAGTATTTAGAAAAAATCGACCCGTCTCACAACCAGCTCCGATGGGACTCGAACCCACGACCTTTCGCTATCCGGGCGACTGCTCTAACCACTGAGCTACGGAGTCGTTACGAGAAGCGTCGAATTTATCAAATACTTCTTACACGCTGTATAGCCAGCGTTAATTTCATCAATGTGAAGATATTACTACCCCCACACGCGAAAGAAATACCTTTCCAGATATTTGACAATCGCTAAAGAAGAAATTACTATGGCAAGTTATTTAAATTTTTACTTTTTTGCATTCACAATGCTATTTTTATGGTTGAAAAATGGAAAATGAAGTATTTAGAAAAAATCGACCCGTCTCACAACCAGCTCCGATGGGACTCGAACCCACGACCTTTCGCTATCCGGGCGACTGCTCTAACCACTGAGCTACGGAGTCGTTACGAGAAGCGTCGAATTTATCAAATACTTCTTACACGCTGTATAGCCAGCGTTAATTTCATCAATGTGAAGATATTACTACCCCCACACGCGAAAGAAATACCTTTCCAGATATTTGACAATCGCTAAAGAAGAAATTACTATGGCAAGTTATTTAAATTTTTACTTTTTTGCATTCACAATGCTATTTTTATGGTTGAAAAATGGAAAATGAAGTATTTAGAAAAAATCGACCCGTCTCACAACCAAAAAATAAATACTTCATTTTCCATTTTTCAACCATAAAAATAGCATTGTGAATGCAAAAAAGTAAAAATTTAAATAACAAATACGATGTTAAATTTAAAATATTTTTAACTAAGTATTAAATTTTGTTCATTATAAAATCAACAGAAGCTTTTACAAGCATTTCTGGCGACAAGCCGTTTGTAGCCATGAAGATACCTAGCCTTCTGTACATAGGTACCTTCCTTTTCTTTAAAGCCCCTAATTAAAACTCTTGTTTACTAAACCATCATTTCCTATTATAGTTTCATACAAAGAAGTTCCGCAACCTACAATACAGACATAGTATAACATATAACTATTGCGAGCTTCAATACTGATTGTTAATATCCCAGAAAATAACCCTTTGGTTAACAAGTTTCCAGCAACAAGTCGAACTTTCGACTCCGACTATATCGACGGGTTAATTAGTTGCCGGCCGTTACAGGGCTGTCTCTTGAGATTGGCACACCGACTGGGAGCATTCACTTAGTAATATAGCTTTACAGATCCCAGGATTTCATCTTTGAAGGAGGAGAACCGAGCATCATAATGTGTAACATTTTGATACAACTCTAGATTGCTAATTGTATAGGTACTATAGGGTGTCTCAGAATTAACGCAAGATTTGAATTAGAAAGGAAGCCCAGTTTTAATATAACATTTTTTTTTATTACTAAGTAAGTACATAGGATAAGGTTGTTAATGGCATAATTGGGGCAAATAGTCAAAAACTTTGCTGGCACAGACGCACTCTTTTGTTGAAATTTTCTTAGACCATTTTATATACATCTGGTTGTATTTTTTTCATATGATAACACAGGTTCTTTGTGCCAAAATAGGATGATATTGACGTGGCCAGTAAGTGGTGGTGGTAACATAATGTTACCACATGCCATACAGCCCGCGAAACAATTCAATTACTGCATGAGACATTTCCAGGGCCCCGTTCGCGGTATTTTTATGACGCATTAGTCAAGTGTACGTGCAGTTGAAGTGCAGTTGACGTGCAAAACCGTTTTTGATAACGCGCGGCTTTGACAGTGCGACAACGTTTTCTGGGTGCATACCATCAACTTTAAGACAGCGATTCAAAAATAGCGCGATGCAGAATAGGTTGCTAAAATGAATTGCTTTCTTTCGTACTACGACCTTCTAAAAACTGGATCGCAAATGAATTGCTAAATGTGATTGACCGAACGATTTGTGTCCTTATTTTTTCTACCCGTCTTTTTCACTCGATTCTGTCATGCCCGAAGAGTGAGAGGGACGGGTATAACCTGCAGGTGTCATGTAAACTTGGCCGAGTTATAAGTCAGATAAGAGTATGTGACAGCTTAGCGGCTGTGAAATGTCATTGAATAATCACTGAATCGCTGTCATTGTTCATTTGACGACCGATTTGGCGCAGGGGTAATATACCTGCCTTCTGAGCCAGAGGTCTCGGGTTCGATTCCCGAACAAGACAAATATTTTTGTGCATGAACATGTCTATTTGTCTTGGTCTGGGTGTTTTCTATGTATATTAAGTATGTATTTACAAACAAAAAGTATTTAAGTATATATTTATCCGTTATCAAGTTCACGTAGACACAGTTTCTTAAGAAATTAACTACGGGCTTAGATAATTGGTGTGATTGTAAGAAAAATATTTATTTATTTATTTATTTATTGATATTAAGCAGTCGTGGTACGAATAAGCGAAGTAGATCAGTTTAGGTCCTAAACAAAACCGCAATAAGAGTTGATGGTACTCCCCCTGTTCCGGTGATAATGTTTGGAACTAAAACAGTTTTCATACGACAGTCTATTTTGAAAGCTAATTTCGTATTGCAAGTGGTTCCTCTTTCACTGATGTCACCGGATCAGACAGGATTGTAGGACTATAGGTTTACGTGACGTGTGCATCGTTATGTCATTACGGCATTAGATTTATTTTTATGGGGATTATTTGAAGTCTTAGGTGTGTGTCAACTAACCCATATCCACTCGTGCACTAAAAGACGAAATTTAATGCTGTATCAACGAAATTTAACTACATTTTTGCAAAATATCATAGAAAATTTCGGCAAAATAGTGACTATGTACCGAGGTCATTTGCCCCAAGGGTTATTCCATAAACAACCCTATCCTTTGTACTTACTAATTCAGTAAAAAAATAACAAATAAAATACTAAAAACAGTTACCTAGTAGGTACTACTAAATTCCCCACTAGTTTTACTGGGTTAACAACATAACTTGACTATGCCGCTTGGAGGAGCAATGAGTCGATAAAAGCGTTGGAGCTGTTATTACAGTGCATCGGTATTTTGCTAAGGAATATAGTTATGTAGATAATTAATATAGGTTGAACTTTTTTAATTAACTTACTGACAACCCTGTATTATATAAAACTTACTATTCAAAGTCAAAGTGGAATACTTTATACTTAGTTAAGTATTCAATAACTTTATGAATTGAGATAGAAACTTGATTAATAGCCACTCTTGTTTGTAAAAATAATATTTTTCTAACCCACAACGGGGTTGCAACTTAGCCTTCATCACACCGATGTTAAGTGGTTATAAGGCTGAAGATAAAGAAGATAAAAAAGATAAAGAGAAGATAAGGAAGCCCACTACTCCCGGACTCCTCAATCACTGAGGAACTGGCTATCTTATCTCTAACTGCCGGAACACGACAATGCTGAAAACATTAGAGACAACCATGAGATGGTAGGTATAACTAATAAAATATTTACCAAGTAAAATCAAATTATTCAATATGATTACTCAATGCAGGATATTACTAGGTATTAATATTCCAGTGCTTCCGTGTTACTAGCACCGAAACATTAAGTAGTTGCTTCACCACTGTATTCTCAAATAAATAACATCTTGTCAAAATAAAATAAAATTAATGATGTCAATAATAAGTTTATTCAGGAAAAATTTACTTAAAAGTCCCTAACGGTTTGGTATATTTATAAAAAACGAAATAAATAACCTACTTAGAGTTTATTTATTTGTTTACTTTCGCGGTTATACCAAAATATTGAATAGGTGTATTTTATCAAGTATTTTTAACAAGAAAAGTTATTAAGTATGTTAAAAAATAGAACCGCCTTCAAAAAAATGCCTTTAAAAAGTAAGAAATACTTAATACCTGCTCTAATATTGTTTTCACACCAAATAACGTAAGTACTTTGAAGTCGGGCGTGAAACATGCACAGTTTTTTGTTTTTTGCTAAAACCCGCCCGACTTCAAAGTACTTTATTTGGTGTGAATACAATATTAGAGGTATTATTTCTTACTTTTTGATGGCATTGACATTTTAAGGCGGTTCTATTTTTTCAGCCAAAAGCAAGATAATCGCGGACAAACATACATAATTACATATATCCATACATACATACAGGTCAAACTGAGAACCTCCTCTTTTTTTTGAAGTCGGTTAAAAATAGTACTCAATTTATTGGAGTGCTTCTCCAATAGCGAAACTCTTGAACGTGGAATAAAATCTAACCGTTAGATAAACTTCAATTTGTGAAATTAAACCGAAAGCCATAAAAAGTCCGTTTGCATAGTTGTTGAATAAAATCTATTTGGGAGGGTCGGATCGGAATATTGACAAGGAAAAAGATCTCGATAAAAATGAACCTACTGAAAAGTTAAAATGTACGGTCAGCGAAAACGAGATATGAAAACCCGCGGCCATTTTCCTAATGCGAAGTTTCTGAGCTAGAAAAATATTCTGACAAAGATGGGTATTTTTTAATGCCTGATGTTTTGTTTTGAACTAAATGGTTAGAAAAATTTCTTTAATTCTTCTTCTTGAAAGCTTCGAAAATTGTTTTCTGAACAGAGCCGTATTAGGTTTACCACTAGGTACCACTTTTGATGTTCTAGTTTATAATCTGTCAAAGTAACTACGTGTGCTACGGTATCTCCCAATATAAATAAAAATAGGTACTAGATCGACAAAATCTTGGTTGTATGTATGGTATTTAACAAATATTCGACGCAATAATTATTAAAAAAGTTATAAAACTAATGGAGTCTCAACTAATAATAATTGGAAAGGTTTCCTGAAAATAAAATTTTTAATCGTTTTATTTTGCTAACGGTACACGCGCTTAATCTCAACGCGGCGCTTACCGTTTCAGTTCTTAAGCCACATTAGAAGGAATACTTATCTCCTTAGCAATGTTGCTAAGGAGATAAAGTGAACGGGAATGTGAAATAGTGCTCATCCAGCCGAATTTTTATGAAAGTCCACGATGAAAGTATTAAAAAAATATATACAGGGTAATTTTAAAAACAGTATCCAAATTATGTGACACCATCAGATACATTGTTCCAATACCAAATTATAGTACTTATCTTGAACACTAGTATTATGGAAATTTGGAAACAACGACGGGTATTACCAGGTGTATAACACATACACCCAGACTCGAGGAAATATTGAAAAGTTCGTTTTCAATATTTTTATTTTACTTATCTTATTAATTATGTACCTATTATAAGTTGTTTTTGGTAGAAAGTCATTTTGAATATAAAACATACATAATAAAAGCTCATTTTATTCACATTTTTGTCGTTTCAGCATCTTTTTAAGGGATGGGATTTTACAGGATGACGTCTCTTAAAAATCCTTTAAAGTCATCTTTAAAAAAATGTACAAGCGTGGAAGGGTAATATGTTTTCAAATAATAATGGTACAAAGAAGCTATTGAAGTTTAACGATAACAAAATTAATGTAATTTGTAAATTAAGCTATTGATATAACTAGGTAATGTTCTAGGTACTACATGTATGCTA
The DNA here is from genome assembly GCA_949710035.1 of Crambus lathoniellus. Lineage (NCBI taxonomy): Eukaryota > Metazoa > Arthropoda > Insecta > Lepidoptera > Crambidae > Crambus > Crambus lathoniellus. The sequence goes on along the minus strand of OX453301.1, from coordinate 9,510,360 downwards.
TAAGAGCTGTATTTCGATGTGTAAAACTTCATGTTGCTTCATGTTTCATGATTCAGTACCACGACAAACGCTCGGAGTATGTTATCACTGTCGGTCGCAGTCTGCGTTCAACTTCTGCAATATCCTCTTATGAAATTTCGGAATACTTTGACATCGATCGCTTGGAAGATCGGAAAATATTAAATTTAAAATACATCACGTATTTTACAAGAGTACCTATCTACAATTTATACAAAGGCTAAAATAGTAACGAAAGCAGTACACGAATCACTAAATGTACAACGATAACTTTGTATTTTAGGCAGAATGAAGTTAGACGGGTCATAAGGTATTTGACTGAATTTTTTATTGACTTTAACCCCCATATTACAAAACGTGGAGTAAAGTTAGACCTGGTTTCAAATTCATGCTAATTCCGTCTTTCATTTGAAAAATGAAAGTGACAGCACCAGTTTAGTACCAGTTTTAAACCAGGACTATTTTAGTCCACGTTTTGTAATAAGGGGGTACTTAAATGTTTATTGAAATATTAGCAACACAATATAGATATTTATTTTCAAATATCTTACATATTTTCAGCGTTATAGAGCATCCAACTTTCTAATTAGACAAGGAGAGCGCTACAATCCAGTGACGTCACATGCTGATAGCGCCATACTCCCGCCATATAAAATTTCATTTTAGAAAGAGACAGCTAGAGTCACAATTAAATATCCCATAGTTAATAATTAATAATACAGATTGTATTTCTTTGTTCACATTTGTTATTTAATAATGTTATATTACTTAATGTCATAATCAGTCAAATACTTACCCTATTCTTATCGCAGCGATTCTCTTCCTCCACCTTTGTGTCAAACCAAAGCTATCTTCTATCTCTCTCGTAGCAGGGGGGGGGGGGCGCAAGCAGCCAAGAAATAATAGCGGGCCACGGTCAAACATGTCTTTCATAGCATAGTTAAGTGATTTGTGCCATGAAAGTGTTTTTCTACATGGTGCGGTAAAGGTTTTTGGTATTTTTAACCGACTTAAAGTAGGAGGTTGCCCGTTTGCCATGTGTGTATGTGATAAAGTTGAAATTGGATAATATTTGAGTATAACGATCTATTTAGGCTTCAACGCCCATATGCTAAATTTCGCAAGGTTATGTTTGTTTTTATGTTTGTCTTTTTTACTACAGTCGTCACAAAATAAGATGCCCGTTTTGACACATGCTAAAGTGACATAATTAGGCATGTAACCATACGAGTCTGTGATCGATTCTCGCGATTAATCGATTAAGGTTCTGAGTAACTAATCGATTATAGTAGGTTTGCAACTTATGTGGATTAAGACTAAAGTTATTATTATAAAATGTTAAACTTACTATATAGGTACTTATACTTTTAATAAACATATTATTAAAGTATAAATTGACCATTTATGTTATATAAACTTGAATCGAATCCACTTAAATTGCATAATTAATATAAGAGCGAACGCGCACTTGTGATTTTTAATCGGGCGATAGTCTGGTCGTTCTCGGATTCAGTATATAGCTATATGGCAGTGGCAATCGTCAGTGCGTTTAAACTATGGACCGATCAAAGTATCGAAAACGACTGGCCGATAGTTGTACGATCAAACTATCGCACAACTATCGGCCGGGCGGTAATGTGCATGAAGGACTATGTGAGCGCGCGCACTGCATTCAACTAGACTATCACCCAACTATCGGTAGACTGCGCATTCAGTATCGAACTATCTAAAATGACTGGCCAATAGTTACTACAACTATAGTTATAGTTACAGTTATACAACTATCGGCCTGTGCATGAAGGACTATGTGAGCGCGCGCCCGGATTCAACTAAACTATCGACCAACTATCGGTAGACTAAAAATCACAAGTTCTCGCAGGTTCTCAAAACCAAACTATCGGCCGACAGTTTGATCACGATCGTCTTACGATTCCGACTAAACTATCGGTCGACTAAAAATCACAAGTGCGCGTTGGCTCTAAAAGTGCAAGTATTTTAACTACAGCTCTCAGCATAGACATGGTCATAGAGTAGCTACATTACTTATTATAGCGGCCTGTACACGTTGGCCCAACCATTGGCCAATACGTCGTATATTAATTAACACTTTTGAAAGAACCTTTTTAAACGTCTTGTTCGTTCAAAAGTGTCAATGTACGATGTATTGGCCAGTGGTTGGACCCACGTGAACAGACCGCTTATGGTGAACGCACGCTTGTCCGATGCGAACGCTTCGAACAAGCCGAACGAAACATGTTTAAAGAAATCTCTGGAAAGGTGAACGTGACGATTCGACATGGTGAGGTGTGCAAGGTTGTCTAGGTTCTATTTAAAGAATTTTATTTTTTTTCATTCGGTTTATTCGAAACGTTCTCCTTTGATAACTAACGTTTGCCTAGAAACCGTTTTATCGAAATCATTGTTGCCAATTCATAATTTCACTAATGCTTTAAACGCCAATCTAGTTTTCACACAAAAAAGATCAATTTTACAAATTAATCTATTAAAGTGGTTATAACGATTATTTCGATATAATTGAATGAAACTGGAGAAATCCTGCACACAACGGTTACAACACTAGTATTTAAAAAAATAAAGACTGAGAACGTAACTGTTTTTCGAGACGTTTCGTAGTTAATCGAATCTGCGTTTACTTTAGAATAAACGCAAAAATAATACGCGTAATACACTTTGCCTTTATTTATGATGCATTCAAAAATGTAACATATTATTTTCATACACCTTTGATAAGTAATCAGCATATATTTGATTTTTTTGTTTTCGTAACAAGTTACATTCTATGGTCATTACCATGTGTCAAAACGGGCATCTTAATTTGTGACGACTGTAACTTTTCCAACTTAGGGAGCAGTCCAAGTTTCATCAAAATCGGTTAAGAAGTTTTTAAGATTACGGTATCTACACTTAAAACTTAGAAATAAAAAAGTAATTTAAAAAATTAAACCTTTAAGTATAGGGTCTGTACTTAAAAAATCATTTTCTTTTCAGTTGATTGGTACCTTTTGAAGTCGGTTTAAATTTTTTATATGACCTTTTTGCACCATTCAACAATGCCACAAACAACATAAGAACGCATCGAAATTAGACACAAAGGTAAGGAAAAAAAATGTGGCGATGAGAATTACCCACGCAACACCCGAAAGGATCGAGATTTTAAATTATTTTTATGCATTCACAATGCAATTCTTTCGGATGCGAGGGTTTCCTCACATTGGTGAAACAACGCTGGCCTACAGTGTAACAAGTGATAGCAAAATTCGACGAGTCGTGTAAGCCTTTCGGTAGCTTAGTTGGTCAGAGCATCGGGCCGGATTCCCGGAGGCGCGGGTTCGAATCACGCCTGAAAGCTACTTATAGGGCTCGTGGTTTTTTACTATCACATTTACCCGAAAGGATGTTAGAAATATCTTGTTTTTCTATCCGTCATAATAAAAACAAAACGAATAGTTTACTTTTGTTTCTAATTTTATGACACATCCAGCTAAACAATAGTAGATTGTTCAACAAGTGCATAAAACGTACCTACCATTTTACCCGAGACGTATATATCCACCCGAGCCGTAGGCAAGGGTGGATAATCAATTCGAGGGTAAAATGGGTTTATGTACGAGTTATACACTCTGCTTTTCACTTCGAGTGTGAGGAAATAAATAACAATATTGCAAAAAAGAAAAAATAAAGACTGCCATATTGGCGGGAATACTTTTTTTTTTACGTGACATTGGCAGCACAGTGACTTTAGCATAGATCGTTGTCCATAATGCTCTTGAAATACTTATTTCTGAGAAAACTCATTAATTTTGCCTAGTTTTATTACTTTAGTAATTTATCATGGATTATGTACAAACAAAGCTGAAGAAATAGAATAAAACAACAAGTTGCTTGCAACAAACAGCAAATAACTTGACGACCTTTGTCTTAGAGTCTGAGACTTAGACGAAGATTTTACTTTATGCACTAGAGTATAAAAAGCGATTTTATGCAGCCTATACCCAACATAAACACGAACTTTACGAGCATGAGAAGTGAAAATAGTTTTTTTTAAACTCGGCAGAGGATCAAATCTGGGACCTTCAGGAGACGACACCCCTAAAATCAATGTGCTACTAAGCACGGTACTCGGCAAAGTTATTGCCACAAGGGTGGTTCTAATGGAAATACCCGCTGTCCCTACCCTTAATATTTTAATAAAATACATTTACTCTGTAAAAGCTGAAAGCTTCATAAAGCTATCGTGGATTTCATTATGGCGCTTTGAGAGCTTGCTTTGCGGATCACTTCGTAATCGCATATAGCGCTGTATTCTATATTCTGTATTCTACAGCGAGGAAACATAATAAATATTGGATAAAATTGTGAAACACGTGTTGTGGAAATCGGATACTATAGCTGGATTTAATGAGCACTGATGTGTTATTGCGCCTAACGGTTAGCGCGTTTTCGGGTAACCACCACAGAAGTGTGGTCTAGTGGTTCACACCACCGATTTCAGACCAAGAGGTCCTGGGTTCGATTCCCAGTGGGGGAAACATATTTTATTCATTTTGGTTGGTGGTAGGACTTGCTCTTAGTCCGCCTGGCTAGCTACCACCTTAGTCTGACGCCATAACTACTTATGATATTTTCAGCATTGTGTTTCGGCAGTTATAGATAAGATAGCCAGTTCCTCAGTGATTGAGAATTCCGGGAGTAGTGCGCTTCCACCTTCAGCCTTAACCACTTAACATCAGGAGTGATGAAGGCTAAGTGCAGTGAAGGATTAAAAAAACCAAATGAGTTGTTTGGACTCGGGTACCTGATGCATATTTACAGTAGCGAATGGGAAAAGAGTTATTGAATATACGCGATAAATGTATGACACTTATGCAAATCACTAGAAGAAAAGTTGGATGCCCGAATTATAATCTCGATTTTAAGACCCGAAAGGAAGCTGAACGAAGGTAATCCGAATTTCAAATGAATTGAATTTAACAGCCTGGACGATCAAATTGTTTATTGCTGAAAATATTAGTCATTAGCTGTCTTCCCTTTGAGCTTTTCCTTGCAAAAAGTTCAAACACTCAGCTTACAGCTTTGTAACTTATAGGTACTAACCTCAGATCATATAAGTATTATATGATCTGAGGTACTAACCGATACAAGTAAACATCTATTACACCTACAGACACCTTTTGATCAGTGGTTACAATCGAACATCTCAAACAATGGCTAAAGGTACTTGTACACGAGACAATACCCGAAACGTCAAATTTCATTAGCGTTGCGAGGCGTACCGCGTGAAATTGGGCGCTACCAACCGTGTGATCCGCTTACAAATCCGATTCTCTATTTGTAGAACGGACCTTCAGCATTGAATACATAAAACAATGTTATAGGTATGACAGATAATAATAGGCAACTTTGTGTTCTGTTGATAATCAATAAATCATGCTCATTAAAAATAGCTATGGAGCTATTTGATTAAATCAGGCGTCACTCGGCGGAAGTCCCTAACCATTATGAAAAACGAAATAAATGTAGCTTACTTCCGCAAAAAACACAATACGCCAAATGCACCGCCCGCCCGCCCGCAAAAAATTGCACATGCACACCACGAAAATACCAGTGCACAATACCTGCATTTACAGGTATACGCGCCTCGCCCCAACCCGGGGCACCCTCAAGAGACAGTTGGTGCGAAAACCAACAACAAAATTGGTGTTGGTCTGTCTATCTAGCAGATGCACGATGTATTGTGCACTGGTATTTTCGTGGTGTGTATGTGCAATTATTTGCGGGCGGGCGGGCGGTGCATCTTGCATATTGTGTTTTTTGCGGAAGTATGCTACATATATTTCGTTTTTCACAATAGCAATGGAGTTTTAACCAACTCTATTTCAATCCGAATCCACAGCTCAGTGGTTACAGCATTCACCCGGGATTCGAGTCCCATCGGACCTAAAAGACGGGTCGATTTTTTTAATGCTCCTAATGCTCCAGGCCCCCGATTTAGGGTTGGGGGGGGGGGGGGGGGGGGTTCCAAACGCCTCTATGTTCTTGGGCAGGGACTTTACAAGAATACAACTACTTATTTCATGGGAAACGTGCAGCTTAAACCTTGGAAACTAACAGTTAAGATAAATAAAAGTTCCAACAAAAACTCAATGTGGGGCAGGCGTACCGGTTTTGGCCACTGTACCGGTTTTGGCCACTTTTTGCTCTAAAAGTTTTCCAAACAACTTTTAGCTATTTTTGATAAAGGCATTTTAAGGTAATAATAACAACCGTTAGAATACCTTATGTCATAAGATTTTTTTTCAATAAATTCCATTTTATGTTTGAAAAAATGTTATGTATGAAAATTTTAAGAAATTTGTTTTGGATGAAATACTTTATAAACCTTTGTTTTTACCACACTTTTATTAGCTTCACTTGTAACTAAGTCACAATGTAAGAAAATCTTGGAATTCAATTTTAACCTACTTCTAATTGTCGTATTGATTTGAAACTTTGCAAGTCTATATGAATCCGATGACAATACAATAATTTGCTACCATCGAGCTGATCTGATGATGAAGTCAAGAGGTGGGCAATAGAACTCTTCAATGGCTGCTAGGAAACCCCTCGAGTTTAGGCTCATTTGTTTTGTTCTGATGAGACCTATTCGATACACTTAACGGTGAGGGTCTGATGATGGAGCAGGGAGGAAGCCAGTGGCACTTTTTAATGACCACTAGGAAATACCTCGAGTTTAGGCTCCGTTGTTTCGTTCTGACGAGACTTATGAGCTGCACTTGGTGGTGAGGGTCTGATGATGGAGCAGGGAGGAAGCCAGTGGCACTCCTAAATGACCAATAGGAAACACCTCGAGTTCTGGCTCATTTGTTTCGTTCTGATGAGACCTATTCGCTACACTTGGTGGTGAGGGTCTGATGATGGAGCAGGAAAGAAGCCAGTGACACTTCTTAATGACCAATAGGAAACACCTCGAGTTTGTGCTCATTTGTTTCGTTTTAATAAGACCTATTCGTTACACTTGGTGGTGAGGGTCTGATGATGGAGCTGGGAGGACCCAGTGAAACTCCTTAATGACGTCAAGAAACCTCCTCGAGTTTGGGCTCATTTGTTTCGTTCAGACGAGACCTATTCGCTACACTTGGTGGCGAGGGTCTGATGATGAAGCTGGGAGGAAGCCAGTGGCACTCCTTAATTACCACTAGGAAACACTTCGAGTTCTGGCTCATTTGTTTCGTTCTGGTGTGACCTATTCGCTACACTTGGTGGTGTGGGTCGGATGATGGAGCTGGGAGGAAGCCAGTGGCACTCCTTAATAACCACTATGAAACCCCTCGAGTTTGGGCTCATTTGTTTCGTTCTGATGAGACCTATTCGCTACACTTTGTGGTGAGGGTCGATGATGGAGCAGGGAGGAAGTAAGGGTTCGGCTCGCGCATCTGGTAACTAATAGACTCCACTTGAATTTGTAAAACTAAATACATACTATCACGCCTTTGAGTTATAATGTTTACGGGTTGGGCAGACACATGAATGGACTGTGAAATCGATTACAATCCCCATCCATAGCTTGCCATTTGTTAAACTAAAAAGTAAAAAATAAATATGTAGTTTAAAAAACTATAAAAACACACTTTTATAGGAACAGACTAAAAGTACAAAATAACCGTCTATTCAGTAATTGAAATTAAAAAGCGTGGTGCGCCCTTTGCAAAGCATGCATTCAAGTCTTTGTTATTGTTGATCGAAGATTCAAGTACTTAATATTGACAACGCGCACCACGCTTTTTAATTTCAGTTACTGAATAGACGGTTATTTTGTACTTTTAGTCTGTTCCTATAAAAGTGTGTTTTTATAGTTTTTTAAACTACATATTTATTTACAATTAAATTGTTGTTTTGCAATTGACTGGTTTCTAGCGCATTAGAATATATTGATTTTACCTGGGTTTGGTTTTGATTTTCCGCAATACTTACAAAAGTTTAACTATCACTAAGTGGCCAAAACCGGTACATTTGGCACCTCTTACACATTGTGTGTAATATAAAAAAAAGTATTTTACTTTTAAAAATTTGAATAATGTACCTTTAAAGGTGGATAAATTATCAATAATTTAAGATATAATTTGTGTCTTAAATACCTAAGACCATTTAGTACTTAGTGCTTAAAAGTCAAAAAATCCTTAAAGTGGCCACAAAGGGTACCTCTGCCCTATGTCTCTACCGCTGGCATAAAAAAGGAGTGAACAAGAGCTCGGGTACAAGGGATTCAGTTTTAGTATTAAAAGCCAATGCTTGCATATTTTATATATGTATAGGTATGTATGTATCTTTAAGCCATATACCTACTCATTCAGTAAGTCTTAAGGTAGGTACCTACCTAAAGGCCCCTAAACCTCAAGTTTAAAAAACTATAGCGTAGTCTGGATTACTATGATGTTCACCAACGTCGCCTTGAGTCAATCCAAAAAAAATTTTTGTGGCACCTATCTTTTAAATGTGGAATGGCTAAACAACTTCCTTCTTTCAATTCACGTTTAAACATTTAAAATTTTTGACCCTAGACAACAGAAGACAGATGCTTGATCACGTATTCTTATATTATGTCACCGGAAAATAACAAAAACCGTAAATTTACAAATTTCTTAAAAATAAATAACCACGATTTTTTTTAATTAAATTTCTAACCTATCACGTGTTCTACAGGACTTCCGTAAATTTATAATTTTCCTAGAAAATTTATAAGTTTGCGGTTCTTATTATTTTCCGGTGACATATATATAAATTGGCTAATGGTCATCTAGATAGTTCGTATTTATTACAGCGAGTAAATTTCAATGTACCATTACCATAATATAAACTGACTGGTCTATCGAGATGCCATCGCTCAAACGCTCGTCTGTAAAAGCCTTGAAAGTGAAATAGTTAGAAATAGCTGTTATTCCAATCCGACCAACTAAACGGATCAACTAGTTGTTCCGATTGGAACTTATTACGTGGTTTTCTTCCCATCGGACCTACTACTAAATTGAATCATACTATGGTAATATTTGGACTCATAAAATATTCCGAACGGAACAACTGGGGAATATTATTGTGAAATAAAAATAGCATTGTAAACGCAAAAAAAAAACTATAGAAAGGGAGTTTTTATTAAGGTTTTTAAAATGTAGGTAGGAAGACATAGACAAAACCATAGACGAAAAAACCTGCGCAGTTGCGATATTTTAGTACTTACAAAAGTTTTTTCTGCGCAGATTTTTTTACCTATGGTTTTGGTCATGTTATTTGCCAGAAGCCAGGACCAAGAAAATTTGTAGAATTTAACTACATTTAAAGGGACCTATAAATGTAGTTAAATTCTCTTTAATTTAAGATAATGCCTAAGACAATTTAGTACCTACTTAGTGCTTAAAAGTGAAAAAATCCTTAAAGTGGCCACCCTACTGTATCTAATTTTTAATTAGTATAAATATTTCAGGTGTTGAATGTGTCCATAAATACGGACAACTTTTATTGTGGAGCAAGCTAAATCGGGAAAAAGAACAGCCGTTTCATAGAAAACTACAACATCGACTCGATCAAAATGTAAGGAGCAGCAGATTAAAGTTTATGTTAACACGAAAATTTTATACGGCGCTTTTACCACGTCGGTACTCGTTATTTCTCTACACTACCATGCATGGCTCGTCTTTCGAATAAAAGCCAGAAATAAGAACAAATACTTTCCCATTTCCCCACAGCGGAAAAAGATTGAAAATGTGTTCACGTTCCATGCATTGTTTCATGAAACTTTACTAATGTTTTACATTTTTGTAAGTTTGGTAATGTGAAGAGATTTTCAAAATAGTAAACATACCATTAGTTTATTCCTGAAAAACAGGGAAACTACGTGAAACTCCGCATATTCTAGTGCCGGCAAAGCTTTCATAAAATTGAGTGCACAATAAATACACCTCGCAAAACTAGGTAGCTATATGATATTTACAGAGTTTGTGTGCATCACGTAAAACAATGATTGACAAATGGTATCGGATACGAAAATAATAGGTAGATGTAGGTACTGAAATATTCTTTATCTCTATTGAGTACTTTATTGACAGATAATTCAGCTGAAGGCAGTAGAAGCTTTCCATTTTTTTTATTAAAATACTAAAAGTACTTAAACAAATTAATGTTCCTACACATAATTCGTCAAAATAATCACTTCTCTTCCGTCCGACATTGGTAGGACAAAATAAAGTTCAAACAACTTTAAACAATACTAACTTTGTGTAAGTTTAGTGTTTTCGTCCAATTAGTGATAGTAACAAAAACCGCATCCAATTTGCGTTGTCGAAGCTCCCCCTAGCTCAATGGCGTATCCAAAGCGACGAGGGGAGAGCGGGACGCTCAGGGATTCAGGATTGCCCAGTTGCCCCAGTTGCTCCTGACAGTCGCATCGGGGAGTTGCGAAGGGCAGCTCTTGCGCGAAACGAAACGCTTTTGACGGAAACTTTCGCGCGCGATTTTTTAAAAGTTAGCGTTCCGAATTTGACTTATGTTTTCATTTTTGGATATTGGTTGTCCGAATTGTGGTATCGTGAGTAAAATATGATTAGTTTTTATTTCTTCATTCAAAACATATGAATGAAAATTCTTTGAATTTCGGTGTTATGCAAGGGTATTCAAATATAATAATTATATGAATTGGAGTGAAAAGAAAACAATTAACTACTGAGGTTAAAGACAAAAAATCATTAAAAAATACTTATTAATAATATATGTGTGTAATAATTACCAAACAATAAGCTTGTAAGCAATGTTAAACATACCTAACTTAGGTACTTTATTGGTTCCGAAGTACAGTTTGCACACGTAACGAAAGTACTCGTAGTGCTTCTCTTGTACGTTGTACTTACATTTTGCCATAGATAAAATAATCTTCTTAATAATAATCGTTTCAGTAAGTACCTATGTACTTATGTATGATCATTATTTTGCCAAATAAAATAAACTTATACGATTGAAAACTAAGTTTTAGAAAAAATCGATCCGTTTCACAGCTAGCTCCGATGGGATTCGAACCACGACCTTTCACTGTCTGATAGTATCTATTACTTCAATTCCAATAATTAAAATTGCACTGTGCATGCAAAAAAACTAAAAATCTGGGGGCACGGGAGTGTCCCGCCAACACGAGCTAAGTGAAACGTAAGAGCACTAGGTACCTACCTTTTTTCGAAGAACTTAGGTTTGGATTATACCAGATAAACAAAATTCTCGGGTTATGATATCCATAGTGGACTAGTTAAACAATAAAGTTTCAGTTGCATACTAATACTACAAAACCGAGATTTTGTTACTCACTGATGATCAACAAAATTTTTAGGATACCTACTTCCTGAAGTCCTAGAAAGCTGAGGTATGTAAGCTTGTATTAGAAGAAATCTTAAAAGTTGGATTTTTTACCCCCAAACCCTCATAATAGGGGATAGAATTTTATATGAGACTTGACTTGAATGAAGTGAAATCCCACCAAAAACATTTTCATGTAAAATGTTTTTTCCCAAGACGAGACGAAATGGCTCGTATCGTCGCCGTCGTGTCTACTGCCACGTACGGCAGGCAATATACGAATATTTTGACTAAAGTGTAGAGTTTGTGAAGTTAAGTTTATAAGGTTTGTAAAGTTAGAGACTTGGTTGTGCGTGAGATCTGATAACTTTTTGACGTTATTTTAATTTTTAGTTTTTTGCATTCACAATGCAATTTTTATTATTGGAAAATGGAAAATGAAGTATTGAGAAAAAATCGACCCGTCTCACAACCAGCTCCGATGGGACTCGAACCCACGACCTTTCGCTTTCCGGGCGACTGCTCTAACCACTGACCTACGGAGTCGTTAACTTTTTGACGTTGAGTGCGAGCCATGTGGTCTTGTCTTGGCAACATTTTACATGGAAATGTTTTTGGTGGGATAACTTAGCAGATTAACTAAAACGTATGTGCATACAAAAAGCAAATCCTTTCAATACGACAAGGTCTTCTAACATTAATATTGTATCTGCTATAGTACTTGTGATTATTAAAATATATAAATTAATTCTTAAGTCAGCCATTCAATTAAAAAAGTACCTAACTATATTAATAATGTCATCGTCCATACTAATAATTATAACTGTAAAAGCGTGTTTGTTTATACTTAATATGTTTGTCCGTTTTTTACGTCAAAACAGAGCAACGGATCGACACGTGATTTTGATGTATGGAAAGTTTGGGGACTGGAGGCTAACATAGGCTACATTTTGCATCAGAAAAATATGGCAGTCCCGTGGGATAACGGCGTCTAGTCCATGCGGGCGAAGATGGGGGCGGAAGACTAGTATAATATATTTTTCAACACACTTGCTCATAAAGTGAGCCTTATTACATCGATCTTAGGGCCATAAACCGAACTATAACCCACGTGTGCATAATAATATTACAGTACTAGTTGCGTAATAGAATTATCCCTACAAAGTTAATGTGTGGGCGACGATATAAATGAAACGACCATTCTCTGTTGAGTTCACAACCACACTGTCTTTATTATTTTACTTAGAGTATGACATAAGTACACATACTATATATATATGGTAGACATACAATAATACATGGCATCCTACAGTATTCCCCCCTTTTTAAAAAAAATTACAGAAAAATTTTTGTTGACATACATCATAATGGTCATAACCAAAATAAAATTACAGCATTGAATTACTTGCACCCATTGATTTAAATGTACCTACTATATATTTAACTCAATGCATGCATTGCACGAAAAGAATGACAATGTTTGCTTATTGCGAAATGACTACTTCGTAACATAAGCTTCGATAGTGCCTTGATAAGAACTAAGTACAGGCAATATCATATCATGCGTAACAGTTGATTTACACATTACAATTTAACTGGTTCCTTGATTTACTTACTGATAAATTCAATGAAAAATATTTTTTTACATCTTATGAATATTTTTCAAAGATACAATTTTTTTATTACAATACAATTGATTTACACGTTGTTACAATATTATAAACAGATTGACGAAGTTCAATAATACTTGAAGTTTAGTTTTTAATACACAGATTACATACATATTGACGATAGAATTAATATTATTATTTACTGTACGTTATATGATTAAGTTTTAATTTTACAAATAATAAATATGACATGGAATACGTATGTGTATGTCTAAACATGACTCGACCATACCCTTATTTCACTTTTGCACTTTCACTGTTTCACTATTTCACTATACCATTTGACGCGGTGCTTGCTGCTGACGCTGCATACCGTTATCAGCACGAGCCGTAGTTATTTCTTGTCTTATCACTTTGCGAATACGATGCATACATTTCTTATACACAAGGTAAATGATAGCTAATACAATAATAATAGCTACAATAGAGAAGGATAATTCCATCTTCTGCGCGAAATGAGAATTTGTGGCATCATTTGCACCATTTTGGGCAATCACAATGTCCTCAGTTTTTTTCTCAGTACTGTATGTTTTACCCATTATGAAAAAAAAAAAGAACAGATTTTAACTGTTGTCACAAACGATTCAAAATTAGTTATGCCTAAAAATTAACTTTAAGTGTACATTTCAATTTTTGCAAGCAAGGCGAATGACGCACGTTCATTGACCTGGTTGACAATGTTGCGATGTGCACTTATTTGTACATAATACTTATTTTATTACATACTAATACTAGGTGTTTTATACGGTTATACTTGCCATATTTTATTTTATTCTAACATGTATATTTATAACACACAAAATGAAAATAAGTATAATAACTAAGTTATGTATATACCTATCATATGTTTAAGTAATGTCAATATGTTTTAAGAAAATCTGACAGGGGGTTTAATAACTCTCCCACTGCGAGATTTTTTAATACATGGCTCTACATTATCATTAACAGGTATATTATTGTTTTCATTCAATATATATGCAGGCTTTAACCTATCTATGGATACTACTAATACTCTATCTGGTAGTTGTATCTTGTAAACTTTATCATATCTTTCTAGTACTTTATATGGGCCTTCATACGGACAAGTTAAAGATTTTTTAATCATATCTTTTCTTATAAATACGTGCGAACATTTAATTAAATCGGGATGAACGAAAAAGGATTTCGAATATTTATTCACACTATTTTCCTTAATAGATTTATATTTTTGAATAGCTTCATTAATATTCCGCAAGATCGTATAAGGCTCGTATAAGGTACTTTCAGTTTCTGTAAAAAATTCACCAGGCAGTCGTAAGGATCGTCCATAAGTCATTTGAGCGGCACTAATTCCTGTGTCACACTTGCATGCAGCACGGAGTCCTAACATTACGGTAGGTAGTTCCTGTGCCCAATTTTTATTACCATTTAATCGTGCCATTAATGAACCCTTGATACACCTATGCCATCTTTCTATAGCTCCATTGCTCTGCGGATGGTATGGGGTCGTCCTTATCTTATGTATACCTAAATACGACATTAAAATTGAAAATAACTTGCTTTCGAATTGTCTGCCCTGGTCACTGGTTAGCTTAACAGGGCAGCCAAATCTACAAATCCAACCCTCATACAAGGCTTTTGCGACCGCCTCGGCTGATATTTCTTTTAATGGAAATGCTTCTGGCCAACCTGTACCACGATCTATGACAGTTAAGCAATACCTAAGGTCATTTGTGGTAATAAGTAGTGGTCCTATTAGGTCTATGTGTATGTGATCGAATCTATCAACTTTAGAAAATTTACCGTAGCATGAAATTGTGTGTCTATTTATTTTTGATTTTTGGCAACTAATGCAAGTTTTACTCCATAAACCTATATCCTTGTTCATGTTGGGCCAAAAATATCTATCTTTTATCATTTTCCGAGACGTTCGCAACCCTGGATGACTTAAGTTATGAATTACGTGAAAAATATCTTTTCTAAAACTTTCTGTTAAGTACGGTCGTGCGACTCCTGTTAAAATTTCGCAATAAATAGCTTTATTCGTGTTTGGTATTATTATCTGCTTAAATTTATATTTTTGACTACCTAAATAGGTTTTTAGTTCGCTATCTAAACTTTGATCTGATGCTAACTTGTCAAAGTCGATAACACTGGAAGTGCACTCTATCGAATCTACTCGGGATAATGCGTCTGCGACAATGTTGTCTTGCCCGCTTACGTGTCGAATGTCTGTGGTGAACTCACTTATAAATAATAATTGTCTTACTCTTCTAGGACTCTCTTTGTTATTATTCTTACATAATTTAGAAAAAGCGAATGTCAAAGGTTTGTGATCTGTAAAAATAATCAGTTCTTTACCCTCAAATAAACATCTAAAATGTTCCATAGCCAGAAAAATTGCAAGAAGTTCCCTATCATAAGTACTGTACTTTTTTTGTGTTTCATTTAATTTTCGTGAAAAATAACCTAATGGCATCCAGTGATTATTAATGTACTGCTGTAACACACCTCCTACACAGTTATTCGACGCGTCAGCAAAAAGTGCATATGGCGCATCCGTTGCTGGGTACACTGAGAAAAATGGGGCACTATAAACTATTGTGAATGCACATCTTTTTGACCAATTGTGCAACCACGTTAAGTTACACTGCCGACGGTGCACACAAAATTATGGTTCCACCGTAATTTAGTGACGTCACAACCTTATTTGCAGCCCGCACTATAAAAAAGAGGTCGAGAAATCATAGCGTTTAGCCCTAAATAAAGAAAAGATGTAGTGCACTGCATCAAAATACCTAATGATGGCATTTTATATTATACTGTTTTGCGATTACTCATAGTTCCGTATCATTATACTATTATGTGCGTTTGCACTTAACTTATTGGTGCCTACCTATAATATTTCGTGCCTGCCCATGATATTATACGATTGCTGGAAGCATATCTTATGTGCGTTTGCACTTAGCTTATTGGTGCCTACCTATAATATTTTGTGCCTGACCATGATATTTTAAGATTGCTGGAAGCATAACTTTACATGCCAGTGCACTAACTGTTATAGTGCCTTTTTATCGGCATGATCTTTTTACGTGCTCGAGCACATTTTTTTCGCACTATTTAATGGCATGGATATTTTTCAGGATTAGCACTAAATCTATTTTAGGGTGTTTCCGCACGATAAAATAGTATAATCAAATTAGTGATCGGAGAGGTATCCTGAGTCAGGCTGATAGGTCAAACGAAAAATTCGGTTACCACATAAGTACAAACTAGCGCCCCGTTTGAACTAGTAAACGATTTCTATGGGGAGTCGAAAAAAAAATCCGAACTTTTTTATTTGACCTATCAACCCTGCCTGACTCAGGGTACCTCTACGAACACTAATTTGATTATATTATTTCATCGTCGGGAAACACCCTGTATAGATCTAGTGCTAATCCTGAAAAATATCCACGTACCTACATCACAATACATAAAATAAAATAAGTAAGTACAGAAAAAATGTGCTGAAGTCTTCGGGTAGGTATGTAATTTAAAAAATCATTAAAATTATACATACATTTATTTTTCATAAAAATTAGAACATCCAAAAGATAGTATAATTAGAAAACCATCTATAAAAAGGTGCACAAAGATTTCACATTGGTCATTATAATAAATGAATTTAAATATAGTTGGCAAACTTACAGTAAAACAAATACAAATAGAATCAGTCGTAAATACTAAAAGCCAATTAAAGGTTTCTACATCTGGAATTTTAGGTACCTATTAACTCTCTGCATGTGGCAAGCCCGTCAGCTGCGGCTAAGTAGAGAGTCTTTAATCAGGAGCCCCCAGCCTTCTGAACCCTTCAGGACAGGATACAGGTTCAAATATTCCTGGACCTTGCTCGCTTCATGATAACAAGTATACAGTCGGGCTCTAACAGTTTCTGACCACAGTTCTTCGATTCTCGGCCAGGGAACGCTCACGATATCTCCCTTGAGCTGGTCTACGGCAGTTTGTACTAATTCAACTTCACCTGAAACAAATTGCCCATGGTACATTGAAAATTCATGTTTTTTCCCCATATAACTTAAGTAACGTTACTTATTCTATTTTTTTTTCAATACTGACCACGAACACGAACGCGGCTGACGAAACGAAAAATAGGTAACTGGTAGGTACTTACTGGCAAAGTGTTGGATTTCTTCATCGAAGCCCCACTTTTGAGCAGTTCTCCCATGGGATCCATTTATGTAAGATTTATAATAACACAGCAACTTAAAAAGCACAGCAACAACACGCAACCAGAAATATGAAACGCAACCGCACGTTCAGTCACGATGATGAAATGAACGAGAGAGAGAGATTATTTGCGTCGGGCCGGGACGGGCGACTCGCCTACCTCCCCCCGTCCCCGGACCCCTGCCCTGGAAATCCCCGCGTTCGATGCATACACGTAATCTTTATGTGCATACGCCATATTTTTTAATTTATTTTGAAACTTTTTTGTGTCGATCAATATTTTATCAACCTGGCACGATTTTTTAACGTGCAATAATATCTATAAGCACTGAATTTTAATGTTCCTCGTTGTTGATATACTTATTGTGCAAATAATGGAGAATGCCAATAACAAACTTGCGGCATAGTTTCATATATTAACATGCATTGCATCAAATGTAATGATTCAACTCTTTGAACCATAACTTTCTACGCAAAAAAACGATATTTAAAAGTGCATTTATGACGTTGCTAATTTATTGTGCTTTGATCACTGTAGATTATGATGTATAATCCACAAATTTACTATGCATTAGTTTTTGCACGATAAAAGTTAAGACATTTTGTACTTTAAGTTTTGGTGAGGTTACTTGCACAATGAAGTTTGATGCCCAGCAAAATAGATATACATTCGTGTCACTATTTAAAGTGTTGCGCACTGTTTTGTTAGTGGTAAGCAGGGTATTTTAAAATGTTTGCATAATATTTTACTACGTCGACTCCAATCCATTTTTCTCAGTGTATGACAACGTGACCGCGTCTATGAGTTTCCTTTTACATTCTGAAAATGCTTGATCGGCATCCGGTGACCAACATATGGGTGTCTTGTCATTCTTTTTAGCTTTGCAAATGAATTGATCTAATATTTTTAAATATTCTGCGGCTTTCGGTAAATGATTTCTATAGAAATTGACCATGCCTAAAAATTTTCTTAACTGACTGACATTTTGAGGCTTCGGATAATCTAAAATTGCTTTGACTTTACTTTCTAGCGGTCTAATACCATTTACACTGACTTCATAGCCTAAGAATTCGATACTTATCGCCTTGAATGTACATTTTTCTAAATTAATTGTAATACCGTACTCATCTAATCGCTTAAATACCTGCTCAAGGTGTTCATTATGCGTCTCATGATCTGCTGACGCCAGTAAAATATCGTCGCAGTAACAATACACGAAGTCTAGACCTGATAATACTGAGTTAGTCATGAAACGTTGAAACGTTTGAGCTGCGTTTCTCAAACCAAAAGTCATGCGTTCAAATTCATAAAGTCCGAATGGCGTAGTGATTGCAGTTTTCGGTATATCGTCGGGATATATTAATATATTGTGGTACGCTTTTTTTATGTCAATTTTAGAAAATACCTTTTTATTGTTTAGTAAATATGTAAAGTCTTGAACGCGTGGTAACGGGTATCTATCAGGCTTGGTTATGGCGTTCAAAGCGCGATAGTCACCACAGGGCCGGACTTGGCCGTCCTTTTTTGGTACCAAATGCAAGGGACTGGCCCATGCTGATTTAGATGGTCTACATATACCTGTTTCTAACATTTCTTGAAATTCTTTTTTAGCTAAATTATAACGATTAGGCGGCAACGGTCTAGGCTTGCAAAATACAGGAGGACCTGTGGTTTCTATGTAATGATAAACTGAATGCTTCGGTGCCTCCTTAAATGACATTGGTTTGAGAATCGCTGGATAACGTTTTAATGTTTCATAAATGGGATGATCGCTACGTAAGGTTGAAATAGCCAACTCTGTATGATTTACGACCGATCCGTACACTGCAAAATTGGTTGTTTTATCTAACAAACAACGACCATTAATATCAATAATTAACCTATGATAGTTGAGAAAATCTACCCCTAAGATAGGCTGTTTGACATCGCATACTACAAAAGTCCATTTGTATGGTCTTCTTAAATTCAGGTCAAGGGTGAGCGTCTTGGTTCCGTACGTTTTAATTTCGGAGCCATTTGCTGCGAACAATTTAAAAGTAGAATTATAACATAATTCATGCTTATTCCTAACTACTGATCGGGGCAAAACCGAAACATGTGCTCCAGAATCAATTAAAAATCTTAAGCGTGAATTTCTATCACTTACAATTAGGCGGTAATCCTTGACCGTGCAACCTCCCGCCATCTGCTGCACCTCATCTAGTTTCCCGATGCTGGTGGCGGAGTCTGCGGTGTGGTCGCGGGGTTCTTCCAATTGCATGGTGGTACACACTTCCTGGCTCTCGTTCTGTATCTAAAGTGATAGGGGCACAGCCAGTTGGGGCTGTCAGGCGTCCTGCTTCTCCTGTCTACTGAACGAGGGAAATTCCTATTCCTGCTCCTGCTCCTGTCTCTGTATCTCCCTCTGCTCCTTTCCATTTCTGCCATTTTCAGGTTAATCTTAGATATTTCCGCCATAATAGTAGCTACATCGTACGCAGTAGCCAGTTCCGGTCGACTACGGGAAACCTCGCTTATGCGTGCTGGTTGGTAAGTCTCCATTATCTTGTCTGCGATGCTTGCTAAGCTGTCCAGATCTTGGGATGAAGTCACCGTGAGAACTGCTCGCACCGAAGAAGGTAAGTGTCCCTGCCACAGTATGTTCAGTGTGTCATCCTCTATTTTTCCTCTAGCCAGCTCCTTCATTTTTCTCAAAAGCTGACTGGGCTTTTGATCTCCTAACTCTACTTCCGATATTAGCTTTTGTACCTGTCTTGTTTCAGACTCTTCATAGATTTGCAATAACCTGTTTTTCAATGCTTCATACTTGTTGCTCTCTGGCGGCTTTGCCAGGAGGTCCGCTACTTGCTCCACTGCTTCGCGACTGAGTTTCGCCACGACCATATAATATTTATTTTGGTCAGATGTTTTCTGAGGGGCTAAAATAGCCTCAACTTGAATAAACCATAGGCGTGGGTTTTCAGGCCAAAAATCTGGTATCCGACTCCCAACTGATAAGGTAGAAACATCGCGGCTGACGTCCTGGGCTTCCTGGTGCACCTGAGCCGATATGCCAGCTTGCGGAATCTGCGCCGGCACCGGGTCATCTCTCGGAAACATTTTACACTCACACTAAAGTCACGATGTACGCGTGTTTTATTATACGTCGGGGTCGCCAATTTGTGTGGGCGACGATATAAATGAAACGACCATTCTCTGTTGAGTTCACAACCACACTGTCTTTATTATTTTACTTAGAGTATGACATAAGTACACATACTATATAATAGGTCTTTACATATGAAATTGCCGTTTTTTTCTTTTGTACATATAACTTAACAACTTTTATAATATTAGAAATATATAATTTCTTTAATATTGCGTTACATTAAGACCGTATCGAGCAACTTTTGATAATTTAATAACCACGATATTTGATTATTTACATAGAAAAAACTTATTCCGAAAGTTACGACTATTTTTGTTTCCAGAATTTCGTACTTTATTAGTTGTAACTTAGTGAAAAAAAATTTTTTTCTCTTAACGAATGTGTCATTTAGTAGTTAAAATGTCCATAAATACGTGTGTAAAATTTTGTAAATTTACATAATATTAGTCGTTAAATAATAACAAAAACGTTAGTATGGAAAAAAAATAATTACAGAAATCTCCATACAAAACGGCAATTTCATAGGTAAAGACCTATTATATATGGTAGACATACAATAATACATGGCATCCTACATTAAGTAAGTACCTAACTGCAAATTATATGCGAGTAAACAGAGACTTTTCAATTTAACCGGGTAATACAGTATCCCTACAAAGTTAAGTTAGTACCTAACTGCAAGTTATATGCGAGTCAACAGAGCATTTTCAATTTCAGCGGGTAATAGATACAGTTCTTTTTTTGTAACAACAAAGAGGTTTTATACGGCTGAAAATCCATTTACGTTTTTAGAATAAATAAATGTGTCCCTAATTAAGACAAAAAACATAATTAAGTATATTATTATCAAATTATTTATAATTCACAATAATTTGTTATAAAACATTTGCATTTTATCACTATTATTATACTTAATTATTTTGGAGTAGGCTGTATGGCTGTATGTAATCAATCACCTCACATTTGGCGCGTGCAAAAAAAAAAAACTTGCGCGCTTTTTCCCTTAGTTAATATTAGGTTAATACAATATGTATGCAATAAATGTTTGTTTTTCCTCGCAAGTGTGTTGAAAAAGTGCGTATGAAACTCGTGAGCAACTTACTCACTAGACACTCGGCTGATTTACGCCCTCGCCTGCGGCTCGGGCTGCAACCCCCAGCCTCGTGTATAATGAGCAACCTAAGCTCACTTGTATCATAATATACTATGAAACCATTTAAATACATAAGTCCGTTAACCCTATACTCAAATTCTAATAATTACTTACCTACTACCCACAAAGCTTATAGCTACTTTTTGAAATCTCCTGTCGAGCGAACACAATAGAGAACTAGTTAATTAGCAAGTGTTACACATTATCTCGATAATTAGCTAACCTTTTGTTAATAATGTGTACGTTTTAATTTATAACAATAGGTAGGAGCGTTCAGCCATGCCTCGTATTCAAGCGCAACGGGCCGAGAGAAAATTTGTTCATTGAATAAATAACTTTGATCGTAGGTAGGAATAAGGTTCATATTTGCAATTCGCTTAGTCACCTGTGCCTTAATTGTGTTTTGCACCTAACTAATTGAAGTATCTATATTGATATTAAAATTGTTATTTGGACGCTCTTATCCTCTGGAACTACCATAGTCGGTTGAAAGTTGAAACCTTGTTGTAACATTAGATCAGCTCTTCACTACATAGTATAAAACAAAGTCGCTTTCTCTTTCCCTATGTCCCTTTGTATGCTTAAATCTTTGAAACTACGCAACGGATTTTGATGCGTTTTTTTTTAATAGATAGAGTGATTCAAGAGGAAGGTTTATATGTACTTTTTATCCCGATATTCCCACGGGAACGGGAACCACGCGGGTGAAACCGCGGGCGGCCGCTAGTAACTATTATAAACGCGTAAGATGCATGGACGCACGGCTTATCCTCTGGAACCAACATAGTCGGTTGAAAGTTGAAACCTTGTTGTAACATTAGATCAGCTCTTAACTATTATAAACGCGTAAGATACATGGACGCACTTATCCTCTGGAACTGCCTTAGTCGGTTGAAAGTTAAAACCTTGTTGTAACATTAGATCAGCTCTTAACTATTATAAACGCGTAAGATGCATGGACGCACTTATCCTCTGGAACTGCCATAGTCGGTTGAAAATTAAAACCTTGTTGTAACATTAGATCAGCTCTTAACTATTATAAACCCGTAAGATGCATGGACTCACTTATCCTCTGGAACTGCCATAGTCGGTTGAAAGTTGAAACCTTATTGTAACATTAGATCAGCTCTTAACTATTATAAACGCATAAGATGCATGGACGCACTTATCCTCTGGAACTGCCATAGTCGGTTGAAAGTTGAAACCTTGTTGTAACATTAGATCAGCTCTTAACTATTATAAACCCGTAAGATGCATGGACGCACTTATCCTCTGGAACTGCCATAGTCGGTTGAAAGTTAAAACCTTGTTGTAACATTAGATCAGCTCCTAACTATTATAAACGCGTAAGATGCATGGACTCACTTATCCTCTGGAACTGCCATAGTCGGTTGACAGTTGAAACCTTGTTGTAACATTAGATCAGCTCTTAACTATTATAAACGCGTAAGATGCATGGACGCACGGCTTATCCTCTGGAACCAACATAGTCGGTTGAAAGTTGAAACCTTGTTGTAACATTAGATCAGCTCTTAACTATTATAAACGCGTAAGATGCATGGACGCACTTATCCTCTGGAACTGCCATAGTCGGTTGAAAGTTAAAACCTTGTTGTTACATTAGATCAGCTCCTAACTATTATAAACGCGTTAGATGCATCATCATCATGTGCATGAGCACAGGCTTCCTATAGGGATGAAGCCGAACCGGCCGTCTCGTCGAGTCGATAGATCGTCGAGTAAATCGACCTTCGAGTAGATAACGTTGTGTATTCCATGCGGTCAAAGCCGCGGACAGAAAGCTAGACCTCAATATGGATCTATGCTAAAAGCTGTTTTGCTAAGACAATCCGGCTCGAAGGACCAAAAATGTGTATGTTTTCTTGCTACCACACAACCTCTTACTGAAGTTAAATCTTGAAATATTTGAGATGAATTTGAATTCCTTGAAATTATAAGTTCAAACTGTTTACTGAAAGAAAGAGTCACACTACAGATGGGGATAGTATCGATTAAATGCAACGGTGGTTACAATAATATTAGTGATCGTATGATAAGATGTCTATCTGTAGCTTGTCATGGCTTAAACCGCTAACGCTAACCCACAACGGTTATACATAAATACAAATGTGTCATTTCTTGATTGGCAAAAGCACAGCCTTCTCTATCGACGATAAAGAAGGCTGTGGCAAAAGCCAAGGGAGTGTGGAAAATTGACATTTTCATTTCTTACTTATAGGTACCTACTTATTTTATTAAATGCGGTTGTCTTACGAGACAATAACTACATAGAAACTAACAATAATAATAGGTCTTTATCTATGAAACTGCCGTTTTTTGTTACATGTTCATTCATTTTATTATCAATATATCAAAAATGTCAGTTTCGAAAAAAGAAAATGTCGCAATGGTAAATATTATCTAAAAAAGAATAATTAAACATGCGTCTAAAATTAATTTCGATAAGAAATCCATTCTCTTGGCACGCTCAATGGCTTTGTTCTATATTTTTCAAACAAACGCACAGTATGAAAAGACTCTGAGAATATAGAGGGCACAGATAATAAACAAAAAATAGGGAAGACTTGGGAAAGACGGAAAAGCAATTTCACTTTTCGAAGAAAATGCTACGTTTAAAACCTCATCCTTTTTAAAAATACAACAGAGCTTCAATTGTGGAGGTTGGGTAATTATTATGTTATTTGAAAGCAGTGCAGTTTAATAAGTATAAAGAAAAAATGTTTTTCGACATTTTAAGTACTTATAGCAACCTTTTGAAAAAGTTTCTTCTAAATTTTTTTCAAATATATCGCGTATTCCTTGCTTCGTTTTGAGTTATTTCTCCTACAATATTTGCCTCTTTAAAGACTAATTTTAAGGAAAAACTTGGCCCTCCCCAAGATCCAACACCTATATCACCATACCAAAATGTATCTAAATTGTTTCAGCACATCAAACTTATGTATAAAGGTAATTTAGGTATTCCCCTATATTATGGTCCGGGAGAGAAATTAAAGAAATAAACTTCGTTTCACTGTTTATAATGTCTCAAATCACACACTGATATAGTACAGTAACGTAATTAATATTTAGTCAACTTAAGGTAAACAAATCGAGACCTAGCGAGGCGGGATCCTGTAGACGACTGCGGGGCGTGTGTCGCGCTCGCAATTCTATTACTCAAAAATGCTAACTTGCAGTTTGCCCGCGCCGCTATGTCACTACAACCATCCCCCTCCTTTTTCAAAAAAAAAAATAATTCCCAAAAATAACATCTTAGTACTACTAGTTAGCGCGCGGAAGGCACACAGGAATGCGCTGATACAGTTGAAAAGCGTGGTCGCCTACGTGACGGCGATCGCTCGCTGCGATGACGCAATCTAGGTTACTTGCAATACAATGAACTCTAACTAGTCATAACAAACAATATTAGAACAAGCATTATTACAATTTACCATTTAAAAATTTTGTCACTTGAACAACAATACAACATTTATTACTTATACTTATATTTTATTATAATACGTACCTACTTAATAAACATTTTATCAAACCATTTCTTGTCTTTTTATTTCACAAAAAAATATCTTCATCCAAATAGCTTTTTGACATATTTATACTACCTATCATTCTACAGAATCGAAATTATCAACATAATAATGATGCACAAAATACCTATTGTGGTACAAATACATAAATGACGTTGTACAAGTTTAGTGATTATTACAAACACGTAAACTAAACATACATTATAAAAAAAATACTTATTACTTGATTTAATTATCCATAGCTCTTAATGTTATGCACGAAACAATATAGTTGTGTTATCACTATCGCAACACAACTACGTCACTCCTATGTTCAAGAGTGCCATGACAGCAATACTATTGCGCGCGCGTCTCATTCCAACGCTTAAGGCGCGTACTAGCAATCTATTTTTAGAACACTTAAGGCGATGTTTACGCAATCCTTGACAACGTTATTTGAATACTTTAAAGGACTAAGAATATTATTCTTACGTTGTTCTTTGTAAAAGTTTATAACTGAACACAATCATTATAATAATTTAATTTAATGTTTTTTTAACCAAAAATTTTGTAAACACTACATTCATATTACGAAAATATTATTACTTACTTACTATATTTGCGAACACCTGGTTTTCAAGGGCCGACTTTAAATTTACACACGAGTAAAACATAATTTAAAAAAAAAACACAAAAAATATTAAGGGTATATTGTCCGAGAGGCTGGTCTGCAATACTAAATAACACCCCTTAAGGCTCACCTGGCCCCTCTCGCGACAATAGCCAACTAATTTCTCCATTAGCACACACTTTCGATTATTCCGACGAGTAAACCACCTGCTGCGGGGTTTGTAATGTAACGTTTGCGTTACCAGCTGACTTCCACATGGCCCTGATTCTATCATCCATCCAGCTTCGAGTGCTTTCACGACATTTTCTAATGCAAAAGTATATGAAAATTAACGCCACCATTATGAACATTGCGAACAAGATTGCTCCATAGAGCTTAAATTGCATCACCACATCACTAGTGCTGGCATTATTCGCGCCATTTTGAGCAATGATTATTTCCTCTTCTTTACTATAAGTTTTACCCATTTTACAGATAAAGAAAAACATATACTTTATAGGCAACCAATTACGTTAACTACTTTTTCTCGAGTGAGATGTACAATATTATAAATAAATTATCAACATTTTTAATCTAGTTCAGATCATTACGGCACCAAAAATCGCACTGGCGGCTTAATTGTACGGCCACTGCGCGTACTAAGCTTAGGCGGTAGCGATTTTTGCGCATCTGGAATTAAGACAATAGCTTCTTTTTGACTATTTTGACTATTTTCACACATTTTGTTATTAACTCTTATATTTTCCCTGTTCACATGTTCATAATTGGTTTCAGATTCGTTCAAACAGTACGCGGGTTTAACTCTGTCTATAGAAACGGTTGTTTGACGGTCCCCTATTTTAACAACCATGTTTTTTGGTGATCTTTTTACTACAAAATACGGTCCACTATAAGCAGGCAACAAAGGCTTCTGCACTAAATCATTGCGTACGAAAACATGCGTACATGAACTTAAATCTTTATGCACAAAAATTTTTCTACAATCGCTATTCTCACGTGTCTGAGGCCGCAGACTTTGTATGATTTGACGCAATTTACTTACATACGTCTCATCTGAAATTTCTACATTCGCGCAATCGGTATAAAAGTCGCTAGGTAAGCGTAACGTGTGCCCTATTACCATTTCTGCTGCGCTGACGCCGCTGTCGCTTCGACACGCTGCACGCAGGCCCAGCATGACTGTTGGTAGTTCATCGACCCATGATCCATTTACCTTTTGTAACAATCGGGCTTTTAAAGCGGCCTTCAGAGAACGATGGAGTCTTTCTACTTTCCCATTACTTTGTGGATGGTACGCTGTAGTACGAATTTTATGGATACCTAATATTTTCATAAGTTTACTAAATAAATCGCTTTCAAACTGCCTCCCTTGGTCGCTGGTTACTCTACTCGGACAACCAAACCGGCAAATCCAGTATTCATAAATTGTTTTAGCGATGGTCTCGGCTGTAATATCGGTTACCGGCACTGCTTCCGGCCAGCTAGTGAACCGGTCTATCATGGTAACTAAGTATCTAAACCCTTCCTGCGTAGTCGGCAGGGGACCCACAATATCTATATGTAAATGCTCGAAGCGTTCTGCAAGAGGAAAAGTACCTAACCCCGAGTTTGTGTGCCTATGCGTTTTTACCTTCTGACAGTGTATACACGCTTGGGCCCACAAACTAATATCTTTATTCATCCCCGGCCAAAAATACCTATTCGCGACCATTTTGCGCGTGGTTCTAATTCCAGGGTGATTATTATTGTGAACCACTTCGAAAGCTACTTTTCTGAACTGTTGGGGCAGGTAGGGTCTCACACGGTTCTCTGAAGTATCACAATAAATAGCATTATTACACAGCGGCGATTGCAATTTTTTAAGCACTATATTACCTTGTGGCTCTGTCAGCATTTTAGCCAGCTTATCGTCCGCTTCCTGCGCCCGGGCGACTTCGTCGAAATCTATAACCGACGGACAAACAATAGTCTCTACTACCCGGGATAGCGCGTCAGCAACCGCGTTATCGTTACCTTTGACGTATTGTATATCGCTCGTAAATTCGCTTATATACAATAGCTGCCGGGTTCGCCTGGGCGTTTCTTTGTTATCCGTACCTATTTTAGACAAAGCATGAGTTAGCGGCTTATGGTCTGACATTACTATGAGCTGTCGCCCTTCAATCATGTTACGAAAATGCACTATAGCCAAATACACTGCTAGAAGTTCCCTGTCGTACGTGCTATACTTCTTTTGCGCTTCCGAAAGCCTTTTGGAGAAGTACCCTAGAGGCTTCCAGGCGCCTTTTACCTTATGCTGGAGCGCTGCACCGACGCATGAATTTGACGCGTCGCACATCAAGTATAGCGTACCTTCCTCTCCCGGGTGTGATAACGTCACTGCGTTTTCCAGGGCTATTTTGCAGTGTTCGAACGCGGCGGTTGCCTTATCTGTCCATTTTACCTGTGACTTATCCTTCTTTTTGGCGCCATGCAGGAAATTATTCAACTCCGCCTGATACTCTGCCGCGCGTTCCAGGTGACTCCTGTAAAAGTTTACCATCCCTAGGAACCGGCGAAGCTGTTCGATGGTTTCCGGTCTAGGGAACTCTTTGATGGCTTCTACTTTGCTCTTGATGGGCTTAATACCTTCTGTGCTGACCTCATAACCTAAAAATTCCACATTAGACTTACCAAAACAGCATTTCGCTAGGTTAATAGTTATTCCAAACTCTTCAAACCTAGCGAAAACTTGTTTAAGATGCTCTTTATGTACAGCATGATTAGAACTTGCAATTATAACGTCATCAATATAACAGAAGAGGTTAGAGCTATCCCCTTCCTTTTTGTCCCCCTGGGTCCAAGATTCGATTCCTTGTAATACACTATTATTCATGAACCTCTGGAACGTCTGCGCTGCATTACGTAGGCCGAAGGTCATTCTGGGAAACTCGAATAGCCCGAACGGCGTTAAAATCGCGGTTTTCTCAACATCCTCCGGCGCAATACTTATATTGTGAAAAGCTCTATTTATGTCTAGCCGGGAAAAAACACACTTACCTGCCAATCCATAGGTAAAATCTTGTATCCTTGGAATCGGGTACCTGTCTGGCTTCGTGATCGCATTGAGTGCACGATAGTCCCCACAGGGCCTGATCTGACCGTCCTTCTTCGGCACCACGTGTAGCGGGCTAGCCCACGGACTCTTGGAGGGCCTGCAAATACCTAATTCTTGCATTAACCTAAACTCGTCCCTAGCGACTTTATATCTTTGCGGCGGTAATGGTCTAACTTTTGCAAAAACCGGGGGACCTTTAGTCTCTATATGGTGAAAAATACCATGTTTACTCGGTTCTTTAAAACAAATTGGCTTAGTTATCTCTGAAAATTGTTCTAATAGCTCGCGATACGGGTTATCACTTTGAATACTAGTTATCACGGGCTCATCATAAACAACTAAAATACCCTGTGTGTCTAACTGGGTGCGACCGTCCAACAACCTTCTATTATGTAAATCAACTATTAACTCGTGTGCTTTTAAAAAAATCTGCCCCAATTATGGGCTGCTTTACCTCAGCTATAATAAAATTCCATCTAAAGCTACGGCGTAAACTAAGATCAATTTCTAACGATATTACACCATAAGTCTTTATTTCCGTATTGTTTGCAGCATACAGTTTATAAGGGCACTCACGTACTTTGCTTTTGTCCAACACTTTATTCACTGGAATCACTGACACATTTGCCCCGGTATCTACCAGGTACACTAAACCCGTTTTTTGCTCTCTGACGCACAACCGGTGATTACCCGCGGCACAATCGCTCACCGACGCTGACTGCACCGCCACTAGTTTTCCGAATTTGGCCGTGTTTGCTGTCCTTTTACCCAGCCACAAGGCTGTTCACACTCCGTTGCTTTTTCCCTAAGCCGGAAATGATGACGACACAGCCATACTCGTTCCCTTGGCTCTCGACGTGGCGCAGAACTGCTTCTGGGTCGGAACCTCCATCGACCCCCGTCGTACTCCCTCTCCCGCGGTCGACCGTAGCTCCTACCTCGAGACCGGATTTCGTCTATCTCGCCGCGGAGTTCCTTCAGCTCTAGGGACATATTACGCATGTGTTTGATCATCTCTGTCTCCATGTCGATAGCTGCTGGCGCGTTACTGGACGATGCTACCGCTGCTACCTGACCATTTCCCAGATTCTCCAAGATCTTATCCGCCATGAGCGCTAAGCTATCTAAGCTTACGTCCCCACTCACCGTGAGCACTGCTCTAACGCTGGGTGGCAGGCGGCTTAACCACAATTTTCTCAATGGCTCGTTCGTAATTCCGCAATTCTTGGCTAGATCAGTCATTTTTCTTAAAAGTTGTGATGGTTTTTGCGTACCCAGGTCCATGTCGTTAACCAATCTCTGAAATTGTGACTCTGCACTTTCTTCGAAAACTGTCAAAAGGCGCTCTTTCAAAGTTTCATACTTAGCTGTCGCTGGCGGAGATTGCACTATGTCGCTAACTTGCCGCAACGCCTCTTTGGTAAGCTTTGACAACACTAAATCGAATTTCACGCTGTCACCTTGTCTTTGCGATGCCATTATAGACTCAAAACGGCAAAACCACATTCTAGGCATATCTTGCCAAAATTCCGGAGTCCTCATTTGCACAGAAACCATTGACACCTCACCGGAGCTTCCCTCTTGAATTTCCGGTTTTTTTACCGGAACCGGGCTTTTAGCTGCTTCGGGATTCTGTGTCGGCAGCGACATTGTTAATTACTCCTATGACTCACAACACAATCTGACTATTAAATTTCACTATTTATATACGCTCTCGCTAGGTCCGCAAAACGTGAGCCGCCTACGTCGGGGTCACCAATTTAGGTATTCCCCTATATTATGGTCCGGGAGAGAAATTAAAGAAATAAACTTCGTTTCACTGTTTATAATGTCTCAAATCACACACTGATATAGTACAGTAACGTAATTAATATTTAGTCAACTTAAGGTAAACAAATCGAGACCTAGCGAGGCGGGATCCTGTAGACGACTGCGGGGCGTGTGTCGCGCTCGCAATTCTATTACTCAAAAATGCTAACTTGCAGTTTGCCCGCGCCGCTATGTCACTACAGTAACAACATGACATTTGATCATCATTATCATCATTTACCTTTCTAACTTAACTTACTTTACTACTTAAATACTTTTTGTTTGTAAATACATACTTAATATACATAGAAAACACCCAGACCAAGACAAATAGACATGTTCATGCACACAAATATTTGTCTTGTTCGGGAATCGAACCCGAGACCTCTGACGCAAAAGGCAGGTAGATTACCCCTGCGCCAAATCGGTCGTCAAACTAATACTTTTGAGCTTTAATTTTGAGTACCTATTACAAACGATAGCGAAAGTAAGTAGTTAGTTACTTATATTTATCCGTTATCAAGTTCACGTAGCCACAGTTTCTTAAGAAATTGACTACGGGCTTAGATAATTGGTGTGATTGTAAGAAAATAATTATTTCTTTATTTATTATTTATTTATTATTTATTTATTATTTATTTATTATTTATTTATTATTTATTTATTATTTATTTATTATTTATTTATTATTTATTTATTATTTATTTATTATTTATTTATTATTTATTTATTATTTATTTATTATTTATTTATTATTTATTTATTATTTATTTATTATTTATTTATTATTTATTTATTATTTATTTATTATTTATTTATTATTTATTTATTATTTATTTATTATTTATTTATTATTTATTTATTATTTATTTATTATTTATTTATTATTTATTTATTATTTATTTATTATTTATTTATTATTTATTTATTATTTATTTATTATTTATTTATTATTTATTTATTATTTATTTATTATTTCTTTATTTATTTATTTATTATTTATTTATTTATTATTTATTTATTAGTTATAACATGTAGGTAAGTAGGTTTTGAAAAAGTTCCTTTAAAGTGAACAAAACAATTTCATGTTTCTCCTAGATCGCCTCCTTCTCGCTACATTAGTAAGTTAAAAACTACAATGTTTCATATTCTCGGCAACTTTGCAATTTGTAAACGTTTCGTATATATCATCATATTACACAAAGTCGTAGTTTTCTATCTGTAAAACGTTAAAGTCTCATGAATCTCATTTCGCCATTTCAGCACTTAAAAGGCGTGGAATTATAAATGAATTTGGAATGAATTTGGAATGAAAAAAGTTGTAATGAAGTCTTATAAAGAAAGACGAGAAATTAAAATTATTAATGTGGTGTATGCTGAGGTACCTTCAGAGAGCTTTCATCACTGAAAGACTAGATAAACTTCAAGCTTTCAGTTTATTAAGAACCAATATTTCCTTTCTTTATCTTTACTTGCAATTGCCGACTCATTTTCAATCACATTTATTTAATGTTGCCTTTATTTTCTAGCCATCTCTTCTTCGCTCTTCTATCCGTCGAACTGAAAATATTTTCTGTAGTAATAACCAACTTAGATTGCTGAAAAATTAAATATTTCTTTTGTAGCAAAGAGTACCTAGCCTTTACACAAATTCTATTTTCATATTCGTAATTTATAAGAATTTATGTGTTCACTGTGCAACACACATTTCATTTCTTTAAGATTTATTTTCGTATTATTATTTATATTCAACTCTTCCAAAGTTCACAAATAAAATAAATATTAACATAATGAAGCTGGAGAGTTGGTTTGTTTGAACGCTGATGTGATCTTACACACAGTACAATAGAGAACAGTATATATATAAAGCTTTTACGTTGAGGACAAATTATAAGCTATTTTACATCAGAATATCATGTAAAAAATATTATTATAATTTGTTGTGGGGAGCGGTTTCGGACATGTGCATCATACATCGAACGTTATAGCCTTAGATACGAATAGGGATCGACCGTCGCTCATCTGTTTAATGGATGTATTTTACATCATAATAATAAAATACTTAAATAAAAATAAAATAAAATAAATTTATTTTCTGTAACAATAAAACCTTAAAATATAGTGGATAAGAGCTTCCAGTTAAGCAGAGCCTGTGTTAGGAAGCCCCCTCTTCTTACAATAAGTATAGGTAACATCAAGGCAGTATGGTATGTTAAGTAATAGTTAACTATATATTATATATCAAAAGTAGGCTAAATAATATGTTGCCAGTGGGTTGGCTGAAATTTTCCTGCCAAGGCTATATTTTTAATCGAGACGATTTAAAACGTAAATTTTTATGAAAATTGCACCCATCTGTTTAATTAATAATTCCTATACTACAGCTCCCGCTACTATCATTGCGAACACGATGATAAAGGGTTGTCTGCGAAAAACCTGTCCATAATAAGGGGCTGGCGAGCTTTACATTTACAATATCTTCATCATGTCAGCCGAACGACGACGCCCACTGCTGGACATAGGCCTTACAATATCTTAGGACCAAACATTTAAAAGTACATAGGTGGACTTAATGCCTAAGGCATTAGGTAAGTCCGCCTATCCTACTTCCTACTATATAGCCCTTACTTCCTTACTTCCTTACTTTATATTATAAATGCGTCTCTGTCTGTCTGTGTGTTACACAATCACACCTAAACTACTGAACCGATTTGAATGAATTTTGGTACAGATATAGTCTAGAGCCTGAGAAAGGACATAGGCTACTTTTTATTCCTGAAAAATATCACCTTCCCGCGGGATAACGTCGTGTAGTACACGCGGGCGAAGCCGCGGGCGTAAGGCTAGTCCTACTAATATTATAAATGTGAAAGTTTAGATGTTTGGATGTTTAGATGTTTGGATGTTTGTTACTCAATCACGCCAAAACGGCTGAACGGATTTGGCTGAAATTTGGGACATAGATACTCCGTAGCCTGGAGAGGAACATAGGCTACTTTTTATCGCGGAAAAGTATCACATTCCCGCGGGATAACGTCGTGTAGTCCACGCGGGCGAAGCCGCGGGCGGAAAGCTAGTCCTACTAATATTATAAATGTGAAAGTTTAGATGTTTGGATGTTTAGATGTTTGGATGTTTGTTACTCAATCACGCCAAAACGGCTGAACGGATTTGGCTGAAATTTCGGACACTGATACTTTGTAGCCTGGAGAGGAACATAGGCTACTTTTTATCCCAGAAAAATGACACATTCCCGCGGGATAACGTCGTGTAGCCCACGCGGGCGAAGCCGCGGGCGGAAAGCTAGTATTATATAAATGTGAAAGTTTAGATGTTTGGATGTTTGTCACTCAATCACGCCAAAACGGCTCGACGGATTTGGCTGAAATTTGGGACACGGATACTTTGTGGCCTGGAGAGGAACATATGCTACTTTTTATTCCGGAAAAATATCACATTCCCGCGGGATAACGTCGGGTATACCACGCGGGCGCAGCCGCCGGCGGAAAACTAGTGTACAATAAGTAGGGCAGAGGTACCCTTTGTGGCCACTTTAAGGAATTTTTGACTTTGAAGCACTAAGTACTAAATGGTTGTTCACGCCGCGCGTGATTCATTCATTCACGTTGATTCGTGGGGTCGGCGCCAACCGCCGCCCGCGCGACATCGCGACCAGTTGGCCGTAAGCAGCCGTGAGGAGCGCCCGGTCCGGGTACGGACTTGTGACCCGTGTGTGTTCGCTTTGAAAAGCGCCGGGAAAGTTTTAGCTGCCTATTAGGGCATTGTGTAGTTATAAGGGTGTTAGCTGTAAGAGTTTCCCATCGGGGGTTGTGTGGAGATCGTTTTGCCAGGCGCGCCGGCGAGACAACGTTCAGCCCCCCTGGATTACGGACACTATTTTCTAGTAAGGTAGGATTAGCTTAATTTACTTAATTTTGCATGAGAAACCTTCGTTTCAATAAACTGTGGAACACAGTAGATGTGGTCATCACAATTGTGCGTGATCATATTCTTGGTAGCAGAGCGTACCTAGTTGATATAATTAGTTAATTTTCATATTAAAATTAACTAGGTACATAAAATTTCATAGTAAAAATAAAAAGCGTACCTAAAAAGCGTACCTAAAAATTATTTTTTTTTTGTTGAAATCTCGAGGGTATTTGAAGATCCCGAGACGATTTGAAGTACTAAGAAATTGTTCTAGTAAATTCTCGAAGCGAATGTTTCTCACTTGGTGGATCCGATAATAGATAGACACTTATATAATTGTTGTCACATACTAGTGTTTTGATACGAGTTTACTCGCCTAGATGTGTATATTTTTTTTGTGTGTCCGGATTTATTTGACGAATAGTTCGTTCGAAAGTGTGTTTATTAGTACCACATACTAGTGATTTGATACGAGTTTACTCGCCTAGATGTGTATATTTTTTTTTTGTGTGTCCGGGTTTATTTGACGAATAGTTTCGTTCGAAAGTGTTGTTTATTAGTACCACATACTAGTGTTTGTTCCGA
Organism: Crambus lathoniellus; assembly: GCA_949710035.1. NCBI lineage: Eukaryota > Metazoa > Arthropoda > Insecta > Lepidoptera > Crambidae > Crambus > Crambus lathoniellus. Next base: position 9,475,230 of record OX453301.1, on the reverse strand, counting down.
GTCCGCTTGCCTAGTTAAAAAAGTGGAACTAGTTTTAATTATTAGTAGTATTAAATTACGAGTATTATTATTAAAAATAGTTTTGTTTTTGTTTGTTGATAACGGTTTAGTAGTTGATTTGCGAGGTTGACTTGGCCGTGCCGTTATGCCATACCGTTAATCCTATACGTTTTGTTTATACCGTTATATTGTTAGCCCTTGAAATTGGTAAGTTGCTAATAATTTATGAAAATAGTAGGGTCCGTGTATGTCGTCCGAATTTTAATTGTGTTTTATATTATCGTGACGCGACCTATTTCTATTGTTTTTTTTGTTGATGTTTACCACTTTTATATTTCTTTGTTTGCTTTGTTTATAAAACGGATTATAAATGGCTCCTACGAATCCGCTCGCCGTATCCAGGGCCGGCATCCAAGGAGTTTTGCGTTGGCTTGCTTGTGCGGTCACATTAATAGACCGAGCCGACCGGGTAGGCGCGTTGCTAGCTCGGTATGGCGGGCTGGCAGCTCGGCTGCAAGACCTGGAGCGCCACGCCATGGAGTGTCGTGCGTATTATATGGAGAACCCCCCAGCTGATGATGCCGTGTCGGAACAGCTGGAGCAGGATGTAGCCCAGGCCTATGAGCTGGCTGACCAGCTCACGGAGGCGGCTGAGAGGGCCCTAGCTGTTCGGAAGGGGGAGCCGGTTTTGAGCGGGGAGGTCAAACCTACCCCGACGGCGTTGCTAGGCCGATTGCCTACCTTGGAGATTCCCACTTTTAATGGGGATCTGTCAGCCTGGATGGGCTTCATTAATTTGTTTGACAGTTTGGTGGATTCACGACGGGACTTATCCCCTAGCGAGAAGTTGGCCTATTTGCGCTCCTCCCTGCGAGGAGAGGCCAGCGCGGTAATCCAGCACCTGCTCATCAGCGACGACAACTACCAGGTGACTCGCCAGCTTCTGGTTAGCAGGTACCAGAATGTCCGGTTACTGGCGGACACCCACGTGGCCACGATTTTGGCCCTCCCGCGAATCACGCGGGTACACCTGTTACGGAGGGAGTTGCTGAACCCGCTACTGTCAGCGGTCAACTCCCTAAGGCGATTGGACCTGCCGGTGGATCAGTGGTCCTTTATACTGCTGCACATAGTCCTCGCCAAATTGCCCGCTGATATGAAGGGGCGTTTCGAGCAGAGGTACGGAGGCGACAGCGCCTCGTATCTCCCGCCCTTCGCGGACCTCCTTCGTTTTTTGGAGGACGAATGTAGGGTGACGGACCGCCTGGAGCCCGCCCCGGTTCCAGGTGTTGGTCGTATGGTGGCGGCGAGGGAACAGCCCCGTCGCCCGACCAATCGCTATGCTGCCTTCCAGCAGTCCCCTCCCCCCGCACCGAGTGAGCGGTGCAGGTATTGCAGGGGAGATAGGCATGTGGTGCACGAATGTGCCAAATTTAGAGGCCTCCGCCCAGAGGGACGGAGGGCCGTTGCGAAACAGCGCCAATGGTGCTATAGGTGTTTGGGGGGACACATGCAGTCGGCGTGTCCCCAGACCGAGGATTGTCGTCTTTGCGGAGGGAGGCATCACCCCCTCCTTTGTTTGGACCGCAAGGACGCCGGGAGCGACCGGGGTTCGAATTCCTCGCGCACGGGCGGGGGCCCGGCAGCCCGGAACCGGTCCCCTAGAGATTCGGCGGGGCTTAGCCCCCCCGTTCAGTCCCCCCCGGAGAGGGGGAACTATAGGAGAGACGCCCCCCCCACGGGCGGGGGTAGGGGGGTACCACAAGAGTACGCCACGGTGGCGATGGGCACGGGCCCTATTTGCTACTCCCCCCCCCTAATGGAGAGGCCTCGATTGGGGTACTATGTACCGAGGCACGCCCCACACGGGTATTACCCTGCACCTAGGAGTGCTGTTGGTCGGGGCCAGTATGTACCCGATTGGGACCCGCTCGCCCGGTACGAGCGTCCCACATTTGGCGCGCCGACTCAGGCGCGAGGGGGACAAGTACCCCCCCAAAATTTTTAATGGCGCCCCTGTCGGACCCAACCACCCCTCCGGAGCTTGTGCTGTTGCCAACAGCCTCCGTGAATGTTTGGGGACCTAAGGGCAATGTTGTAACGGTGCGTGCCCTTTTGGACTCAGGTGCCCAGGGGTGCATAATGTCCAGGTGGCTTGTCCGACAGCTGGGTCTTTTGCTTGTGCCGCATCACGAAGCGGTACGGGGGGTGGGAGACTCGCGGATCCCTGATCCGATTGGTCGAGTTGAGTTCTCCTTCTCCCCCCACTTCACGCCAAGGCCGAAGATCGGTGCTTCGGCGATAGTTTTTGATAAGGTGGTTGGACCACTCCCGCAAGTGCGAGTGCCGCCATCCACGATTGAGCTGACGTCTGGACTGGCTTTGGCTGATCCTTCCTTCCACCGACCGGGCCCAATACACTTGTTGATTGGTGCGGATGTCCTCGGTCGTGTACTGTGTGGAAGCAAGCTAGTTTTGCAGACAGCCGATCTTGTCGCCTTGTCCTCGTCGCTGGGTCATGTGGTGATGGGAAAGGTACCACAGACACCAGAGATCCCGTCGGTAGACCGCCAGACCATTGTCGGTTCTACTCTGTCCGACGTTCTCCAAAAGTTTTGGGAGGTGGAGGAACCTCCCACTGCCAAGCGGTTGGATCCGTTAGCCGAGGAGTGCGAATTGTTCTACCAGAACAACACTGGGCGCCTCCTCTCGGGTCGCTTGATTACCCGCTTGCCCTTCTTGGCGGCTCGCCCTCTTTTAGGGAGCTCCCGACCGATGGCCGAGAAGAGATTGTTGTCCATGGAGCGTAGGATGGCCAGGGATCCCGCATTCAAGGAGAAGTATATAGACTTCATGCGGGAGTATTTGGACCTTGGGCACATGTCCATCTCGCAGTTGGACTGGCGTAATGTGGAACATTACTTCCTGCCACACCACGCTGTTTTGAAGACTTCCAATGGGAAGATCCGCGTGGTCTTTGATGGTTCAGCGCCCACGTCAACCGGAGTGTCGTTGAATCAGTGTCTGCATGCGGGGCCGAAGTTGCATCACGATGTCTGTGATGTTTTGACCAACTTCCGCCGGCACGCTGTCGTCTTTGTGGCCGATATCCGCATGATGTTCAGACAGACCGTGATTCACCCGGAGGATAGACGATACCAGCTCATCCTTTGGCGTGAGGATCCCCAGGATCCGATGTTGGCTTACGAGCTGAACACCAACACCTATGGCTTGCGGTCGAGCCCCTTTGTGGCGATCCGTTCGCTTTTGGAGCTCGCAGAGCGCGAACGGCTACGCTTTCCCCGGGCATCTGCTCTTATTGAGGGGGGGGCCTTATTTGTCGACGATATCTGCACGGGGGCCTCGAGCTTAGATGAGGCTCTCGTCTTACGTGATGAGCTGATTGCGCTCTTGAGGGCTGGTGGCTATGAGTTGCGGAAGTGGCTGTCTAACTCACCGGACCTATTGGCAGATTTGCCTAAGGACCACCAGCAAGAGCCGCTCCTCTTTGAAAATCCGGAGACTCCAGACATGCTGTCTGTTTTGGGAGTCCAGTATCGACCAGTCCCGGATTTGTTCACATATAGATTGGAACTGCCAGACCCAAAGGTCTGGACTAAACGCACGGTGCTGTCCACTGTAGCCCGTACCTTTGATCCGAACGGTTGGCTCAGTCCTGTAGTGTTTTCGATGAAGTGCTTCCTACAGGAGCTCTGGGCTGCGGAATTGTCATGGGATGAGCCCCTCTCTGGTAGCCTCCTACGAGAGTGGGTGAGGTTCGTGTCATCCCTACCCGACGTCAATCGGGTTTGTATACCGAGGCAAATGCTGCCTTCGGGAAAGTTTAAAGCCTCCCTGCACGGCTTTTGTGACGCGTCCGAAAGCGGATACGCGGCAGCCGTTTACATCCGAACGGTGGATGCAGCAGGCGTTGTCGCCGTACACTTAGTTACGGCCAAGAGTAAGGTCGCCCCCCTTCGGACTAGGCTAACCATTCCAAAGTTGGAGTTGTCCGGCGCCACTCTCTTAGTACGGCTACTCAATCATGTTGCCGACACCTTGGGAAACGGTGTCGACTTGGGGTCGATATTTGCGTGGTCTGACAGCCAGGTCGTCCTTTGTTGGCTGAAGAGTTCAGTCCACACCCTTGAGGTTTTTGTGGCCAACCGGGTCTCACAAATTCAGACTTCAAAGGCCCCGTTGATTTGGCGCCACGTACCGGGCGAACTGAACCCCGCAGATTGTGCCTCCCGCGGCTGCGAGGCGCCTGAGTTAGTGGACCACCACCTATGGTGGAGTCCATCATGGTTGTTACGGCCTGAGCGCTCATGGCCTGCCACCCCGGCTGTGGCCAGAGTCCCAGACCTAGGCATGCGTGTTCACGCCGTGGAGACGGTGGCGGCTCCGCAGATGGAGTTTTTGTTAGACCGCTACAGTTCTCTTGATAAGTTGCTCGGCGTGACTGCTTGGATGAGGCGCTTTGTGCGAAATTGTCGCCAGCCTCAGGAGAAATCGTTGTCTCCGGTCCTCGCCCCACAAGAGCGGCAAGACGCTCTGTTGCATTGGGTGCGAGTGACGCAACAGCGAGAGTTTGAACCGGAGCTGAAAGCCCTGCGCTCAAGTAAGTCCAAGTTGAAGGGACCCTTGGTGCGGTTGAATCCCTTCTTGGACAGTACCGGATTGCTGCGTGTCGGAGGTAGGCTCAGACATGCCAACCTGCCGTACGGATCACGCCACCCTTTGTTGCTCCCCAAGGATGGACCGTTAGTTAGACTGTTGATTACAGACCGACATGTTAAGAATGCTCATGCCGGTTGTAATGCTTTGACCGCGCTCCTCCAACGAGAGTTCTGGATTTTGTCAGCGCGGAGAATAATCCGATCCGTTATTTTTCGTTGTCTCCCGTGTTATCGTTTGCGCGCCGATACGATGCAGCCCCAGATGGGTGATTTGCCTGCCGATCGAGTGAACGAATCGATGCCCTTCTCAGGAGTTGGAACGGATTTTGCGGGGCCATTTACCGTTAAGACATCGCGGCTTCGTAATGCTAGAACGGAAAAGGCTTACTTGTGTGTATTTGTTTGTTTGGCCACTAAAGCGGTCCACCTGGAGGTGGTTAGTGCCCTCACCACAGAAGCCTTTGTAGCCACGTTGAATCGTTTTGTGTCTCGCCGCGGAATGCCGTCGTTAATCAGGTCCGATTGTGGAACCAATTTCAAGGGCACCGATAGGTATTTAAAGGAAGTTTGTGAATTTTTGGATAGGAATAATTTTGAGATCGGATCCACACTCTCTCGCAGAGGGGTACGATGGCAGTACTCCCCGCCATCCTGCCCCCACTGGGGAGGGATTTTTGAAGCAACTGTAAAGGCCGCTAAAACTCACCTTCGTCGCGTTATTGGGGAGACGGTCCTCACGTTTGAGGAACTCGTGACCGTATTTTGTAAGGTTGAGGCGGTCCTCAACTCGCGTCCGTTGTGTCCGTTGTCTTCGGACGCGAATGATTTAGAGGCCCTTACGCCGGGCCATTTTTTGATTGGCAGACCGCTTAACGCCTTGCCGGAATATCCTTATTCCGAAGTGCCCTCCGGACGGCTCTCGCGATTTGAATTGCTCCAGCAGCTTACGCAGAGTTTTTGGCGCCGTTGGCATCTGGAGTATTTGCACATTTTGCAGCAACGCGTTAAGTGGTCGGATAGGACGACCCCACCCAAGACTGGAGACCTCGTGTTGGTAAAGGATCCAAACCTGCCGCCCCTCCGCTGGCGTTTAGGACGCATTGTTCAGCTTCATCCGGGGTCGGATGGTGTGCCCAGGTTTGCCGAGGTCCTGGTGGGGGACTCTGTTTTGAAGCGAGCGATCGCTACCCTCTCTCGCCTGCCCTTAGATTGAGTTGGCGGACAGTTTGCTACTGTCCGGGACGGGGGGATGTTCACGCCGCGCGTGATTCATTCATTCACGTTGATTCGTGGGGTCGGCGCCAACCGCCGCCCGCGCGACATCGCGACCAGTTGGCCGTAAGCAGCCGTGAGGAGCGCCCGGTCCGGGTACGGACTTGTGACCCGTGTGTGTTCGCTTTGAAAAGCGCCGGGAAAGTTTTAGCTGCCTATTAGGGCATTGTGTAGTTATAAGGGTGTTAGCTGTAAGAGTTTCCCATCGGGGGTTGTGTGGAGATCGTTTTGCCAGGCGCGCCGGCGAGACAACGTTCAGCCCCCCTGGATTACGGACACTATTTTCTAGTAAGGTAGGATTAGCTTAATTTACTTAATTTTGCATGAGAAACCTTCGTTTCAATAAACTGTGGAACACAGTAGATGTGGTCATCACAATTGTGCGTGATCAATGGTCTTAGGTATTTAAGACACAAATTATATCTTAAATTATAGATAATTTATCAAGCTTTAAAGGTACATTTTTATTTTATTTTTTTAATGTTAAATAGTTTTTTGTATATAATACAAAATGTGTGAGAGGTGCCAAATGTACCGGTTTTGGCCACTTACTGATAGTTAAACTTTAGTAAGTATTGCGAAAAATCAAAACCAAACCCAGGTAAAATCAATATATTCTAATGCGCTAGAAACCAGTCAATTGCAAAACAACAATTTAATTGTAAAAAACAAAGGTTTATAAAGTATTTCATTCAAAACAAATTTCTTAAAATTTTCATACAAAACATTTTTTCAAACAGAAAATGGAATTTATTGAAAAAAAATCTAATGACATAAGGAATTCTAACGGTTGTTATTATTACCTTAAAATACCTTATTTTAATTGCCTTTATCAGAAATGGCTAAAATTTGTTTAGAAAACTTTTAGAGCAAAAAGTGGCCAAAACCAGTACAGTGGCCAAAACCGGTACGCCTGCCCTACATTCATTACTAAAGAAATAAATTCAAAGGTTAAATATACTAAATGCGAACTCAATTGTTTATTATTGTGCCTTTTAGTATTTTAAGCTGCCGAAATAATGTTCCCATAAGTAAGATTATGCTAGAGTGAACTATTAAATTTTGAAATCAAGTTACGACCTTTAGTGCACTAGGGAGGACAAAGTCGGAAGTAGGGTTGGTTGTTTTTTGGTTGCTCGTCCGGAAAATATATACGGTGTCCGGTCTGTCCGATATTTGTCCGGTTTTTACCTCTTTGGACAACTCTCGAACACGCCGGTTTTTTTGTTTTTTCTTTTATCCACAACGGGTTAGTACTTATCCAACATCACACCTGATGTTAGGTGGAAGCCTACTCCCGGAATCGTCAATCGCTGAGGAACAACTGGCTATCTTATATCTAACTGCCGGACCACAATAACGCTGAAGACATCATTGTTATGGCGTCAAACTTAGACAGGATGGTGGTAGCCAGCCATGCGGACTAAGAACAATTTCTACCACCAACCATACCGAACACAATATGTGAAATCGCTGTAGTTTTTTAATACGAAGTGATTTTGTGTTTTTTTTGCCTAATCTACAAAATCGGTCTCGCTCCCACGCGCGTCGTTTTCTCATTGCTAACTCACTTCAGCATATTTTTTCCGAGTATCGCCTTAACCCGCGGGAGCCTAATATTATTCAGGAATAAAAAGTAACTTTTGTCACTCTCCAGCCCCCAAACTATCCACATACTAAAAATCATGTCGATCCGTTGCTGCGTTTTGATGTGAAAGACGGATAAACGATTAAAGCGAAATGTTTGATAGCTGGTTTGTATGGGAATAGAAAAGTGTGGTTTTTACTATTTTTCACACAATTTTTATGTTTTTTCCCTCCATAAAAACCTTCCATGCGCTCTTCCGTCCGTTCTTGAGTTTTGCGCTTAGCAACATTCATTTTAATTTATATAGAAGATAGCTTACGGCATGAAATCCTTGGTTTTTAGGGGGGCCGGCCTTGATACCCAAATGTCCGGACCTGACTAGTCCGGTTTCTCGGTTTTAGGACCTGGCAACCCTTGTCGGAAGCAGCCACTAGTAAAGTACAGACGTAATAACACTCTCTCGTGTGTAATAAAAGAAGCTTTTTATAGAATTATTGTTAAGCTGTGTATTCACTGAGAAGTAAGGACACGTGTCTTCAAAGACGTTGCAAGCTCATCGAGAAGGACGAGATGATTAGGAATACAATATAGCTTGAAAAATGGGGAAAGTTCCCATTTACGAATAATAGTTACCAAGTGCAATAAAATATTAATCTATTTTATTATTTAGTTATTTTAAATTATTTAAAATTATGTTATTGGTATCAAATTAAAGGCTTCGGGACTTTTCCTTTGCCGATTTTAATCCCACCAGAAAAAAAATCATGTAAAATGCTGCCAAGACGAGACCATGTGTCAAAAAGATATCAGATCACATGTAGAGCCAAGGTTTTAACTAAGCACGACCTAACTCTACAAGCCCTTATTGAAAATGAAGTACTGACGATTTCGTAGCTCAGTCGTTAGAGTATTCGCCCGGACAGTGAAAGGTTGTGAGTTCGAGTCCCATTGTGTGAGATGGGTCGTGCGAATGCACGCGAATTTGCGTGCGTGCGTGCGTTGCACGTTGCGTTAAAAATTGCATTGTGAATGCAAAACAATAAAACTAATCTCTACAAGCCTTTACTTCACAAACTACTCCTAAGTCAAAATATGTGGCACTTCGAGAAAAGGTTGGTAGTGCCCTCTCGCTTCGCTTTGCTCGTCTTGGCGGGGGCACTCACGTGCCCAAAGATTTTTATTAATACAGAATCTCGACTTCTTCGGGGCGGCGGCATAACCGCAAGTAATCGGGGAGAAGGGGAGAGATACATGGAACTGGAACCAAATTTTTTTTTTTTATGTGTGTGGTGTTTGTAGAAAGGTCTTTAAAAATGACATAAAGGTTTCTTACAAGTTTTTCTCAAAACCAATATTGTGAAAGATAGACATTTCTAAAGTGGTAAAATTTATGAACTTTTTTGCTGGAATTTTTGCTGACGAAATATAATAGCATGATATTTTGGCTAGGTATAGGCAGTCGGTCTTTGAGTACGGAACCCTTCATAGGCGAGTCCAACTCGCACTTGGCCGATTTTAGACGTCGGATTGGATATGCTTGAAAATTTTCACAGAGGTAGAGCATCGATGGCAATACAATAATTTTATTTCATCATCATCATCATCAATTTTTTACAGTAGGATTTCTACAGTTTCTTTACCTACTTCCATTTTTAGTCTTGGATGAAAATTTAAAAAAACTAAAAAAACACGCTATAAGTAACACCAAACCAAAACTATTATATATAATAAATAATAATAAATAAATAAATAAATAACTTCTTACAATCACACCAATTATCTAAGCCCATGTTAATTTCATTAAGAAACTGTATCATGGAAAACTTGATAACGGATAAATATATACTTAAATACTTTTTGTTTGTAAATACATACTTAATATACATAGGAAACACCCAGACCAAGACAAATAGACGAGTTCATGCACACAAATATTTGTCTTGTTCGGGAATCGAACCCGAGACCTCTAGCGCAGAAGGCAGGCATCCTACCCCTGCGCCAAATCGGTCGACACTCTGTGCTAAAAGTATAAAATAAAATTTAAAATAATTCCATTTTAATAAAAATACTTACATGGGATGTTAAATGTTGCAATTATTTTTGCTGTGTTGGTAGCTATTTACAAAATTACAGTTATTATTATTATGAAAATTACCTTGTAATTTTGTTGCTTTTTTGTAAATTTGCACCCCACGCTTTTTAAGTAAAAGTATAAGTAAGTTGTATAAGTAAGTTGTATAAGTAAGTAATAAGTAAGTAATTAATTATTTTGAAATTTATTTTCTACTTTTTAGTTCGGTTTGACATTAGTTATTCTTTTTATGAATATTATTTATATTAATATTAACATGAAATAAAAACACATCTTAGATTCTGCGTGAACTGAGTTTCCGTGACCACGGCGGCCCCTGGAAATGTGCCGAAACGTCGGAAAAAACAAAAAAACTTTTAAAAACACAACTAAAAATTAGTGTGCAATACCTATACCTACGCGTGATTAAATCTGTAAAAAGTGGTTCTCTTTCATAAAATTAAAAGTACCAGCCTGTCAACTGAAAAGGAAAAAAATGTTTTTGAGGTCGGTGCCTTTTTCATCATGCAGGTTTCTGGCTGGCACCGAATTCAAAAATATACCTATTATTTTGTCCTTTTCAGTTGACAAAATATACTTTTTGAAGTCGGTTAAATTTTTAAATTCTTTTTTTATTTCTTAATATACCCATATCACAGGGTAAAAAAAAATACTACGTATATCTCAAAAACTACTGAACCGATTTTGATGAAACATAGACTGTTCCCTAAGTTGGAATTTAACTGATTTAAATCAAAAGAATCATCTTTATGGAGAAATTCGTAGACAAACATACAAACTTACATAGTACATTGGAAATTTTGCACACGTGCTTGGAAGCCTAAATAGAACGCCAACTAAAATATTATCCAATTCCAACTATATCACATACACACAGGCCAAACTGATAACCTCCTTCTTTTTTTAAAGTCGGTTAAATATAAAAAATCGCGAGTAATACCTATAGGTCGGTATTGAATGAAAATCGTATATTTTTTATGTCGTCGTAATGTTATCTACAACGGTTGTGGTTATCATGTTATTCGTTTTATAAATAAGAAAATTCAAATTTATTCTTGTAAAAGAGTCAAATATTAAAAAAATCCCTGTTCCAGCAAAAAGCTGTTTTCTATCATCGGTAAATAATCAAAATTCCAAGCATGTCACATTATCCGATGCTTTGATCTTTCACTCGCGAAATCTATTTGAGTCACGCAAATATTAAACAGAAAGGTCCATTACGATGACATAATATTTTTCCACACTTTTAGTATTCATCAAAGAAACGAAGAAGGGCTAACAAGTTAGTGCTCATTCACACGGCTGCTATTCGTCTTATTTCACGATTTTTTTTTTTTTTTGCGGGTGATACGTGGTACACCTAATGCTTTTTACATGCGGATAGACGGATACCTACAGTCTTCAAACTTTTGAAAATTTAGTTTTTTTTATTGCACCTAAATTTCCCTCAGGGTGTACATTATATTAGTCAAAGCACCACTTCTGTATCTTTTCGACCGTTTCGGCACGGCAGGCAGTTCACCATCTTTATAAATGGCCGGATGGAATTTCATCAAACGAACATCGAAAAGAACCATCTCTATAATTAGTTTTCAATCAATTCGATCGAATGTCGATCAATTTAATAAAAACCGCATCAAAATCGGTCCAGTCGTTAAGGAGCTACGTTGCCCCAGACAGACAGATGTGTGTGTACATACATACCTACACGTCAAACTTATAACACGCCTCCCGGTTATCTAGTGGTACTGTTGATCGAAGATCGTCAATGACGTATTCCTCCCTTGTGAAGTTGTGAATGGACCCTTATCCTTAGTCGCGTTCTTTTCTCGTCAATCGTTTTTTCCGTTAGCGCTTTTCCCGAATAACCTTCGTTACCTTACCAAATCTAATTAATATTTCGTAACTAGAAGGTAAACGGTTATTATATCCGAGCGCGAATGTTTTGATTTGACTCTTGTTCTAACACAAAAGGTACGGCTCAAAGTAATTACTGGGGTTTGCACAGTCGAAATTTTAAGGAATTAGGTACTTTCTTTTGATGAGGCTGTCTGTTTGTTTATTTTTTTAGTAACAAGGAAAGTAACCTACTTACGTTGAGACAAATTAGGTAGATGTTTTTCTTGTCTAAAAATTCTAGTAAGTATTCCTCATTATAGTACCTGTAGCGAAGCTCTTCAGCTATTTTAGTTTATGAGCAGAATTATTTCTATTGAGACAACAAAACCCTTCATTCCAAGAGATTTGTTTTGGCATGAAGACTGTTATAATGTAGGGTTTTTTTATATTATTTAGTGATTCACTTTTGACAGAGCGCTTGTATGAAGACTAATATTTCTATACTTACGTAATGTTTTGGTGCATATTTTCAGTAACTAATTGTTATTAGAACAAACCACAGCGGTGAGTGCGAACCGATTAAGTACGTACCCAGAGAATCGAAGTAAGTAAATTGAATACATTTGAAGTTAGATGCCTATTCAGGGGCGTATTTTGATATGTAGCGCCCTGGGCCAGTTACGTGGGCCGCCCCATACATTCAAGAAAAAAAAAACTTTAATAACTAAAAAAAACACTCAATAGAATGAACATCGCACGCGCTCTAAGATGAAACAAAAAATAAAAAAAACAACTTATCATTGAAGTTGATTTTTTTTGTTTACTTACTTATACTTAATATGAGTTTTAGGTGTTGTTGACAATAAGGTAGGTATTTGAACTTCTTCAGACAAATGAGAAATAAAATTAAAGTAAAAAACAACAAGCGGGCACACAAAGCTGAGCGGGGCGGCCCGAGCCGCCCTGGTAAACTTTTTGAATTTAATCAGACAAATGAGAAATAAACTATAGGTAAAGATCATACATAACAGGCGAGCACACAAAGCTGAGCGGAGCGGCCTGAGGCGCCCTGGTAAACTTTTTTGAATTTAATCCGACAAATGAGAAATAAAATTTAAGTAAAGATTATAACAGGTGGGCACGCAAAGCTAAGCGGGGCGGCCCGAGCCACCATAGTAAACTCTTTGAATTTTATTAGACAAATGAGAATAAGTTATAATTATAGATCATAGCAAGCGCGCACCCAACCGCCCTGGTAAACTTTTTGAATTTTGTCCGACAAATGAGAAATAAAATAAAAATAAAGATCATAATAGGCGGGCACCCAAAGCTGAGCGGGGCGGCCCGAGCCACCCTGGTAAACTTCTTGAATTTCATCAGACAAATGGGAAATAAAAAGGTAAAGATTGTAACAGGTGGGCACGCAAAGCTAAGCGGGGCGGCCCGAGCCACCATAGTAAACTCTTTGAATTTTATTAGATAACTGGGAATAAGTTATATTTAAAGATCATAACAAGCGCGCACCCAACCGCCCTGGGTTTTGAATTTCTTCAGACAAATAAGAAATAAAATATAGTTAAAGATCATAACAGGTGGCATCTAATGCTGAGTGGGGAGGCTCGAGCCGCACTGGTTATCTTTTTGAATTTCATTAGACAAATTAGAAATAAAATATAGGTAAAGATCATAACAGGCGGCACCAAAAAACTTTTTTAATTTAATCTGACAAATGAGAAATATTATAAAGGTAAAGATCATAACAGGCGGGAACCCAAAGCTGAGGGGGTGGCCCGAGCCACCCTTGTAAGCTTTTTAAATTTCATCAGACAAATTAAAAATAAAATATAGGTAAAGATCATAACAGACAAACAATCCAATTAGGTAAGTCCAACTTCGAGAAAGAGATCTCTCGTCGAATCCAGCTCGGATGGGCAGCGTTTGGGAAGCTCCGGCATGCATATTCGCTGGGCTTGACAATGTCAAATGACGCCCATGTCCATATCTATATTTTTTGCCGGTAGCACAGAATAATGTAAAGGTACAGAAGGCTCACTTCCGAAACAGTTACTATAAATTATCAATCTTTTTCCCACGCGAAAATCAGGTCTAAAACGCCAACCCGTTCATTACAAGCGAAAATGAACCGTAGCTATACGTAATAGTTCTATTACTCGGCATACGCTTATCCCAAATTGGTTTTGGGTACTGCAATGTAACGTCGAAATTCTGTGTTCAAATTAATGTTTTAAGTAACTAAAAAGAATAACTACCGTGTCAATACTATACAATGCTCTCCGTATTCGTACTGCAAAAAAAACTTATTAGAATATTAGTCAATATTGATAATAGCGAAAGCTGCAAGCCGTACTTCAAAAAGCTAAAAATTCTTTCCCTGCCTAGCATTTACATTTTTGAGATCTGCAAATTTGTCAGAAAACACAAAGATTTGTATACTACACGTAAAGTTGCCCAGTCAAACTATTCACTGCGGCATAAAAATAAGCTAAAAGTTCCAACCCATCGCCTAAATTTGTGCTCATCTAGCGCATATAATATGTCTATCAAAATTTATAATAATTTGCCAGAAAATTTAATAAATGAAGAAAATAATAAATTGTTTTACAAAAACCTCAAAGAAATATTATTGAATAAATGTTACTATACTATAGAAGAGTACCTAAATGATAAAATAAAAACCTAATTTATTTAAAAATTACATACCTACATACATCCACTCCACTGATCCACTTATACACTCAAACATTATACAATATCCAATTCAATTATTTACAAATATTATATAATTATTATGCTCTGATCCTAAACTATTCTTAACTTAAAAGCAGACTTTATTATATTATTTTTTAAGTAAATAGGACGTCCTCTCCTCATTCACTTGCTATACCCTGCTGGGTCCATAAATGTTCTTTTATAAAATAACACCTTATGTAATCACTTTATGGTATGCAAATAAATTTGAATTGAATTTGAATTGAATTGAATTGAATGCTAGATGATCAGCGCATATAATTTTTTAATATAGAAAGTGGATATTTTCTAATTTAGTATTTTAAAAGTGCTACTCGAACGTAATATAAGTTAATGAAATTTTTAATTATAAGTTAATTTAAAATTATGTCATTTTTAAAAGAAATATAAAATTATGAAATTTTAAATCCGGTCTCTTTCTGTCTTTGTTAAGAGAACCGAAGGCCGCACAATAAAGTTTTAATATTACCAATTTTCAATGGGCCAACACCTGTGTTTTGGCGAGAAAATAGACTAATTTCTTCTTGTGTTGTGTACCTACTACGTCGTGTCGGGTGCACAGCTGAGAGCGCACGTGACACCCGCCTGATATTCTATCCTTCGAAGGCGCCCACGCGTAGGTGAATAAGTCAACTGAATTGCGGAGTGAGCCACGCCTTCGGTAGCCTCCCTGGTAAACTTTTTGAATTTCATCAGACAAATGAGAAATAAAAAATAAAGGTAAATATCATAAGCAGGTGGGCACCCAGAGATGAGCGGGGCGGCCGGAGCCGCCCGCCCTGGTAAACTTTTTTTAATTTCATCAGACAATGAAAAACCTCAGATCATAATAGGCGGTCACCAGAAGCTAAACGGGGCGGCCTGAGCCGCCTTGGCAAACTTTTTGAATTTCATCTGTCAAATGAGAAAAAAAATTAAGGTAAAGATATAACAGGCGGGCAACCGGAGCTGAGCGGGGCGGCCCGGGCCGCCCGCCCTGGAAAACTTTTTTAATTTCATCAGACAAATGAAAAATAAAATAAAGGTAAAGATCATAACAGGCGGGCACCAGAAGCTGGGTGGGGCGACCCGAGCCGCACTGGTAAACTTTTTGAATTTTATCAGACAGATTAGAAATAAAATATAGGTAAAGATCATAACAAGCGCACCCAAAGCTGAGTGGGGCGGCCCAAACCGCCCTGGTAAACTTATTGAATTTCATTAGAGAAATTAACGAGAAATAAGTAAAATTTAAGTAAAGATCAAAACAGGTGGCCGTGCAGAGCTGAGCGGGGCGGCACGAGCTGCACTGGTAAACTTTTTGAATTTCATCAGACAAATAGAAATAAAATATAGGTAAAAATCATAATAATGATTATTACTGGATTTTTGTGTTTAAGATGTTGTTGACAATAATTTATTAGTACTTAAGCTTTTTGATTTTCTTCCGACATCCGAAGACAAGTGGACGCGCTAAGCTGAGCGGGGCGGCTTGCGCCGCCCCTAGCAGCTTGCCGCCCTGGGCCATGGCCCCCTTGGCCCTTAGGTAAATACGCCCCTGTGCCTATTGCCATTTCTTTTTATCGTACAAAATCTTCAGTAGTTAACAGTGAAAAATAGGTTCTGAGTAAAATTGCCTATACTTACCTAGTTGTTCTAATATATTTTTCAACTTTACCAGGTCTTACATAATAAGTCTTGAATATTTTTGAACAGATTAAGAGAGTTTTTTTATTTATTTATACAATACGTAACGTAGGTAGGTACATTTATTTATTGTATAAAAGAATAAGATACATTATATTGCTTTAAGAAATTCTCTAAGGTTTATGACAATAATAATTATGAATATTATGATATGACAACGCTGTTAATTAAGAATTTAAGTAAATACTTACACTGACTAATTATTTAAAACTAAATTAAATCAAAATATAAAAGAGAGATTAAAAAAATAAACACTAAAATCATCAACTTGACTAACTAGCTGCTCCGTAATGAGTTTCGCGTCAAATCGGCTATACAATACTCGCTACGTTGGAGCTAGCGGAACTAATTTACTAACTCGGCCGGCAGTGTCAAGGCTGTCCTTTTTTAGTACTGCTAGTTCGTATACTTCCGGGATTTTACGAGGTGAAAAGCGCGCTGTGGTGTTTTTATACGTTTACGTTTTATTTGAGTGACTCAATACTATAATAGAACGTTTTATTTAAATTTAACCCTAGAACCCTAATCTACGCCTGCGAGGCGTACACGAAACCAAAAATAGTTTGTCACTTTCTAACGGTTGAAGCTAGCGCTTCGAGCTTTTTAGCCAACTCGGTGGCCGACAGAAGCTAGCGTACGGTTACGTACGGTGACTGTTTCTTTGAGATAAGTCCCGCCATTTGTGACTTATCGAGGTATGGTACGCCTGCAAGACGTATGTGGCTTTGTGCAATTTTTAGCTCCAGTACTAGACTGTTCCGAATTTTAGCAGATAGATTAAAGTCCGATTTTTTATGTAAGTAACTACTGATTTTAGCTACAAAATATTAGTTTTTCTAGAAAAAAAAATAAGCGTTTCAGTTAATTTTCAAGAAGTAACTAAATATTTTTGTTCGAATTTATGCATATGTTTTTTTAGTTGTTATAAATAAATTGTGATCATAGTTTTAAATAATAACAGTTTGATTTATTTTTAGTTAATATCCCAACCTTAAATTTCCGCTTAATAATTATCCTGAAATAGGTATATTTTTGCACACAGAATGTAATTTAAATGTGTAAGCCTCTGAGACGTATATTAAGGCTTTGTGTACCTCTACAATAGATTACGCTTCTAGGGTTAAGAGCTCCTCAGAAATCATCGTATCGCTTTAGAGCTTTATCTCATTGAACTCCCCATGGTGGCGATGCAAGCAGCCAAACGCCAATAATCATCATCATCATCATCAGCCTATATAAGTCCCCACTGCAGGGGCACAGGCCTTTCTTACGGATGGATAAGGACAATGGACCATGACATGACCCACCACGCGGGTCCAATACGGATTGGTGGGTATTAATTAACGACTGCGAACCCAGCCTGGACCAATACAACTTAACTTGCCTTCCGAAGCACGGAGGAGCTCGAGACAATTAATATTTGGTCACCAATCCCGTGACCGACCATTGCGAAAGTTGCTTAAAATCAACGACTGCATGCCGAGCGCGTTTACCACTGCACCAGGGGCTCCTCCAAACGCCAAGAAAACATGTTAATTTGTATGACAACATTCCTAGCCTACTACCTCACGTGGCGGTGGATTGGGTGCGAGACGCCAAGACGCCAAAAGAAAATCCTAATGAGAAAAGGCCCTTAAAAAATTCAACGGCATATATAAATGAGGCGCCAAGAAATTTAAAATACCCTTTAACGCCTGAGTATGCGGACGCAAATATATTATTTTCACTTCTCATGCTCGTAAAGTTCGTGCTTATGTTGGGTATAGGCGGCATAAAATAGCTTTTTATGCTCTAGTGCATAAAGTAAAATCTTCGTCTAAGTCTCAGACTTTAAGACAAAGGTCGTCAGGTAAACTTTATTAATAACTAACGTATTTCATTCTGTTTCTTAAATTTTGTACATAATCCATGTTAAATTATTAAATTAATAAAACTAGGCAAAATTAATGAGTTTTCTAAGGAATAAGTATTTCAAGAGTATTATGGACTACGATCTATGCTAAAGTCACTGTGCTGCCAATGCCCGTATAAAAAAAAAGAAAAAGAAAGTTATCCCGCCAATATGGCGAAGTCTTTATTTATTCTTTTTTGCAATATTGTTATTTTTTCCTCACACTCGAAGTGAAAAGCAGAGTGTATAACTCGTACATAAAACCCATTTTACCCTCGAATTGACTATCCACCCTCGCCTACGGCTCGGATGGATATATACGTCTCGGGTAAAATGGTACCTTTTATGCACTTGTTGTACAATCTACTATAGTTCGTGTATTGCCCTATTTAAATGTCTACGTTTGATTTAAAAACAAAGGATTCATCAAAAAAACATCGTAATTAGCGTTTCTATATTTAGAAAGTATTATGTAAATACTGTAATGTTTTTAAAGTGCTTATCCGCCAACTCCAAACAGAAAGACGACGATTACTGTTTTAATTAACAGATAAACAACTACCATTTTCCATTCGTACCTATTTTAGACAAATTATTTGAACGCAATAACAAGGCTTATAGAGTCACCGTTCAACAAGTTTTCAGCTCCAGCTTGATATTTCAGTTTCAGTTAGATATTTCATGAAACAACTTTGCATTGAAAGTTTTCTCTTTGAGACGCAACTAAATTAAAATAGAAAGGACCTACCAGTTCTACAGTCACAGAACTAATTTAACTGACTTCGTAAACATGCCGCTAATATTTAAACCTTGATATTGTCTCTAAAATTTTATGTGGGTATTGGCTTTCATAGTGAGACGGACAAACGATTGTTAAGTTAGGCTATACCTTACCTATGTTTGTTAATAATACCAAAAATACCAGCTCGCTGACTCTCGACTCGGTAGAATGCAGACCCAGGCGACCACATACCGGTTACCGCGAGCTGGTTGAAAACCTGCATAGCTTAAGTCGCCGTCATAAGGTCGCTTGTCTGTCGCTTTTCTACAGGCTATAAGTACTTTGGCAAGTGTACATATGAGTTTCACATCTACATTTTCGCCCTCTACTTCCTTCCATCGGGTTACCAGCCGGCCGGTTATAAACCGCTCATGCTAGGCCGGCAGAGGTACTGGAGGTTACCATCCATACCAAATTTACGCACAGGGTGCCTACCATCAACTTTACACAGCGACTGACAGCGATTCAAAATTAGCGCGATGCAGAATAGGTTCCTAAAATGAATTGCTTTCTTTCGTACTCTGACCTTCTAAAAACTGGATCGCAAATGAATTGCTAAATGTGAATGAACGAACGATGTGTGTCCTTATTTCTTCTACCCGTCTCTTTCACTCGATTCTGTCATGCCCAGAGAGTGAAAGGGACGGGTATAACCTGCAGGTGTCATGTTAACTTTGCCGAGTTATAAGTCAAATAAGAGTTGATGACAGCTCAGTGGCTGTGAAATGTCATTGAATGATCACTGAATCGCTGTCATTGATATTAAGCTGTCGTGGTACGAATAAGCGAAGCAGATCAGTTTAGGTTCCTAAACAAAACCGCAATAAGAGTTGATGGTAGGCACCCAGAACGCTTTAAGTCCTTGTTCATCATTTTTTTTATCCACAACGGGGTAGCACTTATCCTTCATCACACCTGATGTTAAGTGATGATAAGGCTGAAGGTGGAAGTGCACTACTCCCGGAATCCTCAATCACTGAGGAACTGGCTATCTTATCTCTACTGCCGGAACACAATGCTGAAAACATAATTGTTATGGCGTCAGACTTAGATAAGATGGTGGTAGCTAGCCAGGCGGACTAATAACAAGTCCTACCACCAACCAAACCGAATACAATATGTACCCCCACTGGGAATCGAACCCGGGACCTCTTGGTCTGAAATCGGTGATGTGAACCACTAGACCATAGAGGCGGTAAATAGAATGCGAACAGCCAAGCAATGAAAGCCTTGCCGGTCTGTCTTTCCGAGTACTACCTAAACCCAAACGTCTCCAAGGTGCAAGTGAATATCCTTCTTCTGGGTGAACTCGCACCATCTAGACTTTCAGTCCGCAGGCAGGCTGCTTGCAGTCCTCGGTCGAATAGGCCGTGTGACATTTTTGGCAAAACTGTAAGTTTGTGGGCGATTGAGTTGAAGTTTGCCTACCTGGGGGCCAAGCCTGCTAACGTTAAGTCATAATTGTGTCTTAAGGCGCTACTCGGAAAAATATGGACTTTTTGATTTAAAACTATAGGACGGTTACAGTTGTTACAAATCTGGTAATAAGATATATATTTCTTCATACCTTTATCTAGAATCGTATAGTTTCAAAAACACGATTTTATGATTTTGCCTCGACACTTTTTCTTTTCGAAAAGACCTCTAAAAAATACGAAAAGTGAAGATTATTCTTAAATGGGGTTACTTACACTATTGGAAATTGGTTTAATTAGTGGACACCAATAATATTGAGGATCGTATAGAAGCATTTTTTTTAAATCGCTGTAGTTTTTTAATACGAAGTGATTTTGTGTTTTTTTTGCCTAATCTGCAAAATCGGTCTCGCTCCCGCGCGCGTCGTTTTCTCATTGCTATCTCGCTTCAGCACATTTTTTCCGAGTATCGCCTTAATCGTGTTTCAATTGTAGTTCAATTGTAGTGCTTTTTTACACACTAGTTACAAGAATTATGACAATATGATGTGATGTAAATGTAGTGTGTGGTGTGACCAGTAGCATGGTGAAAAAAGTACATATTTTTTGTAACTACTATATTCGCGTTCACTTCATCCGTTTTGATTACTGCACGGGCGACGCAGGGGTTGCGGTATGACGAAGCGGGCCGTGATATAGCGGCAATGAAGTGTATGTGATGAAGTGTACGTGATGAAGTGTACGCGTAGTAGTGTGTGAAAAAGCACTACAATTGAACTACAATTGAAACACGATTGAGACACGATTATGACTTAACGTTAGTAGAATTGGCCCCCTGATAGCGGACTGTAGTCTGTGGTATCCTGTACACCTCATCTTTGTCCTTGGGTCAGATGGTCAGATTCTATGGTTACTATACTAGAGGTAGTTACTAGAAGTTACCTTATTTTTATTGATAAATAATACACAGGGGAACACAAACAGCAAGCCAACATTTGAACCACTAGATAATTTTATCAGTTTATTTTTATTCATATTCAAATTATATTTATTAAATCTGACTTTCATAATATTTTCGTAAATTGTGTATCTGTCTGCGAATTTGATTAATATTTACTAGGCATTGAGTTTCAGTTTATTTAAAGATCAAACTGTGAAATTAAAATACTGAAAATGGTTTATGTTAAATTCGAATATCGAAGTTACGAAAAACAGCCGTAACATAGGTAGTTACTTTAACTTTTTGTATGATATATATTTCATATTTGTTCGTTAAACAAAGAGAGAACTTTTAAAACCATGAAAGCTATTCTAAAATAGGTATGATTTGAAATTGAAAACGCAGAAGTTTTAGAACCGCGAGCCAGTCAAATGAAAAGCTTATTTCTGATTATAAAAGGCTTATTACACTTGGCTAAGTTCAGCATATAATTAAGCATACATTGCTTTCTTTGAGCTCATTTGTAGCAAGTGATGCAATCAAAACAAGCAATGTATGCTTAATTAGATGCTGAATTTAGCCAAGTGTAATAAGCCCTTTAGTTTGAGAGTATTAGAAGAGCCAACGCGCACTTGTGATTTTTAATCGGGCGATAGTTTAGTCGGATTTGTAAGATGATCGTGATCAAACTGCGCGCACTTGTGATTTTTAGTCGACCGATAGTTGGTCGATAGTTTAGTTGAATCCGGGCGCGCGCTCACATAGTCGATAGTTGTGCGATAGTTGTCCGATCGTTGTGCGATAGTTGTCCGATAGTTGTGCGATAGTTGTCCGATATTTGTACAACTATTGGCCAGTAATTTTTGATAGTTCGATACTGAATGCGCAGTCTACTGATAGTTGGGCGATAGTTTAGTTGAATGCAGTGCGCGCTCACATAGTCCTTCATGCACATTGCCGCCCCCCGGCCGATAGTTGTGCGATAGTTTGATCGTACAACTATCGGCCAGTCATTTTCGATAGTTTGATCGGGAGGTAGTTTAATCATCAGTGCGCGCACTGCCATATAACTCTATTCAAAACGATCTGCTTGTTTGTGAGGTATAAATACCCATTTTCAACCTAAAAAAGGTTATATAAAAAAAATATAAAAAAAAATGCGGTTTTCGAAAATGTGTTATATCTCAATAACTTGTAAAGCCTACTTAGCTGTGATAGTTTTCCTTTTAACTATCGTGAATTTTTTCACGTATCCAAAAACAAACATTTGGCTGGCGGGGGGGGGGGGGACACTTGACTCTATCAAAACTTTGCACTTTAATTAAAGCTTAATAATTCACAAAGGGATGCCTCAATCAAAAAAACCCACAATATTTTTGACATTTTATCCAACGACATCCCACACTATGGGGTAACAAGAAAAAAAAATACATACCCACTTCACGTGTAGGGGAGGTTACCTAAAAAAATTTTTTCAAAATTTTACTTTACATCTTTGTTGGCGTGATAAATAAGTATATTCATGCCAAATTATAGCTTTCTAGTACTAAGAGTCTATGAGCTAGACTGCGGACAGACAGACAGACAGACAGACAGCCAGACAGACAGACGGACAGACGGACAGACGGACATGGCGAAACTATATGGGTTCCTTGTTGACTAACCCAACGGAACCCTAAAAACGGTAAATGGAAAAATAATAAGGCTACAACCTCTCATGACTATCTTCTCATTAAGATCTTTTATACTTGTTCATATCCTCTTTTAAAAGGCAGGCAGCCTCTTTTATATAGTGTCTCGTTTTTTACAAATTGTGTATTTACCATTAAATGTATATATTGCCTTAAAACAAGATGTAGTAAGTAACATCATTAATATATCGTCGCTCTTAAAACTCCTTAATTGGATAATTCCCATGATAAATTTTACGCTTCCAAGATATCATAACTTTTGAAAATGCCCTGTTTTAAAAGGATAAACTTTGATTAAATATTAGCTCATCGTTGTAATTACAAGTATTAATATTATAATCCTTGGAACTTTGAGAAGAATTCCAAACAAAGGTATAAATCAATAGCTATCAAGTTTTAAGAAAAATCTCGAAATATATATTTTATTTAGTAACTAGTTACTGGCATTTACAATACTAAGTAAGATAGGTAAGTATCTTACTTTACTTTTCGTATAAAAAAAAATAAGATGCTGCCCGCTGTTCATAATGCTTATCTACTGGGTGCCTACCATCAACTCTTATTGCGGTTTTGTTTAGGACCTAAACTGATCTGCTTTGCTTATTCGTACCACGACAGCTTAATATCAATGACAGCGATTCAGTGATCATTCAATGACATTTCACAGCCGCTAAGCTGTCAAGATCTCTTATTTGACTTATGACTCGGCCAAGCTAACATGACACCTGCAGGTTATTCCCGTCCCTCTCACTCTCCGGGCATGACAGAATCGAGTGAAAGAGACGGGTAGAATAAATAAGGAGACAAATCGTTTGGTCATTCACATTTAGCAATTCATTTGCGATCCAGTTTTTAGTACGAAAGAAAGCAATTCATTTTAGGAACCTATTCTGCATCGCGCTATTTTTGAATCGCTGTCCTAAAGTTGATGGTAGGCACCCTGCTATACTTTATGATCGAAGCTTCTATACTAATATTATAAAGAGGAAAGATTTGATAGATTGTTTGTTTTTTTGCATCGCATAGGCTCCGAAACTACTGGACCGATTTATAAAATTCTTTGACCATTAGAAAGCTACATTCTTCCTGACTGACATAGGCTATATTTTATTAGGATATTCCCACGGTAGCGGGTACCACGTGGATAAAACCGCAAAGATCCGCTAGTGTAGAAATAAACATAAAGGACCGACTTATTTAAAAGAGTGCCACTTTATCCAATCATCTGCGACTTTAAATGGACCACCTAATAAGACCACATCTTGCTAATTGCCTGAACAACACCCCATCGATTTCCGATAAGCCGTTATGGAACATCTGCTTATTTGTTAACCGTTAGACGGCAGCGCGGCGCTTAGTTCGCTCGCTCGGCTCGCTCGTCCGCTCTAATTGAGCCACAATCGCGCATGATAGTACGACTTGCTAATAATCGGAAAATGCTCGTGGAGTTCTGATCTGTTGTTGTCTTTTGGTTGTATTAATGGTTATAATAAAAGTACAAAATGCCATACGTTGGGAGAGACGATCAATAATTTATTTATAGTGCCAAGTATTCAATAAAAAAATCGAATATAAATCGCGTTTTTCTTTATGAATAATAATTAAATTTTACTACTTACATTCTACTAATTTTATTATATTAAATATCATCTAAGTTTTTTTATAATTATTTTTATTTGCTCAATAGACTACCTACATTGATATTATAATTATAAGTATATCACGGCTTCTACAATGCGACATACCTAAGTATACTCGTACATTTAAAATAATAAATGCAACAAATATGAAAATATTGATTTGTTCAATATTTTCTCTTGGATTCGAATTTATAAAAGCATTTCAACTTCAATTCAAGCTTTTTAACAAGCATTCTGCTGACTAAATACGAATCGACTTTTCCTTATTTTCTTCTGTCCTCGCTACTCCGATTCTTATTAATGTTAGTATAAGTGCTATATTTCCGTTTCATTTAACAGCAATAAAGGTGATTCCACTTGATATTAACCTGTTGGCGCGTTATTGCTTCATTTTGTTTTATCGTCAGAAATTCCTTTACCAGTTACACGAAAAACAATACACGCGCCGAAAAATTGTGTTTGGATTTTAATAATACACACGCGTGGAGTTTTGTTTGATCACCGTGTAAATGAGGCTTTATCGATCGTTATTTTGTATTGTATTTCAATACAAAAGTGAAAAATCAAATTACGCATAATATCCTATAGTAAACTAACATATTACAAATACTACCTACCTATATTTTCCTCGTCCCCTCGGACCGCGAAATATTAGGTAGGTGTGTTACTGTGTATAAAACTAATGCCCGAATACTCGTACGCTACTTATCTTTGGGAGCGTCTCACACATCGCCCTGTCACTTTAAATGTCAAACTTATGAAAGAGATGCCATGATGTTTGAGACGCTCCCAAAGATGATTTGCGTTCGAGAATTCGGGCGAGAAACAACATGCAGATGGAAGTAAAAAATAATGAACATGATCAAATTTTAAAAATTATACTTACTTACAAGCGTTTTAGAAATTTTTGTACCTACGATAAGCAACCTGAAAATAATGAAAGCAAACAAATTGACGTGTATTTGTATCTTTTTACTAATTCTGTGCATAGGTAGAGTTAATAAAATCGCGAAAATAAGGCTGAAACAAAATATTGTGAAGGATTGTTTATGATATGGAAACAAAATAAAAACAACGCCTAAGAGCCAACGCGCACTTGTGATTTTAATCGGGCGATAGTTTAGTCGGAATCGTAAGAGACCGCGCACTTTTGATTTTTAGTCGAGCGATAGTTTAGTCGGAAACGTAAGCCGATTGTGATCAAACTATCGGCCGATAGTTGGGCGATAGTATAGTTGAATGTAGTGCGCGCGCTCCATAGTCCTTCATGTACATTACCGGCCCTCCGATAGCTGTTGTGCTGTGAGATAGTTTGATCGAACAACTATCGGCCGATGGTTTGATCGGTCGATTTTTAATCGTCAGTGCGCGCACTGCCATTTAACTCTATACCGAATCCGAGAACGATCAAACTATCGCCCGATTAAAAATCACAAGTGCGCGTTCGCTCTAAGACGATCTTCATCCAAACTGTCGGCCGATAGTTTGGTTTTGAGAGCCTGCGCGCACTTGCGATTTTTAGTCGACCGATAGTTGGTCGATAGTTTAGTTGAATCCGGGCGCGCGCTCACATAGTCTTTCATGCACAGGCCGATAGTTATGCGATAGTTGTCTGATAGTTGTGCGCTAGTTGTACAACTCTTGGCCAGTCATTTTCTATAGTTCGATACTGAATGCGCAGTCTACCGATAGTTGGACGATAGTTTAGTTGAATGCAGTGCGCGCGCTCACATAGTCCTTCATGCACATTACCGCCCGGCCGATAGTTGTGCGATAGTTTGATCGTACAACTATCGGCCAGTCATTTTCGATAGTTTGATCGGTCGATAGTTTAATCGTCAGTGCGCGCACTGCCATATTCTCTATACTGAATCGAAGAACGATCAAACTATCGCCCGATTAAAAATCACAATTGCGAGTTCGGTCTAAAAATTCTTTTATAAACAGTTTATTTCTAGAATGGGCAAATTTTTAAAATAACAATTTATTTTAAAGGATATTTTAAGGGTTAAGGGCTAAGAATAAACCACTTTGATAGGAATGATGTATTCAGCCGTTAAAATGTTGTTCATAATCATAATACAGCAGATCAAAGGGACTGATGCGATTTGCCAGCCATTTTGTTTTCGCCTAAGGGTGTAACGAGAACCTTAATATTTGATAATATCACTTTTTTGCATAAATATGCGGAACCAATTTATTCTTTCTGTCCTTACCCCAATATTTTTTGGTATTGGACAGGACGAACTACTGGTTCACAACATAAATACTTATTCAGATCAGAGCTTGATTGAAGTACCTAAGTAACTATAATGTAATGAGCATTAGGTATGTATTGTATAGTCCGTTCGGTTAGATAGTGTCGGTACCCGCATGGCATTGTGGCTCTTGCTATAAAATCCTTACTAATGCAGATATAACTAATACGCTAATACACACAAGTTTGGTACCAAAGTCAATTAATTATGAAAATTTGGATATTTTTATATAAAAGGAATTTAAGTAAGTGATTTACAAATAAAAGGGCGACACTATCTAAGCAAATGGACTATACTTTGTTTGAACTAAGTACGTAAAGTTTGTAAAAAAATTCTAGCTTAAAATCAATTTACTTTTTCATGTCTCCTACTCTGAAAGTAATTCTCCTAACTTGCCTAAAATGCGGGTTGAAAGTGGTATGGGGCGGCCCTAGGGCGGTTATGAAATTTAAAAAAGGAATAGGAGGGGTCATGTCAAAATCTGTAATAGCATCTACACACGTTCCGATCCGACAGCCGATTTGGTCTGCTCCCAGACCAAGTCTACGCTACACACGTTCCGATTTGGTCTGGGAGCAGACCGAATCGGATCGGAGGTTTGGATAGCAATGTGTGTAGAGTCTTATCTCTTTGAACATTTATTCACCAAAAGTATACAGGCAAGGGTACAGAAGCCTATACAGCCATGTTTTGCTATTATATAAAATAATTAATATCGTAAAATTATTATTAATATCTAAAACATTGTTTTTTTTAAAGAATGCGTTTTTAGAAACAGATTAAACCAAATAAGCTATTTGTAACATAAAAAATCAGGCTATTAATTTTATGGAATTGCATAGAGTACGGGTCAAACACCAAACAAGACTATAAGGACTTAGTTTCCCTTGCCTTCCTTAAAACAGAGAAAATGAACCAAAAAGTTATAGTCTTTCGAAAATTCCGCGGCCATAGGAAAAATATTTCTTAGATTATTTCTGTTTATTTTTACTTTCCTCATATTCAAAATGAAAAGTAGAGTGTTTACTTCGGGCGTATGGACCCATACATCCCTTGCTAAACAATCTACTTTTATAAAAATAGCATCCTAAAAAGTCTTAATTAATCCCAAGCCCAATCCAAGCTTAAGATTCCAATATCAAAATAAATTATTGGTCCTACTAACTTAATTCACAAATGCAGAAGGTGCCAACCCTAATAATCTCACGGCCCAAGTACCAGTTATTGGAGCTTAGTGGAGTGTTTCATTTGAATATAAATAGCCAGAAGGCACCCCTATCAGACGCCTAATCAATAAACCATGAATACACCATAAACGAAGATATGGAAAGCTTTTGATAAAAGTACCTACGATCAAAAAGGGTTAGTAATGCGATTAATTAAACACTTATGTTATTATTTAGCTTTAACAATGGCTCTAATAATATATACAATATATAACGCTACACGTTAGTACTAATTCTTTGACGCTAAGTACGCTATACAGGTGAAAACGACAATGCGGCAATAAATAAAATGTCGTAACCTATCTGTTAACTCTTCTAGCCTGCATATTTTTTTTTATTAAAGTATTCATTAGCTTAGCCACAGTCAATAATTTTTATTTTTAGCATTTTCTATACGATACATTATAAGGAGTAGGTAGCTATTTATATAGTATCCTGTAGTAGAAACAAGCTTTTGCTTAAAATGGCGCCAAAAATTCACAACATCGCTGCCGTTGTCTCACGTCTTGTTGACGTTCATCTGACTTTTTTTATATTTCAGGCGAAATCAACGAAATCGATATATAACATTACCCTACTATATAACATCCAAATTCAGGCATTTTGCGTTGTACATCAATAAAGCATTACCTACTGGTCTGGTTTCTGAATTTGCGGTCGACTGCATTGTTAAATACAAATCAATAAAACCTACCATTTTAACGCAACTCGCTGGTTAAACAAACATAGTAAAGTTAATAAATAAGCTGCTGCTGCTGCTGGCAAAGGTTTAATTAGTTTGATAATTAACATTAGAATCCAATCCAATTAGAATGTTTTGATAAAAAAGTTTTATTTTGTATTTTTTTTTATTAATGTATTTCAGGCAACTAATGAACTAATGTTTTTTATGTAAATATAAAAAGAATTTAACTGCAGCACAATTTTCATGTGATTAACAAACTACACGTACCTATAGTTAGTTATGCAGTTCTTTGATTTCGGCCGAATTTGTAACTTTCTTAGAAGATTTTTTTTTTAATTTCTTGACCTTTCCATACGTCTTGTTTCGAGTCGACACTTCTTTAAGTAACTAAATTTATGCTTCTAACTGTTTTTATGACTATTATGAAATAACGTGATTACTACCACGTTAAAAAATTTTGGCGAGCCCCCAATATTTCGGCATAATAGCATGCGCGATGTTCACGGAGTTCCACAGAGGATCACCAGTACACTTAAAGGCAATACTCGAAAAAAATATGCTGAAGCGAGGTAGCAATGAGAAAACGACGCGCGCGGGAGCGAGACCGGTTTTGCAGATTAGGCAAAAAATACACAAAATCACTTCGTATTAAAAAACTACAGCGATTTTAAAAAAAATGCTTCTATACGATCCTAAATATTATTGGTGTCCACTAATTAAACCGATTTCCAATAGTGTAAGTAACCCCATTTAAGAATAATCTTGAATTTTCCTATTTTTAGAGGTCTTTTCGAGAAGAAAAAGTGTCGAGGCAAAATCATAAAATCGTGTTTTTGAAACTATACGAATCTAGATAAAGGTATGAAGAAATATATATCTTATTACCAGATTTGTAACAACTGTAACCGTCCTATAGTTTTAAATCAAATAGTTCATACTTTTTCCGAGTAGCGCCTTAAAAACTTATTTGTTTTCTTGTCTGTGGCTCCTGTTTTGCTTGTTCAGAAAAATTTATTCTCATTTTTGTAGTAAATTCATCGTAGGTACAACCTACATGTGAGCCTTCATAAAGTTGTTCAAACACTCAGCTGGGGCGCGGGATCGAAGTTCATTATTCCCGGGCTCCCGGTCGTGTCCGATGTCACAAAGCCATTGTGAAGTTTATTTGATGTGTGAGTAGTGTGAGAACTACTCACACAAACACGGCCTTGGAAGGTTGTAAACAAGTTGTGAGGTATTGTTTGATTTTAAAATATAAAGTGAATAATTTGTAGGTGTGAGATGCTTATTGTAAGAATAGCTAGGAAAAGCGAAATGTACCTATGTTTCTTTTTTATACTTAGGTAGGTATTCATCATCATAATATCTTATTATGTACTAAAACTACCTAAATTGGTTCATCCGTGAGCTGTAAAATGTAAAAGAAAGGTAGACCTTCGCAGTTATTATTATTGGCAAATATGGAAAATTTTCTTTTGCTCTGAAATTACTGCTAAATTGTACCAGCGGTTGAGGAAAATTTTTAAAACAAAAATTTCGTAAACCTTAATCTATTTCTCCATGCCATTCATAAATTAATAAGCCATATCTTCTATTCGGTTTTAAATAATAAATCGCACTTGCCAAATATTCACTTAAATTAATATTTATAGGATTAAAGTGAGTAGGTATTAACTTAACCATATCCTGCGCAGGAAATTACTTTCAGATTGTAAAATGCTTTATATTATTTTGCTGTGAGTTTCACAGAACAATACCCGTACCAAATATTTATGAATGAACTTTTGTATCTATATTTCGTATCGCCGAAAAAAAATTTAATCTCAACGGTTTTTGCTGAAAGCTTGGTTGAAAATTGTATTCTATTGTTTTGAAATATTTCGGTGTAGGAAATAAGAAAAACAACCGATGAATATTAACTAAGTACTTAGGTACCTAGGTAATTACCTTCTTTATAAATTACTAGCCTTCCACCCGCGGCTTCGTCCGCGTGGACTACACGCGACGTCACGACGACGTCATCCCGCTGGAATGTGATGTTTTTTCAGGATAAAAAGCCTATGTCACTGTCCAGCTCCCAAACTATCCCCATACCAAAAATCACGTCGATCCGTTGCTCCCTTTTGTCGTGAAAGACGGACAAACAAACAAACACACTTTCACGTTTATAAAACTTATTTATAAGGATCTTGTATCTTTTTCTAATAAACGATTTATGCACATACTTCATGTTAATTGCTGAAAACAATTGAATTAGCATTGGGCCTAATGTTAAGGTAATTTAATCGTTTGGCAATGGTGTTTTATTACCTATGAGGCATTATTTCACAGTTGCTCTTACTAAAATGTAATGTAAAAGATAGATTTAGAAAATTATACTTATGAGAAAAAACAACTAAAGTGCCTAAAACAGCTTTCAGTTTTTTCAGTTGTTTATTTTAACTGTAATTTATCTTTTAAATACTTATGCCATTTTAATTGGCTATATTTATCCGTATTCATGTCTTATTCTGTAAAAAGAAAAGTCACTGTAAACCGCTATTTCTTTTATAACTCCGAGTTACTCCGTGATCATGGCGTGTGCAACTGCGCCGAAATATCGGAAACTCGAAAAACGAAATAAACATGGTAAAAATCCCGTTTTTCCGTTATAGTGATAATGACCACGTTAGTTTAAAATCTTATTTCGCTATTTCTTTTATTTCAAACTAATGGCTCCCCGCTGTTTTACCCGCATGGTTTCCGTTCCCGAGGGAATAGTGGGATAAAGTACCTATAGCTTTTTTTACTTGGGAATAATGTAGCTTTCTTTTCGTGAAGGATTTTTTTAAATCAGTCTTGTAGTTTTTGAATTTACTTATCCCTTACAAACAAATCAACTAATAATCAAAAATCTTTCCTCTTTATAATATTAGAATAGATTTTATATTGATATTTATAGGTAAGAAATGGGTAGTATTTTTTACTGTATAAAAATGTTAAATGCAAGAAAAAATACTTACAAACTTATTCATTTATATACCTATAGGTACTTACTTATTGTTTATTTAAAAGGGTAAGTTAACAGCAAACATTTAAAGCACTTTTTAAAAACAACAAAACATTTTTTATTTGTATGTACAAATAAAAAAGTCACAGAACCATGCATCTTAAATGTTGGCCTTATAATTAAATCTCACACAAAGCTAACACAGCATTATTATTTGAAATGTAAAGTTAATATTAAATTAAAAACTAAATTATACATAAAAATTGATCTGTCATAAAAATTCAATTGTGAGTAAGGTACTTACCTAAGTCATTACAAAAACAAAGTAGGTACTTAATTAAAATTATGTAGGTATGATAGAATTAGAAACATCTTAGATATTATTATTAAATATAACATAGGTATTAAAAATTAAAATTATATCAGGTGTATAAATTAAATAAATACTTAAATAAAATTGTACATAAAAAAGACCTGAATTAAAAATAAAATCAACTTAAAATTACGTGGACTAAAAGTATTATTTTTAAATATTAAAACTAAAATGAAATCCTGCAATTAAAAATTTAAGTTAAAATATTCAGTCATTAAAAATGATCTGCGCTGGTCGTAGGGACGGATGAAACATGAGTAGTGAACTTCAATTTGTTATCGATGATAACGCCCATGCAAGTCCCTAATCTCGCTCAATTCCTGCAAGGATTCATTGTTAATTATACTATAACACGAATCAACTGCTATATTTTCCTGGTATTTTTTTTTTAGTATTTAGTACCATGCTATTACAGTCGCACCATGAACTGATTCTATTTAAATCCCCTTGAACAAGTATCACATCCTGACTTGTAACGATCCTCCGGTAAATTTTAAGGTCGTCAGCGAAAAACTCATAGATAAGATAAAAAGATAATATTTGCCTTTGTAGCCATCAGAAGTTACCTATAGTGTTGTCAGTGGTGTGATAATGTGACTGAACTATTATTTAGGTGTTACTTCAATGTTGAATCACAGATGTCATATCATTAATATATGCGAGAAATAAAAGGGGACCCAAGTGAGATCCCTGGGGGACCCCCGATGTGGCATGGTATGTTTGAGACTCGTAACCCTTGATAGTCACGACCTGAGGCATGTGGTGGTCCAGATACGTTCCGAGCCATGCCAAAAGCGAACCACCAACACCATAAGCTTTTAATTTCTCCAACAATACCGCATGATCTACCTTCTACTTATAAATTTTTATAATAAAGATTTCTGCTCTGTCTCGAACTTTTATTACTTATTTCTCAGCACTTTCAGTTCGTTGAAATTAAAGCTTTTAAGAAACGTCTTCGTAAAACTTGAAATAAACTTGATTAACCTTTGACTGAAAAAACTGAATGCTCTCTCGTTGACCTTTCCAAGTTCAATTTGTCTTTGTATTGTAACATTTATTTCACCTGCCAAGACCAGATTCAACAAATGTTTGACTTTAAAAAAATACACAACACAATGCTTCTTTTTGCATACAAATGAGTGCTTTATGAAACTTCGCCACTGAAAATCGTGGACGTAATTTGTTTCATTACAGACACAAAAGATAAAATATATTTTGTAGATATATGAAAATGTGAATTTACTGGATTCACGTCCGAATCAAGTTCGAGGTTTCGTTTAATTAACGCGTCGAATCCAATGTGGAAATAATGATTTATTTCTGATATATTTTAAAACGAGTTTTCTCCTGACTTATATTCGGAAACTATGTGGTAAAATATTATTCTTCTTATTTCCTACCTAGGTAGGTAGGATTAAAAATACACATCTTTATTCTTCTTTGTAGCCATCAGAAGTTACCTATAGGTAAGTAGTGCGGTCAGTGGTGTGATAATGTGACTGAACTATTATTTAGGTGTTACTTCAATTTGAGTCACAGTGGGTATCTATTATTAAGATTACTTGAAACTGGTACAAAATAGGTTACATACATAGAAAACACCCAAACCAAGAAAAAAAGACATGATCATGCACACAAATATTTCTCTAGTGCAGGGAGGGTTAGAACCCGCGAACTATCACGCAGAAAGCGGTCGGGTATAATGTACTTAGGTATTTTTACGCCAAAGCGGTCGTCAAATATAGTTCACGTTTATACGATCAAGTAAATGAGCACTCGCTGAGAGCACCGCTCAATGCTTATGTGTTCATCATGCTCTGCTCACCGCTCGCTCACTTTCCTGCTCACTGCGCGGAAGTAAGCTGGGTGTAAACTCCTGCTTTAAATTTAACTAGCGACCTGCCACGGCTTCTCATTAACTTGAATCACTTTGTCTATTGATGAAACCGCATGCAAATCGTTGCGTAGTTTCAAAGATCAGCTTACAAACTACAATCTGCAGAAGGTGCGAAGGGACTTAGTTCTATACCTACTGCCTACGCAGAAATCTGTAGCAGTCAAAGAGATTGGAAAACAACAATTTTAGGGAAGTTCACTACTTTTACATTTAATGATTGTCTAAAAAAATACTTATATAAGTACGATGCAAACCCTTTTAACCGAATACCTATTTAACTATTTATTTAATTTTATTTATCCATGTATTTCAGGCAACTACATACAATAATATTATTATTGTTACAATTTGTGGCACATATAATAAATACCTGACAGATCATATACCTACCTAAACTATTTATTCACAAGTTTTGTCGGCGGGGCGACGACGTGGTACGCAACGCAGTGTCCGGTAGCCGGCCGGTCGAAACCGGCGGAACAGAACACCCTTCGGCCAAAAATCTTCTTTCATGAAGGTCGACGGATGATAAGTCGGCACCCTCACCACAAATAAGTTGAATTTCTCATTGTGCCGGGATTCCAACCTCGCGCCCCTTAGAAAAAAATTGGTTTTCTTTCATTATCGTGTACTTACTCCATAATGTCTTCAGATTTTGTGGAGTAATGCAGGCGGGAGTCGGGACACCGTACACCAGCGTCTCGTCGGGATAGCTGGCCGCAGCAGGTGGTTGTATTGTATCCAGTCAGGGCGGTGTCGCACAGGTTACGACGAGAGGCCTTCTTCTTCCTTTCCAATGTTGTGAAGCTGTCATCATCGGGGACCGGCCGTTGTTTTTCCCCTTCTTCCCGTCATGATGATCAGCGGGTTGGTTTGAGGCGGTGACTATGCTTAAAGAGAATAGGTTTTTACGTAAGACATATGTCTAACGTAAAAACCTATTTACTGTACAAAGTAGTTTCATTTGTCCAATAATTGCTCACAGTAGATCAACGGAGCTTTCTAATCTCTGCACATACAATGTTTAGTACTTATTTCCAGTAATTAGCGCTTTCAAACAAACACCTAATTTTTTTAACAAACTCTATACTTACTTAATTCTGAACAAATGTGTGCACGTCCCCAAGCTTATTGGTAAATACGTACGTACCCGTAGGCTATGCCTAGGAGGAGGGGCGCCCTTTTCCAATGGGCTCTAATCCTACTAATATTATAAATGTGAAAGTTTAGATGTTTGGATGTTTGGATGTTTGGATGTTTGGATGTTTGTTACTCAATCACGCCAAAACGGCTGAACGGATTTGGCTGAAATTTGGAACACAGATACTTTGTAGCCTGGAGAGGAACATAGGCTACTTTTTATCCCGGAAAATTATCACATTCCCGCGGGATAACGTCGTGTAGTCCACGCGGGCGAAGCCGCGGGCGGAAAGCTAGTAATCTGATAAACGACTAATGTTTGCGTAGCCCGAGGGTTTGTAATCCTAATTAATTGAAATAATTGCTTTAATCGCCCCAATTGTTTTGTCCAAAGGCTCTTTGTTATTGTTTATTCGTTACCTTGCTAATTTCGTTATTGCCATTTAATACTTACTAACTTACATTTTGTTGGTAGGGTAGGTAGCTACTGCGATGAAAGTTTGCACAAGAAAATTAAGAGCAATCGTAATGGATGTCCCAAAAGTAGGTAAAGAATGTCCCAAAAGTAGGTAAAAGATGATTTCTTTCAATAAAACGCGAATGGAATTTCTTCGTAGTTTTATTTTATTTTAAAGAAGAGGCTTGTACAATT
This sequence comes from Crambus lathoniellus, assembly GCA_949710035.1. NCBI lineage: Eukaryota > Metazoa > Arthropoda > Insecta > Lepidoptera > Crambidae > Crambus > Crambus lathoniellus. The sequence goes on along the minus strand of OX453301.1, from coordinate 9,439,724 downwards.
TTATCTGAATAGAATATGTGCTAAATAGCTGCCACGGGCATTTTTGCTGTTTGCAAGTTTTCATGACACTTTCACACATTTCGCTGCTTATTTCACCTATAATTGGACGAATATTTTATTTCAAGTCGTCTTTGTTTTGATGGGGATCATTGGCGTTGACGTAGCCCCAAAGAGAGAAATCCAGTGGCACAATACACTGTGCCAGTGGCGTCAGATCGCAAGATCTCGGTGACCAATTAACATCACCTCTTCTTGAAATTACGCGATTTTCGACCTTTCGACGTGTGTTTGTAATTGATCCACAAGTACTTGATTTTCAATATTTTCACATACTTAAATTCACTTTAAAAACAATTCTTTCTATGAACTCACTAAGTAATTTTCAGTGACGAAGAAAACTATAAAAGTTTTGGTTTTCGTTTCCGTTTACTATAGGTTAGATGTCAAACCAGTAACTCATACTACCAAATTATCAAAAACTACTCGAAAACTTACAAAGTTTTCGAAAACTTTTACTCGATTCAACTCATACTGCCATTTTTAGTTCATAGTAGTTTCCGCTAGAGGCGCTAGTGTGAAATGTATGGAAACAAAACGATACGATCAAACTATTCGAAAACTATCAAAACTCATACTAGGGGTACTGCTTCTTTCTCTGCGATTAGTTTTGTCATTTTGTCAAATAAATATTCATCGTACATTATAAAAATACGAGAGCAGCTAGAAGCTTTTATAAGCATAAACTAAAGATCTTTAAGAGTCTGCGAATGTAAAAGGTCAATAAAATAAAATGCTTCGCTGAGTGCACGTGCCTTTTCAATTCGAGTAGAAAGCGCAAATGTGTCGCAATAAATAAAATATTGTTTCTCTTTAAAATTTGAGTCGTAAGAGATTTGAGTCGTGTTTGCAATGATACCTGTATTATTTAAAAAATCATAAATAGGATCGATTACATCATTGACATAATAAAAAAAAACTTTTTAATTAAGTAACTTTTCAACACAATACAAAATGTTTTCTAGAAAATCTGGGAGATATTTTAGTTTTGGATTTTTTTCACGTGTTTCGTAGACACTTCATACACAACTATACCAATTATTGATGAAATTGAAACCGATGCAGCTATGATTGAAACAAGTGTAAGTGTGTGTGTGTGTGGTCAGCAAAATGAATGAAATGAATTTTTTAATAACGTTTCAAACTATAAGTAACTTAATTGTGTAATTTGTCACTGTTTGTAGACTTACTCAAATAAATGACAATGTTGTTTGTATGTACTTTCATCGAAATTCAGAGAAAAAGGACCATCAGTTTTGTTTTTAAAGTTAAAAGGATTGCTCGGAAGTGATCCTTTGAGAGTAGTCCGGATAGTGTTAAGATTATGGGTCAGGTATTACAATAAATAACTCAACAATTAATATTCATTTTCATTTATTCAAGTTATTAGTAAGCCTTTGTGATTGTCAAGGATGCTACGCTATTGGTTCAGAAAACCCTACGGCGGGAGACCTTGTAACGAGAAGAGCCAGCAAGAAACTCGCCAAGGGGTGCAATTCTCCCTTCATCAAACACTTTTATTTTCATAAAACACGTCAGACAAATTACATTTTTAAGTTTGAAATGCACAATGTGTATTTGAATTATAACCATACTGATAATAGTTTTAATACATTTACAACAATAGAATATTGTGACAAAGAATAACAAACTCCAACAGAAACTATTTGATGCTAATTCAAGTTTGTTTCGCATTAGATATCTAACAATTTACAACACCAATAATCTCACATCGATGTAATAGAATACTTAGCTTTTCTTTGAATTCCCGATGCAGAATGAGGCCCGCTTCGCCTTATCCTACCTCCTTTATAGCTCGCTCAAAACAATATGGCCGGTAACACCAAACGGCCTTCTGCCGAGTTTGTTTCCGGCCAATCTGTTATTATTTTTAATTATAACATCATGCAAGTTTTGAATATAATTATTAAATACAATTATAACTTTATAAAGCCAACATTTTAATTTTAACAACGACATTTGTTTAATTTTCAATAAAAAGTACGACTACAGATTGTGGACTTTGACTACCATAGACAATACACTGTTCTATTAAATTTAGATTCCTTTTAATAAGTAACTGTTTTGTTATACAACTTTTGTTCAGTTCTTTAAATCATTCGATGGTAGATATTTTACGACCTAGCATTCGGATTCAGGTTTGAATAATAAAATTAATCCAATGGAATCGTTTCAAATAATTCTCACCTCAAAAAGGTAATAAACAATTTCAAAAGTGGAAGAATCCTACAAATACCTAAGTATAATATTTCACAAAAATATCCAAATAACTGAAACCGAACCGAGGAGTCTTTCCTCTCCCCCTCCAGATCCAGTGCTAGTTCAGACAACGGCATAGTAACTAAGTATTTAGTAATCTGTGACAACGGCGGGAACCGCACCGAAATAGGTACGCTAACGCTTGCTCGGCCGCGCTCTATACACTTCTCGCGGACCCAGCGGCAGCCAGCAGTGAACTGTGAACTCGCTAGCGCCCCGCGAGTCGAAAATCACTTAAAATTCAATTAAAAATTAGATAATAAAAAAATTAAATTTATAACGGCCGGAATCCCTCGGCTATTCAAAGACAATTATTTTTATATGTTTTTCATTAACTAAAACCAAGTAGGTATAAGTACTGCAAGTAATATGATATTTGAATTATTATTAGACGGATGTTTGGGATTTTATTTGACACAGTAAAATATCACCAATCGAAAAAAAACGGCCGGAAGCACTAGATAAATAACTGTAAAATAACATACATTTTTTCCAAGTTTTAAGTACTTGTGATTTGCGAGTAATCCATAATCTAAAATACCCTATTTTGGGAAATCGGCGCCTTAAACACGCGATTTGTTCTACACTGTTCGCTCAGGATCAGCGGGGTCAGTAACTTGTGAAATATTGACAGCAGTGTAACCAAAATCGCGTGGTTCCCGCCGTTGTTGTCTGAACTAGCACTTAGACCATTGAGTTATAATGTAAATACTTACATAGGTACTAAGACTTCGGGGCTCGGGCTCGTCCTTGTGGACAACATCTGTATAAATTATACGTAACAAATATATAACATGTTTATTTGTTACTGCACAATTGAATTTCGGTCCATTCAGTCGAACGTTGATTGTCTGTCCGGTATTACATTGTTAGTGAACATTCTACGGATAGGGATGAAATGGCGGTATTACACGGTTCAATTCTGCCTTTCAATTTCGATGAAGCAACCAAATTGAACAATATTAACGTGTGAAAGTGAATCATTCAATGGCAATATTCAACCACATTCAATCGCGATGAAAGAATTGAGCTTAGTTAATATTTCCATTTTTGTGTGTGCTACTAGACCACAGAGGCTGGTTGTAAGTTAGCCTACGAAGCGAAACGAACTCTTCCCGCATTTAATTCCTTCCATATTATGTAGCCTGCGCTTTAGGAGTAATCCCATACAAGAAGGGACTTCGTATTCCATGACCAAAGGACATTGTCATTATTTATTTAAGAATTCTTCGAGCCCTTACAACTTTATCCTGTATTTATCGAAAATACGTCTCCATTCGGATTTTTTATCTCGAAGAATTAGAAAGGTCAACATGTATTATAATGGGCTTAGTCCTTCGGAATAATGCCTTAATCCCATAAGGGCATGTTTGTTTTGAATAACATTAATAGATTTCGCATGTTTTAGGGCAAAACTGTTGAGATGCGATGTTGAAAAGTTGAAATAAGTCGATAATGATTTGTTTTAAATTGAAATTGTTTGAGATATAAATTACTTACTACAAACTAAACAGAATTTTGATTTCATTTTATAACTTACTAGCTTTCCGCCCGCGGCTCCGCCCGCGTGGACTACACGACGTTATCCCGCGGGAATGTGATGTTTTTCCGGTGTAAAAAGTAGCCTATGTTCCTCTCCATCTAATCTGATAAACGACTAATGTTTGCGTAGCCCGAGGGTTTGTAATCCTAATTAATTGAAATAATTGCTTTAATCGCCCCAATTGTTTTGTCCAAAGGCTCTTTGTTATTGTTTATTCGTTACCTTGCTAATTTCGTTATTGCCATTTAATACTTACTAACTTACATTTTGTTGGTAGGGTAGGTAGCTACTGCGATGAAAGTTTGCACAAGAAAATTAAGAGCAATCGTAATGGATGTCCCAAAAGTAGGTAAAGAATGTCCCAAAAGTAGGTAAAAGATGATTTCTTTCAATAAAACGCGAATGGAATTTCTTCGTAGTTTTATTTTATTTTAAAGAAGAGGCTTGTACAATTTTATCTGAATAGAATATGTGCTAAATAGCTGCCACGGGCATTTTTGCTGTTTGCAAGTTTTCATGACACTTTCACACATTTCGCTGCTTATTTCACCTATAATTGGACGAATATTTTATTTCAAGTCGTCTTTGTTTTGATGGGGATCATTGGCGTTGACGTAGCCCCAAAGAGAGAAATCCAGTGGCACAATACACTGTGCCAGTGGCGTCAGATCGCAAGATCTCGGTGACCAATTAACATCACCTCTTCTTGAAATTACGCGATTTTCGACCTTTCGACGTGTGTTTGTAATTGATCCACAAGTACTTGATTTTCAATATTTTCACATACTTAAATTCACTTTAAAAACAATTCTTTCTATGAACTCACTAAGTAATTTTCAGTGACGAAGAAAACTATAAAAGTTTTGGTTTTCGTTTCCGTTTACTATAGGTTAGATGTCAAACCAGTAACTCATACTACCAAATTATCAAAAACTACTCGAAAACTTACAAAGTTTTCGAAAACTTTTACTCGATTCAACTCATACTGCCATTTTTAGTTCATAGTAGTTTCCGCTAGAGGCGCTAGTGTGAAATGTATGGAAACAAAACGATACGATCAAACTATTCGAAAACTATCAAAACTCATACTAGGGGTACTGCTTCTTTCTCTGCGATTAGTTTTGTCATTTTGTCAAATAAATATTCATCGTACATTATAAAAATACGAGAGCAGCTAGAAGCTTTTATAAGCATAAACTAAAGATCTTTAAGAGTCTGCGAATGTAAAAGGTCAATAAAATAAAATGCTTCGCTGAGTGCACGTGCCTTTTCAATTCGAGTAGAAAGCGCAAATGTGTCGCAATAAATAAAATATTGTTTCTCTTTAAAATTTGAGTCGTAAGAGATTTGAGTCGTGTTTGCAATGATACCTGTATTATTTAAAAAATCATAAATAGGATCGATTACATCATTGACATAATAAAAAAAAACTTTTTAATTAAGTAACTTTTCAACACAATACAAAATGTTTTCTAGAAAATCTGGGAGATATTTTAGTTTTGGATTTTTTTCACGTGTTTCGTAGACACTTCATACACAACTATACCAATTATTGATGAAATTGAAACCGATGCAGCTATGATTGAAACAAGTGTAAGTGTGTGTGTGTGTGGTCAGCAAAATGAATGAAATGAATTTTTTAATAACGTTTCAAACTATAAGTAACTTAATTGTGTAATTTGTCACTGTTTGTAGACTTACTCAAATAAATGACAATGTTGTTTGTATGTACTTTCATCGAAATTCAGAGAAAAAGGACCATCAGTTTTGTTTTTAAAGTTAAAAGGATTGCTCGGAAGTGATCCTTTGAGAGTAGTCCGGATAGTGTTAAGATTATGGGTCAGGTATTACAATAAATAACTCAACAATTAATATTCATTTTCATTTATTCAAGTTATTAGTAAGCCTTTGTGATTGTCAAGGATGCTACGCTATTGGTTCAGAAAACCCTACGGCGGGAGACCTTGTAACGAGAAGAGCCAGCAAGAAACTCGCCAAGGGGTGCAATTCTCCCTTCATCAAACACTTTTATTTTCATAAAACACGTCAGACAAATTACATTTTTAAGTTTGAAATGCACAATGTGTATTTGAATTATAACCATACTGATAATAGTTTTAATACATTTACAACAATAGAATATTGTGACAAAGAATAACAAACTCCAACAGAAACTATTTGATGCTAATTCAAGTTTGTTTCGCATTAGATATCTAACAATTTACAACACCAATAATCTCACATCGATGTAATAGAATACTTAGCTTTTCTTTGAATTCCCGATGCAGAATGAGGCCCGCTTCGCCTTATCCTACCTCCTTTATAGCTCGCTCAAAACAATATGGCCGGTAACACCAAACGGCCTTCTGCCGAGTTTGTTTCCGGCCAATCTGTTATTATTTTTAATTATAACATCATGCAAGTTTTGAATATAATTATTAAATACAATTATAACTTTATAAAGCCAACATTTTAATTTTAACAACGACATTTGTTTAATTTTCAATAAAAAGTACGACTACAGATTGTGGACTTTGACTACCATAGACAATACACTGTTCTATTAAATTTAGATTCCTTTTAATAAGTAACTGTTTTGTTATACAACTTTTGTTCAGTTCTTTAAATCATTCGATGGTAGATATTTTACGACCTAGCATTCGGATTCAGGTTTGAATAATAAAATTAATCCAATGGAATCGTTTCAAATAATTCTCACCTCAAAAAGGTAATAAACAATTTCAAAAGTGGAAGAATCCTACAAATACCTAAGTATAATATTTCACAAAAATATCCAAATAACTGAAACCGAACCGAGGAGTCTTTCCTCTCCCCCTCCAGATCCAGTGCTAGTTCAGACAACGGCATAGTAACTAAGTATTTAGTAATCTGTGACAACGGCGGGAACCGCACCGAAATAGGTACGCTAACGCTTGCTCGGCCGCGCTCTATACACTTCTCGCGGACCCAGCGGCAGCCAGCAGTGAACTGTGAACTCGCTAGCGCCCCGCGAGTCGAAAATCACTTAAAATTCAATTAAAAATTAGATAATAAAAAAATTAAATTTATAACGGCCGGAATCCCTCGGCTATTCAAAGACAATTATTTTTATATGTTTTTCATTAACTAAAACCAAGTAGGTATAAGTACTGCAAGTAATATGATATTTGAATTATTATTAGACGGATGTTTGGGATTTTATTTGACACAGTAAAATATCACCAATCGAAAAAAAACGGCCGGAAGCACTAGATAAATAACTGTAAAATAACATACATTTTTTCCAAGTTTTAAGTACTTGTGATTTGCGAGTAATCCATAATCTAAAATACCCTATTTTGGGAAATCGGCGCCTTAAACACGCGATTTGTTCTACACTGTTCGCTCAGGATCAGCGGGGTCAGTAACTTGTGAAATATTGACAGCAGTGTAACCAAAATCGCGTGGTTCCCGCCGTTGTTGTCTGAACTAGCACTTAGACCATTGAGTTATAATGTAAATACTTACATAGGTACTAAGACTTCGGGGCTCGGGCTCGTCCTTGTGGACAACATCTGTATAAATTATACGTAACAAATATATAACATGTTTATTTGTTACTGCACAATTGAATTTCGGTCCATTCAGTCGAACGTTGATTGTCTGTCCGGTATTACATTGTTAGTGAACATTCTACGGATAGGGATGAAATGGCGGTATTACACGGTTCAATTCTGCCTTTCAATTTCGATGAAGCAACCAAATTGAACAATATTAACGTGTGAAAGTGAATCATTCAATGGCAATATTCAACCACATTCAATCGCGATGAAAGAATTGAGCTTAGTTAATATTTCCATTTTTGTGTGTGCTACTAGACCACAGAGGCTGGTTGTAAGTTAGCCTACGAAGCGAAACGAACTCTTCCCGCATTTAATTCCTTCCATATTATGTAGCCTGCGCTTTAGGAGTAATCCCATACAAGAAGGGACTTCGTATTCCATGACCAAAGGACATTGTCATTATTTATTTAAGAATTCTTCGAGCCCTTACAACTTTATCCTGTATTTATCGAAAATACGTCTCCATTCGGATTTTTTATCTCGAAGAATTAGAAAGGTCAACATGTATTATAATGGGCTTAGTCCTTCGGAATAATGCCTTAATCCCATAAGGGCATGTTTGTTTTGAATAACATTAATAGATTTCGCATGTTTTAGGGCAAAACTGTTGAGATGCGATGTTGAAAAGTTGAAATAAGTCGATAATGATTTGTTTTAAATTGAAATTGTTTGAGATATAAATTACTTACTACAAACTAAACAGAATTTTGATTTCATTTTATAACTTACTAGCTTTCCGCCCGCGGCTCCGCCCGCGTGGACTACACGACGTTATCCCGCGGGAATGTGATGTTTTTCCGGTGTAAAAAGTAGCCTATTTTCCTCTCCAGGCTACAAAGTATCTGTGTCTCAAATTTCAGTCAAATCCGTTCAGCCGTTTTGGCGTGATTGAGTAACAAACATACAAACATCTAAACTTTCACATTTATAATATTAGTTGGATAAAAGTCAATAGTTCTTAGTATTTTTCACCACTAAATAGTTACTTAGGTTCTTATGTTCTACTTACTATTTTTATACAATTCTTAATAAGTAACTGTTTTGTTATACAACTTTTGTTCAGTTCTTTAAATCATTCGATGGTAGATATTTTACGACCTAGCATTCGGATTCAGGTTTGAATAATAAAATTAATCCAACGGAATCGTTTCAAATAATTCTCACCTCAAAAAGGTAATAAACAATTTCAAAAGTGGAAGAATCCTGCAAATACCTAAGTATAATATTTCACAAAAATATCCAAATAACTGAAACCGAACCGAGGAGTCTTTCCTCTCCCCCTCCAGATTGAATAGCTAATTCTGTTACAACTTTTCGCGCCTTCGAGAAATACAAAGGAAACCCTAATTTTTTCTCGCGATAAAGTTTAATGTTATTTCGATACATACCTAAGTACAAAAATATATTCGGATATTTCATTAGTATGAGTAGAAGATGGAAAGCGCAAGGTGAATGTGCAAACACTTATTACCTACAAGTAAGTAGGTATAATATAACTAGGTATTTATATTTACTTATGTATAGTTTATGATTAAGATGTTTTCTTGATCAAGACTTGGCTAGAAGAATTATGAAAAATAAAAAAGGTTTGTTACCTACTTAATTTAATAAGCACCTGAAGCACTTTTCATATAATTTTATTTTGTAAACAAAGTACCTAGTTGGTTACATTAAGTAAAACTTTTAGTTGTATTTTGCTTGTAAGATTGATTGATGTAAGTAGGTAATTGTTTGTTGCTCCTAATAAATAAAAATGAAAAATGTTTTCCAAATAGCCACCTTTTAGAAAGTTAAAAAGATACTACTTACATTACGAAATCTGTGATCGAATGGTGTACCTATCTCTGAGGTCCTGGGTTCGATTCCTGCCTGCCTAGCATGACCATCATTATATCACGCGATATGATATAGCACGTCATGCTGTCTTGCTTACACCTTAGTGGGGTAAGCAAGACAGCATGACGTGCTATATCATATCGTGTGATAAAAGCCGCTCAGGCTAGGCCCGGCCGGCTGCTCGGTTGAATGTTGAAAGCGAAATTTTCAATGTTTTCTCGACTCTGGTGGACAATTTAACAACTTAAAAGCTACAAACAGATTTACACCATGTAGAGCTACATATTTTGACTTAGAAGTATAGTTTGCGAAGTTCGGTCTTGCAGAATTAGAAGCTAGGTTTCTACATGAGATTTGGTAGCCTACCACAAGCACTAATAGCAGTTATTTTTAAGTTGAGAGACAGAGACGCCGCTTTACACGCCGTACAGCGGCGTCTCACTCTCTCAACTTAAAAATAACTGCTATTAGAGCTTGTGGTAGGCCACCAGATAACTTTTTGACAGTGCGAACCATGTGGTCTCGTCTTGTCAGCATTTTACATGTTTTTGTTGGGATTACCTAAATAGTTCTTAAAGTAAGCACACAAACTTTTTTTAAAACGAATACATGATGAACATACATGTAGGTACCTACAATACATTCCTATTAGTAAGTGAATTTAACTCCAAATACGTTTACCTATTCCGCTTTGATTGATTGACTTTCCAAAGCCTGCTTCGATCGTTTCGTTCGCCAGTGGCAAACAGTTAAATTTAACAGTAATTTGCAATTACTGTTCATTTTCAATTATTTGTGCAATTGAAGAACTATTATCATTATAAAATAAACTAAAAATACTTTAGTTTGTTTGTTATAAATACCTACCTACCTTATGGTGTTAACTCTAGTTTAAAGAATTCGTAGAAAATTAACACTTTTTAAATTTGGAAGATTTTTAAATACGAAGTTATTTATTAAACCTATAGCACCAACCTATATTAGTACCTGTAGCAATTTTATATAAAAAGAATTGCACGTGTTCCTTTTGAATAGGAAAAATGTTTTCCTCAGATCAATACTTAATTCTCGACTGTATGACGCATTTCTGAGTCGTGAGAGTCGAGAATCGTTGGTGTCGAACTGTCGAGTTAAATTACTATAATAATAATGGGAAAAGGATAAGAGAGTAGGTATATATAGGTATATACTTACATAATTCGTTTACGTAATAGTAAACGGAGCTACGCTAGTCTTTAAATTAAGCCTCTAAGTATTTCCTCAATTCTAAGAATAAAAATAAATTAATAATAATAAGATTAAGGTAATCAAAGGTAACAATAACATGAGTGATACCCATAGTCTACTACGCTAGTCTTTAAATTATTTAAACCTTTATTTCCTCAATTCTAAGAATAAGAATAAATTAATAATTTAATAATAATAAGAAGAAGAAGGTAATCAAAGGTAAAAATAACATGACTGATACCCAGTGCTAAAAACAAAATCAAACAGCCACACTGCTACACATAAAAGCCAGCCAGCCAGCCGAACATACTCAGTCATAGACAACAAACAGTGCCAAATCAATCAAAATGTGGAATCCGAACACTGTGGACAATAGACAGTTGGAGAAGCGAGTGATAGTGGGGCGGGTGCGGCCGACGTGGGCGAGGAACTTGCCAGAAGCGCGGGAAGATGATGAGAAGCACGAGCAGGAGGGCGTGATGCCGCACAGCGAGCCGCCCTCGCCGACGACGGAGCCGTGGCAGCAGCAGGGGAAGCAGGAGGACAAGTATGACGTGTTTGGGAAGGTAAGTGAAAGCATTTTATTTATTGCATGAGCAATGTCGTAGAATTATCTTGCTGACCAAGACTATTGAGAAGAAATCGTTGAAATGGAATAATTGTTATAAGAAAACTTTATTGATGCATTCACTTTCGAGCAAATTACAGTTTGTAAGTGTAAGTATCAGTAAGAAAGACAAGATGTACAAACCGTTATGACAATTTGCATTTATATAATAATAATGATCTAACACTTATCAATCTACGTAAATACGCTTATTTTCCACATATCCCTAAATCTATGATAGTTAATGCCAATATTTAATTTCCCCAGGTGATGCTCCTGGGCGACAGCGGCGTCGGCAAGACGTGCATGCTCGTCCGGTTCCGCGACGGAACCTTCCTCGCCGGAAACTACATATCCACCGTCGGCATCGACTTCCGGGTATACAAACGACACGTGTTGACACTTCCTCCCAACCTACCTACCTTGTCCCGGGCTGAGGGCAGAGTGAGAACCAATGTTAAGCACATCCTTAAAACAAACGAACAACAAGGTTCATTTGTTTTATTTATGTTTTCTTTTTTTTTGGAGAATGACTTTACAGATTTAAAAGTAGGTAGACGGAAAAGAAGAAATTCTGATAACAATTAATGAATTAGGTAGTAGGTATTTGTAAAGCATATTTTCCTTCCTTTTTTAAACTGTCGGATTTGAAATGCTCTCCGTTTTTGCTCAGAATAAAACAAACAAAATTTTGTAGCGAGTACTTAGATAGCCGAGAGCTCGAGACTCCGCTTTTTGTTTATGATTTAAACGTACTGTTTATCGGTAAGTAATAATAACCCAAAAATAGTTGCAGGTAGGGGGTTTGAGGTCTCATTTTTCGGTTTTTGGATTATATTAAGTATATTAAATAAAATAATTAAGTATTTAAAATAAATAAATAAATAAAAATAAATAAAATAAATAAATATTATTAATAGTCAGTCTCGAAAATAGAGTGTGTCGTAATGTTAAACATCTAAAAAATAATACTTAATCAAATACTTACGCGCTTAAATACTTCAAAGTACTATGCGATTATTATAAGAATAGGATAGGGACACCGCCATGTTGTGACGTCAAGCTGTCAAAGTGCTGTCAAACTAACTTCACTTCACTTTAGTATGGTGTGTAAAAAAAGAAATTTATCGTGAATCAGGGGGCTGATCATGTCATAGCTTACGATAAATAATGATGTTCCTGCAAACCACAACATATGAATAATTTGCAGATAAATACAAATCATTAACTTGATTTTTTCGGAAAGTATTAGGACTCATGAAAGTATGCTTTTACGAAAATGATCAATCTCAATCAAATTAAAATTTGGTGATATTTAACTGAACCCATTTTTTCATACTTACTTATTGTTCTGCGGGGTAGGTAGGTACTTTAATACTCTGATTCAACAACACTGAATAAATTGAATTTTGATTCTATTTACTGGTTTAAGTATTTAAATAAAACAGGTACCTATTCAAGTTATGAAAATAATTTAATAATCAACTTTACAATAAAATTTGTAAATTGGGGGTCTAGTGAAAAATTTTATTGGTCTATCATGGTAAAAGGATTGGCCAGCCAGATTCGGCAGAATTCGGCAGAATCTAGCCGTTACCAGGATGCGCCGGGTATTGGTATCACGGGGATCGAATCAAGCAAGCCTTTCGTGAATCCGCCAATTGTAAATCAAAACACATTATGCTTGCTAATGCTATTCCACCTCTTCTATTCCACTCATTTGAGAATCATCGTCCCGTCACCTTTGTAGCGTCATGTCTTTACATTGAAGACTTTTCCTTCTGACATTGCAAAGTACTGTAGAAATATGTTCTAGTATTTTATCAAAGCTTTGAACAAATACTCAAATACCCCTGCTACACATGTGTCCAACCAACAATGTATTCAAATGTTTGTGCTATGTCTGGCGCTGGCATAACGAATATGTGGATATAAAAATTAAAAAAAGGGGCAATACCCAAACCACCTTCTGCCAAAATAAAAAAAAACTATTTTCATTTTGTTTTGCACTTTCTTGCGAACTGTACCTTTTCAGAGTGAAGTTTGTCAACAACCCGTCCTATTCTTATAATAATCGCATAGTAGGGTCTTTAGTTGTCATTAGTGTGACTGCTTCGAATAGTTTTTTTTTTATATTAGGAAGTTTTTTAATGAGATTATAGGCAATAGTTAGATTAATTTTGTCTGGTCTAAAGTTTCGTTGAATTCAGAGTTCACATGTCCAAGAAATCCCCAAATATCTTTGTATGATAATTCCAACTTCCTATAAGTACAACTTCCCCATAGAAAACGGCAATTTATGAAATTGCCGTAAAGACGTAATAAGTGGTAAACTAATACCTACCTATCTATATTATTATAATTGAGATAATAGAGAATATAATGTTCTACATTATACGAATATATCATTACGAATCGTCTCGTTCGCAGGTTCGACGACTTCCAACCTCCCGAACAAGCCGGGTTCCGGAAAGGCTACAGTACCATAGACCACATTCATACGCTGCGGCAAGTTATACAGAAGACCGAAGAGTATAACTTGCCACTTTGCTTGGCGTTCGTGGACTATGAGAAAGCCTTTGATTCGATTGAGACTTGGGCGGTGCTGCAGTCTCTCCAGAGGTGCCAAATAGACCACAGGTACATCGAGGTGCTGAGGTACTTATACCAAATCGCCACAATGTCGGTCCGATTACAGAACCAGAGCTCTAATCCTATCCAACTACAGCGAGGTGTGAGACAGGGAGATGTCATCTCTCCCAAACTGTTCACAGCTGCGTTGGAGGATATTTTTAAGCTGCTGGACTGGAAAGGATACGAAATCAACATCAATGGCGAGTACCTAACACACTTACGGTTTGCCGATGATGTAGTTCTTATGGCTGAGACCTTGGAAGACCTGAACACAATGCTCGAAGATCTCGGTAATGCTTCGCAAAGAGTGGGTCTTAAGATGAACATGGACAAGACGAAAATCATGTTCAATGCCCATGTTGCACCCGCTCCAGTTAATGTTGGGAACATTACACTCGAAGTTGTTGACCACTATGTTTACCTAGGACAGACGGTCCAGTTAGGTAAGTCCAACTTTGAGAAAGAGATCTCTCGTCGAATCCAGCTCGGATGGGCAGCGTTTGGGAAGCTCCGACATATATTCGCGTCCGAAATACCTCAATGTCTCAAGACGAAAGTCTTTGACCAGTGTGTGTTGCCAGTAATGACCTATGGAAGTGAGACGTGGTCTTTTACTATGGGTCTCATAAGAAGGCTCAAAGTCACCCAGCGAGCAATGGAGAGAGCGATGCTTGGTATATCCCTGCTCGATCGAATCAGAAATGATGAGATCCGCAGGAGAACTAAAACAACCGACATAGCTCGAAGGATTGCATCATTGAAGTGGCAGTGGGCGGGACACATAGCGCGGAGAACCGATGGCCGTTGGGGCGGAAAGGTTCTCGAATGGCGACCGCGTACCGGACGACGTTCCGTGGGCAGGCCCCCTACAAGGTGGACCGACGATCTGGTCAAGATCGCGGGAAGCCGCTGGATGCGGGCAGCGCAGGACCGATCGTTGTGGAGATCCTTGGGGGAGGCCTATGCCCAGCAGTGGGCGTCGTTCGGCTGACATGATGAATGTTCTACAACCCTATGGCCGGCATTTAGTTTTTCGGTGCATCATTGAAAAGTTATCAGGTCAAAAGATGAAATGTGAAGCACAATTATTTTTTCCAAAATTACAGACTTTCAAAAGCAGATATCTCGAAAACTATATAAGATACCTATCGAAATACTTGACTGAATAACTGAACGACTTGTAAAACTTGTAAATCAGCTTTCATTTTATTAGTGGCCATGTCGCTAGGACGCATAGTTTCTGTGATAGGTATAATCCAAAAACCGAAAAATGAGACCTTCAACCCCCACTACATGTAACTATTTTATGCTATTTAATATCTCCCTCAAGCTGGCGCGGGGACTATTGATAATAATGTTTACCTCCTAACTAGTCCATACAAAGTTACGAAGTAAAAAATTGTGTTCCAAGCATTTCCCTCTATCTTTTCGTTGACTGGGCTATTATGAACGTTTTTATGAAAGAAATGACCATAAAGCGCTTAGTTAGAAACAAAAAATCATTCGAAAAAAACCACAACGCCATCGCTTGAAGCAACAGTGTTAAAAAAAGGTGCAATAAATATATTAGCGCGTGCAAAAAGGCAATTAATGACTGTCAATAAGGGTTCCAAGTTCAAACGGGCCACTCGTATTTAGCACGCGGAGAGTCATGGCCGCCATTGGTGTTCAAAGTTTGGCGCGCATTTTCCGTTCCCGCCCCCCGCCATGACAGCTCTGATTGAATCGACTGCCCCGAATGATTTATCACTACAATGAACCCGATTTTTTGTTTACAATGGTAGTTGTTGCAATTTTGATTTATTGCTCCTGTCATTGATTGGATCTGGTGGTTTTGAATTTGGAACTCAATATGAAATGTTTTTGCACGTGGTATGAGTGTGAATGAGGTCACCGATTGTTACGATCGGAACCGTTTTAAGTAATAAATCGTTACTTTATTTGTACCTATGTTTTTCGAGACAGCTGTAGTAAGTTATTAAAAAGTTCTTCTTGCTGATTAGTTGCGTAAGAGAAGCGAAGAGTTATTAATCTATGATTATAACGGAAAAGATGGCATAATTTTTAGGTTAATAATATTTAGACAAATATTTATTTGTTTGTACGGTTGGTTAGTTGATAGTGTTGATATCCAAAAATTACACACATGCCATGTATAAATAATACATACTTACCTATATTTACAGTAAGTACAATTAAAAGTAAGTAGGTATATTTTTTAAATGGTTAGCGGCATTGATATGGTTTGCGGTCTTAGTGCGTTTGTGCACTACCTACCACTGAATTTTACCGATCCGGTAAAAAACGGATGCTTGTATTTAATTAATAACTAATATAAATGATTAATTATTAAAATACAAGCATCCGTTTTTTTCCGGATCGGTAAAATTCAGTGGTAGTGCACAAACGCCCTTAGAATTGTTATTATTCTAAGTTTGCGGTTTGCAGTTCCGAAAACCTAGTTATGTTGGTTAATCAATTGTATTTTACTGGTGTCAATTTATCAACTGCCCAAATATACCTATTCATAATCTACTTTGATTCAGTCCTCGGAAATTAAATAAATTAAAACGCCACATTGCTCGTTTCGTTACAAGTAGCGCTATCTGTCCGCAGAATAAGGTGGTAACTGTCGACGGCATCAAAGTGAAGCTTCAGATTTGGGACACGGCCGGCCAGGAGCGCTTCCGTAGCGTCACTCACGCATATTACAGAGACGCACATGGTATGGGATTTATATATACCTATTCATAATGTCATTGATACTATGATTCAAAATTTGTTTTTATTACCTTTAGCAGTTAAGGTACAGAGAATGTTTATAACCTTACGAGTGTTAGTACCTACCTTTCAGGACTGGTAGCGTCATCTAGTAGCGCTTTGAGTAAACATAGAGAAAATAAGGAACTTTTTCTTTTGCACAAAAATCACAACGTGTTGCAGTAACTTTTAATACATATTAGACTATCTATAAAATTATAAGGTGAATGGTTCTAATAAGATTTTACATCAGTTAACCTAAGTTAGCTTTCGTAGGCTACTGTACACGGGTAAAGTAAACGGTAGAGCGAGTCTACTCTACCAATGATGTCTTCATTAGTAAGTAGGTATAGTTAGTTGGATAGTTAGTTCTACCGCTCTACTCTACCGTTTACTCTATCCGTGTACTGCAAGCTTTATTGCTATAAAGTAAGTAGGAGGACCTACCTCGCAGAACAATGTAAGTATGAAAAAATGGTTTCAGTTACTTAACCCTTTCAGTCCGGATGGTATGTATAGGTATGTCCCGTACCACGTAAGACCGATGATGGGAATATACATCCCGTCACACTTTGATTCAGGACTGAAGCTTAGTTTTTACTTGACATAGAATAATTTCGTATTGACATTAATTTTAGTCTGGCAATTTGATAATATAATTTGAAATAATCAATTTCAGATAATTTTAAAATTTTGTTTCAGTCCTGGCACTGCACCCCCATGCCGAACCGATAGGGTTAAATATCACAAAATTGTAATACTTACCTATGAATTTAGATTCAATTTAAGTAAGTAAGTCCTACTTGATTATTTTTGTAAAAGCATACTTTCATCAGACCTATAAGTAAGTACTTCCTGAAATAATTGAGTTAATTATATTTGTATTTATCTGCAAATTACTAGTATGTTTTCATATCACACCTACTCTTTGATAAGCACATCATTCAATAACGTAACCTCTATTATTATGATTAGTGTCAGTGTAAAATGGGTCACATTCATTATTAACTGTTTAGATCTAAACGTGATTGAAAGTAGTAGGTAGGTACCTAAGTAAAGTATTGAAAGTAACCTAGGTACTTACTTAATAATACTAGCGGTTCCTCGCGGTTTCTCCCGCGTGGTACCCGTTCCCGTGGGAATATGGGGATATAATAGAGCCTATGTCGCTAGGGAAAAATGTAGCTTTCTAATGGTCAAAGAATTTTCTAAATCAGTCCAGTAGTTTCGGAGCCTATTCGATGCAAACAAACAAACAATCAAATCTTTTCTCTTTAAGTATAATATTAGTATAGATAATATAGTATAGTAGGTAGGTACTTATAGAGTACCTATAGTATAGATGACTCTTTTTTTCTTTTTAATCCACCGAGCAAATCCCCATTCTTCATCACAAAGGCTCACACACCACTATCTCACTAAGCAGACATTGGTCCACTAGCGCCGTCAATTCATTTTTTTTATTACTCGTAAACCAAGTAAATATCAAAAAAGGAAACAAATTGACATTTTTGCATAACTTTTCAACAGTTGAGTACCTACTCATAGGAAAAATGTGATACCTAGTAAAAAAAACAACAGTTTTCATCCTTTCTCTATGTTTCAAAATCCATTTAAACCATAAGTGGCCATGAATTGGCGGCGCTAGTAAACCAATGTTAGCGCCAAAAATGAATTATCCTCCATCTCCTAATCGTTAAGGAGCTGTTTCTTCCATCATCAGCTCGTCAACATGCGCTGATGACTACCAGATGCAATAGCCTACTTACTTGAAAAGCTTTAGAAAATATACACGTAAAATTATTATAAAATTCGAGGGTTTAATGCCGAGAGTGAGAATCGACTCAATTACTTCAGAAAGTACTGAAAGTATGATTTAACAAAAATGATCAGCCCTGATTCACGAACTGTCGAAAACACTCCCGATACCGGAATTACCTATGCACTGTATCTGTCACTCACTATAGAATAGACAAATACAAAGCACAGATTTCGAATCCGATTCCGTGTCCGACCGACGGTTCGTGAATCAGGGGCAGGTAAGTAAGTCGAATCTAAATCATATTAAAATTTCGTGATATTTAACTGAAATCATTTATTCATTGCTCTGCGGAGTAGGTACTTTTGTAATAGCCTGCTGTGCATGTAGCTACCTACACGGGAAGAGTAGGATAGTAGAGTAGAATAAAATTATTGACTTATCGGACCCGATGGTAATTTTTGTGAATTAAGACATTTTTATAACCCTGACAACCGGCAGTCCATTTTGACAGTTTCAGTTTGTCCGTGTGTGTACCCCAGGCTTGTACCATACCAACCTGTTAGATTTACTTATTAATACCCACTACACCACATAAAATATTATAATATTATGACTATAAATAACAATGAATTAATAAATTCGCTATCATTAAAATCTTCTTTCCCAGCCCTACTATTACTGTATGACGTCACAAACAAGACGAGCTTCGACAACATCCGGGCTTGGCTCGGGGAAATCCGGGAGTACGCCCAGGATGACGTCGTCATTATGTTGTTAGGTAATGTATAGAAGCTGCAGTGTCTTGGATGTAACGTAACTGCATTAAAACTTATTCAATTTCCTAATTTATGAAAGTTTTTGCTTTCAGTCAAGCAATAAAGCATTTACGAAGTTTTTTATATCCACAACGGGGTAGCACTTAGCCTTCATCACACCTAATGTTAAGTAGGTGATAAGGCTGAAGGTGGAAGTGCATTAGCTACCTACTCCCGAAATCCTCAATCACTGAGGAACACTTGAAGCCTATAAATTAGGAAATTATGCTAATTAGGATCCTAGCTTCCTGAATGCTCTTATAAATACTTGACTGGATCCTCATTCAAACCTCAAACAAACCTATCTTACAAATAATTTAGGGTTAAGATTTGTGGCTCAGAGAAATCCAGGAGTAATTTATCCCCCAGGATACGATGGAAGCATAGAAATATTGGAAAAAAATCGAAAGAGACAATCAAGAAACACAGCAAACTCTAAAATTACTTTACTTAACTATATAGCCTTGAAACCTAACTCAAATTAAAAGTATTCTAAAGTATGTAACACATGCACATCTTATTTACACTCAGCTCCGCTCTCAATCCCAATATTTTAGACTTGGCTATGACGACATCTAAATTCTCAACTATCTAAATAGTTAGGTACCTAGCTACCTAGTCCAAATTACTGTAAAACGCTGCCCACTTTGATACCAATCAAAGTAGGTACCTACTGTTTCGTAAATCGTATCAAACAAAACGAAATCGATTAGCTGTCATCCAAGACCCTACTCCACGGAATCTTGGCCACATTCTAATGGATAACTATGGGCCTCACCTCAGCCCTTTGTTGTTCATTATTTCTTCATTGTTTCCAAGAATCACGGGCCGGGTGCCCCATTCTGTCTTTGTGCTTGACTTCCCACGACGTTATAGCTGTTCTGTGAACCAGCAACCAGTGGACTTCACTGCTGCGTAATAAAGTGTACCTACTACACCCTCCTTACGAAATGAGGCAGTAATTTAAGTACTTAGGTACTTACTTACCTAAATCATTATATTAGGACTTTAGGACCTAATTACTTGAAGTATGATTATGAGTCATCTATAGGTCCTAATAGGTTCTTCACAAAGTCCAATAAACAATATCATCGCATTCTAATTTTAGCAACATTCTAACGGCTGCCATACCTGATCATTTCCAGGTAACAAATCCGATAGCGGCCTAGAGAGGGCGGTGAGGCGGGAGGAAGGGCAGCGACTGGCGAGAGAGTACCAAGTCGCGTTTATGGAGACATCGGCGAAAACCGGCCTCAATGTGGAAGCGGCGTTCGCACACGTGGCACGCTCTCTAGTCGCCAAGGCGAACCCTGTCGACCCGTCGCGGCTGGCCGTGCGCGCGCATCCGACGACGCAGGAACCACGCTCCTCGTGCCCGCCATGTTCGTAAATTGGGCGCCAAACACGAGGGGGCTGGCAGATGGCAAATGCATGCGCGTAATGGCGGTTTCGAATTTGGAACACCAGAGGACCAAAGAGTTTGATGTAATATTAGAGAAATGATGTTTAGGTAGGTAGTCTGCAGAACAAAATAATAAAGTTTATGACCTGCAGTGCGAGGAAAAGTGGTGAAAGGGTGAATCTTAGTTGAATGTGAATAAAACATTTTACTGGACATTAATTGAAAATGAATTAATAGAAAAAAAAATATTTGAATGTAGGTAGGTAAGTACATTGTGAATGCAAAAAAATTATAAAACAGTTTGGACATTAATTGCCAAACCCTATCCATACATTCATGCGAGAGAGATAATCTAGGTAAACATAGTACCTAGGTACCTATTTAGGTACCTATATTAGAGAATATTGGCAAAACATTTTTAAATGTAGAGACACTGTAGGTATTAACAAAATACATGTTTATTTATTTATTTAATTCTTCATGCACTAATTACAGTACATAGGTGGACTTAATGCTTCGCACCCTACAGAACCATAAGAATTACGACTTGGGCATCTTGGCCATAGGTCAAGCTTTGCTTAGAGTGGGGCTACACAGTGGTATATTAAAATTCCCCAAATTATTTATATTAGTATATTTCCAGTGAATAATAATTTCCCTATAGCGGTAAAGGATATACTGAGAAACAGTCGTCAGCTTCGTAACAATGCTAGTGCTCGGGAGTTTAGCGTGTCACTAGTAGGTAGGTATAAAGAGCTTATTACACTTGGCTAAATTCAGCATCTAATTCAGCATACATTGCTTGTTTTGATTGCATCACTTGCTACAAATAAGCTCAAAGAAAGCAATGTATGCTTAATTAGATGCTGAATTTAGCCAAGGTGTAATATGCCCTTATGATTTTACAGTTAGGGAAGATAAGAGTCTTGTGCTTATGATTTCTTGTGCCGAAAGCTTTTACAATTATTATATTGTACTTATATTTTGCTTTATTATGTGTTTTCAGATCATATCGTATCGATTGTATATCAGAAGAGACTTAGCCAAAAGCTACCTACCTACCTACTTCATTTTCATTTAGCCACCTTGTTTATTCGAAATAGGTAGGTAGGTATCACAAAGAGAAATAAAAACTACCTACCTTTGTTTTATTTTGTCTCTTTGCGTAAAAACATAAAAATATTTACTTAATAAAATTTTGTTGGATATAAATCTAAGGCACACCTATAAATAATAGTGATGTGAGCATTTATATTATTAGACGTTGCAGTCACAAAAATGATTTCGCAACTACTAAATAATTTTAAAAATTATCTTCTTATACTATTTAGGTACTTACCTAACTACCACTATTATGTTTTATGAATATTTTTTACTTTATTGAAATAAATTTTATCACCTAACTACTTACTTATTTATTTAATTTTTTAGTAGGTACCTAAGTATCTTGTCTTTTGCTATCCTCTATTTTTTCTTATCCATAGGTATTTGGATCCTTAAAAAAAATACATATTTTGAAACACTTAAAATATTTTATACTAAGTAAGTACTTACTTATATCTTATTAAAATTTAAGTACCTACAGCTGGAAGTAGTTACCTACTAAGTAACATATCGCTCAAAAAGTTTGCTTTTTATTTAAGTATGTAATAATATATATTATGCACATTTTTGGGTGCTGTCTTTTAGCCGACTTCGGAAAACTTTCTGTAAGTAGGTATAGGTATTTTAGAGGGGTTCCCTATTTGAGTGCGAAAGTTGGTAGTGCGATTTTCAGTATATCGAACACGGTGTGTCGAAAACTCCGTAGTGCTATGTTTTATTATATCGATGTTTTACAAGTGCGATGTAACGTTTGTGCGAAAAACGTTAGGTCGACAAACCTTACAGCGATGATTCATTAGTTCGTTGATTTGTTTGTTCTATGACATGTTATTTCGAAATTTCTGTATATGTATTTCTTTTTCAGATGTGAGTAATTACGCATATTGAATCAAAACTCCTCCTTTTTAACCAACTTTAAAAAAGAAGGAGTTTATTAGTTTGACCTGTATGTATGTGATATTATATGAATTATATAATATTTGAGTATAGCGTTACACTTAGGCTTCCAAGCACGTGCTAAATTTCGTAAGTGTATATAATGTTTATATGTTAGTCCACGAATATCTCAAAAACTGAAAGTCATATCGAGATGATTCTTTTGATTTAAACATGCGTGTTTCATTTTAACAGGTGTATTTCATTTCATCAAAATCCGTTCTGTAGTTTTTGATTAATTTTTTAAAGGATTCCCGGGGGGCGGGTTCGAATCCCGCCTGAAAGCTACTTGCAAGGCTTGTGGTGTGTTACCATAAGAAAAATATATCTCAAAAATACAGAACTTGTTTTGATGAAACTCATGCTGTTCTCTAAAATGGAATGCACCTGATAAAAATCAAAAGAATCATCTCGATGTGACTTTTAGTTTTTGAGATATTCGTGGACAAACATTACCTATAAACATACATACATACATACACCGTGCTTGGAAGCCTAAATGTAACGCTATACTCAGATATTATCCAATTCCAACAATATCATATAGATACCTACAGGTCAAACTGATAAACTCCTTCTTTTTTAAAGTCGGTTAAAAAGGAGGAGATTTGATTCAATATACCTAATTACTTACATCTGAAAATGCAACATAATAACAGAAATTTCGAAATAACATGTCATAGAACAAACAAATCAACGAACTAATGAATCATCGCCGTAAGGTTTGTCGACCTAACGTTTTTCGCACAAACGTTACATATCGCACTTGTAAAGCATCGATATAATAAAACATAGCACTACGGAGTTTTCGACACACCGTGTTCGATATACTGAAAATCGCACTACCAACTTTCGCACTCAAATAGGGAACCCATTTTAGAGAAGTTACTTATGTAAGTACCTACTTACTTTTAGCAAATTTTTATTACTTACCAATTACTTACTATTTTATTTTGGTATAGAAATGATAATGAGTTTTGCGGGTAATAGTATTGGGCCGTATATCTATTACTTACTTAATTTGTAACAATAAGAACATAAATATTTAGATTTTGTTATTTTTTCTTGAAAATAATCTAGCCAGTGTCATGCATAGGTACAATACCTACCTACAAGTAAGTAAGACAAATGGAGTTAACTTAATACCTAAATAATACCACGTAATACTCAAGTAATAAGTAATACTATCTTTAATATTGTGATTATGTAAGCACTTTACCCAATGGCATAATTATTATGTTTGTAGAGATTATAAATAAAGCAGACGCTCATAAAATATATCTTTGTGTAGGTATGTACTAACTATTTAATCACTGACTGTTTGTTATATAGCCTCGTTAAATGAATAAGAGTAGGTACATAATTTACCTATTGTAATAAAATAAGTATACTTACCTATTTTAAAGTTTAAGTGATTTTAAAGATGAGGTTAAGGTTTAACTTGTTAGAAGTAAGTAGGTAGGTAAAAGAGTAAAAATCATGGTTTTATTTAGATTTTAAAATCAAAGTTAAATCGTTAATATTATGTTAAAGTTTACGTTAAGACATCCTCAAAACCTAAAATGAAATTGATTAGGAGAATAGGTAAATGTATTTATCACTAAAAACAAAAGTTTTTGATAGCGTCATATAAGTATATATAAGTATGGAAAATAATAAAAAAACAAGTCCCCGAGTAGTACCTATCACAGTAGGGATTGAACCCAGCCACAATATTTGGATTATTATAATATTTTTTTCTTATTATTAAAAAAAGTTTGCGAGTAAGGCGGATTTGTCTGTAATATTGATAGATAAGTACTCTTTTGTAATTTTATGTAAGTACCTACTCGTACTTACCTACTGTGAAATAGCACTTCAACTTTTATGTTCCCACATAGGTACTACATTTGTTGACTCTATGACTGCCGGCCGTGACGGAGGAGCCACTTGCAAATGACTTGCAATAGGTAGGTAGGTACTAAATTACCTGCCAAAATGTTCAACAGTTTGAAATATTTTTAATTCCAAAAATGAGTAAGTACCGGGTCTGATTAGTTTGTGGCACTAAATTCACTTTAGACTTACGAAATGGACAATTTTTTGAAATATTGGTAATTTAAAAAAGTTTTGTAAAGCCTGCCGGCCTTTGACCTACTTACCATGTATTCTACCTATTTAAGAAAAATATATTAGGTACTTACTTAAACAAGTGGTTATACGCTGATAAACAAATAATTATCAAGGTCGAGTCCATTTTCCGTATGTAATGTTTTCATATTTTTTTATTGTTCCATTTATTTTAGTTGTAAAACAAAGAATAATAAAAGTTGTATTTAAGTAGGGCAGGCGTACCGGTTTTGGCCACTTTGCTCTAAAAGTTTTCTAAACAACTTTTAGCCATTTTTGACAAAATCAATTAAAATAAGGAATTTTAAGGTAATAATAACAACCGTTAGAATTCCTTATGTCATACGATTTTTTTTAATAAATTCCATTTTCTGTTTGAAAAAATGTTTTGTATGAAAATTTTAAGAAATTTGTTTTGGATGAAATACTTTATAAACCTTTGTTTTTGACAATTAAATTGTTGTTTTGCAATTGACTGGTTTCTAGCGAATTAGAATATATTGATTTTACCTGGGTTTGGTTTTGATTTTTCGCAATAGGTACTTACAAAAGTTTAACTACCTATCAGTAAGTGGCCAAAACCGGTACATTTGGCACCTCTCACACATTGTGTGTAATATAAAAAAACTAAGTATTTTACTTTTATAAATTTGAAAAATGTAAGTACCTTTAAAGGTAGATAAATTATCTATAATTTAAGATATAATTTGTGTCTTAAATACCTAAGACCATTTAGTACTTAGTGTTTAAAAGTCAAAAAATCCTTAAAGTGGCCACAAATGGTACCTCTGCCCTACTTATAGCTCTTTATTTTGCACTACATTATACTTTTGTTACAAGACAAGCTTATGTTGGCCTAAATTAGTCGGATTCTTTATAACGTAAACCTACACACAATATGTATATAAGTAGGTACTTATACTATTTGTAAATACGGTATTATGAATTTGTAATGGATATTATTAAAAGGGTAACAATTACCTACTTAAATTTTGGACTTGTATTTTGTTTATAATTACATACTTACTTAGCTATTTTTCTTGTTTTCTATAAGTTTAAATGAAGTGTTAAGTATGTAGGTATAAATAAATAAATAAATAAGTTCTTACATTCACACCAATTATCTAAGCCCATTTTAATTTCATTAAGAAACTGTATCATGGAAAACTTGATAACGGATAAATATATACTTTTTGTTTGTAAATACATACTTAATATACATAATAAACACCCAGACCAAGACAAATAGACATGTTCATGCACACAAATATTTGTCTTGTTCGGGAATCGAACCCGAGACTACTGGCGCAGAAGGTGGGTAGCCTACCCCTGCGCCAAATCGGTCCAGGTATGTTATTTAGGTACCTACCTGTATTGTATATTTAATTAAATTGTTAATCAATCTTCACAAAATTAAATCAAATACCTACCCAGTCTCCAAAGCCATTCTTGTTATTGTTTTTTACATGTAAGTATTCATATTAAGTATATTATATTACTGCTATGCGCAACAATAATGAAATAAAAATATTCAAAATTATGTGATGTATTGAATTAATATAAGAAATCTTTAGTTTCGTCGTTCAAATGTTGTGTGACATTTACCTAATGTTGCTTGGTCAAATCAAATGGTGTAAAATGAAAATTAAAGTCACATACTGAGTAATAAAAAAACATTGTTTCCTTTTATTAATTTTTATTTCCTTTTCCCAAAAGTAGAGTTCACTCACTTAGCTTAAAAAGATCTAATTCAAAGTGTTCAGTATAAACAGATTTATAATAGTACTTACCTTCAATAATGTGACTTGAACTTATTAAAATATTATAAATAAACTCGGTCAATTTTGGTCTAGTTTATTATAGTTAAGTACTTACCTACTTAATTTTTACTTTATTTAAACGAAATAAGAGTAATGCCCTTTATCTTTTTAGGATTGTAAATAAATACGAACGAAACAAAACTAATAAAAGTAAAACTTTTGAACTAGTTATTGTAAAGTCTTTTGAAATTGCCGCCATAATAAGTGGTTTGACAGTAGCTCCGAATTTTAAATATGGCGCCAAGAACGAACTAGGGCGACCGACGACGTAAGTGGAAAAGAGATGGAATACAAACTTCAGGGGTGGGTAACATGTTAAACTCGTTATAAACGAGTGATAATATTATTATGTTTTATAACCTACTTAAGTATTTAGTTGCTGATTTATTTAGTTAAGGTTTTCATAAAGCCAAATTCTTAACTTCATACGTTAAAAAAAACTAATGTGATAATTGATTATGCTTAGAAATTTTCATTTTATTAGATCTAGACAATTTTATTGCTAGCAAAGTATTGTTTTATTTATTTGTCAGGACAAAATTAGAAGATTATTTTTGTACCAGTTCAGTTTCAGTAATCAAATCTCACCAATGTACCTAGTTTTCCATCGGTCAAAAATACTTTCCATAATTTTCGCTAGATAACGATATCAGAATTTGAGAAACGGTAGCTACAGCATGGTATAAAATCATGCGTTATTTTTGACGCCGGATCGGCCGAATAGGGCCGAAAAACAATGGAAAAATCTATTGTGTCTCATTTCTGGGGCGTTGAAGGATTGGAAAATTAGACATCTGATTATAGTATAATATATCGCGGGCAGCGCAGGACCGATCGTTATGGAGATCTTTGGGGGAGACCTATGCCCAGCCAGTGGGCGTCGTTCGGCTGACATGATGATGATGATCTAGTGAGTAAAATGATTTTATTTGGTTTTTACTTATACAATTTTATCTCATGACCTCTGGGATATTTTGTAAAGGTGTCTCACTAGTAAAATGTTCATTTTTGGCTGGTGTATTGAGTCACACTTATTAAATGGCTGGCGGAGCTGGGTGTATTTTGCCCACCATCCTTTAAATAATAATTCTTCACACTCTTAAATAAAACAAAGCCACAAATTATATAGACTAGACTAGTAATAGTCCACAGATCACACGCTAACTAAGCCGCTAGACACTAGAATCAAACATCAAAATGAGAGTGGCCATACATTTATCGCATACTTTAGTGCACAATTTAATAAACGCTGATCATGTCAATCATTTTAAAATTACGTTTAAATTAATAAATGTGGTTCTCACTTGATGTGTGAAAGGATGCAAAAGCGAATCATATAAACGTAGCGGTGTATCTTTTCATAGGTAAGTATTTAGCCAAATTTTTATTCTTGCTTATAGTAGGGTGTCCATTTCGTTTGTAATCTATAGACTGGAATTTACTTTCTTACTTAACCCAAACATTAATTATCATTGTTTCAGATTTCCTAAAGATGAAGAAATTAAAAAAGGTTGGTTTAACGTCATACCTGAAAAAAATTACACAGAACAGAACTTATTAAAGTATTATAACATCAGTATTTTAATTTAAGGTTAAAAAAGTAGGTACGCAAAATTTAAACTTTAAAATTAATTGGACACAAAGCCTTCAAGCGTCAAAAGTTGCGCCAGACAATTTTGTTTAGCAATGTATAGCCTAATAAACAGATTTTTATTACTGTACGTGGACATTTTACTTCTATCCATTTTAGCAAAATACGCCTACCTACCAGAAATATAGACATACATTTCATATAAGTACATACAGGTCAAACTGACAACCTACTATTTTGAAGTCGGTTCAAAAGTAAAGTATGCTTATAAAGCATTATGTGTATGTCTTGGCATCGCGTCGCGATTGTCACATTATTGCCTCATAAGTGATGCAAAGTACCCTCTATGCTTTGCCTCGCGGAGTCCTCATCTTTACTAATATTATAAATAGAAAGTGAGTTCGGATGTTTAAATGTATGTTTGTTTTAGATACAAGAGCTCCCTAGGAAGCGTGATGTTCGAATCCCACGTGGGCCAAGTCTGGTTAACTATGAATTGTCCTCAAAAAAACCAAATCGTGTAATCACTCACGTTTCACTCATTAGAGTGGGACGCACACCATAAAAGAACTATCTCGCTCGGCTCGGCTGTAACTGTAACTCATGAGTATGCAATCTTGTTATACTATAATATCTTTGTGTAGAACACGTGATAGTTTAAATTTTTTTTAAAAATAACCACCATTATTATGTAGTACACGTGATACGCTAAAATAAAAATAAAAAAACACGAAATGTAAAATTTCTAACCTATCACGTAATCTACAGGACTTCCGAGGCAAACTCGCTCTCTGAAATGTCAATGCAGCCGTGCTCATTACTGTCGCGAGACGCTTGTATATTCAATGGCCGTCCTTTGCTGTCCAGAACCTCAGGTACCTCATGACGATGCCATATTATTGACAGTGTGTGGGTTTCAGCGCCAGGTGGCAGAAAGTGGAACAAAATTTTAATGACTGGGCTAGGCAAGTAGTTAACCGTTATTGATCCAAGCCATTTTCCTATCTGTTTGATTGGATGGCTGAATTTCATTCAGGCCAGTAATTCTGCCGCCATATGGAAAAAAGAAGTATCTACCTATACCGTCCAACCGAGAAACAAAAACATTTGTATATTTTTTTTGGAAAAATATTCGCTGGGCTAAAGTAAATGTAAAAGTTTTAAATTTTAGTATGTAGGTAAGATTGTAGGTCATAGTTTAAACTATTTTATCTACACTCATGTTATAATATTCGAATTATGAACTCATGCCTGAACGTATAACGATACTCTTTATGCCATAGTCAACTTAAAAAAAATAAATTGTTTCATAATGGTCATTATGAAACAATCGGATACAGCTGTCACTCATTATAAAACACTTATATATCTTAATTTTTTACAGTTTCCATGGCAACCGTAGGATTTACTGGCCCTGACTTCCAACCAACATACAAATTTCTTGCTTCCAACTCTTTCAAGCCCTTCTTTAGCCGGCAACAATCAGAAACTTTCTTAAAATTAGAATTTTGAATTTAGAAGGAATGGACTCTTTTAAGTGGGGTTTGGCACTAATTCACATTTTATAATTAATATTGATTTGCTTTATTTTTGAAAATATATAATAATTGTAACGAGTGTAGATAAAGTAGTGTACGAGACTGCACTGGACATAATTCGGTATTATGCGACAGTCACAACTACTATTTTGACATATGAAAATTTAAATAATATTTATATTATACAACGTGTTAATGAATTAACCCAAAACCTCTTAGTTAGGTGGTGATTGTGCTCATGAATATGAAAAACTTTTTCTGTAGAGCCAACTCTGCAATTCAACAAAAAAAAATCAGCTGATTCATACAAATTGTCAATACCTACTCGACCAAAATGTATGGAACAGCTGATATTTTTTATAGTAAAAGTTGTTCATATTCATGAGCACAATCAACACCTAAGAGGTTTTGGGTTAATTCATTAACACGTTGTATAGGTACTATATAAATGTGATTTTCCTTTTCTTCTTAGTAAAAAAAAATCGAGTTAATTCATGATACTACGATAAAAAGACGTATCTACGCAGGAATGTCCTTTCTTTCTATGTATGATCACTGATTAGTCTTTGCGTTTCATTTCATCGTAAGTTAGAATAGATACTCTTTTTACATTTTAGTTAATATCAATCGGTCAATGTATCTTTTACGATAAATTATAACACAAAATATTAGAATCAGACTTAATATTGTTCAATAATAACAAAAATAATTAACAAAAACCTTTCTCTTACACTCGAATTCCAAAAACTTCTTTGGATACATTAATTTTATTTGTACTTAAATATTATAATTATTAGCAGCCTTACAGTCGTCACAAATTAAGATGCCCGTTTTGACACATGGTAATGACCCTAGAATGTAACTTGTTACGAAAACCAAAAAATCAAATATATGCTGATTACTTATCAAAGGTGTATGAAAATAATGTTAGGTACATTTTTTAACGCATCCTAAATTAAGGCAAAGTGTATTCCGCGTATTATTTTTGCGTTTATTCTAAAGTAAACGCAGATTCGATTAAATACGAAACGTCTCGAAAAACAGTTACGTTCTCAATCTTTATTTTTTTAAATACTAGTGTTGTAACCGTTGTGTGCAGGATTTCTCCAGCTTCATTTAATTTTATCAAAATAATCGTTTTAACCACTTTAATAGATTAATATGTAAAATTGATCTTTTTTGTGTGAAAACTAGATTGGCGCATAAAGCATTAGTGAAATTATTAATTGGCAACAATGATTTCGATAAAACGGTTTCTAGGCAAACGCACACTTATCCAAGGAGAACGTTTCGATTTGAATGAACCGAATGAAAAAAAAAATCTTTAAATAAAACCTAGACAACCTTGCACACCTCACCATGTCGAATCGTCACGTTCACCATTCCAGAGATTTCTTAAAACACGTTTCGTTCGGCTTGTTCGAAGCGTTCGAATCGGACAAGCGTGCGTTCACCATAAGCGGCCTGTACACGTTGGTCCAACCACTGGCCAATACATCGTACATTGACACTTTTGAACGAACAAGACGTTTAAAAAGGTTCTTTCAAAAGTGACAATATACGACGTATTGGCCAATGGTTGGGCCAACGTGTACAGGCCGCTATAATAAGTAATGTAGCTACTCTATGACCATGTCAATGCTGTGAGCTGTAATGGGCGATTTTCTGAAAGCTCAGTCACTAGATGGCGCTGTCCCACCTATGCAGTTAGAAGGAACGGATAGTTTGATCGTACAACAGCTATCAGCCAGTCATTTTCGATACTTTGATCGGTCGATAGTTTAAGCACACTGACGATTGCCACTGCCATATAACTCTATACTGAATCCGAGAACGACCAAACTATCGCCCGATTAAAAATCGCAAGTGCGCGTTCGCTCTTATATAAATTATGCAATGTAAGTGGATTTGATTCAAGTTTATATAACAAAAAAGGTCAATTAATACTTTAATAATGTTATGTTTATTATTAAAAGTATAAGTAAGTACCTATATAGTAAGTTTAACATTTTATAATAATAACTTTAGTCTTAATCCACATAAGTTGCAAACCTACTATAATCGATTAGTTACTCAGAACCTTAATCGATTAATCGCGAGAATCGATCACAGACTACATGCCTAATCACGTCACTTTAGCATGTGTCAAAACGGGCATCATATTTTGTGACGACTGTTGTAATTAAATATCACTTTGTTTTTATTCCTTAGACGCTATTATCGCAGATTCAATCACAAAAAAACACGCATCTACGCAGAGGCGTCCTTTCTTTCTATGACCGTGCAGATACGTCTTTTCATTTTATGACTAAACTTGGGACGTGTCAATATCTGGAACTAAAATTATAACATGGGAATAAAGCTTATTTTTCCGAACGACCACGATGATCAGCGCCCTCTGACAAAAGCCAAGTTATGTGGCGCGGACTCTAGACCTATATTTCATAGAGTAATAAGACGCATCTACTCAGATACGTCTTTTCTATTTATTGTGCGTCTGTACTGACTTTTCTACTTCCTAAAGATTGTGTTTTGAAGCAGATACGTCTTTTTTTATCAGCTAAAATTTTAAGGTTGCGGTCACAATTTATGAAATGAAAAAAAAAATACTAGTAAATGCGTCCTTTTTTACTGATAGCGAATATGTACTTAACCACAGCCGTCTCTATCGTCTTCTACAAGCCATGCTATGATACGGAACGGCAACAAGCTGTGAATCGGTTTACTCCTCTGAGTACTAAATCCTATGGAGGTGGCATACTTACGAAAAAGTGAGGCATACCTACACCATAAACTTATTTATACTATGGGTAATAGACGGACAATGGTGCGAGTGAGAAACAAATCCATACATCATAACCTATGTGCGAGAAAGAGATGGAAGAAAATGACAGCAGAACCCGATTTGATTCATTTAGCGTCTTTTATCACGTAGATGAAAAGCGTCCACTCGATTATTTTGTGATTTTTATCGCGATCGGGTCGATTTGGCTGTTATAACTATATAAATCAATAATGGGGTAGTGTTCTGTGTTGAATTGTAATGTTACTTACGACAATAAACCAAATAAACTAATTATCGCGATACTTAGCGCGACAACGCAACACGAAGCTTCGCCCGCTAATGTAGACAAGAACATCGCGTATGCCCGACAACGATAATTTTAGCGCGACAACTCGCACGAATTATCGGCCGCTAATGTAGCATAGGTAGCTATGAATACAAGTTTCACTATATTTTTCTGTCACTAGATGTCTGTCGCTAAGCTATGTTATAAAAATATCAAAAATAAATTCGACGCGGACGTCTGAACAATAAAACAGGGGGCCAAGTCTGCTAACGTTAAGTCACAATCGTGTCTCAATAGTGTTTCAATTGTAGTTCAGTTGTAGTGCTTTTTACCACACTTTTATTGGCGTCACCTGTAACTAAGTCACAATGTAAGAAAATCTTAGAATTCAATTTTAAACTACTTCTAATTGTCGTATTAATCGGTTCGTCAAAATCGGTCCAGCCGTTTCAGAGATTAGCCGGAACAAACAGACAGACAGACAAAAATTGAAAAACATATCATTTTGGTATATGTATCGTATATTTAGTCATATGCACGTGGTAAAAAGCGGTTATTTAATGTTACAAACATAAGTTACATTTTATTTATTTGTATAGATGTATAGAAGATATGCCATCTCCATAGGATTCATTACTCGAGGTTTACTCGCTGTTTACCTGTCAAATGGTGCAAACGGTGTCAAATCGGTTCACTTAAAAAGACGTTGCCAACTTTATGCGCATGGCTTGTAGAAGACGATAGAGATGGCTGTGACTTAACTCAATTTTTTTTTTTTTTAGATAAGTACGTCTTTTCTTCTTGTGACGGTAGAATTGAACGGCGCCGTTTGGCAAAATGGCTAGGCTGTTAATTAAACACCTAATATACACGGGTGCACACAACAAAAGGCGGACCGCGCTCGTGAGATAAAACTACTATAACCGAACTAAAATAATAATAAAAATTTATAAAATTGAAAAAGGTTTGTGTTGTCAGAAAACTGGCTCTGTTTACTTTTATTATGTTGGCAGCACTGACGCCATTCAACGCGCACATGCGCAGAACGACAGGTGGTCGGCGACTCGAGCCAGCCGTCCCGCTCCCGACCGAACCTATCGACTTCTCATGCTCATCATCAGCCGCTTTCGTGCTCAAGCAAGAACGATGTGCAGTGCTTTGTGTTGAAGTGCTCGTGGTGACATGGCGTCTCTTTTTTAATGTAGTGGATGGTGTAACAAGTTCCAAATTTTGTTTATTTACAATGAGTGTGAATTATGATCGTGTTTGTAGACTGTGCTTGTCATCTCGAGGTGAATTACTGCCGATTTTTCCTACCACCAGTTCGGGTGATTCGGAACCTCCCGTTCTGGCATCGAAAATAAAGGATTGTGTCTCTGTTCAGGTACGTAAATCATTAAATAAGTGATCAAGTGGTGTTTTGAGTGAAAGTAGACCCTTGGTGTACGTGAGAACTCGTCATCCGCCCCGGTTTGAACAATGACAGGCTTGCTGCGTTTAGGTGGAGATGTCGTAAGATCGTCCACCATTTTGTAATGTTCCACGGCTATCGCTCGACTCGTGGCCGCGTCGCGTCACATTCCGTGCAGCCGGTGAGGAATGGCGCGCATGATGAGGGTCGACTTGGGATTATTCCCGGGGGTCAGGCTGGGAGGGGGTCTGCGTAGCGTTAGGTAGGTCCCGCGTTGGGTTGGACATCGTTTGTATTGATTTATCGGACGAGACCAGGCCGGTGCAGCTCGTCTCTCGAACGGGTCGAGCGTCGGTGTCGGCGTGAGTGTGCTATAGTTGTGTGCGTATATCGAGCGGTAACCCTCGAGGGGCTCGCTGGCTGCCACTCGACTCGCTTCTACTTATTCGGTCGAGGAGTCAGCCGCTCGGATATACCTACGCCTACCTACTTCGTTTCTCCTATCTATGTAGACATATGCGAGGCGCGGTTTCGCCTCGTTCGTTCTGATGAAACGCGCGCGACTTTCGTGCCCTGTACAATGATTGCGTATGATTATTTTTCCAGATAAGCGAGAATGACGACCTGCCAACAAATGTCTGCAGGAAATGTGTGGATAACGTCAATAACTGGCATATATTCAAGGCAGTCTGTGAAAGGACTCAAAACAAACTAGAGTTACTGATTAAAAAAGATGGAAGCCAACTAGAAGAGGTTTGTTTTCTTCACATTTGAGCTTGGAACTGTCACTTTTAATTGTATTGCAATTAATTTTGTTGATGATAAATGAAATGCATTTTCAGATTAAAATAAAGAGTGAACCCCTATCAGATGGTGCATATGACGATGGTGTGGTCATTGATGGATCATATCTGGATAATGATGTGAGTATTTTTTATCTGTTTTGTGTATAATATGTCCGTCTGTTTATTGGTACAACTGACATATATGAGTAATGGAACCCCCATTACTCATATATGTCAGGGTTTTTACACATTAAGCTTGGATCTGGGCTGGCATTTCCATGCCAAGGACTTTGAACTTCTGTTAGATTACCATTGTTATGAAACTATCTGACTATGACTAGTACCAATCATATTAGCTGGTAAATACATAACCACATCATATTTTATATATTTTAATATTTGATTTAGCCACTCCGGCTTTGAATTTTTTGCATAAAAAAATGATCCTTATTTTAATGTCCAATGTTTATGTATTCCAGGGAGCAACAGGGTCAGCCAAAGTGCAGCCAGAAGGCCCCCCAATCTTGGCTTCATTGGGGCTCACTCCAAGGAGTGATAAGGTAAAGATAACTCACAAACTCTTATCAATGACTACTTGTATATAACATTATTGCAATTTGTTGATTCAGAATGACACTTCAACTGTATAACTTACTTAACTGTAATAATTAGTCAACATAGGTGTGAGAATAGTTCAATTGAATTAATTTCATTCACAGAAAATAGATCCTCGAATGGACTGGCATCGAGTCCATGCAATACTGGACATGGTACAAGATGATGATGTAATTGACTCGCTGCAGTCTATAGAGGAATGTGATGTAATGCAACAATCAGATCATGACTCTGAGTCAGAATGCGAGCTTCAAAATGAAATTGATGATGCCTTTATAGACTTCAAGAATGGATACATTTGTAAAAATAAAATGCTGTTGTCAAAAGCTCCCAAAGTGCCTTCAACAGATATAAATGCGAAAATTAAACAGGCCTCAACTCTCAGAAAACGTAAATTTGAGGAACCTAAGAACTGTATGATTCCAAAACAAGCATGGCAGCTGCTATTCAGTGATGATTTAATTGAGTTGATTGTGGTTTCAACAAACCACAGGATTCTTAAAATGGGTCATAGTATTGCATCATCTACCAGTGCTGGAGAAATAAAATCACTTATTGGTATTTTATACCTCCATGGCATTATGAGACCTACTCACCAAGTTAATGCTGACCTTTGGAATAAAGAATATGGTATGCCATGTATCAGGAATGCAATGAAGTATGACCGATTTAAGTTTCTGCTCCAAAATATATGCTTTGAAAATGAAGAGGATGAGAGCATAATAAGATTTGATATAATGAAAAGAATGAGAAAAGTGTTCGAAATATTTGCTATGAACTGTAGAGCGTCATTTCAGATAAGCAACTCGGCTGTTGTCGACGAAATAATTGTTCCTGTTTATGGCCCTTGCCCTTTTCGATATGAGAATAATAAAAAGCCTCTAAAATGTGGCTTGAAAATGGTACTTTTAGTAGACCCTGTCAACTTTTATGTCAACAACTTGGATGTCATAACTGATCCATATTTTGGTCCTGAGGAAGTTGTGAAAAAAATTGTTCAACATTTGTCTGGTTCGGGAAAGACAGTTATTATGGACAGTTGGTACACATCACTAAATTTGATTGAATTTTTGTTAAAGGAATATGAACTGTACTCCATTGCAGCTGTTCATGCAAATGATGATTTAGTTCCACCTGTATTTTTGTCTTCATACAGGAAAAAAGATAGTTATTTAACTGGGTTTTTAGATGAAAGCATCCAAATAACATCATACATTAATGCTGATAACAAATGTTCGAATGTTGTGACTAATGACCCAACATTTTACAAAAGGGGTTACACTGGTGCCAAACATTTAACTGCTGTTGCTGCTTATAAGAAGAGCCAGTCCGCAGTAGAAGTAGTTGATGTGTTAATGCATTACTACACCACTTTGCAACATACAAATGACTGGACACTATCCTTATTTTTTACTTTACTTAATATTGCATCAGTAAATGCTCAAGTTATTTGGACATCACAAAACTCCAGTCAATTAATGAAACGACGTTCTTTTATCAGGGAATTAGGAGTGAGCCTTATAGAATACCAGGACCTTATGTCTCCGATGTTCGATATTTCATTGAGAACACAGAGATCTGAAAATCGAGATCAAAATAAAATATTCTATAAAAATAGGAGGCGCTGCAGGATTTGTGTTAAAACCACTAAACGAGACAGAAGAACTAAACAGCATTGTATAAAATGTGGAACATTCATATGTAAAGAACATACAGTCTGCATTTGTATAGTTTGCGGATCTTAAAATAATTATTCATTATTATATATACAATACAATATTACATTATTACTATACAATTTTTTATGTTGCTCTTTAAAAATATAGTTAAGTTCATACTATTATCAGTTATCAGTCATATTTTGCAATTTATAGTGTTATGCTACCTATACAGTATGTTTTGCATTTTATATTGAGTTTTCATATTTCTTAAGTTGAAGTGTCATTGTAAAACAACTGTTTATAGTGATGGGTCAACTGGAGTTACTAACTCAAATCAACCCTAACTTGGGCCTAACTCGAGTTAACAGAGTTGAATTCGATGTAACTCAAGTTGAAGTGGATCTAACTTGAATTTAGATTGGCGCGGAAATTTAACAAATCAAACGAATTTACGGCGAGGTTACGGTGCTTTAATTTTTTGTTGCCAAATCGCTCTTATTAGACCCGAAATAAGATGGCGCGGCGTTGACCTTAAATAAAATTGGTAAAAACAAAACAAATATTCACTACGTTTCAGCCAGTCAACTCGAGTTACGTGAATTTTAACTCGAGCTAACTCGAGTCGCGTTTATCCCGAGTAGGCCTATCACTAACTGTTTAGGACTATTGAAAATGAAGTATTTAGTAAAAATCAACCCGTCTCACAACCCGATGGGACTATGGTATATTTTCTAAATACTTCATTTTACATTGTTCGATAATAAATATTGCATTGTGAATGCAAAAAAGTAAAAATTTTAATAACTTGTTTAGGTCTAACCATATTACTTTATATACTTTGATTTGAATGTGTTATGTTTGATTCTGTAGTTATATTTTCATTGAGGTGAAATATTAGAAAAAGCTCACCCCAAGTAACGTTACTTAGAAGGGATGAGAAGTTGAAAGGACTAGTTTTTTTTTCAAGCATATAATTTTTATATCTTGGGTGTTGTATGCAAAAGTATAAATATTGTTTACTTATTTCATTATTTTATAAATAAAAGTGATTTAAATTCAGTTGAGTTTTCGATTCTTACGCCATTATACAATATGTATTCTCTTCTATCGCCTCCTGACCCAGCAAGATTTGTAATAGAAATAGGGTTGCCAGGTCCTAAAATGAAAAAGCCGGACTCAGCGCTGTATTAGGCCGGACATTTTGGTCTAAAAGCCGGACATAGTGTTTGTAGAAACACACTATTTTAAAGCCGGACTTTTCAAACCAGACAACAGTTTTACAATAAAATCTCAGATGAGGATTAAGGCTTTTAATAATTGTTATTTATCAATTAAACATTCACAATCAGTCTTGGCATTTGCACTAGCATGCAACCGGGCTTACCCGGTTCTCGAAAACCCGGGTATTCGGAAGTTCGGCGAGGACTGATTCTATGGAATCGGAACCGGGTTTTTTGTAATAAGAAATGGGATGTGATCATATTCCAGTTCCAGATAACATAACTTAGCATAATAGCTAGCACTAATAAAATTCACTAATAATAAAAACCAGTTAATCTCGCCGCACGGTGGGACAGAAAAAGCCGGACAGGCCGGACACGTAAATATTTGGCTGGACACGATCGTAAAAAGCCAAACATGTCCGGCTAAAGCTGGACACCTGGTAACCCTAAATGGAAAGCAAAATAAAACTCGTTTTTTGAACTGTGTTCCTTGGACTTTTTGTTGACAAAATAACTCATATTATTATGAGATATCAAAAGGGACAATGTTATAAAATTATAATATTGTTTTACTTCATATGAATTTTCTTTTTCTGTTCTCTAATGAAATATAATTATTATCAGCTACAACTGACAGGCCCCAAGAATGTCATATTGTTTATTCAGATGATAGTGAAAAATATGTAACCAACAAATTAATATTATTATTTCTTTAATTATGGCATGTCTTAATGACCAGCAAAATAATTTAAGTTCAAGTTATTCATGAACACAGGAGCCTCTTATATTACTTAAACTTAATAAAAATAGTATTTTCAATTTTATTTCACATTTGACTGTTTTATTTGGTTATACAATATACTTACTCGGCGCAATAATTTCTGAATCTTCAGGGAGTCGAGAGTGAGAAAGAGGATGAAGAAGAAGACAATGAAGAAGAGGCCCCTGAGCCAGTTCAGAAATACGCAAAGGTGCCGCGCATGCCTGAAGTGTCGATCACCGTGATGCGCCCGTCAGGAGAGACGCTACACGCGCGCCAAGGGATCCAACAGCTCGCGTCCAAGGACTGCCTCGTGTGCGGCCGCTCCTACAGGTACTCCCACAATGCCCGACGCCACGAACTCACCTCTCATAGTTTCGATAGGTACACCAACAAAATTACTCACAAAAAACAACCCTCCCATATGCAACCGAAACTTAGGCCTAATCCGTTCAATCCGAAAGCGCGCTTAATGCCGAACCCGATAAGCCACAAAATCAAACTCATGTCCCATCCGATGCCGAACAAAATGGTCCCCCACAAAGTTCTGGCGCCACCGAAACCTACCTTAGTTAAGGCCAACAAATATCACCAGAATAACTTGCCCTACCCTTTGCGTATAAAGGCGTTGAAAGATTTGCAAATAAAGAAAAAGGAGCCTCAGATCTTGAAAACGCTTTTGACATCTAAGCCCGAAGTTCTAGTGGCTGAGCCTGAAATTCTTCATTCGGGGCCCGAAAGCCCGGAGACGTTGATTTCGGAACCGGAAATCGCATCATTTCAAGTAGAGACTGTACTGTCAGAGCCGGATGGTTTCGAAAAACAACCCGACGATTCTTACGATCAACAGCAGGACGAGTACGATCAGCAAGCCGATGGCTTTGATCAGCAAGCCGATGGCTTCGATCAACATGAAGATGGCTATGATCAACAAGGGGAAGGGGGTGATGAGGAGGGTGAAGAAGGCGAAGCCAATAATCAAAACCAGCACTACGACACTGTGGACATGGAATCTGACAACGAAATTGAAATAGCTCGAGAACAAGAAAATGAGATTGATGAAGAAGATCAAAATATGGAATTAGAGAATAACCAACACGACGATGAAAATAATGCAGATGGTGCACAAAGTGAAAATGAAAAAAATAATGCGGAAGATAATGACGAAAATGAAGAAAATAACGGTGAGGCCATTGAAAATAATGCCGAAGCCGATGATGTCAATGAACAGGAAGATTACAAAAACGAAGAGCAAAATGAAAATCATGACGAGCAAAATGAAAATCATGACGAGAACCCAGACGAGGATGATGACGATCTTCCTCCGATGGAAATAGCTCCTGTTGTCGAAATCAATGAGGATATGCAGACAAACTCCTACAACAGTGAGCAAAACGAAGAAGAAGAAGAGGAAGAACTTGATGAAACAGCAGAATTGAACGATACCGTTGATGGCGCAGAGGGAATCAAAGAAATCGATCCTAAAGTATATGTGACAAAGTCACAGCGTGATTTCATCCAAAAATATCGCGACGTTATTGAACAGATCAATACTAAACGATGTCTTTGTTGTGATCGTGAGTATCCTCGCAGGAAAGCAGTCATACAGCACTTGCAGAAAAACGGGCATAAAGTGCCAAAACATACATGCTATAATTGTGTTGTTACTTTTGGTCATATTGGAGCTCTGTTAAGTCATATGCGTTCTAACTCGTGCACGAATTTATGGAAAATTATCTATGACGAAAATGGAATCACTGATGACATAGTTTTAGAGGATCCTAAAGATATTAAAGTTCAGTATAAAGACATTGTCAATGCTAGGTCGTATGCTTGTAAACTATGCCCAGCGAAATTCCAATTGAAGCAATTTATTATGAAACATG
This sequence comes from Crambus lathoniellus, assembly GCA_949710035.1. Classification (NCBI taxonomy): domain Eukaryota; kingdom Metazoa; phylum Arthropoda; class Insecta; order Lepidoptera; family Crambidae; genus Crambus; species Crambus lathoniellus. The sequence continues at coordinate 9,398,689 of OX453301.1, read as the reverse complement.
TACTAGATGTTCATGAAGATGGCCAATCTCACCTTCCACTTAACTGCGTCCATTGCGGAGCTAAGTTCAAAGACAAAAGTTTGATTAAAAAACATATTCGCAATGGTGAATGTACCGTTTATGTAGCTTGTGATTTATGTTCAGAAAAGTTTGCTACCATGTATGAATTTAACGAACATGCTATAAGCGTCCACGCCGGAAGCTTTGAGCAATCTGACAATCAAAGTAAATGCATCGACGGGCGACCTACAGATTGTCCGTTATGTGGCAAGAAGAATAGTGGCTATCCGAACTTGGTCAAACACTTAAAGGCTATTCATAATGAAGAAAAGCCACATTACTGTCAACACTGCGATGACAAATTCGAGTTTGCTACCGATCTGAACAAACATATTTACATGGAACATTCAGATCGAATTTTAGGCGTACCGAGCAGCGAACCAGATATGTCACTTGTTAAAGAAGAGGCTGAGGAGTATCATTACTCATGCACAGAATGTAACGCTATATTTGAAACCGTTGACGCGTGGACTGACCATCAGGTCGCGGAACACAATCAGATCGCTCACCACTGTGACCAATGCGAAAAGAAATTCTTACGTCCATCTGAGCTCGCCGAACATAAAAATTCTCATCTGCGTGTGAAATTCTATCCTTGCAGTGTATGTTCGAATTCATACAGCACACCCAAAAAGTTGTCTGAACACGTACAAAATGCCCACCCTGGAATAGGACAATTCCAAAGTCTGGAGTCTGAATTCTATTGCGACATTTGTATAAGATCATTCAAAAGTCGTCAAGCCTACTCAAATCACATGCGTATTCATGCCAAAGTACCGACTACTAACCGGAAGCCTGGTGAGCCGAATGAACCGAAGGCTTGGAAAGGTGGATTTGCACCACAAATAATCGGCAAGCCTATTAAACAATTGTCGGCGCAACAAACTCCTCCGAACTTCGTCATCAAACCAAATTGTGTTGTTCCTAATGCTCCTTATTCATGTGATATTTGTGGTAAAGGTTTTATGCATAAGAAGAATATTTGGAAACATAAAAAAGTACTTCATGCAGACCTCGTCAATGAAAGAAACGATAGCGAAGAAAATACTATGCATGCTTCTACCGAAGAAGATGAATATAATCAGGATGAAAACGGTGCTATGCTTTCGACACCGCAGTTTAACAGTTTCAACTTTACTCAATTCAATAATGTGCAGCAACAACAACAACAACAACTACAAGCCCAGGACCCGATGCCGTTCTCATGTGAACTTTGTTTCAAACGGTTTCCGCTAAGAACTAGTTTGTGGAAACATAAAAGGGCAAAGCATGGCGTCATTAACGTTAATGCGGGTGGCACCGAGTCTCAAGTTCAAGTGACTCCCAATGAAGCCGGTAACAGATCGAGTTGTACTATTTGTAGGATTACTTTTTCTGACAAGAAGTCTTACTATCGCCATAGAAAGAACGTCCATAAATCGACTACACAAATGTGCAAAATATGCGGTAAACCACTTAACTCGACGTTGGAGTTATACGAACATCTAAAAGCTGCACACGCTCGAGAATTGCTCGGGTATGATGCCAGTCAAGGTACAAGTAAAATGCCCGAAATGAAGGATGAATTAGAAGCAGAGTATGAGAACGATCAAGACTTGGCAGATCCGAGCGTGGAGTATCAAGCGAGGTACCCGTGCGACACGTGTGGCAAACAATTTGTTGGATTACTGGCGCTGCAAAATCATCAATGTATTAATCAACTGACGTCACAACCTCAAACGTTTGACTGTGAAATTTGCCACAAGAGTTACACGTCTATAGCCGCGCTTAAAAGTCACCGTGGGTGGCATTTACGATCGCCAGATGGGAAGGCGGCTGCGAATAATTCCGGCCTTTGGATGCCTCAACATAAAGTGACCAGTAAAGTGAGTAAACACGAAGTAGTAGACCCCGTACAGTTGGCGCGCGTGCAACACGTGCCGCCCGCCGCCGCTCCCACCGTTCCCACCGTCCCGGCTAAAAGGCGACTTCCACCAGAAGTGGAAGTCACCGTCGTGAATCCGAATAAAAAGTTGCGGTCGGACGATTCCGTCGAATTTGAACAGTCAGTCGCCGCCGAGGATAGATACTGCACGATATGTGATAAAGAGTTTACGAAACGCGCCGCCTACCAGCGTCACATGGACGAGGTGCACCAGCCAAATTCCGTCTTCTGTCCCGTGTGCGATAAGAGCTTCACTCGGAAGTCGACCCTGCTCGTCCACATGAAGAAGCATTACGAAGGTGGGGAGGGCAGTTCGACGGGGATGGGTCAGATGGAGGAGGAGACGTACGCGTGTGACTTGTGTGGGGCGCAGTACGATAGCGAGAAAGCCTTGAAGAACCACCGGGCGAGACACCACGAGGAGGAGTCGGGCGAGTCCGACGATGAAGGCAGCGTGCCAGTGGCTCAGCCGGGCGAGTTCACGTGCGGACAATGCGGCGACGGCGTGGCCACCCCGCGCGACTTGATCGCCCACCGCTCCATGCACGCAACCCCGACCAAATTCTTCTGCAATATCTGCAAAGTTTACTTCGCCCGAGCTCTGGACCTGTCCTCGCACACGCGGGCGAGGCACGCCGACAACGAAAAGGTGTTTTTCCCATGTGCCATGTGTGACCGTTTTTACATGAACAAGAAGAGTTTGCAGCGACACATCGAAATGGCGCATTGATCTTCTACGTCTGAAGACTGAGTAAGGTATAGAAATTGAACAAAGCCTAGCTTTGTGTTGTTTCTTCATATGGCTCGGCACCCGTGCACCTCGCTCGAAACGTGATGTTTTATACACTGTATAATAACGCCTTCGAATTCAGATGATTTCTTTACTTTATAGAAAAAAACATCCTTGTCATAATTTGTCATTCCTGGCTATCGATTTTGGTATTAAGCGCTCTAAAATAATTGAGAATCATAATTTTAAAAATAAGTCTCTCGCTCACTTACTATATTATTTATTAAATCAATATGTTTGTGAATATAAAGACTTAATAATATTTTTTTTTATTAATTGAGAGAGAATATTGATGCAATGGATGGTTTGAGTGTAGATTTTATGTAGTACTTATATTTTTAGTAACCAAAATCGTCTGTTTTTATTGGAATCTTGGGCCAAAATTTAAAGTATAGTCAAAATCAGTCAAAACCAGTGTTGAGTTTATTTAGTATCAATTTACGTGTATTGTTCGTATTTTAAATATCTATTTCATGATACGGTCTTCTTTTATTGTGGATTGTGGACATTTATTTCATTTGATTAATGATTTACTTTTATTGTGTAAATATCTTATTTCTTCTTTATAATTTAGACTAAGTTACTGACTTGGATTGAAAGCAAGATACGGTCATTTAAGTTTTTAAAATGTACTGATTATTTTTAGTAATTACAAAGTGTATATTTTATACAAAAGTAATTTAAACCGCTAAGGGCATATCTCCTCATCTATGGTGAGATAGTACTTTGATACTAAATTGAATAAATCTATTAGATATCAGAGTAGGGCCTAAAATAATATTTTGTATATTCTTAAAAAAACTATGTTTGTTAGAGAGAGTTATTTACGTTTCTGATTTTAATATCATTGATTTATAAAGAGACGAGAAAAGTGATGATTGGTTGGTTCCTTATTATATTAATTGTAGAATGAACAGTGCCAAAAGCTTATAATTCCGATTCAACTTTAGTCTTTTAAGTGTAACGAGAAATAGATGAAGATGTTCCTGTACAGTATAAGCTTTATTACAAAGAATATGCTTTAAAATTGATGCATTTACTTGATCGATATTACCATTCATGATCATGAACTATGTCAAGTCGACAGCCATTGAAAGCTTAACCAGTTGCAATACTAAAACTAGGGTCACTCGACGTATCGGAAGGGAAATATCGAGGGAGGGGAGTACTGTAGCCGCAATATTCGTCATGCTCCTCGTGTTTCCGCGAGTCTGTCGGGTTTACGGCGCGAGACAAAGGAGCGTTAAGGTCATAGCCCACTTATACCGCACCGCTTCCACCCAACCAAAGCATGAGCAGCCAAATATGGACTTAATTTCGTTCACTGTAGATGCACTTTACAGTAACAATATCAAATAAAGTGCATCTACAGAGCATGACATTAAGTCCATATTTGACTGCTCATACATTGGTTGGGTGGAAGCGGTGCGGTTTAAGTGGGCCAAATCCTTAAGGCGGTTCTCACACTGCACCGCACAACGCTCCGGTTTGTGATAGTGCGCTTCTTAACTATGGTTGTTGAAACTTGATGTGCATTCAAAACCCGCAGTGTATAACAAACTCACGCCGCATCTCCGTCCACCGGAGCGGAAACCGCAGTGGAAACCGCAGTAGTGTGATAAATTGATAATCGCCTAAATGCCAGCGCGAGTGAACGATTGGCGAGTGTGCGGTAGGGCAAATGTTCGCAGCAACGCGAGGAGCATAGCGTGGCCGCGGCATAATTATGTTCAATTAGGTAATATTTTAACTTAAAGTCAACATGGTTAACTTGATTCGTTGTCGACTGAACAATATAAAGCTACTTGCATGTCAATTTTCGTTGCTACCTCAGAAACTGATTTATGTTCTTGCGATATACCTAAAATCATGATAAGTCAAATTGTCACATCAACCATAACATTACCTGATTTAGATGTTTATTGAAATTAAGTTCAACTAAGATTTAAGAAGAATAAGGAAATCCACGGAAGTTAAACTTTAATGGTTGGAACAGAAATTGTAAGCAAAATGTCAATTTGATTAAATGTATGCTTCAGATTTGTTTGTTAGTCTTATGTTATGTCGTTAGCTTGAAATGGTTGGTTTACGTCATAATGTCGATAAGTTTAAAACTGTCCATAGATGAGGTTCACTTTTGTCTTCTTTGTGGTTTGATAAATAAAGTGACTTAATGATATGTTTGGTTTTTATTTAAGGAATCTTAAAATCCCTTTGTCCTCCTCTTATCTATGAAGCTAGTCTACGACCGGTTTCAATAACCTATCTCCCGGTAAAAGTAAGCTTATCTCGGTTCTGTTACTAAGCAACCATTGTTATTTGACACTAATTAACAGAAATATCGAAGCAACTAAGCTCTGGTAAGCCTATCTTCACCGGGGAGTAGGTTATTGAAACCGGCCATTAGAGTCCGCGCCACATAACAGAGTGCTGATCGTCGTGGTCAGATGGAAAAATAAGCCTTATTCCCATGTCATAATTTTAGTTCCAAATATTGACACGCGCCAAGTTATGCAGCGCGTACTCCGCAGCGAAATGTTTCACAATGTTGCCATTATTAACTTTTTAAAGACAGCTTAGATAGATTAGATAGATAACATTTGCACACACAAGTAATTACAAATAACAAGAATAGTTGTACAATTAGGCGTCCTTATCGCTTAGCAGCGATTTCTGCCAGGCAACCCATATTTAAGGAATAATAGCACAGAATATAATAGTACTAAGGTACAAAAGGCGCACTCTGCAAACACTTATTCAAATAAAAATAAATCTTTCAGCATGCAAATAAAGTTCAATTCCGGTCGCTTCGTCATCGCTTGTCTTCTGCTATAAAATCTTAAGTTCGCGCATGCAAGCAAAACTGTATCCAACAGCTACGCGCGAGAGTTTCTATTTCTATGAATGTCTCAAATAACTCGCTCGCTGGTAAAGCTGGACATTGACGATCAGTTTTGTCCTAAAACTGTGGCGTAAAACTGCGGCGTCACTCCAAATGGTTTTAAGCCAACTAGATTTCCCCACTGACTGGCGTGACGCCGGCTCTTCAGTTCTCGACCGGCCGGGCTGTTGAAAGACGTGTACTCATCGTGTACTACTTATTTCTGTCAAGAAAAAAATAATTCTGATTCCGAATAAGAAATAGAACTAAATATTTTAAGCATCTACATGTTGCCGTTATTAATATCGAGCAAAAAAACGTCAATAATCACGTTTGTTATATGGGAGCCCCCCTTAAATATTAATTTTATTTTAATATAGGTAATTATCTATTTTTAAATTGGATATACAACTAATTGCTGTGCTAGTACTATCGCATTGGATTTTAAAAATCTGTAATGGTAGTATTAAGTTATGTTGAATAAATAAATAAATAAATATTCTGAGAATATTTCAAGCGTCTACCTATTGCCGTTATTAATATCGAGCAAAACACAGGAAAAAATCACGTTTGTTGTAGGGGAACCCTCCTTAAATATGAACTTCATTTTATTTTAATTATTTATTTTTAAAGTGAGTACTTACCTATAAGTACAACTAAATATTCTGAAAATACTTAAAACGTCTACCTATTGCCATTATTAATATCGAGCAAAAAACGGCAAAAAATCACGTTTACTTTATTGGAGCCCCCCTTAAATATTAATTTTATTCTGTTTTGTTTTTAGTACCTATTTGTTGTTATAGCGGCAATAGAAATACATCATCTGTTAAGGCGCTACTCGGAAAAATATGGACTTTTTGATTTAAAACTATAGGACGGTTACAGTTGTTAAAAATCTGGTAATAAGATATTATATTTCTTCATACCTTTATCTAGAATCGTATAGTTTCAAAAACACGATTTTATGATTTTGCCTCGACACTTTTTATTTTCGAAAAGACCTCTAAAATATACGAAAAGTGAAGATTATTCTTAAATGGGGTCACTTACACTATTGGAAATTGGTTTAATTAGTGGACACCAATAATATTGAGGATCGTATAGAAGCATTTTTTTTAATCGCTGTAGTTTTTTAATACGAAGTGATTTTGTGTTTTTTTGCGTAATCGGCAAAATCGGTCTCGCTCCCGCGCGCGTCGTTTTCTCATTGCTATCTCGCTTCAGCACATTTTTTCCGAGTATCGCCTTAAACAAGAATTGTCTAGCTATCACGGTTCATGTTATACAGCCTGGTGACAGATAGACAGACGGACAACGGAGTCTTAGTAATAGGGTCCCGTTTTTACCCTTTATACTTCCTTTATACCAAAAACTATACGCAGCACCACCGCAGCACGCTCGACCACCGCGGGCGGGCGCAGCGATCGAACTGACGCGATTGCGTGGCGTGTCGTCAGTTAAAACTCTGGAGTGACGATTCGACATTCACGATCAAATTTTGGATTGACGCCGGAGTTTTACGCCACAGTTTTAGGAAAATTTGACCGTCAATGGCCAGCTTTAGGGTTGCGATTGCGAGCGACTTGCGAGTTCGGTTTTGTTGTTTCCGTGATTTCGTGGTATCGCCTTATGGATTGTTTTCACAAAAAAAATACCACGAAAGGAGATGTCCTAAATTGGATTTTTAAAAATCATATTAACTAACCACAGTAATATAAATTTATATAGATACTTAGTCCAAAAACAAAGCTATTGAAGTAATTTGTAAATTTTTAAAGCCCTCCGATTCCGAGAAAATTAATTTTAGGTTTTCATGAAAAAGCTTCTTAAATGCCCGCCATTTGGCTTAAAAAGAAATGTATCCAGAGCCGTAAATGATATTGGAAGAAAAAGAAAAGGACTTTAGGTGGTTATCACACTGCCTCCGGTTTCCGCACCACACCGGACGGAGATGCGGTGTATGTGTGTTATACACTGCGGGTTTTGTATGCAAATCAAGATTCTACAGCCAAAGTTAAGAAGCGCACTACCGCAAACTGGAGCGGTGTGCAGTGCAGTGTGGGATTCACAGAAAAGAAGAAAGCATTTTGCTGTCAAAATGAAGAAAAGGACCGAATTGATTGACTCTAGTGGACGCAGCTTCATAGAAATTATATTTCAGGCGAATTTCTGCGATTCGATTCTACTCTGGGGGTCTACCGGCTAAAAAATATGGCCATGGACATGGGCTTCATTTGACATTTGTAGCCCCTATTTTGCCCTTATATGGGCATATTATGGGCTGTAAATGTAAAATGAAGCCCATATTCATATCCATTTTTTTAGCCGGTACAGGGACTGGGCCCTGTACACGATGGCCCACTACCCACTATGGTCAGCCAACAACTTTTGAATTTGACATGAGATTGACAAAGACAATGTCATATTTGTTTGACAGTTAAGTTGTTCAGTGTTGCCAAGCATATGTAAATATTTCTACAATAAAAAAAAAACAAATTATTTAATTTAAAAAAAACGGAGGGCTTAAAATTTTTATTTTAGCGATTTTGGGTTCTTAATTTTTGTTACTATTACATAAGTCCATGAAGTTTGACTTAATACTCTGAGGTAACTGGAGCTCTCACCCTGAATAAAAAAGTGTCGCCAGCAAATTTGACATTTATGTATGTAGTGGCTGTCAGCTGTGTTATTTGTGGTATTCAAAAAATTGTTCGTACTGCACTCTCCAGTTACCTCAGTATTAAGTCGAGCTTCATGCATAAGTCTGATTTTACGGTGGTTAGTTAACCTTCAGAATAAAAATCCAACCTCCATACAAAAAGCGGACATCTCCTTTAAGACGATCGCGATCACGTGTTCCTACAGGACTTCCGAGGCAAACTATCACCTCTGAAATCCACTTTTCTGACATTTCACTAGATTTATTAGGAATTTGATTGAATCAGGCGTCACTTGGCGGAAGTCCCTAACCATTGACTTGTATAACGAAGAAACATTGCAGGGACATGTATAACGAAGTTTCGTATTTTGCGTTTCAGAGTAGGCCCTCCGGCACCTTGCTATGAAAACGTAAAGAAAATCAAAATTTCACAAAAGTAAACGTACAAAATGTATATGTCGCAGGGATATGAGGAAATCAGAGATTACAAGTTCAGTAATATGTCATTTCACTAAACTAATAAATCTAGTTTCAGAGTACGGTCACTGGGACGGTACCTACTACTTTGTAACGCTAAATCGGAAACTTCGTTAGGTCCACCCCTTTCACTCGATTCTGTCATGACATGATCATGACTGGAGAGTGAGAGGGACATGTATAACGAAGTTTCGTATTTTGCGTTTCAGAGTAGGCCCTCTTTTTTCGACTTACACGTCATTCGGTACTCAGTGCTTGAGATGGTCCTTTTAACCTTTTTTCTTGTGTTCGCGGTCTGAACGAACCATAAATGTAGAATATTATAGCCTGGCCGCACACGGGCCACCGACTTATTTCCTGTAGTGTCCATACATTTTATTTATATGAACAGCTTTTTTGCTGACTGTACTTTAATATTGTATTGTCATACCAAACCTGTATAAGTACAAAATTTCAGCTCCATCGGACACTGGGAAGTGGTTCAAATTAAGCTTGCTAGATTTGTCCCCCATTAACTATCAAACTAACTAACATGGCAAGTTAATAAAAACTTGTAAAAGAGATACATGTAGATTACTTAAGCAAAAAACTTTACTTTTTTGCGGAAGGAAGCTACATAATATTTCTTTTCACAATGGTTAGGGACTTCCGCCGGGAGACACCTGATTCAATCAAATTCTTCTTCTAGCTTTAAGTGGCGGCGTTTGTGGCTGTTGCGTGTGGCTCGTGTGCGGCGACGGTTAATGTTTGAATTATGATTACTTATCAATCAAATATATTTTTAAGCTTATTTCCAACCTAAATGCCGCACTGTGATTCGATTTCCCGATCATGGTGGACAAAAAGGGTTACCGAGTTTCTTCCGTTGCGCTAGCTATAACGATACCTTACATCCTAGCTAACATGGATCAAATAAAAGTTTTGTTCAAATACCGTCAAGTTTTAAAATATAATTTTTTAAGTGTCAGAAGTTGGGTAAATAATTACAAAATTCGTTGATTTCTGATCTTCACTTTGTCAACATCTCAACGTCAAATTAAAAGAGAAAGTTAAATTATCAGTCATGAATCGTTAAGTAGTAGGTAAGTAGTATTTTTACTATAAATCACTAAAGCAAATACGCGTTTTTTTATTGAAATATGTAGAGTCGAACTCCACAGATACTAGGTTTTTCCTACATTTTTAATGTTTGTTAGACTAGAACTTACATGTACCCTCATGTACCCAGGCTGTATTTTTTATATATGGTAGCTACATTAACGTACTTTATAAAAATATTGATTACAAGCAGCGGACTCAAGCGGAAGGTGTTCATAATATTTTTTTTTCAGAACATAATATTTAACTTACTTATAATAAAATAATTATTTGAAGAATGGATAAAACATTCTAAATCTGATAAAAATTAACGGTTATTTGAGTTTCTACTTTCAAAATGAATGCTATGTAATGTATATCTATCTTATTACAGTGTTAGGAAAGCAAATTTTATTTTTATATTTTTTGTTATAATTTCATGAACTCGTCATAGAAAAATGGAAAATAAAGTATTTAGAAAAAATCGACCCGTCTCACAACCAGCTCCGATGGGACTCGAACCCACGACCTTTCGCTATCCGGGCGACTGCTCTAACCACTGAACGACTCCGTAGCTCAGTGGTTAGAGCAGTCGCCCGGATAGCGAAAGGTCGTGGGTTCGAGTCCCATCGGAGCTGGTTGTGAGACGGGTCGATTTTTTCTAAATACTTTATTTTCCATTTTTCTATGATAAAAATTGCATTGTGAATGCAAAAAAGTAAAAAATTAAATAACTCGTCATAGTTTAGCAGCGTAGGATTTTTGCGGATATTACCTTCCCGTAGGAATATCGGGATAAAATGTAGCCTATGTCACTTGGAAAGAATGTAGCTTTCTAATGGTCAAAGATTTTTTGAAATCGGTCCAGTAGTTTCGGAGCCTTCCTTCTTTGACTTCAAACAGATCAGTTAGTTCCAAGATAAGTTAGAAAAAGTAGAGCATTTTTCGTCAGCTCGTCAGTTGGGAAGTCAGTTTTTTTTGCAGTTTTTTGTTTCGAAAGAGGTTTAATTTTTTTGAAAAAAAAAGATTATTTTTCCATTTTTAGCGTAAGAAATCTACCTTAAGAAACCACATAATGAGCAAGTGCAACGATGAAATATATAGACTGTGATATAACTGTGTCCAATGGTTGTCCATATCTAAATTAGCACACCAAGACAAGCTCCGCCTTACAACTCTTAACTGTTATGCAGTTTAACCTTCCACTGGCTTCCACCATCGGTTTACCTAAATTACTTGAAATAATACAACTAAAGGTCTATTCGTGCATGTGGTACTTAAAAAACATGCTCTTACTCCTAAGCGTCAAGGAGTTTTACATTTCATCATCAGCTCACCTAAATAACCATAAATATTACAACTACAAATCTTTACGTATTAATGATATTTAAAAAAACATCCACCAACTTCTAACCATTATCATGAGATGATGCAAATACTTGAAAAACTTAAAAAATATATAAAACACATAAAATATCTATAAAACTTGCTAGTTTTCCTCAATATCCCCTGGATTCCACCATCAGATCCTGACTTGGTTACAAAATAACCACCTCAGGAGTATACTCTTTCAAATGAAAAAAAATTCATCGAAATTGGTTAATAGTTCGCGAAGATATTGAAGTGTAAAGCAGGAACTACCAGACGACAACAATGTGTTTTTTTTAGGATTCTGAAGAAACTTCTGGTCAAACTACTGTAAATTTTTCATGGGACCAAATTGAAACTTTGGTCTATCAGATAAAAAAATAGTTATCAGAATCGGTTCATAATTGGCGGAGATATCGTGGAACATACATAAAAAAAAAGACGACTTGAGATTGAGAACCTCCTTCTTTTTTTGAAGTCGGTTAACTAAGAAACTATAATAATAATAATAAAGCCCTTTATTCCGAACTTATGTAACTAAAGAAGAAAACTACAAAAGATCTCTAAGTTCGGTGTGCCTCCTAGCATAGGCCTCCTCCAACGACTTCCATTGTTGCCTGTCTTGGGCAACCCTTCTCCAGTTAGGACCTGCTGTCAACTTTAGGTCATCTTCCCACCTCGTGTGTTGCCTTCCTCTATTTCTTTTGCCATCTCTTGGGTACCATTCTGTAACTCTCCTGCTCCACTTTTCCATTTTATCGCGCAACATGTGGCCTGTCCACCTCCATTTCTGTTGGTCTACTCTAGTGAGAATGTCAGTGAGTTTCGTTGCTGTCCTTAGGTCACTATTACTTACTTTATCTTGACGTTTGCAACCAATCATACTCCTCTCCATTGCTCTCTGAGTTATGGCAAGCTTGTCTCTTAAGGCTTTTGTAAGTCCCCAGGTTTCACTTCCATAGGTTAAGCAGGGTAATATGCAGATGTTAAATGCTTTTCTTTTCATTGACATGCTTAAGTCGTTGGACTTCATAATTTCTTTCAACGACCAATATTTTTTCCAACCAGTTGCTATTCTTAGATTAATTTCTTTTGTCATTTGATCTTCTGTGGCAATTATCTGACCTAAGTATATGTATTCATCTACATATTCCAGATGCTTGTTTCCAATTTTGACCGTAGATTTTGTGGTATTTGTCAATATTTTGGTCTTACTGATATTCATTTTAAGTCCAACCTTCATGCTCTCTGTATTTAAACTATTTATCATAATTTCGAGATCACTTGGTGTTTCTTCGAATAGTACAAGGTCGTCGGCAAATCTAAGATGGTTAAGTTTTGATCCATTTATATTAATTCCATATTTATCCCAGTCCAAGTTGCGGAAAATATTTTCCAATACTGCGGAAAACAGTTTTGGGGACAGAGGGTCTCCCTGCCTTACACCTCTTTGTATACAAAATTCATTTCCTAAGGTTTCCAATTTGATTCTGGCCTTACTGCTTGAATAGATGGCTTTTATCATTTTGGTGTATGTGCCTGGGATTCCTTGCTGATCTAGACTTTCCCATATATGCTGGTGATTCAAACTATCAAACGCTTTCGCATAGTCTATAAAAGCTATATAGATTTTTTTATTGTATTCGTTGTATTTCTCTAGAACCTGTTTGATCGTGTGAATATGGTCAATGGTTGAAAAGCCTTTTCTAAAGCCTGCTTGAACATTTGACTGTTGTTCATCTAGAAGTGTACTAATTCTGTTCAGTATTACCTTTGCAAATACCTTGTATATATTTGACATAAGGCTTATCGGTCTATAATTTTCTATGTTATCTTTGTCGCCTTTCTTGTGCAGGAGAATAATGTGAGATTTACCCCATTGTTTTGGAATTTGCCCACTTCTTAGAACTTCATTGAATATTTTTGTTAATATTGGACTTAATTCATCTATAGTTCCTCTCATTAATTCATTTGTGATTTTATCTGGCCCAGGGGCCTTATCCATCTTTTGGCTCTTAATTGCTTTTTCAACTTCGCATAACAAGATATCCTGTAAAGGTTCTGAGTTCACTGTGTCATAGTCAAGCATTTTATTAGTAGAGTTAGCTAAGTTGGGGTTTTCGTTAGCATACAGTTGCCGGTAAAAGTTAGTGGCAAGATCCTTGATATTTTGCCTTCTCGTAATAGTCTTCGATCTTTTTTTGAGTTTTGGTATCCACTCTTTGCCAGTTTCTCGTATTTCTTTCAAGGCTTTCTTGACACCTCCTGTTTTTTTAATGTGATACTCAAATGATTCCAATCTCTTGGCTTTGCGATCCTTTCGTATACATTCCCTTATTTCTTTACTTAGTTTAGAGATTAACTTGATATTTTCTTTCTTTACTTGACTAGCTATAAGTTTCTTGCGCTGGTCTATTAATTGTAAGGTGTGCTGCGTTAGTTGGTACTTGTTAGATTTTCGGTTGTTGGAACTGTAGATGCTTTGTAATTCTTTTTCTAGGATATTATATTTATTTATTGGTTCTATTGTTTCATTTATAATCTGTTTGTTGATTTCCTTAAAAGGGTTAAACTTTTCTGAGTTAGGTTGTATATGAAGTAGTTGTTTTGGCTGATTGTATAAATTAGTTTTAATGTGATTACGAGACGATTCTTTTTGTAGTTTTCTGAGGGAGCAGCGCACCATCCGATGATTTGTGTTAAAATTCAGATTGGTTATAACAGTTGTGTCTGTAAAAGCTTGAGGGTAGCTGCTCGTTATATAATCAATTTCATTTTTATAAGAGCCATCTGGTGAGAGCCATGTCCACTTTTTCTTTTTGTTCTTTTTAAAGTTCGAATTTAACACTGAAAGGTTATGCTCCATGAAGAACTCAACTAACTTCTGCCCGTTACGACTTCTTTTTCCATATCCAAACTTGCCAAGTATGTATTCACTATTGTTTTGTCTCTCACCAACCTGTGCATTAAAGTCCCCCATTAGTAGTATATGTTTGTCAGCATTATTTGTTATAACTTGGGACACCTCTTTGTAGAAAGCTTCTAGCACTGTTAGGTCTGCTTGTTCCGTTGGAGCATATACCTGTATGACAGACCATGTTTTCTTGTATCCTGGTAGTTTTATGTTTAGTATTGCTAATCTATCAGATATTCCTATTATTTCTTGTATATATTTTTTCAGAGACTTTTTTATTAGAAATCCTACTCCTTTATGGCCTGCGGTTACTCCTTTGTGATATAGTATATAACTTTCATATTCTTCTATTTTATCACCCAATCTTCGCATTTCACTAATCCCTAATATGTCCAATTTTATGTCCTCAAGTGATTTTTCCAATTCTAGCAGACTTTCTTGCGTTCTAAGAGTTCTTGTATTCAGTGTAGCAATATAAAATACTTCACATCTTTTCGTTGGAGGGTGGTGGTCTAGTACTCCCTCGGGGACCAACCGTGGTGGGAGACTTTTGTGTTGTTGTTTATTGCGTTGTCGTCGTCCGGTTTGTGGTGCCTGTCTCTTCAGTTCTGTAGTGATGTTTATCTGACTGTGAGTGTGATCTCTCACGTAAATACTGAAAGGCATCCCGCTTTATAACTTTTGGATCCTTGTTTTTCGTCTCCTTGTTAGTGTTGGGGCTGGGAGTTTCTGATCTCTTTCTTTTTTCGTTTTCTTTCTTATCTTTGTCTTTAAATTCCTTCTTTTTAAGCTGGGCTTCTTTTGACAAATCATTGGTGATGTATGTATGAGGTTTCATTTTTTTCTTATTTTTCAGTAGTTGTATCTTTTTTTGGAGAGTAGTTGTTGCAAGCAGAATAGGTCTGATTTTCCCGCCTTCTTTGTCTCTTTTTCCTAGTCTTTGCATTCTATTAATTTCTTCTTCTTTCAGTTCGACATCTATTTCCTTCAAAGTTATTGTTACGAGAGTTTTTAGGTCTTCTGGGGTTTCATTCTGATGTTCATGGAGCCCGTGTATTAAAATGTTATTCCTTTTTGCATTTATTTCCAGATTTTCTATTTTTCTATTCAACTTCTCAATTTCGGATTTCAATATTTTATTCTCTTCTATAATTGGTTTGATTTTTTCGTCAACTATTTGTAACACTGATGTTGTTATATTTTCTGTTATAGTAGCTGTTTGAGTATTTAGTTGTTCTTTCATTTTTTCTAATAATAGTAACATCTCGGAGGATAATTCGGCCATTTTGAGGTCACAGATGGGATGTCACTTGGTCTATGGATGGTCTGATTTGACGTTTAGACGTAACCTCACTTTTTTCTTGGAGAATATTTCTTTTTTATTTTGCACTGTAATGGATGTCTTGTGATATTATCCGCACGTAATTTGGAGCACAAACACTAGGAGTCACTTTTAGTTCGCACTTTATCGTCGAGATATTGTTTTTCGCGTTGCTACTGTACTAAATACGGGAGCGTTGTAATAAGCGTCTGACGTATTTGAGCACCGGAACCGGAAAAAAAAAACTAAGAAACTAACAAACAATCAAATCTTTTCTGTTTATTATAATATTAGTATAGATATAGATAACTTATTAATGATTTATGCTTAAAATAAAACCCACTATAAGCTGACCTCAGTTTACATAGTAGTAGTAGGTAAGGAGAGCTCAGGTTATGTCCTACTAATATCATAAATGTGAAAGTTTAGATGTTTGGATGTTTGTTACTCAATCACGCCAAAACGGCTGAACGGATTTGGCTGAAATTTGGGACATATATACGTTGTAGCCTGGAGAGGAACATAGGCTACTTTTTATCCCGGAAAAATATCACATTCCCACGGGATAACGTCGTGTAGTCCACGCGGGCGAAGCCGCGGGCAGAAAGCTAGTTGGTTTATTTTTATGAAGTAGTTATTACATGTATTGTTATTTTTGTTATTTATTCCGATAATCCACATAAAGACGCAACGTATAAACTTAATTTTAAGGTCTAAATAATATTGTCCACCATGCTTGTATGGGACGAATCACTGTGTGCCGTCTCATACCCCCCGCCCGGGGAGACGAGGGGGTTATGTGGGACTCGAACCCACTTAAACCCCCGGAGTGTTCCTTCCACACTCGGACGGAGTGTGACCTTCCGCCCTGTGTCCGCGTCCGTGGTTGACGCACTGGTACAACAAAACGTCCCACCTTCGCCGGTGTGGCGCGCCGGGAACACAAGGCGCGCTCCTTCAAGTCCTTCACCACGAGGGCCCTGGTGAATGACGATCCTTATACCTGTAGTTATTGTGGGACTTAGATTTTTAACTACCCTATAATTTCATGGGAAGGGAAGCGTGTAAACCTGACTGATTTGAAGCGTGACTTCATTATATTTGTTATCCGAACCGACTTCCGTGGCCGAGTAGTGTACGCACTGGTTTTCAAAGTGCCGCTATCTCTAGAGGTATCGGGTTCGATTCCCGGTTGGGTAAATATTGAAAACGAACTTTTCAATACTTTATCGGCTCGGGGTGTATGTAGGTAAGTAATTATGTGGTAATATTCGTTGTTGTTTCCAATGGTACTAGTGCTCAAGCTAGGTAGGTAGGGCAGAGGTACCCTTTGTGGCCACTTTAAGGATTTTTTGAGTTTTAAGCACTAAGTACTAAATGCTCTTAGGTATTTAAGACACAAATTATATCTTTAATTATATATAATTTATCTACCTTTAAAGGTAGGTACATGTTTCAAATTTATAAAATTTTTTTTTTTTTATATTACACACAATGTGTGAGAGGTGCCAAATGTACCGGTTTTGGCCACTTACTGATAGTTAAACTTTTGTAAGTATTGCGAAAAATCAAAACCGAACCCAGGTAAAATCAATATATTATTCTAATGCGCTAAAAACCAGTCAATTGCAAAACAACAATTTAATTGTAAAAAACAAAGGTTTATACTTAAGTATTTCATCCAAAACAAATTTCTTAAAATTTTCCATCATAACATTTTTTCAAACAGAAAATGGAATTTTTTGAAAAAATCTTATGACAAGGAATTCTAACGGTTGTTATTATTACCTTAAAATACCTTATTTTAATTGCCTTTATCAAAAATGGCTAAAAGTTATTTAGAAAACTTTTAGAGCAAAAAGTGGCCAAAACCGGTACAGTGGCCAAAACCGGTACGCCTGCCCTACTATAGTTTGGTCACGTTTGGTATAGAAATGGAACAGTGTATGTGATGTGATGGTGTCCAATTTTTTTTTAGTGAGCGTAGAGCAAAGAGAGCATTAGAACATATTGTCGGCGACTTCAGTTAAACTAAAACGAAATCGGGGGCTTCCACCACGGCGGCGTCACACACCGGGGGCGTAACACACGAACCCAAAATAGTAGTTACGTTACAGATAATATAAATAGAACCTAATGTTTCAATAATTATATTTGTGTTGTTTTATGTGTCGTATTTAAATTAGATAGGTATAAGAAGTATGTACCTAAAGGAGGTCCTAGCAATTAATACACAGTGGTTAGATTGCACAAAACATTTTAATATAAACTTAAAAAGTCGTACAACAATATGAAAAATTATTATTGACTAATTATATGCGGACATGGAGAGCCGCTTTTACTATATTATGCAAATATTATATTATTTTTTAACATTTCCATCGAATATATCTTACAAAAGAAAGAAAAATAAAAAGTATCTTTATAATAAAAAATCTCATTACACTAAGTTGTATTATTATTAAACTTACATTATAGATTTTATCTACAAAATACTGTAGCACTCTGGTCAGTTTTTCAATAGAGACATCTCATATTCACATTACATAATAATTTAATAAGTATAGGTTAACAATAAAGTACACGTTAAAGGTATTCAAATCATACAACTAGACTTAATCTAAATCAAAATATAAAAATAGTAAAAAATATTTGCACATTTCAATACAGGCATACAACTTGTCAAATGTTGTGCACCGAATTGGAGAGTTTTGTTGAAACAACCGATCTGTCTCACGCGGCGCGCGCAACTAAACTACCCCTACAACTCGAGCTGCAACTACCCGCATTCTACCGCTACTCTACGCTAACTCGCTCCACTGAAAAACTGAGCCATCGCCAAGTGAAATATAAAAAAGATAAATAACACATAGTATTTAATTTCCATGAATTTGCATGCACCCGTTATTTTACGAATTGAGAAATATTTTTTTTACTATCATTTATTCATATTCATGTCTTTTATAACAATATTATATAAGTATACCATACAGACTAAGATCGGTCGCCGCAGTAGGGTCGACCGATAATGTACACAAGGACTAATATCTTCTTAAAAAAATACTGTTAGATTGAAATGTAGCTAAACCTATTATTATGTATATTGTAATTATTATACGGTACGATCGTGATGATTACGCTAGGTGAGATCTCCGACGCCTCGGGCGGGCGCGCCGACCGGCCGCGTCCACGGATATGCAAACATTTATCATAGTAGGTATTACAGTACATACATACATATTCAGAGTACACTATAGTATGAATTATCAATTTCAATATTAAAAATACGTCATTTCTCTATTGGCCATCGTATCCACGTGAAAAATTAGACGATTATCGCGTACGAATATATATTATAATATGTATACATATTTAAATATCTGTATTTTTCTTAGATCGGAGGACGTATGTATACAGGCTCGAGAAGGTACGTCGTCGTAAGCGCACGCAGCCACAGGGCCATTCGTTCCCTTACACCCTACGAATATATCGATATCGAACGAAGACATCAAAAACTTGACTCGGCATTAAATATTACGAAAATAAATCGCCGGCGAGTCGCGCGGCCGATTATTGCTCCTATCGATAAATTTACACATCGACGTAACGAACGAGAATACAAAAAGTTATGGAAAATCGTACGGATATCACAAGCGGCGGGCGGCGCGGGACGCCCCCGCGGAAAATAAAAAAATAAATCGCGGCGCGCGTCTCTCTCGTAAAAAAGTAAAGACTCTATGAGCGGGTCGCGCGGGGCGGCTAGCGCGCGTGCGCGGCTCAGTTGGCGAGCAGCAGGTGCGCGGGCGCGGGAGGGTACGGGGGCGCCGAGGCGGGGGTGGGCTCGCGCCGCGCCACAAAGTATGCCGTGGGGTCTGCGGCAGGCGACAGCGCCCGCGCCGCCAGCTGCTGCTGCACGGCGCGCTGCTTGATGTAGTTGCTGAACTCAGTGGGTGACATGCGGTTGGCACGCTTGCTGCTCGTCTTCAGCTTGGTGCTCCCGAACTTAGTCTGGGCGAAGGTGGCGGTGGTGAACGTTAGCGGCTGCGCCCGGAACGGAGGCGCCGGGGAGAAGGCCGCTGGCGCGGGCGGTGACGGCGCCGCCGCAGGCTCCACCGGCCGGAAGCATTGCGCCTCAGGGTTAAACGCGCGGGTCACCTGCAAAAACAAAACAAAGACCGTTAGAACCATCGTCAACATAGATCAGCTTGTACTGTACATAGATTCTTTGATGATGATTTTTGATGACGGGACGATGCCAGGCAACCCTGATAGGTCTACGTAAATCATACTGTGTGGTCGAACTGTCGATTATGATTTAGATGTCCAGAAAGCATTAACACGATTGAAGTTAGCAGAAACGTCAGAATTGGTAGTCTATTCTAAGATCGATGAAGCTAAAACATTTTCGGGGTCAAGTACTAAAAATCAAACAGCTAAAACTAGCTTGCAAACTCGTTCTGGCTATTCCTAAATATACCTACTTTAGTTGGGAAATCTTCGCCGCTTTCGGCTGGGTCGGTCGTTCAAAATCTGCGAACTACTCCCAAACTTAAATGCGTCATAACATAAGCATTTCTCATCGTCAATTCGCGGTGCACTCGCCAAATCATCGCCAGATGTTAATTAATGGCACTATTATATTTGACTCTCATAATTAATAATACGTCTACAGCAAATTTCACGTTGTCAGGCAGGCACCTGTTTCTACTGCCATGATCGATTCGTTCAGCCAGCTCGGCAAACCGATTTTCAGTGCGTCAATCAACGTGTACCTACATTTGTACAGATTTAATTAAGTAGACTTCTTTTCTTGACCGATTTTAACGACTATATTTGTACAAATTTAATTAAGTAACTTCTTTTCTTGACCGATTTTGACGACTCGTAAGACCATTTTCTCATTATTTTCATATCTTATTCAGTGCCAGATTTTCAAGTGCTTATTGAGTTATTTCTATTTCTGGGATGATTTGATATGCAACATGAATCGATTTTTGCGACTAAATTAGTCTCTGCCTTTTAATTGTAAGAATTGACTACGTAAATTGTTTTCTCTGAGAATATTCAAAGATAAGTGGGCATTATTTTCCCGACTGCTGGGTCCCTACGTATTTACAAGCAGACATTAAATATTCATCTTATTAATAAGTATAAAAGTAATAGTTCATTTACCTCTCTATCAGTTCGCTCATCAGCGGCCCTCTCGTCGCTACTGAACAGCACCTTTACAGCTCCCTTTTCACCGATGCGGTACGAGACTTCACCTGAAAACAAATAGAAAGAGAGTTAATTTCAAACAGTCACTAAACTGTCCCCATATTTTAGAAGACCTAGGGAAATCGGGAATTCCTCCAAAAATGCTTTAGGTATATATATTCTCATAAAAGAGTGGTCAACTGTAACCGTAGGTATACCTAAGCGAATGTTATAAGATTCAGAAAATTCTTGCTAAACAACACTAATGCCACTATCTAAGTAAAGCCGAGTAGGTGTATTCAATACCATTAATCCATCAGACTCACGAAATAGGTTTTACTACTCTGCGAGCACTTAGCGATTTGGCGAATACCGAACTGATCCAGTTTTCCACATCACAGGATTATACCGGATAGAGGGTCGGCAAATTAAGGCTATTATCACGGTGTGACGTCCCTGCTTTGTTTGACCTCGTCCACTTAGTGATGTAAGTGAACACCTCTTACGCGCCAATAAGAGGTAAGCTATTGAACTGTGTTGGCTTATTGGCATTGTCGGAAAATTGCGTCGTTTACAGACATTGCGAACCTAAGTGGGAACTGATTCGATGAGCTTTAATAAAATGATTTTAAATATTATCTGGTAAATATACCTATCGATATTGTCAATTGCGTCGAACAAAAATAGAATTTTGGATAAAAACCCCATATAAATATGCACTAGGTATTCTTGCTGTAAATATTTAAAAATCCTGAAGTACCTAAGTGATTCGAGATTGACTCGTAAACATCTGTAGATTACGTCATCATGTTTGTAATAAAAAAAGATAATCACCTGGATCGACCCACACGGCGAGGTCCCTCGGCAAATGTTCCAAAACATCCCTGACCGGAACGCCGGACTCCCGCGCAGCCCTCTCTAGCACCGGGTCCAATGGGCCCCCTGTCTTCAGGCACCGGAACGCGGAGCCCCTGCACGGCCGGTCGGGGTACCAGTGTCCCCGGAACTTGTCTTTGAGGGCCTTCTCCAACTCCTCGCCGAAGATGTTCACTCGCCGCCTCGGCAGCTTGTTGTACAGGTACGATATGACGAAGTTTAGGGCGACTTGGACTTCAATATGCATTTTGGCTCTCTGTGGACAAAGAAAACTAAGTATTAGTAAAATAATAAGTAAGTATTTACGACGCAGCAGATTTTCATTTGTTTTAAAATTTTAATGTCAAAAATGCCTTGATCTAAGCTCCAAATCATTAGGCTACAGCAGCCAAGCGCAGCGCAAGTATAACCTTGTGAAAAAAGACTGATAAAAATGAAAGAAGATCAACAAATACACAGCAAAAAAAGACCGTGACATTGAACGATCCGCTGCCGTGACGTTCTGAATAGAATATTTACGGATGAAATTCCACCGTTGCGTTGTCGTGTCGTAAATCGATTCGAAAGGTTATTCGGTTCAGAGTACCTAATCGATAAAATCGAATCGACCCGCTTCCTTGAATAGGCTGGTAATTTGCAAATCTAATATTTAAGTAGGTAAGTGCTTACTTTGAAGACTGTTTTCACGGTTTTCGCTACAGGATTATTAATATTTAACATGGACTAGCCATGTTGTGATTAGCTATAGAGAGAAATTACCTTTTACAAGTTGACCTAATTGACTACATAGGCAAATAGTCTTCGGAAAATCCTACTAATTTTGTAAGATTTAGGTACTGCTTTTATATGTTTTGTATAGGTAAGTAGGTACTTTGTTTTTGTCCTATAGGTATCGTGTTTAGTTTTCAAGGGTTCACGATACGTTTTATCTTGCAAGAGAACTAATAATAAAGGTAAGTACCTAATCGCCTATTTATTTTGTTACTCCCTGAATATTGGTTGGTTGGTACCTACTTCCAATGATAATAAAACGTCATTGCCTACTTCCTCGTTTTGATCTTGTATCGTGTTTTATTTTTGTAAGACACCCAAAATATTTATACAAGTTCACAAGTTTCAATTTCGAAAGATACCTATAGACACTTTATTTTGATGCTGTTTTAATATTTTCGGTAAGAGGTACTTGTTTTTGTTTTATACCTATCGTGTTTTATTTTAGCGAGAAATCTGCACGATGCATTTTCCATCTTAGAAAAAAAAACTTTCTGCCTTTAGATACACCTAGTTTTATTACTGTCCATAGATTTCATCTCTACCTAAGTACCTACCTATATAGATTTCATCTCTAAATACCTACTTACTTTTTTCAGGCACGGATGATCGGAAACATCAGCTTATTTGTTCTTTTTTTAATATTTTCGCCTAGTTCTAATATTCATAATCATCATCATCGACCATTATAAGTCCCCACTGATAAGTCCCCACTGGCTGGGGCTGGGGCACAGGCTTTTTCCTTATGGATGGAAAAGGAAAATGGGCCATGCATGACCCATCACGCGGGCCCGATGCGGATAGGTGGGTATTATCTACAGCAAACGCAGCCGGGACCGACGGCCTTCCGAAGCACAGAGGAGCCTGGAGCACTAAGTACCTATATGAAAAATTTTGGTCACCCAACGAGTGACTGACCATTGCGATAGTTGCATAAATTCAACGATTGCAGGCTTAGCGCGTTTACCAGTACCTATGCCAGTACGCCGTACGCCGCAGTAGATATTAAAAACACGAAAATAAACACGATATTTTATCTTACGAAAATAAAATATCGTGTGTAATTTCGCAAGATTTACACTAAGTATGCATTTGATCGGCGGTCGTCGCTCCCGCCTAAATTGTTGGCTAGAGTTGTTTCCGTTCAGAATTAAATCGGCCTTCCCCTGGCAATGAGAGTCACAGTCACAGACTTGACAATGTAAATATTTTGACAATGCCACAGCTTTATTAAATGTTCCGCGTTCTTTTATTGGTTGCTGAAAATACGGTAGGTACTTATACTTACTTATTGGTTTAAAGATTTTTTTACTAAAGTACCTTAGCTAAGGTGTTCAAAAGCCTCAACTTTTTTTTTTATAAAGGAGGCTTCTATTTAGGAGCCTATGCAAGCAAACAGTCTTTTTGTAGAGCCGTAAGAGCGCCGTAAAAAATCGCGCGTTCGGTTGGCGGGCGCTGCAAAAAGTCGCGGCTGTCTTATAGATACCTATTCAGTCTGTAACATTAAATATGTCTTTATGTTTCAATACTTTTATGTGTAGGTACCTCGATCTTATCTTTTTAACACAGATTCATCAAAATAAGAAATCTTCTCAGTGACCGTGAACACCAAGGTATAAATACAAAAACTCCTTGAAACTTTCAGGCAGAACCAAAACTTTTCCTACATTTTCAGTTACGTTCTAAAATAAAAAAAAAACATATTGTAAAGTCTAAACTCGGTCGGTTTGTTTAACTAATAGGATAGATAGTGGTAGGATTGTGGTGAAGGACGTAGACTAACTTTTGTCGTTATAAGGATGACTAAACGTGTGTTATTGGGTATGAAATTTATATGCACAAACTTCGCTTACCTACGTTAATCTCACTCTATGCAACAGAACCTACATCAAAACATAATGTACCTATTCAAAATTCTAATAACTAACCTCCTTGCAATCGCAAATCAAGATTCCACGTTTAAAACCTATTTTTCTTTTCTCCCACCGTGTTTTCAGCGCGGCATGGAATAGATAACAGCACAGGCATCACACCTCGGGTCTATTTTTCTCTAGTCTATGGGCGTCCCGCGTTCATTATTGCGTGATCCGGTCACGCGCCGTCTAGTCCGTGACTGCGCCGCGTCGCATGGTTTTTTCCTTAACAAACGTATGTGTATCGCGTAGTCGTAGTGTATCAATTAGATTAATCTCGGGCACGGCTAATTGAAAAATAGTATTTGGGAGTAATAGAGAATAGAGGTTAAATTGCGAGATGAATGATAAGGCAGAGCGTGGTGTAGTGTCACAGAAGTGAATAAAAACGTAGTTATTTAGGTACTCTACTCTTGTGGTAGTGTTGTGGTGCTTCTGCATGTTAACTTTTTAAGTAAGAAGTGACGACTAAAAACAATAGAGTCCTTGCCACATAACTTGGCATTTGTCAGAGGGCGCTGATCGTCGTGGTCTGTCGCAAAAATAAGCCATATTTCCATGTCATCATTTTAGTTCCAGATATTGACACGCGCCAAGCTAAATGGCACGTAGGTACTACCTACTCTAGTTCGGTGTTTTGTAATCGTCTTTAATTTCAAAGTTGAAAACAAAAGTAATTACAACTTAATCCTTAATTATTCGTAATATGTTATTTAAGTTAAGTTTATGTTACCTATATAAACTTATTTGTTACCTAGCTGAAAATGGCGAAAACTTCACGAAAGTTCTTACCGACTTTATAGTCTTGGAAAGTTCGTTTCTAAAATGTTTCTATTTACGTTTCAAATTGTCATCTATTGTATTCGTGTCGGGGAAAAGAAACTTCTGAAAAAGTATTCTTCTGTCGCGGGTAGTCGCAAGTTATTTACTTTATACGTGAGTAGTTTTAAGGAGCAAGGTACAATCAACTGACTCAGGTTGCATTACACTTGCCGAACGAAAAACGCCGTTATTACAAGGGAGATAAGGAAGTTATTCAGGACAAATTGTAAGAGTTTATCTGCTGTCGTGTGTTCAAACTTGTAGGTGTGATACATAGGTTAGATAAACTCGTTGAAGTGTTACTTGTATTTTAGTATCAACAGAGCTATGACATGTTTTAAATCTTTGGTTAACAATGCGGTATCTCAAAAATTTCAAATCTCCTGCTGAGCAGTAACAGAATATTTATTTTATATTGTTTATACTTAAATAAATATCTAATCTTGTATTGTATACCTACCTACTTATTAGGTACCTACTTACCTATATTATAATTTTATACGAATCCAGCCTGCTTCTATGTAGAAACCCGTACGTATGTAATTAGATTCCTTAATCTACTCACAAAAATGTACTATAGCTACCTGCAAGCAAATTATTTCGACAATACTTTCCTTGAATTAATGTTTACCTTTGGTAAAAGGAACTTTTATTACCTACTCCCAGCTGCTAAGCCTGGGAGAAAAATAAAAATATTCAGGGTATAAGTACGGTAGAGAAAATACGGCCTCTAAAAATATATTGCTATTGGAAATCTTTAGTAAAAGCACTGAGTGGAAACACAAATATTTGCCGGGTCCATGACGTCATCATAGACAGCCAGATAAATTATTTAGACTTGACATGATTTAAGTTATTACAACAGTTAAGAAAGTTAAGAGAAAAACAGGGCTATATTCTTAAATGTAACTTTGATTGTTTTATGGCCGATTATTAAAAGGTCGAAAGTAATATGTTTCAAATAAAAAAAGCTATAAAATGATCCCTTTCGATGCCACGGCATCATTTTAGAGCATAGCAATTTATGTCGTATTTCTATACCGATACGTTGGAATGTCCAATTAGTAAATATTTAAATCCCTTGCCATACCGTCCCGGTCTGCCTAGGCCTTTAGAACTATTATGCAGTCGGTTAAAAATAGGATTCTTACTGCAACATTTAAATAAGTTGCTGTCACTTGGTTTTTATGTGTGGATAATTTCAGGTTTAACCATATTTCAAAGAGTCTGTCTTTATATAACGTTCACTAAACACAAAGAAAGCAATTATTACCGCTTATTTTTATTACCCGACTACGGCAAAGCAAAAAAAAGGAGGGTTATGAGTTTGACCGGTATGTATGTATGTATGTATGTTTGTATGTATGTTCATCTGTTCCCGCATAAGTTCTAAACTGCTGATCATATATTCACAATTGAGGTATCGTTGGAAGCGTCTTGATTGTCTGCTGGTTATAGGCTATGTCACGTCACATGAAATTGAATATGGCGCCCTCTAGACGACATAAAGTTGTGAACTAAAAAACTTTTTTTTGAGAAGAACATCGTGTTTGGTATCAAATGAAAGCTCTTGGTGAGCTCGTTTCAAAAATATATATTTTATTAGTTGTTGCTTGCGGCTTTGCTTGCATAAATCGAATTTTGACTTTATCACGAAATTCATCATCATCATATCGCCGAACGACGCCCACTGCTGGGCATATCCCTCCCCCAAGGAACTTCACAACAATCGATCATGCGCTGCCCGCATCCTGCGGCTTCTCGCGACTTTGACCAGATCGTCGGTCCACCTTGTAGGGGGCCTGCCCACGGAACCGGTACGCGATCGCTATTCGAGAACCTTTCCGCCTCAACGGCCATCGTTTCTCCGCGCTATATGTTCCGCCCACTGCCACTTCAACGGTACAATCCTTCGAGCGATGTCGGTGGTTTTAGTTCGCCTGTGGATCTCATCGTTTCTGATTCGATCGAGCAAGGAAATATCAAGCATCGCTCTCTCCATTGCTCGCTAGGTGACTTTGAGCCTTCTTTTGAGACCCATAGTAAAAGACCACGTCTCACTTCCATAGGCCAGTAAGCCAGTAATGACTGGCAACACACACTGGTCAAAGACTTTCGTCTTGAGACATGGAGGTATTTCGGACGCGAATATATACCGGAGCTTCCCGAACACTGCCTATCCGAGCTGAATTCTTCGCGAGATCTCTTTCTCGGAGTTGGACTTACTAACTGGACCGCTTGCCCTAGGTAAACAAAGTGGTCAACAACTTCGAGCGTAATGTTCCCAACGACTGGAGTGGGTGAAACATGGGTATTGGATATGATTTTCGTCTTATCCATGTTCATCTTTAGACCCGCTCTTTGAGAAGCATTACTGAGATCTTCGAGCATTAAGTTCAGGTCTTCCAAGGTCTCAGCCATAAGAACTACATCATCGGCAAACCGTATGTGTGTTAGGTGCTCGCCATTGATGTTGATGCCGCATCCTTTTCAATCTAGAAGCTTAAAAATATCCGCCAACTGTAGTTGGATAGGATTACAGCTCAGGTTCTGTAATCGGATTGACATGGTGGCGTTTTGGTATAAGTACCTGAGCACATAGATGTACCTGTGGTCTACTTGGCACCTCTGGAGAGACTGCAGCACCGCCTAGCTCTCAATAGTATCAAAAGTTCGGTTTTCTGTATAAGTAGCCGCAGCGTATGAATGTGTTCTTTGGTGCTATTAGCCTTTCCACAACCCGGCTTGTTCGGGAGGTTGGAAGTCGTCGAACATCTTATAGATATAGCTCAGAAACGTGATGGGTCTGTGGTTCTTCAAAAGAGTCCATCACCCATCTTGAAAAACGCTTCTGCCCCATGCCTTTGGCGTTTTGCCCTCGAGGATGATTGAATTGAAAAGCTTTAAGTATCGGCTTTTCGCCCGCTCTCAGAAGCCCGCCCGCCGCCTTGTTGTTTTTAAGCTGCTTGAGAGCCATTTTTTTAAATTTGAGCCGGTATTGGTCGGAGCGTGGATTTTATCAACCGCGATCTTTCAAGCTTAACATTGATATTCAATGTGCCTCTGACCATACGGTGATCGCTTACTGTCTTAACAGCGGTGATCACACTGACATCATTGAGGATGTGCTTCTTGGTCGACATGTTAAATCGATCTCGTTATTGACTGTACCGTCCGGGCTGATCCAGGTCCATTTGCCGGTTACGGGCTTCCTGAAGAAGGAGTTCATCATAAAGAGGTTCTCCGTCTCCATGAAGTCTGCCAACATCTGGCCGCTATCGTTCCATTGCCCAAATCGAAATTGCCCCACTCTTAACTCATCACTGCAACGTTGCCCCAACTTAGCATTGAAATCTCCCATCACAACCGTGAAGTGGGTTTTATAGCTATGCATGGGTTTCGAAACCTCCTCATACATAGACTCCACTTCGTCATCGCCATGTGTCGAGGTCGGAGCGTATACATTTAGCGAATACCGTTTCGATATTCTGAGTATCGGGTACGCTACCCGGCTCGACACGCTTCCGATGGTGATCACGTTGTTGACTAGGGACTTGTGGAATGTGGACAACACCTAGGGATTGTTGGTCGCCCTCCCGGTGGTAAAGTAAGTTACCGGATTGCAGGATAAGCAAGTTCTCTTCGGACTTCAGATAATCCAATGATGTCCCAGTGTAACTTACTAAACCTCTTCCAACTCTATGGGCTTCGAGATAGTCCGCAATATGCTCGTGTTGTAGGTTGCCAGGTCAAGTCGTCTGTGTTGGTAGCCTGGTCTTACCCGGGGATTCTCAGCACCCCCTGCCCCGCCGTTACCATAGCCGCTAGTAGATAGGAATAGCGGGGCCGCCGTGGACTGGGGGCTGATTGATTTGGTGTAAAACCCTTTGGGGGGGGGGGGGTTACCATAATCGCCACGCTTGGCCTGCCAAGTGTTGGTGATCGCTGTATGTCCTGCTGTTCGCGAAGCCTATTGGGCTTGGCGGGAGGGCTGAGCGCGGCGAGAGACAGACCTTGTCTGCCTGAGTCCAACATACCGTTAGCGGTATACGAAAAGACAGTATACGTAAAAACTAAAACCCGACTACTGAAAAATCACGCTCTAAAAAGTATGAAACAAGAAAATATTCTCATCTGAAATTGCCGTGGTCGTATGCCCACGACTATATAATATAACAAAACAATATTTTCATTCTAGGGAAAAGTGGCATACGACCACGGCAATTTCAGATGAGAATATTTTCTTGTTTCATACTTTTTAGAGCGTGATTTTTCAGTAGTCGGGTTTTAGTTTTTGAACTTAATTTTTGCTTATTTGCACTAAACTGAAAAAAAATACTTTGACCTTGAAGCTGTCAAGTTACGTAGCAGCAAAGCAAATGCTTATTCAATCATGCAAAATTATATCATAAATTATATTATAATATGTAAGTACCTAAGTAGGTACTTACCTATTTAAAAGTTTTCTAAAATAAACTGTTAATTTAATTTACAAATAAGTAATCAAGTGTAACAGCAGATTTTTAATGAATGAATGTTTGTGTTTATTTCAGCCATCGTTGTTTATTACAAACTTACTAGGTACTTACCTACTTATTTCAAAACTTGTTCATCTTATGTTTTAGATATTTTTGATACTTAGGTAGGTACCTACATTATCTTTTTGTCATAAATCTTATCTTACGTTAAAACATCTACTTGGAAATTCTGATTCTGACTGATACGATAAAATAAAAATCGGCCAAGTGCGAGTCCGACTCGCTCATGAAGGGTTCCGTACCCACTTAACGTAGATACCGATTACGTACACCAAGCAAAAATACCACTGTCATTTTTTGCCAGAAAAAAATAACTATGTTGTTCATAGTATTCGTATGAATGACAAAGTTATATTTGCGGTTTTCGAAAATGTGTTATATCTCAAAAACTTGTAAAGCCTACTTAGCTGTTATAGTTTTCGTTGTTACTTCGTCATATGTACTACTATCGTGAATTTTTTCACGTATCTAAAAATAACCATTTGGCTGGCAGGGGGGGGGGGGACACATGACTCTAACAAAATTTTGCACTATAAAGCTTAATAATTCACAAACGGATGCCTCAATCCAAAAAAAATTACATCCCTTCTTCACTAAAATAACACTTAAATGTATTAAGTACTTATGGAATAGACAATGAATAATTTTCAAGATTTAACCCCATTATCGACGTGTGAAATAAATATGTAACTACTTATTGCAAATGTATAGAGAACAAGAGTATAAACAACATTGTTTCCAAGGTAGAAGAAACCTTAGAATCTAGTATATTATTCAGTTTAGTTTTAGTATAAAGTGGCTTACGTTTAATGTTATCCCAGGCTTTTAGGCAGAATAAAAGGGCCTAGAAAGGCCCGAGGCCAGACCCTCGAGATAAATTTGTTTAAGATGAATAGCTGTCTAGTTGTTACGGAAAATAATGGCCGCCACACCTTGTTTTTGGAACTAGTCAAAGTTTTGCATACGAGGTTGGGGAACAAATGACTTCGGTCAAACTTGGGTCCGTTGGAGGCTTTTGAATGTTTAAAACGTTCGATTACAAAATAGTACGTACCTACCGATTTTATATTATCTATAAAGGTTCAGGCACTTATTAAAAACTAAGCCGAAAAAGAAAAAAAACTAATGGTTATTATAATGTTAAAAACATATCGCCATTTCATTACTATATTAATAAGAAAGTCTCTATACAGAGAAAGTACCATATACCATACAAAATACTCATCAAAGTTTGAAGTTAGTTTCAAATCTGGCATTCTGCTAAAGGCTTAAGACAACACATAAACGTTTTTTTGCATTTACCAAAAATTCTCTAGAAGTCAGATTACCGCTTTTGATACTAATCAACTCATGAATGAGTAGGTATTATCCTCATTATAAAGTTGATGATCACGTCCTGGGCATAGATATCTTCGCAGCCTATTTAACTTTTGTTTTCCTTGATACAAATTAGAAAAAAGACTTGAAATGAATGTAATAAATAATAAATCTATTAAACTGTTAGGAGCTGTTATTGTTCATATCAGATGAAGACTTCATTTACCAATTCTCTCCAAATGAACTACCCAACTTTAGATTGTTACGTCACTTAATATAGGTACATACATATCTACTAGCATAACGGAACTGTAGTTTGGCCAAATTAACGGTAATACCGGCGTTATATACTGAGAACCATCCAGAACGTTTTCCAGGTAAATAGCGGCCATAATAGCATGAACAAAGCCACCCTTGTCATTACGAAGGTCATGATGAGAAATGGCAGCGGGGTGGGTGGTACAATTTATGAGGGACAGCGAGATTAAAACACCGTTTGTAACGAACGAACGGTCTGAAATGTGAGGGGAGATCGTCGATAAACAAGCCGCAAATGCCGCAATGTGTTTTCAACCCCTTACCGCATATATTTTTAATTCTTTTAGAAAAAATATATTTGTTGGTCTTTTATGTATTACTAACATGAGTTCAGACAAAAACTATCCTACAAGTAATGTGACTTGGCAATTTTTTATTAAAACATACGTAAGTAAGTAGGTATTGGTTAAAATAATAATAATAAAAAAATAACTTATTAAAATTCAAACAGTGAATGAGGTATTTATGAGGCCCTTTGAATATGACAAGCATCGGGCGTAATATTTGTTATAAGCACTACTTATATAAACTTTGTTTTAATGTATAGGAAAAATGTGATAGTAAAAAACCACGAGCCCTATAAGTAGCGTAGTATCCCGCCTGAAAGCTACTTATAGGGCTCGTGGTTTTTTACTATCATATTTTTCCTATACTTACAAAGTTGCATTGTGAATGCATAAAAATAATATAAAGTCTTTGTTTTAATGACTAAATTAAATACTTTAAAAATTAACCAATTTTATTCAACATACATCACTCAATTATTAAATCTGGCTTATTACAAGTCGCTTATATCAACAAAAATCATGTTTTGAAATATAAAAATATAACGAGATAAGTACACAGAAAGCTAAAAACAGTTAAATCACTATAACTATTAAGTCGTCCCTACTAAACTGGCACCCGAATACTACTAATACAAATATCGCCCTGTATCGCTTACTGTAAAGTTTCTATATTATTTCAAAATCGCCATCGCTTACAACTTGCCACGCTTTCCGAACATTTTCCCAGGCCGTGTGGTTTGTCTAAGCATGTGGGCCTCGGTATGAAGGTCGGCAGATTAATTTTCCCTAAGATTAATCGTGATCGTATTTACCTCCGACATGGCCCTTTAAAAGCTTTTAATGATGACTTTATTAATAGACTGAGGAAGCGAGGTTGTTTGCCATTGTAAGGAAAAGCCTATAAATTATCGATAATTTTTTTCTTCGCTGATTTTCCTAAAAGGCCTGTTAATATTTGTTTTCGTTTTTGCTCGTGAAGATAAAGATTGTTCAGTTTTTTTATTTACATAATTAACTTTTGCCATGTTTAATGTGTTGTCTTAAAAGTCAAAAGTCAGATCAGCTAAATAATGTTTAATTAAGAAAATGAGAGAATAAAAAGGATGCGAAACGGTCGCGTGGTTATTATTGAAAAAAAAAGTCAGGGGTTGCGTATACAAAAAAAAAGATCTAAGTACCAACAGATTTGCGCACTATATTTTGTCTGTGTTTCTAGACCATTCTTTCTCATTTGAACTTTTTAAAAGACATTTTAAGAAATGAACGATTATTACTATGTATTAGTTACCAAAAACGGGATTACGACCATGTTTAAAATTTTGGCAACAAATATATCGGCGCCGTTGCATGCACCATGATCAATGGCGTAATGACCATATCATAATATCTATATTGTACCTATTACTTACTTATGGTGACAATGACCATGAAAGTTTAAAAACCTGTAAGATTGACGTCAAAACTACAATAGAATGTGCTAATAGAAGCGATGTCATTAAGCGAAATAAGCGATCCCGGTATAGCAAACATCGAGTTCGCGTGACGACATGCGATGATGTTCTAAACAAGTTTTAACATGTCCGTTATATAGAACACGTTAAAGAACAGGCAAGGATGCAATTTGTTTTATTGCTTAATTGACACCATTGTTTATTTGGAAAATAAGAAAAGAGACATTTTATAGGAAAATTTTTGTTGTGATAAAATAAAACCACAAACCCTGTAAGTAGCTTTCAGGCGGTTATATTTACCTTTTTTCTATTCATTGTTAATGCATAAAAATAATTGAAAATTTGAGCGAGACTATTTATTCTACAGGGTGTTAGGGGCACCCTTGCAAAAACTTTAACCATGGCTTCAAACCATCATGCTGTACAACGTACCTACAGCAAATTTTTTTTGTCGGAAATGAAAAAAAATATTGGACTTTTCATACAAATTTAGCAACTTATCGGGACATATTGTATGGAGAGACGAAATATTTTTTTCCTTTCCGACAAAAAATCTTGCTGTGCGTTGTTTAGCATGAAGGCCTGAAGCCATGCTTAAAGTTTTTGCAACGGTGCCTCTAACACCCTGTAGAATCCTATTTTTCCCATTGGCGTAGCCTAGCCATGTTTGCTGTTAAAATTAAGTATACAATTTAAACATGTCTGAGTAAAATTTTTACGCATATGTATATTAGATCACGGAAAATGTTATTTTCGCGCTAAATAAATTTTGAAGGTCGTAATAACTAAGTACTTAGGTAGTGTATTTGCCATTGCCATTGGAATTGAAAAACAACTACTTTTATCTTAATTTAAAAACAAATCTCTGAGTCGTAAAATACTTAGTAAAAACCTTTAAACTAGTTTTGTTTAAAATACAATGCCAGCCTTATTTTATTATATTTAGTTATTAGAATCGGTGCTTATCAGCTGTTCATTTAACAACTCACGTTGAAAGTAAAAACACGGCAAAATTACTATTTTACCGGCGCACAATCATTTAGTAATTACGTTTTCTACGATAAGCACAACCTTCAAGGTAATTGGAACCGAAATGAATAATGTAAATAACTTTTACTCTCATATAATGGTGATCATTTCCTGTAGGTACGCTTTTTTATCGTCTATTTTTCAAAGTTGAGTAAGTAATATAGTTTTTAATGTTTACTCTTTTCTCATTATCCATCCATAAGGAAGGCCAGTGCCTCAGCAGTAGGGACATTAAATGGCTGATGATGATGATGATGATGACTTTTTGTACACTTAAGTAGTTCAATAGTAAAATATGTAGTTAGAAATACCAAAACCAGTTGTCTCACATTTGTTATTACTTATACCAAATCGCGAAATAAATTTAAGAAATTATCAGTATTATACATAAACTTGCAGTAAAAGTGTTATAGAAAAAAATTGCCGCATAAGCCTTGGGTTGAACTTGACCAAAATAGGATGACCTTGCACTTTCGGACTGCACTCGGAAATGCAGAGATGCTCAGGCTTGTCTATGAAGTAATATTTTAACTTAGTTACCTTTAGAGTATAACTTTTAACCCTCAAACCCAATAGTTTTATAGTAAAAACTGAAAGATATAATTTTCGTAAACTACTTACCAACTCAATAAAATTAAGTTCATAGCATCGTAAATAATAATAAAAGTAAACACATCTTAGATTTCTGCGCAAACTGTCCATATAAATAAAACACTTTCACTTTCAAAAAATCCGTTTTTTCACGCAATTTATTTAACAACTTAGTTAAATTTTAAAACCAAAAAATCTCAAAAAACAACTAAAATTTAACTAAGTTGTTAAATAAATTGCGTGAAAAAATCCGTGAAAGTGTTTTATTAATAATAAAAGTATTCAAAAGTAGGTAAGCCACAAATAGTGTCACAGACGTATCAACCCCGGTGATCATTGTTGGAACGAAAATATTTTTCATACTTACTGCAGACAACAGTCCATACTGACAGCAATGTATTAAAAGTCACCACCATCGTTGTTGTCACCGGGATAGCTAATAGGCTAATGTTTATGGAAATACTAGGAAATACACATAGCTGACGCTAGCAAGTCAGCTCTGACTTTAGGTGGACTTTAGTATCTAGATAATATTAGAATGAAAGATGAAATATCTCGAAACGCTCGACCGTTCACCGTTTAATTCGATAGTAACGTAATTCTCTTTACTACAGCATCCCCAATCGATATGAACGAAACTGAGCGTACCCCAAGGCCTTAGCTCCCTGTCCTATTTATATCTGGAGCCGGGTATCGATCAACACCCACTGCCTACTACCCCTGAAACTTAACCCTTAACTCGACGCCACAAAGTTGAAAGTCCTCAACGAAAACCTGTGACACACTTACAGAAAATTTGGATTTAGAATTTATTTTAACTTGGTTGGCGAATGCGAGGAATGTCCCAAACGGTTTCCAAGCTATGAAAAATAGTTTTACTAGAGTTACGTAATGATAATTGGAGCTATAAAATTCAAGGTCGTACCAATAAAGGTCGTACAAAAATCACAATAATCCAGTTTAAGTCGAAGCCTCGAAGCACTTAAGGGTTAAAACTAAGTTATTTTCATTGTTAAGTAAATAAAGCAAAGTTTCATTGGAACTAATCCAATGCCTAAGTAAAATAAACTTCGGTATTATATTATTTGTTGGGACTGAAAGATCCTTGAAGTAAATTCTTATTTGAAACCATTTCTCAGACGTGTTGAAAAATTCTCGCTATCTACCGTTGGAGAAACGTTTGGAATTGGATAAATAAATACATATAAGTACGTGAGCTGTGTTTCACTGAATGGTACAAGTGAAAAGGATTTAAAAAGAGTTTACGCTTCGAAAACTGTCTTTGGAAGCGTAGAGAACTAGTTGGAAAATCTCAAAGAAAATACGCCTTTAATACCCAATTTCTTATTGTTACCAAATAAGTAGGTAAATGAGACATAGTGCCTTTGATATTTTAGAAAAGGGTTTGGCTGCAAATCTATCAAGTAGGCAGGTACTTTACATAACAAGAAGACACATTGAAGATATCAATAAATGTCCAGCTAGGTACAAAGCTATAGCTCGAACGTCCATGTAGGTCTTTGAAAAGAAAATTATTAGGTAGGTACTTCCTCTTCGTGTCAAAGGCAAGCTTAATCAAATGACGTTGGCCCTGTGCGTTGGCCATAAACTGTGAAATGATTACTGAAGCATGCAAACTTGATACTGGTATAGTCAGACCGACCTCTAGGTACATTCAGCGTCAAAATGATCGAAATGATAATGAGATATTGTTGGTACCTAGGTTTGAACGCTCAAATCATTTTGACGCTGACTGTACAGTGCCACAAGCTTTCCTGTTCCGGTGACAGCCGTGACAGAGGAGCCACTTGCATTACCAAATTAGCTGTCAAAATGGACTGTCGTATGAAAACTGTTTTAGTTCCAAAGATAAACAGCGGAACAGAAAACCTTGCTGCACTATACACATCAGTGGCGAGGGGTAAAAATATAGTGAAGGTAAGCCGAGGTCAAAAAACACTTACCCCGTGATGATCTGCAAAGTAGATTGGTGAGCTGGGGTTCTTGAGATATTTAAAAGAGAAGCCGTTGGGAATCGGCATGTAGGTAGGGTGAACTGCATATATTGTTGGCACCCCATTATTGGCACCCTAGAGTTAAGGTCAAATGGCAAAACTAGGTGCCAATTTTGTACAATGTAATAATATTATTTAACACTTAAATGCATACTGTACTTGAGTAATCTATTTTTTTCATGTTTTTCGAGCTAAACTTTACGGTGCCAGCAATTAGGGCAGTTTACCCTAGGTATGTATGGACCCTTCGCCACTGGTACACAAAGAACACAAGAGACACGAGGCGGGTCCAGATATGTATAATTTGCCCGATCCGATCACCGTATCCGTATCACGTATCACGTATCAAGCCCCGTATCAAGTTGTGGACGCCTCGATTTGCTCTGTATCCGCATTTTCACAGTAGTCATGATATAAACTTTGATAATCGGACACAAACCGACGCGACATGGGATGGGCTGTAACATAACGGCGTATCAAGATCGCGTATCATCACCCGTCCACATATACGATCATGATACGCGTCGGCGATACGGATACGGTGATTGAATCGGGCAAATTACTTATACATATCTGGACCCGCCTTTAAAAGTAGTAAGTGGCCGGAGCGTGCGTGGAACACCCTTTGCTAAAACCAGAAAATGCTCCATTAATTTTTTACTTAGCACGATTTTGAATTTCTGCTAGTTGTCATGGCAACTAACTTGTTTTCGATTCCACACTTTATTCAGCGCAAAGAGCGTGACATGCTTCTTCAAATCTAACCTTTGTCTCGTGTTCTGTGGCATACACCAACGAAAGGATTGCATTCGTCTCCGTTACGAAGCACTCGCCACCTAACGTTCTGATGTATTGTTATAGCTTAATAATCTTTTCCACCTTTCAACACAGACAGCGCCATCTATCGCCAGCTTTCGGTATTCCAGACAAAGTGAGTTTAATGATGTCTCTGCAAGAGCAATTTTTTTCCAAAGCCATTTGGGGCGTTTGAAAAGCTTTCAGATGGGAAATGGATATTTAATGACAACATTATTGGTCGAACATTATATTGCTTCCGAGGAGATCTTGTGCTTTTTTTATTTAAAAACAGAAATGATGTAGGTACCTAACAGCTTTGGTAGAAAGGCGAACTGTTATATCAAAAGTTATAGTAATATCGTTAGATTTCGATTTTCGCTGATGTTGTAGCGATATATATCTTACTTAGGAGTCCTACAGAAATATAAGTTTTCAAACTTTTCCCTAAACTGATGTTTAACTTACAGAAAAATGGTAAATGAAGTATTTAGAAAAAATCGACCCGTCTCACAATCAGCTCCGATGGGATTTTTTCTAAATACTTCATTTACCATTTTTCTGTAATAAAAATTGCATTGTGAATGCAAAAAACTAAAAATTAAAATAACTTGATGTTTAACTTTTTAAGTTTCATAGAAAACTAACGAATTGTGTTAGTTATATTTAACTTAGGTAGTGTAAGGTGTCATTCCTCAAATACGATTTAATATAAAATAATAGTACATTACAGCCGAGTACGGGAAGCTAGCAATGCAAATAGCTTCCAGAACAAGGCTTGTATAAAACTTTTCTCACGAAATGCGAGGAAATACAATTTTTTCTTAACATGGAATGTTAACATTTCAGAGCATGAGTGAGAAAAGTTCTTTACTTACTTTAATTCTTCATTCATTTATTTATTTAGGGACGTAGGTTTTTCAACGAATAAAAGTCATCAAACATTGGAAAACTCAATTGTCCTTTGGCAAGAGAATTCGAACGAGAATTTGGCCTTTAATTCCAATGTACCCTTTTGTTCAATCAACTAGTTTTCAAACTTTTTTTCACTTTGCGAAACAAATTAAGAAATAAGCTGCGCCCCGGGGCTTCGATACCGTGCGGTATTTCGGGATAAAAAAATAACCTACGAACTATTCGCAATCCTACCAAATATACAAAAAAAAACATAAAAATCGGTCAAGCCGTTTCGGAGGAGGTCAATAGGAAACATGTGACAAGATTTTTTTTTATACATAATGTAAGATTAACTTACGTAAGTAATTACTTACATAGTATTTTTGTGAGGACTTTTATTGCAAAAACATTGTCATTAGCAATGGACAAAGCTATATCGTTAATAATAATTTATTCAAAATTTATTTTTTAAATCATGCGTGAAACGGTAAAGACGGACAGAATCACTTTCGTATTTTTAATATTAACATGGAGATTCGGTAGCTATGAGCAAACATTCAAGAACCGTCCATTTGTCTGACCAGTGCCATAGAGGGGCAGAAAGGACGCGGTATGAACACCATTACATTTCTCATGAATATTCATGACGGTCTGATTGTAACGCCGTCTGTAAACACGGCACGAACGCACGATTCTCATGTAAATTCAGCATGAAAGAGGAATTGACCTTCAAGCTGTTGACCAAGATCGACCGGTACGCAAATTGAGGTGTTGTTATGACTTTTGACCTATCTATAGGTAGTTTATGTATGCAATAGAGATAACTTAATAAGTAGGTATTTCCGAATACGAACAATAAGTTTGTCCGACATATTTTGTATTTAATTTTAATGACCCAAAGTTACTTAAGATTTCGTAGTTGTAGATTGTTTATTGGGTAAAGATGTTCGAATCGTATTAGGTACTTAACCCATATATGCCCAGTGGGTCGTTTTTGTCCTGTAAAACAGGTTTTGGAAAACTAGCGATTTTGTGAATCAAAACGCTTATTTACTACGCCTAGAGCTATTTATCGATATATCAAAGTATTATCTACCAAACAAAACAAATATTTTTGAATGGCAACTAGTTTTGTTACTACTGGTGACAGTTCTTCTCATGACTTGATTTTTGGTGGCAAAAAAGTCCGGTTCTGCTGAGAATAATGTAAGTTATATTTTTTTCTACGGTAAAAAACCTATTATGTCGTTTTTATTATAAAATAAGATAGATTATCTATCTCATAACAGTGAAAGTGTTAGGATATACATGTTTTTTACACAGATATAGCTTTCAAAACATTTGTGGGTCGATAACGACCCCTTGGGAAGAAGTGTATTTAATTGCAATTTTTGATTTCTAGGTCTAGAAGACCGCTAAAAACAAACAATATCATAGACGAGTTGGAAAATTTTAACTCAGACGATGATATACCTGGTGCTGATATCTTTATTGAACCTCCTGCCGATGGCAGGGTATCTGACGATGATTCCGGAGATAAAAAGGATATATTTTTCCATAATTTATCCCGTCGACAGTTACTCGCACCTGCAAGTATAACTTTGAGGCATCCATTTGCCGAGGAAACCGCGTCTAGCGAGGATGAGGAACCCAATGATAGACCTCCATTGCCACTGGAACAAACAAGTCGCGGAAGAGCACATAAAAGAGCACGCAGAAGAGGGAGAGGTACTTACAGTTATTCAACGCCAAGCGGGTAGAGATCGCAATTGGGTGAAGAGAGATCTTCCTAGGAATAATCGTGAGTGGACCACGCCCCTTCCTAGGCCTGTTACAACGTTGTCTGAAAATAGTGACCCTATCACATTCTTTGAGCTCTTTTTCGATCGTGAAGTAATCGTTCACATAGTCAGACAAACAGTTATATATGCTGTTCGAGCGGGAATATGAATTTCTCTTTGTCAGACAAATAAATATACTGCTTTATTGCAATCCTTATTTTGTCTGGTTATACTCCGTTGCCGTGACGCCGAATGTACTGGGAAACTAATGAAGATACCCATAACATCCTTATCCTTCGAAGAGATATTGCGCTATTTTCATGTAGCTGATAATAGCGAACTGCCTGAAAATGACAAGATGGCAAAAGTACAAACGCTAATTGATATGCTAAATGCAAAATTTCTCCAGTATGCTCCTATTGAAAAGCAAATAAGCATTGATGAATCCATGGTTCCGTATTACGGTAGACATGGTTGCAAACAGCACATCAAAGGGAAGCCAATAAGATTTGGCTTCAAAATGTGGATTGCTGCGACGAGACTGGGCTACTGCCTTTATGCTGATCCCTATCAAGAGCGCTCTGATCGTGTAGAAACAGGATTAGGACGTCATGTTATCAATAAACTGATGGCTAAAGTACAGGAGTAGTTTCCTAAAACGGATTTCTCTGTCTATTGCGACAATTTTTTTTACTGGACTGCCATTGGCCAGCAATCTCAATGAGAAAAACGTGTTTTTCTCAGTTCTCAGTTCAAAATGCTTTTTCTCAGTCTCATTCTTGAATTTTGCCTTGAATTATATGAATAATTTTATAATTAATAAAGTATTGGTATTTTTATTCATCGTAAATTTAAAGTAACACATTTGACCCAGGGGTCGTTTTCGACCCATTAAAAAAAACACCCTTCCCTCAGTGCTACCTCAAATCTTTACTCACAGTCTTCATAAGAACCCTTCAAGTATCCACATATCCAAAAACGGAAGAAATCGGAGAA
Source organism: Crambus lathoniellus (assembly GCA_949710035.1). Lineage (NCBI taxonomy): Eukaryota > Metazoa > Arthropoda > Insecta > Lepidoptera > Crambidae > Crambus > Crambus lathoniellus. The sequence goes on along the minus strand of OX453301.1, from coordinate 9,357,622 downwards.
AAAAATAGATCTGGGCATATATGGGTTAAGTATATGGAAATAATTTTAATTAAAAATATGTTTTACTATTTTTTTGATATTTCCGTGAAGTGTTAAAATACGAGTGGAGAATGATAAGGCATCTATTCTTAAAATGAATTGTTGAAAGATAGCAAACAAAATTAAGGAACAACTCACAATCAATTTCGCCTAAAAATTCCAAACACATGCATAAAGGCTAAAGCCTCTAACCTAAAAATAGCTAACAAAACCGTTTCGCTTATTTCGCTATCATGCAAATCTGAGGTTCATCGACAAAACAGCGCATGTAGTTGTCAGCGACGAATACCTTCCGGAGCGGAGCAGTCGGGGTATTACTGGGGCAATTTCTAGGGCACCGACATCAGAACTGAGTTCATTCGCCAGACTGTATTGGATCCAGTTAACTATGATAGAGAAAAGAATGGCCCCTGACAGGACCGAGAACCGAGAATCTAGACGCTTTAGGGATTATTCCGACTTAGTTTTAAAGGGAACAAGAAGTTATACCTGTTTTAAAATAGATTTCAGTAGCGACTGTAACGTTGTTTGTATAAAACGGTGAAGATAGGGTTTCTTTATGCGGGGCTTGTTTGCTATCTTAATTATGTAACGCAAAGCTATTGTTAGGGGAAATGGATGATAGTAAGGCTGTTCTTGCGTACATGTAAACTATTTACATTTACAAGATATCTACTTGTTTAGATAGGTAATGCTTAAGATTTTATATCCTGCATTTTTATCTCAGTAAGCTTCAATGTGAACTGTCTGAAAATTGTAGGTAGGTATATTGGAAGTGAAGCTCAACGATAATCCGCTGAACAGGAAGTCAGTGTAAGGTATGATAGATTCTTACTTCGAACTTTTTAAGAAAATCGTCCACCAAAATCTTTAGGACGACCAGATGTGGTCAGTGCTAGGACCACATCCAGCGGCTTCCCGTGGCCTTCATCACGTTGTGTAGTCTAAAATATGTGGATCCTCCCTTTCAGCCCTAACTAAACTATGATCAGTCTGTCCCCGCTGTGCACCTCGTTACTTCAATTTCCACTTCAGCTTAACAAAGTCAAAACTTCGTTAGCATTATTTAATTCATCATCATCACCCATTTAATGTCCCCATTTCTGGGGCACTAGCCTTCCTTATGGATGGATAAGGAGAACGGGCCATGACCGACCACGCGGGCCCAGTGCGGTTTGGTGGGTAATAACAGCTGCAAATGCAGCCGGGACCAACGGCTTAACGTGCCTTACGAAGAACGGAGGAGCTCGGGACGAAAAGGTTTTGGTCACCCATCCCGTGACCAACCATTGCAAAAGTGGCTTAACCTCAACGATCGCAGGCTGAGCTCACTAACCCCTGCGCTACAGGCTCCTCCAGTTCCATTCTTAAGGCGCTACTCGGAAAAATATGGACTCTTTGATATAAAACTATAGGACGGTTAGAGTTGTTATAAATCTGGTAATCCTTACTTATATTATAAATGCGTCTCTGTCTGTCTGTGTGTTACACAATCACACCTAAACTACTGAACCGATTTGAATGAATATTGGTACAGAGATAGTCTAGAGCCTGAGAAAGGACATAGGCTACTTTTTATTCCTGAAAAATATCACCTTCCCGCGGGATAACGTCGTGTAGTACACGCGGGCGAAGCCGCGGGCGGAAGGCTAGTGAGATATATATTTCTTCATACCTTTATCTAGAATCGTATAGTTTCAGAAACACGATTTTATGATTTTGGCTCGACACTTTTTATTTACGACAATACCTCTAAAAAATAAGAAATATCAAGATTATTCTTAAATGGGGATACATATACAGTGCCACAACCTTTTCTGTGCCGGTGACAGCGGCGCTACGTACGTTTTTCTTTTTTTTGTAGTAATTTAACCGGCCCTGACTTCTAAGAACTTCAGCCGCCAGCAGCGCTATGGTTGGACATCAACTTGACAGCAAAATGACATTAAAAAAAATCACGTTAGTTTCACATTTTGGCCACCGGCACAGCAAAGTTTGTGGCACTGTACTATTGAAAATTGGTTTAATTAGTGGACACCAATAATTTTTAGGATCGTGTAGAAGCATTTTTAAAAAATCGCTATAGTTTTTGAATACGAGGTGATTTTGTGTTTTTTCTGCGTAATCGGCAAAATCGGTCTCGCTCCCGCGCGCGTCGTTTTCTTATTACTATCTCGCTTTAGCATAATTTTTTCGAGCATCGCCTTAATTAGTCCCCACCTAATCTGATTAGACTATGTCAATATTTGTCTAAACATTGCATCAAGTAAGCACAGCGAGTTAATTATGCCGCGTACGTTATCCCTATGCAAATTTCACCTAGTTATGTGCTTTCACGAGGTTTCGGCATTATGTGGGTTATCAGTGTTTCGTTAGCGATGCGTGTTTGTGCACCCAACAGCATGTAAAGTTTCACATGTTGATTTTAGAACGCCCTTATCAAGAACGTTTTAAGATCGGTTATTGTACTTTAACATGAAGGTTTGATGTGCAGTTGATTGTACAAGCCCGTATCACATCTGTGGAACGGTTTCGGCACTTTCTGTGTTAAGGACTCTGCTATTGGAAACTGCTGCGAAATACTTAAATATTTATATGTTATTTAACTTTCGTGGTCTTGTCTTGATCACTAAATTCATAATTTTAAATAATTAGAGAACTAGGTAGGTTTGTTTTTAGTTCTTTGTATGTACTCAATTTATGTAAGAAATCTGTTTGTTCCTAATTTGTATGGGACCCCCCCCCCCCCTTTACCTACCTACCTATACCTTTTATGTATGTCGACAATTTCATACGTTTTTTTTTTAAATCCACAACGGGGTAGCACTTAGCCTTCATCACACCTGATGTTAAGTGGTGATAAGGCTGAAGGTGGCAGCGCACTACTCTCGGAATCTCCTCTCAATCCTCTCAACACTGAGGAACTGGCTATCTTATCACTAAGTAACTGCCGGAATACAATAATGCTTAAAACATCATTGTTATGGCGTCAGACTTAGATAAGATGGTGGTAGCTAGCCAGGCGGACTAAGAACAAGTCCTACCACCAACTTGCATTCCCATATAGGTAACTCAAAATTAAGATAATCAATGCTATAAGGTTGTTAAAAAAGTATGTCTGTTGTCTGTCTGTACCTACCTATTTAAGGTTTTTCTTGTTTTTCATGTAAGTAGTAGAATTATTTCGTAAATAACTATTTTATTATAAACTAGCGGCCGCCCGCGGTTTCACCCGCGTGGTTCCCGTTCCCGTGGGAATATCGGGATAAAAAGTACATATAAACCTTCCTCTTGAATCACTCTATCTATTAAAAAAAACGCATCAAAATCCGTTGCGTAGTTTCAAAGATTTAAGCATACAAAGGGACATAGGGACAGAGAAAGCGACTTTGTTTTATACTATGTAGTGATAAACGACCTCCGTGGCCGAGTGGTGTACGCGCCGGTTTTCAAGGTGCCGCTATCTCCGGATTCGATTCCCGTCGGGTAGGTAAGTATTGAAATCGAACTTTACAATATTTCATCGGGTCTGTGTAAATTGTGTATGTGGTAATAATACCCGTCGTTGTCTTCAATTTCCTCTAGTTCTCAAGCTACTTAAGTTTGGTATATTATGAAACAATGTACCTACCTACCTATGTGATGATGTTCAATATTTATTATTAAGTCCTAGGCTGAATACCTATATTAAATTAATATTATATTTTGAGATAACATCAAAGCCTTAAGGTGTATCGCTGAGCTCAGTGGCGCCGCCAATGGAAATAAATCAATTGCATTTTATTAAAGGCTTGGATTAAAAGTTTCGGTTAAAGGTGTCATGTTGTAAGAGACTACATCATCAGACATTTTTAATGTCCCCAATGTAGTACTATTATATATTCTGTGCCGAATGCTGGATTTCCTTACGCTTGGGTTGGATAAGAAGAACTGAACAGGTCATGGGCCAACATCAATCGTGATCGAAAGATATTGTACGGCCATTGCTGCAGTAATATAAATAATTTTGTCAACTTTCTTCAACAACTAGTGATGGATATCAAACTGAAAGCGATTGCGATTGATGTTGAGTTAGACAATTGACAACATTCCATAAAATTTATCATGTGTTTTTATTTGCCAGTTAGAAATAACATTTAAAAAGAGGAGACTCGTATTTTTTCCTTTTCCAAAATTTTTATTTTTAGTCAACGTAAAATTAATTTGAAAACTTGCTCATTCAAAAAGAGCCTAAGTCCAGAAAGAAGGCAGGTTGGCGGACATACCTTTGCAAATTATTTAAAAAAATACATTCTGACGTCGTCAAGTCAACGTGACACTAATGACGTTTGTTGTCTGTTGTTGTTACGGTTTCTCGTTTGGTTTAAGTTGTTTTAGTTGATGTTATTTCTCTTCATAACTCGTAAATTTAAATCGAAATGGAAAAAACTGTTCGTGAATTAGATCCCTTAATTTTATGTGTAGTTCCTGGCTGTAAAAATACAGTTCTGAAATGCCCAAAAAAACATTTTTTTACGTGCCCATGTCCACACATTCACAGTGGTGTGCTGCTTTATATAAAAATAAAGTACCATGTGGTAGTGTGTCCTAAATAACAGGAATTGGATGGAGAATAAAGTCACAAGACCTCGACTAAAACCCCAAGTACCAAGAAGGCTTCAAAACGTTAATAAAGATCCAACATTTCCTTCAACATCAGGACATTTAAATCCCTTCCCAAATACACAAGAAAAAGGTGTTGTGTGTTTTTTTTTGCATTGGTTATGTCCCAGTTGTCTCTAATCCAACTATTTTTTTCTGGAATATATTCAATGTACAGACATTTTTCTAGTTTTTAGTAGTTTAGAAAGGTAGATTCCTAGATCAGGAAGTAGATAAAAATTGAAATAAACGCATATCAAAATGAAATTGTATTTTATTAAACAGACAAAACACGACTACTTTTTAAATATTATCAAACACAGACTTCTATTTAAAATAACAAAAATAAGTAGGTACTTAAACACTAAACTATAGCCTGACTTGATATTTCACACCACACATGTAATGGCGGGCAGAGTAACTATGAATGAAACAACAACACTGGAGAATTTCTCAAACATGCTATTTATTTGGCTATGTGGTTTATAAAGCATACTTGTGTATGTGCATCAATAACTGCTTTAACTATATACATTTTTGATCGAACTTTGTGTTCAGGAATTACTCTACCCTTGATGGTACACATGGCTTGCTCTCGTTTTACTTCCACATAGCCTACAGAAGTTTGAAGTTTCTACGTAGGCATCTCTCGATGAAAATAAAACTTCAGCTCCCCTTATTGCCGCAAGTGTTCACGCATATTCCAATAACATCATCATGTCAACTTTGGGAAGGTTGCGAATGTCTGCCATATATTAATCCTTCAGCCACCTTCATAATTTTCAATTGTTAGTTTAGTAAAGTTATGATAAGTTAGCTTTAATATGTTAATCTTCCTTCTGTAGGAGTAGGAGGCACAATATTATTTTTACTGATATCGCAAGTCCATAGTTCTATCTATGTCAAAATATGTCAATAAACAAAACAGGTTAGGTTTAGCGAAGAGTATCACTACAACTAACTTGACATCTGAAGTTTATACCCATCTCTGTCACTCTCCGGGCATGACAGAATTGAGTGAAAGAGGCGGGTATAATTTTTGTACTCATTACTCATCTTGGCAGCGACAGTTTTTTTTAATGAGAGGCGTTTTTTTATGTTATGTAAAGGAATGTCATCATAATGTTCCTTCATCAAGATAAAAGGGGCTTTTTTCCGAATATTTCAATAAATAAGTGATTTAAAAATCCGAAAAAATATGTAGTGTTAGAAATTGAAAAATCTCGAAATGGTTTTCGATTTAAGGTACCTTGTTAAAAATGAAAACATGTCAATTACCCCCCAGGTGGGTCATCGGCCCAAAACCAAATCTATCATTATTTTAATATTTAAAATGTTGGCATTAAACACTTCATCTAAACTACATCAAGTAAAAGATATAGGTAAGTAATATCTATTGTTATGATGACATCCTTCCTGGTTTCCATATAAATGTCACTTATACAGGGTGCCTACTATCAACTTTAGGACAGCGATTCAAAACTAGCGCGATCCAGAATAGGTTCCTAAAATGAATTGCTTTCTTTCGTACTATGACCTTCTAAAAACTGGATCGCAAATGAATTGCTGAATGTGAAGGACCGAACGATTTGTGTCCTTATTTCTTCTACTCGTCTCTTTCACTCGATTCTGTCATGCCCGGAGAGTGAGAGGGACGGGTATAACCTGCAGGTGTCATGTTAGCTTAGCGGCTGTGAAATGTCAATGAATGATCACTCAATCGCTGTCATTGATATTAAGCTGTCATGGTACGAATATACGAAGCAGATCAGTTTAGGTCCTGAACAAATCCGCAATAAGAGTTGATGGTAGGCACCCAGAACTTGTTGCGCATACAGAAAAAGTAATAAAATACAAATATTGCTCAAACATTGGTACATATTATAAGAACCGTCTCTGTCTGGCTTATTGCTATCGAACTGCAATCTCCAAGGAAATCATGGACTGCACTGCAATGCACGAATTGAAATTCACTTAGGTATGGAAAATTTGAAATCTGTCACAAATTGCGACTTGGCTATATTTTTATATTCCGGATTAACTTGCTTTCATGTAACCTGATGATTGTGACTAGACTGCTGGGGCCCGATTCTCAGGCATTCGATCTTTTTCAGTGTGGTAATTTGTATGTCGAACATTTTCTTTGTGGTTTCTATTGAAAAGTTAGAACGTTTCAAATAAACTAAACTGTTCCACATGTCAACAAATTCATTTTGACAGCTAAGTTCGTATACGAACATCGATTGGTCTGTACCACTCGTAGCGTTCGACTGCTTTTCGATCGAACTTGTTCGATTGTGAAATTCTGACAATACACAAACTGTGTTATATTTGAATTTCGAGCTTATAAAAGTAAACTTTTCGCAGTTAGAACGGTACGATATTTTCTAACGGAGAAAACGGGTTACGGTCTCACGTCAAAAATACAGAAATCGATATGAAATAAGAGCGCACCTTTGAAATGCGCTCTTAGTAACTCGGCCGTTTTGACATTCCAACCGGTTATCTACTTACTATTTGTTACCCACTGTTGATCGAAGTTGCCGTATCGAAAAAGCCGTAACTGTCACGGTGGCCATCCACTTATTACAATAGACATTATAGAGGTGACAATAGACTGATAGAATCGTGCATCCGTGTCAAGGTGTTTCCCTTCAACAATTTTGACATAATATTCGAGTGATATGCGTATAAAAGCATATGCCCGTCATGCCGGCTTAGAAACTTTGACAAAGGACAGAGCCTTGCAGTTTCATTAAGAATTGTTTACGAGTAGTTAGCGCCCTAGTAACAGGGACGAAACTGTTACACGTTAGCGTAACCAATGGTTAAATTTGAACTCTGATATTTATATAAAGGTGAGTTGACACAAGGATACCCGCAATTGATTTTATTAGGTTACCTACTTACTTGAACCACGATTAGGTATAAGATATTTAGGTAAACTTTTAATAATAAAATAAAATAAAAATAAATTAAATATACTAACAAACCGTCCCAGCTTCACACGGACGGGTGCAAAAATGACTGACCGCGTATACTATACGGCGTTATCCCGAAAGATTGTGATATTTTCCGGGATAAAAAGTAGCTTATGTTACTCTCAAATGTCATCATATTATGTCATATCATATTTCACCGTGTCGCTCCCAAACTACCCCCATACCAAAAATCACGTCGATCCGTTTTGACGTGAAAGACGGACAAACAAACAAACACACTTTCGCATTAATAATATTAAATAAATAGTATGGATAGTCACTTAATAAAGCTACCTCTTGAATTGCTCTTTCTATCTAAGAAAACCACATTAGAATCAAAGATTTAAATATTCAGACGGCGGAAAGCGACATTGTTTAAAGTTTTAAACAAAGTGAAAGATACCGCAAAAGTGTAGTCATTTTATAAAGCCTATGATTACTTTTTGCAGCAAACGGGAAATAATAAGTAAACAACGTTTTTGTTTGTAAGCGGCCTTGTGGCATCAGCGGAAGTGTATCGAAGGTTTAAGAGGCGTCAAGCCTGGATGATGACAGGCAAGTCAATCACTTTTTAGAATATGACATTTTTTAGGTAACGACCTTGCCCTGCAAGCAGATTTTAAAATAAAAAAAAAAATATTTACTTAGACATAATAAATATGTAAGTACTTATTAATCGTCAACATTTTTCTACCGCCCATTCAAGACTTGTTTAACTGACAACAGAAGCAGGCGCAATAAACTTGCCAACTTAACGATATTTACAAAAAAAAAATTGATATCGTTACTTATACATACAACAATTCCATACAGTATAAAAATACATCATATTAACATTTCAAGTGATTATGTTATGTGTTACATCAGGACCATGCATTGCGGTCATTCAAATAATCGTCTACTTTATAAGTAGTATATCCTTTGCTCATCAGCGACTCTTTAATGTAACATTTAAATTTATGAAAAGGTAGTTCAATTATATGCTGTGGAACTCTACTAATTGATTTTCGGATGGGATTAGAACCCTCGCCCTTGGACATAAAGTCCAATGCTCTAGGACCAATTTAGGCTTACGAAAGGTTGACAGATTTTAGGAGCTGGCTATCTTACGCATATAACGTTTCTCCAGCTGACTCGAGACGAACCTTTTTAGGAACTTAAACAACAAATTATTACTTGCTAACGAGTGTATTTATATTGCTTCAGATTAATTTGTCGCAGTTTTAAATTATTTGAAATTTAAAAGCAGACAGTTGATATTTTTGGCATAGTTTAAAAGTCGAAAGTATTGCTTTCGTTCAATAAAATACTTATATATTAAGTATAGGTTAATGACGAAAAGCTGATATAAATTATGCTCAATAAATATTTAATGAAGAAATTCTCACTGCTACTTACCTTGAACTTCAAGTTTTTTCCAATGTTAAATATTACAAATTCTTTATTTAGCACGTTTCCATTTAAATGTCACTTATTTATACCTACAGGGTGCCTACCATCAACTTTATGACAGCGATTCAAAAATAGCGCGATTCAGAATAGGTTCCTAAAATGAATCGCTTTCTTTCGTACTCTGACCTTCTAAAAACTGGATCGCAAATGAATTGCTAAATGTTAATGACCGAACGATTTGTGTCCTTTTTCTTCTACCCGTCTCTTTCACTCGATTCTGTCATGCCCGGAGAGTGAGAGGGACGGGTATAACCTGCAGGTGACATGTTAAATCGACCGGGTTATAAGTCAAATAAGAGTTTCTGACAGCTTAGCGGCTGTGAAATGTCATTGATCGATCACTGAATCGCTGTCATTGATATTAAGCTGTCGTGGTACGAATAAGCGAAGCAGATCAGTTTAGGTTCCTAAACAAAACCGTAATAAGAGTTGATGGTAAGCACCCAGGACGCCTGAAAGTCGAGCAGACTAAAATGTTAAAATAGTTTATGTTATGACTGTTTTAGTTAGCGAATAACCAATTTAGCCCATAATTCGACATAGTAACTAACTTGTATCATTTTGATATAACGCATTTATAACATATAGGTTACAATATACTTACTAATGTTATGAACAGGAAAGATTTGAATCCCTGTTTGTTTGTTTATAATAGTATAGATAAACTCGAAAACTAGTGAAAAAATTCTTTTACAATTTAGAAAGCTACATTTTTCCTAGCATAGGTTATATTTTATCCCGATATTGCCACCGGAATGGATACCACGCGGGTGAAACCTTGGGAGCCCTTGTGTGTACTTATATACAAAAAGTTTTGCCGGGAAACTGTTACTTCCTTATCTATATAATTATATATAAAACTCTTGCGCTACTAACTGACTGACAGACAACGCACAGCCATAACTACTGGGCGCAAGAAGCTGAAATTTGGCATGTAGATACGTTCTTTGAGAAGTGTAGGTGAGCAATAAGACAGGATTTTTTTTAAATTTCCCCTCTAAGGGGGAAAAAGGGGGTCCACAGACGAAGTCGCAAGGGGAGTGGTAGTACTTCCTTATTAACTATAACAGGATGTCATAATTAACTAATTTTCCCGGAAAAATGGTCCAATTCGATGACTAATATTTAAACGCGATTAAATATTTTATCACAAAAGTAATATATGGCTTATTAGAAAAATCACGGAAATGATAAAAATAGGACAGCTATACATTCAGTTAATTTATTCTGATCAGAATATGTATTTTGTGTTTAAAATTTGAAAACATTATAAATTAATTAAAAGTAACATTTCAAATTTATAAAAGTGAAATACATAAAACACAAAGTTGAAGTAAATATTAAATGACATAAATAAACATGAAAATCGTCAAGTTTTGATTATTTATCTCTTGTGTAAGTAGGTATATTTATTGCATAATACTTAGTAAATAAGCACTACGTTTGCAAGACAAAGTAAAAGATGAAGATGTCTAACGTAATAATTATCAAATTTAATCAACTTGATTAAACGGAATGATAACTCAAATTAAGCAACACTTAAAAACTGTAGTTTGTCACGTTTCTTTTGTTACCTTATCGGTAGTTTAAATTCGTTTTGTTTATACGTGCACAATGCACAAAGCCTTATTTGGTCATGCACTGAGATGCTTATCTTAAAAGGCAATGCACTAACCTTCCTTGACTTTTATAATTTTTGGCGTTTTATATTCAAGAGCGATGAATTAAATAGTGTGTTCGTTAGTCTTATTATTTACAAGAACATACCACTTTCAATGAAAATCCATATTTTTCTAGGTAAGTGATAGCAAGATTATCGTTCAAATGTTCTTTGCAAGCGAGTGCTACAAAATTGTTAAAATATACTTTCATTCAATCTATCATAGCCGTCAACGATAAATTACTCAAACGATACTAAATTAAGAGAACTTTTAAGGTATCATTTCACTGAGCTTTTAAAGAAAACGTTTTTGCACTTCAGACACTTAAAGCATGAGAGATGATACAAATAAATCATAATAAATAATTCTCTTAAATAGTCGCTACTTAAAAAAATGTTTTTTATTACTACTCATGTCATCGATTATTTATTTGAAGGCACGAATATCTTAATAAGGACAACTGTATTGTATACATTATGTATAATGGATAGATATAGACCAATTTTAGATTGAGGTTATATATAATCAAGGTTTTAGTAGGTACTTACTTAGTTGTGGGATGTTTGAATAACATCTGAAATCTGGAAGATGGTAAAAAAAAATTATACTTTAATGTAGGTAAGCATATCTGTATGCACCACTCAAACTATATAATTCGTCGTTGAAAAACACGACTGCTGTTCCGAAATAAGTTATAAATCCGACACTATATCTTATTATATATGTAAAATTAAATATTTAATTTAAGTCTATCTAAATTCGTTTAGTTAGATTCCAAACTTTGAGTCTAATGATAAGTATGTTGCTGACTAGATACAACCATTCTTTCATGGCTCAAAAATATTTTACATAATATCACAATCAGTGAGTTACGACGTAATATATTACTTCCCAAATTCGTTCGTGCATGCACATTTAGCAGACCGATTGTCACCAATTTGTGTTAGTATGATAACTGATCTTTCATGCATATCGGTTTACAATAACATAGTATAATTTAATATATCTACGCTAATCGTGACATAACAACGGCTACGGTGAGTTAGGGAAGTAACATATAATTACCTTTTTTTATTCGTATGGAATAACATTGAAAATGATTAGGTAATGTAATAATGTACTGTACTGAAAATATTATGTTATTTACTTGTTAACGACTATCAAGGTTAAGATTATGAGTTATCCATTAGTAAGTTAATTTTATTTCCGATTTCATCCCCGTATAACACTAAGTAAAATAATAATATTAGTCATAGTCATAAATTTTTTATTCATATAGATTAAATAAAATTAATGCTTATTGTTCGGAAAAGATCGACATTCCTGAACGCATCTCTAATGTCACGTCAAATTGACATTTAGCTGTCACTTGAAGTTGACAGCCACACTTGATTGGAATTCTTGTAAGAAAAACATGTCGGATTAATTTTGCTGAATTGTTAAAAAACCGCTCGTGTTGAATGTGCCTGGCATATCGAGTTTGAATTGAATCCTGAATTATCCTGTCGATCCCGTTTTGTACGACCAAGATTTTGACGCCATCGTGACGATCGGGCCGGTCGCGGCGTTTTGGAATAAAAAGATAATTTTCCACCACACGCGTTGTTGTCGGGACAATATATCTTAATAAACAACCCCCGCGTGTGTCGTTGTGTATTGTCGCCCAGTGTCTTGGGACCGTTGTGTTGTGTTTGTTTTGTGAGTAAGGTGACGAATTGGTAAGGTCTGCAGAAGAACACGGAGCACATCATAGGGGGCCCCCTTATACCGCTCCTGCCCCGAAGACCTTCGACACCTCAGACCCGTATGTAACATTCACCTTAATCTAAGTTAAGTCGCTGTGTATCGCAGTTCCAATTGTTCAGTTACATCCCGGCTGAAACCTAGTTTTTGTCCGGAGTCTATAATCATGATAACCTTCCACTGCGCCATGCCGACTCCCCGGGTCTAGGCGGGGGTGTACTGAACATTTCTTGGTAGCAGAGCGTAGTTTGAAGGCCTGAGAGGCCCACGCCAAGACTTTGTCCATTAATCAGTGCCGTTTTGATGACCATCTGGTCCGGACTAGATTAATTTGTACTTGTAAATGGTAATTAACTTGCATTTGAAAAGTAAAGGGCATTCCTTTGTTATTGGTTCCATGTCTTGTAATTAATTGTCATGTATTGAAGTTCCAAAATGTAAACAGATGCCTTTCTTTGCTCATAATAATTATTATTTAGTGCGTTAGCAAACTTGAGTTGTGAATATTGACAAGTTGTTGCCAAATAATAGCTAATGAAAAGTACTTAATAAGTTTGCACTCAATACTTAGTGAAACTTAAATGATTTAAGACATTATTTACACATTGAAACTTATTGAAACTTGTGCTTTGAAATAATTAAAATTAGCTTGTTGTGTTGATATCCAAGTGAATTTCAATAGTCAGTGATTTTGAGTGAATTTCAATGAAGTGAATTTCAATAGTCAGTGAGTTTTGTTGTTTTCTGATAACCTCCAAATATTTAAGAGTTTGTGTCATTATAAATACTTTGTTGTTGTAATATTGGAATTTTGTGGTTATTAATAACCTCCAAATATTGGAGATTTTGTGTTATAGTGAATATTTTGAATTTGTTGTTTTTGTTGATAAATTTGTGACGTTACAATGACGGCCTCCTCTGCTAGAGCCAAAATACGTTCTGAGTTACGGTGGTTAGCTTCTGCGGTCGCATTGTTGGATCGACCGGATAGGACGGAGGCCTTGTTGAACAGATACGTAGATCTGCCCATACGTTTGGCTGTTGTTGATGAGCAGTATGCCTTATTTTTGGAAAAGACTGTTGAAGCCGAGGTGGAAATGCGACAAGAAGTCGGTTTGGATGTGGACCAGTGTTATGATTTTGCGGACAGAATTACCCAGGTGGCTCGACCTTTGCAAGTGGCAAGAGAGAATGATCCGAGCCCGTCCCCGGTCACATCTAAGAGTATGCCCCCTCTATTTATTAGCCGCGGGCGGAAGGCTAGTATGTAATAAATATATAAATATATAGTTAAGTATAAAAGTAAATCAATATTATATTTTTATCGTCTTACTGTTATACAGTTTTATGCACAACGTACCTACATTGTTTTTTTACCTTTGTAAGCTGCTTGTTACTTGCTTTTGTGCCTGTATTGATTATCATCTCGATTATTATAAAATACCAGTTATCTTCTGGATGTTACCTATATAAGTTGATCTTCGCCGAAGGGGAGACCTGGTGGCCTATGGAACGGATTTTCTAGAAAATCTATTTTAGGCTCCCAGCCTCTCACAAACTACGTTTATTTGTATTATATAAGCTGTACCTACTCTTTTAATTGTACTGGTTTGTGATGGAGAAAAAAAATAAACTATTTGTATTTGTATTTGTATTTGTATTTGCTAGATTGGCCCCCTTAGACTTAAGGCGTTTTGCTGGTCGTCTAGAGGACTGGGAGGGCTTTATTAATATTTTTGATAGTCTCGTACATGCCCGGGATGATTTGACCCAGGGCCAAAAGTTGGCTTATTTGTTATCCGTGTTGGAAGGGGAGGCCCTTGAATCGGTTCAACATTTGGCCCCCTCGGATGAAAACTACCCTATTGCTAGGGATTTGATTGCCCGTCGGTACCAGAACGTACGACGTCTGGCGGACAACCATGTTGCCGCCATTTTGAATTTACCCCGCGTTGCCAGCGTGATGCACTTGAGAGTGGCTTTGTTGAATCCGCTGTTGGTTGCCTACAACGCATTAAAAAACTTAAAACTCCCAGTGGAGCAGTGGTCGTTTTTGTTACTGCACATTGTCCTGGGAAAGTTGCCGGACTCTGTTAAGGTCCGTTTTGAGCAGCAGTATGGTGGGGATAGTGCGACTTATCTGCCACCCTTCTCGGACCTCTTGACGTTCCTGGAAGGAGAGAGTAGACTGGCAGATAATTCCTCTCTGGCCGGTCCTATGGGACCCGAACGACCTGTGCCACAGAGTAGATCCCCCACCGGACCCCCCCGTAGGGGGCGTATGGCCCCTCGCGCGCCCGGCCGCTATGCCGCCGTCCAGGAGACCGCCCGCTGCTTGTACTGTCGGGAACCGGGTCACAGCACGACCCGTTGTGATAAGTTCCTCGACCAGCGCGTCCAAGGCCGTCGAGCGATCGCGCGACAACGGACATGGTGCTACTCGTGCTTGGGCCTGCACATGCAGCGCGAATGTACCCAAGCGCACCCATGCCGCTTTTGTAAGGGCAACCACCATCCCCTCCTCTGCATGAACAGCCCAGAGGGCGGCGGAGCGCCGCAGCGCGTCGCTGCAGGATCACCTCGTATGGGTGGGGGTCTCGGACCCCCCGCGGTGTTTGCATCCCGCAGGAGTTCTAGTGGCCACCAGAGTGGCCCCAGACGCTCTCCGCCACGTTTGGAGCCTCAAACGGGCGGGGGTCCCAGGGACCCCCCCATGGGAAACCGATCCCCAAGGATGGGGATGAGTAATGCGAGCGTTGCCGGAGGTCGTAGAGGCCCCCCGCGACGTTTTGAGCCTCGCACGGGCGGGGGTCCCACGGACCCCCCCATGGGAAATCGGTCCCCAACTAGCGGGTTCGATTTTACGAGCGTTGCGGGAGGTCGTAGAAGCCCCCCGCAACGTGTTGAGCCTCGCACAGCCGGGGGTCCCCGGGACCCCCCTTCTGAAAATCGGTCACCGTGCCCCCGCGACTATGGGGCGACGTACACGGTGGGTGCTAGGCACCGATTCTCGCCGCCGCTCGCCGAATACCCGCGTTTGGAGCGGCGCCCGCCCCGTCTTCAAGGGGCCGGGAGATATAACCCGCCTGATACCGGGCGAATTGGACGTAGGCAGTATGTGGGAGAATGGGACCCACTGGATCGCTATGAGCGACCCCCTTACCATGGGGGGACGTCTGGGGACTCCACATACTAGCAATCAACGTGTTTACGGTCGATTGTAGCCACCCCTCCAGAGACCGTTTTGTTGCCCACGGCCTCTGTGCTTGTCAGGGGATTGAATGGCGACCTTGTGGAAGTTCGCGCCTTGTTGGATTCCGGTGCTCAGGGGTGTGTTGTGTCATCTTGGTTAGTTAGGCGGTTGGGCCTCAAGGTGCACCCCCACACGGAAGGCGTGAGAGGTGTTGGCGATGTGAAAGTCCCCGGGTTGTTAGGGCATGTTGACTTCACATTTACATCACGTAATAAGTCCACGCCAGGCATTAAGACCTCGGCGATTGTGTTGGACACAGTTGTTGGCCGTCAACCTTCAGTTGACTTGGGACCGAGTATGTTGTCTTTGGTGTCTGATTCCCCACTCGCCGATCCAAATTTCTTCCGCCCAGGCCCGATTGATGCTCTCCTTGGAGCCGATGTCCTGGGGCGAGTTTTGTTGACGGGGAAGCGAGTTTTGCAGCCAGATGGCTTGGTAGCTCTGCAGACGACACTCGGTACAGTTGTGATGGGCCCTGCTCGCCGCGTTTTGGATTCCCTTGATGAGGATCGCGGTCTTGTTTTTAATGTGTCTCTCTCCGAAGTGGTGCAGAAGTTTTGGGAGGTTGAGGAACCTCCACCAGCCCCGCGGGTAGACCCAGTAGCGGATGAATGCGAGTTGTATTACCAGAATAACACTGGTCGCCTCCGCTCTGGTCGTTTGATCACCCGTCTCCCCTTTCGTGCCGGCCGACCTCCTCTGGGCGAATCCCGACCGCTAGCGGAACGTAGGCTAGTGGCGATGGAGCGTCGCATGAGCAAGGATCCGGTCTTCCGCCAGAAGTATGTTGAATTCATGCGGGAGTATGAGGAGTTAGGGCACATGTCCGTGAGCGATTTGGATTGGCGCTCCGTTGAGCACTTCTTTTTGCCGCACCACGCCGTTTTGAAATCCGGAAGGATTCGGGTGGTCTTTGACGGTTCGGCTCCCACCTCTACTGGAGCGTCCTTGAACCAGTGTCTGCATGTAGGTCCCAAGCTGCACACGGAGATCTCAGACATTTTGACCAACTTCCGGCGGCACCAAATTGTATTTATGACTGACATCCGGATGATGTTCAGACAAACGGTCATCCATCCAGAGGATAGGAGGTACCAATTGATTTTGTGGAGAGAGAGTCCTAGGGACCCCTTGTTGATTTATGAATTGAATACGAATACGTACGGTTTGGCTTCGAGCCCGTTTGTTGCGATTCGTTCTTTGTTGGAGTTGGCCGAGAAGGAGCGCTTGAGATACCCTCGCGCCTCCGCCATTTTGGCCAGTGACGTCTATGTGGATGACATTTGCACGGGCGCCTCATCTGTCTCAGAGGCGATTGTCCTGAGAGACGAACTCACCGCCCTTTTGAAGTCGGGAGGTTACGAGTTGAGAAAATGGATATCCAACTCGCCTGATGTACTGGTAGGTTTGCCCGAAGAGCACCAGCAGGACCCCCACCTATTCGAAAATGTTGATAATCCCCATGTGGTGACCGTCCTTGGCGTACAGTACAAACCGGTCTCTGACACGTTCACTTATTGTGTGGATTTACGACCACCGAAAGTCTGGACCAAGCGTTTAGTATTGTCTACTGTCGCACGTACCTTTGACCCCAATGGGTGGATTTGCCCCGTGCTGTTTATGGCCAAGTGTTTCTTGCAACGGTTATGGGCTTCGGGTGTGTCGTGGGATGAACCCCTCTCGGACGAGTTACTCCGAGATTGGTCGAGCTTCGTTTCATCCCTCCCCGAGATTAATGAAGTGCATTTGCCGAGGCTATTCCTCCCTTCTGAAAATTGTAAAGTTACTCTTCACGGCTTTTCCGATGCCTCCGAACGTGGATTTGCTGCGGCCGTGTACCTCCGCACCGTTACTGTTGACGGAGTTGTTGCTGTGCATCTGGTGATAGCGAAAAGCAAAGTAGCTCCCCTTCGGACTCGTCATACGATCCCGAGGTTGGAATTGTGTGGAGCTGCCCTCCTAATGCGTTTGTTGAACCACGTATGGCTCACATTAGGTCGATCTATTAAGATACAAGAAGTTTATGCTTGGACGGACAGTCAGGTCGTCCTTTGTTGGTTGAAGGCTCCGGCGCACACCTTGGACGTGTTTGTGGCCAATCGAGTGTCGCAGATTTGTAATTCCGACATCGAGTTGATTTGGAGACACGTTCCGGGAACCATGAATCCCGCGGATTGTGCGTCTCGGGGTTGTGTAGCCCCAACCCTAATTAACCACCCCCTCTGGTGGGGCCCACAGTGGTTGATGCGGCCTGAGTCGGAGTGGCCGCCCTCTCCAGCGTTGTCGAACGTAGCCGTTCCTGATATGCGGGCATGCGTCCTGGAGACTAACCCCGCCGGGGAAAAGGATTTGTTGTTGGATCGGTACAGCTCCTTACAGAAGCTGCTTGGTGTTACCGCTTGGATCAGACGTTTTGTGTACAATTGCAGAAACCCACGCGCGAGGCGTGATTCGTCGGTTCTCACTCCGGACGAGCGTAGGGACGCGCTCTTGTTTTGGGTCCGGAGAGTACAAGCTGATAGTTTTGAGTCCGAGATTGAAATTTTGCGTTTAGGCCGTCGCAAGTTGAAGGGCGCGGTATCGCGATTGAATCCCTTCCTGGACGAGAGTGGGCTTTTGCGATTCGGCGGAAGACTTCGAAATGCGAACCTGCCGTATGGAGCTCGTCACCCCCTTTTGTTACCTAAAGCCGGACATTTGACTCAACTGATAATAACAGATCGCCATGTGAATGCACAACATGCTGGCTGTAATGCTTTGTTGGCCATTTTGCAGCGTGAATTTTGGATTTTGTCTGCTCGTCGAGCCATTCGCACTGTGGTTTTCCGTTGCCTGCCTTGTTATCGATTGAAGGCCGCGACCATGCAGCCCCAGATGGGTGATTTGCCTGCTGATCGCGTCACGGAATGTAGAGCTTTTGCCGGAGTCGCCACCGACTTCGCCGGTCCCTTTACTGTAAAGGCTTCGAGACTGCGTAATGCTAAAACCTATAAGGCGTACTTGTGCGTGTTTGTGTGTTTGTCCACCAAGGCTGTCCATTTGGAAATTGTCTCGGAATTGTCTACCGAAGCCTTTGTCGCCGCCTTGAGCAGATTTGTTTCCCGTAGAGGACTGCCGACATTGATACGTTCCGATTGTGGTACTAATTATAAGGGAACGTGTAATTATCTTAAGGAAGTAGTTAAGTTTTTTGTTGATAATAAAATAGACATTGGAACCACCCTCTCCCGGCGTGGGATAATCTGGAAGTTTAGCCCTCCAGCTTGTCCGACCTGGGGAGGAATTTTTGAAGCTTGTGTAAAGGCTGCCAAGACACACTTGCGTCGCGTGATTGGAGAAACTATTCTCACGTTTGAGGAACTTGATACGGTATTTTGTAAAATTGAGGCCGTCCTCAACTCGCGACCCTTGTGCCCGTTGTCTTCGGACCCGAATGACCTGGAAGCGTTGACCCCAGGTCATTTCTTGATCGGACAGCCCCTTTTGGCTTTGCCTGAATATCCGATTCAGGATGTAGGATCCCATCGTTTGTCGCGATACCAACTTTTGAGACAGATGTCCCAAAACTTCTGGGCACGTTGGTCGATGGAGTATTTGCATATCCTACAACAGCGCGTGAAGTGGACAGATAAAACCACCCCACCCCAGACTGGCGACCTCGTGTTGATTAAGGATGCTAACCTGCCGCCCCTATGTTGGCGAAGGGGGCGCATTGTTAAACTCTACCCCGGAACTGACGGAGTTCCTCGTTTTGCTGAGGTTTTGGTTCGAGATTCGGTTTTGAAGAGAGCAGTTAGTGGGCTCTCCCGATTACCCGTAGATTGACGTACCGTTCTTAACGGTCCGGGGCGGGGGGATGTTCGGAAAAGATCGACATTCCTGAACGCATCTCTAATGTCACGTCAAATTGACATTTAGCTGTCACTTGAAGTTGACAGCCACACTTGATTGGAATTCTTGTAAGAAAAACATGTCGGATTAATTTTGCTGAATTGTTAAAAAACCGCTCGTGTTGAATGTGCCTGGCATATCGAGTTTGAATTGAATCCTGAATTATCCTGTCGATCCCGTTTTGTACGACCAAGATTTTGACGCCATCGTGACGATCGGGCCGGTCGCGGCGTTTTGGAATAAAAAGATAATTTTCCACCACACGCGTTGTTGTCGGGACAATATATCTTAATAAACAACCCCCGCGTGTGTCGTTGTGTATTGTCGCCCAGTGTCTTGGGACCGTTGTGTTGTGTTTGTTTTGTGAGTAAGGTGACGAATTGGTAAGGTCTGCAGAAGAACACGGAGCACATCATAGGGGGCCCCCTTATACCGCTCCTGCCCCGAAGACCTTCGACACCTCAGACCCGTATGTAACATTCACCTTAATCTAAGTTAAGTCGCTGTGTATCGCAGTCCAATTGTTCAGTTACATCCCGGCTGAAACCTAGTTTTTGTCCGGAGTCTATATTCATGATAACCTTCCACTGCGCCATGCCGATTCCGCGGATTTAGCAGGGGTGGACTGACCACTTATGAATCGTCCAACATTTTTTTACCTACCACCTGTTATGGACATCTTTTAACTGACAAGAAAAACAGGCGAAAAAAACTCGCTATTTAACCGACTTCAAAAAACGGAGGTGGCTCTCAAGTCGTCTGGTTTTTTTGAGACTAAAAGTTGAGATTAAACATTTCCCATCGTTCAATCTTTATTTTAAATCAATAAATAAACTATCGATATTAAATAAACGTAGCTACGTCTAATAACTCCAAAAATATATCTTGTAATATGTCTTCTAAGTAAATCTACGCCATTATTTGGGGATCTACATCTAAATTGCCTTTATTTTCCATCCTTTTATGCCCTCAATCAATCACTGAATCGTAGGCATAGAGAATCTTATTTGAATAATGTCACGCGATGATGTACCTACCTACCTACTTATACGTAATACCTAACAAGTATGAGAACACTATGAAGACAGCATCACATAATATGGTGATCTGATTCAAAACAAGAAGTTTTAGCTCTTGTGTGCCGGGTATAAAAACCAATGAAGATATTAGAAACTCGTGCTTATGTTATAATAATGAAAGTAGTTCTTTCCATTTTCACCTTTAAAATAATAAACCAATATTGATGAATTTTGATAGACATAAAGGAAATTTTGGAGAAAGACAGGCACTTTTTTTGTGCTTTTTACCTAACTGTAGGAAGTCACGTGCGGAACGATGGTAGGTAGGTTCCTACCTTTCGTCTACATTCACATTATCACTATCAGCCGCTTGTATTTCACTACGTTATCTCCTAATGCATATGTTAATATTTTGTTGACCTATTTGCGTTTGTCACAGTTAGCACTTTGTTACCAAACTTGCATTACAATTCATGTTGCATATTCATACTTAGCTAGCAGGTGGAATAGATATGGAAATAGTAATATGTTCATTGACATTACAACGATTATACTAACATATACGTACAACGTAATGTATAAGCGAAAAACCTCTTGGGTGGTGCTTGTGCTCATGAATATGAACAACTTTTACAATGGGGCCAACTATGCAACTCAACAAAATACTTCCTTATGGATGGATAAGGGGTAAATAGGCATTGCCACGACCCACTACTCGGGCCCAGTGCGGATTGGTGGGTGCGAAACTGCGGACTGCAAATGCAGCCGAGATCAACGGCTTAACATGCCTTCCGAAGCACGGCGTAACCCGAGATGACAAGTATTTGGTCACCCATCCCGTGAAAGACCATTGTGAAAGTTGCTTGACCTCAGCGAGTGCGCTAACTACTGCGAGCTCACAAGCTCACCAATCGATAAATACTACAAAAACTATTCGCCCTCCCAACGTAACTATAGCAAGAGCGTTACAGAAAAATCGCAATCATTCAACTTAGTAGAGGCTTTCGAACTAGGGCGCTGACGTCAAAGTTTCTACATTAGCAAAGCTACTGGGTCTCGGTCGTGGGTGGTGGGAGGGGTTCTCACCCCTATCCCCCCCACATAGAGGCCACAGTCCCATAAAAATAGCACTTGTGACGTAACAGCTAGTGTGAAATTAACTCGCTACTCCCACTGCTGTAGATTGTAAGCAAATTGAGTGGGAGCAAACATGTTTCGTATTTAACTTGACGAGCTCGCTTTTGTTTTATGAATTGTGTTTTAGTGTTGTACGCAATGCGAAATTAACTTGCTGACTTTTGATGAATTTATTATATTATTTTCCTAAATCTTTTTTCCATGTTATTATAATATGAATTAGATTCATATTAGATAACATCAGATAACAACTGAAATAATTTTGATAAGATCATGTTTCAGTATTAGTATTCCTTTTGCTACCCTTTGACGGTAAAATCAATCTTCAATGTGTTAACGAAAAATGAGAGTCTCTCAAAAGTTGTTACAAGTAGGTACCTACTTTATTCTCTCTTATTTTCCGTTCGTATCATTTCCCGCGTGAACTACACGATGTTTTCCCATGGGAACGAGACATTTTCCCGGGGTATAAAGTTGAATTCTCTCTTATTATCCGCCCGTGGCGTTTCCCGCGTGAACTACACGATGTATTCTTATGGGAACGAGACATTTTCCCGGGGTAAAAAGTTGAATTTAAGCTATCCAAGACTATAATCTATCTTTTTGACAAACATCCAGACCCGTTCAGGCGTTTCACATTGATTGAGTAACAAACATCTTGTCATCCAAACTTTCGTACTTATAAATTAGTTTCTAAGTTATAAGTTGAAGTTAAGTAAGTTGACCATAAGTAGGTACCTACTTAATGTGCAGTTATCTTTATCAAGACGCTGAAATATGTCCAATTGTCCAGCCTCCTTCTTAATATTACGCTACCATTTTATTAATCCAGCGAAATTAATTACATAATTACACGATTTCTTCGAAAAAAGTCCACATAAAAACAGTCTCCGATATTGGAATAAAAATACTTACAAGTTATTAAAGGACCAATAGGCAATGTAATAATTTAGCTAATAAATCAGAATATTGAAATCCCAAAGGACGTTCAAGGTAAAATGTGTAATAATAAATTCAGGACAGGGATAACATTTATAAGTACTGATAAAAGTCTTAAAAGAAATTCGCGAGCTGTTTCAAGTACTACTTATTCAAATATCTGAAATTTTTTAAATTAAGAAACTTCTTCGCGAATGTTAGGCGTAATTTATTCGAGAAGTTCATAACTGTGGTACTGAGGGAAATTTTTTCTGTAGACATTAAAATAAAGTGTAGGCCTCACTGAATGCCGGGATAAGCGGAAAGGTGTTAATTTTACTCTGTCATAATTACACCAACTACTTACTACTACTACTAGCTCCTAAGTAGTTTTCATTAGGGAAGTTTTGTTATGGAAACTAGAAAACGGATAATTATATACTTATATATAACACTAAGCATATAATAGTAATATAGCGAACTACGGAATTCAAATCCCGGTCAGATGGAAGAGACGGAGTGTCGAAGTGGGAGCGTGTCGGTCGCGCGACGGACGCGCACGCACGCTGTCAGTTTATCTCATACAATGTAGCTGCTCCACGTGGTTTAACTCGCGTGGTTAAGGCGATACTCGGAAAAAATGTGCTGAAGCGAGATAGCAATGAGAAAACGACGCGCGCGGGAGCGAGACCGATTTTGCAGATTAGGCAAAAAAAAACACAAAATCACTTCGTATTAAAAAACTACAGCGATTTAAAAAAAAATGCTTCTATACGATCCTCAATATTATTGGTGTCCACTTATTAAACCAATTTCCAATAGTGTAAGTAACCCCATTTAAGAATAATCTTCACTTTTCGTATTTTTTAGAGGTCTTTTCGAAAATAAAAAGTGTCGAGGCAAAATTATAAAATCGTGTTTTTGAAACTATACGATTCTAGATAAAGGTATGAAGAAATATATATCTTATTACCAGATCTTTAACAACTGTAACCGTCCTATAGTTTTAAATCAAAAAGTTCATATTTTTCCGAGTAGCGCCTTAAACTCGCGTGGTACCCGTGCCGTGGGAATATCGGGATAAGATATAGTCTATGCCTCCCAAGAATGATGTTGCTTTCTATCGGTGAAATAATTTTTGAAATTAATCCAAAAGTTTTCGAATATAACCATAACAAACAAAAATCCATTCTTTCCGCTTTATAATATTATTATACCTATTAGTAGTAGGCACCTAATCGACCAGGATGCGGGAATTTCGTGTTTGCAAAGCGGGAAGCTCGCGTCGCTTCGCCGTCTCGCCCAGCGTTGCTGACGCGTAGGTTATGCCGAAGCTTTATAGCTCGCAGTTTATTTGAACCTAAGTATGGAAAAAAAGCTCAGATTCTATTGATACTTTGGTAGTCGTTTCCATTATTGATTGGTCCGAGCAAGTGTAGCGTCATCGTGACCAAATTTATGGAAAAATCGATACAACCTTTCAACGTTTTATGGGCATAGTAAGTTTTTATGGACGCACATTTACCCAAATATTTACGATGACAAAATAACGACGTGAAGACATTTAAATGTGGCCGTTTCAGCAGGTTTAGGGGTTTGCATGGGGAAACTACTTTTTAATTATCACTGACATGACATAATACCTACATAACCCTACTTAGTAATTAATACTAGATTAATTAGTTGTACAGACAGCAGTAATTTCTATGCTTTCATTATAATTTTAGACGTATTATTCTATCCCCTGAGATTCAAAACACGATAATCTTTGGTCAACAATACTACTACAGAAGGGCCTCTACACACCAAACCTGCCGGCAGCCAGCGGGCTAGTTGTTTTGCGACGATTTATCACGTAAGCAAGCCCCGGTAAGGCTGGCGCGGGCCGGGGCGGGTCCGGTGCGTGAGAGACCTTAACGCTACACGAAAAAGAACCAAAAGCAAATATGGAACTGACAGACTTTGTTTAAAACGGAGAAAAAGGCTACCATTGTTACAATCATGACAAAAACATGCTGTCAAAAATTACAGAAGGAATCGATTAACAATAAGAGTACACTTTTAAAGTGCGCTCTTATTCGCTAGGCCGTTTTAGACACTCTAACCGGTTACCTAGTGGTATTATTGATGGAAGACGATGAATCATAAAATATTTATTACATAACCCCCTAATAGCTTTCATGGCCTTGGCGACAGGAAATTCAGGAAGCAATTTAGCCACAATCAATAGGCTTATAATCTTTTGAAAGCAAATTTCTTCATCCTTGCCCTTTCAATACAAAAGGCCCATGAATCAGACCTTCGTAATCTTAAGTTACACATTCACAAATCCATTTCTCTCGATCATAGAACATACACACAGGAATCGGGGAAAATATTACCGCACGTTACTCTAGTCCCACATCAATCAAGTTTTTTCCCGGGTCTCCCGGGGGATATACCCCGAATAAATGGGGACATTCATCATTATAGGTGGACGTAACGACCTACTTTCTCGATATTGTCACTATTTGTACAGATATATATATATATATTATTTCATCTGTTTAATACTTTTCCTATACTTACATATACATAGTGGTCATCCATGACATGACTGCGAATTCTTTTTATTCTAATAAATAGGTATTTATATAAAATGTCATCCAACATTTCAACCATTTTATGATTTAGGTGTTTTAGTAACACGGTTGACTGGCAAAGAACGCTTCATAGCATTAAGTCCGTCATTTACTTGTAGCAATGTTTTTGACTTTTAAGCACTAACTACTAAATGGTCTTAGGTATTTAAGACACAAATTATATCTTAAATTATAGGTAATTTATCTACCTTTAAAGGTACTTACGTAATTCAAATTTAAAAAAGTTAAATAGTTTTTTGTATATAACACAAAATGTGTGAGAGGTGCCAAATGTACCGGTTTTGGCCACTTATTGATAGTTACAAACTTGTAAGTATAGCGAAAAATCAAAACCAAACCCAGGTTAAATCAATATATTCTAATGCGCTGCCAAACATCAATTTAATTGTAAAAAGCAAAGGTTTACAAAGTATTTCATCCCAAACAAATTTTTAATAATTTTCATACAAATAAATTTTTAAAACTGAAAATGCAATTTATTGAAAAATGATTATTTTTGATGATGACATGAGAAATTCTAACGGTTGTTGTTACCTTAAAATCCATTATTTTAATTTCAAAAAAGCAAAAATGGCAAAAAGTAAGAAGTTTAGAAAACTTTTATAGCAAAAAGTGGCCAAAACCGGTACAGTGGCCAAAACCGGGGCTTCTGCCCTATCTACAACATCTACAACTATATAGATTTACGTTTTGTATAGATAACCATAACATAATTCGTACGCCCCCAAAGTGTTCTTATCCAATATTAAAGCATAATGTAGGTCATCGAAGACTTATATCAGCCAAAAAGAAAAACCACTTAGGTAGGCGTTAATCCCAATCCCATTACAGACAGATTAAAAATAAATAAATCCGAGAAGCATTCATTCAAGGCTGCTGAAATAGGGTGCAGAATATAAAAGGCGACTAGCTGAGCCCCACGGTTTTACTCGCGTGGTAGCCGTTCCCCGTGACAATACCCGGATAAAATATAACCTAGTCCGTCTTACGAATTTTCGAACTGACGGTCACGTGATCATGATAAGATAAAGATAAAAGATAAAAATATTCTTTATTCACTTAGACATAATAAATATGTACTTATGAATCGTCAATATTTTCCTACCACCCATTCAATTTCATGACGCGAGTTTAACATTTTTTTCACACTTATGCTCTGAAATGTTAATATTATATTTGAGAAAAGAATGCAGTACGTGGCACTTTTCCGAGGTAAACATTCTAAATTTGAAAATCACTGCAGTAATGAATTTCAGTATTTACTTACTGCACTGATTTTAGTGCAGTAAGTAAGTACTGAAATTCATTACTGCAGTGATCTGCAATGGTACTACCAACTTTTTTTCTTTATTTTTTCTTTCGTTATTCCTGTGTATAAAAACAGAAAAAGCAAAGGGACATTTGCACCATAAAGTCACATTATTATTATATAGGTAATTATTATATCATAATTAGGTTAACTTTTTTTTAAAACAGTGCGCACAGAGTATATTACTTCGTATTGTACCACAACACAAGCGCTATGTAGGTACCCTTAGCACGAACATCAATTGAAAAAACAAAATGAGATTTATCATAGACAAAATATCCTTTACGTGTAATTTTGTATGGGAAATATATACAGCGCCATCTACCGCCCAGAAGCGGGTATTGATGTTGCGCATTTTCGTAGCAAGTAGTAAGTATCAATAGGCTGTATGACCGTTCCACATGGCCTCACAAACCAATATTAAAAAAACGGCGGGAATGATTTTCAGCGGTTTATTTGATATCAATACAGCTTATATTGTGTAATAAATTATCAAAATGAGTTCTGCCAATGAAACATATATACAGACATTGTATGTACCTACTCCACCAAATTTGAGAGCAGAAGCAAAATTAATAACAGAAAACTTACTGCCAGCAAAATCAAAAGAAAGACATGTACCCCGAGTGTAAGTTTTTATGTCAAGCAAACGCAAACTATTTCGAATGCGTATTAATGTCAATTTGTATGAAAACTATAAAAGCGCGCTACTCGCCGCTAGAGGCGCTAATACAGTTTTCATACAAATTGACATTAAAACGCATTCGAAATAGTTTGCGTTTGCTTGACATAAAAACTTACACTAGGGGTACAGATTTGGAAAAGTGAAAAAAAGGCGCATACGTTTTCGGAATCTGTGTTGTTGGCGTATTTTAATGATACATCATTAAAATAATATTATTATGGGCGATTTATACATAAGTGTGCCCGGGAAAACAATAACATTTACATTTAATAATTGCCCGAACATGTGTGATATAAATTTTCATAAATATTATTTAGTTAAACAGCTTTTTTTTATTTCCTCGCATTTCTTGAGAAAAGCACTATACAAGCCTTGTACGGTAAGCAAATTACCTTGCCTCGAATGATTAAAGCCCTCGCCTGAAGCTCGTGCTTCAAACCATCCTCGACAATGTAATTTCTTACTTACCTGTCCTCGGCTGTAATGTACTATTACCCATCACAAAAAGTGCACTACGCCGCTAAAGAAGTTTTCACTTCAAAAACAAACCGTACAGCCCTAGTTCTTCTTAATTTGAATAACATACCTACTTACCGAAAAATCATTGCTGTGAGGGTGGAAAATGTTATCGCCGTTTGTGTGGAGACCGTTTGCTACACACTCCTTTTAAGGCGATACTCGGAAAAAATGTGCTGAAGCGAGATACCAATGAGAAAACGACGCGCGCGGGAGCGAGACCGATTTTGCAGATTACGCAAAAAAAACACAATCACTTCGTATTAAAAAACTATAGCGATTTTTAAAAAAATGCTTCTATACGATCCTAAATATTATTGGTGTCCACTAATTAAATCAATTTTCAATAGTATATGTAACCCCATTTAAGAATAATCTTCATATTTCGTATGTTTTAGAGGTATTTTCGAAAAGAAAAAGTGTCGAGGCAAAATCATAAAATTTAGTTTTTGAAACTATACGATTCTAGATAAAGGTATGAAGAAATATATATCTTATTACCAGATTTTTAACAACCTGTAACCGTCCTATAGTTTTAAATCAAAAAGTCATTTTTTTTTCCGAGTAGCGCCTTAAAGCGCTTAGTATAGATTTGTTGAATGTTTGTGACGTCATGGGAACCACAATTTTAATAGAAAAGAGATAACCTTATCTTGCTGTTGACTATGACTTTATCTTCTTGACGTGTCATGATGAAAAAAAGTAGTTTGTTGTTAAATTCCACCTTCATACCTAGTAAAACTCTTAGGTTTAAACTCGAATAATTGATAGTCAATATAATTTATTAAGCCATAAGGTCGTAAATCTATGCCTTATCCTATCCAATGAATAGGTTTAAAAAATATGATCGAATGACCGATCGTGTGCGAATACCTTAATCCTATTTTCAGTCTAGTCTGTGGCACACTCATAGTATTATATGATCAGGGGGCCGATTCTCAGGCAATCGAGAAAAGTTCACATTTATAGCTCGAAATTCAAATATAACACAGTTTTTGTATTGTCAGAATTTCACAATCGAAAAAGTTCGATCGAAAACCAGTCGAACGCTACGAGTGGTAAAAACCAATAGATGTTCGTATACGAACTTAGCTGTCAAAATGAATTTGTTGACATGTGAGACAGCTTAGTTTGTTTGAAACGTTCTAACTTTTCAATAGAAACCACAAACAAAATGTTCGACATACGAATTACCACACTGAAAAAGTTCGAATGCCTGAGAATCGGGCCCCTGAGGTGGCACAGTCTACAATCTACATTACACTTTATGAGATCGTCTATTATGAGTTCACTAAATCTAAGTACTATCGCTGTTGAGTGGGTTAAAAAATCTCAACGGTCTTTTGTTCAATATAATAAGCTCATGTGTACGAATACCCAAGAAACGTTATTTTAACTACCTACAGAATGTTTGAAACAACAAAATATTTGAATGTTCAAATGTATTTTTTTTATTCACAACGGGTTAGCACTTAACCTTCATCACACCTTTTTATAGTGAGGGGAATGCGTTTGTGCATACCCCATCAACGTGCAGTGTTTGGACGTTGGTTATGTGGGAATCGCCAGAGGCCACTCTGATTACCCATCAGGTGACTAGTAATCGATGATGGGTCAGGAAGGGGGAATACTCACTAAGCTCTTCACTACTTGCTTTCTCGGCTTGCTTCATCGCTTGCTTCATCGGTCGCCGATCGGTCATGGAGATGACCGATCGGCGACCGAATCACCCCAATCCCTCAATTGGGGTCGCAGTCTCCCCTAAAACCCGACGGCCCGCCTATCCAAGCCTCCTCGCGGCTGGGAAATGGCTGAGCAAACGTGGCTATCTCCCCAGACGGTGCAAACAGTGCCGGAAGTGGAATGGTCCAGCCAGCGTTCACCACACCTGACGTTAAGTAATGATAAGGCTGAAGATGGAAGCGCACTACTCTCGGAATTCTCAATTACTGAGGAACTGTCTTATCTGTAACTGCCGGAACACAATAACGCTGAAAACATCGTTCTTATGGCGTCAGACTAAGATAAGATGGTGGTAGCTAGCCAAACGGACGGAGAATAAGTCCTTTTACCACCTAAAAGTATGCCATATAATATATAAGCTATATATAACTAAAAACTAACAGCCCTAATATAACTCACAGCCGTTGTTTTTCTCCATCCAACTCGTACAAGAATTTGTTTACTATGATACATAAGTTCTAAAAATAGTTTTAAGGTTTTTAGTACAATAATGTTTTTTACCTACGCAATCTCTGGAAAAATGTACTATGTAAACTGATTGTAGATTCTGTGATAATAACTGTTTACATTCACGAAAAATGTTCAGCTCTTTGATTGATGGTCGTCGGTAATAAAAAAATTATTTTTATAAAATAATGTGCCGATTTGTTATGTTTACCTACACCTTGTAAACATACCTACATACCATTAACGTTTTAAATTTTTTGCTTGAGGTATTACTGAGCCTACTTAGATAAAAAATTCATAGCAGAGATTTGTCACCTTTGTTAAAACCTAATGAGCTGTTTACTGAACATTTATATTTTCGTATTTTTGTTTGAACCAATTTACCAAAAATTAAAAAACTTAAGGACCTTTTAGAATAACGTAAATAGCTATTCATTACGTCAATTAAAGTAGGGTAAAGAACGTAAAACGTAATGGGAGGACATAAGTACCCCGTTCCTTTGTATGGGTACGTAAATAGGAGTCGTTATGAATATTGCTTGCATGTAATTTTCTATATGAATGGAACTGAAATGAAGGTCGCGTTTCGCTTACGTCGTCGAAAATTTTCGGTAGAGACTAAAGTTCCGTCGACGTCGATAGTTTAAATGTATAAGTTGGCAGTTTTTATACAAAAATCGCTTTTACTATGTTTCTAATAAGGGCGCATGAGATGTAACAACAACAATTTCATATAGGTATGTAGAGATGCAATTTAATATTTTGTGACAAAATACTTTAATAGGCTGCCTACTTCAACAACTTTTTTTATCTTTGATTTCTAACAAAGTGATGTAGTAATATATAGTGGCTGTATAGTTTAACAACCCATGATTCTCTTTCCAACTAAGAGGAAGTACTTACTATAAATTTTAGTAGGATTATGGACATTAATATTTTATGGACAGCTTACCAGACGATTTGTTCAATTGCGTAAGATGTATTTTATTATTACCTGTGAAAGAAAAAAATGATTATTAGTTTAATGTTACATGCACAACAGAAATGTGTTATATCTATTACTACAAGTTATGTAGTAACTATTTAGTAATCTGTGATACAAGTTTAATTGTAGTCGATTATTTATGTCCTTGTTGCGATTTCTAGAATAAATTATTAAAATATTGATTACCGGTATCATTCTTATAACAATCACACCTATGCACTTATAGTTCTTCTGTTAGATCGTCCATCTAACGCGCGATGATTAATCAATGAACCGCCTTCAAATCCACTAACCGCACAGTGCTCAGAAACCGTGACATTGCCGAGGTCAGCGCGCATTGTACTACGTGGAAGACTGAACTGTCACCAGCAGGGCTAGCGAAGCTCGAGATAATAAAATATTAATAATATATTTGTTAGAAACAATATGCAGTTTTTTATATTTATACACCACAAAATTTTAATTAAGTACTTAATACAAAGTTATTAGGAGTTGAACAACTTTTACTATGGGGCCAGCAATGGAATCGCGAAAAAAAAAACAGCTGTTCGAAACAAGAGCACCTTCAACATCGACTCGACTAAAATAAATGGTACAGCTAATTTTTTTCGCGGTTTCCTGATTGGCCCATAGTAAAAAAAAATCGTATTGATGGACATTGTCATACCCTAAAATCTTTGTAGGTACTAATTAAAATTTAGTGGTGTACAACCCACAGTTGTGGCTGTTTATTTTATTAGAGAAATTACATAAATTGTTTGTGTTTTAATATATTTAGAAATTAAATCTAATTATTTGATGATCAAGGCCATTCCCGGCATAGGTGTTTTGAATGAAAAGCTACTTCTTAAATTATAGTAGTATAAGAATAAATAAATATTATGTTATTGATGTCTCAGCTGTGTTAACATAAAGTTGACCTTAAAATGTTGCTCTCAATTTAATGAAAAATAAAAGAAGTTGTAAATTCTTACACCGGAAATGTCACTTAGAATAAACTTCAGAGAGTTTTGGCTTAGAACTACTTACAAATGAAATAAAATTGAAATGTCGCAATCGAACTTTTACTTCCTGATTTAATTACAATAATCAAAAGTTACCAAACACAGTGTTGTAACAATGGTTAGCATAAAGGTTTTATAAACATTAAGTCTACTTCTAATTAACGAACGAGACTCAGCACCGATCTATATTCGGCCAAACGAATGACACTGACAGCCCTATCCACCGTACGATCTAATGTCAGTGATGTCACGCAACCTCTGAACGTGCAACGGCAAGGTCACAGCGCCAATTAGCTGAGCTGCGTCAAACTCAAACTCTTTCATTTACCTAGGTAACGCATGAAATACAAATTAGGTGAATATCAGTAATGACAACCCTGCATTAGGAGTACTACACACCTTGTACAGTAAGTCCTCATCTCTACATAGTATAAAACAAAATCGTATTGATTGTACTACATGGTACTACACAATAATGTGTTATGTACATGTTATTCGACGTCCCATCTCTATATATTACTTCCCGCAGTCTGTACCCATAGCACGAAAAACTATAGTTATCGTAATGGTTATCGTGCTTGAAAACCAGAGCAGTGCCTCTTTCGGTCGTATAAGGAACTAAAATTCAATATATTTTTGACAACAGCAGCACTTTGACAGCTGTTTAATGAAGAATAGTGAATAGTATAGTTTACTATTCGATTATCATAACGACAGCTTTTCGTATTAGAGCTAACTGTACGCTGTTTTTTTTTTAAATTGTAGTTGTAATTAAAAAACAAAGTAATTCAAAATAAACGTTTATAGGTATGCCTCTACATTGCACTCGTGCTCGGCCGAGTCGCTTGTTATTCGTTGCCATTAGTCGCATTAGTCTCCAAATACCTGATACAGGGCTCGATCGCACAACCTTTGAAGTCCGGTACACTGCTCTTCCATTTACTCTAATTTCGTCTCAGTAGCTCAAGTCGAAGAGGACCGCAAATCCAAAAGATTTGGGTTCCAAGCCCATAAGCCTGGCCGCATACGAGTCACAGACCACAACCTTAAAACGCCGCCACCGACCTATTTCGTGTAGTTTTCATACATATTAATATTATGAACTCGTTGTCGGTTAACGCGCGTAATAGTCATTTGTTTTTTGGCGGTGTTTGTTGTTGTCGCGTGTGGCTCGACGCTTAGTAGGTACTTGAAGTGGAGACTAGTTGCTTTTTCTAGCATCATTATAATCTAGTTATTTCACATTTTACTTTTTTGCATTGAGAGTGCAAATTTTATTACTGAACCATTTTAAAATGAAGTATTTATAAAAAAAAACAAACCGTCTCACAACCAGCACCTCCCATCGGAGCTGGTTGTGAGACGGGCTGATTTTTTCTAAATACTAACTCCATTTTAAATATTTCAATCATTATATTTTATAAAAAAGCATGTATTGTGAATAATCAATAATTTAAATAAGGAATCATAACGTAACAACCTTGTATTACTACTCACATGTCATGTAATTCCACGTCCCATTGATTTCTGAACCTTAACACCGTTTCCATAAATCGCATTAACCTGTAACTCGACCTTACAAACCGAATCGAGTGTAATTAAATACGAAATGCGTTTTATGAATCAATAAATCGTACGAAGAAATGCGCCCCCGATATTAATAGTCTACCTTTCTATCGATTTTCGATTACAATGCTTTGTGGTATGGGAAAAGTTGCTCATATTTTTATTGCTCGAGAAATTTTCAGGCATAAAATTGTTAAGTAAATGAACCATAATAGTTAAGTATTAGGATTCGACCTAATAAATTCGATTGAATTATCTTTGAAGTAAACGAACCTGAAGAATTTTCGCACAAATTCGGGCGTGTGTAATCAAATTGATGTAGGGGAAACTAATTTTCCCTACATCGTTTTGAATTAGAAGGTAACTGTTCGAGAAAAAAATAGCTTCTTTTAAACACACCCCTTTGTAAAATTTAAACCTTTAGTTACTAATACTTTATACTTTCTGGTAAGATATACGTAACTTACTGTGTCTGCTTAGCAGCTATCTGTTTCAATACATCGCGCCTGAAACTATACGAGGTTTAACATATAGTTTGGATCCATAAAAAAGAAATAAACGCGACGAATAGATAACCTCCTCCTTTTCAATTTTTGAAGTCGGTTAAAATGGATTAAATACGACGTTAAAAGCGAGCAATTATCTTTGAGAGGAGAAACAGCCCGAAACTAATATGTTTAAACAATAAAAATGACTCGGAGGAAGTCTCACGGTTACCTATACGTGTATAGTCTTGCAAAAAGTTTAGTTTGTAAATAATAAAATAAGTGATTGAAATTTTGATATTAACATCTAACACCACACCCCTTTTTATATCACCGGAAATTTATCTTATTGCAAAGCTAACTTATTTTCCACTAGTTTCTAAGGTTATAAACATTTATCACGCTACCTTTCAGACAGCCTCACTCAGAGAAACGAGCGAGGATATTAAATGATAAGGCCGGCCTCACAGCATCCGCAACACAATGGCCATAATACTTGACACGCATATGAATATTCAATATACACATCAGTTAGACAAGAAACTTATGCAATACCTATACCTACCTACATGTAAAAACATAACCACTGAGAGACAATTCCTATTAGAACTTATACAAGGTTATTTGTAATACACAAACTTAATATTTACCAGATTAATAACATCATTAACAACAAAGTTTGTTCTACCACTTTTCCGAAAAAGCATAAAAATACGACTTTGCATGCGAATGTTCGAACGGATGATCGAGTTTTGTTTGTATAAAAATTCTATATTTCGTTCGTTGTTGTTTATGATAGGTTAAATTTATACATTTTCCGTAAAACAAAAAAGTCTAAATACCTACGCGATTTCCGTTGCTCCGATAAAAACATTCGTAAGGCCGCCACACGTGAAAATATAAATTAAAAAAATTAATGTCACGCACTGTCGCCGATGCGTGCGCGCTGCCAACCGGCCAGATGAATGGGTCCCGTGACATTGGCCACTTCAGCCGCACGTGCTGTTATGACATAATGTACGGTTTGCGCATACTTATGGTTCAATTTCGCAAGACAATTTTTGATCACGAATTTTAAGTACGAATGCTTTGGATCGTCTTTTATTGTATTATTTCATTGACAAAAAAGAGTTAAGTTCTCTTAGTTCTGTTTATCCAATCTATACAAAATTAGTGTTATTAGTCCATATAAAGACGATGTGGTGACCAAAAATTTGTTATATCGAGCTCCTCCGTGCTTCGGAAGGCACGTTAAGCCGATGTTGGTTCCGGCTGCGTTTGCTTTCGTTAATACCCACCAATCCGCATTGGGCCTACGTGGTCATGGCCCATTCTCCTTATCCATTAATAAGGAAGGCCTGTGCCCAGCAGTGGGGACTTATAATGACTGATGATGATAATGATGAAAGACGATGTCGCACCAGTGTTGATGACACTGCAACAATCATGTGTCAAGCAGTCGTGGGCAATGATGATGATTTCCTAATACGGATAGATACATATCATGCTCAAATAATTAACTACCCTAAACAAAAAATGGCTAATGATGAAATGAACAATAATTATACGCAACTTTTCTTTACGCAAGTCAATCTAAGTTTCAGTCTAGAAGATTTATAGACCGAGCTAAATTGTGATTGAAATTGCAGGTAACGTCACACTTCACTCAACTTATTTTGTAAACCGCAATTTCTGAATACATAATTACTAAGCAGACAAGATTGTATCAAAGTGTCATCATCATTTCTTACAAAATAAGTTTATCTCATTCCAAACTGGGACCTAACTAATCCGATCGATGTCAGATAGCCTGTATCAGCTCTCAGTGGATGACTTAACTAAATTCGATGGTTTATCCTAGATGAAAGAAGTTTGTTATAATTTTCATACTTGGCAGACCATTTTGCCATTGCTGTAAAATCTGGAAACAGAAGAATCTGGAAACCAGCTACTCATGATACCTATCGACATCGACAATGAAAAATAACATTAGCAATAAAAAGCAAAACTTTACCCTTACTCAGTCATAAAAAATATTTACTTCATTGTAATACCTACGTCTTTCTGTTTTTTGGACTACCTTAGTTCAGTTCGCCCATATTATTGCCCAACAGTCTATGTAACTCAATGATCGTCCTGCAAACAGTGCAAACTATCTCCTATTTAACGCATTCAACCGATTCCTGCTATACCTGTCATGGTGGCTTGTTTACCTTTCCGCATGTGGTTTGTACATCGTATACAGGCGACACACCACGACTGTTTGTGCTCCGAGCATCTGAACCAACATCGTAACCCGTTACCAGTCATTTGGTAAACCGTTCGGTTTGTATAAGCTTGACGTCAATACGTCCAATGTAAGCGCACATGTCAAGTAGCGTAATGTTTTTGAACGCACTTTGAGGTAATACGTCATTCTTTTGTTGTTGCTGATTATGATTAATAAAACAATTTGAGGGAGAAATGATAGTGTCTTTTCGACAAACGATTTCTGAAGTTCAGAGCCAAGAGACTCTTGCACTGTATGTTTGTGTAAAAATATGGCGGTTTGTATAATAATATAAGCTTGACGTCAATACGTCAAATACCGTAAGCGCACATGTCAAGTGGCGTAATGTTTTTGAACGCATTTTGAGGTAATACGTCATTATTTTGTTGTTGCTGATCAATAAAACAATATGACGAAGAAATGTTAGTGTATTTTCGACAAGCGATTTCTGAAATTCTGAGCCAAGAGACTCTTGGCTCAGAATTTCAGAAATCGCTTGTAAGTAAAAATATGGATTGACTAGCCTTCTGTCTTCTGCCTGCGGGAATTTAATATTCTTCCGGGATAAAACATAGCCTATGTCATCTCTTGATTGCAGAATTTATAAATATCTGCTTTACTTTATGAAGCGAAATCAGGAAATCATTGAATAAAGATCTGGCAATGGCCATGTAAGGAAGGCGAACCATTAGAAGCGGTTAAAAAATAGCCAATTTTTATTGAGGTCCTTTAGGAGGTCTGCACCTAGTCATTTGCCTGTTGATAATATATACCATCTTCATACTATGTATCTTCTATAACAAATGGTTTAGCAATTCATTCCAGAATATTTGTCTAAATAATTTATTGTATCGAAGTACAACTTGAATGATCAGACTACATTTAGATTTTTGTTAGTCATTCTGCCTAGGTATCGAATGAACGTGGATACTAAAATGCCGTTTCATGATTACCTTCACTTAATGTTAGGACTTACAAGATCTTAATATGACTTGCACATAGGTAAGTATAGACCGACGCATCTAAATGCTTTTTAATTGTTATACCTACATGAGACTTAGATGTAGATAATATTTTCGGTAACTTGTTCAAAACCTGTTTTTGGTAAATCAGTGACATTTTTTTATTTATTTCATCATGATGATAATTTTTGATTTGTTACCAAGTAATTTGTACTAATGTCTAAATTAACTAACCAAAGGTTAGAAAGATGTTACAAATCTTCAGATATAATAAATTAATAAAAAAGTCTTAGATCACACTGATTAACTGAAACTACCATTATTTTTTTGTATTATGTCCTCTTGACACGAATACAGCAGTATCTTAATAATTTCCAATCCGATGTAGAGCAGTTGTAATGATAGGAGGAAGTGAAGCGGATGGCCGCCTAGAAACTTGAGTGTCTGCCAGTCTGTTGAAAATTTTGAAAGCAAACGTAGTTTTTGGCAATAGGACAGTTGCCATCCGCTAAATTAGTGGTAAACGCATTTAGAATCCAAGCTCTGGCTCTGAGAGCGAAGCTAAGCTAAGCTAAAAGAGGTTTGTTTTGCTCTGTTTGATGAATAGCTACTGCGCCCCGATCGCGGTAATTGACTACGTGTGCGTCATGGCATTTGACTCCGTATTGCCGTAATGACATAACAACGCAACGCACACGTCACGCAAACCTATAGTCCCACAATCCTGTCTGTGCCGGTG
This sequence comes from Crambus lathoniellus, assembly GCA_949710035.1. Classification (NCBI taxonomy): domain Eukaryota; kingdom Metazoa; phylum Arthropoda; class Insecta; order Lepidoptera; family Crambidae; genus Crambus; species Crambus lathoniellus. The sequence continues at coordinate 9,319,535 of OX453301.1, read as the reverse complement.
ACATCCGTGACAGAGTAGCCACTTGCAATACGAAATTAGCTGTCAAAATTGTATTAATACATCTATGGTCAAAATAGACCGTCGTATGACAACTGTTTTAGTTCCAAAGATTATCACCGGAACAGAAAACGTTGTTGCACTGTCAACGCCGCGCGTTATCAAAAACGGTATTGCACGTCTCGTGAACGTCAACTGCACGTACACCTGACTAATGCGTCATAAGATAACCGCGATCGGGGCGCTGAACTGTTTATATAGTTTACCTGTTATCCACTACCCTTAATATCCAATAGCCCAAAGCGGGGAGGAGAGATGTCTTTAAGCAACCGATAGAATTTCGTAAATTTACACATCTTCGTTCCGCTCAGCTTAAATAAAGAAATTCTATTGGTTGTTAGAACACATTTCCTCTCCGCTTCGCTTTGGTGGAGCCCTGACCCTATTAGTAATAATAAAGTATTATTTGCCCTAGTACAAGTAGGTAGGTTCGAAAGACAGAGACTGCCAGGGAAAAATAATAATTAGAACTTCAACAAATATATATTATGTATAATAATAAGTTTTATTTGAGAAAATTATCTGAAATTATTTTTTCCTCAATGAAGATATAAGGCAGAAGCCCCGGGTTTGGATACTGTACCGGTATTGGCCACTCTTTGCTCGAAAAGTTTTCTAAACCACGTTTCGCCATTTTTGCTTAAGGCAATTAAAATAAGGTATTTTAAGGTAATAATGACCGTTAGAATTCCTTATGTCATACGATTTTTTTTCAATAAATTCTATTTTCTGTATTTAAAACAGATTTATATGAAAATTTTTAGAAATTTGTTTTGAATGAAATATTTTCTAAACCTTTCTTTTTACAATTAAATTGTTGAGGTTTAATATTATTTTTATGCATTCACAATGCAATTTTGTAAGTAAGTATAGGAAAAATGTGATGGTAAAAAAAAAAGCGTTGGTTCGAATCCCGCCTGAAAGCTACTTATAGGGCTCGTGGTTTTTTACTATCACATTTTTCCTATAATTAAATTGTTGTTTTGCAATTGATTGGTTTCTAGCGCATTAGAATATATTGAGTTAACCTGGGTTTGGTTGTGATTTTTCGCTATAAGTACTTACAAAACTATCAATATTTGGCCAAAACCGGTACATTTGGCACCTCTCACACATTTTGTGTAATATACAAAAAACTATTTCACTTTTTTAAATTTGAAAAACGTACCTATAAGGGTAGATAAATTATCTATAATTTGAGATATAATTTGTGTCTTAAATACCTAAGACCATTTAGTACTTAGTGCTTAAAAGTCAAAAGTCAAAAAGTGGCCACAAAGGGTACCTCTGCCCTACCTACTTTAAGTGCACCTATTTTTGACCGCTCGTTTGGTGTAAGTCCATTTCATAAAATTCTATAGGTACCACGAACATATTATCAATAAAATGTGTACGTTGTATGTTTACCACATTTATATTTTTACATCTCCTACAGTCGTCTATTTTTAGAAAGAATCATTAATTTATTTTTAGTTTTGAACATTGCTACGGAAATAGTCAAGGTCTTACAGTTATTTTAAGAATTTGTGCTGTTTTGGTTTTGGCAAGGGTTTTCACAAATTTTAAAATTAATTCTTTCAAATTTTCATAACTTTTTATTTTATATGACTAGGTAGGTAGGTTTTTAAATGGTTTGGAATAGTCAATTTATACTAATGTCATCGAGCAAAATTGCCGGTGTAGACAATTTTACAAAAGCCCATGGTAATGTAATATTCATTTCCCAATTCTACTTTATTAGCTTTATCCCTTTTAACAACTAAACAGTAAAAACATAAAAAATAAAATATTTATTTTAATTTATAATTATATATTTTTTTTCTTCTACAATCTTTTTACAATTTTAGTACTTAATTGACTTAAAAATATTTTCAGTTACAAAGATTGTGAGAGACTGGTACCTGGACTGAGCGTTAAGCCTGTATCTCAGGACATTCCCGGTTCACCTACATTCCCCCCTGAAGGGGAATAAGTTGAACACGCAACATATTTGCTCAAATACTAAGATATTAAAAATCTAGTTCTTCCATATGTTGCAATTATTGTGTAAATAAGTGCAACTAATTTAATATCTAAAAAGTTGCGCATACCTACCAATATACCTATACTAAAAACATTCTTACTTGGATTATTTTCAATACGAGTACGTACTTATTTAATATCCGCGTTTTGAAACGGCGGTGGTGGCTTGGCGAATGACACGATGACATTGTACAATAATTTATTTTCTTGCAAACCTCATTATTTCCTATTTCGCAACATCCGTTGTTATGCACATCTAAAATTATATCATGTTTGTTAATGATAAAGTGCAAACAAGTTATCTTTTATCATTAACACTTTGTATGCAAAACAGCGCGCGAAGGTCAATTATTGTGGCATTGTGTAATGGCATTTAATTACGAGATAAACTTACAGTTATTGCTGCTAAATCTTACATTAATCGTAATTTAAGGATTACCTAAGTTATATAGATACTTCAAAGTTATTGTGTAATAACATTTAATTGCGGTTAAGATATAGTTATTGCTTCCAATTTGCGAATATCGTCGTTAAAGTATTAAGTTATACGACTAGACACTTGAAAGTTGAGAGTTAATTATGATGATAAATTAGAAACTATTTCGAGGTTTCTGTACTTGATCATATATCATTAGATTACCTTCATTTATATAACTTTGAATATTAACATCTCTTTCAGATGTACAAAAATAAAACAAATAAATAAAAAACCAAACTGTAATTCGATAGGTACGAAAAATGAAACTCTGATTGTACTTCAAGCATCAGAGTCACAATATGTCAACCTCCATTACTAATTTCAAAAGAAAGTTACATTCACTTAAAATTTAGTAGGTACTTCGAGCTAGATGTGTGAGAATTAATTTAATTAATGAAGTTGAACTAAATTAGAAGTTTGTTTGTTACTGAACTGTCGAGTAATCCATTAATCAAAAGTAGGTACGTTACGTACAGTCATAGTATACCTACATCAAAGTATCTATAGAGAGATATACCTAGACAGTATGAGATTGTATACAGTGTTATTTTATTTAATAGTAGGTACATATACGAAACGTAACATACTAAACCTTAAACTATTGACCCATTTTTACGAACTAATATTTTATACAGTAGCAACCCTGAAATCGCACCAAGCAGCTGTTGCAGAAATTTTAGCCGAGTTCATTTAAACAAAAAATAACAAGAAGTGGTTCATTATTCTGAGTTTCCCAAACAGTTTTTAGATTATAAATAAGTTTATAAAATTATAAATAATTCATTCTTACATTCACACTAAATTATCTAGGCTCATGTAAATTTCTTTAAGGAACTGTGTCATTGAAACTTGATAACGGATAAATATATGCTTAAATACTTTTTGTTTGTAAACACATAGTTAACATACATAGAAAAAACCCAGACCAAGGCCTATAGACATATTCAATTATTCATCCACCCAAATATTTTTCTTGTCCTAGAATCGATCCAAACTTCAAGGACCTCTGACGCAGAAGACAAGTTACTTATCTGCTCTGCGCCAAATCGGTCGTCAGTTATGTTATAAGTCAGTTATTAGTTAAGTAAGAGCCCTTCCACACGACGTTTTTCGTGCGTGCGTTTGTATCGGTACAAACGCAAGTCGAACGCTCAGCGAACGCAAGGAAGCCAGCAAGTTTTAACCTCACACACGATCCTTGCGTTTGTCTCAATACAAACACGACGTTTAAGGAACGCAACCAGGACGAGCGTTTGTATCGCGTCTGAATCGCGTTTGTATCGCGTTTTATAGCGCTATCGCGATGACATCGCTCGTAAACGAAGATAAGACTCGATATACAAACGCTTCATTTGCGGCAAAAAGGTGTAAAATCTGCCAAAACGCGATGAAAACGCGCGTCGCCAGCGCTAAAAAGTCGTGTGTAAAAAGGGCCCTTAGATAAAAATAATAGGTCTTTACCTATGAAATTGCCGTTTTGTATGGAGATTTCTGTATTTTTTTTTTTTCCATACTAACGTTTTTGTTATTATTTAACGACTAATATTATGTAAATTTACAAAATTTTACACACGTATTTATGGACATTTTAACTACTAAATGACACATTCGTTAAGAGAAATAAATTTTTTTTCACTAAGTTACAACTAATAAAGTACGAAATTCTGGAAACAAAAATAGTCGTAACTTTCGGAATAAGTTTTTTCTATGTAAATAATCAAATATCGTGGTTATTAAATTATCAAAAGTTGCTCGATACGGTCTTAATGTAACGCAATATTAAAGAAATTATATATTTCTAATATTATAAAAGTTGTTAAGTTATATGTACAAAAGAAAAAAACGGCAATTTCATATGTAAAGACCTATTATTATGTATTCCGAACGTAGATTCTATTTTGATTTTTTGACGTTATATAAAATCAGCCGTATAGGAAGAATTACCTAAATACCAAATAGTAACAAAATATTTGGTTTCAACTTTAGGTATTCCTGCAGAATTAATTACTTAATCTACCTATCTGTTCCGGTATGCCTTTGTGAAATGCCACATTTATTTTGTATGCTGTACCATGCACATATTTTTGGATCGTTTTTCTAAAACCGAGAACAAATGCTTTGTTTTAAATTTTAAAATAGTTTAGGTTAGGCCATTTTATTTATTTTATTTTATTTTAGGCCATACCATTTACTAACTTTTTCTCCTGAAGTAGGTATGCAAAAATAGATGTTATTACGTTTTATTTTCTATATATTTTAATAATAATAAAGATATTTAAGCTTGCATTCGATTTGATTTTACCTAAAATAGGTTTTGTATACACTGTTCAAACAGTAAAGAAAATTGAAACAAAGTAATTATACGCATAAATTATCTCTGTGCTACTCATTTTGTGTCAATCTACAACATGTTTTCGACATATTCATTATAATTTGTCAGGAGACGAGAAATCTTGCCGAGCGAAATTAATTTCCACAAAACGGTTTGTACTACATTATAAAATTATTCATATTATATATTATTTACACAGAAGTATGACGTCACTTTGTCTCTTTGATCTAAGCAAATTACGAGTTCTAAACGTTAATAATTAATTTGTCTTGACCTATTTTAAATGGGATATGATATTTTAGTATTGTACAGTAATCAAAAGCTTATAAATAAAATTTGATAGTATTCTAAAAACGAAGGTTAATATAGTAATAACAATTAACTAACTTGACACTTTCAAAACTCTAATGAGAGAACATAAACTTGAATAAGAGGTACGTACTCGTAATATAGTAGATAGAACAAAAAAAAACGATATAAATGAATTTTATTTACAGTAATGGATATTAAGTACCTATCGTTACATAAAATATTTTTCTGTACGTGAGTTTGTCACCTAATTCCTCCTAAACGGCTGGACCGTTTTGGTTGAAATTTTGTTTTGTATTTCAATGGATTCCTGCATGGTTTGAAAACACAATTGGTCCCAGTAGATGGCACTGCTGTCGGGCGAAACGTAAAAAAAACTAAAGTACTTACTAACTTTAGTAAAAATGTCAATAGGTATCTGAAGTTGTTGCTTGTGAGTTCTCAAAGCGATATACATATAAGTATAAGATTTTTATACGCCTCTAAATTTTAATTAGTACAATATGAACATCAATACTAACAATTTTTACTAAGGGGCCAACCACGAAATCGCGAAAAAAATCAGCTGTTGACTGAAACGTATGGAACAGCTGTTTTTTTTTTTCGCAAATCCGTGGGTGGCCCCATGCTAAAAATTGTTCGTATCGTATTGATGGACACTATCATCCCCTAAAATCTTTTTCTAATTAAAATTTAGTGGTGCATAATATATCTAAAAGCGATGGCCGTTATGGCCAAAAGTAACTGTATTATGCCGAGAAGAATGAATGACAATGGCAAGATAGGCAGAATCGGTGCCCTCGTAAAGGTTATGGGAAGGTCCATCATGCGGGCAGAAATGATAATCGTTGACATGATTCGACAAAATATAGGAAGCTAGGAACATTATTAATGACTAACGGCTCCCCGCGGTTTAACTCCCGTAGTTCCCCTTTCCCGTGGGTATTCAATAGTAAAACAATTTTTAAAATCTTAAAAAAAAATTAGTTTATATTTACATTATTCCCGAATGAATTTGGCTTTTTTCCCAGGGGAACGGGAACCACGCGGGCAAAATCGCGGGGAGCCACTAGTGATAAATACACCTCTAAATTTTTATTAGTACAAAGATTTTAGGGGATGATAGTGTCCATCAATACGATCAATTATTACAATGGGGGCATCCACGAAATCGCAAAAACAAAATCAGCTGTTCCATACATTTCAGTCGAGTCGATGTTGTTGTACTTTTGTATGGGACAGCTGATTTCTTTCGCGATTACGTGGTTGGTCCCTTAGTAAAAATTGTTCGTATTGATGGACACTATCATCCCCTAAAGTAAAAATTAAATTAATTTGATTAACTAATTAAAATTTAGTGGTGTAAGTATAAAAGTTAATTTAAGCTTCTTCTGCTCAAGATTCAAAAAAAGGAGACCGGCGAAAATCGCCCTAATATTTTACGAAGTCGTACACTTTCAGAAACATGAAAATTACATTAATTTAAACTCCTACAATTAACTTTTACAAACGCCTGATTTATTAAAGAATGGAATTCGCAAATAATTTACTGAAAAGGGCAAATTAACATTGAAACACTTCATAAATCCGTTTCATTTGACGCAGTAGTCATGTAAAACAAGGTCATTTATTATTTACATATTATTTGATACATACATCAAAGAAGGTACATAACATAAATTAAAAACTAATGAAGATCCGCACGCAAAGCTTAGCGCAGATGGCGCCAGCGGCAGCCGTGCGATACTTACCTATGTCTTTATTAAAATAATGATTCCTTTCGTTATTTGTCTTTGTTATTACCTACCCATTCATCAATTTGTAAATTCATTATTTATTAGTAAATCATTATTTGAGTAGTTTTTAAATAAAATGTATAAATGATTTTTACCCTAACCTCTATATTTTTAGGTTACTGACCATATCTCTGTTGTCCCAACTTTAAAAGCATATAAACAATTAACTTTTTTGTTAGTCTAGCACAGTTCTTTAAGTACCATTCGATTTTTTCCAAGAACGAGACCTATAAATCGAGGTCTGAAAATACATAGAAGTTCGCCAGTCTCCTTTCCATATTAAAAGCTAATGTAATTTAGATAGATCTTATGTATCACTTTATATTTTGTATGCTTTGTCTACGTTAGTAATATTATAGTATTCTTTGCTTTGTCATTTGGAGAAGCGGAGCCTCCTGGCACAGACTTCGTAGTATGCTTACTAGGTTGGCTCCAATCACTTTATTGCTATTTAAACTTGATGGACTGAAATAAAGATATTTGTACGTCATTCTGTACCCACTTGAACGAAATTTCAAAAGCAAAATTAGTTGAAAAATGGAGAATGAAGTATTTAAAAAAAAACGACCCGTCTCACAACCAGCTCCGATGGGACTCGAACCCACGACCATTCGCTATCCGAGCGACTGCTCTAACCACTGAGCTACGGAGTCGTTGGAGCTGGTTGTGAGACGAGTCGATTTTTTCTAAATACTTCATTTTCCATTTTTCAACCATAAAAATTGCATTGTGAATGCAAAAAAGTAAAAATTTAAATAGCAAAATTAGTGCTTTTGGGCTCATACCACCTCATACTCAGTATTTTATTTTAGTTGACATTATTTAAATAATATCTACGAGTAGAATATTTTCTTTCCATTAAGTATAATAATCGTGTCACACAGTAACCTATTCTAACATAATCACCAAAAACCGAAATGAATAGGTACACGCTGATACTTAAAAAGCAGTCTGATAAGTGAACTATAAAAATTCATTGGGTCAAATAGCTGAATCGCGTGTTTTATATCACTCAATTTATAGCGTATTCGTATTTGCTTACGTTACGTAAAATAAACATTTAACTGAATGGTAATAGTTTATTTGATGTAAGTATTTGGTTCTCTACACAACATTAACTACTGCTATCACCCAAATAATTTTGGTTGATATAAATCTATATAAATGGCCAAGTGCGAGTCGGACTCGCGAACAACATTAGACACTATTTATAACGTACAATATTAATCTTTACAACATTAGACACTATATTTAAGAACGAGAAAAAGTAGCAAAAAAATCAAGTTTGTTGTATTAGAGCCCCCTTAAATATTTATTTTATTTTGATTATTATTTATTTTTAAAGTGATCATATACAATTTAATATTCTTTGAATATTTCAAGCGATATACGCTGTTGCCGTTATTAATATCGAGCAAAAACGGCAAAAAGATCACGTTTGTTGTATGGGAATTGCCCCCCTTGAATATTTATTTTATTCTGTTTTTAGTGTTCTTATAGCTTATTGTTATAGCGGCAACAGAAATACATCATCGCGAAAATTTCAACTGTCTAGCTATCACGGTTCATGAGATACAGCCTGGTGACAGACAGACGGACAGCGAAGTCTTAGTAGTAATAGCACAGTATTAAAATGGGGTCCCGGTTTTACCCTTTGGGTACGGAACCCTAAAAATGAATCGCCGAAATGTATGTAAGCGCATAACTTCAGAACGACTGCACCAAATTAGATAGGTAATTCTTTTTTGTCGTGTTTGTTATTATCAGGACAAGGTTTGTATGTAAGAAAATTTTCAAAACTAATAGATATCGCCACCCGTGCAAAGCCAAGGCAGGGCAGCTAGTAATAATTAAATATTGGATACCATCAAACTTTAGTAGCTTGAACTCTAGTGTTATGGAAATTATAAACAACGACGGGAATTACCACATACGCTCAGACCCGAGGAAATATTGAATAGTTCGTTTTCAATATTTACCCGGCCGTGAATCGAACCCGGGAGTCCCGGGACCTCCAGAGACCCGGCACCTTGAAACCGGTGCGTACACCACTAGGCCGCGGAGGTCGTCAAAATCTTTAAAATTAATACAAATATGACGTAGGATGTATAGTAAACGGTATAGGTTTACTATACATCCTACGTCACATACGGTAGCATGGTAGAGAAGAGTGCCAAAAACATATTAGATCTTAAATGGTGGTGTTGGAACCACTTGCAAAACAAAATTAGCTGTCAAAATGAACTGTCTGTCTGTCTGTCAAAAGTATGAAACGTTTTTTAATTTCAAAAAATTACCACCTCAACAGATAATTTTGTAACTCTACTGACTCTACGCTTTTACGAGTACAGTGAGCGGTCTATACAGCAATATCGTATTACCTATAAATAGATCAACCCACGACTATTATACGACAACCTATACATATATAATAATATACTGTGACTATTACTATACAACCTACAACCACTCTAATACTTGAATAAACAATAAACACATAGACACGGTAAACGATTAGAAAAGGTAAATAAATAAACAAAACACGGAGTAATGAGGAAAAGTCCTCGGATTGCCGTATTGCGTGTGCTACCGAGGTGAACGAAGAACGAAGATGGTAAATTAGGGTAAATTCGATCGAACTGTCATGGGAAGTGGTGTGTCATAAGGTCTATATTCGTGTAGCATAAAGGTTACGCTTTATATACGGCTTGGTTTCAAGGACAGACGAGTTATGTTATTGTAGGGGCTGTTCTATCGATATTAGAGGTAGAACCTACTATTTGTCAATGTTACGTATGTTTCTCCATCTATTCTAATAGGTATTATTTTTGCGGGAGTGACTCAGTCCTTCTGTTCTTTAATATCTGGACTAGTGAATGATTATTGATGAAATTTTAAACGTTACGTTTAGCTTACGGCTTGAAGAAAGACAATGTGTACCTAACTAAGTATGCTTACGTAATTTCTATCAGAGGGATATTCTAGGTAATTTTCAGGTCTTCGGACGAAGTCGCGGACGACCAATAGTCTCGCATAAAAACGTTTTTATTTTCTAATTGGGCCATCTAAAAGCCATGATCTAAATTAAAATTTCGATATTTTAACTAGCTGCGTAGTAAAATTTTGTTTTAGTATCTTGCCTCTTAAAATCTATACTAATATTATAAATGTGAAAGTGCGTTTGTTTGTTTGTCCGTCTTTCACGTTAAAATAGAGTACCGGGTCGACGAGATTTTTTGCATTGGGATAGTTTGGGAGCTGGAGAGTGATATAGGCTACTTTTTATCCCAGAAATATATCACATTCCCGTGGGATAACGTCGTCGTGTAGTACACGTACGCGGCCGAATCCATGGGCAAGAAGGCTAGTTATTGTATAATTTTTGATCGGACTGTGATAAAATTTGATACAGTTTTAAGGCTGTTTTACATACGGTAATATTTAACAGCTCACCAATCTAACCTAATTATTTTACCTAACACAATAAAAAAACAACAAAACTACGTTTCGATGAACATTTCAGTATTTTACTCCTATTTACTACATTGACGACCTCATTGGCCAGTGGTGTACTCACTGGTTTTTAAGGTGCCTCTATCTCTAAAGACCCCGGGTTCGATCCCCGGTCGGGTAAATATTGAAAACGAACTTTTCAATATTTCCTCGGGTCTAGATGTATGTGGTAATACCCGTCGTTGTTTCCAATTTCCATAATACTAGTGCTTTAGATACCTACTATACCTACTTTGTTATTGGAACAATGTATGTGATGTGTCCAATATTTATTTATTAATTATTTATTTATTTTAGATGTGCAATTCAGTAATTTTTAATAAGTATTTCCGTTTTATATGGGCTTCGATAGGATAGGATAGGATAGCGCAGAGAACCAATGGCCGTTGGGGCGGTAAGGTTCTCTAATGACGACTGCGTACCGGACGACCAACGTTCCGTGGGCAGGCCCCCTACAAGGTGGACCCTTAGAATGCGTAAGCGAAGCGAAGAGTTATTAATCTATGGGTGGACCGACGATCTGGTCAAGGTCGCGGGAAGCCGCTGGATGCCGGCCAAGCAGGACCGATAGCTGTGGAGATCCTTGGGGGAGGCCTATGCTCAGCAATGGGCGTGGTATGGCTGATGATGATGATGATAATGATATAGGCTTCAATAAAACGGTGGTCTTGAAACGGATACTTATCATCATCATCATCATTTCAGCCGTACGACGCCCACTGCTGGGCATAGGCCTCCCCCAGGCAACCTCTGAAAGTATTTGAAGCTTAATAAGTACTTTTATATGGAAAAACACTTTGATTACTATTGTACTAATTTCTTTCCCAGTAAAAATAGTTCAATATCTTATTTATCCTATCCTGTCTTATTGTCCTATATGATATGGTAAATCCGGATCTTCACAAACATGTCATTTGATTAAATATTATTCTATGTTTAAACGACACTGCGGAACCAGGCCAGTATTACCATAGCGATGTCATTTGAAACAGAAAAACTGGTCAAGTGCGAGCCTGGCAACCGCTTTAGAAGATTCCGTAAAACCTTTTCTTTGCTTAAATTATCTTGTAGTTAAAACAGACATATTTTGTATGTATACTACTTCTTTACTACTATACTATACTGAGACAAAGTAAGTTTTTTTTTCTGAATTTTCATGATTATATGAAGAGAAGGGATACAATATCTTGAGGTCTTGATTTAATGAAATATGTGGAGTATTTTGATCAACTTTGAAATTAAGGCATTCTTTTAGTTGACTGTTGTACAGTAATATTTGTGTTTGTGTGAATTATTTATGCTGTGTAAGCTTTGGAACAGGAGTATTTAATTGAATAGTGTTTGTATGTCTATCCACGTATTTCTCAGATCCAATAAAACGGAGAGTAATAACTTACTGTTTACTTTGAAGCTTAATATTTTACAGCTCCAAGAGAGTGTAGACATTTTAAATGCTTTTTTCTTGATACCTATCTATATGTGTTATAGAGAAAAGGGGTACCGTTTGATAGCAAAAGGCTCAAACGGTACTTAACTTTGAGAGCGTCTTAAACACTGAGGCGTCTTTCTTCAAAAGTTGAGTAGTGTTCGATTATTCGGTGACTAGAGGGACTGACAATAAGTGACCCTTGTTTTGAGTTGCAGAAGCCTCAGAACACCAAAAAATACGTGAGTTATATTAAGTGGGCCAGGCGCCTGTTATAAATGTCCTTTTCTCAAAATAACGAACCCTCATCATTTTCGTTTTACCTGTGTTAAATTTGAATTTATTTGAATTTCTTCAAGTTTTTATTTCTAGCTCGTTTTCGAATCAAGCTACATTCAGTAACCTACAAATTGCGCAGGTATAATATAAGATCCCTTTTTCGTGTTCTGTTACGGAACCCTAAAACAGGGTAGAGTGTACAAGCGACATCTAGCGGTCATAAGTCAGTCACACGTCATTTGGCAAGACAAATGGGATGGCCCATAAATGTAACGCTACATAAAATATATGTCACCACTATTGCCATTTGCAAAATGTTTTTTGTTCCTTAGATGTTGCTCTTATACAAAGAAGTAAATATATTTCATTCATCAGCATAAGAGATTAAAAATGTTGAGCAGAAATCTAGTAATTTTGTTTGTTAGTTAAACTAACTAACAAGCTCTTCTCTTTGCACACTATCAAAATCACTACATTTAGTAGTTAATAAATTGTTATTTTATCTTTTTGTAGTCATAAAAATGTAACAAGACATACTTTTTTCAACAACCTTATAGCATTGATTAGCTTAATTTTGATTTATGTGGGAATGCAAGTGGCCGTTTTAACCGCCTCTGTGGTCTGGTGGTTCACACAACCGATTTCAGACCAAGAGGCCGGGTTCGATTCCCAGTGGGGGTACATATTGTATTCGATTTGGTAGGTGGTAGGACTTGTTCTTAGTCCGCCTGGCTAGCTTCCACCATCTTATCTAAGTCTGACGCTATAACAATGATGTTTTCAGCATTATTGTGGTCCGGCAGTAGAGATAAGATAGCCAGTTCCTCAGTGATTGCGGATTCCGGGAGTAGTGCGCTTCCACCTTCAGCCTTATCACCACTTAACATCAGGTGTGATGAAGGCTAAGTGCTACCCTACCCTACCCTAGGCTAGTGACAATAGTATCCAATTATCTTATTTAACATATTTTGAATTTAATAGGTTTAGTTCATCCACATTTAGTCTCAGGTGTGTTAGCCAATCGGACATAGCCAATATAATTTTTTCTTTAAAGTCCAATGCTCAGGGCACTGATGGTATTTCTTTGAACATGTTACTAGAGACCTTACCTGATTCACTCGACACAATAACTGCTTTAATAAATAGATCCATCATTACTTGTACTTTTCCTGAAGCTTGGAAAATAGCAAAAGTACTACCGTTTCCTAAAGTTACTTGTCCTAAAACATTCAAAGATTTGCGCCCTATCAGTTTACTGCCTTTATTGTCTAAAATCTTAGAAAGAGTGGTGAAAATACAGCTTGTGGAATATTTAGAACGTAACAATATTCTCCCTCATGCTCAATCAGGCTTCCGGAAAAATAGAAGTACTACAACAACTTTATTAGATATCACTAGCAGTATCTTGGAGTCACAAGATGCTGGTATGGGTAGTATCCTTGTTTTACTAGATTTTTCCCGCGCTTTTGATACTATTAATATACCTCTACTTATGTCTAAATTGTCTTTTTACGGTTTCGATGGTCCTACTGTGAAATGGTTCAATAGTTATTTGAGTAACCGACACCAGTATGTAGAAGTTCAAAGTAGTGATGGTAGAAAATCATTTTCATCTCTCTCCTCTGTCACACGTGGCGTACCACAAGGCTCCATTTTAGGTCCTATACTATTTATTTTATACACTGCAGATCTTGTAAATAATATAAAACATTGTAAGTACCATTTATACGCTGATGATGTTCAACTTCATTTGCCTTGTCACCCTAATCATGTTCAAAGTGCTGTAATTAAGATCAATGAGGATTTAGAAAACATCAGTAAATGGTCTGTCGATAATTGCTTGATGTTAAATCCAAGTAAAACCAAATATATGATTTTGGGTTCAAAAGGTCAAATACACAAAATAGGTGCTGCAAATCCAGTTATCAAAGTGGATAATGAGCCTATTTGCTTCACTCATGAAACTCGCAATTTAGGCGTCATTCTAGATTCTGAATTGAGGTTTGAAACGTACATAAGAGAAATAGTTCGTAATTGCTTTTACCGTCTGAGAATCCTATATAAAATCCGTAACTACTTATGTACAAAAACTAGGCTACTATTGGTGGAATCTTTAGTACTATCTAAATTTAACTATATGGACAGTGTGTATGGGCCTAGACTTTTGTCTAAAACTAAAAACCTAATACAAAAAGTACAAAATGCCTGTGTCAGATTTTGTTTTACGATTCCTCCTAGAACTCATATATCGCCCTACATTAATGATGCAAATTTGTTAAACATGCAATCTAGAAGGGATGTACATTTATCTTTACTTTTGTTCGGTATTATAAAAACCTGTAAACCGCTATATTTATATGAAAGACTTGTGTGGTCTACTCGAACCCGCCTCGCTCAACTCATAATACCCACTCACCAGACCACTGCTTTCAAGGGTAGCTTCAAATATGCTGCTAGCAAGATGTGGAATAATATACCACCACCCATACGAAACATTTCTACGTTGTCATCATTTCGTAGACATGTAAGAGAATATTTTTTATGCCTGCAGCTTAATAAAGCTACATAACTTCTTTTGGTTCAATCTTGTTTAAATATGATTGTGTTTTAGTTAGTATTGTACTGCGATGTGTCTGTGTATTTACCTTGGCCTACTTATATGTTTTTCTGATTTGGAAGTAGTTAATTATCTAATGTGTTTTTCTGCTTTGGAAATGAATAGTTTATCTGCAAAAACTGGATTTAAAATTTACGTCCCATACATTTGTTATTTCACTTTCTTGTTTTAGTTTATTTCATTTTGTTTATCGTGCTATGGAGAGTGCTATCTCTACATCTTGGACCCACCTGAAAATCAGCGTCACACTATTTGCTGTGGCATAAGCTGAGGTTGGGTCCATTTCGGCTAAAATGTTTGTTTTTGTTTATGTAAACAACCTTGTTTGTATGTTTTAGTCGAATAAACTATATTTCTTTCTTTCTTTCTTTCTTTACCCCGTTGTGGATAAAAAAAAAGTTGGTGGTAGGACTTGTTCTTAGTCCGCCTGGGTAGCTACCACCATCTTATCTAAGTCTGACGCCATAACAATGATGTTTTCAGCATTATTGTGTTCCGGCAGTAGAGATAAGATAGCCAGTTCCTCAGTGATTGAGGATTCCGGGAGTAGTGCGCTTCCACCTTCAGCCTTGTCACCACTTAACATAAGGTGTGATGAAGGCTAAGTGCTACCCCGTTGTGGATAAAAAAAAATCTTACAAAACTACATACGAAACGTTAACTAAACTAACATCCTAATATTTTTCACTCGCTGAAACCTGAAACAACCAAATAAGTACCTATATACACCGTACATTTTTTTGGCGGTGCCAACGGTCTGATGATGCCAGATGAGTTGTGACGCTGTCCCCTTGACACCGATAGTCCGGTAGCCTCCGTCCATTCAGTTTGGTGGTGATCACACCTTGAGCGAGGCCAATTGATCGCTATTATGACCGGCCGATCGCCTTTTGTTTTGTCATAATACGTAACTAGCTACACTACAACTGCTAATCGCAAAGAAGGTTGTGAAAAACAAATATGTTAAGAGGTTGCAACCTTTTTGGTGTTTTAAGGCTGCGATTCCCCAAAATAGGGTATTTTAAATTATGGATCACTCGCAAATCACAAGTACTTACTTAAAATTTGGAAAAAATATATGTTATATCACAGTTATTTATCTAGTGCTTCCGGCCGGTTTTTTTCGATTGGTGATATTTTACTGTGTCAAATAAAATCCCAAACATTCGTCTAATCGTAATCCAAATATCCTATTACTTGCAGACCTTGCAGTATACTTGGTTATAGTTAATGAAAAATATACGAAAATAGTTGTTTTTGAATAGCAGAGGGATAAGTATAAGTATAAGCCCGGCCGCCATAAGTTTAAAATTTTTATTATTTAATTTTTAATTGAATTTTAAGTGATTTTCGATTCGCGGGGCGCTCGCGAGTTCACAGTTCACTGCCGGCTGCCGGTGAAGTGTATCCCGAGCAAGCGTTAGCGTGCCTATTTCGGTCGGGAATCATCGCCTTAATGTGTGTTTTGGCTAGTTCTAAGGGTGTTTGGAACTTTTTGGAATATTTAGGTATATTTATTGATAGTCGGGTACCCTCCGTCTCAGGCCAATTGTTCGCTTTTATGATTGCAGATCACCTTTTGTTTTGTCGAATTTAATACGAAACCCTCTAATCGCAAAGAAGGTTGTGAAAAACAAATATGTTAGGAGGTTGCGAACTTTTTGGTGTTTCAATGTGTGCTTTAAGGGTGTTTGAAACTTTTTAAAATGTTCATCTTTATTGACAGTCGAATGACCTCTGTTCATCGATGGATCGCCTTTTGTTTTGTTTAAAATACTAATAAACTAAGTAACTATCAAATTGCAAATCAAAAAGAAGGTTGTGATAAACAAATGTGGTAGAAGGTTGCAGGGTTTTTGCTAATTTGACGTATTGTGTCTTCAAGCTTTTTGGGATAGTCTTAATTAAACATTTTACGGAGAGTGAATTGAGAAGTTAACTGCCTATTTTTTGTATTAATTGAATGATTAAAAAGCTGTGTGCTGTTTGCTTGAAAGGATAAAAATTAGTTATGATAAAAATAGTTTTTTTTCCTATTGCAACTGTTCCTAGTGTTACCTTTAGTTTGAATAAGAATTTTTATATTGAATTAAAATATTTTAGAATAGAAAAAAGTTCGAGTGTTTAATAATTAGAACAATTAAGGTCAAAATGTTATTTTCTTTTATTGTTTACTATGGCTAAGTTATTTTACAAATTTTCCTGGTATTTCTTTTACTGACTTTATTATGGTTCTTATCTGTTTGTCAAGGTTATTTTGTTGCTAGTTACGATGCAGATTATTTTATAAATTTTCCCTAAAAGGCTAAGTTTTCCATAATCAGTATTATTGTAATTAGACAGGAGACAAACTTTACATAGAAGATTGATGATATACGAGTAGATCTACCGGCATATTTTTTATGACGTACGAACTTCGATCAACAATAACACGTAGCTCTAGATACATAGTTAGAGTGACAGATATGGCCGAGCGTATACTCCCACTTGAGAGTATAATTATAAGGAGATTATTTTGACAGTGTCAATAATACTTAGGTATTTCAAACTTGGAACGGTTCCTGTCATTTATAATGTAAGACCGTAACATTCGTAACCTTTTTAAAAGTCAGTCTGTGTCATGTAAAGTTTTCATTTAGTTCGTGAGCCGTACTATTGTTGATCGAAGCGTACGAAACTGATTTTATCCCCATATTTTCTGCCACGTTAGGTTTCGATAAAACGTATTATAATACCTTATCATAAAAAATACTCATCACCACTAGTTCTCTATTCAAATGCTACTTAAATAGAAAAACATGTAGCCAGTGAAAAAAAAAAAAAGAAATACAATAGAAGTTTGTAATCGAACGCAATGTTTGTGTTCTTAACTGAAATGCTGGTTTATGAAAAAGTCGTGAAAGAAGATTTGAGTACCGGACTAGTTATATTTTTCAAATTCTGATTTGGAAAAAGTTTTAATATATTTTTTCCATTTTACAATCTTTTAATATCAATGGTTAAAGAGTTGTGAAACAACAGTTAAAGTGTACATATATTTCGATCGTTTGTGGTAGAGTCGTCGCGATAAGATCCAGCAATAACTTTTTATCACGCCAGCAGCAAAACGTGACCATATCAATAAAAACATTTGGTTAAGGACCAGTTTTGTGAAATAGAACAGACCAATTTGTGGTTTTTCTTGTATTTTATTTTATGCGTCTGTTGTTGTATCGCAATTTATATTGTCATAAGAATTTCCTGATAGTAAAGTTTATTACACAGAAAACTATATCCGGATTTTATAAATGAATAGCACAATTTTGTGCTAAGAAATAGTTCGTAGTTATGTATATTCGCGAACGAGAAATATAGCTATGGACCATTTCACTTTGCTAAGATTATCAGTTTTGTTTTCCAGAACTTCTTAGAGTTACTCAGAATTACTTTTGGATTATTATTGTTTGAAATAGTTAGTTTTTTATGAATTATTGTGAAAAGATTTACAGCTATCAATACGTCTTGTGTACATTTTGTTGAATGAATTCCCGTCTGAACTCCTGCCAGATCGCCTGTCAACCAGACCAGGTTTAGTATGCAGAGCTGTAGGTCATGATCAACGCGATCA
This sequence comes from Crambus lathoniellus, assembly GCA_949710035.1. NCBI lineage: Eukaryota > Metazoa > Arthropoda > Insecta > Lepidoptera > Crambidae > Crambus > Crambus lathoniellus. The sequence goes on along the minus strand of OX453301.1, from coordinate 9,301,099 downwards.
TCGCACATCACACACCTGGCCAAAATATTCCTAGCCCGATTAAGTAATTGCGAAGCTTGGCAAGAAACGGTAACACAAATCAAATCTACCAATTTATTTTATTAACATATCGAGCTAGTAACAAAACCGATAGCCGTTAAAATCAACCGTAAAATTTTATGACTAAAAACATTTAAGTTAGGTTTCGTATGCTCGTGTAATTTACATGATACGTGATAACGTCACCTGGCCGTGAAAAGCGTGGCGTCGCGGTTTTTATTATTCTAGGCTTTCTACAGTCCGTGAAACCGATTAGCCTGAGATCTCCACGTGACGATGCATAATACAACGACAATCACAACAGAAGCGTACACAGTGTAATCGCGAGCGCTAACAGGGGCGGCCTTGAACGCTCTATACTAAGCAGATCTGAAATACGCGCGTGGAAATAGCTTCAGTGAAAATACGAGCACGTGATGTACTATGCGATTATTATAAGAATAGGACGGGTTGTTGACAAACTTCACTCTGAAAAGGTACAGTTCGCAAGAAAGTGCAAAACAAAATGAAAATAGTTTTATTTTTATTTTGGCAGAAGGTGGTTTGGGACTTTGGGTATTGCCACTTTCAAAACAAAGTTTTTTATTTTTAAATTTACCTTCCCTTTTTTTTGTACACAACTTTACTGCTCATGCCCTTCCTTATGCCGCCCCGGCGCCAGACATAGCACAAACATTTGAACAAATGTTTGGACACATGTGGTATTTGAGTATTTGTTCAAAGCTTTAATAAAATACTAGAACATATTTCTACAGTACTTTGCAATGTCAGAAGGAAAAGTCTTCAGTTAGAGGTGTAATAGCATTAGCAAGCATAATGTGTTGTGTTTTGATTTACAATTGGCGGATTCACGAAAGGCGCCTCCCCGAGTGGCACGATTGAATAGTTCCCCGTGATACCAATACCCGGCGCACCCTGGTAACAGCTAGATTCTGCCGAATCTAACTTCAATCAACGTGCAGACTCTAGCTGGCCAATCCTTTTACCATGATAGACCAAAACAATTTTTCACGAGACCCCCAATTTACCAATTTTATTGTAAAGTTGATTATTAAATTATTTTCATAACTTAAATTCCTGTTTTATTTAAATTCTTAAACCAGTAAATAATCAAAATTCAATTTATTCTGTGTTATTGAAGCATCAGAACAATGTATGAAAAAATGGTTTCAGTTAAATATCACAAAATTTTAATTTAATTGAGATTCAAATTACCTGATCATTTTCGTAAAAGCATACTTTCATGAGTTCTATACTTTCCGAAAAAATCAAGTTAATGATTTGTATAATTATTATCTGCAAATTATTCATATGTTTTGGTTTGCACGAACATCATTATTTATCGTACCTATCTAAGCTATGACATGATCAGCCCCCTGCCTGATTAACGATAAATTTATTTTTTTGCACACCATTCTGAAGTGAAGTGAAGTTAGTTTGACAGCACTTTGACAGCTTGACGTCACAACATGGCGGATTCCCTATCCTATTCTTATATTAATCGCATAGTACGTACCTCTAGTACGGCCGTATGGAGAAAATCGATGGTGCTTGCCACTCGGCGACCGGCGGCGGACTGAGCCACTGTGTCAGCAGAACGCGCCCCACCCGAGTTTGCGCCTGAGCTATCACAGTTTTTGAAAAATATTAAAAATAATTTGCACTGTTGCCGCACTACAAAAGTATGATGCACATTAAAAAAAATGTTTTTAGTCAGGCTGTTGGTTCGCGAGGCGTGAGCCGCGTGCGCGCGTGCACTCGTCTCGAAGTGGGGCGACGGACTGACGGTCGGCGCGGCGGCTGCCGGAGCCCTCCCCCAGTGTGACGTAGGCGATGGTGGAAATTAGCAGCTTCCGAGCGAGGGTCGCCGATGTAGGTCACGGGGACTTAGCTGCACTTGCCCATTCTACCGTGCTGATACACTTGACAAGTTTAAGGACGTAACTCATTATGCGTTAGGAGCAACAACTCTTTAGCTACTAAAACACAAAATTTAATAAAAAATCCTAGACAGTCATCAGACAAAGACGATTCTCGCAAGGTTGGTGACCAGAACTGGATTAAAGCAGCCGTGGATAACGTGCTCGATAGTGTACACTACACTAGGAGAGGTCTATATCCAGCAGTGGATGTTGATAGGCTGATGATAATGATGAATAAAAAACAAAAATTGGAGATGAAATTAAAGAAAATTTCTCTTGTTACAGAACAACGGCAAAAGTTACAATTCCCTTTTGGCAGCGCCGCGTAATATCACTTTGCGTAGATAATTTGATTTAGATAACGATCTCGCGAAGTAGGAGCCTCGTAGCAGCTACAGACTACGGCTCTGATAAAAATAATGACGTAGCTATCTAAATAATTGTCTCAGAAACGGGTAGATATTCGACTCATTGATAGAATCATCACAATAATTTTGAAATGGTACTTGTTAGTAGATTAGATGAAAATTCATATGAAAGATAATGTTAATTTCCTTAAGTTTAGTTTAATTACAAATAAAATGAATCTCATGATAAAAAAAAATTATTCAAAGACAAAAAACATTTAATTATTTCCTTAAAGCTCAAATATACCTAGTTTCAGTGCTTAATTTTGCCCGAATCAAATTGTAGGCGCTACGCTTCCCGCTGCTTCCCACGGTCGTCTAAAATTCCCCTTTCGCCATTCGCCTTCCCGAAAAAATTAAATATCTGACGATCGCAATTTAGAGGATTGCTTCTCTTCTCTTTCTTCTTTTGCTGCCTTATGAAGCGCCTAGTACGTTTTAAAGTGTATATTTTTTATTTTTACCACACATGCTAAATATGTTTTTATACAATTTTGTACTAGTTAATGAAATTTACTTTAAAATGCTTGGTTAATTCTGCAAGAATTTATTTTACAGTCTTAGTAATCTTTTAAAATGTATAGGTACTTATAAATGTTAAGATTAATTTGATTTTTGAACAGTCACCACGTTCAGCATAACTGCATAACACACTGTTATGCTTGACATTAACTTTTGTGCAAATGGACAATGTCTTTCGTCATAAGAGCGCTTTCGAAGGTTAGTTAACTCTGTAAACTGTACCTACATACCTTTATTTAAATTACGTACATTTAAATAATTACTAACCGGCTTCGTAACTTTTTGCCGACCAGTACTAAAATCACACTATCACAATCGCTTCTGCTGTCTATCTTAGACTACGGCTGATGTCTGCTTTACTGACCTGTCGGAGGGGTTACTTGATAAGTTGTAGCGTCTGCAGAACGTTGCCATCATCGTAAATATGACCATGTGTCTCACTTCCGTAGCAAACTCCAATGGCTCCCAATTCGCCGGCGCAGGGACTTACACACACTTAAACTTCTCTATTCTATCCTTTTCATGCCTACTTCCCCTCCTTATCTTAAAGACTGCTTCTCCTTTCACTCTTCATCTACGTCATGTACTTTGCGTTCTTCATCTAACCTCACCCTTGAAATTCCACGTCATTCTTCCGACTTTTTTTCCTACTCTTTCTCTGTCCATGCTGTCCGTTTGTGGAACGCGCTTTCTGAAGGTATCAGAAAGGCTCAGACTCTAAAATAATAAATAAATCCTTTGGAGATCAAGTTAGAAGTCATTTCCTGTCCGTTACTCATTAAAGATTATGTATTATCTTATTTTTCTCTATTTGTCATTCTAGGCTTATTCTATCCTTTTAATGCACCCTCTACCCTCTGTTTTTTTGATTTTTTTTTCTTTCGCCCAAGGTTGCCTGGAAGACATTGCTATTTAGCAATAAGGCCGCCTGTCTGTTGTCTGTTTTCTCATAACTAGGTCTCTTTGTGTTATTATTTCTTTCTTTGTGTGCAATAAACCTTTTATTATTTATAATTATTTAATTTTTCTTTTTTTCTGAAAAAGATAAAATCACATTTTTATGTTATTAGTCTCAACGTTTTATTAATTTTGTAATTTTTCGGTTAATAATTTTACAATTATACGCTCCTTAATTGTCTATTAGTAGTTTGTCTAGTAGTTACCTACTTTACCATCTAAAAGTTGAGCTTTAATTCCTAGTCATAGACAATTTAGGAGCGTATAAATATTTGATAGCCTTCCTCTCTCAAAAACTTTGTCAAGTAATATCAAAGACGAGAAGATCTCCGAACAACAAGGAGAATCATAAATGATTATCATCCGAGACATTTTTCCTCTTATCACAAAAGAAATACAAACAACACAAGTTTCTTCGGATCAAAGACAACTTGGCGAAGACTTTTCGAAACAATATCCTCTAATGATTATTAGGAAAATTCTTGCAATTTACTTTCCTCGTTATACTCAAATGGAAAAGAACGATTATATATATTTTATCTTTGACCAACTGAAAATCTACCTACTTTAAGGATAATATATGATAATAATATTTAATTTCAACTACAACAACGACATTCAATTAGCTCAAATCGTTTCACATTGAATATAACAGAAATGAAAAACGGGTGTTCTTTAAAATAAAAGTAAGTGATCTACATAATTAACACAATTTTAATCATTATTGATTTATGTAGTCCAGTCAAAGCAGGGTTTCACCTCGGGATGAGAGATAATAAGCTGTAAGTACACCTTCATTTTGGTGTTCAAAAGTTGTCTCAAAAGTCACATAAAATCTCCTATTCCGAGGTTGATCCCATTATTTTCCTAACGTGACTGGACTAATGTCAAAGCAAAACGCATAAAAATTTGACAAATAGCGTGTGTGTCAGAGAGATTTTGGCGCTAGTTACAGTGAATTTTTTTGTTCTAATGTTATAGATAAGATTAGTTTTCGATTTTTACCGCGCGCAGACTTATCTGACGAGCACTCTAGTTTCGAATTCCATAAAAGGAGGTTAAGAAAGTCATACCGTTAAGATATAGGGTAGAAATATAACAAAAACGTAGTAATGTAGAGTAGGTATATTGCAACGGCATTATTACACCAATAATTCCATCAATAGCATTGATTCATCTCTTTTTCAGTCCAAATTTGCTTCTTCGTCACCAAAAATCTGTCCAGACGTATTTCTTTTTAGTCTTCTTTATTTGAAAAAACATCCCTCTCCTGAACACATAACCCAATACTACTCGTAGCCTCAAACAATTTTCCAGGAAAACGCTGTATTGTTCGAAATTCCTGACGAAAATTGGGATTGATTCAGCCTCGCGAATATAATGAAATGGATCTCCCAACGGATAAACCTTTTGGTTTTATTTACATTTATATTGAAATATTAATAGGATCCCTTTTTATTTACAATGTGGTGTTCAATGAAAGTAGGCATTTGATTTCGAGACTAATGGGGACATTTGCAAAAAATATCTTTGGATATTTCTTTTTGAAGAGTACCCTTATTACTTTGGCCATTCAATTTTCTAATATATAAAAATAATTATGTTGATTGTTGGTTCCTCGTATCATTATTATTTATTCATTTACGTTATATTATTTATTCATACATAATACAAATTATAATATATGTATTCATATTAATTAATTAATATGACAATGTGTTATGTGCAAAAACTTACAAAACAGGCTGTTTAGGTTACAGTAGGATTGCGATGAATTTTGATACCCAGAAAAGTATGTTCTACTTTTTTATTGGCGAAATAAATCTGAAAGTCTGTGATGCCGATTACCAAAAAATGAATTTTAAATAGGGCAGAGGTACCCTTTGTGGCCACTTTAAGAATTTTTTGACTTTTAAGCACTAAGTACTAAATGGTCTTAGGTATTTAAGACACAAATTATATCTTAAATTATAGATAATTTATCTACTTTTAAAGGTACATTTTTCAAATTTATAAAAATAAAATAGTTTTTTTTATATTACACACAATATGTGAGAGGTGCCAAATGTACCGGTTTTGGCCACTTACTGATAGTTAAACTTTTGTTAGTATAGCGAAAAATCTAAACCAAACCCAGGTAAAATCAATATATTCTAATGCGCTAGAAACCAGTCAATTGCAAAACAACAATTTAATTGTAAAAAACAAAGGTTTATAAAGTATTTCATCCAAAACAAATTTCTTAAAATTTTCATACAAAACATTTTTTAAAACAGAAAATGGAATTTATTGAAAAAAAATCTTATGACATAAGGAATTCTAACGGTTGTTATTATTACCTTAAAATACTTTTTTTTAATTGCCTTTATCAAAAATGGCTAAAAGTTGTTTAGAAAACTTTTAGAGCAAAAAGTGGCCAAACCGGTACAGTGGCCGAAACCGGTACGCCTGCCCTATATTTTTTCAGTTACTCAAAGTGTTGTATTTTCTCTTTCTTAAATAAACTGTGTATAAATGACACATTAGTATACATACACATAAGTAATATATCTCACGGCTTGTTAGACAAATAGCCAGCACTTTACGCAATTGTTCTGATCATGTGGAGCATGCAGCCCACAGATTGAGATGAACGGAACGGTCCTCATTATACGGTCATTAGAGGTAAAAGGGTTCTTATGATATGTAAGTATGTGTTATATAAACAATCCTGAATTGAAGTAGGTACTGTCGTACAAATCTATCAAATACATTAAAATGTCAAATACTAAGGCAAACTTAAAGTAATAAAAATGCGGCTACTATTACAAACTAGCGCCGCAGCCCCGGCACCTGCTAAATAATTGTTACTTAAATGTGTTTTTCTGAATGAATTATTTTATTTTATATTTTTTGAGTGGTAGCCTTTTTAGTTTCACTCCTACTTTAAAATGTGAATCTCGCACTGAAAATTTTTCAGAACTTCAATAGTTACCTACTATTCTAATGCAATTTATAATCATATTCTATCATCCTATGCTAGTTTTTTCATAAATCAGTGAATGTTAATTATTATTTCTTTAACCGTGAATCTAAAAAATGAATGTTAAATCAGTGAGTTCAAAGAAAATTTTAATTAGTGTTAAAGTCAATAATAGACTGAGTACATCCATTTATAAAATGATTTGAAGGAGTTTTTTCACATTATAGTGCCAAACTAACTGATTGTCGTGATATCAGACGGTACGTTGCATTGCATATCAGCTGTTTCCTTATCGCATTCTCTCACTCAAGATAAAGGTCGTGAGATGCAAGATTTGTTGTCTAAACGACGAAATAAGGTTTCAATCAATTTCATATGGTTTTTTAAACTTTGATTTTGTAAATTAATTAGTACTAACTAAAAAGCTATAAGTAGATGGAAATGATACAGCCACACCCAGATACAAAAAATGTAATACTTTGATAAGTATATGATTATGATTATGAATATTTTTTTCAGGACTACTGCCAAATACTCCATTGGTACAGTCAGTGGTAGGACGACGGGTACCCACGGACATTTCAATTTCTAAAGGCTTCAGTAGGTACACATTGGCTGAACTCCCCTTTTTTATCCTGGGGAAACGCGTTCGCGTAGTGCAGCTATCGAGCTTGGACGCCTGAGTGGTTATAGGACCTAAACTGATCTGCTTCGCTTATTCGTACCACGACAGCTTAATATCAATGACAGCGATTCAGTGATCATTCAATGACATTTCACAGCCGCTAAGCTGTCATGAACTCTTATTTGACTTATAACTCGGCCAAGCTAACATGACACCTGCAGGTTATACCCATCCCTCTCACTCTCCGGGCATAACAGAATCAAATGAAAGAGACGGGTAGAAGAAATAAGGAAAAAAATTGTTCATTCATTCATATTCAGCAATTCATTTGCGATCCAGTTTTTAGAAGGTCATAGTACGAAAGAAAGCAATTATTCATTTTAGGTACCTATTCTGAATCGCGCTAGTTTTGAATCGCTGTCTTAAAGTTGTTGGTAGGCACTGTGGTCCTAAATATATGCAGATTATCATTAGTGGTCCAAGTGGCCCAACGTTACATACATTGCAGAAATGCCAACAGTTTTCAACCAACGTTATATAGTAAAACGTTGACAAATCGTTGGAAATCAGGACAATAATATTCTGCGTTAGGCTAAAGTTAATTTTATGTAGGCAATCCTTCTAACTGTATCCCAATGAATTCCCCACTGTTGACCAATGGAGGCCAACATAAAATGCTACTAAGGCCAGGGCTAGTTTGCGTAGGATTGCCGCATAAACTAATTATAGTATAAATAAGTTTATGGATTGCCGTTGCAAATACACGCAGCTTTTTGAAGTTGAAATGTCCGTGGTTACCCGCCATCCGGGGCTACCCGAACATCCCTCATGAAGTCTATGAACAAAGTTAACCACTTAATTACTATATCCACATAAGTACGACTAGCTTACTCTGGCACTGCGATAATCATATACTTAAATTATATATCTCAAAAAAAATTATAAATAAATAAATAAATGTAAAGCTTCTTTGTGGTCGACAGTACTCACTAGACAGCTCTCACCAACTAAAAGTACTCCACCAAAAACAAAATAAACAAGAATATCAAACATAAACCGGTGTCTGAACTCTTTCGCGACAACTTTTAAATTAAGCTCCAGCGATAAGACTCCGCATGACCAAAACAAGTTCTCACTGCTACAGCGCATTAAAAGGACCAACTTTTAAGAGAATATATGACAAATTCGCAAATGAAAAATGTCTGGCCAGACAGAATGTTCTGACGTTAACGCTGATACTCAACCGCTGGTTAGTTTTAAGTCTGATTTCTGGCAGTTTTCAGAAGTGTTGTGGAGATGAAAATTTAGTTTTTTGGTTTGTAAAATGTTTGGAATTCTACCCACCGGTTGCACCAAGTTTTTTTTACATTATACTTTTACTTTTACAGGGTTTATGGTTTAAAAATATATGGGATTTGACAGTTTTGACAGCAAAATTCAGTTACTTTTTACGAATTCGTAAAATAAATATCTTGGTGCAACCGGCAGTAAGATTGATGGAAAAAGCTCTGTAAGAATTTGAATTTTACGTATGTTGCCATGGATATTTTGTTTTTGTTGACATCAATCTTTCAAAATTATTTATGTAATACGAAGTCACAACACGAAGTGTAACACTGTGATGTAACTTAACATGTCTTCAATACCTAATCATCATCATCATCATCATGTCAGCCGAACGACGCCCACTGCTGGGCATAGGCCTCCCCCAAGGATCTCCACAACGATCGGTCCTGCGCTGCCCGCATCCAGCGGCTTCCCGCGATCTTGACCAATACCTAAATTATTTTATAAATAACAGTAACTGTGCTGCGTAAACACTAATAAAGAACCTGTAAATAACCTAATACAGGTAAATTATTCTCATAGGAGATTATTTGCGTAGGTACATATTTGATTAGGACGATTTTACTAATTTCTATGTTATTTTATTTTTAGGTTCTTTTATTTGGACTAATAATTATTATTATATATACCGATCGTTGTGGAGATCCTTGGGGGAGGCCTATGCCCAGCAGTGGGCGTCGTTCGGCTGACATGATGATGATACCATTTAAATGATTTCATTTAAATACTTACTTACACAAAAACGAAGGATATAGGTACATTTGTTTGGATATTAACTGATATTGGATAAGTATCAGAATTTTATAAAAATTACTAAGTATAAAATAATATTTCTATTTTTGCAGTACCTATCAAAGTAATGAAATAAATCTGATTTAAACTTTTTATAAGCGATAAGCTCATCGAAATCTTTTAGTTCAGTGGATTTCAGACGATTGTTATTGTAACACTTACTGGAGAATTGAATAATTGTTTCTACTTGATTTGTATTACTTCCGGAATAAAAAGATTTTTGATAGTAACAAATAGAAAAACTAGCCGACCCAACATGTCAAACAGACAAGCGAGTGATTCTTAACCCTTGATCCCCGCCGTGGCCAATTCTGACCACGCATATAGCTGTCAGTGTTCACTCAAACCCGGGGCGGCCAATATTGACCAGGCGCCGGCCGGCACAGATTACATTTTTTTACTCCATAAAGGAGTCTATGCGTGTATGGGACACTTGATTTTATATGGAAGCTGCATACATTGTCTATAGGCTGTAAAATTCATATCCCTCTGCATGTTTCGTTCGAATTGATATAGAAAAAAGAAAGTCTCATTTTTTTCGCTCTGCCTCTGCAAATGTTTATAATATTCTAAAATATGTGTAATCTTATTATTTCGAAGCAAAAAGCAAGGTAAATTGTGTTTTACTGTTATAAAAAGTGTTATTTTAGTGTTTTACAGAGGAAGTTATAGGAATCAAAGCTAATAATAAATGTCAAAAAATTTCCAAAAAATTCTTCAAAGAATTCAGTCAAATAGCTTATTGCTGCACTTATACCATGTAGAACTAATATATTACTATAGTAATATAGTATAATTTAGTACCTGAAAATAGATAAAACATTCATAAGCCAAACACACTTTACATAATGAAAAAATATAGCCTAATTCCTAAGTTATCAGGTTTTTCGTAAAACACGGCTATTTTTTTATTTATTTTTTCCATTTTTTTCGATTTTACCTAGTAGCGCGGGCGGTGCGTTCGTTTATAGTAAGATCGGCTCCGGGCTTCAAGGGAACTTTATTCACATAAAAAACTTTTAAAACGCCTGAAGACATAAAAAGTTTATTAGATAGAACCTTCAAAATTTACATATAAAGAGAAGGCGCGTAAAGAATTGTAAGTTCATTAAATATTTATTGAGAGTCTCGCGAAGAAATTTTGACTTAGGAAATTGTTGACGTGCCTTAGATTAAAATATTTACTTCCCTCCTTAAAACTAAAACTTAAATTTCGTAATTGTTGTAAGTTGTATACTTTACAGTCAAAGCTCACAACCAGTCCAAATTCAAACCATCTGGAATATCAGTCAAAGTCATTAATAGTAAAAACATACAGTTAAATTGGGAACCTCCTCCTTTTTTTGAAGTCGGTTGATAAACTGGTATTCAGCTATAGAATATACACAGAATTTGCAAATAAAAATACAAATAACTTTTTTGCTTTAAATAGGGTGCTGACAATTTGGTGTTCTAAAATAAAAAAAATAGTACTTAACCTACTTAGCCATATAGTACCAGCATGCAAACATTTATGATTTTAACAATACCTATTTATTTAAATCAAAATCAAATTTGACTGCTGCACTAAGAAAAACTCTGTTTAATTCAATTTTGAAGTTCAAAATGAACTACATATACTTTCATCAACAGTTGTTGTAGTTAAATGCGAAAGTTTGTGAGTATGGATGTATGGATGTCAGTTACTCTTTCACGCAAAAACTTGCAAAATTTGATTCAAATTTGGCACACAGATAGTAGATAGCCTGGACTAAAACATAGGATACTTTTAATCTCGATATTCCCACGGGAACGGGAACACCGCGGGTAAAACCGCGGGATGCCGCTAGTTTGAAAATATTTAAAGCTTCCAAATGCCATTCCAATGAAAACCATCAAATAACATTTATCAAATAAATAAAAATGACTTGAATTTCAAGTTCATGACGAAACGAGACTTAAATTTAGTAAATTAATCACGTTTACATTAAATTCGGAGTTAATTACTTCTCAGCTATTCAGTTTGAAGATATTCAAGAGACTACTAAGTAGCAAGAATTTAAATTGTAAATTATTTTAGGACTTTCGAAATATTAACTTAATATTGTGTGATTCACGGTTTATATTAATTGCCGAAGCGGCCGATGGAAATACTAAATAACATATTTTGATTAAATAATGTTTTTTACTGGAAAGTCAGATCATGAAAATACGAATTTAATAAATTACTTATTAATTTTATCAAATAAATGATCGGTCTTTACAATCAATGTTGTATGTACGAATATACAGGAATTTTTTTTAATCAGTGCACAAATTTTTAAGATCGACTCAGAATCGGTAAGTGAACAACTTTCTCCTAGAAACATGGGTCGACAAAAATTTTTGGACTTCCCAACTAAATCAATCACGTGATCAGTCCAATTTGTATGAAGAGTCGATTTTTTTTGTCATATTTCCTATGTTTCTAGGAGAAAGTTGTTCACCTACAGATTCTGAGCCGATCTTAAAAATTTGTGCACTGATAAAAAAATTACCCTGTATATGATATCTTCACACTTTAAAAGTAAAATATATTAGTTTATTGTGATATCTGGAGGGTACAAAATAAAGTCAGTTCTTGGAGCTACCATTTTAGATAAAGATATAATTACCCGTGTTAGGATGCTCCGCTCTTCATACCTTTGACAAAATTAGAACCTTAAGAATTTAAAGTTTTACTCAAAGCTTTTGTTTTTGTACTGTAATCAATATTTTATTATTGGTACATTATAAAAAACGGATTTAGATAAGTACTAAAAATTATGCACAACATTATTGTAAAAATAACTAAAATAAGATAAAAAAGGGGAAAAATGGCATAGTATAACTAAACATATACTTCGTTATACAAAAAGCATCTTAAGCGTTAAGTGCACCACAGTAAAATGCTGTCCAAAGCCTTCGTTTTGACGTGAAAGACGGACAAACAAACAAACAAAAACATTTTCACATTTATAATATTAGTATGGAAGTATGGATTCCTACATTCCTTCAAACAATCAAAGTCACGATTAACATAAACGCCAAATATCATTTTACTTTACAACTCACTCGCTTACTATCGCAACAAAGCCTCCAAAAATACCCAATTCGGCCGTGGAAATATAACATTCGTATAAAGTACAGTCGAAGCATAAAAATATTGATTCCACATTCTTAGGGCACCGGGGTAAGGATACGGGCTTTCATACTAGATATATGGAACACATCAATGTGTTACGAGAACTTCGATAGAAAATTCAATCTTATTTTAAAGGGTTAAGGTTGGTAGTAAGATGGGTGGTTGGAGTTTTAACATAAAGTGTTGCAGTTTGATAAATTACCTTAACGTGACGTGTGGAAATCACTGCCGGCACCCGGGTATTATGAAAGCTAAGTAATTTGTGGGCATCGTCGTTTTTTTATTTCGGGAAGGCTTAGAGGGGTGTTGTTCTTTGAGACAATGAGGAGAGCGTCTATTGTCTTCAAATAAAGAGCGGCCAAGGGCGAAAGGGTTACTTCTTGGGTGGGTTACTTTCGGGATGTTTGAGAAACATCCATTACTTGAAACTTTTTAATAGTCAATTATAAATATCTTAATGTAACATCTAATAAAAAAGGTTTTTCAGCTATACGTCTTGTATGAAAAATAGGAGTACTCACACAACACAATCACACTTCATTAACACATACACTTTATACACACACAAATCTACGTCTTTTTGGTTTGTTAGTAGATGTTATTATTGTTCGAAGTTTGTTAGTTTTTAAAAAGGTTATTCTTTTTTAAACGACTAACTTCTAAAATTCAGGCACAGGGTAAAAAAACCACTACGCAGGCATGTACGTAACAATTACACTAATAATTAGTGTAATTATTACGTGTGCGATAAGAAAGCGTGTTAGTAAATAGTAAACTACATAATTGAGCTTCAGGCTGTTGATTGTATAAAAATAAATAGCCAAAGAAAATGACTTAATTATGTAGGTAGGTAATTAAGTTTGGTTGCTATTTGGTATTAAAGCTAAATTAAATTAATTTAAACCGAAGGTTGCCGTTAACGAGCCTTAATTTCTCACAATTGTAATTTATAACGAGACACAGCTATATACCTAGAACATAAGTATTTGAAGCCATGTAAATCAATTAATTTTGATGTTAAATTGTGTAAGTTATTTTATTTATGTTAAAATGAGTGATTCTAAAATGTTACAATATTGGTAGGTAAGATTTTAAATAAGATTTAGGCATGCAATTCTTTAATTAGAAAAGAATTGTTATAGAAAAAACCACCAACCCTGCAAGTAGAGTTTTGGCCGGGAGTCGAACCCGCGTTCCTGGGAATATATAGAATATAGGTACTGTTAACATTATCAGCTAAATAAAAAATTTTCACCTTCAAAGACATGGTTATTATATTACTTTTATAAATCGCGCCAAATGTTCATCACTGCAAGTATAATTCGATAATTTTATTATTTTTGTTTGATTATTGTTACCACTGTAGGTCAGTGTGTCTCAAAGGGTGCGCAACTGTGCATACTAAAAAGTCTTAGTTAAGGCTCGTGATATCGTCAACGACCTTGGGCATAGAAGCGTGGCCTAATTTTCCCGCCCCGCTATCCGCACCAAAACAGCTTAAACATACGTTTCGTCAAAACTATGTATTATTTTAGAACGAAAAATGCTCAGTTTTAAGTTAAACAAGTTAGCAATCTTTTCCTGAAAGAAACGTGAAAATATCACTTGTAGTTTAGAAGCAGTAGCGTATTTCAAGTTGAAAACAGCTTCATTTCAATGTTTTTTTTATAGTATCTTAAAGACTATGTTTTTTTAAATGCTCAGATTGAAGTTTATATATCAATATTTAATGTATATTCATTCTGGATTCATCAGTAGGCTAATTTATAAGTTTTAGGGCCTCAAAAATGATCGTTTCACGACTCCATGCGCCTTAATAATTTTGCCAAAAAATGCAATTAAAATGGTTTTCTGGCGCTGCGCTCGCCGCTGCCACAGCAGTTTTGCTCGCTCGGCTTGCGCTTTCTAACCTAACCTAACCTAACCGAATATTTCATTCACTTTGTAATTTCTAAAGAGTCCTTGCGGGCCCTTTCGGTTAACTCCAACCCTACGGTCTCCTTTCAAGATTTATTTGATCGTGCTATGCAACCGAAAGGGATCCTGGGGCCCCCCAAACGCCGCCATGTTACCTTGATCAAATCATAAGGAAGCGTTCTGAGCCTCCGGTCCTAGAGGCCCCCAAACGCCTCCATGTTACCTTAATAAAATTGTATAAAATTCTTAAATGAGAAGACTCATTTAGCTTTACCGCCCGGCCCCAGATAGGCTGATTCCTCCAATCGTTCCATGTTTGTCATTTTCGTATTTACCCGCTTTATATACTTTACCTTACCTACTTCACAATACACAATATTGTATACATAAGAACTTCAATTCAGGGTTATTTATGTACTCAATATATTTCACGACACATTGGATTAAACGTCGAATTTCCAAAGCAATATTTCCTTTGTGCACTGACCTTTAGAATTCACCTTTGATATTCCCGAGATTAAACTTCGTAGCGCCTCTTCTCATATATAATTCAGGTGGATAGATAGGCCTCCGTTTTTATCAGTTCACTGGGAAACAATTACCTGCTTATACCTTATCTTGGGTACTGGCTATGCCCTTGTGAGAAAGTTTCGAGTAGAGGAAAAATTGTGATAGTAAAAAACCACGTGCCCTGCAAGTAACTTTCAGGCGGGATTCGAACCTAGGCCGGAATCCCGGGGTGCCCCCGGGAATCTGAAATATGTAATCCGTTGGTCCCGGCTGGATTTGCAGTCGTTAATACCGACCAATCCTCATTGGGCCTGCATGGTGGGTCATGGCATGGCCCATTTTCCTTATCCATCCACAAGGAAGGCCAGTGCCCCAGCAGTGGAGACATTAATGGCTGATGATGATGTGTTTTTGTGATGACCTCAAAACCCGTAATTTGTATAAGAGAAAAGTTTAATTGTTTGTTAGCGTTACTACAGGATGCTCTAACCACTGAGTTAACAAAACGAATCCGTAGCTCAGTGGTTAGAGCATTCGGCCGGAGAGTGAAAGGTCGTGGGTTCGAGTCCCATCGGAGCTAGTTGTGAGACGGGACGATTTTTCTAATACTTCATTTTCATTATATTTTATTTTACTTTTCCCTCCCGCCTGAAAGCTATTTAAAGGGCTGGTGATGGTTTTTTTCTATTACATTTTTTTATATACTTACAGAATTGCATTGTGAATGTATAAAATTCTTTACTTGTGTCAAAATTCCATGAACAAATATATGTACAATGTTAATGCGTATATTTTCAGTGTTATAAACCAATCGTAGAGATTATATTGAAGAAATGAAAGCTAAGCTTACTTACTTATAGCGTTTTAGCTGACAATGTTACTTTTATATCGCTCTTAAAACTCTTGGTATCATATCGCCTAAGCTTTGGTTTATCTTCAAAGCTATAAAACGACACTAAGCTGTAGTATAACATATGAAACGATATTTCCTGATCTTCAATTTATAAAAATTGTTCCAAACCCTCATTATGTAGCTTAAGCACTATTGTGTTATGATAATACCAAATACTAACATACACCCATTCATTGATTATGAGCTAATAGTCCTGGGGACTTTTCCGCCGTCTGCAGGCTTTTTTTTTTATAGTGAGGGCAAATACTGTCTTTACGTATACCACACGGCATGTTGGACTCGGTCAGACACAGGGCCTGTCCCTTGCCGCGCCCAGCCCTCCCACCAAGCCTAATAGGCTTCGCGTCAGGGCTGGGCGGTTCTAACCCCTGCTCCGGCCCCCTACCGAGCTCGAAAGCTTGAGAGGGGGCAGGACAGAGGGAGGGAGCCTCCTCACAATCTCCCCATAAGGTTACCTACTCAAGGTGGATGGGGCGCAGGCCTTCCTTATGGATGGATAAGGAGAATGGGCCATGTCCCACTACGCGGGCCCAAGGCAGATTGGTTGTTATTAACAACTGTAAACGCAGCCGGAACCAACGGCTTAAGATGCCTTTTATAGCACGAAGGAACTCTAGATAAAATTAAATTTTTGGTCACCCATCCCGTGATCGACCATTGTGAAAGTTGCTTTACTTCAACGATCGCAGGCTTAGTTAACCACTGCGCCACAGCCTCTTCATACGAATATTCATACACCCAACACGAGACAATATAGAAAAATTACTTTTCTACATTGAACCAACCAGCAATCGTACCGGTAAGTTAGTAGGTACTAGTAGGTATATATTCTGTGGTACCGGTGCGTACGCTTCTCGACCGCGGCGGTAGAGGATGTCTACTTCCTCTTTGTTAAACAATAAAATAATTATTCTAAAACTGTCTTATCAAAAAAAAAAACAACATTTGACCTTGGAAGGTCACAGCAGATATATCAACTCGGAAAGGGATCGACACCGTATTGCCTTTCGCCTCGCCGTCAACCAGGCGTCAACCTAACGCAAGCACGTAACCAAACCGGATCAGCGTCGGTACGTCGACTCTGCTACGGCTAGGCGAGACGCCGCGCTTACGGCTCGCCGCACAGTGGTTCCATATCGAAAAAAGGTGAACATGGGATCAAATCTCGGAATTTCAGTCTGATTTTTTTTAATGTGGTTAGTTCATTTTCATTTTCAAACCACTGTGCGTAGAGCCGTAAGCTCGGGTACGGGAGACGTGAGCGCGTGGACGACTAGCCGAAAGCACGGGGATAGCAAGTTGAGCGACCCGCAAAGCGGTTCGTGAGGTCCCGAGGCGAGGCGATTACGTTACGATTCCGATTAGTGTACGTTGCAGTAGGGGGTTTCATACAAAGAATACTGAACCGCTCGAGTTGATACGCTTACGATCCGTTTACGAGTTGATAAGTCTGCTGTGACCTTCATTTGTAAACGCTCGTGTAATCAAGTACTGTAAAAACGAGATTTTTTCTAAAGAAAACTGTGTTCGGCAGTTACCGTTACAATTATCCCGTTAAAAATTTGTATTTACAATCATTAAGTGTTTCAAGGATAAACAAATGCATTTCCTCGTTCCTAAGCAAATGGTTCCGCAGGAAAAAACTCGTAAAAAAACTCATAAGATGGCGTAGCAGGCAATCGGGCGAGAAATCATTTCCTTCTATGTGATCGAAGAAAAAGACATAACATCAGTTTGTAAAGAATCTATTAATAACAATTACAGTTTTCTTGACATGCTTAGTCAACATGTAACTGCAAATTTATTTTAGCCGATAAAGACTGTTATGTTATGCACTGATATAAGAGGTTCACCAGGGTTATTTTATGTTTAATGTCTAGGCAACGTACCAGCACGTATACAAGAATATATTCTTCAATTTCAATCAACTAAATTTGGGAAATATGATAAAATTAATGAATGATAATGATAACAATAAATGGCATTAACATTTTCCTCTGCATACTTGTGTTAGTATTTACTTGGCTGTAGCACAGTGTAAAGATACTGCTGTAGCAAGAACGTTTCACAAAGAAATGAATTAAAAAAAACTAAGAATATTTCGTTCCGAAAGCCTTGGTTTTTTTAAATGCGTTCTTGGATTCATCATTTCAGCCGTACGACGCCCACTGCTGGGCATAGGCCTCCCCCAAGGATCTTCACAACGATCGGTCCTGCGCTGCCCGCATCCAGCGGCTTCCCGCGACCTTGACCAGATCGTCGGTCCACCTTGTAGGGGGCCTGCCCACGGAACGTCGTCCGGTTCGCGGTCGCCATTCGAGAACCTTTCCACCCCAACGGCCATCGGTTCTCCGCGCTATGTGTCCCGCCCACTGCCACTTCAACTGAGCAATCCTTCGAGCGATGTCGGTCGTTTTAGTTCTCCTGCGGATCTCATCATTTCTGATTCGATCGAGCAGGGAAATACCAAGCATCGCTCTCTCCATTGCTCGCTGGGTGACCTTGAGCCTTCTTATGAGACCCATAGTAAAAGACCACGTCTCGCTTCCATAAGTCATAACTGGCAACACACACTGGTCAAAGACCTTAGTCTTGAGACATTGAGGAATTTTGGACGCAAATATATGCCGGAGCTTCCCAAACGCTGCCCATCCGAGCTGGATTCGACGAGAGATCTCTTTCTCAAAGTTGGACTTACCTAATTGGATTGTCTGTCCCAGGTAGACATAGTGGTCAACAACTTCGAGTGTAATGTTCCCAACATTAACTGGAGCGGATGCAACATGGGCATTGGACATGATTTTCGTCTTATCCATGTTCATCTTCAGACCCACTCTTTGGGAAGCATTGCTGAGATCTTCGAGCATTGTGTTCAGGTCTTCCAAGGTCTCAGCCATGAGAACTACGTCATCGGCAAACCGCAGGTGTGTTAGGTACTCGCCATTGATGTTAATGCCGAATCCTTTCCAGTCCAGTAGCTTAAAAATATCCTCCAACGCAGCTGTGAACAGTTTCGGAGAAATGACGTCTCCCTGTCTCACACCTCGCTGTAGTTGGATAGGATTAGAGCTCTGGTTCTGTAATCGGACCGACATGGTGGCGTTTTGGTATAAGTACCTCAGCACCTCGATGTACCTGTAGTCTATTTGGCACCTCTGGAGGGACTGCAGCACTGCCCAGGTCTCGATCGAATCAAAGGCTTTCTCATAGTCCACGAACGCCAAGCATAGTGGCAAGTTATACTCTTCGGTCTTCTGTATAACTTGTCGCAGCGTATGAATGTGGTCTATGGTACTATAACCTTTTCGGAACCCGGCTTGTTCGGGAGGTTGGAAGTCGTCAAACCTGCGAGCGAGACGATTCGTAATGACTCTCGAAAACAACTTGTAGATATGGCTCAGAAGCGAGATGGGTCGGTAGTTTTTCAAGAGAGTCTTATCACCCTTCTTGAAGAACAGCATCAGTTCTTGGATTAGTGCAGTTAATTTACAAGTGCACAAGAAACTAAAAAAAACTGGATGTCGACAAAGTGGTGATAAACTCAAAACCCCCAAATCTGTTCTGTGTCAAGTAAAGGCTAGCCTTATCGTCATCTGAATATGGCGATAAGATAGAAAGATCAATACTATCGCTCATATTGCGATAACAATGTGATGATTTTATCTTGTTATTTCCCAATACAAGATAGGTATTCTTCACATCACAAAATATTACAGCCTAGCCATTGGGCTAGGCTGTAATATTTAGCAGTGATTTATTTAGTAGCGATAATGATATATTATGTTTAGTTAAATAATTGTATTTAACTAAACATAATATATCATTATCGCTTTCAATATGACAGTTTGTGCAATCCATCACTTGCTCATAAAGGCAGTCGTTACAAAGACTTGTAGGGTGGCGCTGATGTATATAGATGTACATATAAACTGACAGCCAGTAACAATCATTATATAATTCTGATAATTTAAAAATCTGATTTAAATTACGAGTTTATTTATATAACTAGCGAATCCTCGCGGTTTCACTCGCGTGGTACCCGTTCTCGTGGGAATATCGGGATAAAATATAGCCTATGCCACTCTGGAAGAATGTAGCTTTCTAATGGTGAAAGAATTTTCTAAATCGGTGCAGTAGTTTCGGAGCCTATTCGATGCAAACAAACAAACAATCAAATCTTTCCTCTTTATAATATTAGTATAGATAAAATAAATATAGCCAGAATACGTTGCAAGTCTACAGAATCTGTGTTATTCTGGTTTTTTACTTACTTTTTGATGTTACTATATTTTAAGTACAACCTCTATAATCGATCACAGCGAACATACTATATTTGTTCGGCATTGGACTGGTTATAAGGAATCTTTTTATAATATTAGTGCTAAGAGTTATACATATTCGTTTTTTTTGTTTTTTAAATTTCGTTTAGTTATCAATAATTATAATCTATAAAAAATAATGTTTAAACTACAGGTAATACTAGTTAGTATTCAATTTTCAGAATAAATGAAGATGGGAACTAGAAGCTATATAAAGGAGCGTACAAATGCGTTTGACAGCTGAATTATTAATTTAAATATTAGACTATTTCATTGCAGATTATGTGTAATTTTCAGAAAAGGACATGATCAGGATCTTATTGTGTTGGATGGATGAATTTTAGCTTTTCTGTATCTATTCCGTTTGATGATAAAGCAGAAATAAAATAAGATTAGAAAACAATAGATGATATTGTGTACTGCCAAAAATATAGGTAGGTACCTACATAGATAGTTATTCGTATATGACAAGCGTGTACTTGTTTAATATAAAAGGTTGACGATAAAAACTTTTTAGCAAATTTTTTCGTTTGGTTATTTAAAAGTTTTTTGTTTAATTGAATATTCAAGCCTAACAATTGGATTGCAACAAATTTTTGTACACACTATCAGTCCGCCAGCAGTTTGCCTGTAGGCCTCGATCGGATAGACCGCCTGACATTCGGTTTTGTATGAAAAACTGTGAGTGTGTGGCTGATTGCAGCTAACTGACAGGCCGTTGCCTGCAGGCGGACTGACAGTCTATAGGGCCTTAAAAGGAAAGATAGACAATGTAAAAAAAGATGGGCATTACAGTAAGCGGCAGCTACTTTCAGAAAGAGAAGACTGAATTATTCTTGGCGTGGTCTAATTTGATCGATAATGTATTAAAATCTCGCGTCATTTTCTCAGTTATCGAACTCCGGCTAGACCGATTCTTATGAAAATTGTGTATTATTTTAATAGGTCTGAGAATAGGTCGTAGGCAATTTTTTTTATCCCGAAATTCCAAAGAGGAAAGATTCGTATTTTTGTTTGTAACGAATAAACACAAAAACTACTGTACCGATTTTAAAAGTCCTTTCTCGATTAGCAAGCTACTTTCTGATTTAAGCTATATTTTATCCTGATATAGGTCAGAAGCCCCGGTTTTGGCCACTGTACCGGTTTTGGCCACTTTTTGCTCTAAAAGTTTTCTAAACAACTTTTCGCCATTTTTGCTAAAGGCAATTAAAATAAGGTATTTTAAGGTAATAATAACAATCGTTAGAATTCCATAAGTCGTACGATTGTTTTTCAATAAATCCCTTTTACTGTTTTAAAAAATGTATTGTTTGATAATTTTAAGAAATTTGTTTTGGATGAAATACTTTATAAACCTTTGCTTTTTACAACTAAATTGATGTTTTGCAATTTATTGGTTTCTAGTGCATTAGAATATATTGATTTAACCTGGGTTTGGTTTTGATTTTTCGCAATACTTACAAAACTATTAATAAGTGGCCAAAACCGGTACATTTGGCACCTCTCACATATTTTGTGTTATATACAAAAGACTATTTTGCTTGTTTAAATTTAAATAATGTACTCGTACTTTTAAAGGTAGATAAATTATCTATAATTTAAGATATAATTTGTCTTTCAAATACCTGAGACCATTTAGTACTTAGTGCTTAAAAGTCAAAAAATCCTTAAATTGGCCACAAAGGGTACCTCTGCCCTACCCACGGGAACCACGCGGGTAAAACCGCGGCGAGCCACTATATTGAAATAAATAATTAAAGATTACGAGACGGTAGATATGTAAATTATTATACCTTTTACACCTTTAGTATGTTTTTGTGATGTGTTTACCATTCATTCATTCATCATCTTATCAGTATCTCACAAAGTTATTTACTTACATGTAATTTTAATGATCACTGTTAATTAAGTAATTAAAATTTAACCCTTTAACGGGCAGTTTTTATTTGCGTCATAATAAAAAAAAACATTTGGCGCCATTGCGAATGAACCTCGCAAACTTCAATCCTGTGGTTACATTTGTGCATTACGTCCGTTCAGGGACTAATCAAAAAATACATAATAGATATCATAATAAGCAAGCAGTTTCAATAAAATCGACATGTGATGTGGTTACAGCCGCTATACTAATTTTGATATGTCCTATAAAGGGTTAAATTTAAAACTAATGTAGATATATGCATTACATAATGAGCTTTCCCAAACCCAACATATATGCATAAACAAACTACAAAGCCCGTACAAATTGAATAGCATTTAATTTTGCAAATAGAACAAAAGCCTATAATAACTCAGCGAAATTCCACGCTGGCCAGTAATTTTGCAGGACCAACGCTTTTCAAAAGCCCGAAAAAGCCCTATGTTTCAGTGAGAACTGGAGCACATAGTGTGTTCTGTAAAAACTGGACAGATGCAAACACAAAATTGTTGAACCATACGTTGAAATGTTTGGTTAGTTTGTCCTGTACATGGAATTTGGAAAGTTTTGTGAAGTATGTAGATTGTTTAATATGAGCATAACTGACAAAGTATTCCATCATTTTAGTTGACTAAGCGATTATGATAAAATAAAATCTTGAAGAACGCCGTTATTGCGTGTTTTGTTCTAAAACATATTAATATTAACCTTTTTACCCGTCTACGGCAAAGCAAAAAGGAGGGTTTTAATTTTGACCTGTATGTATGTATGTAGGTATGTGGGTATGTATGTTCATCTGTTCCCGTATAACTGCAAGTTACTGCAAGTAATATGATATTTGAATTATTATTAGACGGATGTTTGGCATTTTATTTGATACATGAAAGTATAACTAATGGAAAATATAACGGCCAAAAGCAAATAAAAGACTGTAAAATAACATATATTTTTTTCAAATTTTGAGTACTTGTGGTTTGCGAGTACCTAATCCATAATTTAAAACCCTATTTTCGGAATATTGAGGTATTGTTGGAAGCGTCTCGATTGTCGGCTGGTTATAGGCTATGTCACGTCAAATGAAATCGAATATGGCGCCCTCTAGATAACATAAAGCTGTAAAATAAAAAAAACGTTTTTTAAAGAATATCGTGTTTCTTCGCCGGCGTGAAATAACGACATTATCCCGCGGGAATGTGATATTTTGTCGGGATAAAATGTTACTAACAAATATATATCAATGTTATCTAAATAAATAAAAAAATATTATTATCTCCTCAAAATATGCGCGCATGACATTTTCATTAATGGATAATGTCAATCGCATGCAAATATTATTATTATTATAAAAAGAAGCCTTTGTCACTCTCCAGAGTCTCCATCTTCTAAACTTATCCCTATACCAAAAATCACGTCGATCCGATACTACGTTTAGACGCGAAAGACGGATAAACAAATAAACACACTTTCACATCTATACTTATAATAAAACTGTAAACGATCCAATTCTGTACATTTAAATGAAATCTATACTT
The DNA here is from genome assembly GCA_949710035.1 of Crambus lathoniellus. Lineage (NCBI taxonomy): Eukaryota > Metazoa > Arthropoda > Insecta > Lepidoptera > Crambidae > Crambus > Crambus lathoniellus. The sequence goes on along the minus strand of OX453301.1, from coordinate 9,277,272 downwards.
ATAATAAAACTGTAAACGATCCAATTCTGTACATTTAAAAGAAATAGAAAAAAATACCACCAGGGGTCTTCTTAAACGAAACAGATACCAAAAATATAGTTTTTGAATTTTTTGTCTGTCTGTCTGTTGTCCGCGTTTCACACAAAAACTACTGAACGGATTTTGATGAAACTTTTTTTGTTATATAGGCTATTGGTCCTCGCCACATATAGGCTATAATGTATTTTGACGATCGTAATATCTGATGTGGAACCAAAGCAGTCCAGCCAATCTATGAGAGATATAAAAATACCGGCTTAAGGAAAATTATTAAACGTGATGAGCATTTTGTACTGTCATACAAAGTTTGAAGGTCTGGTTCACATGATGTGGAACCCTAGCAGCCCAGCTAAACTATAAGCGATACAAATATAGCATCATAGGAGAAGTTGTTCAGCGTAATAAGTATTTTCTTTTGTCATACTATCTCGAATATTATTAATATGAAAGTGTGTTTGTTTGTATGTCCGTCTTTCACGTCAAAACGGAGCAACGGATCGACGTGATTTTTAGTATGTAGGTAGTTTAGGAGCTAGAAAGTGACATAGACAAAAAATATCACTTTACCTCGGGATAACGTAGTGTAGTAGTACGCGCGGGCGAAACCGCGGTCGGAAGGCTATGTTATGTAAATTTTTAATGTGCTAATATGTATCATAGCATTCATCGCGCTGTACTAATATATATTAAACTAGCTTTCCGCCCGCGGCTTCGCCCGCGTGGACTTCACGACCTTATCCCGCGGGAATGTGAAATTTTTCCGGGATTAAAAGTAGCCTATGTTTCTCTCCAGGCTACAATGTATCTGTGTCCTAAATTTCAGCCATATTCGTTCAGCCGTTTTGGCGTGATTGAGTAACAAACATACAAACATCCAAACATCTAAACTTTCACATTTATAATATTATAAGAAATGTTCAGTACACCCCTGCTAAATCCGCGGAATCGGCTTAGCGCAGTGGAAGCTGGTATTACTAATATAGACTCCGGACAAAAGACTAGGTTTCAGCCGGGATGTAACTGAACAATTGAACTGCGATACACAGCGGAGAGAATGTTAAGTAAGGTGAGGTTACATACGGGTCTGTGTGTCGAACGTCTCCAAGGCAGAAGTGGTGTAAGGGAGCGCGCGCGCCCCTGATGTCCTTTCTTCGTCTGCCAACCTTACCAATTCGTCACCTCACTCACAACACAAATAACAGCGTTCCCAAGACACTGGGCGTTTCAACAATAGATACACAATAACACACGGAGGAGCTTTTTGTCAAGATATATATTGCCCCTGCAACAACGCGTGGTAGACAATTATCTTTCTTTCAAAACTCCGCGACCAGCCCGATGGATGGCGTCAAAACCTTGGTCGTACAAAACGGGATCACATAGATAATTTAAGATTTTATTCAAACTCGATATGCCAGGCACATTCAACGCGAGCGATTTTTAACAAATTCAGCAAAATTATTCCGACATTTTTCTACAAGAATTTCAATCAAGTGTCACTGTCAACTTCAAGTGACAGCTAAATGTCAATTTGACGTGACATTATAGATGCGTTCAGAAACGTCGATCTTTTCCGAACATCCCCCCGCCCCGGACCGTTAAGAACGGTACGTCAATCTACGGGTAATCGGGAGAGCCCACTAACGGCTCTCTTCAAAACCGAATCTCGAACCAAAACCTCAGCAAAACGAGGAACTCCGTCAGTTCCGGGGTAGAGTTTAACAATGCGCCCCCTTCGCCAACATAGGGGCGGCAGGTTAGCATCCTTAATCAACACGAGGTCGCCAGTCTCGTCAGTCATATGCAAATACTCCATTGACCAACGTGCCCAGAAGTTTTGGGACATCTGTTTCAAAAGTTGGTATCGCGACAAACGATGGGATCCTACATCCTGAATCGGATATTCAGGCAACGCCAAAAGGGGCTGTCCGATCAAGAAATGACCTGGGGTCAACGCTTCCAGGTCATTCGGGTCCGAAGACAACGGGCACAAGGGTCGCGAGTTGAGGACGGCCTCAATTTGGCGTTGCCTGAATATCCGATTCAGGATGTAGGATCCCATCGTTTGTCGCGATACCAACTTTTGAAACAGATGTCCCAAAACTTCTGGGCACGTTGGTGCAGTGCAGTGCACACCACAGTGCGAATGGCTCGACGAGCAGACAAAATCCAAAATTCACGCTGCAAAATGGCCCACAAAGCATTACAGCCAGCATGTTGTGCATTCACATGGCGATCTGTTATTATCAGTTGAGTCAAATGTCCGGCTTTAGGTAACAAAAGGGGGTGACGAGCTCCATACGGCAGGTTCGCATTTCGAAGTCTTCCGCCGACTCGCAAAAGCCCACTCTCGTCCAGGAAGGGATTCAATCGCGATACCGCGCCCTTCAACTTGCGACGGCCTAAACGCAAAATTTCAATCTCGGACTCAAAACTATCAGCTTGTACTCTCCGGACCCAAAACAAGAGCGCGTCCCTACGCTCGTCCGGAGTGAGAACCGACGAATCACGCCTCGCGCGTGGGTTTCTGCAATTGTACGCAAAACGTCTGATCCAAGCGGTAACACCAAGCAGCTTCTGTAAGGAGCTGTACCGATCCAACAACAAATCCTTTTCCCCGGCAGGGTTAGTCTCCAGGACGCATGCCCGCATATCAGGAACGGCTACGTTCGACAACGCTGGAGAGGGCGGCCACTCCGACTCAGGCCGCATCAACCACTGTGGGCCCCACCAGAGGGGGTGGTTAATTAGGGTTGGGGCTACACAACCCCGAGACGCACAATCCGCGGGATTCATGGTTCCCGGCACGTGTCTCCAAATCAACTCGATGTCGGAATTACAAATCTGCGACACTCGATTGGCCACAAACACGTCCAAGGTGTGCGCCGGAGCCTTCAACCAACAAAGGACGACCTGACTGTCCGTCCAAGCATAAACCTCTTGTATCTTAATAGATCGACCTAATGTGAGCCATACGTGGTTCAACAAACGCATTAGGAGGGCAGCTCCACACAATTCCAACCTCGGGATCGTATGACGAGTCCGAAGGGGAGCGACTTTGCTTTTCGCTATCACCAGATGCACAGCAACAACTCCGTCAACAGTAACGGTGCGGAGGTACACGGCCGCAGCAAATCCACGTTCGGAGGCATCGGAAAAGCCGTGAAGAGTAACTTTACAATTTTCAGAAGGGAGGAATAGCCTCGGCAAATGCACTTCATTAATCTCGGGGAGGGATGAAACGAAGCTCGACCAATCTCGGAGTAACTCGTCCGAGAGGGGTTCATCCCACGACACACCCGAAGCCCATAACCGTTGCAAGAAACACTTGGCCATAAACAGCACGGGGCAAATCCACCCATTGGGGTCAAAGGTACGTGCGACAGTAGACAATACTAAACGCTTGGTCCAGACTTTCGGTGGTCGTAAATCCACACAATAAGTGAACGTGTCAGAGACCGGTTTGTACTGTACGCCAAGGACGGTCACCACATGGGGATTATCAACATTTTCGAATAGGTGGGGGTCCTGCTGGTGCTCTTCGGGCAAACCTACCAGTACATCAGGCGAGTTGGATATCCATTTCCTCAACTCGTAACCTCCCGACTTCAAAAGGGCGGTGAGTTCGTCTCTCAGGACAATCGCCTCTGAGACAGATGAGGCGCCCGTGCAAATGTCATCCACATAGACGTCACTGGCCAAAATGGCGGAGGCGCGAGGATATCTCAAGCGCTCCTTCTCGGCCAACTCCAACAAAGAACGAATCGCAACAAACGGGCTCGAAGCCAAACCGTACGTATTCGTATTCAATTCATAAATCAACAAGGGGTCCCTAGGACTCTCTCTCCACAAAATCAATTGGTACCTCCTATCCTCTGGATGGATGACCGTTTGTCTGAACATCATCCGGATGTCAGTCATAAATACAATTTGGTGCCGCCGGAAGTTGGTCAAAATGTCTGAGATCTCCGTGTGCAGCTTGGGACCTACATGCAGACACTGGTTCAAGGACGCTCCAGTAGAGGTGGGAGCCGAACCGTCAAAGACCACCCGAATCTTTCCGGATTTCAAAACGGCGTGGTGCGGCAAAAAAAAGTGCTCAACGGAGCGCCAATCCAAATCGCTCACGGACATGTGCCCTAACTCCTCATACTCCCGCATGAATTGAACATACTTCTGGCGGAAGACCGGATCCTTGCTCATGCGACGCTCCATCGCCACTAGCCTACGTTCCGCTAGCGGTCGGGATTCGCCCAGAGGAGGTCGGCCGGCACGAAAGGGGAGACGGGTGATCAAACGACCAGAGCGGAGGCGACCAGTGTTATTCTGGTAATACAACTCGCATTCATCCGCTACTGGGTCAACCCGCGGGGCTGGTGGAGGTTCCTCAACCTCCCAAAACTTCTGCACCACTTCGGAGAGAGACACATTAAAAACAAGACCGCGATCCTCATCAAGGGAATCCAAAACGCGGCGAGCAGGGCCCATCACAACTGTACCGAGTGTCGTCTGCAGAGCTACCAAGCCATCTGGCTGCAAAACTCGCTTCCCCGTCAACAAAACTCGCCCCAGGACATCGGCTCCAAGGAGAGCATCAATCGGGCCTGGGCGGAAGAAATTTGGATCGGCGAGTGGGGAATCAGACACCAAAGACAACATACTCGGTCCCAAGTCAACTGAAGGTTGACGGCCAACCACTGTGTCCAACACAATCGCCGAGGTCTCAATGCCTGGCGTGGACTTATTACGTGATGTAAATGTGAAGTCAACATGCCCTAACAACCCGGGGACTTTCACATCGCCAACACCTCTCACGCCTTCCGTGTGGGGGTGCACCTTGAGGCCCAACCGCCTAACTAACCAAGATGACACAACACACCCCTGAGCACCGGAATCCAACAAGGCGCGAACTTCCACAAGGTCGCCATTCAATCCCCTGACAAGCACAGAGGCCGTGGGCAACAAAACGGTCTCTGGAGGGGTGGCTACAATCGACCGTAAACACGTTGATTGCTAGTATGTGGGGTCCCCAGACGTCCCCCCATGGTAAGGGGGTCGCTCATAGCGATCCAGTGGGTCCCAATCTCCCACATACTGCCTCCGTCCAATTCGCCCGGTATCAGGCGGGTCATATCTCCCGGCCCCTTGAAGACGGGGCGGGCGCCGCTCCAAACGCGGGTATTCGGCGAGCGGCGGCGAGAATCGGTGCCTATCATCCACCGTGTACGTCGCCCCATAGTCGCGGGGGCACGGTGACCGATTTTCAGAGGGGGGGTCCCGGGGACCCCCGGCTGTGCGAGGCTCAACACGTTGCGGGGGGCTTCTACGACCTCCCGCAACGCTCGCAAAATCGAACCCCCTAGTTGGGGACCGATTTCCCATGGGGGGGTCCGTGGGACCCCCGCCCGTGCGAGGCTCAAAACGTCGCGGGGGGCCTCTACGACCTCCGGCAACGCCCGCATAACTCATCCCCATCCTTGGGGATCGGTTTCCCATGGGGGGGTCCCTGGGACCCCCGCCCGTTTGAGGGTCCAAACGTGGCGGAGAGCGTCTGGGGCCACTCTGGTGGCCACTAGAACTGCTGCGGGATGCAAACACCGCGGGGGGTCCGAGACCCCCACCCATACGCGGTGATCCTGCAGCGACGCGCTGCGGCGCTCCGCCGCCCTCTGGGCTGTTCATGCAGAGGAGGGGATGGTGGTTGCCCTTACAAAAGCGGCATGGGTGCGCTTGGGTACATTCGCGCTGCATGTGCAGGCCCAAGCACGAGTAGCACCATGTCCGTTGTCGCGCGATCGCTCGACGGCCTTGGACGCGCTGGTCGAGGAACTTATCACAACGGGTCGTGCTGTGACCCGGTTCCCGACAGTACAAGCAGCGGGCGGTCTCCTGGACGGCGGCATAGCGGCCGGGCGCGCGAGGGGCCATACGCCCCCTACGGGGGGGTCCGGTGGGGGATCTACTCTGTGGCACAGGTCGTTCGGGTCCCATAGGACCGGCCAGAGAGGAATTATCTGCCAGTCTACTTTCTCCTTCCAGGAACGTCAAGAGGTCCGAGAAGGGTGGCAGATAAGTCGCACTATCCCCACCATACTGCTGTTCAAAACGGACCTTAACAGAGTCCGGCAACTTTCCCAGGACAATGTGCAGTAACAAAAACGACCACTGCTCCACTGGGAGTTTTAAGTTTTTTAATGCGTTGTATGCCACTAACAGCGGATTCAACAAAGCCACTCTCAAGTGCATCACGCTGGCAACGCGGGGTAAATTCAAAATGGCGGCAACATGGTTGTCCGCCAGACGTCGTACGTTCTGGTACCGACGGGCAATCAAATCCCTAGCAATAGGGTAGTTTTCATCCGAGGGGGCCAAATGTTGAACCGATTCAAGGGCCTCCCCTTCCAACACGGATAATAAATAAGCTAACTTCTGGCCCTGGGTCAAATCATCCCGGGCATGTACCAGACTATCAAAAATATTAATAAAGCCCTCCCAGTCCTCTAGACGACCAGCAAAACGCCTTAAGTCTAAGGGGGCCAATCTAGCAAAGAGAGGGGGCATACTCTTCGATGTGACCGGGGACGGGCTCGGTTCATTCTCTCTTGCCACTTGCAAGGGTCGAGCCACCTGGGTAATTCTGTCCGCAAAATCATAACACTGGTCCACATCCAAATCGACTTCTTGTCGCATTTCCACCTCGGCCTCAACAGTCCTTTCCAAAAATAAGGCATACTGCTCATCAACAACAGCCAAACGTATGGGCAGATCTACGTATCTGTTCAACAAGGCCTCCGTTCTATCCGGTCGATCCAACAACGCAACCGCAGAAGCTAACCACCGTAACTCAGAACGTATTTTGGCTTTAGCAGAGGAGGCCGTCATTGTAACGTCACAAATTTATCAACAAAAACAACAAATTCAAAATATTCACTATAACACAAAATCTCCAATATTTGGAGGTTATTACTAACCACAAATTCCAATATTACAACAACAAAGTATTTATAATGACACAAACTCTTAAATATTTGGAGGTTATCAGACAGCAACAAAACTCACTGACTATTGAAATTCACTCAGAATCACTGACTATTGAAATTCACTTGGATATCAACACAACAAGTTAATTTTAATTATTTCAAAGCACAAGTTTCAATGAGTTTCAATGTGTAAACAATGTCCCAAATCATTTAAGTTTCACTAAGTATTGAGTGCAAACTTATTAGCTAACCTTTTATTAGCTATTATTTTAGCAACAAACTTGTCAATATTCACAACTCAAATTTGCTAACAAACTAAATAATAATTATTATGAGCAAAGAAAGGCATCTGTTTACACTTTGGAACTTCAATACATGACAATTAATTACAAGACATGGAACCAATAACAAAGGAATGCCCTTTACTTTTCAAATTTGTTTTCATTTATTCCTGAAATCTTAATATCAATATTTTGCGCTGAGTCTTCCCATTGAGTAATCTTAGATACTTGTTATGGGAAAGACTCGCCACTTCCCAGCTTGTTTACAAAGATTTCTTATAAATTATAATAGAACAAACTTTCCAAAATAAAAAGAAAAAACAAAAGAGAAAGAAATATAATCTTAAAATTATCGGCGAGTTAGTAGGTGTGTGTGTGTATTTGAGAGTGTGTGTGTGTACGTATGTGTGTGTGATGAATTTTTACGATAATCTAACAAGCAAACATTCAACTTCCTCATATGTAATGGTATTTAACCACTCAGTCATCACCTTTTTACAAGTGGCTAAACACATGGGATAGATTTTTAAAATTCGATTAATTTTATTGTACAAAAATGTAGATTGACAATCGTACTGACGTCTGGCAAAGACTGTTCGAACTGGGAGTGAAGTTGCCACAATATCTTTCCTACGTTTCTTTGCCTTACTATGTTCGTATGGCAAATTTTTATAGCAATTTAAAATAATACTAAGGATGTATAGCTTCCTTACAGTTAAAATACCGCTAATCTTGTAAAGAGCATCAGTAGGAAACCGAAAAGGTTTACTGTACATCACCTTTAAGAGTGACCTTTGAGCGCGTTCTATACTAAGAAAGCTAGTCTTATCCGCTCCACCCCATACCACAATGCAATAGTTGATTACCGACTGTACCATCGCGATATAGAATTTGTTCAAGAGCTCAGTTGTCATCAAACCCCTCAACGTTTTGAACATCCAGATAAATTTTCGGATCCTGTTCATAGTCGTTTCAATATGAAGATGCCAACTGAGTCTCTGGTCTATCATTATACCTAAGTATTTTGTTGATGATACCCTATCAATGAGTGGACAGTTACAGGCTACAAGAAAATGACTAGAGGAGTGGGAGCAATTATGTATCCTAACACAGTAATCCACGCCTGGCTGCGAGGCGTCATTGGGGGCAAAGCAGATATAATTAGTCTTAAGAACGTTCAGTGTCAAGAGATTATCATCCAACCACTTAGAAGCAATAGTTAATCCTTTTTCAGCGTTAACCCGAGCTTCTTCCCAAGACTTGCCCGCAAACACAAGCGCGGTGTCGTCAGCGTAGGAGAAGATCCTTCCTCCAACGCCCCGGAGGTCACAAAGGTCATTAATATAAACCAAAAAGAGCGTTGGACCAAGGACACTGCCCTGAGGCACTCCAAATAAGAGCCTCTCTTCAGAACTTCTGAAGTCACCTATTTTAACTTGCTGAGTCCTATTGCTCAAATAACTTTTAAATAGTGATAGAGGCACACCACGAATACCAATTCTCTCTAGTTTCTGTAGGAGGATGGGGATGGAGACGGTGTCAAAGGCCTTTTTTAGGTCCAAAAAGACCGCTAAGCATTTGTTCCCTTTGTCAACTTCTTTAACAATAACAGATGTAAGGTCCAAAATTGCATCCTGCGTTGATAAGTTTTTTCTAAAACCGTATTGGGAGTTAGATAATACATTGAATTTGTTCAAATAATTTAATAATCTAATGTTCAAAAGCTTTTCTATTATTTTCGAAATAGATATCAAGACAGAAATTGGTCTGTAGTTGTTTACATCAGCTTTATCCCCACCCTTATACACAGGAGTAATAATTGATCGCTTAAGAATTTCAGGAAAAACTCCATCACGAAAGCAGGTGTTAGCTAATTTAGTTATTAGTGGGACAAAGAAATCCCTAGCAAGCTTAAGAAACTTTGTAGTAATACCGTCCCATCCAGCAGCACTATCCGAGTCTAGGCACATGAGTGTACGATCGACCTCATCTGGATCGGTGTCGAACAAAACAAAAGATGATGATTTAGTGTAATCGAAAGCAACAGGATTACATGGCCGTCTGCCAATACGTTCAGTTATAGATTCAGCTAAGGTTTTGCCGATATTTATGAAAAAATTATTAACATAATTTACCGACGTCTGGGGAGAAGCTGTTACATTTAAAAGTTCTAAATTCGTAGTTTTTGGTGGTTTGTACTGTGTTATATTATTGAGAGAAGACCACAATTTTTTAGGGTTATTAATATTTTGGTTTATTTGATTTTTATTATAATTCCGTTTGAGCTTTCTAATCAGATTAGTACAAAAGTTACGATAGCGCTTATAAGTTAGTTTTAGAATTGTGTTATGAGGATTTGACCTTAATTTAGACTGCATAGTGTTCCTTAATTTTATACATCGCAAGGCCCCCTGGGTAATCCACGGCTTTAATGTTCTTGATTTGTTTGAAATTGGGATCATTTTTGAATTATCCCTTATAGCTGATCTGACCATTCCAATCAACCCAATCGCAAACGAATCAGGGTCATCATAAATATTAAGCACCGAAGCATCCAGAGTTATGAGAGTTTTGTGTGCATTCTCATAATTTACTACTTCTTTGTACCTGCGCGGTGCATCTTTACACAAGACTTCTGTAACATTTAGCCCAACCATTTGATGGTCTGTCACGGTAGTGTTTAAGACAGCTATAAAAACTCTATTGGGAGTATTGTCAACTTTTACCATAGCATGATCAAGACAACTTTTTCCTCGAGTAGGGTAGGTGTGTCCAGGTAGGAGACCATGCGAAGATAAAACGTTCAAATAGTGTAGCCTATTATTACGTTCATGCGATTTTTCAGTGTCCGTTATTATTAAATTTATGTTAATGTCCCCCAATAACAAGATGTTACGGTAACTAGAGATCGACTCAAGATGGTTATCAAGAGATCCTATAAAATTATCGGCAATTTGATGCGATGGAGAACGATAAATGCCCAAAATGACATAGTTTGAAATAACAATTTGAAGACCAGAAGCATGGGATAGGTCAAGTTCTTTTATTTGAGCTTGAATGTTATTTTTGATGTAAACGATTACTCCATCGCTTTGGTTTAAGAATTTTGTAGTGTGAGCAATATTATAATTATGTATTATTGGGATTGGCTTTAATGAATTTAACCAACATTCCGTAAGTATAAGTATATCCGCTTCGTACGTTAATTGTGATAGCGTAACTTGTAGGTCATCAAAGTTTTTATAAATGCTTCTTATATTTTGTGTGATTATCGATAACTTATTAGTATGATAACTGTCACTATAATTTGTGAAAGATTGAATATCACATTGTATTGCAGTTGCTGCCCGCACATCGTCCAATTCTTGGATAAAGTTAAAACTATTAGTCATAAAAATGTTTAAATATTATTAAAGACACTAGCGCACTGGTTATTATTCGCACTGTTATTTAAATACGTACTAAGCAGGTAACATAGATAAGCAACTATAACAAGTATTTGTTTCGTGATTGTGGAAGGGGTGTACGAATGGACTGTTTTTAAAGGATTTAAATATAATTCAATTTTCAGTACACTTTGTAAAAAACTTGTAGTGAGACCTTTTTCACATGTGTACTTATATTCATAATAATATAAGGTCAGTGATATTATATTTGTACACAAAGAAATGATGTTATATAATAGGAAGTGTAAATGTTCAAGTATCACAATATTTTTTAGGTGTGAACCTGATATCAAAATTATTAAACGTGTTAACCTATAAAAGGTTGTAAATTTGGTGTATTTAAGTATGTATTTATACGTAGACTGTGTAATAATTGAGTATGAGAAAAGTTTCCAAATGAGATGTAAGCATATAAATTTCAATTTCACAGTATTCTGAATATATAAGCCTGAAGTGGAATTTATTATGTATAAATATATATACTGGGTACTTAAGGTTTTGTGTTTTATCTGATGTGTGTAAATAAATAGTGATATTGCAGAAGCCATAAGGGGTATTTTTATTGTGAGTTGTAACGACACGGATTTAATTAGTACACAACTCTCTATGCATAAAAATACGAGTGTAGCATAATATATCAATAACCATATCACTATGTTCATTTTATATTGAGTTATTGCGGTTGTGTGTTTAAAAGTGTTTTTGTATATAATTTGATGTATTGTGATGTTGTTGTAAGTGGCAGTTTTTAATAGCAGATGTAAAAATGTAAATTCCGGTATTTGAATATTGTTTATGTTTAAAGTAATGTTTTTTATAGTTGTGGGGTTTAAAATATGTATGTATTTTAAAAGTAGGATAGTTAATTTAACACTGAGGTAGTAAATGTAAAAGATTATGTGATTATTTATGTAGGATTTGTGTGTATCGTTGTGTGTGTATGAGCGTTGGTTTTGTTTGCATAAAGTTATGTTAGTGAAAAAACAACATAGTAAAGAATAGTATAATTTGCGTTTTAGTTTACATATTATAGTTAATACAATAATTATGATAAATGATAGTGAAGCTAAAGTTATACAAAAAAGTTTAGCCAGTCATATTTCTTGCATAAGGTGATGTACTTGGGCTTCATTTTGGATGAGTATAATTTTTGAGGTGTCATCTTTCCTTACGAAAATTTTTCCAAAGGCAGTCCAACAGTATTTGTACTTATTGGTTTTAACTAAATCTCGCGACAGGAAGTATAATCGGGACCCCTTAGTAGTCAAATGTTCGGAGACGAATACGGGCACATCTTCGTTGAAAGTTAGTCCCAGATGCTTTGCTTGTAGTTTTGACTTGTTTTTATAGTTGTATTCTTTGGTTTTCTTTAGTAAGTCTGATTTTATTATAGTACTCGATAGCTCAACTACAATTGGAGGGTTTTTCTCCGAGTCTTTCCTACCTTTTAGCCGAAATACGTCCTTGATGTCTTTTGAACAAAATTCGAGATTAACCGTTTTGGCGAGGTGCGCAACCATATTTATTATATCATTTCGATTCTCTTGATGTTTTCGAGGTACGTTCTTTAGCTCAAAACTTGATTTGCGACTGTTCCTCTGTAGGTCTTCGATTTTGTCCTCGAGGATAGAAATATATTCCCTGTCCTTTCTTGTTTGCTGTTCAAGTTGCTCAATTTTCTTACGAAATTCATCGTTTTGAGAGGCAAGTAAAGTGACTGATGTTTCAATATTGGAGTTCGTCAGTTTTAATTCCTTTAAACTTTTTGTTATTTCTATAATATCATGTTTTTGACTCCCGATCAATGTAGTAATCAAATCTTTTATTTCGTCTTTGAAACAAGAAAACTCCGACGGTGACGTCTCGGTCTCCCTGGGCCTTTTATTGCGATGATAAACATAATTTGGGGGTGTGCTTTGTTCCTCAGGATGTTCACTTCTAAATTGAGGCAGTAACTGTGAGTCCGATCCGTAGCTGACCAAATTACTTTGTTCGCGAGGCGACTTAGTGGATTTATTTCTTGGCGGCGTGTTTTGTTGTGGCGGTGACATTATTGAGTATGTATGCGCGTAGGCCTAAATGAGTTGCGAGCCGACGGGAAATGCACAGGTTAGTGGGTGCGGCTAGTAGCGGCAGGTAGCCAGTGGGCGGGGCTCACTTACTTGGTTGGCCAACGGCAGTGGCGCAGGAGCAGCAGTAGGCTAGCTAGTTGTCTTTGTTTTTCTACGCAGCACTCACTCACACACAATTCACCACTTCCTCGCGTTTATCGTATCCTAGTACTTTTGTCGAATTATTGATGTTTAATTTTAATATTATTTATTGAATATTTTATTTACGGAGCACATTTATAACACGACCGATAGCCTCGGCATCCAAGAGGGAGGGGGATGCAAATGCAAGCCAATTACCATTTACAAGTACAAATTAATCTAGTCCGGACCAGACTGGGTCATCAAAACGGCACTGATTAATACAAAGTTTTGGCGTGGGCCTCTCAGGCCTTCAAGCTACGCTCTTGGCTACCAAGAAATGTTCAGTACACCCCTGCTAAATCCGCGGAATCGGCTTAGCGCAGTGGAAGCTGGTATTACTAATATAGACTCCGGACAAAAGACTAGGTTTCAGCCGGGATGTAACTGAACAATTGAACTGCGATACACAGCGGAGAGAATGTTAAGTAAGGTGAGGTTACATACGGGTCTGTGTGTCGAACGTCTCCAAGGCAGAAGTGGTGTAAGGGAGCGCGCGCGCCCCTGATGTCCTTTCTTCGTCTGCCAACCTTACCAATTCGTCACCTCACTCACAACACAAATAACAGCGTTCCCAAGACACTGGGCGTTTCAACAATAGATACACAATAACACACGGAGGAGCTTTTCGTCAAGATATATATTGCCCCTGCAACAACGCGTGGTAGACAATTATCTTTCTTTCAAAACTCCGCGACCAGCCCGATGGATGGCGTCAAAACCTTGGTCGTACAAAACGGGATCACATAGATAATTTAAGATTTTATTCAAACTCGATATGCCAGGCACATTCAACGCGAGCGATTTTTAACAAATTCAGCAAAATTATTCCGACATTTTTCTACAAGAATTTCAATCAAGTGTCACTGTCAACTTCAAGTGACAGCTAAATGTCAATTTGACGTGACATTATAGATGCGTTCAGAAACGTCGATCTTTTCCGAACATAAGATAAGATATAAGAAGGATAAATAAATAAAAAAACAAAATAGCTTATCAGCCTTTAAAAATTAAAAATGCTGCCGAAAGTCACTATTCCACGCGGACGAAGTCGCGGGCACAGCTAGTTTATAATATTATTAGTATGGATATTATATGTTTGTGGGACTGTATGGGTTGGAAATTGATATATCCACTCTTTAGTGGCTTATTATCTATCTTACCATTCATAGATATATTATTGAAAACATTATTATAAGCCAGCGAGCCTCTCTAATGCCCGAGCTTCACCTGCGTCTAATGCCATTAATTAGCGCGCTATTTGATATAATACGCAGGTGTGGCCGGGTCTAAGCGCACTAATTTGCTTCTCACTGATCAATTACCTAGCGCGCTAAGACGCGATGCCGTTATTAACGCCGTTAGGCGTCACGCAGGTGAAGCCTAACGGCGTTAGCGAAGCATTATAAATGTTTTTCGATCTCAGAGCACATGAGTAAATATGTGCTCAGAGTGTGCTTACGTAGATTTCGGCTACGCCGCTGTAAGTTATTCATACTTGTGTAACTTGCCCACGAGCGTTATCAGTTTACGTAACCGTTGCGGTCGTTAATTGAACGGAATCGAAAACAACTAACCGTTAAATTCATTACCATGCCGATTGTGAGATGAAAATCTTAGAAAATGGTGACGCAAGAACGGTAATGATATTATCGTCTTTTAACATTAAAGAGAGTTTTGTGGCCGTATGATTCCCTTTCTTATCTTTCAGCTTACCTTTATTATAATCACCTACTTTTGGTAAGAGGCTTGACATGTAGATGCCGCAATATTTTTTAAATCCACAACGTGTTAGCATTTATTTAGCCCTTATCACCCTGATGTTAAGTTAAAATAAAGATGAAGATGGAAGCGCACTGCTCCCGGAATCCTCAACCACTAAGAAACTGGCTATTTCACAAATATCAGACTTTTTTATTAAATATAAAACTGGGCAGGCATTTTACCACCATTTTGTTTGTTAACAGGATGTGGCCTAAGATGTTGCATGCTTGTCCAGGAGATGCCTGTTCACTCTGGCCTTGAAGATACCAAGGTTGTAGTTATCGGGGAACACATAGGCAGGCAACGCATTCCATTCCTTAGCGGTTCGCATAAGAAACGAATCTGCGAAGCGTTTAGTGCGGACAGGTGGAGTGTCAACAACGTAAGGGTGATAAGCTAGCCTGCGTCTGGTTCCCCGATGGTGGAAAGGGGCTGCGGGAACAAGGTCGTGCAGTTCTCTCGCACACTCCCCAAAGTGTATTCTATAAAAAACCGATAGACACGCAACTTTGCGACGGTGACTGCGGCTCTGAAGTTCCGCCGTAGCCAACGCTGAGTTTCCAATGAGCTTCCCTGGCACGGTTTTCGATCGATTCCAGAAGTTCTAGCTGATACTTAGCAGAACCATCCCATAGGTGACAACAGTACTCCAGGCACGGACGAATCTGCGCTTTGTATAACAAAAGCAGTTGGTCCGGCGTGAAGTACCGCTTAGCCCTAGAGAGGACGCCCAGTTTCTTAGCAGCACACTTTGCAATGGAATCGATGTACTCTCCAAAATTCAGGTTGGATGATAAGTGCACGCCAAGAAGTTTTTTCGGTTATCGGCAAGGATAGCACCCTGGAAAGTCGGAGTCAGTTGGAAAGGACTCCGTTTTGCGGTGAATAAACAAGACTTAGATAAGACTTAGGTATCTAGCCCTACAGACTAAGAACAAGTCCTACCACCAACCCCTGTTAATGTTTTTTGTCCTCCTTTTCAGTATGTTTTTTCTCCTAGTCTTTAATTTACAATTTTTGGCCCATAGACACTTTATTCTTAATTCTTTGTGATTTTTCATAAAAGATTACCTTTATAACTAGTACAATTTGGAATCCGCGACGATAGAACATTAGAAAAATCCTGTCCACTTGCAAGTCAACAAAACCTTCGTTAATTCGGAAACGCTGTCAAATGAACGTTGAATATTTTACACCGACACCCTCAAAGGAATTATATTTCTCCGTCCAAATGAGTCTAGAAATTAATACCTCCAACCATTTGTTTTAATTAACTCATGAATATGTATACAGTTACGCAGATGACATAGGTAAAGTTGGCACTGGTTCTATATGGTAAATTTCTGTTATTATAACAATAACGGGAATTCACGGAACTGCGGCCGGGCGATGGGATATATATATTAGAAATTTCAAAGGGCCTGTTTGTATTATGTTTGCACGTTTTGCCTATTGTTTTGGGAAAGTTCCTTATTGTCTAATTAATGTTATAATTCCGTTCAATATTTACGTTTTTAATTTTTGTACCGTACGAACTAATTGGTAGTTTTGTTGTTATAAGTCTAAGTATTAATCTATGTTTGGTATAACACATAGTTATTACTTAGGATTTTAAACATGAACAACAACAAACAGTATTCGTTTTTAAACAAATTATTTCACTAAATACTGTCCTGTCTGTACATTATAACCCTCTTATAGCTACATAGGTAATGTATTGTTTATTTTATGACAAATCATATGGCTCACAGGCTTAGGTAGGTACCACGCCATCGAAAACACAAACTTTTTCATCGTTAAACAATTCGAACAGGCTCAAAAAACCAATATCCGATGATCAATACTCAATTTAACCTCTATGCCCAGGTACCAAGAGCTGTTATAACCTTGATTATGACAAAACTGAAGGTATTTGCCGCGTATAACAGTTTGTTGGAACTTTGTGCTCGAACCAATGATTTCGGAATTCAGTTTGTTAGTTCGGGCTTAAGATTGGCCAGAGTTTGGCAAACTTCGCGACATAGTTTGTTACACACGTACGATAAGGTTGTGCGTAACAGGTTTGCCTCGTGTATACTCATACTCACATTATGTAAAGGTTTTAGTTTATCAACGTGTTTGGTTTTACGGTAATTTTCAATTACCTTTTGAAGAGAAGAAAATTATATGAAATGGCAATACTGACACTCATTTACCTACACCCCTAGGATGTTTATTCATTTGTCAATTTCACCGTTTCCTAGTGACGCTTTTATTTCTTTATTTTAAAAGGATTTCAGTATTTGGAAAATTAGGGTTCATCGCGGAAGTAAATGAATGTGAATATGTGAATAGGCGTATTAAGATTACTTTTCGAAGTTAAACCAAGGAGTGACTACCGCTTTTACTGGCAAAGAAAGCAAAACGTCCATCGTCCGAAGCGAAATGTGTGATTATAATAATGATAAGTTATGAGCCGATTTCAGCTATAGCGACTGCCGGGTAGTGGCACGTAGTGGCGTGTGAGAGTAAACTTAATACATCGAGATGCGCAAAAAGTATTTCGTTCTAAAACAAAGTGGTACCGTGCGGTTTTACTCGCGTGGTTTCCATTCCCGTGGGAATAACAGGCTAAAGTATAGCCTATGTTACTCGGCAATAATGTAGCTTTCTACAAGTAAAATTTTTTTTGAAATCAGTCCAGTAGTTTTTGAGTTTGTCCATAATAAACAAACAAACCAAAAATCTAATTCTCCGTTTTCAAAATTCATAAAAGGAATTCCGTTTCAATACAATTATAGCCAAAAAATAAACATAAGAACCTAAGAAGTTATTACATGAAATGTTTAAAATTTGTGCCTGAATATTGTTCATTCTACATACTATTTATTGATTAGTGAACGCAAATAGATAAAATATTTCTGCAGACTATTCTCCTATTAACTCATACCTATTCTATACGTTAACTCGCCTATTCTCAGATTATGTAAAATAATTAATGACTTTTGTCCACTGGAAATACTGGAATTAACATTTTAACCCATATTAACAGAACAGCTTATGATTGTTCACGCCGTCTAGGCCTGCTAAATCATAAATATATTGTTCTCGTGGACTTAAATAATTTAGTTTTGTTATCTGTGTAAGTAGAATAATTAAATCATTTGTGGTAATGCTTATGACTAATTTGAATAAGCATAATAACAACTTTAATGCCATTGTAGGCAGGTAATACTTTAATGCCACTCGTCGAATCGCAAGGAAAGTGTCGAGCGAAGTGGCAATTGACGTCATGTGGCAAGACATTCGCTTTGCTCGAATGCCGATGTGACGTTGTAACAACTTTAATGCCATTGTAGGTAGGTAGCTAGCTTTAATGCCACTCGTCAAATCGCAAGGTAAGTGTCGAGCGAAGTGGCAAGGGACGTCTTGTGGCAAGAACTTCGCTTTGCTCGAATGCCGATGTGACGTTGCCACTATATGTTAGCGCGAGTAAGGGACGTCGTGCTTGTGGCCACTTATTCGCCTTGCTCGAATGTGTCTGCCGATGCGACGTCAAGTCGCCTCTATGTTAGCGCGGGTGAGTGAGAGGGCAAACATTTAGTAAATATTACGGCGATACAATCAGCAAAATAGCCCCGCCATAACAATCCCATCGATATTTCTAAGCTTTATCTAACAGTCCTAGTCTTACACTTGTTTCATGTTGTATCTAGACATCTCAGCGCTACTCCATTGATCCTACTCCTACCGCTGTTCCTGGCTGTATTTAGGGAATCTAGCGATAAAGGCACGAATCTATAAGTATTTGCAATTGGATTCAAGTAAGTTGCATCGCGATAGCAATCGCTCGATACTACTCACTGATATGTCCCTAGCTGTCCTAGGGACATATCTAGTATCGAGTGTTCATTATCAAACTTTGATATATTAAGGGATACGAGTATTTTTCTCATAGTTATTTTTAATGCCCCTTTAATATTAATTCTAATAGGTTACGTGGTGAAAATTGAAAAAAATAAATAAAAGTGTTTGGTCATATAATGACGACCGATTTGGCGCATTCGTAGGCTACCCACCTTCTGCGCCAGTGGTCTCGGGTTCGATTCCCGAACAAGACAAATATTTGTGTGTATGAACATGTCTATTTTGTCTTGGTCTGGGTGTTTACTATGTATATTAATTATGTATTTACAAACAAAAAGTATTTAAGTATATAATTATATATTTATCCCTTATCTAGTTTTCCATAATACAGTTTCTTAATGAAATTAAAATGGGCTTAGATAATTGGTGTGAATGTAAGAAGTTATTTATTTATTTATATATAGAGTCCGCTCCGCACCATATTACTTGGCAAATGAAGGAGGGCGTTGACAGTTTTCATCGTTCTTAATTTTTGTTTTAATACATTTTTATGACAAGTTTTTTTGCTGACTGTCCTTTTATATTGTATTGTCATCCAAACAAAACCTCTATGCAAAATTTTGATCAATCGAACTGGGGCAAATAAACGGACGGACAATAGACAAACGGACATACACTATACACTGCAAGTTAAATAAACGGTTTTACAAGTAAGCCATATTCCAGACATGACATGGGACAAAACACAAAAGTTATATGTAGCGCGGGCCTTAGATGTGGCTGAATCTTTCACCCTATATCATGTCTGACATAATAAGGCGATTACATCGGTTACAATTGAAACGTACGTTACATAACACATTGTTAACGAAATCCTTAGGGATGTTTTCGACAATGTGGATTCCCTAACGATGCGAGTGACGAATAGTGTTGTCACTTCGATCCCAAAATAAGCGTTTTTTTTTTCAATAATACACAAAAGATATCGCAAATGCTCCTGGCAGTTTGGCATAATGATTTTGTATCAACACGTTGAATGTTAAAGTTAAAAATGTATTGTCGGTAAAATATATTTTACGCTTTTATGGCCAGATTTCAATTCTTAAAATATTAACAAATACTTACTTCAAGGACTTTTCATACTTATTCTTATTTAACTACCTATATTTTATTATTTTGCTCGCATGAAGTTTCGTAAGACATGGAAATAGTAGATACCTACCTAGATCTAGCCAATCAGCAAGATTTGACAGTTAATGCGTTTAAACTTGATATAAATACTTGTGGTTCTAATATTGAAATAGTAAGAAGTTTAGATCTTCATGGTACTTTGTCTTGTATTTTGGTAACAAATTATAGTAGATATCAAAGAGAATCAAATTACTACAACCAAAGTAATATTTTCCAATGAAACGTCAACAGCTAAGCTGATCGCACTCTAATCGCTTACGTAATTAGAACCGTTTTCGTAGTGCCATTGTTAAGCTTGTTTTGCTGACTGTACAACAACAAAGCCTTACCGTATGAGTGGTTGAGTGAACACATCAATATTTGCTCAGTAGTTATCAATAGTGTCAGTATTAGTGTAACACTAATGGGTCCCATCTTAATTGCTTGGACGAGTTGGCTCCAATTTCAAGGGTTTGTACTTGACACATAAGATTTACTAAGCACTAACTTATTTAATTAACACCTCAGGCCTTTGAGGTTAGTTGAAAGCTATCGGAACGTACTCGCAATGTAAATCATTACGAATTATGTAGATTTTATACAGGTCTTTGATAATGATAATTACTTAATCAAAATGATTATGTATTTATGTTGCTTATTTACAAAGGCTCAACAGATTTACCTAAATAGTAAATTACACACAACATCAAATGATATGATTTAAAGAAAAATATAATAATTGAGTAGCGTTTATACTTTGGCCACATTGCCCGGGAAAGAAGGCTGGAGAAAGTCGAAGGCAAAAGGTCACGTGGTTAATTTGACTCCGATTCTTTTCCGACGATTTATCAATCAGGGGGCTTACAATTCTCGAAACTTCTGTCTACGATGCCTTGCATGCCGCCGGTGACAGGGGACGATGAAAGGCCATCATCAAAGAAAGGCTGCTGGGAGGTGGTAGTCACGACCCTCAGGCATGAGCGTCGCCGCTCATGATGGCTCATGACACGACAGCCATAACATGGCACACGACAGTCACAAACACCATCACTTGAAGTTAGAAGCGGCTACAAAGATAGCTGAAGCACGCGACAAACTCTGGCCGGTAGTAGACACTTGCGGTCGGTGGCCGCTACTTTTTCTAACCTATTTGCAGTATTTTGAAGAAGTAAGTGGCGGCGATTTGTAGCATGTAGCGACCACCGGCGTCACCGTGTGCGGAGAGTTCATATATAAAATATATGAAAACTAAACGAAAGATTATGTTGGTGTGGCGTTTTGTGGTGGTGGTCGTTGCCCCTTGTGTGGCCAGCGTAAAGATTATAAATCACGACCTATGCAAATTATTTTTATCAATGAAAACTATTGGTCCTTATACTAACTACTGTGGGGGGCCGTGGTGGTATGCGGTTTAACCGACTTGAGCAGTTACTACGCTGACAAATGCGCGACTTTTTTACAAGTGTATGTATGTATGCATGTATGAATGTCCGTTCGGGTCAAATCTTGCAAGCTTAATTTGACCAAGTTCCCAGTGTCCGATTGAGCTGAAACTTTGCATACCTACAGGTTTAGTTTGGGTGACAATACAATATTTACCTACAGTCAACAAAAAAGCTTGTCACAAAAACGAAGATTTTACAAAAAACTTATTCTAAATGTAAGTTTGCAAGTTAAGTCGAAGTTTAATAATTAAAGAAGCGCACTAATCCCGGTATGATGACTAAATAGTTACTACGTATTGAGTCGTCAGACTTAGATAAGATGGTGGTAGCTTGCCAGGCGGACTTATAACAAGTGCTCCACCAACCAAACCGAATACAATTCCCCCACTGGGAATCGACCCCGGGACCTCTGGGTCTAATATCGTTAGTGCGTTAAATAAAATCGTCACCAAAAATATTTTATAGTACATTACAGCCGAGGACAGGTAAGTAAGAAATTACATTGTCGAGGATGGTTTGAAGCACGAGCCGCAGGCGAGGGCTTTAATCATTCGAGGCAAGGTAATTTGCTTACCGTACAAGGCTTGTATAGTGCTTTTCGCAAGAAATGCTAGGAAATAAAAAAAACTGTTTAACTAAATTAAATTTATTAAAATTATATGACACATGTTTGGGCAATTATTAAGTGTAAATGTTATTGGTTTCCCGGGCACACTTTGTATAAATCGTCCATAATAATATTACTTTAATGATGTATCATTAAAATAGGTAGGTACGCCAACAACACAGATTCCGAAAACGTAGGTATGCGCCTTTTTTTCACTTTTCCAAATCAGATCGTTGGTTTTCATATAATTATCTTTCTTTTGATTTTGCTGGCAGTAAGTTTTCTGTTATTAATTTTGCTTCTGCTCTCAAATTTGGTGGAGTAGGTACATACAATGTCGGTATATATATATATGTTACATTGGCAGAACTCATTTTGATAATTTATTACACTATATAAGCTGTATTGATATCAAATGAACCGCTGAAAATCATTCCCGCCGTTTTTTTTAATATTGGTTTGTGAGGCCGTGAGGCCATGTGGAACGGTCATACAGCCTATTGATACTTACTACTTGCTACGAAAATGCGCAACTTCAATACCCGCTTCTGAGCGGTAGATGGCGCTGTACATATTTCCCATACAAAATTACTCGTAAAGGATATTTTGTCTATGATAAATCTTATTTCGTTTTTTCGATTGATGTTCGTGCTAAGGGTACATAGCGCTTGTGGTACAATACGAAGTAATATAATCTGTGCGCACCGTATTTAAAAAAAAGTTAACCTAATTATGATATAATAATTACTTATAATAATAATAATAATGTGGCTGTATGGTGCAAATGTCTCTTTGCTTTTTCTGTTTTTATACACAGGAATAACGAAAGAAAAAATAAAGAAAAAAGTTGGTAGTACCATTGCAGATCACTGCAGTAATGAATTTTAGTACTTACTTACTGCACTGATTTTAGTGCAGTAAGTATTGAAATTCATTACTGCAGTGATTTTCAAATTTAGAATGTTTACCTCGGAAAAGTACCACGTACTGCATTCTTTTCTCAAATATAATATTAACATTTCATAGCATAAGTGTGAAAAAAAATAAACACGCCAGCATAATGTTTCGTAAAAAGATTGTTACTTTATAGAATCTAATTCCGTTCCCAATATTTCCTTTAAAAAGTTTACAGAGAGGAAATTGGACCTTCTCAAACATGAAAACGAACGGTTTTGAATCACCCCGAGACATTCCTGTATTTACTCGGGCGATGTAATTACGCCTACCTTATTGGAAGACTGATTGAAACATCGAAAAATGTAACTGCGATTGAATATCGCTCTTAATGCGATCATCTCAGTAACCATAATACGATTTTTGCATACCTACCTAAGGAGAATTCCTTATGTAAGAAATACTTAATTTTTGTCGTTGTTAGTGGCATCAACTTTTTATTTTAATGATGTGAAAACATTGCCTCCTCCCGTGGTAATATCGGAATTATAATTAGCTCTATGCCATTTAACACTAAAATCTATCTTTGTGCCAAATTATTAGGTTGTTTTAAGTTAGGTTAGGTTAGGTTAGGTTAGCCATAGAAATGGCTTTAGACGAGCTTTTGGCAAAACAGACAGCCCGGGGTGCCTACCATCAACTCATAATGCGGTTTTGTTTAGGACCTAAACTGATCTGCTTCGCTTATCCGTACCACGACAGCTTAAGGCTTCCACACACCGGATGCGTGAGCAGCACGATGCGTTGCATCTGCAGCACGCTGCGACATAAAGCAATTCACACCGGCATCGGCGTCGCACACGCATCGCAGTGCATCTGCGACGGCGTGCGTCAGCGACGCCGATGTTGTTTTCGGCTCGCGGTTGACATTTTCTTTCAATTCGTAATTCCCTTCCTATTTTATCCCACAAAAGAGAGTTTATCTTGTGGATCTTATATACATTTGCATCTGCGTACTATATTAATTAATTTTTCGTGTATTTCAAAATCCATGATGGCAATTTGTAAATATTGACAACTGACGTGCCGCAGTCAGCGTCGCAGCTGCACGCAGACGCATACATCACCGCGGTGTGTCCTCAATTGAGAAATCCTGTAGAATACAACGTCACAATGCCGGAGCTCTTGTGAGTTGTGCGGCGTTGCCGTTCCGCTGTTGCGCGACCGCGCCGCGTCCGTTTCGGTTTGTATCTCGCGGACAGCCGTGCGGCTCTCGCACGCAAACGCAACGCAATGCAGCTGCGATACTGTTGGTGTGAACCTACGCGTACAAATTCATATATTACAACTCATGACGCACGCAGACGCAATGCAGCACGTATGCGTGCGTTTTTGGTGTGTGGCAGCCTTTAATATCAATGACAGCGATTCAGTGATCATTCAATGACATTTCACAGCCGCTACAGTGCCACAACCTTTTCTGTTCCGGTGACAGCGGCGCTACGTACGGTTTTCTTTTTTTTTGTATTAATTTGACCGGCCCTGACTTCTAAGAACTTCAGCCGCTAGCCGCGCTATGGTTGGACATCAACTTTACAGCAAAATGACATAAAAAAAACACGCTAGTTTCATATTTTGGCCACCGGCACAGCAAAGTTTGTGGCACTGTTAGCTGTCAAAAACTCTTATTTGACTTATAACCCGGTCGATTTAACATGACACCTGCAGGTTATACCCGCCCCTCTCACTCTCTGGGCATGACAGAATCGAGTGAAAGAGACGGGTAGAAGAAATAAGGACACAAATCGTTCGGTCATTCACATTTAGCAATTCATTTGCGATCCAGTTTTTAGAAGGTCATAGTACGAAACAAAACAATTCATTGTAGGAACCTATTATGCATCGCGCTATTTTTGAATCGCTGTCTTAAAGGTGATGGTAGTCACCCAGTTCTCTTATTGCAAAATCGCTCAGCCATATAGTTTCTGCCATTGAAGAACCAGGTGAAGAAATTGCTGTAACCATGGGATACATTTACCTAACAATAAACTAAAATAAATAGTTCCTTTAAGAACATAGCTAGTATGTCAACTTTGACGTTCCTCACTGTTCTACAAATTATAGACAGAACTCCTTTTTAACCGACTTCAATAAGCAGGAGGTTTTCTGTTTGTCTGTATGTATGTTTTTTTTGTATATGTCCGCCGATTACTTGACGACGGATGGACCGATTGAAATGATTTAAACGTTATTACATCAGGCTAGTTCCCAAGTTGGTCCCATTTTTTGAAATTTTGAAATCGGCTCATTAGTTTTCAAGTAATCCTGAAAATACTGTAACTTGTTAGGTAACCATTGCACGATTTTTAACGTATCTTTAGGCATAACTCCTTTGTTTATAAGCCGATTTAGATGATTTTTGTTTTGTTGGTAAGGGAATTCCAAAACCGACTTCAAAAAAGGAGGTTCTCAGTTTAACCCGTTCCAATATGTATGTTTGTTCGCGAGATGCGGTTTTCAGAAAAGTATTTTGTTACATTAAGGGGGCGGTTTTGGTATTATAACTGACTTCAAAAAAGGAGGTTCTCAGTTTGATCCGTATGTATGTTTGTCCGCGATTATCTCACGTTTGGCTGAACCGATTTTGATGCGGTTTCATATTTTTGATTAAATACGGTTTATGTGTACATCCTAACATACTTATTTACCAGGATACACTAAAATTACCTGCATGATACACTAAAAAAGAGTGATTTAAAAATTATTTTTATAAAAAAACTAGCTGACCCGGCAAACGTTGTTTTGCCATATAATAGTGGACCCGGTCACCAACATCTTGTGTGTGTGTTGATACACCAAAAGTTGCCTACACCAGACCACAGATAGCGCTAGTTACAAACTACCAATAAAGGGGGCCCAAGATTGGTCTCTATTTCCTACATATAAAAAATTACTCTGTGAAGTAGAGTGCGTGTCAGATAACTCTGCGCGCATGCGCGACTGGGGCATTTTTGGCGCTACTTACAGTTCATTTTTTTATTCTAAGCTTATGGAAAAGTTTAGTATTCGATTTTGACCGCGCAGACGTCAGTGATTACATACTCTTTGGAAACGGCAATGGAAGAAATGACAGATTTGTATCGAAGGTACGACAGTTAAACGACTTTTCATAGAAAATTTCAATTTTTACTCAATTTTCCGGAATAATAAGTAGCCTATGTTACTCTCCAGCTCCCAAACTATCCCCATACCAAATATCACGTCGATCCGTTGCTCCGTTTTGACGTGAAAGAAGGACAAACAAACAAACAAACAAACAAATAAACAAACAAACAAACAAACACACTTTCACATTTATAATATTAGTATGGATAAAACCGCCTTCAAAAAAATGCCACCAAAAAGTAAGAAATAATCCCTCTTATACTGTACAAGCTGACCCGGCAAACGTTGTTTTGCCATATAATAGTGGACCCGGTCACCTACATCTTGTGTGTGTGTTTATACACCAAAAGTTGCCTACACCAGACAACAGATAGCGCTAGTTACACACTACCAATAAAGGGGCCCGAGCTTGGTATCTATTTCCTACATATAAAAAATTACTCTGTGAAGTAGAGTGAGTGTCAGATAACTTTGCGCGACTGGGGCATTTTTGGCGCTAGTTACAGTACATTTTTTTTATTCTAAGCTTATAGAAAAGATTAGTATTCGATTTTGACCGCGCAGACGTCAGTGATTACATACTCTTTGGAAACGGCAATGGAAGAAATGACAGTTTTGTATCGAAGGTACGACAGTTAAACGATTTTTCATAGAAAATTAAAATTTTTACTCAATTTTCCGGAATAATAAGTAGCCTATGTTACTCTCCAGCTCCCAAACTATCCCCATACCAACTATCACGTCGATCCGTTGCTCCGTTTTGGCGTGAAAGAAGGACAAACAAACAAACAAACAAACAAATAAACAAACAAACAAACACACTTTCACAATTATAATATTAGTATGGATTCAAATAACGTAAGTACTTTGAAGTCGGGCGCGAAACATGTTAAATTTTTGTTGTTTTTGTTAAAACCCGCCCGACTTCAAAGTATTACGTTATTTGGTGTGAATACAGTATAAGAGGGATTATTTCTTACTTTTTGGTGGAATTTTTTTTGATGGCGGTTTTATTTTTTTATAAAAATAATTTTTATATCACTCTTTTTTTGTGAAATCTTTAAGTGAAATAAACAAACTGATTGTCTTTCGAACCTGGACTTATTTTTTACAAAGCCATAACTTTTCAAAATCTATTGCATGGTTTGATGATGATTCTCCAACAGTTTAGTTAAGAATAAGGATCGAGTCACACTTTACGTTTATTAATTGTTCTTTTATGTTTTATGTTCTATTTAGATATGCTGCTAACACTATACTATGTAACGAATGTATTTTGTTATATTACTTTGTTTTGTATACTTATGTGGAAACATGTAATATGGTGTAGGTATAGAATCCAATAAGTAATCATAATCATTTAGTTATGTATAACTGTATGTTTTCCGAATAAAAATATAATAAAATAAATGTATTAATTTACTGCTATTACCAAATACCAGTATCTAATTATATTCAAAGTATCGTTTTTTATCCCAACGCAACGCTACCTATCTACTCGGATATCGATTGGGTAGGAAGTATGACGTCAATGCAGGATGAAAAAGGTCAAAGTGGCATGTTGGGCTTGATTATAATATCTATACCAAATTAATACTTAATACAAATATTTCAAGGGATGAACTAACATCCAGCCAAGAAATCGTGGATAAAAAAATCTGCTGATCCATACATTTTAGACAAGTCGATAGTGTAGGTTCTTTTCTGTGAAACAGCCGATTGAAAGTTTAAGGGTTTATTCTACTCGGCATCATCCTATCCTTATCCCAATTTTAATTGGGGTCGGGGCAGTATATGTCTATCTCCTCCACTCCACTCTGTTGCCTATCATCTCCTTATTCACTCCTTTCTCATTCATATACGCACATAATCTATCCTTTTGTCCATCTGCATTCATGTCCATCACCTTTCAACTTTTCTGTCACTGCCACTTTCAAACTTCAAATGTAAGAAAGAAAGAAAGACATAAAGGTAATGATGGAATGCGTAATGAAAAAAGTTGACAAGTTAATTAAATCTGTAATTACCAAAAGATATTACTTAATCTTATGATAAAACTGTTAATCACTTAAACAGTGGTAACTCTAGAATTTTGGAGTTAGGTTACTGTATTTTAGATATTAAGCTGTTTCACTTCAAATAACTTTTGTGAATTCAGGTTTTGCTAGATAAACTTGGGATGGGTGGGTCTCTCTCGGTGTCTAGTTATAAGACTTATATATATCTGTCTCTCTAATTAAATAACAAGGTGTGGTTTTAGGACGCATTCCAGTGTTTGAGTGAAGCGTTTGATATTATAATGTTGAAACTCACGTAAAATATGTTTCGATGAAACACGTACAAAGTGTGACCATCAGAAAAGTTACCCATCATCTCCTCAGAAAAGTTACGAAAATGTTGTGTAGTTTAATGCGTATGTTTAAAAGTTTTTTTTAAACATTTGGATATTAAAATTTTTTTAGATATTCATATAAATAAAAAAACTTTAAATGGCGCAGTACTAGCAGCTTAGTCATAGTGGTCCTTGAATACGTTTGAGGACTAAGATCAGCGGCAGACATCTTATATGCTGACTGAAGGACTGCCTTCACATATCAGGGCCGTGGCCGGGCCGTGATCCGTCAGAAGGCTCTCCGTCTATCAATACCGGCGAACCTCCAGTGCCGTGTCCGGCCGCCGCTAGTGATTAGCGGACGGATCACGGCCCGGGCACGGCCCTGACATGTGTAGGCAGTCCTTTAAACTCTGATCAGACAGAGATTACCACATGTTTGCGAAGCGGGCGCGATGCGGTATCTTTGATCGCGCATCAGTCGCGCGGCAGACGCTGTCATGTTGCGAAAACTCCGCGTCCCTTGCGCTTGGATTCTGTTTGGTTTGGTCAAAATTTAATACTACAAATAGAAGAATAAATATCTAATATCTATTACTTTCTTAAAACAGTCATGCCATTTCCATCTTTACTTCTTAAGATACGTAGCGTTAAATTTTCATTGAAATTATAGCTTGTCGTGAGCAGTGACCTATAAATTTATCTCCAGGTAGGGGGAGAGTTTGAAAGCGAATGCGAAGGGAGCGATTATCTCAAGACTGCTCCCGACTCTGGATCTCTGGGACAATGGCCCTGAAGTTAGATGAGATAGATAGACTTAGACATAGATTGTTGTTTTAAACAGGAATTAATGAGGAATAAGCGATGTTCATCTAAAGTTATAGTTATTATAGTTATGCCCGAATACTCGTACGCTACTTATCTTTGGGAGCGTCTCAAACATCACCCTGTCACTTTAAATGTCAAACGTATGAAAGAGATGCCATGATGTTTGAGACGCTCCCAAAGATGATTTGCGTTCGAGAATTCGGGCGATATTAGGTTCATGATTACTGTCGTTTGTAGGGTATTTGAGAGCTTTGTACTCAAAAAATAATATCATAGATATAAAGACTGCAAGTAAAGCTAGCCATTTATACAAGTATTCACTAACCGGGCGACTGCTAGCTCTAACCACTAAGCTACGGAGTCGTTACAAGAAATTGAAGTGCAAGGTCGTGGGGTACGAGTCCCATCGGAGCTAGTTGTGAGACGGGTCGTTATTTTCTAATACTGCATTTCCAATTATAAAAATTGCATTGTGAATGCAAAAAAGTTAAAGTAATTTGAAATATCAAACCTTTCGTGTGTGAGCTAGTAATATCTTCACATTGATGAAATATACCTAAACTGGCTTTACAGCGCGAGAAGAATTAGACAAATTCGACGCTTTTCAGTGGTTAGAGCAGTCGCCCGGACAGTGAAAGGTCGTGGGTTCGAGTCCCATCGGAGCTAGTCGTGAGAAGGGTCGTTTTTTTCCAATACTTCATTTCCAATAATAAAAATTGCACTGTGAATGCAAAAAAGTTAAAGTCATTTATTTATCCAACATTGCAAACGAGTGTAAATTACATCTAATAATATTATTTACTAGCTGTGCCCGCGACTTCATCCGCGTGGAATAGTGTCTTTTGGCAGCATTTTTATTTTGTGATTGACATAAATTGGCATAACTTCTTTATTTGTTAACTGCATCCAAATCGGTTAAGCCGTCTCTGAGATTAGCGTGCACAAACATTCAGACATACAGACAAACAGACAAAGTAAAAAACATTGTTTTGGGTTCTCTTGCGTATATAAAGCCCGCCCATTATGTTTTTTATTTAAATGTCGCTGCAGCGATAAGTTAGGGTTATTCCACTTATCCCCATCGACTTGCCCCATTACAGTTTTATTATATGTATATAGAAGATTAGGCCAAGGTCAAAATCGCAATTGATACCTCCCATCCCGTATTTGAGAAACAAACATATCGGCATTATCCCGACCCAGAATCGTTATTACAGCGTATTTGCTAATAAATTTGAAAGGGATTATGTGGGTCTAGCAGGCCCCTGGATATTGGCACGGCTAGTGTTATCTTTGGCAAATATTATGGTAGGTACGCACAAAGCTTACTGTTCGGGACTTAATTTGCAATAATTCTTCGGAGCCCTGTTCTGTTAGTATGCCATGGATCTATCTATATCATTTTGGAGTATCACTACATCGTAGTTTAACATCTGTACATATAATGATAAGTTTTTTTATCAGTGCACACCATGTGTACACATTTTTAGGATCGACTCAGAATCGGTAAGTGAACAACTTTCTCATTGAAACATACTTAGGTAGGTCGAAATATGACAACATTTTTTTGACTCTTCATACAAATCCGACTGCTTACGTGATCGATGTAGTATGGAAAGGCGTATTTCGACCCATGTTTCTAGGAGAAAGATTTTCACTTATCGATTCTAGAGTCGATCTTAAAAATTTGTGCACTAATAAAAAATCTATCCTGTAGGTATATATGCTTAGATCTAATACTAGGAAACGGATTTTTATACGGTTTTCACCAATAGAAGAGGCAGAGTGCTTTATGGGCTTACTCCTTTGTCTATATTTATAAAACGTTGCACCTGTGTGAAGCGCTAGTACTGTAGGTAGTTATCTACCTAGTAGCGCTTCACACAGGTCTCTTATCGTATCTTATGATACTATGGTTTTTTGTAATCAACAACGCGGGAGCTCTTAGCCTTCATCACACCAGCCCCCTGATTCACAAACCATCGGAAACGGATCGAATTCGAATTCTGTGGTTTGTCTCGGACTATTCTGTAGGGAGTGACAGAGACAGTGCACACATTCCGCTGTCGGGAGCGTTTCTGACGATTTGTGATCCAGGGGGCTGATGCTAAGTGATGATAAGGTTGAAGGTGGAAGCGCACTACTCCCGGAATCCTCAATTACTGGGAACTGGCTATCTTATCTTTAACTGCCGGAACTCAACAATGCTGCAAACATCGTTGTTATGGTGTTAGTCTTAGATAGCCAGGCAGATTTTGCACAAGCCACCAACCAAACCCAATACAATATGTACCCCAACTGGGAATCGAACCTCTGGGTCTGATACGTTACGTGGTGTGTACCTGCCACTAGACTACACAGAGGCGGTCGAAAACCTGGATGTTAACATGGAGCACGATAGTTCATATTTTTATGTAAGTAACTAAACAACTTTCTAGCAGGTTTTTTATTTTTAAGCTTTTAAAATATCGTATTTAGTTTTCTGTGATATCGTACAGGAAGGAACTGATTAAGTGTATAAATTAAATTTTAAGTTTAATGGAGATATATTGCACTTTACTTATAATAGTGCGTAGTTGCTGCTTTTCCTAGAAAGAGCTTTTAATTTATAATGGAAATAACAATTTTCAGGAACCCACTTTCACAGTTTCTATCAGGAAAAACCTTTATTATTTTTGCATATTATTATCCTTCGAGCTCTAATGAAATATAAATAGCCTAATAAATAGTTAAAAGGAAAACTATCACATTTTAGAAAACCGCAAATATAACTTTGTCATTCATACGAATACTATGAAAAACAAAGTTATTTTTTTCTGGCAAAAAATGACAGTGGTATTTTTGCTAGGTGTACATAATCGGTACGTTAAGTGGGTATGGAACCCTTCATGAGCGAGTCCGACTCGCACTTGGCCGATTTTTCATATAACTATCTGACACAGCATGAGGTAAAGGCCTCAACTGCCAAATGTATGCAAACACAGCTCATTTTCGAACAATTTTACTACTGCGGAAACGCACTTTTACTAATTTAGAGTTTTTGACGACCGATTTGGCGCAGGGGTAAACTACCTGCCTTCTGCGCCAGAGGTCTCGGGTTCGATTCCCGAACAAGACAAATATTTGTGTGCATGAACATGTCTATTTGTCTTGATCTGGGTGTTTTCTATGTATATTAAGTATGTATTTACAAACAAAAAGTATTTAAGTTGTATATTTATCCGTTATCAAGTTTACGTAGACACAGTTTCTTAAGAAATTAACTACGGGCTTAGATAATTGGTTTGATTGTAAGAAAATATTTATTTATTTATTTATTATGTAGTGAAATAAACCTCTTTTTGCTTAGCAAGCACTTAAATCATTAAAGACTTATATTAAAAAAATTGCAAACAAATTGCAGGCAATATTATGGATTCTTAAGTTGATTCGGTACCCTAAATGATTCGACTTTGCTGGAGAAAAGATTGAGGCAATTCATCTTAAGATATTAATGTTCTAAACGTTTCAGCTGACTGTACTATTTTGAAACATGTCCCTTTTAGTTAAATCATTTATCGGCATGATCTTATCATCAAGTCATATTAAGTGTCTCCATTCTGAGGGTCAATCAAGCCTGTTATGTGGGATGCAAAAGGAAATTGGTCCGTAAACTATCAGGCGGGCCGATTGTGGATAGTTGGGTTATTCTGTGGTTGGTTGATGAATGACTGTAAATCCTGAGAAGACTAAAGATATACAAAGCACATTTTTTGTATACGGAATTGGGTACCTCACTAAGCCTTCATCACACCTCCTCCGTCCTCAGCCGGAGTCCTCAACCGTTCAGAAAATTGCTATCTCATCTCTAACTGGAACATAACAATGATGCTAGAAACATTATTGCTATATAATCATTATCGTTCAAAAATTAATGAACTTTTGGCCACCCTTCGAAATATCAAACTGAAAAAATATCTTTTTTTAGGGCAACCGCAATAACTTTTAACAAAGACACTTTAGCGACAATTTTCAAATTTAATTCAGTTAAGAATGTTCCACCACCAAAAACAAAATTAGCTCTAACTGAAATATAAAGTTCTAATGAATTTCCAAAGTAAAGGACCCCCGTCATCATAAGATGCAATGCTTATGTCCTAGACTTGGTTGCAAATAGCTCCGACTTTACTTAACTTCAACTTAATCTGGCTGAATTCAGGAACATGGCGACGTCTTTTATAAGCAGTAACTTATACAATGTTGAAATAATTAAGATTTGGAGTAATTATTTAAATGCCTTTGTTTTGTCGTCGTATGAAAGACTTCAAAAATGTCTGACCACGCTGTTTATGTGTAGATAGAATATTTAACAGATATTTAATAAACTATATAAACTACTTACACACCAGACAATTAAAATTAAAAAATCTTAAGCTACCAATAACTTATTTAAGGAGAAGGTATTTACATTATCCTGCACTATAGGTTGACTAAGGTCTAACGATTAGACTCTAACCTAACTTAACTTATCACAAACAGAAACTTACGCCAGAACTCTAGAAGCCTTACGGAATCTAAAAAATCATGTCGTCTCTTTGATACCTTTGACATTTTATAGCGACAGGATCATGATGAATCTCTTAAAGTTAAGACACTTTCGAGTATTCAATCGTTATTGGTTCCATTCCATAATGAACCAATAACACGGAGCCAATACTTGAGAGAACCCACTAAGCTATTGGCATCGTGTAGATAGAGACAGTCCACTAGGTATATTGGATTTAATTTTATTGTCAAAGGGGATTGGCTTTGTGCCTTTGATGCCAGCGGCAAAGCCTGCTGTCAAATGTATGAACATTAGTGGCTTGGCGTAGGAACCAAGCCGCCCGCCGCCAGGTATAAGGCTAGGAGTGTTTTAAGGTGATTCGATCAGCTCAGTAGCGCCACCAATATAAATAAATCATTTACGATTTATCAAGGGTTAAGAATAAATGTTTCGGTTATTTTAAGTAAGTAGTAGTAGTAGTATAGTAAGTAAGAAGAGTAAAGTGCAATTTTTAAGTATTTTTTCATGGCTTCAAATATGGGCAATGGGCATTATATTTCGATATTGCTAAATGTGGATACTTTTGGCACTATTGAAACTCACGACTTATTGCTTAAGTTTGAGTTCTTGAAAGTATATTTATAAAATGCATTTTACTCTTTTATTTGCGCAAAATAACCGAAACTTTTAATCTAAGCCTTTAATAAAATGTAAATTAATAAATTAATAAATATTCTCTTACAATCACACCAATTATCTAAGCCCGTAGTTAATTTCTTAAGAAACTGTGTCTACGTGAACTTGATAACGGATAAATATATACTTAAATACTTTTTGTTTGTAAATACATACTTAATATACATAGAAAACACCCAGACCAAGACAAATAGACATGTTCATGCACACAAATATTTGTCTTGTTCGGGAATCGAACCCGAGACCTCTGGCGCAGAAGGCAGGTAGTTTACCCCTGCGCCAAATCGGTCGTCGGAAAAAAAGAAAATGTAATTGATTTATTTCCATTGGTGGCGCTACTGAGCTGATCGAACCACCTTAAGACAATTTAATGTGCTCTGGGGGAGCCCGTGGGCCGTGATTAGCGCGCTGAAGTTAAGCAGCTTTCGTAATGGTTGTTCACGAGATGGGTGACCAAAAGATTTATTATCTCGAACTCCTCCGTGCACGTTAGGCCGTTGGTCCTGGCTGCGTTTGCAGTCGTTTATACCCATCAATCCGCATTTGGCCTGCGTGGTGGACCATGGCCTATTCTTCTTATCCAACCATAAGCAAGGCCTGTGCCTCAGCAGTGAGGACTTATGATGGCTGATGTTGAACGTGCTCTGACTGGTTTCGGCCGCTGGCGTTCCAATGTAATAGAGCCCTAAGGGTACAGAGGTTATTAAACATAATAAATACAGTTGTTTTACACGAGTGCAGGTGAGCGAGCCATACTTGTAGTCGTAATGCGTATAGACACGCGCACCTGTGTGCGACGGCCGGCGATTCGGCCAAAACTGAGCTCTCCAGCGTCGAGCTTACACAGGCAAAGACAATGTGCATGTACATTTACACACACAAGCGTGGCTCACCCGCGCTCGTGAGATGAAACATCTGTACCCAAACCAAGTTGTTCCAAAGAATCAAGTTTCGATCGATTAATCTTGAGAGCTATCGCCGATTGTTCCTTATCGGGCCCAAGGCCGTTGCAGCGAGGCGACATTGATAGATGGCGCCACTTGATGAATTACTGCGTGCTTATCCGGACAGACGAGCTGCCGAGATGTATATAGAATCATGGCGATATTAAAACGATGTTGGTACTTTAACCATCTTCAACATTAAAGTGCTATCGCCCAGAGGCTTCGCCAGACCATGGCCCGGGGCTCTAGGGGGGGGAGAGCAAAACTCTCCTTCTGTCGCAGTCGGGTAAAAAGAAGAATAATACGACAATTTTATAGGTAAAAGAAACAAGCTGTTTATTTATTATATAGCCCTTTTTATTACTACATAAATACCTATTATTTTAATATATATAATTAATGCCCATTTACTTGAAGAAGAACGCTTGAAAATAATTGGTGTCACTCGGGTGAAATTTATGAAGTTGATGCCTCATCTTATTATCGTTTGTCGTATAATAGGACGCCTCTGCTATTCAGTAACTTCTAAGTAAATTGATAGAAGATGAACTTTTATACATTATCGCTTATCTATGTAACTGTGTCGAGATTATGGGAAAGAGATTGATTTGATACCATTATGCTAGTCGATGCTTCCATAGAGCTATTTTTAGAGGAGTTAATGCTGTTAGAGGGTTTCAGTATGATAAGTGACGTGTCGTTATTACATTTTCTTTAGTAAAATTGTTTCTTTTTTTATTCATACCATATTTGTCCTCAAATAATAGTATGAATAAATAGTCATTGATAGAAGATGAACTTTTATACATTGTTCTCGTTTAGACTTGTTTGTTTGTTGTTCTGGAGTCATCCTTGAGGGAGGCCTATGCCCAGCAGTAGGCGTCGTTTGGCTGACATGATGGTGATGATGATGAAATAGTAATTTAGAATATTATGTTTTTAAACGAAACCAGAACAATTAGGAGGTACTCATCTGATTTTTTTGAGGTATGTTCCACGATAGCTCCGCCAATTGTGAACCAATTTTTATAATTTGGTCCCATGACAAATTTACAGTAGATGGTTCAGAAGTTTTTTCAGAATCCTGAAAAAACACATTGTTGTTGACTGGTAGTTCCTGCTTTACGTGTCAATATCTTCGCGAACTATTGACCAATAACAATGATTCTTTTTTTATACGGAAGATTATACTCCTGAGGTGATCCCATTTTTACGAAGTCAGGATCTGATGGTGGGATCCAGGGAAAAACGAGGAAAATCCGCAAATTTTATAGGTACGTTAGGTACATGCACGAATATACCTTTAGTTGCATTCTTTCAAGTAATTTAGGTAAGCTGATGGTGGAAGGTTAAACTGCATAACAATTTTATTAAGAGTTAGAGGGTAGTAGGGTAGGCTTGTCT
Organism: Crambus lathoniellus; assembly: GCA_949710035.1. Taxonomy (NCBI): domain Eukaryota; kingdom Metazoa; phylum Arthropoda; class Insecta; order Lepidoptera; family Crambidae; genus Crambus; species Crambus lathoniellus. Next base: position 9,240,654 of record OX453301.1, on the reverse strand, counting down.
GAGCGTGCTTATTTAGATATGGGAGACAGTTTTAGTCGTTGCACATAAAAAAAATATCAAAAAATCTCTTTATTTTTTAACACAAATGGTGTTTACAATGTGTGGATCTCTTCTTGTAAGTTCAAAAAAACCTGTCATAGAAGAGACGCTACATAGTGTCAAGAGAGACATTGCGCTACGCTTGCTGATTATGCATGCTACGCTACGCTTGTTTAATTAATCTTGGAACTTACTGACCTGATTGAAGTCGATGTCAAGCCAAAATATTTCATGCGCGGAGTGGTGTGAATAAATTGTAACCTATCAAATACATTATGGCTTGGCACCAACTTCAGACAAAAGTCCCGTACTTTCGTCCTTTAAATTAAGTTGAAGTTAAGTTTGTAAAGTGAGTTTTTGTTTGCAGTTTATTTTTAATGCAATATTTTTTGCATAATTTTGTGACGTTAAAATAGCATAAAAAACTTAAAAAACAATTTTTTTATTGAAAGAGAAAGAGCAGTTTGGTTTACAATATTTCTATTGATAACACAGTGTAAACCTCGGGCAAACAGTTATAGGTGGAATTTCAAATCACCCTGCATAAGTATTTTTTTTAAATAAAATTGTAGATTGCACCAAAATATGTGATAGATAGGCACCTAATCAAGTCAACCGTAACCTTCTACTTGCCCTCTTTAAACCTAACACTATGAACGCAATGAATAAATTTTATAAAATTATCTCTCGCTTAGGTAATCGACTGAATTTAAGGCAGACTAAACAAATAACAAATAAACCAACTTTTAGATCAAAACTAATGAACATAAATATTCATCAGGCCAAAACTATGTTTGGTTCTCAAACATTTAGGTGTATCGCTTGGAAACTTGTTTCTAACAAGACTTCAATTTAAACGTCTAAGTTGGTAAATTTACAGCCCCTTAGGCAAATAATTAAAGAAGGTGTAAATAAATATTGGTTTTTTATACTAAATAAGAATTTAAAATATGTTTTTTTTGTTTTTTCATAGTAAACTGGGGTTTATCATAAGATTTTTAATGGATTTAGTAAAAGGTATAAAAAATAAGGTTTCGTAACCTAAACAAATGATTAACTTAATATGTTTAAGCAATGAAATAGGATCTTGTGTCTGGGTGTATGTGGAAATTTCCGTCGTTGTTTCCGATTTCCATACAGGTGGTTGAACTAGGAACAATGTATTTTATGATGACTAATAGACAAGGCGTCCCAGAGTTATAGAACATAGAACTCTAAATAATGGAGATAGCCAATTCCACTGAAAGGAACCGTTCCTAAATTTGGCAGGAAACAAAACTGCATTTACAGTTTTTTTAATACGCTTCCCATAGTCTGGGATCAACAGCACATATCATATAATTATATATACTGTGTCAACAGCCTATACTTTTATGAAATCAATCGATAGGTTAAAGCATTAGGATTAAATGTCTCTAAAAATCATGAAAAATTTAATTAAAGGAATCGATGTCGAGTCGAGTCGATGTTGTACTTTTCTATGAAAAAGGCGATTAAAAAAACTGTGAATGCAGTTTTGTTTTGTCAAAAATAAAAGAATGTTGTTTTTCTCTAAAATTTGCTATATTATTTCGAGTGCTAACATGAAATAATTCGACCCTGTACCTATATTCTAAATTATATTTGTAGAAATAAAGAAAACTGCCTCAATGTCGTAAGTAATATTGATTACTGCGCCAAGGGTCGTCGAATCAAATAAACTCGTGTGATTTGATTCTAAGGTAAGTAGCGCGAGCTTTACTTAAACTTATTTGTAAGTCTCTTGGCAAGCACTCACTCAAACACTTCACATCAAATATTCCAAATACATTTTCCGCTGAAGCTTAAAAGATTCAATAGTTCATAGCACTCATTGGAAGTGTACTAGTACTTTGAGTACGCTACGGATTATGAAATATCCTGAAACTCCTTGAAAATTCGTTTCCATTTCCTCAGAGGATATTAAAGAAAATTATTTTCGATTCCCTCTCACCTTACAACCGTCTGGGACTCCGACAATCTACATAAATTACAAAACTCCTCACCTCCTAAACTTATACAGATAGAAAAGCAGTGTTGTTCGTTAATCGATACTAAGATATCGATACTTGCTCGTAAGTCATCGCTGATTTATTGACGACATGTCGCAAGACAATTAGGGAAAGACACTTATATCCCATGGAAACTAACTAACTGCCTAACTCAAATCTATAGCGATCGGTTCCAATATGTCAATCTGTGTACATACTTAATGGCCCAGAGGTTTGGTTTAAAGAAGGTGACTGGGAAGAGGTAGGGCGGAAAACGACACGAGCCTCACTACCTGGGCTCCTTAGGGGTACCGCGCAGTCTGGGTCTACATCACTGCGAGCTTCGGAGCGCTGGCGATATCTACACCTCTTCTACGTGCAGGAAGGCACTACGACCGAGCAAGTCCGTAACCATCTTAGAACCATATGTGCCAGTGACGTACTCACTGTAGAGGAACTGAAATCTCGTGGACACTATTCATCTTTCAAGCTTGGGGTGCCGTCGAAGTTTGTGGACACTGTTATGTTACCTGAAAATTGGGCCGAAGATATATGTATAAAGCCTTGGCGCCAGAACTTTCGAGTCAAAGCCAAAGCCGAAAGCGCAGTGTCTAAGAACCCGTAAACTGAACATAATGTATCAGAATGTTCGCGGATTACGCTCAAAAACTCATACGTTTATTAATAATGTTACACAATTTGGACATGACGTTATAGCATTAACAGAGACTTTTCTTAATAGCTCTGTATCCGATGGTGAACTTTTCCCCCCTGGATATCAGGTGATGCGGAAAGATAGAATAGGTGATGTGGGTTGGGGTGGTGTACTACTTGCTGTTCGTGATTGTTATAAGGTTAGTTTAGTTAAAAATATTGATAATATGACCGATGACAATGAAATAATTTTTGCCATTCTGACATGTAAAAATATTAAAATTCTCTGTTGTGTTGTTTATTTGCCTCCAAAATATAATGATGAGCAATATATTAATATCTTGACATGTATGGAAAATGTAATCTGTTCTCACCCTGACATGAATGTTCTAATATTAGGTGATTTTAATTTAAATTCTTGTAGTGTTAATGTGAAAAATCATTTAGATTTCTTTTGCGAGTTTTGTTCACTTCACCAGTATAATAATATCTTAAATGATCATGGAAGCATGTTGGATCTTGTGCTGAGTAATTTTGAAACCGATCAGTTATCAGTATCTCTTAGTGTCGATCCCCTGGTGCAGATAGATAAGTATCACCCCGCATTAGAGGTGTTAGTCAGACTCCCACGTAGCGAGTTACGCAGTCAAAACCCATCGCTATCCCAGCCACTCACTTCTAGTCAGGAATTCCATCCTGATTGGAATTGGCGCAAGGCAAACTTTCAGGGATTGTATGCAGCATTGTTAGATATAGACTGGTCTGACATGCTTGCTTCAGCTGATGTAGACTCTGCAGTTCGGTTATTCTACGATAAACTAAATGACTGTATAAGACTCTTTGTACCTGTTAAAAGTATGACTAAGCGTGGTCACGGGTATGTCTATCCTACATGGTACACTGCCAATATAATAAAAAATACTGAGAATAAATACTTTCACCTAAAGAGATTTAAGCAAGAAGGTAAGGAATTTAATAAAGAAATGTTTATGTACTATAGAGAATTAGTGAAAAAACTAATAGATAAGGCATATCGGCTATACATTAATTCTATACAAAGCAAATTAATTGATGATCCAACGCAGTTCTGGAAATTCGTTCACGATAAAAGAACAGAGAGGAGGCGTGTTACAGATAATAGCTACACAGCTGATAATAATGAAGTAAAAGAACAGGCAGCGGCTGATGCCTTTGCCAAATATTTTGCGTCCGTGTTCCATAATGGCAAACCGATGTTGGACCCTATAGAGGCTGCCAAAGCTTCGCACGATTCCCAAGACGCAACGTTGATTTCTATAGGGGAATTAGTTGTTTAAGATTTGAAATGGGCTGCAAGGCGCCTTAAGTCGCGAACCTCCGGTGGACCTGATGGCATCCCAGTGTTTTTGGCAAAGGATTGCATTACAGCTTTACTCACGCCTCTCCTACATATTTTTAATTTATCTCTGGCGCAATCGAAATATCCTACAAGCTGGAAAAAATCAAGTGTTACTCCCATTCCCAAAAGTGCAGGTGATAAAGACGTTTCATCTCATAGACCTATCGCGGTCCTGTCAGTCTTTGCCAAAATGTTTGAGGCAATTTTAAACGCCTATATTAGTAACCAACTTGGCCATCTATTGCACCAAGGGCAATATGGATTTCGGCGATCTCGTTCTACCACAACCAATCTAGTTGCGCATGTAGACTATGCCCACTCCCAAATGGATATTGGTAAACAGGTTGACGCGGCCTATTTTGATTTTAAAAAGGCTTTCGATCTGGTCGATAACGACAAACTACTACAAAAATTATCAATAATTGGATTTACACCGGCACTTCTTAAATTTTTTTCATCGTACCTCAGTAATCGTAGTCAATATATCCGTATAAATAATTATATTTCTTTACTACTTTACTTACTTTACTTTACTTTACTAGATCAGGAGTAAGTCAAGGTAGTACATTGGGCCCTACGCTTTTCTTGATATTTATCAATGACTTACCGCAAGTAGTTTCAGCTTCGGAATGTTTTTTATTTGCTGATGATGTAAAGTTATGTTTAGGCATAAACAGTGAAGCTGATGCAGCTCTGCTGCAGAAGGATATCGACGCAGTGCTTCAGTGGAGCCTAGACAATCACCTTCCATTAAATATCGAAAAGTGCAAGGTCATAACTTTTACGCGAAAAAAACGCCCTTTAATTTATAATTATGATTTATCTGACGCGCCATTGGCAAGAGTAAGTGACATTAAAGATTTAGGTTTGACATTAGACTCAAAATTAGATTTTCATCTTCATATAATTAGTGTTTGCAAAGCAGCCAGCAAGTTGCTAGGATTTGTTTTGCGAACTGCGTCCCAGTTCGACAATGCGGCGGCGGTGGCGAAAGTTCTGTATTATGCATTCGTTCGCAGTAAAGTTGAATATGGCGCAATTGTTTGGCAACCATATGAGGAAAAATACACTCTTATGGTTGAAAAAATACAACGAAAATTCGCACGATGGTTATACAGAAAACTTTATGGATACTATCCTTATTTATATCCCTCTCTTTTCGTGACCGGTATGGTCGATATGGAGACGTTAGAACTAAGGCGAAATATGTTTCTAACATCGCATTATCTGTCAATTCTGCATCAGGGTATCGACAGTCCACAAATAGTTGAGAGATTCCGGATTTTAGTACCTAACATTACATGGGATGAGGCTGGGCTAGTGGCGCCGCGTCGCCGCCCTCGCCTGCGAGCGCTGCCGGCCGCGCGGACGGAGCATGGTAGACATGCACCAACCAATCGGGCACTGCGCATGATCGGTGACATACTTGTTCAGCACAATGACATTGACCTGTTCGCTGACAGTCTGCAGAAGCTTTGTAACATATTTCAGTGGGCTTTGAATGACATGCTTTAGCCACCTTTAGCTGTTACCTAAGTTAAATTAACTGTGTTATCAATTTATTTAATACTCTGACTGAAATTATTAATTTGACATTTATTTTATGACATCCAAACTATAATATTAATAATAGTTAGTAAGTTTCTTGACATTTATTTTTGTTCTTTTGTTTAACATTGTGTAACATGTAACATCTAAACTTATAAGCGCTTTGGATGGCGACATCTGTTAGCTTGTAAGAATACTGTAATAAATAAATAAATAAATAAATAAATAAATAAAGAAGTAATCGAGCTGCCTTTGAATAAATTTAAAAAACATGTTAAAAAGACGCTCTTAAGCAAAGGCGAAGATTATTTGATGATCATAACGCATGGTTGTCATAATTATAGTAAGTAACACTAACAATGTATAAAAGGAAAATATTCCTATACTTAAGTATGTGAAAACTTTCCTTCAGCATTAGCTTTTATATTGTATAAATTTTATAATTGTACCATTTTGTCTAGCAACGACATAATTATTTTGTAAATGCGTTGCTTCTGATAAAGCTGATGAGTTTTTTCGCCTGTTTTTCTTGTCAGTTAAAAGATGTCCATAACAGGTGGTAGATAAAAAAAATGTTGGACGGTTCATAAGCATTAATTTTATTTAATCTATATGAATAAAAATTTATTGACTTTGACTTTGACTTATTTTGTCACTTGCTTAGTCTTCCGGAAAGGTGCTAAGTATGTAAAAAAATTATTTCCGTAAAAAATGACAAGGTATCCGGCAGTGCAGTCTACCGGGGTGCCCGACCAAGAAACGCGCCTACATCAGTTGGATAGGTAATCATTATATTATATTATAAAATTTTCCAATTCAACCTAAAAATCACTTTGTTTCTACTTCTTTGTCGAGTGGAAATGCTAAGTGTAATGATTGGTTAGAACTTGCGATCACACGAGAAGCAGGATGCAAAAAGCAGGAATAGATGATACTCACAAATATACAGGGTGTATATTTGTGAGTCAACTAGAGTTATCTAGGGGCACCCTTGCAAAAACTTTAACCATGGCTTCAGACCATCATGCTGAACAACGTACAGCAAGAATTTTTTGTCGGAAATGAAAAAAAAAATTGGACTTCTCATACAAATTTAGCAACTTATCGGGACATTTTGTATGGAGAGTCGAAATATTACCCGGTATATTACCCGGTACATGTCTAGAAAAAAAAAGATGTCGATGCCCCCATTGTTCCCCCTGGGTTTACGCCTGAATCGTGCTCATTTGTAAGGTATGAATAAATAGATAAATTATGTTACTATTATTTTGTGATCTTAAATGAATATTTTAAATAATTAAGAAATAAATATATCGATAAACTTTGATGTGTTTAATAGACGACACTAAAAGAGAAGTTGACTTTATTAAATTTAGTAAGTAAAGTAATACCTACGTACCGTTGATTTGAGTAATTTAGTGGAAAGCCGCATAATTTGAGAATTAAGGATAGTCGTAAATTTTTCTCAAGCTTATATTGAAAAAAATATTTTCAAGGTTTTGAGATAAGGAACATCACTCTTTTGAAAATTAATATGATACTTCTAAAAATAATAATTTATCATTAAGCGATTGTTTTTCTCAAATAACCGAATATCTAGTTACATTTCAGGGCAGAAAATTGATTTGCTGATGAGAAAATAAGCAATATTTATAAAACGAAAAAAAACTGACGACTTACAGGATAATATGAAATTGAGAGTCAATTATAATATGTTGTTGAGCATAAATTGACTTCGATTCATTGTTATATCATAGGCTTTATAAAACATGATTGATAGTATAAAAAATTAGTTTTGAATAGTTATAGCACCTTACTATGAAATATAAAAACTATTCCATAAATGAAATTATGTAACTTGTATGTAAAATTGCTGCTTTAAGAACGCGTACCTATTAAAAAAAATCTACGAATGTAATTTTGTTTCCTGCTAAAAATGAAATAATGTTTCCTTGAAACAAAATTACATAACTAAAGGAGTGAAGTCAGTTTCGCTCCAGCCCCCCTAGCATGACCAACAAAACACGATATGATAAAGCGATTTATCGAGCGATAAAGCCGCCATATTGATTTTTTATCGAATTAACGAGCATGACCATAGCGGTGACATTACCTCGATAAGATATGATATGATAAAGGATAGAGCGAACATGACCACCACTTTTTATCGATACTGTCGAACATGACCATCAAAAAGACGATAATTATCGCGGTGAGTTATCGTTTTTTAACATTCTGCTAACCAAATTTATCGACGACCATTACAGTACGCGATACATATATCGGGCCATTATTTCATAAGAATTAGACTTATTTTCAGTTTATTTAAATAGAAGAATACCAATTTTAAATGTTTCTCTATTGCTTGTGTAAATTTAATTCTTAAAAGTGTCATGAAAAACATATAATTTCAGTTGCAGCAACAATGTCTAGGAGGCCTTTCGTAAGGCTTGAAATAATAGCGGCAGAGGAAAAAAACCGGTCAAGAGCGAGTCGGACTCGCACACCGAGGGTTTCGTACCATCATAAATTTAAATAAATATATAACGTGGAGATGTTTTCATCGGTGATGCTAGATTTGTCAGAGCATTTGCGGTGTAGAATATTGCAGTTTTAGGTCAATAATGCCAGCTTTTGACCGATCATCATTTCAGCCGTACGACGCCCACTGCTGGGCATAGGCCTCCCCCAAGGATCTCCACAGCGATCGGTCCTGCGCTGCCCGCATCCAGCGGCTTCCCGCGACCTTGACCAGATCGTCGGTCCACCTTGTAGGGGGGCCTGCCCACGGAACGTCGTCCGGTTCGCGGTCGCCATTCGAGAACCTTTCCGCCCCAACGGCCATCGGTTCTGCGCGCTATGTGTCCCGCCCACTGCCATTTCAAATGAGCAATCCTTCGAGCGATGTCGGTCGTTTTAGTTCTCCGGCGGATCTCATCATTTCTGATTCGATCGAGCAGGGAAATACCAAGCATCGCTCTCTCCATTGCTCGCTGGGTGACCTTGAGCCTTCTTATGAGACCCATAGTAAAAGACCACGTCTCGCTTCCATAAGTCGGCAATACACACTGGTCAAAGACCTTAGTCTTGAGACATTGAGGAATTTTGACGAGAGATCTCTTTTTTGAAGTTGGACTTACCTAATTGGATTGTCTGTCCCAGGTAGACATAGTTGTCAACAACTTCGAGAGTAATGATCCCAACATTAACTGGAGCGGATGCAACATGGGCATTGTACATGATTTTCGTCTTATCCATGTTCATCTTCAGACCCACTCTTTGGGAAGCATTGCTGAGATCTTCGAGCATTGTGTTCAGGTCTTCCAAGGTCTCAGCCATGAGAACTACATCATCGGCAAACCGCAGGTGTGTTAGGCCATTGATGTTAATGCCGAATCCTTTCCAGTCCAGTAGCATAAAAATATCCTCCAACGCAGCTGTCAACAGTTTCGGAGATATGACATCTCCCTGTCTCACACCTCGCTGTAGTCGCATGAAACCGACCGATAGTGGAACAAATATAATTTATGTTGATGATTTCTGAAAAACTTTACTATTTAGAGTCATCGTTTTATTTTTCCTGTAATCTTTACTTAAGCTTCTATCACATAAAATAATTTCAGATTTGTCTCTATGCAAACTTCGGAGATAAGGGGGGGACGGTATTTTTTATTTAATTTTTCATCATAAGTCGAAAACTATGCGGCTTAAGAAAAAAGAAAAAATGATTTAGAATGTGCAAGCAGCGCTCTTTCATATGATAACCCATATGTCTTAGTAGCCCCACTTCCAATTTTTAAGACCCCTTTCAGTCTCTGTTGCAAAAGAATATAACTGTTTTTATTTCTCTCTTATTTGCAAAATAGTTAAGCAAACGTCATCTAAAACTATTCCAAATTTGAAGTTGATAGCATGAGTAGTTATCGAAATGTCCAGTTGTGACAGACAGCCTGAGTCTCACCCATAAGGGTTTCTTTTTACCATTTTGGTACGGAAGCCCTAAAAAGACGAAGGAAAGAGGAGAGGACTTTCGTCCGAACCTTAACAAATGCGTTCGAGCTCCCGGACAACGAATTTCTAAGAAATTATAAAATTTCTATAGAAATTATACAATATTTGTGTTCGGAGCTAAAGCAACTAACTGAAAAATGTAAAAAAAGAAAAAAAAAAGAGTGAAAGAAAAGTGAATGATGTATGATATTTTTTTCTAACTTAGCAACATTGGTTTAGCATACCACACGATTTATCACTATCATAGCACATGATAACTTTTATCATATCGTACATCGATGCTATTCATGCTCGCAAATTCGATAGATAACTCGTTGCGATAAGAGAAGATATCGTTTATCGTTTATCTACGTAATAATGGTCATGCTAGGGGGGGGCTCAAAAACGTTTATCTACCCTGTATACAAAAACAAAGAGGAAGGGAATTTAAAAACATCGCTTGTAAAAAAAATATAAGCAATATACACCCAATCCCATACACCCTTTTATAAATAAATAGGGCAGGCGTACCGGTTTTGGCCACTGTACCGGTTTTGGCCACTTTTTGCTCTAAAAGTTTTCTAAACAACTTTTAGCCATTTTTGATAAAGGCAATTAAAATAAGGTATTTAAAGGTAATAATAGCAACCGTTAGAATTCCTTGTCATACGTTTTTTTTTTTCAATAAATTCCATTTTCTGTTTGAAAAAATGTTTTGTATGAAAATTTTAAGCAATTTGTTTTGGATGAAATACTTTATAAACCTTTGTTTTTTACAATTAAATTGTTGTTTTGCAATTGACTGGTTTCTAGCGCATTAGAATATATTGATTTTACCTGGGTTTGGTTTTGATTTTTCGCAATACTTACAAAAGTTTAACTATCAGTGCGTGGCATTGAGCAGTTGCAGCAGTGCAACTGCTCAATGCATAACTACGCTAAGAAAAGATTTTCCTAAAGTCACTCACATAGGGGATGAAACGGTGTTCCAAAGTTTGTTCCGATAAACATTAAAGAATATTGTTTATAAAGAAGTTCCGTGGATTGAACAACGTTACCCCGAATTTAACGGCAGCCAAGCTGCGGGATAAAAGCTAGTTGATAAGAAAATCTTAGTTTCCTCTATTAATAAAGATTAATAGGTGTAACGTAAAAATAAATCCTTAACAAGAGTTTTACAGAATTAACTTTTACAGAATGAAATTGAATTTAGACCAACAATTGGCATTGGAAACAAAAGAAGTTAATTTAAGAGCGTTGCTAAAATCCCGACCTTTTCGCTATAATTAATTCGTTTGCGCCACAGCTACCTTTGTTTGTCCAAAATAGAACTGGGAACTCAGCAAAGGATTTCGAAGCCATACAAAATATTTATATCGTAACCTGCCGTAACTCGTGTTTGTATACATAATTGCAGACGAATCCTATAAATATTTTAAGACAGCCCTCCGATTTTCTTGCGTTTTGTACCTGTTTTCGTCTGACGGTGGCGGCTGTTTTCCTACTTCAGACAAAAAGCCTTATGATTTTTTTATTCAATTGTGTTTATGCTACCTAGGAGGTTTGTACCTTGACCTTGTTGTGACCTGGCCAGTTTTGTTAAACATGATCTTATGACATAGTATGTTAAATAATCTGTTGGTGTTTATTTAGTAAAGTAATATGGACATTAATTCTTCGACGACCGATTTGGCGAAGGGGTAGGCTACCCACCATCTGCGCCAGTGGTCTCGGGTTCGATTCCCGAACAAGACAAATACTTGTGTGCATGAACATGTCTATTTGTCTTGGTCTGGGTGTTTACTATGTAGGTATATTAAGTATGTATTTACAAACAAAAAGTAATTTAAGTATATTATTATATTTATCCGTTGTCAAGTTTTCCATGATACAGTTTCTTAATGAAATTAAAATGGGCTTAGATAATTGGTGTGAATGTAAGAAGTTATTTATTTATTTATTATTTATTAATTAGTTGGTACTAATTACTGAAGTAGGTTGCTTAGACGATTTCACAAAAAATCCAACGAGTCCAAGATTAGTTTGATAATAATAATTATAACAGCTAATTATTCATTTTTTTATACCTCGAAAATATCGTTATTGAACAATTAACATGAAAAAGATATTTCTTCATAGTCGCAGGGTGAGATTGCCACATCGGACCCTCCACGGTGCGGCTCCTCTCCTACTGACGGCGGCGGTGAGAGCAAGAAGTGAGCGGTTTAGTGGGTAGGTATTCCCCCTTCCTGACCAATCGAGTCCTTGTCACTGGATGGGGTATCAGGAAGCGGATAGGCGAGTTTTACGTAACCACTGCCCGCACACACTGTTCGCGGGTGGGGTATGTATGCGTAAACACATTTCCCTTACTATAAAAAAAAAATCACCATAAAAATCAAACTGACATAGGTACTTCTTCTTCGTAGTCGTTCACTCCTGGCGGAGTGGTCGTGGTCGTGGATCGTGCGGTAAGTCGGTACATATGTCGCAGGGATTTTGTCAAAGTCGTGATATTATAAATAAAATTACACTAGTTAAATTTTTTTGTGTTTTTTTTGTGAAACAATCCATAACTTGTAAGTATTGATACGAAAAAAATTACCACGAAACTTAAATTTCTAACCTATCACGTGTTCTATATGACTTCCGAGGCTCGCAGCCGTGTGCATACTGTCTCGTACTGTCTATTCATAATATCACGAGAAATTATAATTTCACTAGTGGAATTATAATATCACGACTTAGACAAAATCCCTGCGAACATACATTTAGGTCAATTTGTTAACTACCTAAGTTCTTAATATAAGGAAAGTCAGATGTTCCATCAGTGGGACTAAGCAAATGACAAAAATGATATTTTTTTTCTCAACAACAGCTCGGTACGAAATCCCAAAATAGTACGAGACGCATAAAGCTATTTCATTCTGAATATATTTGAAACAAGGCTTTTCTCTATGGGAATATAAATTACATTTCCATTTAATGTAAATCCACGCTTATCACTCGTCGTCAAGGTTCATAATGGAATGCCTTTTCTGCGTCATTTGAATCAGTGCTTCAAAGAGATTTTTCCGACATACATAATGAAAACCGTCAATGTGACTGACTGACTCACTGACATATATTGGGGGTATTTCGCGACAAAGTTAATAAAAGGACATATACACTTATGTGTAAAAAACTTAGTTTACGTACATTATTATTTGTTCTAGAAATATAATTATTATACATTTTGCTTGACACAGTTTTTATGTTTTATCGTATCAATCGAAGAGGTCAATTATGTGGTGTGGATGAAATCAGCCCAACAAATACCTATAATAAATTAAATGACAGGAAAACAATAAAAGATCATGGATTCGATGTCGAGCTGAATCGATAATTGACATTTATTTGGAACAGCTGACTTTAAAAAAAATCAATAAATGCAGTTTTGTTTAAAAAAAATAGATGTTTCCTTTGTGTTTATGCGATGGTATTTAGGTTGATGATTATTGTTTAGGTAGTGTTTATAATTCAGACCTTTTTGCATGAAACTTTCGTAAATATAAAGATATGAATGTATTTATATGTTGACTTATGCTCGTTCCCCAACTTTTTGTCTATTCTAATGGAACATCTTAAAAGCTTTTTTTCTTCCGTACATGTGAATTCCCTAATAAAATATAGATAGTTGGGCAGAAAGAGATCGAGTGTAAGTATGTAGGTTTAGTGCCTTCCTAATGTTTTCAGGGCAATGAGCCTCCGAATAGAAATGGCTCTGTGAATTATCTAGGTTCAGTCTGACTGAAGACCTTTACTAACAATGGAATAGTAGAAGATCAATTTGGGATCAACTATGAAATGGAAGTTTGTACAAACTTGTATTTTACGTAAAATGTCGACTCTGAAAGGAGAACACACGTATATTACATAATAACATACCTATAAAGGACACAGCACATTACATCAACTCGGAAAGGGATCGACACCGTATCGCCTTCGCCGCGCCGTCAACCAGGCGTCAACCTAACGCAAGCACGTAACCAAACCGGATCAGCGTCGGTACGTCGGCTCGGCTACGGCTAGGCGACGCCCGCCGCGCTTACGGCTCGCCGCACAGTGGTTCAAAATAAAAAAAAATAAAAAAAAAGAATGAGAGAAAAACATGATAAAAAAAAATGAAAAAAAAATGAGAAAAAAATGAGAAAAAAATGAGAAAAAAAAATAAAAAAAAATGATGTTCATTTTCATTTTCAGACCACTGTGCGTAGAGCCGAAAGCTCGGGTACGGAGAGACGTGAGCGCGTGGACGACTAGCGGTAAACGCGGGGATAGCAAGTTGAGCGACCCGCAAAGCGGTTCGTGAGCTGGTCCCGAGGCGAGGCGATTACGTTACGATTCCGATTAGTGTGCTTTGCAGTAGGGGATTTCATACAAAGAATACTGAACCGCTCGAGTTGATACGTTTACGATCCCTTTCCGAGTTGATGTATGTGCTGTGACCTTTAGTAGTAAGATTATAACAACAGAGTACGCAGACCATTGGCTATGTCACATTAATAATGTCCATCAATACGGACAAGTTTTAGTAAAGGGACAACTATTTGCGTTTCCATTGACCACTAGAACATAGATATTATGAGTAAGTAACTGTTTTAATTTTCTTGTTAGACACTATCAATATTTAACAGTTAGGTAGGTACCTATACTTCTAATGTTCGTACGTGCCTACCTAGTATAATTATTTTTGTAAATAATTTCAATTAAATTTGTACGCGCCTATGTGCCAGATTTTTCACAAAATTTTGATTAAAAAGTGTGCAGTTTGCAGGGTTTTTATCGTAGGCAACAAAATCCGTGCACCATAAATAACATTGTTCACTGACGTTTATAGCCCCAGTTCCGTTGCGTATACGCTGATAGAAGCAACTCTGTAGTCCAGTCACGAGCAATAATATTATGTAAGCAACATAGCGCTATGTCATATTACAATATTGAATGACAACCTCTTGGTTCCCAGCCCCTTTTGTAATTTGACACCCACTTGAGATCGGACCTTTGTTTTTGAACTTATTCTACGCTCCAGTGATTGGCTAAGCATTTGAGAAAATGAGGAATTTATCAGGCTAACCAAGAAAAAAAATCATAGGGATCTGAGCTTTATAAAAAATAAAAAATCAATTTTTTGATAAAACTTTGAGCGCTTGAATTCAAGCGCCGGGAGCGGAGAGGTGTGCACAGATAGTTCTGTTACGGAACGCTTCAATGTGACAAAGTTCTGTGTTGTCTACATAATTTTGCTCGGGACTGTACAGTAAATAGCACGTAGTCTACGACTAGACATAGGCACGAATAACTTCAGAGCCTGAGCCCTCGACAAAATGTTGCATGTTTATCGGTATTTTGATGAGTGATTGATGTGCGAGCAAACTGTACGACCATGTTCCTCCAGCCCCTTTCCACCATCGGGGTACCAGACGCAGACTAGCCTACTACACTACATTGTTTACACTCCAGCTGTCCGAACCAAGCGCTCCGCTAATTCATTCCTCATACGAATCGCTAAAAATGGACTGCGCTGCCTGCATATTTTTAAAATAAATAAATAATAACAAATATTGGACACCATCACATAAGTACATTGTTCTAATACCAAACTACGTATAGGAAGCTTAAACTAGTACCTACCTTTTATAGAAATCGTATATACCTACACCCAGCCAGACCTGAGGAAATATTGAAAAGTTCGGTTTCGGGACCTCTAGAGATAGCGCACCCTGAAAGCCTGTGCGTACACCACTCGGCCACGAAAGTCGACATGTTGGTCTTCATGAGGAGGTTATGTTTTCCCTGATTCTTACAACCCTGTACTCATGTCGAGAGTGAATAAGTTTTGCCTGGGCAAGCATTTAATATCCTAGACTGCATTATGGCGGTCAAACTCCTGCCCGATTTTTTTATTATAAAGAGGAAAGATTTGTATGTTTTCAGGTATGTAACGAATAAACTCAAAAACTACTGGACCGACATTTTATCCCGATATTCCCACGGGAACGGGTACCACGCTGGTAAAACAGCGAGGATCCGCTAGTACCGTACACTGGCTTTACATTAGCATTAAGAAAATCGTCGCTATTACGATCGACATTGACTCTCATGGTGAAACTGTAAACTGAGATCATTGACTTATTTGATTAGACGTCTGTCGGGAGCGCGCAATGAATGTAAGTAGTCCTAGTGGTATCCCGAAATTCAGTAAAAAGCTGCAAATGGTGTTAAAAGCATGAAATCGGTACTATTGGTGTTTAGGCCATTTTTTACTCATACAAATAAAAGATGACGTAATAACTCCTCTCCTTTCTTGTTATTTTTTTGTGCTTCGGGTCAATATGATTCGTATTGCCTAAAGATCAATCGTTCCGATTTTCATGCTTTTAACACCATTTGCAGCTTTTTTGGCGTACCGCTAGGACTAATGTGCAACCTTCCCGTCGCGCCGCGGCCGGGACGTTACTTGCCTTTTTGATGCTTGGCTTAGCCATGAATGTCTTAATACAATTTGACATGTTTTGATTGGCGTCACTGCCATGAGCCCAAAGCCTAAAATCGGCAGCTCAATGAGTAAAAGTTTAAAATAACACTGTAGACACCGAACACATTGCTCTTTGCGCTAGATCATGCTGGGCTCGTCATCGATATTAAAATAATGGCATATTTTCTGTTCTTAAAAAAATGAAAACAAAGTAAGTATTAGAATTTTCAATAATAAAAGAATGCAATGTGAATGCAAAAAAGTAACAATAAGGTTCCCCTGTGGCAACACTACCGTTAACAGCTGTTGATAATTGCTCTCAATAATTTAATTTAAACTACATTGTTAAATCGTAGTTACCTAGCCAAATTCCAATAAATCACGTTCATAAATATATAATGTGTATTGTGTAGTATTTGTAGTGAATAAGAACAAGTACTTTTGAGTGAAAGTGTGTTCCAAAACCACCCGGTCAAAACGCCGGTAAGTTAATTGTCAAAACGTATTTAGATTGAATGTGAATCACTGTTATCCCTTTTGTATTAGTTATTGATCACAATATTTATGGGAATTAGCCTTAATTATCATTATTTTAAAGTACTAGAAAGCAATTCATTTACAAAAGGTTTACTTGTCATAGTTTTAAAACCTCACCGTTATTGTTTGACAACAACCTGGACTTTAAATTTAAATAAATTAATTCTATTTTAATACGTTAATTCACCAAAATGATGACACGCAAGGCATTGACACGTCAGGAGGAATCAAAACTCCAGTTAACCTTGCAGGAATTAAAAGTTTCCAAGGAGTTGAACAAACAACTGCATAGAGAAAGGGATGAAAATGAAAAGGAATTATTGGATGTGCTGAGTAGTAATACTGCATTAAAACAAGAAATGGCTGTGTTGCATAATGAGAAGTTAGAATTAAGAAATGAACGGGACAGACTTCAACAGTTGTTAGACGGGTTTGACCAGTGCAGGGATGAGTTTGAACAGGCCCTCAGACTCATCTCTCGGTTGGAGAAGGAGTTATGTCTGGCAAATAACAGTATAAATAGATTAGAATCTGAAAAAGCACATGTAACTACCTTTCAAAACCAAAGTCTTTTTGATGAATTGGTTGGTAGCGCGCCTGACATAGTTTCTGCCTCCTTTAATCACACTGTGATAGATTTAACAAATAATGATTCAATTCATTGTAAGAATCCCAAAATAGAAATTAAGTTGAGCAAAAACAAAATGAAAAAGTATGTTAAAATAAATAAATATATCTGCAGAACAAAAAAATTAATTAATAAAAATAAACTGACTTTCAAATATGCTAAAAATGCAAAAGATAGATTGCAGTTACTTGAAAAACTTGATGTTTGCAGTTCCATTATTGAGGAAAACAGAATTATTTATGAAAATAACTTAAAATGTTTGACAAACAAATTGAATAATCTGCACGATTCTTTAGATAAAATGTCTCAAAATTATGAATCATCAAAAAAGGAGATAGGAGAATACACATTGGCCCTCAAACATCTGTCTAACACCTCAAGGTTATCTACAGAAAAAAAAAAACGTGTCTTTCAACCCCCGGGGCATCAGGCCAGACTGTTCCGGAGAGTTTACAAAATCAATCAGTGTGTGAGCTCGCATCCTTCAACATATGTAATAGATTAGTTTGCACAGATGAAAATAATTCCTTTACACAACACCAATGTAATAAGTTAGTTATGTTTAGTGATGAGATTGGAAAAAATCTAGGCCAATTGTTCCAAAAACAATCAAAGGAAAGCATTATTAACTATTGCATGCCGGGATCAACTATTGATGAAATAATGAAAAGTGTGGTAAAACATAAGTTTACTCCGGATACAAACTTAATCATTTTAATTGGAAATAGGGGTAATGTAAGCAAAAGTCAACTTATGAACTATTGTGATACACTGTCTTCATTGAATATTAAAAAAGTTGTAATGTTTACATTTCCCTACAGTAAAAGTCTGCCACAGGAGGAAAATAACTATAGATATAAGTTAAATCTATCTTTAAGTACCATGTCATTTTATAATAGCCATCAGTTGCACATAATTGACATTAATAAATTAATAGAAAATTTCTATATGACAAAAGATAGTTACTATCTGCCGACTTTTTACAAAAGACAGTTAGCATTATCGCTATCTTATTATTTTAAACATTTAGCCAGTAGTCTGGCTAGCATAACTCCTGCTTCTATTGAGCAGTTAAATGACATACCCGAATTACCCTTGGAATCTGTTCCAAGTTATGATAATTATTTATGTAATCAAAATGACATTTTAAATTACAACTTGAGACAATAGAGAGTTCCTCTAGCCATGTTATGACAACAGAAAAATATTCCTATTTAAAAATTGTGCATCAAAACATTGAAGGCTTTTCTAATAAAGATTTAGAGCTAAGTTTATTCTTGAATGAGGAGAGTATTGATGTGTTGTGCATTACTGAGCATTGGTTAAAAAATTTTGAATTAATGTTTAATATGGATAATTATAGACTTGTAAGTTCGTTCAGTAGACAATCCGCTATCAGAGGAGGGTCTCTTATAATTTTACATAATAATTTACATTGTAAAGAGCGCAAAGATGTAGTATCCCTCTCTACTGAACGCATTGTTGAACTATCTTGTGTGGAATTAGATAAAATTATAATAATCTGTGTGTACAGACCCCCCGGTAGTAATTATTCAGTATTTGAGTCCACTATGGAGGAAGTGTTAAGAATTACCTGTAAAAGCAATAAAAAACTTGTCATATGTGGGGATTATAATGTTGACATTTTAGACCCAGACTTACACCAAATATCAAGTAGGTTTCTAAATTTATTTAAGTCATTTGATTTATTGCATGCTTTTAACGAACCTACACGAATTACACCCACATCTGCCACTTGTTTAGACAATATCTTTTCGAATTGTAAAGTAATAGAAAAATCAATAATAAATATTATTAAATCTGACCATAGTGGACAGCAAGCCTCTATAGAGCACCATCATGTTTGCCCGAAACGCAAAATAATATATAGGCCAATTACAAAAAAGGCCAAACATAAATTCAGAAATAATGTCATTGATAAAATTGAAACACTGCCTGCTCCGATTGGGAAAGCCAATAAACTTTATAATCACTTGTTCAATGTGGTTGAAAGTGAATTTAGTAAATCATTTAAACAAAAAGTGATCAATTGTGATACTAATAAAATGAAGTTTAGTGATTGGGCCACACCAGGAATCTATATAAGCAGAAGGAAATTATATGAACTTTATGCATCAAAGCACACTTCCTGTAGCCCTGATTTTGTAGAATATGTTAAGAAGTATTCTAAAACATTTAGAAATGTGTGTGCTACTGCTAAGTCGATTTTCATTGCTAACAAAATAAAAATAGCCGATAACAAAATTAAGGCTACATGAAACATCATTAACCAAGAAACTGGAAAAACAAAAAATCATATAAATTCCTTCTCTCTCAAAGTTGGTAATAAAACATTTGATTCTGACGTTGAGGTTGCCGGTGTTTTTGAAGATTTCTTTTCCCGCGTTCCCTTAGAAACTACCAGTAATTTAAATTCCTGTCCAAACGTTGCAGCTGCCCTCTTAGCATCTGGTGTTGATAAGTGTAATGAAGAGTTCAATTTTAAATACATTAATACTGAGGATATCTTTAAAGCTTTTAATATGATTAATATGAAAAAATCTGAAGATTTATGGGGCATATCAACATGTGTATCAATAATTGATGCAATAGCTCCTTACTTAGCTTTTATTTTTAATGAATGCATTGACGAAGGTATTTTCCCAGACCTAATGAAAAATAGTAAATTAATTCCGCTTTTTAAATCAGGGGACAAAAGTGACCCCAATAACTTTAGGCCAAAATCAATTTTACCGGCACTTAGTAAAATTTTTGAAAAAATTATATACTTGCAACTTTTAGATTTTTTGACAAAAAACAAAATCCTACATCCGAATCAGTTTGGATTTTCTAGAGGTAAAAATACTACTGATGCTGGAATTGCACTTCTCAAACACATATTTGACGCTTGGGAGGGCAAGCAAGATGTTATTGGTGTGTTCTGTGACCTGTCTAAAGCTTTTGATTGCGTTGATCATCAAACACTTTTAAAAAAGTTAGAACATTATGGTGTCTCTAATAAATCAGTTAACCTTTTGCAATCATATTTGTGTAAAAGGAATCAGAAAGTAGTTGTTATTAATACTGCATCTGCTGGAGCCCCTATTATAATGGGCGTACCCCAAGGTTCAATATTGGGCCCTTTACTATTTTTGATTTACATAAATGACCTACTTTGCTACGTGAATAATTTGTGTGAGACAGTGCTGTTTGCAGATGATACCTCATTAATTTTCAAAGTTGATAGAGGTAATAATTGTTCTGACGACGTAAATAGTGCTCTTTCTAAAGTTGCTCATTGGTTCAACATTAATAATATGGCCTTAAATTCTAAGAAAACGAAATGTGTTAAGTTTTCCCTACCTAATGTAAGGGAGGTTGATTTGGATATTAAGTTAAACGCAGATGTAGTCGAGTTAATTAAAAGCACTAAATTTCTTGGTGTTACATTAGACTCACGACTTCAATGGGATCCACATATTGAAGCCTTGTCGAGTAGACTCAGTTCTGCAGCTTTTGCAGTAAAAAAAATAAGGCAATTAACTGATATTGAAACGGCAAGACTAGTATACTTTAGCTATTTTCATAGTGTAATGTCCTATGGCCTTTTGTTGTGGGGTTCAGCAGCTAATGCTGGAAATATCTTTGTACTCCAAAAAAGAGCCTGTTCGCGCCATATACAATCTTCGGCGAAGAGATTCTTTAAGAGACTTGTTTAAGGAAATTGATATATTAACCTTGGCAGGACAGTACATTTATGAAAACTTAGTGTATGTAAGAAAGCATTCTAATTCATTTGTAAAGAAAATTGATGTTCATAACTTAAATACAAGAAATAAGAATAAACTTGCCGTTCCAAGATTTAGACTAGAAAAAACTAGAGGCTCGTTTTTGGGGAAAGGCATAGCCTTTTTGAATAAAGTTCCACAAGATGTAATTGAATTGCCTTTGCATGAATTTAAAGAACATGTTAAAAAGACTCTCATGAGCAAAGGTTATTATGACGTCAAAGACTATATGAACGATCACAATGCTTGGTTATGAAATGTATATATACTTTTATATTTGTTTGAAAGGAAAATATTCTAATGAGAAAATTTTCCTTTTAAATGTTATAATAATATTGTATAATATGTGCTCTATGCTTGTTCAAATATTGTAATAAGTAACGATATGTATTTTTGTAAATGTCGTTACCTGAGATACGCGCTGGCAAGTTTCTTGCGCCCATTCTTCTTGTCAGTTAAAAAAGTCTTGAATGGGTGGTAGGAAAATATTGACGATTCATAAGTACATGCTTATTATGTTTATGTGAATAAATAAATATTTTGATTTGATTTGATTTGATTCAAAGCTTCTTGTTAATTCTGTATCTGGCCGTTTTATCTATGTAAAGATTCTTCGGTGGTTACAAACTGTAAACTTTACTTATACATACATAAAAAAACGAATACAGCACAAAACAAGTTCATAACAAAAAAGGAAAATAAAATTTTTAAAATTATGTCGAGCAACACGGGCCTTCTGTTATAACTGAAGAATATAATCACAATGCGACTCCTTTACAAAAAATCCCAATAATACGTTTTTGTCAACCGCCTGGCCCAATGTATTCCAATTGCTTGATCTTTGCTCTAATACGAGGGTTAATATGTAGGTAATATCTTGGCCGAGAATTGTCCCGTTCATTTCAAATAACTTCTCTTATTTACGGAGAATAAGGTCAAGTCACATTGTTGGATTGAGATGTCTTTGTTAGGCTGTACACTAGGGTTACTGAACCTTAAAGATAGCTTGTACTTAAAATTTGGTTAGTATCTCGGTTTCAAATGATTACATGTTAATATCAAATTTAATAATCGATAATTTTAAATGCTTTTCTCTCTTGCAGAGATGGCTTAACTCACATCATCAAACAATTGCAAACTTTTCATTACGTTTACTTAAGTCAACTTATTTAATGTAACGCAACTTATCAAGGACCAAATTACCGGACGACGTTCCGTGGGCAGGCCCCCTACAAGGTGGACCGACGATGTTGTCATGGTCGCGGGAAGCCGCTGGATGCGGACGCATCGTTGTGGAGATCCTTGGGGGAGGCCTATGTCCAGCAGTTGGCGTCGTTTGGCTGACATCATGATGATGATGAACTTATCAAGACTCCCTGAAGAAGGATCAATTAAATGCTGGTACGTCCCCTATTAGTTTTTGTGTTTATTCATTAGAAACAAACAATCAAATATTTCCGTTAAAAATAATATAGTACCTAATACATTTATATACAACTAGCTGACCCGGCAAACGTTGTTTTGCCATATTAATTATAGTGGACCCGGTAAACTTCGTATCACCAACATCTATTATAGATAGACAGATGAAAATAAATGATCGCGAAGAAGTTTATACACTGCCTGCAATAAATGTCACTTATTAAAAAGTAGGTAATCCAAAGCGGCTAAAACGTCAGTGATTACAATACTCTTTGACATACCTCTTTGGAAGCGGCTATGGAAGAAATGACAGTTTTGTATAGTACGACAGTTTATCGATTTTCTATACAAAATAATCATTTTTATTTTATGATTTTTCCGGAATAAAAAGTAGCCTATATTACTCTCCAGCTCCCAAACTATCCCCATACCAAAAATCGAGTTGATCCGTTGCTCCGTTTTGACGTGAAAGACGGACAAACAAACAAACAAACACACTTTCACATTTACAATATTAGTATGGATGGGTGTTGGGTTCAAAAAGAGGCGAAACACTTCCTTGTGTTTGAAAGAGAAAGACATACCTAGGTAATGTTCATTAGCAACATCAACACCTTAATCAGCAGAACATCATCCTCCAAGCTAAGCGGCCAATGATTAGAAGAAAGTAATCAAAAGTTTACATACCTACAGCTAAAGCTTCCATAACCACATACTTACACAAACTTTTCCATAAGAAATTTCTAATTTAAACTTAAGATACTGTCCGTCTGTGTACGAAGAGATTAGGTGATCCAGATCAATGATAGCGTCCCTCAGAGGAGTTGAACTTTCGAGATGATATTACGACGCGTCCCCCGAAATAATTTGCCGACGACAAGTTGTAATGAGTTTGCGAGGAATCATTTCTCGTTTCCAAATGCTAACATATTTCTTTAAGATTTTTGGAATATATCTCTATAGTCTATAGCAATTATTATTTCCCATCTGATGGCTATCTGATGGGTGGGTATTTGCATTTGTCTAACTTATACTCGACTAGAGGGTCCTCGCGGTTTTACTCGCGTGGTACCCGTTCCCGTGGGAATATCGGGATAAAATATAGCCTATGTCATGCCACTCAAATCTTTCTTCTTTATAATATTAGTATAGAAGTATATATTAGTATTTGTATTAGTATAGGTTACCTATAACAAATTTGGTGATCAGTTAATAACTAGCAGCCGCCTGCGGTTTCACCTGGGTAGTTCCCGTTCTCGTACAGGAGCTCGGGACCAAAATGTCGGCTTTAATTTTGTCCTTTACCACAGAATATATTATATTGCCTGTACTTCTTTTTGTTTGACCTATATATCATAACTATGATTCTGCGGTAAAGTTTCCGCAGAATAGGAATTCTGACACTTAAATTCACTTATCTACTTGGACAAATAATATAGGTATATCGATTTCTTTTATTTGATTTGTACGAAAAACGGTTACTTAATAAAAAGAAATATAAATTATATGAGGCATTGGATACTGTATGTATGAGTCATAGAAAGTAATAAAGAAAGAAGATAAGTTGAGGTAATAAAACTGCATTTTTATTTTAGTAGGTGGGTAGTCTGTTTAATGGTGTAAGGTATGTTAATGCACTTACTATGCACTAACATACCTTACTCTGTACTTATTTGCGAATTTATGAGTTGTACGTAGGTAACTGGTCGAAATAAAAATATTAATAGACACTATGTGAATTGTAAACAAATGTATTGAGTTTTTATATATCTACCTTCGACTATTAAGTACCAAATGACGTTATTTAATGATTTAAATAAATAAATCTTATACTCGTATCTCCTTTTAAATATCGCCAATGAGTCTAATATAGCTATTGGCTATATTTATATAATAAAAAAATAATAATGACAAATAAATATAGCTAATTATCAAATCAACAACGGTTTTATCTTTCTATTTTGTTAACGTTTCTAAAAATTTCAAGAGTAACGATTAGGAAAATTAGAAATAAACACCAATTTAAAAAACACGCCTTTGATATTGTGAGCCGCAAACTCGGTTTTCCATTGAAAATTTTCAATTGACTTATGCAGCACATCTGAAACCCAATGATACAACTATAAATACAACATATAAATATAATACAACCTAGTTTTAAAATAAGCTCAGAATTTCACTGGAGAGTAACTTTAATAATTGAAACGGTACAACTAAATAGTGAACATCAAAATTTGTAGGCACTTCATTGCCCCCCTGGTCTGAAATAAATTTGAATTATTATTATTATTATTGGGTTTCATGAGATTTTGTTTTGAGTTCTGACTTACTCTTCTAAATCAGTTTTACTTAGTTACTGCGGTTTAATATAACTGTTGTGCCGTAACCCCAAATTGAAATGTTCGCAATCATATCAAACCGAATGCCATCAATGGATCCATCAGATCAGTGTATCGCAACGATAGTGTTTTGTAGTCGCCTCGACACGGATTGTCCATTGTCAGCCAATCATGCACCAGTCGTAATTAACCGATGGCATGGCATAGACGCAGGTGCATTTAAGAGGACAGATATAAAGTTGAACTTCTGCTGGGAATGTCAATGGGAAGTCTTCGGCCAAACTGACTTCAAACGTTAGTGATTTTTTTTTTCTTATTCGGTATCTTCATTGTTGAAAGTCGTGTCTAATTGGTAATCTCGATAGCTTTGTGTACACTAGGTTCTACCACGTATCTTCGGCGTTTAAAATAGGTGCTAATCCCTACCTAGGTATTTGTTTAGTTTCGGCACATTTGGTCCATTTCTGGCACTGCACGCTGCTGACTATAAAAAAAAATCGAATGTCATTAAAAACAATGTTTCAAATAGAAACATCTGTTGAGATGATTGATTTAGCCAGTGTTATAGTGCGACAAGCATTTCTCTAGATCTAGTCTTTAGAACTAAAACATCTTTTATATGACAGTACATTTTGGCAGCTAATTTTGTATTGCAAGTGGCTGTCACCGGAACAGACAGGAATGTGGTACTTGTCAGATAACTCTACGCGCTACTGGGGTGTTTCTGGCGCTAGTGACAGTACGTTTTTGTGTTCTAAGCTCAAGGAAAAGATTAGTATTCTATTTTGACCGCTCGCAGACTTATCTGGCGCGCACTCTGAATCTTCAAGTCATGAAGTCCTTTGCCAAATTGACTTTGATTGTCGTTAAAGAGTTGCCTCATGGGTAATGGTGTAAATGTTATTTTAATGTAAAAACTAAATTAAAAAAAAAAAATATGCTTACCTTGAGCCAAAAAATCTGATTATTTTAGATACAAGGAAACTTCCCGTTAAATGTTGTCTCTGTTCGAAATTTATCTTCTTTCTCGGTGCACAGACTGTAATTAACAGCTGCAGCCAATAATGAGGTAGGTATATAGGTAAGCCCGACCTGAAGCAGTGCCAGGATCGATTCTTGGATTCCTGCACCCGCACCGCTACCTGTTTGTCCCAATGCTTGTCCAAACAAATCGGGAATCCCCCGTTGGTAAGCTAACAGGGCCTGTCACTGCAAATGTGTTCACAATGTAGGTATCTGTTGATATCAATAAAAAAACACAGGATTATTTTTACTTTATTCACTAAACACTTAGTTTAAATTAAAATATATTTATAATACATTAACCCGTGCTTAGGAAGGCACGTTAAGCCGGTTTGTCATGCATGACCCACTACGCGGGCCTTTCTTATTTCAGCCTTCTTTATGGATCGATAAAAAGAATGGGCCATGGCCCTCTCATTCTCTTTATCCATCCATAAGGAAGGCTAGTGCCCTAGCAGTGGGGACGTTAAATGGCTGATGATGATGATAATACACATTAGTCTATAAAATTATCACTGGTCTTACATTGTTGAATAGATAAAAGGACGACAGAAAGACAAAATTCAGAATCAACAAACTAATATCGACTAACTCTGCAAATTTAATGATTAAAGGTACCTTTTTTTTACCTAGCTTTTAAACAATAATGAACAGACAAATAAAAAAATTACAAACAAAAGTTTTTTTCAAAGACGAGAAAGCACCTTGCATAATTAAGAGGCTATGGCGGTAGGAAAATATTGACGATTCATAAGAACATTTGATTTGATATGCTTTCATGAAGTTGAAATAATTCGACTTGAAGGTCGGCACAGAAAATGTATTCTTTGACGGGCGGCGCTTGGTATACTTATTTATAAGTAATACAATTTTGTTCATTAAATAAGGCAAATAAACGTGACTTTGAATCAGTCAGATATTTTACATTTTTCAATATTTTACCTGAAATTTA
This sequence comes from Crambus lathoniellus, assembly GCA_949710035.1. NCBI lineage: Eukaryota > Metazoa > Arthropoda > Insecta > Lepidoptera > Crambidae > Crambus > Crambus lathoniellus. The sequence goes on along the minus strand of OX453301.1, from coordinate 9,213,830 downwards.
TTAAGAGCGCAGTACTCACATTAATAGTAAATATATGATTTAATAATAAATAAATATTTGACACCATCGCATCGGCCACTGAGGTCGTCAAGTTTAGGTAAACAAACTTATGTAATGACGTGACTGTTTGCTACGAAATCACGCCTAACTATATTTTGGTAAATAATTCTGAAAAATAAACTCCGCAGTCTTCAATGAGTCCCAACATGTCCACAAGCCATTAATTAAAAACACATCAATAGTGCATACACACAATGCGCCTGCGTCGAATCCAGCCGCGTGTTATTATGCTGCTGGTAGCTAATTAGAGGATCCCGTGCTGTTTGCTAATTAGAGCATACAGCGGCTACTGGGCGGCGCGGCGGGACAGCTTGCCTTTGAAGGCTGTTCTAATAAAGCCCGACAGATTTGGTGTTTATCTAACGGGCTATACAATGTGTAAATTAATAAGGCTATACAGCAAAGTCAGTCTCTGAAAATGAAGTCCGAGGAATTAAAGAAATGAAGTTTTTTTTTTTGATTAGGTATTTGGTTCGGTGATTTAAAACTGGATTAATTATTTAAGACTAGAGGATGTAAACCAGATAAAAAACTAGATTTTTAACAATATTCGGAACATTCGTTTTATGTTACCCGGTACCTATACAAAAGCTAATACCAAAATATTTTTATGACATCGATCGCTAATGGTTATTTTTTTATTGCCATGTAAAGCGTTTAAATTTGACATATTTTGAAATTTTGCGAGCAAATATCAAAAGAACTCTACGGCCGATGCAAATAGTTTTGAATGAACCCTCAACTAATACACATCAAAATAACATTAAAATTTGAAGTTTACGCCTAATACTCTTTTTAAATGTATTTTTAAGTGTACAATTTCGGTCGTTTTTTAGTAAAATGGTAAAAAATGCTATAAAAAACACGCAGGGCATGGGATAATTATGTGAAGTGGTCTGATACCCATTAGACAATCCCTTCAGTCGAACATTTCCATTTAGCACCCGATGCACTAAACACCCTGTATTTTGACAGCAATGCTCAGCAATGTTAGATCTTTTGATTCCCTAAGAATAATATTTAAACTATTAGAATCAAGCCTTATTTCATGTAATTAAATGTTAAAACAGTAAAACGTATAAAGGTGACGTTTTATGTTCTTACTTCGTGTTAGGGTTTAGGACACAACACTATGTCACGTAGCCACCAAGAAACTTTGGGAAACTTCTAAGAAGCCGTTGGCTAAAGCGATTAATACTCTTCAAAAACAAATGGGTGCACCTTTTGTACGGTTGACCCTTAAAAGTTACGGCTATAAACAATGGGAAGAACAGTCGGCGTCAGATGGAGCTAAACACTTTAGTACTTTGCCACCCCAACTGCTTAGTTTATAAAGTCGCAACACTAAGACATGGCCGCAATTAATTGGTGTGACATGGATGTTAGGTAGGAAGCTATTTTTGAGGCTGTATCTTTAAATGGAATAAATATGATAAATAAAAGAAACTGGACATGCGTAAACCTAAAAGGGAAAAGAGCAAGAGAATGATGATGATAATGATGATGACCTTACCTTTAAAGCAATCATTAAAGTTTAGCTGCTGAGCATTCACAAGTAATGCAACAATAAGAAAATACCTACATAGTTTATGATCACTACGTTAAAGTAAAACGGGAGTGTGTTTTCTAATAACTGGGAGATTTTGTTAATATTTTTTTCTGTGCTTTATTGCATTAATAGTAAAATGGTGCTCAAATTTTCTCAAATATATACTGACTTATATCCCGTTGTCTATATGGGTATTAATGACCTAGCCCCCAAGTCCATGTAACAATTTTTCCACCCACATGACGCCGGGTTAAACTTTTATCTCAACATCAATCATTCGTTTACCCCTACTCTCTCTAATTAATGTGAGCATCAATTTACATGTGCGTATAAAACTTTTAGTGCCAAAACTTTTTAATTAAAAAAAGTTACTACATGTCAACCAAAATTTTAAAATGTTTTAGCAAACTAAAATGGGTACAAAATAAAGTTAAGTTTAAATTAACCGAATACTATAGTAACATCTGAGACGTCAACGCCTTTGCCTTTACTGAAAGTAAAATTTACAATATTTCGTGCCTTCTCTTATTCAACGTATTCTGTGGTATGTACTTCAGTACTACTGCACTGACAAGATTGAAGATGCTTTCTAGTTTTTGTAATACATACACACATATTAACTATAAACTCATTAATATTATAAAAAAGTTCTTACCTACGTATTTGAGTATACCCCGTGTAAAATGTAACATTAATCATGTTTCGAATTCGGTAAAATTAGTTGTACAATTTTCTTAACTAAGTACATAGTTGAGGCTAAATATCTTTTATGGACAAAATTCTCGAAACTCAAGACTTTTGCACACACCTGTTGATACAACAACACAATAAAGAGGTATATGGTAAAGTTAGGATTTATGTTTAGGACGTAAACAAAAAAAATCCCATAATCTGTCTGAACACCTTAAAACCTATCTAGGTCTTCCGAAAACCCCTTTTGCCTAACGCACAAACTCTCCGAGCCGTGAAATTTTATCCCTACCCACTGAGCAGAAAAATAAATGAACCAAAAAACACAAGAACTGTCATCTACAAACCCCTTCAGAAGCCAAACATAGAAAGACGTCGTTTATTTGCTTCCAGATCTTTTACTGAATCAGATTATTGGGACTTCCTTTTGATTCTTAAAAGGGCAAAGGAGAATAGGGCAAACGACTATATTTTCATCTAGTTTGTATAAGATGAGGAAGGGAGAGATGTAGTTTACTCGTAGAAATAAAATTCTATGAAAGTTACGTTAGAAAATTCTATAAGTCTTTTAAGTATTAAGGTTCGGCATCATCAGCATTATGTTCTCACTGCTAGGAAGTGGCATACCTAGGATATGAGATCTGCGCAGTTATCTTCGTTATATCCGTCTCTCTCACTCTCGGGCATGACTGAATCGAGTGAAAACGGCGGAGCTAACGAAGTTTAGTTTTTGTTTGTTTCGTTGAGAGTCGGGCTTCAGTAAGCTGTCAACTTCTATCAACAATAACCATATATTTAGAATATCGAAAAAATTCTAAATCCATGACAATAACAATTAGGTCGCTGTCAAACAATATTTTAGTAATAAAGCAAGATGGCGCTATACGCAGTGTATAGCTCCGTCTTGCAATCAACATTACTATAACCACAGCCATCTCAAGCCGTGCGCATAAAGTTGGCAACGTAGTTTTAAGTGAACCGATTTGACACCGTTGCGTTTGCACCGTTTGACAGGTAAACAGCGAGTAAACCTCGAGTACTGAATCTTATGGAGATGACATATCTTCTATACATCTATACAAATAAATAAAATTGGAGTGTCTGTTTGTAACATTAAATAACCGCTTTTTACTACGTGCATATGATTAAATATACGGTACATATACCAAAATGACATGTTTTACAATTTTTGTCTGTCTGTCTGTTTGTTCCGGCTAATCTCTGAAACGGCTGGACCGATTTGTACCGATTAATACGACAATTAGAAGTAGTTTAAAATTGAATTCCAAGATTTTCTTACATTGTCACTTAGTTACAGGTGAAGCTAATAAAAGTGTGGTAAGTATGCCACCTCCATAGGATTTAGTTCTTAGAGAAGTAAACAGGTTCACAGCAATGTTGCCTTTCCGTATCATAGCATGGCTTGTAGAAGACGATAGAGAAAGCTGTGCTATCCGTATCATAGCATGGCTTGTAGAAGACGATAGAGAAAGCTGTGCTATAACATTGTTTGACATTTCGCAGTAAGTAAGGGTAGGCCGTAATTCCATTTTGCTAAAACTGCTACTTTATATCCATAACGAAAAATTAGCAAATCGTACGACTTTTACTTTGAGTAAGAACTCCTTGCTTTGTTATGGATGTCAGAACGAAATACCAACATGGATATTTTACACCCAGCTAGAAAACAAACGAAAATGATAATCATATTACAATTTGTCTGTTATTAGAAAGTAGCCAACTAATAACTTTCAGTAACTTTCAGATGGTAACGACCTGAATCCGACATTGCACTCTGCATCAGACTCAGTAGTTAAGTCACCTATTTGGTTTGTTCTTTGTGACCCCATTTGATTGCACCTTCTTGAGGAATTTACTGTAAAATAAATTAAAATAAAATATTTTCTTTCACTAATTGAGCTGTAAAAAGAGTGTTTAAAACAGTATAGTCCGTAGTATATATAAATGATATGTTTATTTAATATGATTAAAGCAATGCTGTACATATTCACGCCATTTACATGTTGAAATGGCGTTAAGATATGCAGACGGGATCAGCTTACATAAGTAATTATTATGTTTCAAATAACTTAATGTGAGATACAAACAATAAAGAATAATAAAGAAACAATTAGAATATTTTCAAGGATAAAAATATTGAAGTCACTGAAGCAGTATCACACGGAAAGCACTAATATAAGTGTCAAGGGAAAGGTAGAATTCATTAAGAATTCCCTTGATAGCAGCGCTTCAGTCATTTCGAACATTCAAAGTTGAGCTCAATCACTAGGGTATAAGGAATCAAAATTTTATTTCCAGTGATAGGTATGACGGGGGACTTCTCGTGTGAAACGAATTCCACCAGCGGAATTCTAGCATGTAACGTCGTTTCCAAATTGGACGGTGACTGGGTAATCGCTTCGAGAAACTTCGTAATCAGTCTCGACAGTCCACCGCCGGCGCCGCAAAGTCACTGTTTTCCTTTATTTTATATTATAAGTGGAAAATATAATAATTTTTTACCATCATTTAATATTCTGTGAAATGGGATCTATACCACATGAATAAATTTTCAAAGATACAAAAAGGAGCTAATGCAAGGTTTCAAGTGGAAACCACCAATATAAGTGTTATGAGATACGTACCAGCGGAGTTCTAGCGTGTAACGTCACTTTCAAATTGGACGGTGGCTCGGTGACCACTCTTAGGAACTACGTAATTAGTCTCGACAGTACACTGATGAGACGATGCAAAAAGTTTTGCTCTTATTTCAAATTAATGAGTGGAAGCTAAAGAGATAAATGATTTGCATTTGAAAAAAAATTCAGGGTAAAATCTTTCTCTATCTTCTTAGCTTTGAATCCCACATGGTGATGGGGTCAGTTTTTCTTATAATTCTTCTCCACTTCGCTTTATTTAAGACAACAGATTTGAGCTTGTTATCTTCTCCATATCCTTAACACTACATCTTTCTATCTTGTATTGGGTCTTCCTCAATAAAAAGGGTAAAATAATTAATAAATTGTTTATACTATTTGTTTATTTTCTAAAAACGATAATTAAATAAATTATGGTTTTGGTACTCTGTCTCTTAGTGTATGACATGAGGGCTAATCATAAGGCGCATGGAGTCGTGAAACGATCATTTTTGAGTCCCTAAAACTCATAAATTAGCCTACTGATGAATCCAGAATGAATATATATTAAATATTGATATATAAACTTCAATCTGAGCATTTAAAAATCGTAGTTTTTAAGATACTATTTAAAAAAAAACATTGAAATGAAGCTGTTTTCAACTTGAAATACGCTATTGCTTCTAAACTACAAGTGATATTTTCACGTTTCTTTCAGAAAAAGATTGCTAACTTGTTTAACTTAAAACTGAGCATTTTTCGTTCGAAAATAATACATACTTTTGGCGAAACGTGTGTTTAAGCTGTTTTGGTGCGGGCAGCGCCGCGGGAAAATTAGGCCACGCTTCTATGCCCAAGGTCGTTGGCGATACCACGGGCCTTAATTAGCCCTCATGATTTGATACGATTGATACACGACGCGACGATTGATCTGAGAAATAGTCGTTCAAATACACGCTACAGAAAACGCCTCCACTTGAAGCTAGAAGAAGAAACAAGTGACAACTACCGGCATCAACCGTGTGTGGCGAGTTCGTAATCCATACTAATACTAATATTATAAATGTGAAAGTGTGTTTGTTTGTTTGTTTGTCCGTCTTTCACGTCAAAACGGAGCAACAGATCGACGAGATTTTCGGTATGGAGATAATTTGAGAGCAGGAGAGTAACATAGGCTACTTTTTATCCAGGTAAATTATAAAATAAAAATGGTAATTTTGTATAGAAAACCGTTAAACTGTCATACTTCACACAACTGTCATTTCTTCCAAAGAGAAGGTATGTCAAAGAGTATGTAATCACTGACATTTTTGCCGCTTAGGTTTTTTTTTTAATAAGTGACATTGTGTCAGGCATGTGATACGAAGTTCGTGTCCAATAAAATTTATATGGCAAAACAACGTTTGCCGAAAATTACAGGAAATAGGTCGGTGTCGGTATTTTGTGGTTGTGGTCAGTGACCAGCAGTGTAAAAAAAAAATAAAAAAATAAAAACAAAAATTTCTTTATTGTTTCCAGTATTTTAACATTATTACAGGGGTTGGGCTCCTCCTTTGAAGTTTGATTAAACCTGTATTAGGAGGAGTGTGCGGCTATGTGGCTAATCAAATTGAATAATAATTTACCAAATACAATATTAAATAGACAAATTATACAAGCTAGCAACAACGAAAATTGTCATAGCAGACGTCAACAAACAAGGTAGGTACTTAGTTGTACCTAATCATCATTACTATTTCAGCAATGCAGGCAAATCCGGGAGCCATGCGCTGAGTTACAGCTCCACTGGGATCAAATCTACTCCGAAACTAATATATTATTCAATCTTTCCTCAGGTATGAATGTTCATTACTCCGAAAATAAATCCTTGCCATCTCTTTGTCCAACGACCTTTGTTAACGCGCTTCGCTCAAACAGCGATTTTTGAATAAAAACATATTTACAAAATTTGACGACCTCAGCTGTGGTACGTACCGGTTTTTTAGGTGCCACTATCTCTAGAGGTCCCGGGTTCGATTCCCGGTCGGGTAAATATTGAAAACGAACTTTTCTATATATTGCTCGGGTCTGGGTGTATATGGTAATACCCGTCGTTGCTTCCAATTTCCATAATACTATAGTGCTCAAGCTAATATACTTTGGTATTGGAATAATGTAAGTATGTGATGGTGTCCAATATTTATTTATAATTAATTTTAAGTTATTTGTCACAGACTGTAATACATAGTTAAAATGGCTACTACGATAAGTCGAAATCGTTTCACAAAAACATTACCACTGTTATAGTTGACGCCTCATGAACTTAAAACACAACGCAAATACTTATACCTATTATGGCACCGATTGATTTTTTACTGAAAATAAAGTTACAAATGCTATGATCATAGGTACCTCAAAAACGACAAGAATCGATATAAAGGTGCGCTCTTATTCGATCGGCCGTTTTTTATACTCCAACCGGTTATCTACATTAGTGGTATTGTTGATCGAAGCCTGTAGGATGAAAACTGTATTGTCACATTATTTTTTTAAACACATTTTTTACTTTGTCATACTTAAATAATTAATTTCGAGCTGACAATACAAAGAACAAAAATGATAAAATAATTTTTAAACTTTTTGTATGTTAAAAATGTAACGTATTTGCATCCATAATGTTAATTTGTATATTTTGTGGCAGTAGGTAGAACAACTTTGTATGGACTATCTTATCTAGTTAAATTAGCATAGCTCTTTATTTTATAAAAGAAACATCAGTACCTACACGTCACCCTGGCTAACAGGTGGAAAATTGATATAAACTAGGTACTTCAGTCATAGAAAGAGAAAATATACAATCGTTGAAATGAAGTTTCTTGATACTCTTATAAGGATTTTAGTTGCAAAATACATGGAGGAGTTGCATTCTCAGGGTGCAGTGCACTTGATGTCATTAAACCTGAACTATTATGTCACAGCATAACAAACTATGCTGTGTTATCTTGAATTATTTAGAACTACTGAGATAAGACGAAGGTTCTCTATGTGGTTTTGTTTTTTAGAAGAAAATTAATAAAGTGGGTAATTGTTGGGAAAATTTAATTAATTGAAGACGACTATGCTAGCTACATGAAAGTCATTTGTAGAAATAGTTGTAGTAATTACCTAATAAGTAATTTTATCATTAGAATAAAATTTTGTTAATTAAGATTTTTTAAAGGCTATTTTCTTTATTTTTTTTCAGCAGAGGGCGTCGTTCGGCTGACATGATGAAATGAGCTGTAATGTTTAATTTCAATTATGCTTTAAGAACGTAGTAATAAATGAATATACAAAGAATTACTTGCAAGCTGTTTCGGATTTATACTGCATCCAGACTAAGAAGTGTATTTTATTTTCCAATTAACGTCACAAACAACAAATAAAAATAAGTAGCTTGAAAATAATGTGTAGAAAAATATCGGCGATGCTCAAAGAGCTACTGCGAAAACAATGGAGATCCAATATCATGAATTCTACGAATTACCACAGTAAATATATTGGATAAAGCAGAACCTCTCTACAGCCACCTCTTAACCGCCTCTGCGATCTAGTGGTTCACACCACCGATTTCAGACCAAGAGGTCCCGCGTTCGATTCCCAGTGGGGGTACATATTGTATTCGGTTTGGTTGGTGGTAGGAGTTGTTCTTAGTCCGCCTGGGTAGCTGCCACCATCTTATCTAAGTCTGACGCCATAACAATGATGTTTTCAGCATTATTGAGTTCCGGCAGTTAGAGATAAGATAGCTAGTTCCTCAGTGATTGAGGATTTCGGGAGTAGTGCGCTTCCACCTTCAGCCTTATCACCACTTAACATCAGTGTGATGAAGGCTAAGTGCTACCCCGTTGTAGATAAAAAAACAGCCAAGGAATTTAATTCCCTCCTCTTTTTTCTGAAATGTTGTTTGACATTTGCAACGCATTAAGGTCGAAAATCCTACTTCTTGTCATTATTATGACACTCATGGTAACTAATGGTCTTATATTGAACCCAAGGTGGATTGGTAGATATGAAAAGTAACTCAGTACCCTTCTTGATACAATCAGATCTTCGCTCCAACAGAGCGTTAGGTCGCTTGTTATCGGCCAATTTTTACCGGATGCCCAGTCCTTTGAGCTTTGTTTGTCTTGGTGTTTTTTTTAACGACTTGAAAAGACAGTATTACATCGAACAAAGAAATAGGGAAATAACAAGCCGCCATAGGGTATTGATATCGTATCGATAATCTCTCTTGTGGTGTAACTATGTCAGCTAAAACCACCTAGTCTGTAGCCATGTCAACAGTGTATTCAGCATTCTAGTGTACTGGCAGTTGCAAAATAGCCAGTTACTTAATCTTTTTTTTATCAACAACAAAATAAATTGATATCACCACAAACGCACTTTTTTAAGATAACGTAGGTAGGTATAATTTTAACGGTCGTTCAAGAGAAACAAAAAACTTTAGAACACGGTGGCACTGTTGAGAGATAAGTATAGACAAGGGAACTCTACAATGCGATTTTTAAAAGGCTAAATCTGGAAACAAATAATTATCGGACGCGGCTTATGGACGCGGCTGGCAGCCGCGACTTAATGATATCTGGACTATGAAAATACACTGAGGTGTGCAAACTATCGGACGTCAGTCGCGGACGCAACCATAGACTAATATGACGTCATCGGACGTCCAATAGCAATCTGGTGCGCTGGATGTTTTTGTCAGCCGAAGCAACGTCCCAGAAGAGTGCACACTTATCAGTCGCGACTGTCAGCCGCGTCCGTCAGCCGCGTCCGATAATTTGTTTTCGGCTTAAGCGTTTCCTCGTTGTAGCACTATTATATATTCTGTGGTTGTAGATAAAGGCAGCATTGCTTCTAGACCAAATTAAGTAGTTGCGTTACTGTTTGAGCTTTTATATGAACACACTGTGGTATAATATTAGGTAATAGTAGAATGCTAGCAAGAACGTTGCCCTCCGCGGCCCTTGCACCTTGCCCGAGGTCCTTGCGTCATCGCGACAATCCTTTTAGCTTTATAAAACCTCTCGTTTTCCTTTGTGATGCATTAAATCTTTTGTGCTTTGAATACCTAATTCGTTACTTAACTTAAAAGTGTAAAACTCAAGTTTGTGATGTTGATACCTATTCCATTTCTAGTTTCTGAACAACATGACGTGCCCAAACAGAGGTTTGCGCCCTTTTCTCACCGGTTTAAAAGCGGTATATCGACGATGAAGTGTAATGAATGACCTCCTATCTGAAAAAGACATTTTACTTATTAATCCAAAGAGAAAAATAGTAAATATTAGAATTTTTATACTGTTTATAATTATTTTAAGTATTAATATTTTTAGTAAGAAATAAAAACATAGTTAAGGTTAATCAGTTTAATCAACTCACAATCACAAGATCGCTTTAAGGATATCTTTGCTGTCTCCTACCCTATCCTCCTATCTTTGATTATCTTCTATCTACGACGCGATATAATATAGGCAGCAATATTTACGAAAAATCAACTTAGAGGTATTTTCAGAGGTGATAAAAATTACAATGAAAACACGTAGAAAACTTTAACTATGTACCTACCTACCTAAATATTTTTGAATTCAGTAGCACCAACTAGCAAGGTAATTTAATACGCTTCCAAAAGCTAATTTCCACGTAACATGCGGACTTTACGTAAACACCGACCTGGCTTCGAGGATCTTTGGGTAGTTGTCCTAAACCAACAGAGTTGGCCCAAAGTCACGTAGTTTTCGAAGCTTTGTTGTTAGTACAAACTTCTGGCATAACACTCCTTTTAATTGGACACCTACGTGAAATTGTGATATGGGTTTTTTTTTGGGTTTTAAGGTAGTGAAAAGGAAATGCGATTGGTCAGCCATCGTGATACTCAGCTTCTTTTTATGTCCACACTGTGAGCTCTAATAAGTAACTTTTATAAGTAACTTTTACAACCACACCAATTAGATATATAAGCCCATGTAAATTTCATTGAGAAACTGTCATGGAAAACTTGATAACGAATAAATATATACTTAAATAATTGTTTGTTTGTAAATACATACTTAATATACATAGAAAACACCCAGACCAAGACAAATAAACAAGTTTATGCACACAAATATTTGTCTTGTTCGGGAATCGAACCCGAGACCTCTGGCGCAGAAGGCAGGTATCTACCACTGCGCCAAATCGGTCGTCACAGCTCTAAAGATGTGTAAATGGATAAAGATGATGTTATTGTGTTGCAGATTTTGAATGATGATAGCTGAATTAATAAAAAAAAATATACATGAGAATGCCTGGTGATTTCGGCCGATAGTAAGTATACAAGTACAATTATTGCCAAATCTTTAATAAAATATTCCAAAAAGTCCCAATATAACGTTCCTTTATATTGAGATAGTTATTTACCTATATGCATAGCAATTATTTAAAGGAGACCACCGTATATAAGATTAAACTAATATAAAGTAAGTATGGTTAAACTGAACTTAATATAAAAAAGAAAAACTGTTCCCATAGAAACAAATACAAGTTCAATCACTGAAACACAACATGTCTGGAAACAATAAACCGCATGCATATTTAGAGGGGGTTCTATCTTCATACCCTTACGAGGACAAATCCTCCTATTTCTAATTTAAGTAAAAAATCCACTCCACTATCGGTCACATCTCCGTCCCACCCTGTACCACTGTGCTTGGCAATTTTAACCCTTGCCAATTGCGACATAGTCAACTCTCGATCTCTAAATGTGTAGGGCACAGAGCTTCAAGCTTATTTATTTTTAATTAGTGTTTTCACTGCGTGCTGGATCATGGCCCATTCTCTTTATCGATTCATAAGGAAAAATATTCACTAGGGACATTAAATGGCTGATGATGAGGAAGTGTTTTCATCAATAAGAAGAAGGATAATAATTATAGGTAAGCTTGCTACTCTACAGAAGTATCACAAAAATTGATGGCGCAAAAGATCGATGAACACCTCTCTCTCTCAACCACAATTGATTATCGTCTGATCAATTTGGAGACAAAATAGAATATAATTTCAATATAATATATTTTCCAATATTTTTATGCAAATGCAAAAGAAGTAAAAAACAAAAGTAATCAAGTTACCTTTTGACAAATTACTTGCTCACCAAATGTAACTGATTGCTAAGATTTAACAATCGGGAAGTGCAAGGGTTTTATCGTGAAAAAGTAGGCGAAACATCTGGGCCTAGACAATATCCTTGCTTTTCAAAAATAATAAAGTGTAAAGATACCTACTATTTCATATCCTCAACTGTGCCAAGGGTGAACATTCGTTTAAGTGACCTATAACAGGGTGTAGCTTTGACGTAGGACGCTATCAGCGATGCAATGCCACTTGCATTTCAATGTTAGCTGCATTTTTGCGATGAGGTTGATGGACGGGATATGTGACGAGGGCTTGCAGTCGCCTGACCGTTTCCACTAGAAAGAAAGAAAGAAAAGTAATTTATTTGGACACACACAAGTACACAGTATTACAAAACACAAACATAGACACTAACTTATATTACATTAAACACTGTATAACGCCGCGTGATGCCAAAACTGCGCCCAACTCAGTATACGCAGCAAGCAAAGCATACTGCACTGGTTTTCAGTGGTTTTCACCAGCTAGCAGTTTTAGAGTCGATTGAAAACCGTGCAAAGAAGCTCATTGGAGACACAACTTTAGATAAAGATAAACTACAAAGTTTCAATCACCGCCGTAAAGTTGCTAGCTTATCTGTGTTCTACAGGATACACTTTGGAGAGTGCTCACAGGAACTCCATGATCTTGTTCCTCCTGCCCCTTTCCACCATCGAGGTACCAGACGCAGGTTAGCTTACCATCCTTTCATAGTAGACATACCCGTCCGGGCGTCCGTAGGAAGCGCTTTGCTAGTTCTTTCTTGATGCGAGCTGCTAAAGATTGGAATATGCTACCTGCGCATGTGTTCCCCGATCATTACAGCCTTGGCCTCCTTAAGGCAAGAGTGAATGGGCACCTGGGTTAGCATGCTACACCCTAGGCTGCATCTTGTCTGTTAAGCAAGATGGCGGTCAAATGCTTAAACAGTATCAGGCCTATTTCACTCCCCGTGTCGGCTCGAAAACGCGGCGGCAACGCCGCCGGCGTTGTAAATCCATAGAAATTAGGTCCGCAAAAGAGCTAGAATATATGCGATAGAAAGAGATGCAACGACAACGAGTGGCCGTTCGTAATTTGCCTGCGCCGTACAAGCTGAATGCCACTTTATTGCGTTATAATTAGAGTTGCTATTTATTTAAATGACTTAGCGGAGTGAACTATCTGTTACATAGTAACTATTTAGTAATCTGTGACAGTATATAGACAGTACGTACGTACGTACGTAATTTGCCTCTATCCTTATGCTATGGATAGAGGCAAATTACGTGGTAAAGTAAAAGAGAAACGATGTAGTAACTAGATTCAGTTAAATTATAAATTAACAAGACTATTTAAAGATCAAGACTGAGTTACAGTCTCGATCTTTTTATCACGTTTTCACATCTATAATTAGGAACCACTTGTTATAAACGTTGATAGAAAAATATTTTAAATTAATATTTACAATTTAGTTTAACACCAAACAACATGTATTGATGTTGAAATGTTGATTATAAACTTATCTACATTGTTTAAACTAGTATATTCTAAATCCTTAAAGAAATCCAGTACCCAGCAGTGAGGATATTAAGTAAGGCAGATGGATTCAAGAAAAGACAGTTGCTTAGAAACGCCTAGCTCCTGCTGGGCCGGCTGAGCAACTAATATTATAAATGTGAAAGTGTGTTTCTTTGTTTGTTTGTTTGTCCATCTTCCACGTCAAACAGAGCATCGAATCGACGTGGCTTTTGGTATGGAAATAGTTTGGGAGCTGGGGAGAGTGACATTACAGGCTACTTTTTATCTCGGAAAATTGTATGACGTCATGTAGTCCACGCGGGCGAAGCCGCGGGCGGAAGGCTAGTAGAAAAAAAAAACAATCAAGAGCAAGTCGGACTCGCGCACCGAGGGTTCCGTACCAAATTTAAAAAAAAATAACGTGAAAATGTTTTCATCGGCGAGGCTAGATTCGACAGTGTTTGCGGTGTAGAAAATATTGCAGTTTTAGGTCAACGCCAGCTCTTGACCGATATTGGAACTAATATAATTTTTATTGATGATTTCTGAAAAAGTTTACTATTTAGAGGCATCGTTTTATTTTTAAGACCCCCTTTCAGTCTCTGTTGCAAAAAAAAAATATAAACATTTTTATTTCTCTCTTAGTTGCAAAATATTTGGACAAACTTCATCTAAAACTATTCCAAATTTCAAGTTGATAGCATTAGTAGTTCTCAAGATGTCCACTTGTGGCAGACAGACAAAGTCTCAGCATAAGGGTTCCTTTTTACCATTTTGGGTCGGAACCCTTAAGGGAACCTCAAATACTGAAATGCACACAAAATGTAGGTTAGTCATTAGCATTTCAGTATTTTTGTAGGTTAAGATGGATGGTGATCAGTTGAATACAACCCATACCTTTAATTAACGACGATAAAAAATTTAAAGCGTAAAAAAATAAAATATCACAACTATTCAAAATAAATTGCGGTTTCGCACAAGCACTCATAGCACTTACTTAAACCGCTTCTTTTGTGTCGAATATATATCATATCCCTTGTGATGTTGTTATCTTTCGCAAACCTCTCGTCTTCATTCAGACACATTTCTATGTGTAAATGTGGATCCACGATTCCAGGTAGAATTTCTTTGTGTTGCCGAAAAGTGTGTTTTGAATACGAAAGTTGGCCAAAAAAAACGCTGAGTATACATACTGGCTTTTTTCACGAAAACCTTTTGTAAGTTTTGGTGAGAATATTTTATAGTAACGATACCCTTTATTTGGATGAAGGTGACATGGACCGTCTGTTATCATAACAATGTCTTCTGGGAATCTGAATATGTGGGACGAATATACGAAGATATCGGAGAAAATCTTTATTGAACCGTGTGCTGTGACCATAATATATCATTAGGGTAAGACTTATTTCTAGAATGTTACGTTAACATGAGAAAAAATAATAGAACTGATTTCATTTAGTGTACGTATTCCCCGTGTTATATAATCAAAAGAAAAGCCTGGATCCTAACAGGAGGATATCAAAGTTGATTGGTTTCAATTTCTGTGGTCTCAACGTGGAGATATGGCTGGATGATGAGTGTAGAATACTTATTGCCTGTAGTAGTGTGTAGTGTAGCCTGGAGGGCCCGATGATCGTAGCCAGGTATCGTAGCCAGCCATTGCGACCTACCTGACGGCGGAGAGAGCAAGTAGTGAGGCGTTAAGTGGGCATTCCCTCTTTCTCACCCCTTGTCGAGCCCTTTTCACTCGATGGAGGGGCAGGAACTGGCCAAACGAGTCCCACAGTACCATCGACCGCATTAAACGTAGTGATTACCTGCTCTTTGCATCCGCATACCGTACATAGTGATTACATGCTCTTTGTACCGTACGCGGACGGGGAATGGCTACAATCTACAATCATAGTTGCAAATCTAAATAATCCCTATTTGGGTAGTAAAATTGTTAAAGCCGCATTTTCACGATACGAGTCCACTAAGCTACGCCACGAGCTAATAACTCGGATTTTGGTTTACACACGATAGGAGTGCACTCATATGTGGTCATTTGTTTCCTTTACTCCAGTTCTAAAAACCTCACTGTGTCACGTTCACTCCACTTTTTCATACTAGTTGCCATTTTGCGGTCATAAAAATGATTCTAGTGAGCTCGAACAATAGAGCAGAGTCCGAGTCTACTCGGATTACGTGTTTACATAATACGAGTAGCGTCCGAGTAGACATCCGATTTCGCTCGGTCCACTGACCTCTATTATTACACACTGGACTAGATGTCTTCACCACTATGACAAATGACAGCAGCTAATTTTGTGTGTCAATTTGAAGCGCCACTACGAGTGTCCCGAGAACTTAATTTTGATATAAACATTACCACAGTGGATATAATTATGAACATCACTAATTTTAGTTACATGGACACTCGTATCTGCCTACAGCTTGGCCTACAGCGCCAAAATGGCGATACTCAAATAGGTACAAAAATATTTTATGACATTCAGTCCAGTGTGTAAATAATAGAGGTCAGTCCGAGGCTCGGTCCGAGCAAGGTCCGAGCCAAATCCTGTGAAAGCCATGTAAAAACCATAAAGTTAATATAAATAACTTTATGGTAAAAACCCGGCTTAAAGAAGGCAATATTATATCAACCTCTTTGCACATGATCTTACGTAGTTATTGCTTACTCTATGCACGTGATTAAAAAGTTTTAAGGCCCGATTTCACCACTGATATTTAAACGCGATTTAAGCTAAACGTGTTTAAAACGTATTTCTGTCTCTGTCACATTCAAACAGATGACAGAGACAGAACTATGTTTTAAACACTTTTAGCGTTAATCACCTTTAAATATCATTGGTGAAATCGGGCCTTAAACTGCTAATCAATGAGCAAAGAGCATGTAATCACTTGTCAATGAGGAAGTTGTCAAAAACAACGTAGTGATTACATGCTCTTTGTCAAAAACGACGAAAAGGCTTGTTCCCAGCTCGTAATAAATTTTGAATAAGTACTACCCTTGCTTATAATATAAATTAATTAGATAAAACAATGGAAGACATACCAGAGCCACCGCAGTTATCTTCTGATAGACTCAAGTCCTCTGGGTCTCTATCTAAAGCTCGGATTGGAGTTGGAAAGTCCATGAGTAGAATTAAAGTCAGGAGACAAACCTTAGGTTTCGGTAGTGTACCAGGCATTAAACCAGTCGAGAGGACTTCTCAGGTAAATTTCAGCTTATATCAATTTATTCAAAATGCTAAAGGAGTTTTATTCGTAGAAATCTGCAGCATAATCTAGGGTTTGTTTTTGAAATCATTGGCATCCATTTGGCCCATTAATGTACTCATAATGAAGCTTTGTTTTTACGTGAAAAGTGGTGGTGTCTGGCGTCAGCGCGGGCGCAGGGACGCGGGCAAAGCGGGCATAAAGCATGGGTTACGGTTACCTAATGAGACGCATAACATTTTTCGCCATAAACATGAAACGCATCGTGTTGAAAGGCATAATCATCGAAATGCATAATTCTTAAAGGCATAATTTCGTAACGCATACTTATTTTGCCCGAATTTTGAAAGGCATAATCATCGAAAAGGCATAATTTCAAGAAGCATAACTTTTAATTGTCATAATACTTAAAAGGCATATTAATATTCAAAATGCATAAATTTAACGGGGTATCTTGTGTTTATTTATTTTGAAGCTAGGTCTGTGAAATAAAAAAGTCTTTTGGTCACTGTTCTAACCTAACTAAAATAACTGTTAGGATCTTTGGGTTAATAAAAAAATGACTCATTTCCGGCAGCTAAATTTGCTTTAAAGCATTTTATGTGAAGGCCAAAAACACCTCCACAGCCTCAATTAACCTCAAAGAAGGCGACTTGTTTTAAGATCCAACCCTCTTTGGGTGGCGGTGGGCTTCGCCACCCGAGCCCTCTTCAGTTTCAGCAAAAAAAAAAAACGATTTATTAATTTTAATAAAAATATTATTAGAAAAATAGAAAATAAAGTATTTAGAAAATATTATTAGTACTTACTTAATAATAAAAATGTCGCCTTTAAAGATATTTAGTGTCTTTTTTTCATTTTATTAACGGGCACTTTAATCTTTCCAGCTTGCACTGGAGTATAAGAGACCACCGTTGCTCTTCTTAAACACGTATCAAGTAGAACCCCGTCCAAAGTTTCACATTGCTAATGTTTTAAAGGAAATAGATACTATTTTGGACGAGAATTTTACACTACATAAGTACAATGTGCAGGTTAGTTACCCCACGTCAAATAAAGTGATTGAATAGACATTTCAGTTAAAAGACACCATGTAAAAAGTTGAGGAAATTTCGACCTTACGAAAAAGGAAATTTTTGGATTGGTTATTTTCGAAGTTACCATCAACCTGACCATTTATTTTATCTAAAAAACGAACAGTGCTTTTTATTTACATTGCACTTTTTAAACATATCCACTAACAACTTGTCCACTGCTTTGTTTCTTAATAAAAATTGAACACTTTATCTTCCAGGAATCAACGGGTTTGTCGATCCGCCTCGCCAATGATATCCTGAGGGTGATTAAAAGCATGGGTTTCGTCAGATACCGCATCATCGCCGTCGTCACTGTCGGTCAAAGGAGGGCCCAGAGTTATAACAACGCCATCGCGTTTATCTGGGACCACGACAGGGACTCCTACGTCAACACTCAGAGGGAAGTCACTACAGCGTTCATACAAGTCACTATCTTTGCTATATATCTTGATTAAAGTTTCAAATTGTGGAAGGACATCCACGATTTTAGCTGTTATATTAATATCATTCGCCTCACCAATAGTAGGATAATTAAAAGAATGAGTTTCGTCTGGTACCGCATCATCGCCGTCGTCACTGTCGGTCAAAGGAGGGCCCAGAGTTATACCAACGCCATCGCGTTTATCTGGGACCACGACAGGGACTCCTACGTCAATACTCAGAGGGAAGTCACTACAGCGTTAATACAATTCACTGTCTTTGCTATATATCTTGATTAAAGTTTCAAATTGTGGAAGGACACCCACGATTTTAGCTGTTAGATAAATATCATTCGCCTCAACAGTAGTAGGATAACCAAAAGAATGGGTTCCGTCAGGTATCGCATCATTGCCGTGTATGAGTCTCAGAGTTACAACAGTGCTACCGAGTTATCAGCGGCAGTGTAGCAGGGGACCTACTAGCATAACTGTTAGAGGTATATCATTTTTCTTTCCAAACAAACAGTACAAACTGATGGTGATCAAAAGCATGGGTCTCGTCTGATATCGCATCATCGCCGTAGTCACCGTCGGCCAGAGGGGGGCCCAGAGATGGACATTGGACATACGTCAATAATCATCACGAGACGTTTATATAAGTAGTCATTAAAGTGTGGAATTATTTCATGACACCTGCAGGGAAAGTACTCAATTATTAGAGATAGCAAATTTTAATCAAAAGAAACATTCCTTTATTTTTAAAATGAACTCAAATTCAAAGATTTTTTAAATTAAGCTAGCCACACAATGAAATCTTCATGGATTCGATGTCGAGTCAAGTTGGCGTATACTTTTGTATGGAAATGTGAGTTAAAAACAAATCTGTGAATGTAGTTTTCTGGTTTTGTCAAAAATAAAGAAATGTTTCCTTTGAGTGAAATTTGCTATCCCCATTATTTCAAGTAGGTACTTTCCCTCCAGGTATCATAAAATAATTTCATGTATTGAAAAGGATTGATTTCTTGAAACCTTGGAGCTTTAAGACAAATATGACGCATTATGATACCGCAATAAACTTTGTACGATTTCCAATAGTGTAACTTACTTACTGATCTCTTCTTTTTTTAATAATCATGACGATCAATTTGGTCATTACTATTGTTTTTAGATATAGATTCTAACAAAATTAAGTCTTGAATTGAATAAATTTATACGTGATCTAAGTTTCTATTCTAGTAATTTAACTATATATTATATTCTTAGTTTTAGTTTTATTCTTAGTGTAATGTTGTTATGCTTAATAAAGTATGTTCTACTCAAAAGCTTTGTTATTTGGTAACATTTTGATTCAAGTAGGTATAAAACTAAAATTAACATTATCTCTGTTTGACCGCTAACTACTCTACCGCTCCCCGCATACAGGCGCAGTACGCAATCGGCGCCCCGGGGCGGTACAGCTACCGTACGTTGCACTGCAAAACGCAACTAAGTAGTGCGAATACAATGTTAATTTTATACAATACTAGCTGATCCGGCGAACTTCGTACCTCCTTATCGACAGCACGCCACCTAACCATTCTCGAATCCACCTGAAGACAAAAAAATTCATAAAATCGGCCCAGCCGTTTAGGAGGAGTTCAGTTACATACACACGCATAAAAGAAATATATATAAAGATACTAGCTGTGCCCGCGACTTCATCTGCGTAGAATAGTGACTATATCCGGCAGCATTTTAATTTTTAGGTTAAGGCGCTACTCGGAAAAATATGGACTTTTTGATTTAAAACTATAGGACGGTTACAGTTGTTACAAATCTGGTAATAAGATATATATTTCTTCATACCTTTATTTAGAATCGTATAGTTTCAAAAACAGGATTTTATGATTTTGCCTCGACACTTTTTCTTTTCGAAAATTGTTTCGATACAGACGAGTTTGATTACTAAATACTAAGATTTATTATAAAACACCATAGAGGTAATATATGAAACGGACTTTTTAAAACTGATAGATATTTATACCTATTTCTTTATGACTGATATGTGACTGATAGATAAAAATGACTTTGCCGTCACCGCCGCCGTCACTCTCACATTTTCATTGTTTGTAATCATTTTGTAATCATAACACCACGACACGAGATCAAGAAATTTTATCAATAACATTTCAATTTATTTGCTGACACTTACTAATTACTTTACGCACAATGTCTGAAGCTAATATTCAACAATTGAAGACCAAAGATGACCGAGTTTCCAGAGTTTCGATATTGGCTCGGAAATCTATGACGACGAGTCGAATGATCTCGAGGCGGAAGTCCTATGGCTTTGGTAGTGTGTCCGGAATCAAGCCATTAGAGAAAACCTCTCAGGTACAATTTCCAGCCAAATTTTACATTTAAGTACAATATTTTTAATGAAATCGTAAGTCAAATGTGTCTTGACTCAAGACACATTTGAGACTCAAGACCCTTGAGTGCCCGTGTAATTATAATAAAACTAGCTGACCCAGCGCGACTTCGTTCCCGTGGCCCTACCCCCTACTCCACTCTACCCGTACTCTACCCCTACCCTACCTCACCCTTCCCTACCCTACTTCGACTCTACCCCTACTTACCCCTCCTTCCCCTATTTTCTCACCGTTAAAACCATCCTTGGACTTCCACGAACATTTCAAGACCAAAATTAGCCAAATCGGTCCAGCCGTTCACGCGTGATGTCGTGACCAAGGGAAATAGGGATTCATTTTTATATATATAGATTACTAGCGGCCGCCCGCGGTTTCACCCGCGTGGTTCCCGTTCCCGTGGGAATATCGGGATAAAAAGTACCTACATATAAACCTTCCTCTTGAATCACTCTATCTATTAAAAAAAACGCATCAAAATCCGTTGCGTAGTTTCAAAGATTTAAGCATACAAAGGGACATAGGGACAGAGAAAGCGACTTTGTTTTATACTATACTAGCGGCCGCCCGCGGTTTCACCCGCGTGGTTCCCGTTCCCGTGGGAATATCGGGATAAAAAGTACATATAAACCTTCCTCTTGAATCACTCTATCTATTAAAAAAAAAACGCATCAAAATCCGTTGCGTAGTTTCAAAGATTTAAGCATACAAAGGGACATAGGGAAAGAGAAAGCGACTTTGTTTTATACTATGTAGTGATAAACGTAGTGGGCATGATCGCTACTATGGGAAATCGCTTTTGGAGAAGACTCGTAATAAAATTAATAGCAGACTGATTATTAAATGTACAGTTTACTTTTAACTTGCGCGCATATTTACCGGGAAGATAAAAAGTTCATATTACTTTATTAAAATGCATTATTGAATTTGATTTGCTGACATTATTAGAATATCAAATATACCTACATCAATCAATTATTTAAACCTTATTAGAGCTGTCTTCAAATTGTTAGCTCATAAATAATGTACATGTGCCATGAACAAATTTCAATTTTATTTTAGATAGCCATCGAGTTCAGAAGACCAGCTCTTATTTATCTTCCTACGTTCCGCATTGAGTCGCTCGAACCATTCCACGTTGAAAGAGTTCAGATTTTAGTTAAACAAGCGATCAACGAGAATTTCGTCAAACATAAATATCATGGTCAGGTAATTATTACATGAACAGGTAATGATAAGTTATTTCCTCGACAGAAAACTTTTTCTTCAGAGTGATCTGTAAGGGATCTTTCTTATTATAGGACACCATGGTTGCGCCACTGACAAAATAAATACAATAGTATAGAGTGTACGTCACCAGTTTACAGATTTTGGTTGCGCAACCAATTTGTAAATAAGAACGGGACCACCCGCACCCCTGGCGGTGCAACCATGGTGTCCTAATCCTAATGAGATAGGGTCGCGCGCAACTTAAAAGGACCAAATGGAAGCGTCATCCATCATGTCAGCCGTACGACGCCTACTGCTGAGCATAGGCAATGGAAGTGTATCATTAAATATTTCGCTTATTTATGCCTTTATCCGATTTTTTCTCTACCGTTTAAAACCGACAACAACAACGCTCAGTAACGTTGGGTATAAAGATGATCATAGGTAATGTAAAGAACTTTGTAACGGTAGCCGAGAACCATTACCTTCGACGCCCACGAGCCATAAACGCCGCCACTTGAAGCTAAGACGACGACGAAGCAAGTGACGACTATGTATATATGTGTAACAGTGAATGCTTTTATATTGATAATAATAATTATATAAAGTAACCAATAATAATTGTAATAATAATGCAATATTTAATTAATGTTTTATATTTACATTTTTTTTCTATTTTCTAATATTTACATACACGTCTGTGTCGTCACATGCGACCACGCGCTTACTGGGCAAAAACTGAAAATCAGTGCTTTGCTTTAATTCAAAGCAAAGGCATCACTGAGTTTTTGCCTTTTTCTGTCTCGATGCGGCACACAGTTCAGTTTTTTTTTTGTATGTTCCTCTATGAAGTCATTTATCATCTGTGTGTTGTATGTGATGGAAATAAACAACTTATCTATCTATCTATCTATATATGCTACAGGAAAGTGGTCGGTGGCGACGTTTTTTAGTGGCCCATGTGCGACGAAGCTTATAGGGCCTCACTACACAGGCTGGTACAACACGATTGCTCCCTGTATTCCCGTTGCCCCCATGATTTTTCTCCCCATGATGGAGACAACAGGAATTGAATAAAATTAAAAGTTGTTCCCGTCGTCGTCCCCATTAATGGGGACAGCGAATGGGGACAACGGGAATTGAAATCTCTTATGCAAATAATATGAGTAGGTATGGGTATAAAATGATTGTATAAAAACACACATGTTTTTAGGAGTCTCCAGCTTTAGCCTTGCGGTTAGCCGGCGAAATTATGAGGTCAGTCAAAAGTATGTGCTTCGACCGCTACCGCATCATGTGCGTGGTCACCATCGGCCAGAAGAGGGCGCAGTGCTACAGCAACGCTGTCTCTTTCATCTGGGACCACGAAAGGGACAATTACGTAGAGGACAATGCTGAAACTGCCACTGCATTCATACAAGTCATCGTTTTCGGAGTATATTTAGATTGAACAGTCTCATTTTTTAGCGTTTACTTTTGATCGATTTTAGTATTTACTATTGTTTTGTAGTCTTTTTAAGTTTTCTAATTAGTGTTATGGTTGTTTTTAATTTTAGTTATAATTTTATTTGTTGTTAACAACATTTATCTGATAACTTTGTCTGTATTTTTTTTTGGGAAATGTTTCTAATAATAATTACTCACGTCAAGAGAGCAAACCATTTTTTATTATTTATGTTTTTGGATTTATCTTAAACTGATTTAAAATTTGTAATATTTTATGTTTCAGTTTACCTCGATTTGTGTAAAGTTTTTTAGTTTTGTAATTATTATTTAATAAAGTGATATTTTTTCTGTATTTTTTACTATTTCATTTATAACTTTCTGTTAATCCACTCCGGCCAACTAAAGATCAAATGGAAGCCGATGAACTATTTCTCTTCCGAACGGCTCAACTATTCGGTTGGTCGGTTAGGATTTTTTTTCCTGACGTACCATAGACAATTTCTGTTGGTGTTGTGACTGCTCTTCAGAGGAGTCAAAAAATTTGCGGCGTATTCTACGCCGCAAATTTAAATATTGCATTTTTAGGTCAGCGCCATTTCTTGACCGATGGAGGAACTAATGTCATTTTTGTTGACGATATCTGAAAAAGTTTACTATTTAGAGACAACGTTTTATTTTTCCTGTAATGCTTACATAAACTTCTATCACATCACATCACATCACATTATAGAATAATATCAGATTTTTCTCTATGCAAACTTTGGAGATAAAAAGGGGGGAGGGGGAGACGGGGAATGTGCAAGCAGCGCTCATTTATATGATACCCCATATGCCCTATAGTAGCTTCAGTTCGAATTTTTAAGTTTCCCTTGTAGTCCCTGTTGCAAAAAAAATATACATATTTTATTTCTCTCTAGTTGGGCAAATGTCATCTAAAACTATTCCAACTTTCAAGTTGATAGCATGAGTATTCTGGAGATATTCAGCTATGACAGACAGACGGACTAAGTCGCACCATAAGGGTTCCTTTTTACCATTTTGGTTTGGAACCCTAACAACAAATAAAGTTGTTCTCGGAATTTTATATGACTGCAAATAGCTAAGTTTGTATTAACAGTAGTTGGTTCGATAGGAAGAAAAGCACGTACAGAGTTCCAATCGGAACAACTAGTGGATCCGTTTAGTTGGTCGGAGTGGAATAACACACTTCTATTCTATGGCATGATACTTATCACGAATTCTTCGTCTTCAAACTGAATTTCAAACTGATCCCAAAAAGCACATTTACTCAATAAAAGTAAAAAGATATCTCCTTTTGGCAGACGAAAGTAGCAATAGCCAGAATCAAATTTAGTTTCTTTAAAGTAGGCATTGCTCCCAAAATAAGGTCGGGATACCTTTTTAATGTTACTTAAGCAACATTTTTTCTCGCAACTTCGCCATTTTCTTTAGGGTGCGCTGGAAATTGGATCATTGTTACATTTTTATCGGGAAAAAGTTTTCGGAAATATATTCTTGAGGGCTGTATCGTAAAACGAACAAGGTTTTATAAGGAAATATTCAAGGCATCGATGTAGTGTGGCCTATCTTTAACAAATAAGGCAACTTATTAAGCTTTTATTTACCTATGTAGGTATATATGTTGACTTCTTGTATGTATACATACAGGGTGGAAAAAATTATGGGCCCTGGAAGGAAACGGCCTTGAATTCTTTAGGTAAGGGGCGGGGCAATTACAACTGTGGGGCAATTCAAACTACCTTGAATAACTTCGGTGTTATCCGTTATTTGAAACAGTGACATCTATATACAGGAAGCCGAAAGCAAGTTACTATACCTCGAACATAGATGTCACTGTTTCAAATAACGGATAACACCGAAGTTATTCAAGGTAGTTTGAATTGCCCCATAGTTGTAATTGCCCCGCCCCACCTTAGCTCATTTTAATGAAAGAAAACATTCTTTTTATTTAAAATTGAAACAATATTGCATTCATAGATCATTAAAAATCATCACAACCTCGACTCGACTCGACATCGAATCCATCATCTTTTATTGTTTTCCTTTCATTAAATTAAATATATTTGTTAAAGAGATTTAATCCCTATTTGCCCGTGGTCCGGTTGGATAGTCCGGTTAACTGGACCACGGGTATACGGAATAAGGAAAATACACCATTTTTTATTTTTCAACCATAAAAAAAAATAAAATAAATAAATAACAAGAAAAATACACTTTTTGCTTGGTACGGGTCCCTTAGTAACGGAAATACACTTTGTACTTACACTAAAACCAGTGTGTCACTTCTTGTAAATAATACATAGTTTAAAAACTAAAAAAAAACGCAATTATCATCAGACCCTCACCACCAAGTGTAGCGAATAGGTCTCATCGGAATGAAACAAATGAGCCTAAACTCGAGGGGTTTTCTAGTGGTTATTAAGGGGTGCTACTGGCTTCCTCCCTACTCCATCATCAGACCCTCACCACCAAGTGTAACGAATAGGTCTCATCAGAATATAACAAATAAGCCCAAACTCTAAGGGTTTCCTAGTGGTAATTAAGGAGTGCCACTGGCATCCTCCCTGCTCCATCATCAGACCCTCACCACCAAGTGTAGCGAATAGGTTTCATCAGAACGAAACAAATGAGGCTTATTTGTTTCGTTCTGATGGGTTGGGATGGGTTGACTCGAGAGGTTTCCTAGCAGCCATTGAACAGTTATATTCCCCACCTTTCGACTCCATCATCAGATCAGCTCGATGCTCGATCGATGCGACAAAGAAGTAGGTAAAAATTGAATTCCCAGATTTTCACACATTGCTTGTAACTTAGTTAGTTAGTTAGTTACAGGTGAAGCTAATAAAATGTGTTAAAATGGCTGCCGTTGGTTGCCGATTGTGATTGATTTCAATTTAACAAACTCCAACTCAGCGATCCATTCCAGCGATGAATTGCAGAGTAGGTACCTACAAACCAAGTTACAAGAACCTTCACTGTATGAAGTGACTTCAAGTGATTGCTTAGGAGTGCTTAGATTATTTCATTTGAAACCTCGAGTTTCATAGATGTGGGTTTAATGCTCTCATGGTATGATATGTATTCTGAGGCACGCTCTACACGTTTAAATTTTTTATCTCCCCGACGGAGGTCGTTATTGGCGGTGTTAAATTAAAAGCAAACAACAAGGTTGATGTAGTTTCAATATGTTTGTATTATGATATGATATATATGCAGATTTAACCAGTCGTTGGTTGCTACTATTGTTACAATAATTTGCAGTTCTGCGGAAATTCAATTAATTTTAGAGTCATTCGCATAGAATAATTATTATACCGTCGTTACATATAGGTATGAGTCTCATGTTTCAATTTCATGCACAGTGAACGTGAAATAAAAATCCACGGATGATTTTGAGGGATTTTGTTTGAATACAAAGTAATTTAAATTGGAACTGGGTGGGCTTTTATTACATTTAAGTGCTTATGAAGTAGTGATTGCTGAAAGTGCTTATTGTTCATATTTTCTAGAATTACCATTCATTTTTTTGCATTTCCGTTATAACATTTAGTTTTCGCCTTTTTAATTGCTTAATTATTATCGATGGTGATACGAAACATGAAAATTCATATTCTCGTATCGCAATGCAAGTATTTTTTTGGCTTTTTAGTAAGATTAATTTTATTCTTAAAACAAAAAAAATACTATTTTTACTACTTTTTCGTTTGTCAGCAGTTATAATGCTGGAATTAAAATCTTACTATCAGTTTATAACATTAGCCAAGCATTAGCCACTCTTTCTTAAATGAAATTAAAATATACAAATATACAGTGCAATGTTCGCAGTCCACCGCCAATCTTCCAATCAGACGAAACAAACTCCACAATTCAAAATCAAAGCATGCAATATGTTTAAAACTGCATACTATATTGAGTCACAAATAGTGTTCGCGTCAAAATATAAACGAAAACTAATAACGTAGGGTCGTTGCGATCGAATACAAAATGTCGGATATAGTGGCGATGCCTCCTGGGGATACCATGATTTATAAGGTTCCAGACCTTTTCATAATTTCTTAATTATACTATATTGAGATACTAAAACCTTTTAGAATACTAAAGACTATTATTAGTTTTACTAAAAGATAATTATATATAATTATTATATTTTCAGAAAATTATAAAGATAAGATAAGATTGTTAGTCGCTCTGAGTCAGCAGTTAGTAAAGTTAATAATAAACCTAAAAGTCTCTAAAGGTTTTCTAAAAGTATAACCTTTTAGAATACTGACGACAAATGCATGAGTAGGACACATAATGCTGCATATGAAAGTGTCAAAACACTTTTCAGCTTTATTATATTCGAATAAATACTGGGATAATT
This sequence comes from Crambus lathoniellus, assembly GCA_949710035.1. Classification (NCBI taxonomy): domain Eukaryota; kingdom Metazoa; phylum Arthropoda; class Insecta; order Lepidoptera; family Crambidae; genus Crambus; species Crambus lathoniellus. Next base: position 9,186,058 of record OX453301.1, on the reverse strand, counting down.
TAGTAAAAAAAATTCAATACTACAGCGTTTGGAATACTAATTACTATAAAAACTATGACATTTATTAGAATTACTTACATATTTTATTTAAATTTTTACTTTTTTGCACTAATGCAATTTTTATTATTAAAAAATGGAAAATAAAGTATTTAGAAAAACTATATTGATTGAACGATTGATTGATTGAACGTTGTGAGACGGGTCGATTTTTTCTAAATAGTTCATTTTCCATTTTTAAATTAGGTACATATTTTTTAAATATTTTTATACATCATTACAAACATTAACACCCGTTTGCACTAAACTTAAAAATCGCCTAAGTCTTTTCCTAGTTAACTTAAGACATTCTTAACAAAAAATTGCTTTGCACTAACCTTAGGACATTCTTAAATGCACTTTTGGCTATTCTTAACTTACGGGCCCAATATCGAGCGCCTAAGGCTTAAGAAATACCTATATCAGTGATTATTGTCTGTGGCATTGTGAGCAAAGAGTAGTGCGACAAGCTTTTCTGTTCCGGCGATTATCTTTGGAACTAAAACAGTTTTCATACGACAGTCCATTTTGACAGCTAATTTCGTATTGCAAGTGACTCCTGTGTCACGGCTGTCACTGGAACAGAAAAGCTTGTGGCTTTTGTATTCTTGTTTGCTAGATAGAGACACAACACATGTGACATACGTCATTCATCATTTATTTTAAAAAAAACATTACAGATCGACAATCTTTTCTGTTCCCATGACAGCGGCGCTTATGTTTAGCAGCAAAACATGAAAGTATTAGCAAAATGACATTAAAAACAAAACTCGTTAGTTCTAGTTTTGGCCACCGGAACAGAAAAGGTTGCGCACTGTATTTATGTTTTTCCTGCCAGTTGAGCTCAGTTGACTTTTTCTTTTCTCGGTGAATTACTCCTACCAAATAAAATAGACAACGCCTTAGCTTTTGTCTCCTTTTAACTTACGAAGGAATCAATGAGAAGTTTCAACTAAAAAAATATCCAGTGACCTACTTTACCTCGCCAGGTTTAAAATCCATAAACAATTAAAATTTGAATTCATTCATTCATTCTTTTAGCAAGGTGATGACTAATTTACGACGTAGTCTGTCAGCGCAAACAAAAATTTTAGCTCGGCTGTTTTAGGCTGTTTCTAAGCTAAGATGTATCTTATCTAGGACAAGCTCAACCCGAGTTTAGTGCAAACGGGCATTAGACACTCAAATTAAGTTGCTTAACCACTCAATCGGAAACGATGATGGGTGAGTTTTAGGTATCACACACACAGACATTAGAAAGTATTTTCCGACTGTAAATTGTCACCTGTCACAACGAAAATGTAATATACTTACACTTTACCTATGAAATTGATGGAAAATTGTAGGCAGTTGGAATTATCATACAAAGATAATTGGGAATTTCTTGGACGTGTGAACTCCGCATTCAACGAAACCTTAGAGTATGATCAGACAACATTAATCTCATTAAAAATTGCCTTTGATTAAAAAAAAACTGTTCGACGCGGTCACATTGACAACAACCAAAGAGGGGTTTGAACTTTGAAGCATTTATAAATATTTAGACGCGTGTATAATTATTATCTATTTAATGTTTAACATAACGACATACCTACTCTATTTTCGAAACTGACTATTAATTTTAATATATTGATAATAATTAAAAAATCAGAGATCAATGAACATGATAGAAAAAAGGCAAAGGCGTTTTTTTTTTTTTTTACTTTTAATGGGTTTGCTCTTGATCCCAATCAAGGCCATGGGCTAGAACAGGATCTACGATGGAGCGAGCTCACCCAGAAGGTGCCTATTCACTCTTGCTTTGAATGTGGTCGGGTTATAAGTACTCGGGAATACAGACGCAGGGAGGGAGTTCCATTCCTTTGCTGTGCGCAATATAAAAGATGCTGAGTAGCGCTTGGTGCGACATTTGGGAATATCAACCAAGAAAGGGTGGTAGCCCGCTGTGCGTCTGGATGTCCGATGGAAGAAGGGGGATGGCGGTATGAGCTCATGCAGCTCCTGAGCACACTCTCCGAAGTATAATCTGTAAAAGACCGACAGACAAGCGACTTTGCGGCGGTGAGCTAGGCTGTGAAACTTGCTCTTCACCAGTTTTGGGTCGCCAATTAGCCTCTCAGCTCTGCGTTGGATCGTGTCCAATAGTTGATACTTCGCTGAGCCGTCCCAAAGGTGGCTGCAATATTCCATGCAAGACCGGACTTGAGCTTTATAAAGAGTTGAAAGCTGTCCCGGCGTGAAATATCGCTTGACCTTATTTAGGACGCCTAGCTTTTTGGCTGCAATTTGAGCCTTGGACTCGATGCTGGTGCCGAAGTTGAGGTCTTAAGACAACTCCATACCAAGAAGCTCGAGACTGTCGGTAACGGGCACAGATGCACCCCGGAAAGTAGGAGTCAGGTCAAAGAGACTCCTTTTTGCGGTGATAAGACACGCTTGTGTTTTGGTGGCGTTAAAATTGACCAGGTTCCTGTCACCCCACTGGGATACGTGGCTTAACGACTGGTTCGTTCGCTCAACCATGGCCTCTCTCATCAATATCACGTCATCACCGCTGGCTTTTGCATCTGACAGGTATCTCTCTACGACAGTACTGTCATCTGCATACCCAACAATTCCCGGTATCAACAGGTCATTGATGTGCAACAGGAAAAGCGTCGCAGAGAGAACAGACCCCTGAGGAACTCCGGCATCAATAACCACTGAGTCAGAGGAGCAGCCATCAATGACTACTCTGAACGACCGTTCCGTCAGAAAATCGGCTATCCAACTACAAAAGTCAGCGGGGATACCATACGCAGGAAGCTTGCGCAGCAGACTTGCGTTCCAGACCCTGTCAAAAGCCTTTGAGATGTCAAGTGACACGGCAAGTGCTTCGCCGTGCATCTCAAGGGCTTCGCCCCAGTAGTGCGTCATATAGATTAGAAGATCCCCAGTTGATCGTCCTCAGCGAAAACCATATTGACGGTCACTGAGGAGGTCATTGAGTTCTAAGTATGAGAGCAACTTACTGTTCAGAACTCTTTCCATAATTTTACAAATTATGGAAGTGATGGCGATTGGTCGGTAGTTGGAAGGGTCCGCACGACTTCCCTTCTTGGGTACTGGCTGAACATTGGCAAACTTCCAGCACTTCGGTACGGTTTTCGTTTTCAGAGAGAGGCGATACAAGTGTGTTAGCACAGGAGACAACTCAGGCGCACAATATCTCAGCACTCTCGCTGGTATGCCATCAGGGCCACTGGCTTTATTCACGTCCAGACTAAGGAGAGCTCTACGGACCTCTTTATTGTGTATTGTGATCTCCGGCATCGAAGAGTCACAACGAGGTATTTCTGGCGGTTGTTGCGAGCCGGTGTCCAGACGCGAATTGCTTGCAAACAGAGTGGCAAATAAGGTTGCTTTCTCAGTTGCAGAGTGAGCAAGTGACCCGTCAGGTTTCAGCATTGGAGGTAGAGCAGAAATTCGCCTCGACTGCCTTGGAGAGGGACCAAAACTGTTTACTACCGCTAGGGTAAGACGAAAGTTTCGTCCCTATTTGGCTGATGTGGTCGAATCTCGCCTTACGTATGACCCTCTTGCACGACTTGGCAGCCAAATTATAGGCTCTCTTCTTCGCCCGGATTCTCCGTGCGCGGATCCTGCGATCGCGGGCTTGCACCCAAGCTTGGTAAGCATACTGTTTTCGGGCCTCAGCACGAGCACAGTCCGCATTATACCAAGGGCGGGACTTGTAACCGAGCGGGATGTCGGAGAATGGAATAAAATACTCCATTCCCTGCCGAATTACATCCGCGATCGCATCAGCAGCGCACGAAGGATCACTCGAAGAGAAGCATGTTTGCCGTTAGGGATAAGAAGCAAAGAAAATACGCATCTCGTCCCAATCTGCTGATTCGTATCGCCATACTCGCCTCGTGCCCCTAGGGCTGTCATCCGGAGGAGAGCAGATCAATACGGATTTCACCACACAATGATCGGACGTTCCCAGCGGAGCTGAGACCGATACCGAGTGTTTGTGTGGATCAGTTGTCAGCAGTAGGTCAAGGCAATTGGGTGTGTGGCCAGCGATATCTGGAACTCGCGTTGCTTGATCCATCAACTGGGTTAGATTTAGCGCTAAGGCAAATCTTCGCGCCTCCCTCCCAGCATCGTCAGTTTCCTGGTACAGGTACAGCCACTGTTTGTGGTGAGCGTTGAAGTCCCCCAGAAAAACAAGCTCCGCCGCTGGATACCGCTGAGTTGCTAAGTCTGCCGTCTCAGTGAGGTAATCTATGAGCCGAGTCGTCTCCTGGTTACCGCTGTGCGATCGGTAGACACAGACGTAGACCATCTTCTCTACCCCAGTGTCTACCAAAAGCCAAATAACGGAAAACCCGGATTTCTCAAAGCACCGGAGACGCCTACAGCAAATGTTATCGCGGACGAACACACATACCCCTGCGTACTTCTTAAACTTATGTTCAAGTGTGTAACCAGGGTAGTTAAGGTATGCCACGTCCACCGGGGTTGCTATCTGCGTCTCCGTCAAGAAGAACAGGTGCGGCTTTTCGGTCTCCAGGTGGTGATGGACCGGATCGAGATTTGAATGCAGTCCTCTGATGTTTGCGAGGTGCACTTTTAGTGGGAGGAAGTGCAGCCGTTGTTTAAATGCTTTCTTCTTGTGCTTGGTCATTAATGGTGAGTGTTGGGGGGAAGGATTATTAATCGAGACGCTGCTTAGTCGACCATAAAGGTGATTATAGGCTAAACTGACTTGAGGGGAACTCATTTGGAGACTGCGGGGACGCCCGAACCCCCCCGAAATGGCCACCGGGTCCTCCCATCCAGTCGCCAACTGGCACGGTGGAGCATTTCGGGATTTTTCGCGAGTTGGCGGGGCAGCCTTTCACGCGTGGCTAGCGCGCTAGTTGGGCCCCCAACTAACTGCGGTCGGCCAACGGCTGAAACCGTGCTTCGGATCCCGCTACCCTCCAGAATGAGTTACCCAGTACAGCAGAGCCAAAATACCAAGACCGGTCCTAAAGCTGCGCAACTGACTCATAACCAACCCCCATTGGTTGTCTCCCCCAGTATAGATACGTCCACTTTTTTGTCGACTTGTCTCCACCGACCGAGGGAGACAAGTAGGTACACTTTCATAAAATTATTTTTACATCCACTTGTCTCCATTGGTTAGTGGAGACAAGTACCTACACTTCAGAAAAATGTTATTGTTACATCCACTTGTCGGGGTGTGTAACTAATATCTATATATATAAAAGGGAAAATCACTCACTCACTCACTCATCACGAAATCTCAAAAACTACAAGTGCTAAGAGTCTCAAATTTTGCATGGGGGCTCCTTTTAGGGCGTAGGTGCTCACTAAGACGGGATTTTGCGAAATTCAACCCTTTAAGGGGTGAAAAAGGGTGGCAAAGTTTGTATGGGAGAACGCGATTCCTTGGCCCGATTGACTTGAAATTGGGCATAGACATTCCTTCACAAAATTAATTGAAAATGTGTTTCGTATTTTTTTTTTATTTATCCCCTAGCAGGGTTAAAAAGTGGTAGAAAGCTACTTTTGTGGTGATTGACTTTGAAGTCGGAATTGAAACTTCTTAGTGCATTTGATTGATTAATTAAGAAAAATAAAATATAATTTGTGATCTCAACGTAGTATTACATTCTCTTTGATCATTTCCCCTGAGAATATAAAATGTCCCACACGTCTGTCTGTTTCGGTGACAGCCGTGACAGAGGAGCCACTTGCAATACAAAATTAGCTGTCAAAATGGACTGTAGTACAAGAAATTTGTATGTTGTTGTAGTACCTACTGTAGTATTAAAATGTTTTAGTTCGAAAGATTATCACCGGAACAGATATGATCATGAAGCTCGACTTAATACTGGTATTAAGTCGAGCTTCATGGATATGATGTTCGCACTATATAGGTAGGTACAGTGCCACAACCTTTTCTGTTCCGGTGACAGCGGCGCTACGTAAGTTTTTCTTTTTTTTGTAGCAATTTAACCGGCCCTGACTTCTAAGAACTTCAGCCACCAGCAGCGCTATGGTTGGACATCAACTTGACAGCAAAATTACATTAAAAAAAACACGTTAGTTTCACATTTTGGCCGGAACAGAAAAGTTTGTGGCACTGTAATAGTAGTCAAATGAAACGTTTATTCTTCTTTATAAAGATTTGCCGGTATTATAGCGCCCCTTTTATAAATGCGAAAGTTTGTGAGTATTGATGTATGATTCAAGATTCAAGATTCAAGATTCAAGATTCAAGATTCAAGATTCAAGATTCAAGATTCAAGATTCAAGATTCAAGATTCAAGATTCAAATTTGTTTATTCAATTTAGATTGTTATTTACAATACTTGTGAACGTCATAGAAGCTACGCCATCGGTTCGCAAACCCTACAGCGGGAGGCCTTGGAGAAGAACCGGCAAGAAACTCCAAGGGTTGTTTTTTTCTCCCTGTCTTATTTCATACAGAGTCGTCAAATTGAAAAATGACCTTAACATGGTATGACTAAGGTCAGTTTCCATCACAATTACACAATGGGTTATGATAAATACAGTTAAGTATATGCGAACTAATGATCATAGCGGTGAACAATTTTCAGTTACTTAGGAACTCTACTTAAAGCTTTAATATTAGTTTAAAACAAAAGACAATTCTACTATATACTGCAAGTTGCGCCATACATGTTTCAAATGTAATTCTTAATAAAATGAATAAAAACAAAAGAAAACACATTTTAAGGCAAGCAGATAAGAGCAGACCCATTCCCACTGGCAGCACCCGTTCACGAGCATGACGCATGAACCAGCCATCGCTTCGCTCAACCATATTTTAGGGAACGTAACGACCCGCCTCACACGCCACCACCGTAGAAATGTTTTAGTGAGCATGACATACTCAAACTGCCTACCTTAAATGACCGAATTAAAAGCTTAACTAATATAAACGGTAATAATATAAAATAAAGGACACGACTCACAATATCATACTAGGAACATTTGTTACGAGTGTTACGACCAAGGTGTTTTGTCGTTCAAATAATCATTTACAGTGTAATAGCCTTTTTTGAGGAGGCCACTCTTTATATGATTCTTAAACTCTAGATATGGTAAATCCAAGATATCACTTGGGATTTTGTTATATATGTGTATACCTTGACCAACGAAAGATCCGTGCACCTTGTCTAAACGGTACCGAGGCATTACGAGCTTGTTTCTATTTCTAGTATTACGATTGTGTAAATCACCATGTTTGGTATACAAGTTAATATTGCGACGTACAAAAAGAATGCAATTTAATATAAATTGAGATGCAGCTGTCAGTATACCTATTTCCTTGAACTTGTCTCTAAGCGAAGTTTTGGAGCCTAGTTTATAGATGGCTCTGATTGCTCGTTTTTGCAAGATGAATATAGCATTAATGCCAGCCGCTAATCCCCACAAAAGAATGCCATATGACATGATGCTATGGAAATAACTAAAGTATACAGTTCTAGCAGTATCAACATCTGTTAGCTGTCGTACTTTTCTAATAGCGTAGGAAGCAGAACTAAGCTTACCAGCTAATGTTGCGATATGCGCATGCCATTGAAGTTTCGAGTCTAAAGTTACACCCAGAAAGATCGTTGATTGTACTAAATCCAGTTTTTCGTTGTTGATTACAATTTCTACAGGTACCGTCTGTACATTTGGCAGAGAAAAAAGTACGCACTTTGTTTTCTTTGCATTAAGCTGCAAATTGTTAGAATTAAACCAACCGAGTACTTGTGACAGTGCTTTGTTTACATCGTCAAAATTGGTTTTGTTTCTGTCTATGTTAAATATTAAAGAAGTATCATCTGCAAACAACACAATATCACAGAAGTTTTTGGCAAAGAAAGGCATCATTAATATAAACATTAATATAAACCAAAAATAGAAAAGGGCCTAAAATAGAGCCTTGAGGTACGCCTAGTTTAATCTGAGAGCCGTTTGATTTCACTCCATTAATGTCAACTGTCTGAGTTCTGGAACTGAGATACGACAGTATTAGTTTCTGGGCATTATTTTTTACACCGTAATGATTTAGCTTCAACAGCAGCGTCCGGTGATCAACACAATCAAAAGCCTTGGATAAGTCGCAAAATATTCCAAGAGTATTTTGCGACTTTTCCCAGGCATCAAACACATGCTTTAAAAGTGCAACCCCAGCATCCGTGGTTGACTGACCACGTTATGTATGGATACGTATACGTATGGATGTTTGTTACTCTTTCACACAAAAAACTACTGAACGGATTTGGATGAAATTTGCAACAGATATAGATTATAGGCTGGAATAATTCCCACGTGAAATTTACTTATAATAAAACTGTAAACGAGCCAATTCTGTACATTGAAAAGAAATAGAAAAAAATACCTCCAGGGGTCTTCAAACGAAACAGATACCAAAAATATGGATTTTGAGTTTTTTGTCTGTCTGTCTGTTGTCCGAGTTTCACGCAAAAACTACTGAGCGGATTTTGATGAAACTTTTTGTCCTCGCCAACATATCCATACTAATATTATAAATGTGAAAGTGTGTTTGTTTGTCCTTCTTTCACGTCAAAACGGAGCAACGAATCGACGAGATATTTGGTAAGTATGGGGATAGTTTAGGAACTGGAGAGTAACAAAGGCTACTTATTATTCCGGAAAATTAAGTAAAAATGGCAATGTTGTATGAAAAATTGTATAACTGTCGTACTTCGATACAAAACTGTCATTTCTTCCATGGCCTCTTTTAAAAAATAGGTATGTCATCACTGACGTCTGCGCGCGGTCAAAATAGAATACTAATCTTTTTCATAAGCTTAGAATAAAAAAATGAACTGTAAGTCTGTAACTAGCGCTAAAAATGCCCCAGTGCGCATGCGCGCAGAGTTATCTGACACGCACTCTACTTTTCAGAGTATTTTTTTTATATGTAGTAAGTAGAGACCAATCTGGGGCCCCCATATTGGTAGTGTATAACTAGCGCTCTCTGTTGTCTGGTGTAAGCAACTTTTGGTGTATAAACACACACATTAGACGTCTTCATAATATTAATTTAGTATTAGGTATATGTTGGTGATATGAAGTTCACCGGTCCTCTATAATTTATATGGAAAAACCACAGGAGTAAATAAAAACTACTACGTATGCAAAACAACGTTTGCCGGGTCAGCTAGTATGATATAACTAGCTTTCAGCGTGCGCTTCGCCCGCGTGGACTACACGACGTTATCCCGCGGGAATGTGATATTTTTCTGGAATAAAAAGAAGCCTATGTTCCTCTCCAGGCTACAAAGTATCTATGTCCCAAATTTCAGCCAAATCCGTTCAGCCGTTTTGGCGTGATTAAGTAACAAACATACAAACATCCAAACATCTAAACATCCAAACATCTAAACTTTCACATTTATATTTTAGTAAGAGTTAAATAAGAAGTAAGATAGTTAGATAACATTCCGTATAATACTCACAAAGTATAACAACACATTACATAAAATCATTTCATATAACGTTCATTTCGTATAATCAACGGATGATATAAATTCAAAATATATAATTTTAAACCGTATAATGAACATTTGATATAAAAACCAACCATGAACCAACCATGAATCATTATTGAACAGTTTTTACGACAGAGTTAGTGAATGTGTTATTTCTAATCCCGATGATGTTTTCTTGGTCGTGGGTGACTTCAACATCTCTTATGCCTATTGGTCACACAACAATAACTCCATGGAACTACAAACTAGTAATAATAACCTGGTTTGCCTTACAGCTGATTTTATGGACTTGACATCTTTGTTGCAATATAATAATATTTTTAACCAAAACCAAAGACTGTTAGACTTAGTATTTAGTAACGTTCATTGCCTAGTTTCACCGTGTGATCATCCATTAGTACCAGAGGATCCCCACCATAAGTCTTTGATATTGAAGTTGTCTCTAATTTTGAATGTTTCTGAATCACTCCCACCCTTAAATAATATTAAGTTACAATTTCATAAAGCTGACTATAATTCTATCAAGGCGGCGTTAAATTCAATTGACTGGGAAAAAACTTTATCCTCTATGACCGATATTGAAAGTATGGTAATGCGTTTTTATGACCTTCTTAATGACATAATAGATAAAAACGTGCCGAAAATTAATATAAATCTAAAATCTAAGTATCCGCCTTGGTACACCATACCCCTCATTAAACTAAGTAAAGAGAAGGAAAAGTTCCATAAAAGATGGAAACAGTATGGAAGTTCCTGCGATTATCAAACTTTTTCAAAACTAAGATCTCGTTTTAAGAAGATGTCTGGACTTTGTTATAATCAGTACATAAAATTTTCAGAGGAAAATATCAACAAGCATCCTAAACTGTTTTGGTCTTTTGTGAAATCAAAGAATGCTACAGGTGACATACCATCGAAAATGTCGTATAATAATCAAACTCTATCTTCAGGCAGCGAGATTTGCGATGCGTTTAACCAATATTTTAATTCTGTGTTTGTTCCCCCTAGTGAAAATTCATCAACTCTTTTTGATACTTGCAATAACTCTAATTTAGATATTAATATAATAAACATAAACGAGTCCCGCATTCTAAAAGAATTAAAACATGTCAACACTTTTAAAGCAGCAGGCTCAGATAATATTCATCCTCTTTTTATTCGTAACTGCGCTGAGGAACTTGCCATACCATTAACAATCTTGTTTAGTAAGTCTCTTGAAACGGGCATTTTTCCCGCCAAATGGAAATCAGCTTTGGTTACTCCAATTCCGAAGAATACTCAAAAACATCTCATCACTGAATATCGGCCCATTTCTAAACTTAGCATCATAGGCAAAATTTTTGAGAAAATTGTTACCGCTGATATTGCTACTGCTGCGCGTAACTTCATATCCCCACAACAACATGGGTTTTTCAAAAATAGAAGCGTAGACAGCAACATGGTAACTTTTACTGAATTCCTGTCAGATTCAATGGAGAAGAACTTCCAAACAGACGCCATATATACAGATTTTTCTCGGGCTTTTGATAAAATAAATCATAATATGCTCATTAATAAACTTGCAGCAGCCGATATACATGGAAACCTTCTAAGATGGATCCATTCTTACATTCAAAACAGAAGCCAAGCAGTTTGTGTGAAAGGGTACACTTCAAAGTTCCTCCCTATACCATCCGGAGTCCCCCAAGGTTCACACTTGGGACCTCTGCTATTTTCTCTCTACATTAACGATATTTCTAGCGTTTTTAAATACAGTAATCACCTACAATATGCAGATGATACAAAGTTTTACAGGGTTGTGAAATCTATTGAAGACTGCTACAAATTACAATCAGACTTAAATGATCTTTATAACTATTGCCTAAGAAACCAACTATTCCTTAATATCAAGAAATGTCACGCAATTACTTATACTCGCAATAAAAACAAAATAAACTTCGATTATTCTATCAACGGTACGACAATCAATAGAGTGACTCATATAAGGGACTTAGGAATTATTATGGATGCAGAGCTTTCCTACAATTACCACATAGATCACATAGTAAAAACCGCTTTTCGCCAGCTTGGGTTCATTCTTAGAATAAGTAAACCATTCAAAAATATAAACACTCTTAAAACTTTGTATTTCGCATTCGTCCGTTCCATCCTAGAATTTGGGAGTCCTGTTTGGAATCCCTGTTATGGTGTTCATATTAGTAGACTTGAAAGGATCCAAAAAAAGTTTGTTAAATCGCTAAACTTTCGTAGTCACTCAGCCAATGACACATATAATAAATCTTTAACAAATTTTAATATTCATACTCTATGTGACCGAAGAAAAATTTCTGATATTGTCATTCTTTTTAAAATTCTTAACTCCTTAATTGACTCATCTGACCTTCTAGGCTATGTCCAGCTCTCATGTCGAGCTCGTCTTCCAGTGCGCTCCTCACGTATCTTACCCCTCTTTGTACCGCCACGGCGTTTTAAAAATTACACTCGGAACTCATTCTTTTATCGTTCCACCAACATGTACAACAAAGAACTACAAAATATTGATCTTTTTAACTCATCACTTAAAACTCTTAAGTTAAGGCTTAAAGCAAATTATAATTAATTTTAGTTATTTTTTTTTTCTTAATTTTTACAACTTAATCTCACCCTGACAATGTCTTATTTTTAGTTCTGAAATTTTTATATTATGTTTTAAGGTATTAATAGTACAAATTCATGAGCTAACGTAACTAATAAGTAGTAATGTCCACTTCGAATATTTTTGTTTGTACGTTTGGGCACTGTAGGTCTAGATTTAATAATTTAATTTGTAGCAAAATATTTTCTGTAATATACATGACTGTTTGTTGCCAAAATAAATGAAAAAAAAAAAAAAAAAAAAAAAACGTTTAACTATAATAAACATTTACTACAACCCTTACATTGTATAATATTTAAAACATATAATGTTTTAAATATTATACAATATTTAAAACATCAAATCATTAAAATCATTTCATATAATCATTTCATATAACAACATAAAATCATTTCATATACTTAACGTTCATTTTGTATAATAAACGAATAACTATTTCTGGCGCTTCGCCGGCCGCCACCGCGGCACGCTCGCTTCGCTCGCTCGGTTCACCCTTTGTTTTGTTCACAGTTCCAACTTAACCTAACCTATCATCAATTGTATTGTCACCGTTGTTGCTTTTTATGACGGGGGGCTTCGCTCCCCGAGCCCCCCTTGAGGGGGCACTGTGCACCCCTAACCCCCTGCTCCTTTGCCTTCCCTATACATTTAATTGACTAATTGATGACTAGGTATATGAAACAAAATTATATCAAATAAAATTATTACATACGATGATTATATGAAACAAAATTATATAAAATGACCGTTATAGAGAATATTTTTATTTAAAATAAGCGTTATGTTAAATGATGTTAAGTAAGTATATAAAATGATGATTTTATGAAATAAACATTATGTAAAATGAAATTAATTGAAGTATTGTTATGAGTCATAACAATACTTCAATATGACTAACGTTTATTATGTCATATGAACGTTATTGAAATGAAATTATACCAGTAAAATTATATTATTCATTATGCACCCCACGTGTCGCCACTATAAGATCGAAATAGCGTTGGGTAAAAAGCACTGAAACTAGCACCAAAAACGCCCCAGCCATGCGAGTTATTTTATTTCTATTCATTCTTTCTATTTATTTATTTCGATCTAATAGTCGCGACAAGTGGATGGAACAATAACATTATTCTGAAGTTTTACTTGTCTCCCCTGACCGATGGCCACTTGTCTAGTGGCTGTAAAAATAATAGGTATTTTTCGGGAGTGTTCTTGTCTTCCCCGGTCGGTGGAGACAAGTCGACAAAAAAGTGGACGTGTCTATACTGGGGTAGATAACGGGGGAGACAAGTGGACGAAGGGGTATAAGACCTATTATATAAAGTTAATTTTTCATCATTTTACCTACCAACTGCAAAGATAAACATTGACTCGGAATAAAACCCACTTTAGAAATAATGATAGGTATTTAAGTAGATTCTAATATCACCTATATACAGGGCGTCCCAAAACTATGTCACATGGAGAGAGCAATTATAAGTAATTTCCCTAACATAAGTGTTTGATAATGTGTTAAGTAACACCACCTCCATTGGTTAAAAAGTTTGAATAAAATAAATAACTTCGTACATTCACACCAATTATCCAAGCCCATTTTCATTTCATTAAGAAACTGTATCGCGGAAAACTTGATAACGGATAAATACACGGCTAAATTTTAATTAGCATAAATATTTTAGGGGATGTTAGTGCCCATCAATATGAACAACTTTCACTATGGGGCCAACCATGGAATCGCGAAAAAAAATCAGCTGTTCCATACAAAAGTACAACATCGAGTCGACTGAAATGTATGGAACAGCTGTTTTTTTTTTCGCGATTCCATGGTTGGTCCCATAGTGAAAGTTCTTCATATTGATGGGCACTAACATCCCCTAAAATATTTATGCTAATTAAAATTTAGCCGTGTATATACTTAAATACTTTTTGTTTGTAAATACATACTTAATATACATAGTAAACACCCAGACCAAGACAAATAGGTATGTTCATGCACACAAATATTTGTCTTGTTCGGGAATCGAACCCGAGACCACTGGCGCAGAAGGTGGGTAGCCTACCCCTGCGCCAAATCGGTCGTCAAATAATTTGGTGCAGGTTCAATTCTTGGTTTGGACATGCTACTATTTAAAAAAATCTTTGAATGCAGTTCGAAGTTGAGTTCACTCATCCTACTAATATTATAAATGTGAAAGTTTAGATGTTTAGATGTTTGGATGTTTGGATGTTTGGATGTTTGTTACTCAATCACGCCAAAACGGCTGAACGGATTTGGCTGAAATTTGGGACACTGATACTTTGTAGCCTGGAGAGGAACATAGGCTACTTTTTATCCCGGAAAAATGTCACATTCCCGCGGGATAACTTCGTGTAGTCCACGCGGGCGAAGCCGCGGGCGGAAAGCTAGTTAGTAATACATTAAAACGTTAAAGTATTGAGCACGACAGTCACAGAAAAGGCTATCCATAACGCTGCACAAACTTGTTATTCAACATTAAATGTTAAATTTCGTAGTCTTCCCTTTATTTAGGATGCTATGTTACTTTGAAGAAATGCTTAGGTATAATTGAGCCTTTCGATCATTACAAGAAAATCAAAAAATATTTTTTTTACATTCAGCGGGTTCGATTCCCAGTTCAGACAGGTGATTATTCAAAATTCTTTGAATGCAATTCGTTTTCTTTTAAAAATAAAAATGAAGTTTCCTTTCAGTAAAATTTTATATCTTCAGTATTTAAGGTACTTTCCCTCCCTGTGGCATAGTTTTGGGACGCCCTGTATATTAGGGATGCGTTTGACAAATATAAATAAGCATTACTAGGCTAGTAGCACTTATAGGAATACCTACTTAGACTCATCGCTTATTTCGTGTACTTACTTTCACATAATAATACAATTTACTTTAAGGCAGTCTTGTAAGTCCATAAAAATGAAAATGTATGGTAACAGCATTCCAGACATTTGCATGGAAAATGTTCCGAGTGAAACAATAGCGACTAGACGAAGCACAGACTGAATAATAAATATTCCAATCTTATTATCAATAAATAAGCAATATGTGATTAAATTTTTTATAGTTAAAAATTTAAGCATTAAACCATTTTTTAAACTAGGTAGTTATTATAACTTGTTTGTAAACAAGATTAAACTATTTTTGAAGTGAAAACTTCTTAAGCGGCGTTGTGCACTTTAATTTTAAAAAGATGAATGGGGCCATGTATTGATACCATTATTCACAACTGTTTGGAAAGATATTCGAATTCTACTGTTCACGTATTTTATGTTGTTATTCGAACGGGAACGTATTCAGGGGGCAAAATCACGCGGAAAAGTAATAATAAAAAGCGAAAGTTAGAATCTTTTTTAATCAGAAAAATTAGCATAGAGAGAGCTATTTAGAAAAAATCGACCCGTCTCACAACTTTTCTAAAGGTAGACTTCCGGGCATCGCGGCCGATCGCAGCCGCGCGCGATCGATCGCGTGGGACTGACGCGTGCGGCTGATGCGACAATAGTCAGTGTATGAAAATGTATGGCGCCGCTTCCGAGGTATGCGACAGACGCGTGTGGCCGACGACAGACGTCGGCCGCACATAGATACTCACTTTTCTGTCATCTTCCTTATTTAATTCTCTAATTTATGGTTGTCTGTCACTGTTAGAAAATTCATGTGTCAACGCTGGATTGAGATGATTTTTATAAACTCTCCTTTTGGGCGTTTGTGCACTACACGGAATTTTACCGTCCGACATTTTACTTTTCCCCATTCCGGTCCGTTTTTTCCGTTCCGAGATACACTGAATTTTACCGTCCGGAAAAAAACGGATGGTTGTATTTTAATCATAATTTATTTATAATACATAGTAAGAATTTATTTATTTCGTGTAGTTTCGGCTTTGAAACATTGAAACTGTGATATTGAACTGAAAACGTGATATTCATGAGCGGCTGGGGCCCCGCCCCGGGGGTAATCACTGCGCTGCCCCGGCGAGTAAAAAGACGGACAACTGCACAAGCCAATCATCCGTGTTTTTCATGCCACGCCGCCGGTCCGTAAAAAAACGGACCGCCGGACGGTAAAATTCAGTATAGTGCGCAAACGCCCTTTCTGTAACACGCTCACTGCGGCACTGAATTAGCTATTCTTTCTATTGGTGCGGTACGCGGCGTTTTAGACCTCATACTAAACCAGACATTGTGGCGGTACGAAGCGTTTTCGACCCCACCGAAATTTAAGACTGAAATTTCTTTTTTAAGCGTGAAGTCAGAAACAATATGGATTTTAGTCTTGACAAGTGAGTATCTTACAATACAAAGAAGTTTTCATTATAGTTACGGCCGCGTGCGGCCGACGTCTGTCGTAGGCCGCACGCGTCTGTCGCATACCTCGGAAGCGGCGCCATACATTTTCATACATTGACTATTTGTCGCATCAGCCGCGCGCGTCAGTCGCACGCGATCGATCGCGCGCGGCTGCGATCGGCCGCGATGCTCGGAAGTCAACCTTAAATACTTCATTTTCCATTTTTCAGTTATAAAAATTGCATTGTGAATGCAAAAAACTAAAAATTAAAATAAATAGAGAGAGCTATTCTATTAAGGCTGCCTGTCCATTGACGCGTTTTTCAAGCGGCATCGCTTATAAATAATGGAAATCGATAAGTCAGCAAGCCGTATCTTTTTTTGCGCAAATCTTATTATTGATTAACTTAATTGATTAACTGATTATTATTCAATTAAGTATTGTAATAAATTAATATCATTAAAAAATAAAATACCCTCATTCTCTGACTTTCGTGGAGTGTCCCAAGCCCCGATCTGGTCACTTCGTAAATTATATATTTTAAACTTAACGCTACATGCTTACCAAAAAAATAACACTAAGTCCTAAGAAGTTTCAAATGCTATAAAAATTAGACTATAGTAAAATAACTATATTTCCTAAATAAAATCAAAATTTAACTGTCCGCTGGTAGTTGGTGATTTGCGTGGATCATTATAAATTCACTAGTACATCTCTAAATTCGCGGCCCTATGTTGCGTCATTCTAATTCAAGTTACAACTAGTCGCGCTCCGGCGGCCAGGCAGAGAGTTTGTGTGACAGTGCGTCGAGTTTTCGAAAAATAGAAGTAAGAACCTCGTTACGTAGGGTTTGGTTTCTCAAAACTTTGATTTGCGTGGTTCAGTTTTCTCCAGTCTCTGTCGATTTATTTATTTAATAAAATATTGTAGTGAACAAATATAAGGAAACGTAACTTATATTTAAAACCAGTTTATTTGCTTAAAAGGTTTTTGTATATTTTTAGCATAAAGGATTTATTTTGATTTACGTGGTCGTGATTTGCGTGGTTTACGTGGTAGTTTTGACCTACGCACATTAGTTTTTGACCATGCAAATGAAATAACTTTGAATTTTGTACTAGTTAATGTATATTATTTATTTAAACAAATAAGCATTTAACTAATAAATGCAAATTCGTTTAAATCAAACTTAAAATGTTATATTCAATAGGTTTAGGTATAATCACACAGGTCACATTGAATAGGTAGGTTTTTTGGACTGATTCTGATAAAAAACGATTTCTGCCATGGTAATCTACCTATTTTTTTACCTTATACTAACACAATAACTTTTTTTCAAAATTAAGTAACATTAAGTAACTCATTTGAGAAAGTTAAATTACAATTTTCATTTTCGTTGGGGGTATTTTGTGATTTGCGTGGCCTCCACTTTTTAAACTCGGTTATCTCTGTAAGTATATCGCTCTCCGAGGTGCCTCTTCTATAAAACATATTACTTTTACGTACATTTTAAGAGTCTGATGTCAAATTAGAAAAAAATATTGGATTTGAAAATTGCCACGAAAGTCACCAAAGAATGCCTTACTCGAAGAAGCACCCAAATATTTCTCAGTTTCTCCGCTCCGCGTCAATGGACAGGCAGCCTTATTACCGCAAAACAGCGTCTAACTAACGCGGGCAAAGCCGGAAACAGAAAGGCGTTAAAACGCAATTCGCGAGCGTAATCGTGGGCAGAGGGCTGAGTGTAAGCTAGGTAGTTAATACGCATACTATCGCGTTTAAGTTAAATTTTGACAGCGAGATTGTACCTATTGTAAGGATAATGAAATATTATGAGATCTACAATAGAAATGCGCTAACAACGTTTGCTTGCACATTGACTTTACTTGAATCCTGCGCTCGACTGGGTCATTTTTGGCGCTAGTAAGAGTACTTACATTTTTTTGTTTAAAGGTTATATTAGAAAATATTAGTATTTGATTTAGACCGCGCGCAGACATCTGGCGCGCACTTTAAGTAGGTACAGTTTACGTTATTATAATGTAACATTCTATAGATAGACTATAATATTATCTGTGGTTACATGTAACGAGATAATAGGAGCACCTAAAAGTCCGAGATACCTACTTACTATCCGCGCCACATAACTTGGTGTATGTCAGAGGGCGCTGATCGCCGAGGTCGGTCGGCATGCCATACACTTAGTTCCAGCCGGCCTAGCATGACTGCATGAGCGGCTTTTATCGCGCGATATGATATGGTACACTAGTAAATATTTAGTAATCTGTGACGGTACGGCAACTTGCCGTCGGCAAGTTGTCTTGCTTACCCCACTAACGGCCAGAATTAATAACCTATCCACAGATAGGGATAGGTGCGATCCAGATTAGTTGCTTGGCAACACCTAGCAACACCCTGGCAACTGTCGTTAATTCTATGTTAATATCAAGCGTTGCCTAGCAACTAATCTGGATCGCACTTATCCATATCTGTAGATAGGTTATTAATAAGCCGGCCTAGCCTAGCATGAGCGCGGCTTTTATCGCGCGATATGATAAATTATGGTACGGCAAGTTGTCTATTAGTGGGGTAAGCAAGACCCCCCCCCCCATTATTTAGTAGACAGATCAGTCAGATATAGATAGCCGAATACTGAAATTCGTACCGGCTTTCAAAAAAATCTTTAATTTCCGAAATGTTAAAAGAAGTAGAGACACATGATTCTGATTCAAATCTTATTCCATTCCCTAGACAAAACGTTACTGAGATGCAAATCCTAATACCGCCATCTAGCGTCAGATAGAAAAGAATAGTTTTCCAGCGCCCGATCCAAAGTCAAAGTTAAAAACGTAAAGTGTGCGTATAGTAGCCTCACCACAGAGTTAACGGTTCAAAACATTTTATATTATAATCTTGGTGAGGCTGCTAACCATGAAGCTCGACTTAATACTGAGGTAACTGGAGAGTGCAGTACGAACAATTTTTTGTCGACCAAAAATTACACAGTGGCTGTCTTCCGTCTCACCTACACTTTAAAAAAATACGTATGGTCATATGAGACAGCTGACAGCCACTACATACATAAATGTCAAATTTGCTGGCGACACTTTTTTATTCAGGGTGAGAGCTCCAGTTACCTCAGAGTATTAAGTCAAACTTCATGCTGCTAACTTAACGTCAAATCAGTCATTTCTGAACTTAGAAGTATGAAAATTGGTATGTTGGATACTAATCACGATTAAAAATGATCTGCGTGCAAAGTAAAAAAAACCCCCTTATTTGGATACGATTTTTCCGAGTATCGCTTTAAAATGCGGATTTGCATCAATTAATACATAATAATAATTAGGTATGTGTTTGGAACATGCTTTGAACTCAATAATTATTATAAATATAAAATCCATACTAATACATATTATGTCAGTGTACGTACACTTTGTATACGGCAAGCATTAGCCTGGGTTCCTCTTAGTAGGATTTTATTAACATTTGAACTGTTACTAATTTTATCCTTGCGCCCGCCAGGATTGTATCCTGTATTTCTTAAAGCATTGATACAGAAAAAAATCTTTCCGTGTTCTGTGCATTGATATTATGATATGATAAACAGACCACGCGGGCGAAGCCGCGGGCAACAGCTTGTATTTAGTATTATAGTAGAGGTAGGAGATGAGTAATGGAGATAGTTTATGTCTGTCCGGCTGTCGATACCTACACTGTAAAAAAAGCTATGTAGTAAATAATAAACATCTGATATTTCCTTCTTCGTATATGACAAATCGCGTAATGACATAGTAGCAAAATGCCTACTTTTAGAAAGGTACAGTTGAGAAAAAAACCACTTGGATACATAATAGAGGTTATCTATACTATTATTATAAAGAGGAAAGATTTGATTGCTTGTTTGTTTATTTGTTTGCATCGAATAGGCTCCGAAACTACTGGACCCAATTTAGAAAATTCTTTCACCATTAGAAAGCTACATTCTTCCCGAGTCACATATTTTATCCTGATATTCCCACGGGAACCTGAACCACGCGGGTGAAACTGCGAGGATCCGCTAGTAATCAACAATTAATGTAATAAAACTACCGCTCAGACAGCGACAGTACCCCACGCTACCCTGTGAAGGGCAGAGAACGATCATCGAAGGCTTGTGATATGTATCACTGCCAGTCTCACGCTCAGGGCACCGCGCCACAATTCATCAACGCGGTTGGTGGAACCTCACATGGTGTGAAGGTCTAGCGAAGAGCTTACTATAGAAATGATCCTATGAAGTAAGGTCTTGACTTGAACTCGCCCGACGAAAGTACTTCAGCTGGCGGCGACGACAAACCGCATCGCGACTCAGACTACAGCTAGCGCCCCCTCGTGGCAGTGGCACTTTAAAACAGCCACAAATTATTATTGTTATTATTATAATACTGGTAGGTAGCGCAAAGCTCTAGAATTGAATCTAAATTATTTTGTGAAGGTTTTTTTTTAACTTATCTAATTTCTCCTTAAATTCTATTTTTTGTAAAATAAAAGTAAGTAAATGGCTTAAAAGTATGGATTATCTTCTCATATGTCCCAAAGCCTTATAAGGCTTTTTTTTAACAGGCCGCATCTGTCAAAAGCCTTATAAGGCTTCGGGGCGATGGAATATTTTGGTACGTTTGTACTCTACTCTGCTTCTCCTATCTGTGTTTTACCTTGTTTATTGTCTGTTATTATCTGTGGGATTTGACACTGAAGCGATAAAACGTCACAGTTTTAACCAATCACCATTCTTTGGTTAGTGGACAACGCTGTAAATTTAGTTTTTTTTTTCCCCTACTTATTACTGTTACAAGTTTCAGTTCATTACTGCGTGGCTCATGTGAGTCTACAAGCACGCACACTTATGATTTAGATTTTAATTATATTCATATTTATTAAGTTATTATTTTTCAAAGCCTACAATTTTCTCATTTTGTGGCAGGGGCCCCTGCTGCCTGTAACACAGGTTGTCCTACTACGGGCAACAGCAGTTCACAAAATTCAATATTTTAGTGGCTTTTGCTTATTTTTATGTTTATGGATATTGAAACTGTTTTTGTAATTTTATGTCAATAAACATTTTTATTTATTTATTTATTTATTTATTTAAGCTAGCAGGTTTTATAATTTGAACTTGATCGTATTAAAGCGTAGTTTAACCAAATCCAGCTTGTGTGTAATCTTACAAAAGTAATAAGGCAATCTTATCGAAGTAATAAAGCAAGCACTGTAATTCGTTGAAGAGGTTATCCAACCGAACGAACGTGAGAAGTTCAATGTCAAACAGTGACCTAAAAATAAAACGTAAATGGATCCAGTCACGATAGCGACTTTATGGGTCGACGCGGAAGGTAATCAAAAGTGATGATGTTAAATAATGCTACAAAATGAAGAATTAACAAAAAAAATAAAAAAACGCTTTTTTCCTCAAATGAGAGATCCATAAAGCTTAACCCTCTACTGCATGAATAATGAAAAGAATTGAAATAAAAATATTGACCATCAAAAATATTACGTATTTGAACACACTAAAAAAAGAAGTAAAGAGAATAAAAAATTTACAAGTTATTTTGAAAATAATATAATTATGAATAGTAGCCATAAATGGCTTTATATGCAATGGGCGTTACATGCCAGTGTCGTTGGTTTCCCATGCAGTCGCTACGTGTGAAGTCCTGTGAAACAGTTTCTTTTCTCATTAAGCATTAATAAACGTTGCACTTTTCACATTCACATTTGTTGAACGATAAATGCAGTAATTTTGACATCTTAGGCGCTGTTTTTTGTGAACTTGAGAGCTTTTTTTGATTATAGACTACATTTATGTGGGTGATATGGCTTCATAATTTTATTTATGTATTTCCCTTTGTCCACTTGTCTCTACCGTTGTCTCCACCACCAGTATAGACACGTCCACTATTTAGTTCACTTTTTCTGAAGTGGATGTAGAAATAAAATTTTCTAATGTGTACTTGTCTTCACCAGACAAGTGGAGTAAAAAGTGGACGTGTCTATACTGGTGGAGACAACGGTAGAGACAAGTGGACAAAGGGGGTATTTCATTACCCCTAGTGTAAGTTTTTATGTCAAGCAAACGCAAACTATTTCGATTCCGTATTTATGTCAATTTGTATGAAAACTGTATAAGCGCGCTACTCGCCGCTAGAGGCCCTTCCTGATCAGAAGGTCTAAGTAGCTAAATGTCCAACAGCGCGAAACGTCAGATGAGCAGTAAGTCTAATTAGCAGAATGTCTATGTAGCAAAACGTCCAACTATCAAATGGTCTGTATAACAGAACATCTATTTAGCAAATCTTCACATTATCAAAATGTCTGGATACTCAGGCACAAAATTCAACACACAAATTACATCGGGAGGGAAACGGACACAGAATTATAATATGTACGTATGTACGTACAGACTTGTACATACCTACAGATTCTTTGGTCTATGTAGCTTAAATCATATCTTTTTGATGGTAACTGACAATTTATTGTCAAGAATGCTATTTGATTAGCTTTACATAAAGCTCTTAGAAAAGAAGCGCTTTGGCAAGATCGCAAATACAAGAATATGTAATTTGAAGGAAATAAAAGAAGGAAGATCGATTTAATGTTTAATGCCAAATACAAAAGAGCTGCAAAAGTTTGAGGGCCAAAAAGATAGTCCCTTTGATTTTTTGATAACCTTGGTCATATCAAACGAATAAGTAAATAAATGCAGGGGAATTTGTGCGCCTAATATCCTAATAATATTTATGGCGCTACTAGCTTTTTAATCCAGATTTTGTTTTTCTCAAATAAATGTAATGTAATTTACAAATGATATTCCTTTTTATCGTTAGTGTACACATTTCACAAATGACTTTTTGCTAAATAGATGTTCTGCTATACAGACCATTTGATAGATGGACGTTTTGCTACATAGACATTCTGCTAATTAGACTTACTGCTCATCAGACGTTTCGCGCTGTTGGACATTTAGCTAAGACCTTCTGATCAGGAAGGCTAAAGGCGCTAATACAGTTTTCATACAAATTGACATAAATACGGAATCGAAATAGTTTGCGTTTGCTTGACATAAAAACTTACACTTGGGGTACATGTCTTATTTTTCTCAGCAGACCACATTCGTTTTAGTAGATTATACTTACGCTTACGCTTAAATCCAATCTTTGATTGGATTTAACATTATCCTCGTTTTTTGAAGACTGTTTTATTGTATACTTAAAGAAAAATAAGCGTTTTCTGATTTTATTCAAAGGATCAAGTGAGTCTATACAATTTATTACTAGTTATACTCTAAAAGGGTTTCCATTATGTTGTACTGTAGTTCGACCTAAACCGATTCAATTTAGTGATACCAGTGATACCTTTCAGGTGCTCCACTATTATACTACAGAAAACTTGAAAATAAATCCTTTATGTCAGTTTCAATTATTATGGATACCGCACAATTTAAAGGAAGCAATACATACTATATTATTATAAGCATTTAGTTATTATCTTAGTGCTTACGCTTAGTAAAAAAATATTTTGTTTTAGTGCCGTAAATAAAATAAAGGACCTTTTATAAGTTCAAATTAAGTAGCCTAAGTATTTACTCTTAATATCCGATCCATTATGGAATAAAATCAAGTAAGAGACGCCTACAAAGAATTAAAAAAAAAATACTTTTACGTTTTATTAAATGTTTTTTAAGTATATGTACCTACTCCATTCAACTCGATTTCAAACCAAATTATCCATATAATTATTTAATACTTTATGGCGAAATAATTTACAAAACGTATTCTTTATTCAGTTATTACAACAATCATTAAAATAGCGCAATTAAAAAGATTCGGATTAAAGAAAAAGAAACAAAAGAAGTGGACGATAATTATATACTCGTTCATAGGTACTTTTAATTAGCGAACGAAATAGGAACAAAAGAATAAATGATAAATTAAATAAATATTGCCTGAAGGAAATGTAGAACCGTTTCCAATACAAAATTTAACAAGTTGAAATTGTTTTTTTTTCGTTCGGGGAATGCGAAGGACAACAGTGTCCCTACCATGAGCTTTCAACGCAACAATGGTGATGTAATGTAGATTAAAGGACGGGGATTGTCCCGGTTGCGAATTTACTTTTTTCTCTTTAATGCCGCGTGATAAAAATATGCAAAGACTCACTATAGATTTTTACTGAATTAGATTAGATATTATCAACGAATTTGTAGAGTTTGTCTCGTGAAACGTCGTGAAGTGAAGTGTCGTGTATAGCCTTCGTAAATTCGCGTCCCGGTTTCGTACAGTAATTATTAACCAACTTTTTGTATGTAAAGCGAGAAAACAATAGGTATAATATAATACCTAAATCAGATAAATAAACATATTTTCAAATAATATAAACAAATTTATTGCAATAACATATTATAAAATTCCATTATTTTAATCGCAATTCATTAAAATCCATAAAAATTAGGGGCTGTAATGGTCAGAACCTATACCTAACCTATACCTTCGCAATACTTCTAGGTATTGCGTAGATATAGCGTCATCCAGGTTAAAAAAAATATTTTTACATTTAAGTATAAATAAATAATAAGTAATAAATAAATAACTTCTTACAATCACACCAATTATCTAAGCCCATGGTAATTTCATTAAGAAACTGTATCATGGAAAACATGATAACGGATAAATATATACTTAAATACTTTTTGATTGTAAATACATATTACTTAATATAGGGCAGGCGTACCGGTTTTGGCCACTGTACCGGTTTTGGCCACTTTTTGCTCTAAAAGTTTTCTAAACAATTTTTAGCCATTTTTGATAAAGGCAATTAAAAAAAAAAAAAAAAAAATAAATAAAGCATTTATTCACATGAAACAGTACATTTTATTTATACATACAGTTCCGCCAAACTGTATTACAGTTTGTTGGCAGAAGAAGACTCCCCTATTAGTTCTTAAATACTGTTTTATATACTTCACTTAGGATTAAGTTACTTATATTAATGGGTTATATTATCTTTCACAATTTTTTTTTTTTATATTTATACTTATTGAAACTATATACTTCAGCTCGACTAACATTAAACTTCTAGTTTATCTAATATATATTGTTTTAATTTAGTTTTGAATACATTTTTACTGGTGCTTTTTCTAATACATAAGGGTATATTGTTATATATCTTAGGAACAATATACTGTCTGGCCCTCTCACCATAATAATTCACAATTTTAGGAACAATCAGTGCTTCGTTAGCTAATTTTCTATGCAAAAGTGGATTAGTTACGGGGACTTTAAATTCATCACATCCATATTGTTCTAGCGCAATCTGAAACGACACTTTCTCATCGACCGGCAGTAATTTACATTTTCGGAATAATTTATTGTAATCAATACTACAGAGTTGTTTTGTCTTTCTATCTACAAGAACTTTCATGAATCTAATTTGAAGACTTTTAATTTTATCAAGGTAAGTTTTAAACGTTCGTCCGTATGTGCTCAGTCCATACGAAAGTATCGAATCAGTAAGTACATAATAAACGGTATATAGGGTTGCTCTGTCTGTGAAGAACTTCAGGTGATGGAACTTTACAAGCACCGTTCTAAGCTTATCACACACCATTTCAACATGTGCATTCCATGTGAAGCGCGAGTCAATCATTAGCCCTAGGTACTTGTACCTTTCCACCACCTCAAGCTTTCCACATTGACAAGAACAGAAACCACGATGTAAACAGTCATAATCGTGACCTGTGACATTAGGTGAATCTGAAATACACTTATTGTATGGCGAGTAAATATGCATACATTTTGTTTTTGAAATATTAATTATAATACCGTTATCGTGCGCCCACTTTATAATACTATTAAGGTCTTCTTGGATACAATATTCAATTTGTTTAATGTCTTTACTAGAATAAACTAAGCAGGTATCATCTGCATACATGTACATTTGACAGTGTTTGACTACATTACACATACTATTCACATGCATGATGTATCCGACGGGGCCATACACGGAACCAGTTGGCACTCCGCAAGATATATTCGCACTACTCCCCGTCTCGCCACAGACGGCAGTCTTCAGCGTCCGGCCAGATAAATAGGCCTGTAGCCACTTATTGACCGGGCCGCTTATACCACACTCGTCCATGGCACACAGCAGCTGGCGGTGGTCCAATGTATCAAAAGCTTTTTTGAAGTCAATGTAGACCACCACCACCTGCTGCCTGTCGTTGAGTCTGCCGTTGACGTCGTCCGCGAAACGTGCGAGCGCTGTCCCCGTACTACGACCCCGTCGGAACCCATGTTGTATATCAGATATAATATAATTTTTTTCTAGAAAATCGCTTATTTGCTCAACTATGTATTTTTCAACAATTTTATTAATAACCGATAATATTGCTATAGGGCGATAGTTTGTGTAGTCTAAATGAGAACCTTGTTTATAAATTGGTCTAATTAGAGCTGATTTTAATTCATCTGGGTACCTACTTTTTTGTATACATAAATTAATGAACAATGCAATAATAGGACTTATTTTTGACTTTATTAACTTAATATCTCGGACACGTATTCTATCCTGACCAGGTGATTTATCACAACTAAGTCTATTTATTATTTTAATAACATCATCCTGTGTTGCCTTCCTATATCGCATTGACAACTGTGACTTAACAACATAATCAGATCTATTCAAAAACTTATAGTTACAATTGTGTTTTATATCTAATATTTCTTGTGTAAATGTAGTCCCAAAAGTATTACAAATATTGGATATGGATTCCCTTTTACCTAAATACTTTAATATGATCTCATCCAGATTGGCCTTATTTCTACCTGTCCAACTATTTATTTTGTTCCAAACTTTTTTCATGTCATTTTTACACTGTAATAGCTCCTCTCGTCTAAACTTATTTTTGGCACTATTTATGCTTTTGTTTACCTTGTTTCTGTATTTAGTGTATTCCAAACGTCTATTCATGTCGCTCGGTTTGTTTTTCCAGTTACGAAATAACTTATCCCTATATTTGATCATTAACTTTAACTTATTATTTATCCATGGTTTTGAAACCCTCTTTTTAGAAATACTACATTTAACCATAGAACTATCATAAATAGTGCCAAAAATACACTTAATTTTCTCATAAAGCACTAAAGGACAGTCACATACCAATAATTCATGCCACGGGTACTCGTTCAATTTCTTTTCAACACTTTTATCACACAAACGCATTTTTTGATTTGTATTATAGCACATTTTTTCACTAACACTCTCTTTATCATATCTCACTCCGACAAGGTAATGGTCCGAGATTTTACAAGTAAGTAGGAAGGCCGAGACCGAAGGTGCCGGCACCCGAGTCCATATGTGGTCGAGACAAGAACGCACGAGTTTACCGTTTCGTATTTCTTCACGTGTGTAGTCCGTGATTGCACACTGCAGGCCCGCCTCGCACAAGGTATCGATGTATCGTCTCGCAGCATTGTCCAAATTGGGGTCCCTGAGATCGATGTTTATGTCGCCCAAGACAATGACATCACTCTGTGGTGGTATTTTCTTCAAAAGTTGTTGCAACTCATCTGTAAAGACAAGCCTGTTAGTATCCGGCGGTCGGTACACGGCCACAACATGCATAGCCGCGCGGCCTTGACCGTCAGTCAGCTGGCCGTGCATTATCTCGCACGCTTTACTGGTAATATTGCGCGCCGCAAAGTTGTGCATTTTCTTTACATAAATAAGTAAACCGCCACCGCTGGTATCTTCTCTCGTGTGAGCGTAGGTGTTGTAACCGTCCAATTGGTACAGGTCAATCTCAGATTGTTTTATGTTAATCTGTGATAGAATTATTATATCTATAGTTTCTTGACAGTCTTCTAGGAGTACTAATAATTCATTATAGTGTTTTCGTAGTGAGCGTATGTTTAAATGTATAACAATGAAGTCAGATTTATTTTCATTCAAAACATTGCACCATATATATGAGCTGATATATTTATTATATTGTATGTTTGATTGTATTGACTGAAGCTTGTCATCGAATGTTACGATAATCTATTTAGTCACGTTGTACATTGTTACTCTCTTGAGTAGAGGAATAGCTATAAAAACTAATTTCATTTTACGGCAGCTTTGACCTTGGCCAGATCGTCGTCTGTGCGTATGACCGTAATCTTTTTGTTGTTAGGGTCGTCTCGTTTAATAAGTATTTTTCCGTCTTGTATCCATACATATTTGAACGGTTCCGGCTTAAGCTCACTTTTTACGCGCCATAACAGTTGTTTCATATACTTTGTGAGGTCTTCGTTAATGAACATTGGAGTCGAATCTCCATTTTTGCCATAGATATCAGCATTTGTAAGCTTGATCTTTCTCTGAGCTAGCCACTGATCACGCGCGGCTCGTGTGTTCAGGGTGACGATGAGCGAGCGCGGGCGGGGGGCGCGCTGGCGCGGTGACGACGCGCCCCGGCTCTCGACGGCGCCGCCGCCGTCCGCGGCTGGCTTTTCTTCGCCCACCCTCCTTACTTCAGATATTGAATTTGGCTCCAATCCCAATTTTACGGCAATTGTTTTCGCTGTTTTGATAACATCTTCCTCCTTCGTCCACTGTATTCCATAGATTTCTATATTCTTTTCCTTCTCTTTCGATTCTATCTGCGTAATCCTCTCTTCCAAAGCTTTACTCCGCGTTTCTAGATGCACGTTTTTATTTTCCAATGCTTTTATTTTAGCCTCAGCCTGGCCCTTAAACTCGAACAATGTTTGGTACTGCTCGGAATAAAAGCATACGTCCTCCGTGAGCTTGTCTATTTTGCTCTGCATGCTGTATAAGATATCCATCTTCTGGTTAACCTGCTCAAGCACATTTTCAGCCGTAGCATTTTTATCCATCGTAATTTTCGGAAGCTTGTCAGGTATCGGGCTCGATTCGATCTTCAAACAATCCTCACAAATATCCGACTTTTTCCCGACTTTACTGGCACACCTTTTGTGGTAAACAAGTTCACAATGCTTACATTTCAATAACTCATCTGGTTTGTTAGTAGAAACGTATTGTTTGCACTTTTTACACTGCGCCATTTTGATTTCGTAACGCGATCAATACACTGATAATCTATACCGTCCGCACGCGGGGAGCGCACGAGCGAGACTGATGATTAAAATAAGGTATTTTAAGGCAATAATAACAATCGTTAGAATTCCTTATGTCATAAGATTTTTTTTCAATAAATTCCATTTTCTGTTTGAAAAAATGTTTTGTATGAAAGTTTTAAGAAATTTGTTTTGGATGAAATACTTTTTAAACCTTTGTTTTTTACAATCAAATTGATGTTTTGCAATTGACTGGTTTCTAGCGCATTAGAATATAATGATTTTACCTGTGTTTGGTTTCGATTTTTCGCAATACTTACAAAAGTTTAACTATCAGTAAGTGGCCAAAACCGGTACATTTGGCACCTCTCACACATTGTGTGTAATATAAAAAAAACTACTTTTACTTGTATAAATTTGAAAAATGTACCTTTAAAGGTAGATAAATTATCTATAATTTAAGATATAACTTGTGTCTTAAATACCTAAGACCATTTAGTACTTAGTGCCTAAAAGTCAAAAAATCCTTAAAGTGGCCACAAAGGGTACCTCTGCCCTACATAGTAAACACCCAGACCAAGACAAATAGACATGTTCATGCACACAAATATTTGTCTTGTTCGGGAATCGAACCCGAGACCTCTGGCGCAGAAGGTGGGTAGCCTACCCCTGCGCCAAATCGGTCGTCAAACTTTTATACTTTTTGCTGAATAGCTCGTGGTAGGGTTCCAGAACTGAAACAATAATGATTTCGTCTGAAACCCTTCAGACGATAGCTTTTGAGAAAAACCTTCGGACATTCTCGTATGCAGACACATTTCACGAGCGAACCAAATGATTGTTACATTTTATTTCTTAACTCAATTGGAATGGGGAATGAGCTCTGGTGGAACAAATCGCTTTAATTTTTTATTAGCCTAGTTTTTTTTAACTATATTATCACTATCAATTTAAACGAAAGAGCTTAACTTCGTTCATGTTTTGTTTGGTTATCATTATCACTCTAAGCAACTTTAAAAATAAATTTAAGTGAACAATCCGTGGTTTTGTCATTTAAATAACTTAAAAAGATA
Source organism: Crambus lathoniellus (assembly GCA_949710035.1). Lineage (NCBI taxonomy): Eukaryota > Metazoa > Arthropoda > Insecta > Lepidoptera > Crambidae > Crambus > Crambus lathoniellus. The sequence continues at coordinate 9,155,357 of OX453301.1, read as the reverse complement.
TTAAAATAGAAACAATTTCTTCCACTAGCTCGGCATACCTACATAACCCTTAAAAGCATCCCGACTTCTTTTCATGTTCCCAACATCCCCAAAATCTTAGACCAAAAATTAATTTACCCAACCAACCTTGTTTCGGAATGGCCCCCTCTCTATTTTTTATTAGCGTGGAAATGCCTAAATGTCTTAACAATATTATAACTATCAATTTAAATGCTCTTCGTTTATGTTTGGTGATCACTCTAAGCAAGTTTAAAAATCATTTTAAGTGAATAATGCGTTGTTTTGTCATACATATGACTTAAAAAGATATTAAGATAGATTCAAACTCTTCCACTAGCTCGGCATACCTACACCCTTAGAAAGCATCCCGACTTCTTTTCATGTTACCAACGTCCTCAAAATCTTAGACCAAAAAATAAATTTGCCCAACCAACCTGCAATTAAGGAATGTTTCGGAATGGCCCCCTCTCTATGAATGTTAAAATATATAACATTATCTAAAAAAATTAAGGGGGGGGGGGGGGGCAAAAATAAACAAATTTAAAGTATTATTAAAAGAATACCTACCTTTTCGAAAAATGTTTTTACTCGCTGCAAAAGTTTTTAGATGGATAAAATAAATAAATAGAAGAAATAAATAAAATAAATAAATATTGGACGCCATCACATTCATTGTTTCAAATACCAAATTATAGTAGCATATGCACTAGTACCTATTATGGAAATTGGAAACAACGACGGGTATTACCACATACACCCAGACCCGAGAAAATATTGAACAAGTTATTTATATTTTTACTTTTTTGCATTCACAATGCAATTTTGATGGTCGAAAAATGAAAAATGAAAATTTTAAACAAAAATCGTCCCGTCTCACAACCAGCTCCGATGGGACTCGAACCCACGACCTTTCGCTATCCGGGCGACTGCTCTAACCACTGAGCTACGGAGTCGTTTTGTGAGACGGGTCAATTTTTTCTAAAAATACTTCATTTTCCATTTTTCAAATATTGAACAGTTTAATTTTAATATTTACCTGACCGGGGATCGAACCCAGGACCTCTAGAGATAGCGGCACCATGAAAACCGGTACTTACACCACTCGGCCACGGAGGTCATCAAATAAGGGTAAATAGTAAGTAATATAATAGTAGTAATAGATTGGATTAATGTGATTGTTATTTAACATTAATATTTTTTATATTAATTTAATTAAAGAAATAAAAATCAGAAGTAATTGATATGCCCTAGGGTCATGTTTGTGTCCGTTTAATTGTATAGTAAGTAACATCTTCTTATCTAACAACATGATGCAATAAACAACTTTGAATTTTGGACTTATGTTTTACTTTCCTCAAGAAGTTTAAAAAAGTAGGTAGATAGTCTGCGCGCGGTAAAAATCGAATACTCACTAATCTTTTCTATAAGCTTAGCATAAAAAAATCGGCCAAGTGCGAGTCGGACTCGCATTACGTACACCTAGCAAAAATACCACTGTTATTTTTTGCCAGAAAAAAATAACTTTGTTTTTTATAGTATTCGTATGAATGACAAAGTTATATTTGCGGTTTTCGAAAATGTGTTATATCTCAAAAACTTGTAAAGCCTACTTGGCTGTGATAGTTTTCCTTCTAACTTCGTCGTATTAACTAATATCGTGAATTTTTTCACGTATCCAGAAACAACCATTTGGCTGGTGGGGGGGACGGGACACTTGACTCTAACAAAATTTTGCACTTTAAAGCTTAATAATTCACAAACAGATGCCTCAATCAAGAAACTGTCTTCACAAACCCACAACGTTTTTGAAATTGCTATCCAACGACATCCCACACTATGGGGTAGACAAGAAAAAAAATTTACATACCCACACCACGTGTAGGGGAGGTAGGTAACCTAAAAAAAAATAAAAAAAATTACTTTACCACTTTGGTAACGTGGTAAATATGTATATTCATGCCAAATTACAGCTATCTAGTACTAAGAGTCCATGAGCTACACTAGGGTCAGACGGACGGACGGACGGACAGACGGACAGACGGACATGGCGGAACTATAAGGGTTCCTTGTTGACTACGCAACCCTAAAAATGAACTGTAAGTAACTAGCGCCAAAAACGCCAAAGTGCAGAATTATCTGACACGCACTTGTAATATAATTTGAATTATATTTATGTTAAACAGTTTTTATATGTGGTGTTTTCATAGTAGTTATTGTCTAAGGAATACCTTTTAAAACGAAAACATTTTTAGTAGGTACCTACTTAATTCTGTTTCTTAGGCAAAAAAGCGTAATTTTACAAGCTTTTATTTAACTTGCAGTGTATGCATGTATGCATAAATCTCGTTCGTCAAATCTTGCGAGCTAAATTTGACCCACTTTCCAATGTCCGATTGAGCTGAAATTTGGAATTCACCTTTAGTTCCGATGACAATGCAATTAAATATTTAAACAGTACAGTTACCAATTCAGAATTCTTGCAAATTTTCAAGTAGGTACTATATTCTTGTTTTGTTGTGATGGTTACTTGACACGTGCTTGACCAAAGCCATCTTCTATCTCACTCGTTGCACTTGTAACAAGCCATGCTCCTTGGAAAAGCGGCAACGTTGCAGTCGATTACGTCATCGTGTTCTGTTCCGGTGGCCAAAACTGGAACTAACGTGTTTTGTTCATAATGTCATTTTACTGTCAAGTTGCACCTCAGAACAATAACTAAAGCTATAGAAACCGTACTAAAATAAAAACTGTGTATCAGCTATCGTACTCACTTTTAGTAATTCAGCATACATGAGTATGAGTGAAATAGACAATCTTTGTGAGTTTCTATTGTTTCTGTCATTGTCACAAGCTCGTAAAGTACAAATGTCAAATGGTTCTAATTGATTGTAATATAATACTACCAAAATAAAAATACGTCTTTGTTGAGAACGTAGCTTCTGAGGTATGACCAATTTAATACGAACGTATTACAATGGTCGAACAGCTTCGCTGGCAGCTAAAGTGAAAATTTATTAATTCACAAGGAATTCGGTGATAAAACAACAGGAAAATGTGCATACAGGCTCTCTAGAGAGCTTGCATTCCGTGTCTAGGATGGTTTGTGTTGTTCTAGACTGTTAGTCTAATATATCACGGAAAGAAAATTCGGATGAGATTGAATCATTTCATCGGTAAGTTTTGTTTCAAAATACAAATATTTTTAAGAATTTAACATCAGTATTATCCGAAAATTGTAATTGAAGGTCTCATTTTTTTTTCAACCCGATTTTAGGACAAACTAGTTTTTCCTAGGCCAAACTAGTTCATCGCGTTGACATTTCAGAGAGCGACTTTGCCTCGAAAGACCTGTAGATGTAGAACATGACACAAAAAAAAATAACCACCATTTTAACCAATCACGTGTTCTACAGGACTTCCGAGGCAAACTCGCTCTCTGAAATGTCAACGCGATGAACTAGTTTGGCCTAGGAAAAACTAGTTTGTCCTGAAATCGGGTTTGGCCGGTAAAATATATACAGTATTATACAAAACTTTTAGCCCAAACAAAGTTCCAAAGTCAAAAATTGTGTTCCAAACATTTCCCTCTATATCTCTTCGTTGACTAGGCTAAACTTGATATAATATAATAAAAAAAAATAACTTTCGCCGTAATTCAATTCACATCTTAGATTTCTGCGCGAACTGTTCATTTAAATAAAACACTTTCTCGGATTTTGCACGCATTTATTTAACAACTTGGTTAAATTTGCTTGTTACAAAATAAAAAGAAAAATCTATTATTTTTGCACATTTTGGATAATTTTTTTATCTGGATATGGCAAGTCGGAATACTCTTTGGTCTTGTCAAGAAACGTTGCTGTTTGATTTTCTTGATTGCTGTTTGGGTGTTTTAATACAATATCTATTGTATAATTAGTGCATATAAATACGTGATCATTGTTGGAAATTACTTATGAAACCTTGGATCTCGAAAGATTTGGATTCCCGAAGGAGGAACACTGCGTCAGCGATGGATTCGTGCGATACGTCGAGCCGACTGGGAGCTTACAACATCAGTAGGAGTGTTTAATAAACATTTTCGTGACTGTGATATAGTTAAAATAAAACAACCCTTAGTTATGTACGCGTATTATTTGATTTTAAGGCGCTATAATCAGGAATTCATCTCATCTCATGCATACAAGAAATTAGGATTAGTGGTGCGACATTGACATTTATGACGTTGCCAATCAGAGTGCGCGCCAGATAAGTCTGCACGCGACTGGTGGCGTATTTAATGTTGCCAGTAGTAGAAAATAATTTTACCTAGTAAATTTTACCTAGATACTTCCATCAATAATAGCGATAGAAAAGAGCGAACGCGCGCTTATGTTTTTAATCGGGCGATAGTTTGGTCGTTCTCGGATTCAGTATAGAGTTATATGGCAGTGCTCCCACAGACGGTTAAACTATCGACTGATCAAACTATCGAAAATGACTGCCCCACAGGTGTACGATCAAACTATCGCACAACTATCGGCCTGGCGGTAATGTGCATCGAGGACTATGTGAGCGCGCGCACTGCATTCAACTAAACTATCGCCCAACTATGTGTAGACTGCGCATTCAGTATCTAACTATCTAACTATCTAAAATGACTGGCCAATAGTTGTACAACAATCGCACAACTATCTGCCTGTGCATGAAGGACTATGTGAGCGCGCGCCCGGAATCAACTAAACTATCGACCAACGATCGGTCGACTAAAAATCACAAGTGCGCGCAGGCTCTCAAAACCAAACTATCGGCCGACAGTTTGATCACGATCGTCTTACGATTCCGACTAAACTATCGGTCGACTAAAAATCACAAGTGCGCGTTGGATATTACAAACACTTTTATAAGCAGATAGATTTCAATATTGTTTATTAAAATTGTTAGTACTTTAGGAATTAAATAACAACAAAATAAATATATTTCGAAATATTTTATTAATTAACTATAGTAACTATAGAGTAGAGAATAATACTAACTAAAATACCCCAAGCGAAAGCAAAATATCACATAATGGTCACCCTAAAAATGACTTGTCAAAAAAGCAGTCCGTGCCTGCACTTTAGCAAATGGTTTAAGTAGCCGGTTATTGTCCTGTTCTATTTCGCAAGCACATTTCACCTGTAAAACAATCTCTCTTCCAGCACTTTTCATGACTTTTGGCATGACGATTACCAAACAAACTAATAAAATACAATGACACTTGACACACTCATTTCGTCTGTCACAACAAATAACATGGCGACCTGCCAAATTTGAAATTAGTTCCAAATTCGACCGCGCGCAAACTTATCTGGCGAGCGCTCTAGGAGCGCAAGCAGCCGAGAAATGATAGCGGGCCATGGCTTGACACATTGTCAATGTATACCATAAAGTTATAATCAGCGAGCATTCAGTGAGCGCAATCTTCAGAGCGCGTGTCAGATAACTATGCGACTGGGGCGTTTATGGCGCTAGTTACAGTACATTATTTTGTTCTAAGTTTATGGAAAATATTAGTATTCGATTTTGACCCCGCGCAGACTTATCTAGCGCACACTCTAAATTCAACTAGTAATCGAACACACGTCCCAACCCGACAGCCGATTTGAATTGGTAATTTGATAAAGAACATGAGTCCATGTCACATAATTGCTCAGGAGAGTCAGGAGACAAAAAAACTGTCTGTTAAAAAAACATACCAAGCAGTAAAAATGTTTGATGCAGTTTTGAAAAGTATGCAATAATATACTATTTACATAAATTTTAGATTATCAATAGTAGATTTTATAACGAGGGACTAAACAAAGCCATTATATACCAGAGGTGGTTTGGAATAGAATAGAATAGAATATTTATTAATTGCATTTCATGTGGTACATTTGAGATCTTAAACTAAGTTTTGGCGTCCGAGCGTGCGAGGGAGTCAATGAAACCGAGGGTATATTAAGTTGGCGTTTAGTCTCGAGGTGCAAACTGAACTTTTCACTTCGAGTGCGAGAAAACTAGTCAATTTAGTACAAAAACATTTAACAAATTCTGAAATTTTCGCGGTCAGTAGTAGTAGTAGTAGTAAAAATATTCGCCCTTTTGTAGGACAGGCCCATACTGCCAATTCTTGAGTATTATTAATTTATTATAGTTTCTTAAGTTTTCATAGGAATGTAGGTGTGTTATATTCCAATGCTCCTTGGAGTATTTGGCGTCAAGTGTGTCAAGCCAGCCTTTTCGATAATTCTTGCTGAGGTAGTCACCACTATAATAAAACACTCGGCATTACTTTACCGAGATAGCGCCTGTTTTAATCATTCCACATATCTTCCAGTTGCGTAGACACTTGGGGCACAAAACCACACCTATCTTTAGTCACAAAGTCCACTATAAAACAAATTGCGGTAAATTAAAATATCCACTCAACCTAACCCGCCAAAATGGCGCCAAAAAGTCTCAGTCAGTTTTTTCCGCTAAACCAGTCACAAAACTTTTGCACAAAGCACCTTCTTTGCGGAAATACCATGAAACAAAAAACGTCTTAACATTTTCGCAATGAAAATGGTCCACATTTCACAATTAATAGTATATTCACTGGCTGTTTGAGTTTATCTAATGTCACATGAAGGAAATTAAAAAAGTAGTTACATTTTACTCCCTAGGGACTAAAGTGGTTATTTAGTCCCGCTTCGTAGGGCTATATTTGCGTACTTTTAGAGCATGAGAAGTGAAAATTTTTATTATTTCTATTAAGACATTAATTTAAAGCCCCTGGACTTAGGCTTCTTCTCAATAACTTACTTAAAAAAAAATACATTTAATTAAAAATGAAGTTTCCCTGTCAGTTACAGGCCACTCGAAATGGTTTTGAAGAATTTTTCGTCATTCTTTTGTGACAGGTACCGTTCAATTTTTTTCAAATCCAAGACCTTTTTTTGTTAATAGGTCTTTTTCTTTACAAGCCCGTTGCATTGGCAAATCCAGGTGATTTCTGTAAGTACCTATTTGCTAAGAAAAAGTGATGTGATACAAGGCCTTGTCCAGTGATGTGATACAAAGCCTTGGCCAAGGCCAGATTTGGTGTAGCTTTTTTGATTTGATTTGATTTTGATTTGGTACGAACGTGTGTAGCACGGATTATATTTGCTTTACAGCAAAGTTCATCCGCACCAAATCGGCGGTTAGGTCTGGTCTGGACGTGTGTAGCGGCTACAAGAACTATAGTGCAACAAGCTTTTCTGTTCCGGTGATAATCTTTGGAACTAAAACAGTTTTCATACGACATCGACAGTCCATTTTGACAGCTAATTTCGTATTGCAAGTGGCTCCTCTGTCACGGCTGTTACCGGAACAGACAGGAGTGTGGGACTATAACGAACGAACTATAAAAAGAAGCAAAAAACGCGAAGTTGCTATATTCAGACCATGAAGTTCGACTTAATACCAGTATTAAGTCGAGCTTCATGATTCAGACCCTACAGTGCTGTGGCACTGTAGGGTAAGCTTGTGAGCTTTTCTGTTCCGGTGACAGTCGTGACAGAGGAGCCACTTGCAATGCGAAATTAGCTGTCAAAATTGACTGTCGTATGAAAACTGTTTTAGTTCCTAAGATAGTCACCGAAACAGAAAAGATTGGCACACTATACTAGATGTCACTTTGAACATAAATAGTTTACTAAAGTCAACGACAGATGGCTCCAAGTTAGGTAATACAACCATTAGTCTACCTACAGAAAAGAAAAATCCTTTTTTTCTTTATGTATTATGTGTATCAACTTTGATAGAAACTTAAATGTATATTGTTCTTTAATATTTATTTTTGAAATACTTACTAAACTGAAAATCAGCGTTTGCTTGCGTTGTAAGACAAGTAATATGACGCTGAACTGCGACCATTGAGTACTGCTGCGGCACGGCACACACACATTTTTATTTGGAACTTTTTGTCTTATTGGGTCTAATTTTGTATTTTCTATTCTTGTTCGTAATACAGTGCTACCTTCTCTTATACCTATGTGAATATGCTTTGTATTTAATGAATATGTGTGTGTCAGTAGTAAGAATCTACAATCTCTATTTGGTGGTAAAATATATTTGTGCTTGCAGACTTGATGCAGTTGAAGAGCTAAACTGTAATAAATTAACTAGCAATCGACTATGCAATAATGATGCATTAAATGAAATGAAGCGACTTAGAAACACGTCCAATAATAACTAAAAATACAAAAATAAATTATATTTAAAAAACCTTTTATTTAAAATCAAGCTTTTATTCGAATGTCCTAAAAAGAATAAAATAAACTTTGTATCAAGTCAAATCCCACAAATTTATTACATTAAACAAATTATATGTTTTAAAAGCTTGTCGCGAGATTTTATTGTTACTGGGCTTGCACTAAACACTGCTTTAACTTATATTTGACATATGAAATTAAAGCGACAAGCTTTTACAACATATAATTTGTTTAATGTAATAAATTTGTGGGATTTGACTTGATACAAAGTTTATTTTATTCTTTTTAGGACATTCGAATAAAAGCTTGATTTTAAATAAAAGGTTTTTTAAATATAATTTTTATCTTTTATATTTGTCAAGAAGCCTATGCTAAAATTCATAAAATATAACTTCTAAGTCAATACCACAGAATATATAATAGTACCCGTACTAAGTACCTGATTTAATATGGGTATTGTTAAAAAGCCTGTGCTTTAATTATTCATGAAGTTTATCTTTGTCAATGCTAAGTAACTAATTTCATATGGGCCTAAAATGTGAAAAAAATTCTAAGAAGAAAGAATAAAGCTGTTGCATTCAATCAAAGATTGTTATTATTAAAGTCTTAATACGAACGCTTAGACAAAGTAACATTTGAAAAACGATAGCGAAGCGATAACGAAGTTCGAAAGAAATTCAAGGTATAGGATTGGCGGATTGGTATAAGCTGCGCTAAATCACGTGGTCTTGCCGCAAGTTGATTGGAGCATAAAGACGATAGCGATAGCGATTGTCGTTTCGCCACATAACGATGTTACTTTGTCTAAGCCCCCAGATATACATAAAAATAAATAGCTAAATGTTTTGCAAAGAGCAAAACTCTACAAACCTGTACAGATTTGGATGAAATGAAAATTTACATACATATAGGCCATGACTCGGATTTGTAAATTATGTGATGCATTTTGTTCCGATTTTCGTACATAAACGGGTTTTCACACGTGTTTTCACCCGCATGGCCAGGGGCGTCCACTTGTTCAATGTAACATCAAATTCAAGCTTAACATCGTTATGTCTTATCTTTTTAAATAATGCACCCTTACCCTAAGATGACTCCCTAAAATCACCCTTACATACATCGTTACAGTCCCCTTTGGTGTAAGTTAAGATCACAAAAAACGGGCCCAAACCAGGTCAAGGATGAGGGTCCAAAGGATTCTCAATCCCCTCTGTAAGTGGAGCGAAGGGCGGGGGTGTGAATTAGGTCGAATTTCGCGTAGCGATTAATGACCTATAAACCCTATAAGTAGGTATCTTGTGCTGGATATTCTAGTCAAATTGCTACTATGAAAGACAGGGTCAAGATGGCGGAAATGTAAGATAAACTTTAAATTTGTTGATGCTGTGATTTTTAATGACGTCTTTTTGTTACCGACTAGCGGCCCTCAACTTTGAAAAAGTTAGGTATAGTCGGGGACAAATTCGGTTAAACACTTCTTACTTTTTTATGTAGCTGGCGTCTCACTGTTCACTTGCAGTCCCTATCCGTAATTGTTTATACTACACGAGTTTAACACATAACCAAATAGTAATAGGTAGCATATATGTTTACTGTGGTAAAAGGGTCTGCGCGTCAATGGCGAAGCACCAGTCTCACGAAAAGAAGCAAGAAGTGGTTCACCGAATTTGTCCCTGATTGTACCTTTATCAAAAATTGAGACATCACACGCAGATTTTTTTCTTTAAGTATTTCGTTGTATTACTTATATGAGTACCTACCTATAGGCTGCTGTATACGGGTATAGTCGCAGCCTTCTCTATTGTCTTCTACAAGCCATGCTATGAAGCGGAGCGGCAACGTAACAGCGAACCGGTTTACTTGTTGTTTACCTGTAAAACGGATTGTAAATATTCTTTTCGCGGCAGAAAATTAAGATTACCGACATCTATTTATATGTAAACATGCTCGTGAAGGTTTCAAGAAGGTACCTAAATAAATATAGATTTTATAAGAATTGCATGTAATTTTGATTTGCAAAAACATAACCTCAAGTAATTGCATTACTTAATTAAGTATTATTTATTTCTAAGCTTTTTTTACTGTTGAAGCCCCGTTTGTAGATCGTATTCTTTCTCCAACATACCTATGCCAAGGCGGTGTTGCATTCCCAAATGCAAATCAAATAACGATTCTTCGCTAAAAATGGAGATGACTGTATCAAACTTTTCATTTCCAAGGTAAGAAACAGAGCGAAAAAAGCTGGGTTTTAGCTATTCCTCGTGCAGACTGGAGCCCTACCACTGTCGTCAATCAATGACGACCACTGACCTCTATTTACAGGTCAGTGATGACGACCCAATAGAGATAGAAAAGCAAGTCAAGTAATCTAACTTTTTTTAATTTGGCGCGTCAAATAGGTTTCACTTAAAACCAAGAAACTTGTGTGTTGTAACTAGATATGCAACGTTGCCAACTTTATGCCCATGGCATATAGTATTCTTTACCCATGGCTTGTAAGATATAGGAGGCTGTGGTATAGTAAACGGTAGAGTAGAGTGGTAGAGTACTAACTTTACTAATGTTGACATCATTGGTGGAGTAGAGTACCTAGGTACTGAAATTTGGTAGAGTAGAGTAGCTAGCACCGCGGGCAAGCTACTCTACCGCTCTACTCTACCGTTTACTCTAGCCACACTGATCAGCAGAATGTCATGCTACCATGCAAGCTAGCAAAGCGATTACTATAAACTTCAAAACTGCATCCCAACACGTCCACTAATTAGGTATTAATCTCTCTCCTTCCCGAGATATGGTGGCAGATTTAGAAAGGTTTCTTTTTTACCTTGTGAAAGCTGATATATAATATTAGGAAATATATACCTACCAAATTTACCTAAGAATTTTACGACCAAATGAACCAATTATGAGATACTAGACTTCCGCCCGCGGCTTCGCCCGCATGCACTACAAGACCTTATGCCGCTGTCGCCGTATTGAGTCGATTCGTTGCGCGTTTTGACGAGAAAGACGTACAAACAAACAAATAAATAAACACACTTTTACATTTATAATATAATAGTATAAATAGTACCTTTATAGTACCTATATAGTATAAGTATTGATAACATGAAGATAATTAATACGCTCTCTCACATCCACGATACTGAAAGTTGTCTACGTAGGCGGTCGTATGAACGAGAAAACTGTCACGCGATCAAATATTTACTTGTTAGAGAAATACTACACCTACATACGTATGTTCATGATGCCGTGTAGCCCGTGTAAGTAAATGAAAGGAATATAATAATTACCTACGTTTTCCTTGTATTTTTGGTCTTATAGGTACGGTAGAAATACTTACTGAGGTTAATAAATAAATATGAGATGAGATTTACATGTATTTTTGGTTTTGATCACCTATCGACCTTTTTTCGGAATGTCAACGAAAGATAGAAATTACCAAATTCTGTTCACGACCTTTGTTGTTTCAATAAACAGAAAGTGATCCGTACCCCGAGTGTAAGTTTTTATGTCAAGCAAACGCAAACTATTTCGAGTACGTATTTATGTCAATTTGTATGAAAACTGCATAAGCGCGCTACTCGCCGCTAGAGGCGCTGATACAGTTTTCATACAAATTGACATAAATACGCACTCACGATAGTTTGCGTTTTTTGACATAAAAACTTACACTAGGGGTACTGTTTATTGAAACACTAGCCTTTCGCCCACTGCTTCGCCTGCGAGGACTACACGACGTTATCCCTCGAGAATGTGATGTTTTTCCAGGATATAAAGTAGTCTTTGTCACTCTCCAGCTCACAAACTATCCCCTTACCTAAAATCACGTCGATCCGTTGGTCCGTTTTGACGTGAGAGACGGACAAACAAACAAATATCACATTTATAATATGAGTGTGGAAAATAAATTATGTCGTGGATATTTTGTATTGTACTAGCACTCTGCTCGTAACTGCGTCTGTGTGGTCCCCCTTTTTTACCCCCTTAGAGGGGGGGTACCTTACACTCCATAGGGAACATACATGTATGCCAAATTTCAGCTTCATGCACCCAGTAGTTTCGGCTATGCGTTGTCTGCCAATTAGTCAGCAACGCAAGAGTTTTACCTATATACTCTATAGAAGATATCCAATAAGCCGCCAGAAAAAATTCAAAATGATGATTTATTATTAAAGGTTTTGCCAGTATATCTAACATTACATAGAAAAAATAAACTCTAGTTGGATTCTAAGACGAGTTCCCTATTTATAAGGAAAATAGCATAATACACGATGCATCAATTATTGGATAAGTTATATCATTGGATTAGAAAGGCGACGGATCGTGCAATGTGGTGCAATTTAGGGAGGGCTACGTTCAGGTCCAGCATTTGACTGCAATAGGCTGAAATGATATTATCATGTAAAATGGAAAATAAAGTATTTAGAAAAAATCGACTCGTCTCACAATCAGCTCCGATGGGATTGTGAGACGAGTCGATTTTTTCTTAATACTTCATTTTCCATTTTTCAGTAATAAAAATTGCATTGTGAATGCAAAAAACTAAAAAATAAAATAACAGTATCATCTTCGAGCAACGCGGGCCTTCCGTCGGAAGACCCGCGTTGCTCGAAGAGTATCATGTAAATTAAATACTTACCTAAACATACATTTCTACCACAGACAGTATCACAATTTTGTATGTAACAGAACCAGTATCTCTTCTTTTAATTATGTCAAAGTCAAAGTCAAAGTCAAATTTGTTTATTCAATAAAATTTAGATTGTTATTTACAATACTTGTAAACGTCATAGAAGCTACGCCATCAGTTCGCAAACCCTACAGTCTATGTTTGTCCTTCTTTCACGTCAAAACGGAGCAACGGATCGACGAGATATTAGGTGTGGGAATAGTTTGGGAGCATGGAGAGTAACATAGGCTACTTAATATTCCGGAAAATTGAGTAAATATTGTAATTTTCTATGAAAAATCGTTTATCTGTCGTGACTTCGATACAAATCTGTCATTACTTCCATTGCCGTTTCCAAAGAGTATGTAATCACTGACGTCTGCGCGGTCAAAATCAAATACTAATCTTTTCCATAAGCTTAGAATAAAAAAATGTACTGTAACTAGCGCCAAAACTGCCCCAGTCGCGCATGCGCGCAGAGTTATCTGACACTCACTCTACTTCACAGAGTAATTTTTTATATGTAGGAAATAGAGGCCAAGCTTGGGCCCCTTTATTGGTAGTGCGTAACTAGCGCCATCTGTTGTCTGGTGTAGGCAACTTTTGATGTATAATCACACACACACACACAAGATGTTGGTGACCGGGTTCACTAATATATGGCAAAACAACGTTTGCCGGGTCAGCTAGTTCTTAAAAAAATGAATAAAAACAAAAAAAAAACACATTTTAACGACTGCAAATGCAGCCGGGACCAACGGCTTAACGTGCCTTCCGAAGGACGGAGGAGCTCGAGATGAAAAGTTTGGTCACCCATCCCGTGTTCAACCCTTGCGAAAGTTGCTTAACTTCAACGATCGCAGGCCGAGCGCGTCACGGGCTCCTCACTCACATACTAACCGTATGTATCGCATTAAATGTTACAGGCAGGCGCGTGATAGAGAAATTCCTCCCGGGAAAATAAATTCCTGAGGATATTACCCTCCTAACATTTCGTAAGTCAATATGTCTGTTCCTATACATACCTATACACACACATTGACGCAATTACTGTAATGGATTACAAAGCAGCTTTTCGATCTTTTTTTATTACCTACGTCGTGTTTTTAGCTTGATCTTTTTTAATCGATTATCAATAAATAATAAAAATAAAATTAAAAATATAAAAAAACACTCGTCTCACAACTAGCTGTGTTATTGTGTCAAAAACTTTAAACTGTTTGTGATACAGAACTGTTAGCACATGTACAAAACAGGTAGGTAGTCCCAAACTTTCAAAGAGGGTCTACTTAGTAATCCTCATAATACCTTTATACCTCCTAATTATAAACCTTCTTAGAGCTCTCGGAACAGATCATTAACTTCAAATCCTCCCCTCCGAGGATTTCGCCACGTCTGCTAGTGCAGTCGACCACGAATCAAGCTTGACACTTGTGCTGCGAAATACGCTCTTATTAGTAAGCTGTAAGGGCGCACCTAAGGTGTTAAGAAATGTTTTATGTGTAGACGATTGGACTTAAGGTATGTCTTAGTGAGCCATTACGAAATTCTCATTACATAACACATCCATTTATTAATTACATTTGAATGTGTTGACTTTCTGACGTTATTAAAGCCTTTGTAGTGTGTGTACTCGCTATACGCACACACTCGCATCTTTCTCCAATATATAAGCGCATTTTAACCTAATAAAACTCTCTTTATAATCGCAGTCAGTTGTTTCATTTGTTGTCCGAACCGCCTACATTGCATGGCGACCCTGCCAGTGCTGCCTATCGGCAGTGCTGCGCAGATGGTTTATAAAAGTGAAAAATGTTGTAAAAAAAAAATAAGTTGGACAAAACTATGTGGACACGAAAAGTGCAGTGAAATAATAAAAAAATTAAGACTTACAATTTCCAATGTTTAATTATAGAAATAAAATAATATTGTGGCCAAAAATAAATTCTTCAGTTATAAAATCAGACAATCAATTTAAATTAACGTAAAATAATAAACCAAAGTGATATTAAATAAAAATCTAAATTATGAAGAAAAATTATTGTTGCCGTTTGCTGGTTGCTGGATGTCACTGATGATGAGGCAAGACCATGATGAGGGTGCCTAGCAGGGTGCCGGGAGATGCAGGTGTCGGATGTGGATTGCAGCAGGGAGCCGATCCGGTCACGGAATGTTAGGGAAATCAGTGCACAACAAGAACAGGATAGCGAAACAGAATGCCAAAGTTTAACTGCAAGTCAAGGACAATTATTTCGGTTTGATTTTATCTATTTCAATGTATTTTGTTTTATAAATTCACTTTAAAATTAAATTCACACGGCATTGGTATTTTTTTGAAGATGGTAATTAATTTAGTTATTTTACTTGCAAAATTTCAGCTCACTTCTGATCATGATTAAATAATCAATACTTAGATTAATTTTATTTAAATAATTATATAACCGTAAAATTTTGTTAAAAATATCTTAAATAGAAGTGATAATTTGGTAACAAGTATTGAAGAATTTATTTTATTATTCATTAATAATTAACTTTTACATTTTCATGTAATTACTTTATTTACATAAATATATTTTTTTTCCCTGTAAGTTATAGTTTAGGTACCTAAATATGTACGTCATTATATTTAAAAAGGGAAATTATTGATTTTTTTTCATACTATTTGGAATACTGATTGAAAATTCTGATTTATAGTATTGATTGCACAGAACAGAAGTAAAAGAAAACAAGTTGATATACGAATAAAGAAATTAGAATTTTAACTTTAAAACTGAGATTAAAAATAAAAATGCTTTAAATGTGTTTTTTTTATGTTTACAGTTATTGTATTTTCGATACCCTGATTTATCGGAGATCGTTGGTTTAAAGGTAAATAATTTAACATTGATTATAATACTTTTTTGTTCTTCGTCAATGAAAATACGTAAGTACCTATATTAACGTAAGTGGTTATTTTCAGTATGTGAGTTTAACAGTTTTGTCTTATTTTTTCAAACTCGATTTTTTTTTATGGTTTCTTTACATAAATTTGTAGTTTTTTTTTAAAGAGAATAAGTGCGCAATGATTTCGTAATTGCGCACAAGTAAACATAATTGCGGACCAAGCAACCCGTGTGGTATTTGTGTCGGTAAAAATAGCAAGCTCCAATGATTGTTCGAATGCTTTTTTAAATAATTTGAGTTTACAAAAGTAAAGAGTATGAAAAAATTATTTGGTTATTTTATGTGTTACTTTTTACGATTTACCTATTGACAACAGTTTGGTAGATTTTTTAAAATAGAAATACTTATTTTTATGTCTGAATCATAGGATATCCTATTAAATTTGTGTTATGTAGTTTATTTCTATTTTATTTTGAGCTTTTGAATACGTATAAAACTAAAAACAAATACGTTGTTTTGTTTAGAATAAAAGTATTTAATTTACTTCTTTTAACGCAAATTATAGAGGCTTACAAAACCAAATATGATAAACTTGAAGTAAAATAAAATAAAATTGTTATATTTGTTTCTCCACACAAATAATTTCAGTGTATCATAAATTCAGTATTATTAATCTTCTAAATGTAAATAGACCCGTAATCTGTTTTTAAAATAACAATTTAACTAGAGACTTTTTTTTTCAGTTCAGGACGCAATCTTTTTATTTAGAATAATAGCTTAAATTACATGTGTATACTGGATACAAGAATTTATATACGTATTTATTTCTTTACACTTTGGAATATTTTGTCTTTTACATAAATAGGTAAAATTCAATTATACCTTTGATATATGTACAATATACGAGTATTTTCGGTAAAATAGATTTTTGTAGGTTTCTTTTTTTCATAATATTAAGTAACTTCATAGGATCCATAATATTATTAAAAAGAGAAAAGTTTTGTGGTTTTTTTTGTAGCGAATAAACTAACATTATTAATATTTGTTTTTCAAGTGATTAAGAAAACTTATAGTAAGTTTACATAACTTGTCTTATTACATAAATGAGATCATAACTTTAATTAAGTAATTAGATTTTACGAGATTTTATTGCGTACATAGAATGAAAAAAATATATACGTATTTGTTTATAAATTCAGTTCCTAGAAGATTTTATTCATTCATACCTATAGGTATTATTAGTAGAACTTTTGTTTAGTCGGTTGAATTAAATATTGTATATTTATGTGTAAGCACAGATAATATAATACTATACTAGTGTGTAAGTATGTATATATTTAAAGATCTTTTTTTTTTATCACGTAGGTTTCTATTTATCCAAATCATATTTTTTTGAGGCGAAAGTTTAATATACTATACCTAAATACATACGGATAATACAAGTCAACACGTTCATTAGTTTGTGTTTCAATATTTACGTAACTGAAATTCGTATGGAAAGAAAATAGTTATACCTATAATTTATTCATTAGTGATGCAATCCTGTGTTAAATTAAACAAACATAACTGATATAGAAAGACAAAGTATTGTATTTCGATCGGCATTACGTGGAATATTCTACATCCATTTATGCAAGCTGTTGGTTTGGTGCAGCAGTAACATAAGTCGCGTAAAAACAATTCCACACGAGTTTGCTGGTTAAGCGTAACATTATAACATAATAAGAATACCTAGTACCTATCATTTTAGTCGAAATGAAATATTTTATGGGAACTTTTGATAATTTGCAGTTAGAATTTTTTTTTTATTGAAAAGATCATAGTGAATATTTTAAAATGGTTTGAATTATTGGAATATGATAATGAAAGAAAGATAGTAGATTAAAAAATATGTTGGTAAATTGTTAGATTTAATGGTTTGGAAAATGATTAGGAATTGATAGGAAGTAGGTATAGGTAAAGATATACGCAGCTGTATGAAAAATCTTTTCGTAACTTTCAGATTATGATTAGGTACAGCATAGGTTTGTTATTTTTATGTAGGTTTTAGAGTGTTGAAATGTGTTATTTATTTATTGAAGATAGGGAATTATATGGTTTATAATGTTTCACATGCGATTGGACTGATCACCCAAGAGCAATGTAGTCATTATTCACCCTATATTCATTTAGGAATGATAGTCATTATTAGAAAGTTTTGGATTGAAATGTCATAGTAAATATGCTCGTAGTACGGTACACATTAAATGAGAGGTACTATAGGGATCAGGTCCTTTAGATATACCAAGGTGCGAACGAGATTCCCCTTTGGATACTGTTGGAGACCAAATAAGATGTCTTAAATCATGACCCTATAATAATGAAATGGTACATGGGAGGTCAAATCCTTCTATCGATCATGGTGCGAACGAGCTTTCCTCTGTGAGATAAGTTGGAGTCCAAAGAGGCTTAAAACTATGACCCCCAAATATAGGTTGTGGCCACAACCCAAATGGCACTTAGTTGTCCATTTATAATAATGAATTATGAAGTCGACTATAAATAAATATTATGAAGTATGTACCATTATAAATAATTAAATAAAAATAAAAGTACGCCGGCGCCGGGCGAATTAATATATGTAAAGTACCTAGATGAGGTGTATAAGTAAATAAGTGTACCGATACTGTGATAATAATAAAGTGATTAATAATAACGAGCAGAGTAGGGTATACAGTGTGGTCAATGAGAATATTATGAAGTAATAAAATATAATATAAACTGATGGAAACTGAATGTGTCAATATTTTTTCAATATATTTTATAAAGTTATATGAAAATGAGTTATTTTGTGTTTGTTATAATTTATAATATGATTAAAGGTTTTAATTTTGAATGAATAAATGGTCGTTTAAGGGAAATATTAAATGAATAAGTAATATGACAGAATACAGAAAGTAGGTAAATGTTTTGAAAACATTAACGTCAGTGAAAAATATTAAACGTAGGTATCTACTTTTCGAAAGGTTAAAGCTTAGAGTTTTTATTGCCAAGTAAAGAAACTAGAAAAGTGCAATGTTTAAAAATAGAAACATAGGTATTTGATGTCAAAATAATAAACGTAGAATTTGTTTGTTGTTGTTTGTTGTGCTTTGAAAAGTTTTAATGTACTTTTATGTGTATGTTATGTTATTTGGGGAAATATTTAATAGGTACTTATGGGTTTTTAAACAAAAGTTATATACATTTTAAAAAGTTGATTTGATTTTTTGAACACCTGTGCAATCTGTACTAGAATAAATGAGAACATTACATGAAGATAAAATTTAAAGAATTGTTAAGGTAGTGTAGGTATTGTTAAGGTAAATACTAAGGTGAATTTTCAATATAAATATAAATGTAAATGTGAATTGATTAATTTGAAACTTTGAACATAATTAAATTTGTAATAATAATAAACAAAATTTAAAATAACCAAGGAAACTTGCACCACGTTTTTGATAATTTATAGTTTTTTTTTACAGTCATCTTGATATTATGTAACTACTACTACTATACTTATTTACTGTACTACATTTTATTTTAGTAAGTTTATGCAACTAAAATTGGAAGTGCACAATCTTTGCAAATTTTTAATGGTACTTAGTTATTCTGCTTCAAAAATATTTTTAATTTTACTGTCTTTTCAAGCACCTTTTTATTTTTATGATAAAATTCCTAAAATTAACATGTAAGACATTTTCTTTATTACTTTGTGCATTTAAAGTGCTAAATATTTTTCATGTTTGATTTAATTTTGGTTTTTTTTTCGTATGTGTATGTATTTTACTATTTTGGTACTGTAACATTTATTTGATGTTATTAGTGTGTCCTTTTTCTTTTTAAATGTTTTTAGCATATGAAACTTTAAAATAAAATAAAATTGTACGTTTATTCATCTTTTAACATAAATAACTAGAACATTTTTATTCCTTTTTTCACAAATATTTTGACTTTTATGTTTGGTAAAACCGCATTATTATCGTTGACGACAACGCACGTAGTACATAGTATAATGATAAGTAAAAAAAATGTAATCTTCGTCATTTTTTTTATTTTCAAGGGGGGAGGTGTAGTGTGTGTACTCGCTATACGCACACACTCGCATCTTTCTCCAATATATAAGCGCATTTTAACCTAATAAAACTCTCTTTATAATCGCAGTCAGTTGTTTCATTTGTTGTCCGAACCGCCTACATTGCACCTTGAAGGTTTGACAACGACATGTAATATAAAGTGAAATTATCCAGTACTACTGTCTCCCCGCAGTTTTACCCGTGTGGTACCCGTTCCCGTGGGAATATCTGAGTAAATGAAGCCTATATCACTAAAGAATGTAACACTCCAATCATGGTAAAAGAATTTTAAAATCGGTCCAGTAGTTTTTGAATTTATCCATTAAAAACATACAAACAAACATAAAAGGAAATCTGTCCTGTTTATACCTAGATAGTAAAGAAGTATAGATAAACTAGGACCATCTAGGTGTCTCGGCCTCACGCGAGTGATGCGGTTCCTGGATCCGAGACCGAGCGCGTCCCCCAGGTGGTGGATAGGGGAACGGCCTCCAGTGGGGGTTACCGGCCTAGGCCGGCGCGAACCAAAACCAGGATTATACCGTAATCCTGTACGTGGTGCAGGAACGGGGGCTGCCGTGTTCTGTCACGGGGGCCGCGGGGAGCGAAACCACTATAAAATAATCCTCAAAGGTCCGGCGTCGGGGACGTGGGCGTCGGACCGCCTGAAGGTGGCAGGCAGAGGTGTCTGCCAACTACCGAACGACCCTGGGGTACCTCCCGCCCCCCAGTGTATGTAGGGTTACCCGGGTACTGGGATCTCTGCCCGGGTGGACTGACGTTTCTCCCATACTCGTGGGTCTAGATATGGATACATTAAATAATAAAAATAAAACTTGTAAAGTAGTTTTGGAGGGGACGGACATTGCCCAGGGTCCGAAGAAAAACTGTGGCCAAAATTCTGATGATGTGTCGAGCGCTGAAGGCGCTGCAAATGCAACGACTCCCAGCCCAAGAGTCGAAAAAGAGGCGGAGTTTACAGCCGAAGAGATAAAGAATAGGGTTGATGGTCTCTGCAATGAAATGGCCGAGCATGTTGCTGATTTTACAGAGTTTACATGTTGCTGGCAACATTAAGCTGACGACGCCTGAGGCGAAACGATTTGACGATTTTGTCAGTCATTTTACTGTCATGTGGGATGACCTGGTCGAGACCTTCGCGATGGAGGACAGGCGGCTATATAAAATCAAAAACCTTGCCGTCGAAAGGTACAGACAAGTCCGAGATGAGCTCGCCACCATAAAGTCGAACCGTTATGAGACGCGTGACCACATCGAAAAGCTCATGGCGAACGTTAAAGATTCGCTACTCTCTTCTATGGAGGTCAAGATGGATGAACGGTTTAAGAGAACCGAGGCTCTGCTTCTTGCAGCCCATACACAATCGGAGGTTCCAGCCGAGTCGAGAGTGCCAACCCCCACGGTCTCCACGGGGGTCACCTGGTCGCAGGTCGCTGCACGGGGAAAACAAAAGGGACGGGCGCATGCCCCCGAAAAGCCGCCACCACCTATAGAGTCGGCCCCAAAAACCAAGACGCCGACGCAGCCGACTCAGTCGACGAAAAAGCCCACTCGCAAGCTCCCGAATCTCAGTCATCCGGGCACTTCGGCGGTGGGGCTTACTTGGTGGTGGTATTTTGAAAATCTGGTGTTTTGCGAATCTGGTATTCTGAGAATCTGGTGTTATGCGAATCTGGTATTCTGAGAATCTGGTGTTTTGCGAATCTGGTATCCAGCGAACAAAGGGATTTCTTTACGGGGGTGACATAGAATGCGACTAAACCCTCTTTTAATAAAAAAAATCTTGATAGCAATGGCAATATGTTTAGTGCTTTTGTTTGCGATGTAAAGATTAGATTTTGACTTTTCGCGAGGTTTTGGATTAATTTAAGGCGCTACTCGGAAAAAGTATGGACTTTTTGATTTAAAACTACAGGACGGTTACAGTTGTTACAAATCTGGTAATAAGATATTTATTTCTTCATACCTTTAAGTAGAATTGTATAGTTTCAGAAACACGATTTTATGATTTTGGCTGGACACTTTTTATTTTCGAAAATACCTCTAAAAATAAGAAATATCAAGATTATTCTACATATACTATTGAAAATTGGTTTAATTAGTGGACACCAATAATATTTAGGATCGTTTAAAAGCATTTTTTTAAACTCGCTATAGTTTTTGAATACGAAGTGATTTTGTGTTTTTTTTGCGTAAACGCGCGCGTCGTTTTCTCATTGCTATCTCGCTTTCGCGTAATTTTTCCAAGTATCGCCTTAAGCACAGGGAAGATGAAGGAAGAAATAAAATGACATGAGTAAGTTCAATGGTTTTTACCATTGAACTTCCATATTTATATTATGTGGCACTTTTTTATCGTTGTCTCCGAAATTTGATATTATCAACTGAGAAAAAGCTTTGAATCGAGCGAACATTCTATAATTCACGGGAAATTAAATACATTCACTATATTTTACAAGCTTTTTATTAACTTGCCATGTTAGTTAGTATTTTAGTTAGTTAGTAGGGGACAAATCTTGCAAGCTTAATTTGACTCACTTCCCAGTGTCCGATGGAGCTGAAATTTTGTATACATGTTTGGTTCAGATGACAATGCAATATTAAAGTACAGTCTGCAAAAAAGCTTGTCATAAAAATGAAATTTTTACTAAAAACTTATTGCTCTTGTTTAGTCAAAATTATACCAAAAATATGTATATGTAATTGTTATCCATTATCCAAAGTAATTGTATTGCTTCTTGCATTGTATTGTATTGTTGTTTTTTTGCATTGTATCCAATGGTGATAATAAATAAAGATGAAAATTTGTTTCTACTAATATATAGGTAACTACTCACTAATAATTTTCTATCAAATAAATATAAAACTTTTTCCAATGTTTTAATTAATAACTTAATTTTTATTTAAATTGTTATCTTGTTAAAGAAAACAAGTATCTTTTATTAATTAACCTTTTGCAAGTTTGACGGAGCAACGCGAAAGTGGAACTTTTGTAAGAAAGATGTTTTGTCACCAAGTTTTATAAGAAAAGTTTGCCCTCCAAGCTTTGATCAAAAGTAGCTCACCAATCTTACTATCTCTTAGTCCGCTTAGCTGTTTTATCTTTTTTTTCTGACAATGGATTTGATTTTGATCTGTGTCTAGTCTCGAAACAAAGTCCTTGTTTGTCTTTACAAATATTATAAAGAGTAAATTGTTTCTAATGGAAAAATCTAAAAAACTACTGGACCGGTTTCAAACATTCTTTCACCATTAGAAAACTATATTCTTACTGAGTGACAAAGGCTATATTTTATACCGACATTCCCACGGGAACGGATACCACGCTGGTAAGACTGCTGAGAGCTACAGCTGTAATTATAATATATAATAATATAATATAAATATTGGACACCATCACATACATTGTTCCAATACCAAAGTATAGTAGATTAAAAACACTAGTATTATGGAAATTGGAAACAACGACGGGTATTACCACATACCTACACCCTGACCCGAGGACATATTGAAATGTTCGTTTTCAATATTTACCCGACCGGGGATCGAACCCGGGACCTCTAGAGATAGCGGCACCTTGAAAACCGGTGCGTACACCACTCGGCCACGGAGGTCATCGTAAAATATCGCACAGCATATAATACATACTGACGTAAGATTAGATTAAGATTAGATTTTTCTAAATACTTCATTTTCCATTTTTCAAGATTAGATTAGTATAGTAGGATCCGTCCTATTGTAAACGTAATCGCATATTACCTCAATACTTTCCAATGATTAGGTTAGCTCAACACAGATTACGGTGCCCTCTTCACGTGGGAACAGGACAACAAATAAATGGAGTTCCATTTGTACAAATTCTCTTCAGACAATAATAAAATGGTTTTCTCCGAGTGCGTGAAGTGGATTATGTTGCTTACGTTTGTTCTAATAAAGTTGGAAACACACTTTGTGTGTTGTGACGCGACGCGACGCAAGAATATCTGTTTCATACACTTAGTATGGACACGACAGAGATAGAGAGTCATGCGCCGCGTTACATTAATGTGTTTCTAACCATACTAAATGTATGAAACCGAAAGGCGTGGTACCTACCTACCGCGTGTAAACACACTGCGCCAGACAAGTGTGTTTCCGACTTAACACTTTTTTTCTTGTAATGTGTGTTGAATGTATGACGGAGGAAGATAATTTATTGTATGAGATAAAAGCTTATACCTATTTATTGTACGTTATAAAATAAGAGAGATTTATAGTTTGAGGAAGGTTTCAGTTTCATATTTCTGTAAATAGAGCAGTGTGTTGTGGAAACTCAAATCATTTTTTATTTTTTTTTATACACAACGGGGTAGCGTTTAGCCTTCATCACGCACCGGTTGTTAGGTGATGATAAGGCTGAAGGTGGACGCGCACTATACGCCCAGAATTCTCAATCACTGAGAAACAGAACTGCTGGCAATAATGCTGAAAACATAATTGTTATGGTTTTTATTAAGTAATTTTTCTTAACTTTTTTCTAGAAACTATACTTCGGATTTCTGAGTTGCATAACCATATTTCGCCCTCTTTTTTCGTCCATCCGGTTACCATACGTACCTACTACAAGTCCATACGTACCATCCATACTTGGTTGTCATTCCAAGTTTACTCCTACACATAGCGTTTTAAGGAATGGAATGCCCTGCCGGCCGTCGTCTATTTTCCCGACTGTTTAGTGATTAGGCTTCTTCTGGGTGAACTCGCTCCATCTTAGACCACATCTTTGACCTTGGGCCAGATGGAATTTAAGGGCCCGCTATAGACCAACGAGAATCAGATTGCTTTACATGATCGTCTGTAATATTAGTATTAATGAAAACCAGAATTTCAAATTAAGATGCAGCAAACTTCAAGACTAACACTAGTGACTATGTTTCTCAAAAACACGATTGCATAAAATTTTCTCGATAGAAATAAATCGCGAAGTTGCCTCCAAATCACTATAATTAACACGATAAACTGCTAGTATTCGAGTAATACATTAAAACAAAGCTTGAAACTTTTTAGTATAATCTATATATATAAAAATGAATCCCTATTTCCCTTGGTCACGACATCACGCGTGAACGGCTGGACCGATTTGGCTAATTTTGGTCTTAAAATGTTCGTGGAAGTCCAAGGAAGGATATAGGGGTAGAGTAGGGGTAGGGTAGGGTAGGGGTAGGGTAGGGTAGGGTAGGGGTAGGGCTAGAGTAGGGTGGAGTAGGGGGTAGGGTAGGGTAGGGGTGTAACGTAAATCTTTACATACTTACGTTTTCTTACTTTACTACCCCATTAGTTCATTTGATAAATATTTTTCGGCTAAAATAGGACTATTTATTATTATTTTTATGATTAATTTATTCTTTGGACATTTTATTTGTTTAACTACTTTAATTTGTTATTTACTATTACTTTAAGTGACATGCACACTTAGTCTTATGATTTATATAGGTACTGTTTTTATATACACCTCCATCCCGTCACACTTCGGCTGACCCATCAACTAGGGCAGGCGTACCGGTTTTGGCCATTGTACCGGTTTTGGTCACTTTTCACTTTAAAGTTAGATAAATAGGAATTAAATAATTATTGCTTATATTTATTAATGGCGAATAAAAGATTGGACTTTTAGTTAATAATTACAGCACTTAGCTTTTTTTATGTAGTATGTTATTTTAGAAATAAACACGTGTAATGTTTCAAAGTTAACATTTTGTAAAATTCTTAAGCAAAATGTTAAGGGTAAAGGTTTTGTAAAATCAATTTTTTTCTACAATAAAATTATTTTATGGTTAATTAATATTTTATATCATATTGGAATATGTTTCTTCTAGATAGATTAAGTGTTGTTTTTTCACTGTTCTTACAAAAAGTTGGAAAACAATAAGTGGCCAAAAGTGGGGCTAGAAATTTTAGCATTGTGCCACCTTTGGCCACTTTGGCATAAGTAGAAAGTTTCCAACCTATCATAAAGTTCATTTATTTTAAAAGACTCACAACTCGCTTTTGTTAGCTATCGTACTAGAAAATTAGCGGATTGACCCTAGTGTAGGCACTAGCCTACACTAGGGTCAATCCGCTAATTTTCTTTTAATCAAGTGATAAATGTATACTTATAAAATTGTAGTAAGGAGCTAGCTGTGATTGAAATACTATTTCATGTAGTGTTTTAGTCCAGAACTCTAATAAGACATCAATTAAGCATAAACTCAACTTATAAATATAGTAATTTTATGAAAGTGGCCAAAACCAATGCAAACGGTGTATTTGGCCCCCTCCGCAGAATTTGTTCTAAGTAAAAAAAACTATTGTTTTTTTTTTACTTTGTAGATTGTACCCTTAAAGGTCGATAAATTATTTATAACTCTACATTATAAATTTTCTCTAAAATACTTAAGATCATTAAGCACTAAGCGGTTAAAAGTGAAAAAATCCTTAAAGTGGCCAAAACCGGTACGCCTGCCCTACTTTATCAATACATAATTTTGTACATACATATAAGATAATTACAATTTTTTTTAATTTAATTACAATACTACGTCGTATTTACGATTATTATAATAAGTTGCCTACTGCAACATATTTAATTTTAAAACATATATTACTTATTTACCTAAATACTTACGTGTAAGTTAGTAACTTACTTATTTTAGTACTTTAACAAGTAACTACTTACTTAATAGTCTCTAAAGAGATTAAAGTCTTATTTTCTAGCCATTTGTTAAGGCTACTAAACTTGTAAATTTTGAAGACACTTTACACAAACATTTACACATGACATTCATCACACACATAAACACTAAACATGATCACCAAAAGCCAGCGGGTTGTGACTGGCATATTTAAATAAGCCTGCACTAATCTGGGTTGGTTTCATGAGAAACATCTTCTATTATAAAAGATTTCTCTACGTAACTGATGCCTTAATTCTAAAACTTATGGAATTAAGACTTTGTTAGATACGACGGATGTTAGTATTTGTATGGAACCGAAACCAACCTAGTGTAAATTTCTCACTGTAAAAACCATTCATACACTCAAAATTCTATCATGCACTTTCATTAAATTAGTTAATATGTTTTTATTTGATCTGTATTTACTTTTATAAGGGACTTGTTTGTAAATACCTACCTATCTTCTAACTAAAAAAAAATCCTTAGAGATTTTTTTGCCCCGGCCGCAAAGCAGACCGGGGTTCGATTCCCCGCCGGAGAGCCAGTGTGACGGGACGTCCTCGTCGGCCAGTGGTACACTAGCCGGAACGTCGGAAGTCACCGCCCAGTATTTAATTTGTAGATAATAGATGAATAAAAAGATGATGTTTATAGGGACTTGACTTTTATTGTAAAGGTAGTAATAAAGAAAAGTATAGGAAGAATAGGAAGCATAGGAACCCTTTCCAAGGGTCAAGGGTTCCACTTATTTAATACTATGACAAACAATTGAAACTGGTATAAAAACTGGTAATGCTCCGAGAGCTCTGTATGGCTTGGTGATTTTAGTAGAACTGAATCAAAAATGATGAACAGGACACGTGAAACGAAGATTTTGAATTTGAATTGAAAGAACAGGATAGGATTCGATAAAATTAATGGCCAGTATGTAGAACTAGATGGAGTTTCCAGTCATCATAGAGTTTTTAACCATCCATAATGACTGGTACGAATCGACATCGTTACAGGGGTAGGGGTAGAGTACGGGTAGAGTAGGGTGGAGTAGGGAGTAGGGTAGGGTAGGGGTAGGGGTAGAGTACGGGTAGAGTAGGGTGGAGTAGGGGGTAGGGGTAGAGTACGGGTAGGGTAGGGTGGAGTAGGGGGTAGGGCCACGGGAACGAAGTCGCGCTGGGTCAGCTAGTAACACTATAGATAAGGCAGGGCTTATGTTATATATTTTTGGAAATAACCTTTAAATATCCTTTTGAAAAAAAAATCCTTAATTTCTTTATTCCGGACCGGCCGAATGGTGCCGGAGAATTATATAGTGTTACAACCCAGGGACGGCCGTGGTGTTTATGCACTCGCAGTCCCCGAGGTGCATTCTACTCGGCAGCTCAGATAGGCATGTGACTCGGGAGAGGCTCGTGGGTTGTACCTTGGATGGCTGTTACACTCGGAAAGAAAAAATTGAGATTAGGTCACTGACTCTACGTTCTAAATTCTTATTTCTAAGGGCGCCACCAACACAGGAGTGTTGGGAGAATTAAACAAGATGTGTTTCTATTACAAACAGTATAATCTTAAAAGTTTTGAAACAACTAATTCTCCCTTCTACATAAAGATACATTAGGTTCGAGGAACCGGTACTAGTTCTTTAAAATATTGTAGATACAAAAGTATAAAATGTTCTAGGCTACATTACATGTGTAGTATGTTCTGGTCATGACTTAGAATCAGGAGTAAGTGGAAGCGTCCTTCCATGTAGCTTTTCTTTATGGAAAAGTATAAAAATACAAACGTTAAAACTTAAATTAAACTAAATTCTATACGAATTCTTAGCTCAGAAAAATGTGCTGACAGTCCGGTATGATGACACAAGTTTGAGGTTAAAATCACAAAAAAAAACAAACGGAGTTTGTGTTGCTTATCCTTAATCAGCCCTCCAAGGTGTGAATGGGTGTGCTTCCTTCGCGTGTGATAGAATATCAAGTTTTGACACTGATTCAATTTAGTATTTATTACACCTAAATCCATTAAATTAATTTTGTGGATAACATCGTACCTTATTTATCGTGTTTTCATTAAATAGTAGTTTGATTTGTGTCGGTGCCATCCGACAACAAAGCGATATGATATGGAGTTTTGTTATTAATCTCATATAGTTATTTTTACATCTAAATTCATTATATTGATTATGGAGATAACATTTTACTACATGTATCCTGTTTCTAATAAAAAGTATTTTGATTTGTGGCGGGGCCAACCGTCATCAAAGCATGATCAAGCAATTGTACTTTAATTTGCCTATAAGTACTGAATAATGTGTATAAAATCATGTTATTACTTTTAATATTCATATCAATTAATTTATTACTGAAATGTAATGTATAAGTATCTAAGTAGGTAACGTGTACTTTTACGTTGGTACACGTTACTTCCGGTTGAAAAGAAAACAAATAGATAATTATTGTAATTATTGTATTTATAAATAATGTTATGTAAAATCATTATTTGATTTTGGAATACTTTTTCATAATTGTTATGTTTATATTGTAGTATTTTCTGTAATTTTCACGGATTGATTTTTATCACTTAAATTGGCGGTAGACGCTAACATTTATAAGGCGAGGCCGCCATTGTAGCGGGTTAGTCTGGTTCGAGCCGTGAGCGGTGTACAAGTTAAGTAACTATTCCGTTGTTTCATATTTCTCATTCCTTGTTTTTCTTGCTGTTTAATGCTGATGTATTGTCTAGTAAATATTGCTGAAGTTTTGCCCTTGTTCGAAGGATATTCGGTAACTTGTTAAATGTAAATGCTTATTTGTTGATAATATTAAATTAAAGTTGTCCTTATCGGTTTCGAATAAATTATGTGAGTACTGAAATAATATAAAGTAACAGTTTATAGAAAATGCTTGATGATATTCGTAAATGTTGTTAAATCTTTTACCATGAAAAGTAATGTTGTTGTAAATGTTGTTAAATGTGTTGTATGTTCAACAACGACATGATTATTTATAAATGTCGTTGTTTTTGTTAAAGCTGGTGAGTTTTTTTCGCCCGTTTTTCTTGTCAGCTAAAAGATGTCCTTAACGGGTGGTAGGTAAAAAAATAAATGGACGATTTAAAAGAATAAAATAGTTTATTAGAGATTTGAGATTTTTATTAATCCTGACCTTATTGAAATAGGGGTTTGTCACCAACTCGACACGAGAGACTGGGCACACGTGTGTCCAGTTGGTGAAACTCAAAATTAGTATCACCTGTTATTTCGTCATCTGGACACGCCAAGATTTTGACGCGTGTCCAGATAGTGAAACTTAAATTAAATCACTTTTATGTTTTCTTCAACTGGACATACGTCTGCATTTTATCCATTGTAATGCTTTCTCTTTGGAAAGTATGAAAATTTCACTGACCGTGCAGGGAGGGGAATACATACAAAAAAAAACAACTTCAGTTTTAAATGGACATCTTATGATATAATGTTCTTTACTATTTTTCCCTTATTTTGATATAACCATCACCACAGCTGTTAGTTAACTAAAGCTAATAAACCCTTATAACTACCTAAACCTACATATAGGTGCCTGCCCGCAAAGATATCAGGAAAGTACTTATATTGGTTTCTTATTGTTCATATTTATTTTCTTTATCGTTGCCTCAACGGCTTCGTTCTGCCTTTGTCGAACACAACACTAACGGGCTGAAAGAGCCAGTAATCGACTCCTGCTTCCCACTTCTTGCTATGTGTCGGGGTTAGTTTGTAAAACAATTGAGGTCACGACGCACCAACCTCGACAAATTTTCTTCCTTGGGGTCGTCGTTCCTGGCCCAAAGTCATGGACCCAACGGTTGATTAAACTATGGCCGATTCTCTAGTCTGCCGCCAGTGAGATTCTCCGATCAACCCCTCTTCCAGCTCGGTACCTGGTGTGATAATAGACAATTGGGTGGCAAGTTCCCTCAAGTAGGTATGAGCCTAATCTGTACACTTTATATTTATTTAATTTAATAAAGGAATATAAGAGTTGTTAAGAATGTAAGTTACGGGTTTTATTCCGTTATTACGGGCCCCCCCCCAAGATCTAAAGCTAAAAAGATGGGTTCTAGCCAGTTTGGGTCAACTCCAGGAAAATGCTAACGCATAAATAACACAACACTTTGGACAATATCTTATGGAGGCGCGCCAGAGTTAATTTTCGGGGCGAATACTTACAGGGGATATTTCTTAGTATCTTTTTTTTTTTTTTGGGATTACACCATGTCCTAAATTTTAGCGTAATAAATAACGCTTGCAAAATATTATCCTGAAATTAGTAAAACAAATACCAATCATCTCAGAGTAGTTAGATTTTCCTCCCACTGGCATCTGTCAAGAAACGTCACAGATGACTTACGCCCGCCTTCCAGTTGGTCGAAGTTTGCCCAACGAATTGGCCCACATGGACTGGAGGCTTCAGGCATCTATGATACGCATTACTTAACTACTTAAATGCCACCCCACGATCTAGATCCATACTTCCTACGAACCCTCTCTAAAGCGAGGCGCCCACCGTCTGCAATTTCTTTATATGCAAGTCGCTGGTAGAAGTTCGTGGAGACTATCCATAGTC
The DNA here is from genome assembly GCA_949710035.1 of Crambus lathoniellus. Lineage (NCBI taxonomy): Eukaryota > Metazoa > Arthropoda > Insecta > Lepidoptera > Crambidae > Crambus > Crambus lathoniellus. The sequence goes on along the minus strand of OX453301.1, from coordinate 9,124,154 downwards.
CCCCGCGCTTGTTTCCCGGGCGACCTGTAGCCAGTGAACACTTCGCTTCAGAGGCGCCAACAATATTACGGTTCCACGAAAATTAGTACTATTTAGCTATTAAGATACCAACATTACGAGCCGAGCCCTTACTTATTATTTATTTCTTTATTTTTAATCCGAGGACACCCTTCACGCCCTCAAGGGCTTCTAAATCGATATTATGCGACTACCCAAATATATATATATATATATATATATATAAGTTAATGACGCGAAATTCGAAAACCATCGACCCGAAGGGCACCGGATATCCTACATATAATGACACACGAATGGCAGACCACGATGACAGTGACACCTGTCAAAGCTTTGCAGCCACAACTTGTCAAAAGACAAAACACACGCTACACCATTTCCATGACAAAGTACAGTCACGCAAATAAATGTTCACATGTTTTGTTTTGTTCAATGTTGTATCACAATCATCATCGGCCTCTAAACTGTAAAATTATTCGCCACTTGTAAATTTATGAAAAACACATTTTGCCACCGATAGTATTCGAAAGTCACATCTCTATTCTTGTATCTTCAACGTATCGAGTTTAATTACATTTTGGTGTTTTCGGCCGGCAGCCAGTGGCTAACAATGACGTAGTCTGCTCTGATTGGTTGATAGGGATGATAATCTGAGATCGATTATTCGAAAAATCGATTTCTTAGACCAAACAATTTTTTTTAATGGATATCTTGCACTGAATCGATCCAGTGAAGCAATATTTCATCCTAGAAATTCGAGACTTTTTCGAAGTCGTTTTTTTTCTGTTACGATAACAACCATTAAATATTTATAATTAGTTGAATTTACTACCCAAACACATTTAAAAGAAATAAGTAACAATTCTTTTTGAATCGCTTGGACCCTAGAAGAAAGCACAGACTGTTGTTTAAAATAAGCAACAGCTGAAATAATTATAAAAAGAAATAATGTCTTATATTTTATACCTGATATTGTGATGTAAAAAAAACTTAAATTAGTCAGAAATTATAAAAGATCGATTTTAGCCTCTTTGTTTTTATGATTGGATTTGTGACGAAAATACAAACTCTAAAAGCAAATAAAAACGGGAGATTAGAATAGAAAGAATTGAGACCGCCTCGATATTTTTGGAAATTGATTTATCAAACGACGATTTGAATCTATTCTGAATCGATTGCCATTCCTAATCTGTACCTTTTTCGATTACCGGCAACATTTACACAAACTTATAATTATTTTACTTTTTGTCTTCGCCAGTGATGAGCGGAATCGCTTGGATCCCAGGAGACTGGACATACTTTTGTTCTTGATAAGTTTGGACGTAAAGCACTGGGAACTCTAACTATACCATATAAGTAATTTTGAATTTGAATGGAACCTAAACACATGTCTTTTTATACCTGATACTTTGATCAAATTTATTTATTTTTATTTGATTTATAAGTACATAAACAGAGATACAGCAGAATACAGCGTAGATCAATAGAACACAGGCATAGGTACACGATATGTTGTAGCTCCAGGAGGAATGTACTGTTAAACAGGTTTGTTGTAAATCAGTGTAAGTAATACAAATTAAATTAAAACATTAAAAAAATGGCTGTTTCATCTTAATCGATTGTTAAACATTTGTAAAAATGTTTCTTTCGGATGTGAGGGTTTCCTCGCATTGATGAAGCAACGCTGGCCTACAGCGTAACAAGTAATAATAGCAAAATTCGACGAGTCGTGTAAGCCTTTCGGTAGCTTAGTTGGTCAGAGCATCGGGCCGGATACCCGGAGGCAAGGGTTCGAATCCCGCCTGAAAGCTACTTATAGGGCTCGTGGTTTTTTACTATCACATTTTTCCTATACTTACAGAATTGCATTGTGAATGCATAAAAATAATTTAAAATCTTAAATTGCTATATTTCCAAAGTGTCAAATATTGTTTTTACAGAGTTAAGCAGATTAGTATCGATCACTGTATCGAAAAAGTTAAGTAGAAATATCTTTATATTGTCTTATATTAATATTCTATGTTATACTGTTGATTTTATTGATCTCTAAATTATCTTAGTCTTAATTGTGATACAATTACGTTATTTATAACTAAAATACTCTATTTCTAAAGTGGCAAATATTGTTGTTACAGAGTTAAGTAGAAAGATTATTGTTTGTAAAAGTGATGTTATAAGTAACCTCTTTTGATGATTATTCTGATATTTTATTATAATATTTTATGCCACTTAGAGCTGCTCAATGTTGAATGTTGATTTTTCTGTGATACTCGAAGTGATGATTGTTAGGTATATTTAGATTATTTGAAGTACCTATAGGTAATCAAAATAAGTAATATTAGCGAAGTGTACTTGTTTTCATATTAATAAATCTTATTTTTTTATTTTTACATATTTGTTTTATTTCACAATTTTAAACTAATAAGGTTTTTCAAACAAAAAAGTGAGGCAGCTTTTTCAGCTTTTAATTCCCCAGACGAAACGATTATTTACTTGACTGTACTTTTGTTGCATAAAAAACTGGGTGTGTTCAGTTGGCGAAAACATAAAAATGATTTATTTTAAATTTCACCATCTGGACACGCGTCAAAATTTTGGCGTGTCCAGATGACGAAATAATAAGTGATACTAATTTTGAGTTTCACCAACTGGACACACGCGTGTCCAGCCTCTCGTGTCGAGTTGGTGACAAACCCTGAAATAGAAGCTTTATAGTTTTTTTATAGCTAATTGAACAGTTTAATGTTTTTATCACAATAGTTCTATTTCTATATTATCCGCCCCAAATCTATCACGTGCATCAGGAAAGTGTCCTCAACATTTGTGAAAAACCAAGGGACGCCGTGCGTCACGTGTCATAGCGCGTGCGCATCACTTCTCGAGCAAAAATTTTCTAATAAAAATATGGGAATCCTTATGAAGACCACATGTAGGTGAAATACATAAACTAAAAAGAAGAGGCGGCGCTCTGCAACAAACAAAAGAGCACCATATAACATTTGGAGTCGACTTTGAGAAGCTCTGACCAAGCGACAACAGGATAGAAAATCTTACCTGCCGCCTCTTGTTTCTTACAATAAATACATATCGGCTCTAAGCCGTGTCGAAGACCACCGTCAGGTTATTAAAAACATTTCCATAGCTTTTTAAAGCTAAAAAGATATTCTCGCGTACTCGCACTTCGGAGCGAAAAAGTGAAAAGTCACGCTAGTATGGCCATTGACAACCTAGAGCGAAACCAAAGACGATATTGCTAAATTATAGAAAATTCTTCTACCATAAATGTATTCATTTTATTATTTTCAGGAGTATTCCACCGTTCCGGGGAGCGTATCAACACTACAACACAACTACCCTACAACCCATAGATGTATTATTCCTGCTACAACCCGAAAGGAAGACATCTGTCAGCCTGTCATCGAAACGTCAATGTCATTTGTCACCTGTCAAAATCACGTCCTTTTTCAGGTAATAACAAACTATTGAAAACAATGAAACTAATGTTTAAAATATGCACTAAAGCGGAGAAATGTCATTGTAAAATGAACGGCGAGACCACAGCCGTCTCTATCGTCTTCTACAAGCCATGCTATGATACGGAACGGCAACATTGCTGTGAACCGGTTTACTCCTCTGAGTACTAAATCCTATGGAGGTGGCATACCTACGAAAAAGTGAGGTGTACTAAGTCACAATGTAAGAAAATCTTGGAATTCAATTTTAAACTACTTCTAATTGTCGTATTAATCGGTCCGTCAAAATCTGTCCAGCCGTTTCATAGATTAACCGGAACAAACAGACAGACAGACAAGAATTGTAAAACATGTCATTTTGGTATATGTACCGTATATTTAATCATATGCAGGTAGTAAAAAGCGGTTATTTAATGTTACAAACAGACACTCCAATTTTATTTATTTGTATAGATGTATAGAAGATATGCCATCTCCATAGGATTCAGTACTCGAGGTTTACTCGCTGTTTACCTGTCAAACGGTGCAAACGGTGTCAAATCGGTTCACTTAAAACTACGTTGCCAACTTTATGCGCATGGCTTGTAGAAGACGATAGAGATGGCTGTGGCGAGACTAATCTACATGCATGTTACATAAATGGTGAGTGACTAACTCCGAAGTGTTGTAAGACAGGGTTATAAACCAATACGTTTGGCGATGTTGTGTTCCATGATCGTTTCTCGGCTTCGCTGGTGATAATTTCAGCACACGACCTGCGTCGAGTCCTACGAACAGACCATAAGACACAACATCCAGAGGGATGTTGTGTCTTATACCAGAGGGTATAATGATAAAAACACCACAGTTGCGAAATATACACGCAACAATAGTAAATGCTGCCTTATGTCATATAGAAATAAGGCAGCATTTACTTTACAGTTGGCCGTTGCAGTTATCGCTAAAATAAATTTGCGAGTGGAAATAGGGGGGGGGGGGTTAAGTTTATACACGTAGCTGGCAATAAAAAAGGTAGACGAAGAGACAGGAGTCCATCGTTAGTTGAAGGATCGTTACGAAAAATGTAGGTAAGTGTATGTGTTGGTATTTGCGCATTTTAAAAACGCTTGTTTTCCTCTCAACTAAACCTGTTAGTCAGGGAACTTTATAATTGGTTAAAGTATATTATGCACTTAGGTAATTAAGCAGCTTTAACTTAATTAAAGTGTTACCGTGGAGCGAAACTTTAAAGGTGTTTATTTGGTAAGTTCTCTTGATAAATATGATTATTCAACGGGTTTAATTCTGTTAAATCGAAGCTTAAGTTAGTTAGGCGAAATGTTTTGAACGTCTTAAGGTATACCTAGTTATATGATTCTAAGTAATGAGAATTAAGATTTCAGATTAATGGGAGTTAGAGACTAGTTGCTTTTAGTAGTAAAACTTATAGAAAAAAATCAGCCAAGTGCGAGTTGTACTCCCCCATGAAGGGTTCCGTACCTACTTAACGTACCGATTGCCTATAACTAGCCAAAAATCCACTATCATTTTTCGTCAGCAATATATATACTTATCTTTGTTTTTCATAGTGTTTGTATAAATGATAAAGTTACATTTGCGTTTTTTGAAAATGTGATAAATCTCAAAAAGTTCATAGGTACTCGTTCATATCAATTTTGGTTGAATGTTTTATTTATTAGTTTGTATAAATGATAAAGTTACATTTGCGTTTTTTGAAAATGTGATAAATCTCAAAAAGTTCATACTCGTCCATACCAATTTTGGTTGAATGTTTTTATTAAGATCTACACTAATCTACAGCATTTCAAAAGATTGACTTTGAGTAAAATGGTTTGAGAAATCTTTGTCATTTTGAAAGGCCTATCTATAGATAGCGAATATGTTTGATTAAAAAAATATTTTTTAGTTTCAGTTACATGTATGGTATGGAGAACCTCTTTAATTTTTTAATTTTTTCAATTTGTATTGAAATTGTGAAGCTGTTTAAAAAATACATAGTTACCTACCAAGTTTCAACTGTGTTGTTTTTATAGTTTTGGAATAAAATGGCTGTGCCATTCGGACGGAGGTACGAACGGACGTACGGACGGACAGACGGACAGACAGACAGACAGACATGACGAATCTATAAGGGTTCCGTTTTTTGCCATTGGGCTACGGAGCCCTAAAAAGATCGGAGTAGGTCCTAATAAGTGCCTTGCCTATTGCACACCACGTTTTTCTCACGCGCCGCGTCATGGACGCGCGTTTGTAGCGATTATGTTATGCTAATATCAAATTGATGCACTTTGGTTGAAAGGCGCAGAAATAGAGGCGCACTTTGACATTGAATGATTCACTTTTACGTTTACATTGTTCAATTTGGTTGCTTCATCCAAATTGAAAGGTAAAAGTGAACCGTGTATTTCCGAAATGTTCCGATCTGTCACCCTGCTCTGCCCCCATGGGGTGACATAATAAAATATAAATAATAATAATTTTGTATATTTAATTATATGGGGAACAAACGGGAATAAAAAAGTTTTATCTTTACCCCTAATACCGATAGGGGGACAGATATCACATTAAGGAGGTGAATAAAGTTCGAACTGTCCCCTCATCGGTGACAGGGGCACAGATCAAACATTTTTGTCCGTTCTGTCACCCCATGGGGGCAGAGCAGGGTGACAGGGTATTTCCGCTTTAACACCGTCATGCAACCATCAGTCAATAACTCAGTCCCGACTATATTATTATAACCAATCGATATAGAGGAACATCTAGCAGCGTTATAAATGGTTCATTTCAATTGGCTAAAATAGCCATGACTGACAGCAAACTGACAGCAAAACCTATCGTCTAATAGACATACAGACGAGTTTGATAAGCAAAAAGTCCAATGACTTTTATTCGTGTGTATAGCGATTGTCTTGAAACAAATTCGCACAAAAACGCAGTGTGACAGGTTTTTTTATTAATCCACAACGTGGTAGCGCTTAGCCTTCATTACACCTGATGTTAAGTGGTGACAAGGGGAAGTGGGAACGCACTACTCCCGGCATCCTCAATCACTGAGGAACTGGCTATCATATCTCTAACTGCCGGAACAGCATAATGCTGAAAATATCATAATTAGTTATGGCGTCAAACTTAGATAAGATTACACAAGCGAGGGGGTGCTGGGATCGATAACAGTGTAGATAACATGCGTCTATCCTAGAACGCGGGTAGATTCTACTTCATGTCATAAATATGACCCATAATTAGCTCGCAGCTAATTACGACATCGCGATTGACTCGCAGTCAATCTCGATTTAGTTTGATTTCATGTACCTAACTAAACTCATCTAGTGAAATCACTTGTTCATGTTCACCAGTGAACAACAAGAAACAAATAAGTATAACTCTTAATATCTGATAAATTTTGTTAACTATTGTGTAGCTTGTTAATAACTTGTATGCACAAATATTCGAATAGGAATTGATAAAGCACTATAAACGTACCTGTGGCATTATCTTCATTCTCTGAAGAATATAAACGTTGGACTCGTTCAACATTTTCCTGTGCGCTGCGTTTCGGCATTTAAAATGGACGCGTGCGCTCGTTGCCTCGCACGAAAAAAGAAATGAGAAAAATGGCGTCAAACTGACCACAGAACAGTAAATGACAGATAAGTAAACTTTTTTTTTTAATCTCTAAAGACGTGCGAAGTTGCCTGTAGGTTAAAGGGACTACTCTGTAAATATTATATCAAAGAATGAAACGACGAAATATAATTGGTGTAATGGTGATATTAGATCAACTAGGTATATAAAATTCTTACGTCGGTTTTATTTCAAGATATAAGTAATATTTTTTTTACCTATGCTATATCCTTAATCGCTTTAACACAATGTCGTTCCAAAGTTAAGGCTAGAAGAAACCAGAGCCTCATTTCTGGAGAAAAGCCTTTTTTAATAAAGTTCCACAGCATAATACTTATAATAAAACTAGGTACCTTTGCATAAATTTAAATGTTCATGAGCAAAGGATACTTTAGAGTAGACGATTATTTGCATGACCGATGTAACACATAACATAGGTAATCACTTGAAATGTTATTAAAATGTTGTACAATTTGAAGCAATTGTTTTACTTTGTAACGATATGTTTTACCCTCAATGTTTTTACCTATGAAACGCTGGAAAGTTTATTGCGCCCTTGTTCTTCTTGTCATATAAAAAAGTCTTGAATGAGCGATAGGAAAATGTTGACGATTCATAAGTACATATTATATTATTATGTCTAAGTGAATTAATAGATTTTTTATTACATATAATTATTCTTTTTTAATTTTAATTTTATAATCATCATTCATCTACAAATCATACAAGTTGAATTTGCAATAAAATTGTATGATTTTTAGATGTATGATTTGTCATTCATACAAACGCTATGAAAAAAAAAATTGTCTGGCGAAAAATGATAGTGGTAATTTTGGAAAATTGAAAATGACGTATTTTAAAAAAGTCGACCCGTCTCACACAAGTGGTATTTTTGCTAGGTGTATGTAATCGGTACGTCCACTACTTACCGATTACACAGTACGGAACCCTTCATGGGCGAGTCCGAGTCCGACTCCCACTTGGCCGATTTTCTACATAATAGTACATGTACTATTTAGTTTTCTGTGATAATGGGTATTTTAGAGTTGACCCTTATATTAACAGGCGGCATTTTCTACGAACTTGTTAAATTGGCTAGATCAAATTAAAATATTATTCACCTTCAATAAAATATAATCAATTTAAAACATAAATGGTAATAAGTTTAATGGTAATAAGGTCTTATTGAACATGTGTTATTAGAGATTAAACGAACTTACCTGAAGTGAAGTTCTATCTTAATTATACGAAGGCTTCGTCCGAAGAGATTAGCTTGATTTAACACTTGTAGTACGCCCTAGTAATCGCCAATTTCACACTATATTGAGAATATACCTATTTATAAATTAAAAAAGTAATAAAAGACAATTATTATTTTTTAAATTTCAAATGCGGGTATTCAAGAGCGACCTGGCTCAAGCGCCCGTCATAGCTGTCATTTAGTTTGGAGTATAATATTTTTAGAATAATATAGGGGAGTAGGTAATAACTTTTGGGAGGGAGGGATGCTAATCTCTTCGGACGAAGCCTTCGTATAATTAAGATAGAACTTCACTTCAGGTAAGTTCGTTTAATCTCTAATTATACTTCATGCTTCGTCCTCAAGATTAGCTTGATTTAACACTTGTAGACGTTTAGAGACTAGTGTTCGAAAAATATGCAAAACTTGTAAGAGGCTACTGAATAATATCAAAATATTTTTTTGATGTAAGCACTCAAAACAGTGCTGCCAAATTTTTTATCACAATTGCTGTTTACTGGCCTGTTATAAAATTTGGCAAACGTATGTGATTCTGAAAACCAACCTGCAGTTTTATAATCTGGTCTATGCTAAAACCTAAATTTTGCGCAGCTGACGTAGCAGCATACCGGGTATTATGCGCAGTGAACGTAAAAATATCAATTCCACTTAAATGTAACGTATTTTTTATCCATTTGAATAAGGCCTGTGACGTAACAAGCTTATATGGCTTTCGGTAACTAATAAATAAATTGTCGGAATCAGGACAGAGAGACATTGTCATTTCAAGGTAAGTAATCAAAACTCTTGCAGGACAAATACTTGGCTTTTCGTTATAGAATGGTATAACGAGCAATGGTTGAGCTGCGCCAACACTAGATGTCTTTATGAGAATGGGGAATTTTGATTTTAATTGATAAATAAGACTTTTCAATATTACAAATATTAATTCTTGAAAGGGTTCGTCGTAGCCTTTTTTTTTTTTTTTTTTTTATATATATTTTCCCAGATTCTAACTTTCGTTAGCAAACCACTTTTCAAGACAATTTAAAACCTGTGCTATATTCCAGACTTCATTAAATTTAGGGGGTGGAGGTCTGGTACGAAAAACTCCTATAATAAATCTTTTTATTTCTTGATTTTGTGAGATATTAATTTTAGTTATTAAAGCCAAAGCAGAATGATAACAGTTAATTGTGCCATACTGTGCCGTGTAGTGCCGGCACATAAATAGAATAGCACTACCCCCTCTCTTCCCGTGGGTGTCGTAAGAGGCGACAAAGGGAAAACTGCCATCAGGAGATGGGCAGCAGCGTCTCCAAGTTACAACAGGCCATACTGCGATCGCCAACCCGCCTGCCAAGCGTGGCGATTATGGCAAACCCCCCCAAAAAAAAAAAAAAATGGATACACACTCAAAAAATCGGCCCCCAGTCCCCGGCGGTCCCGCTATTCCTAGCTACGGTAGCGGCTATGGTAACGGCGGGGCAGGGGGTGCTAAGAATCCCCGGGTAGGCTCCGGCTACCAACACCGACGACTCGACCTGGCAACCTATAACACGCGCACATTGAGGCTCGACGAGAAGCTCGTAGAGTTGGAAGAGGCAATAAGTAAGTTACATTGGGATATCATTGGGTTATCTGAAGTCCGAAGAGAGGGGGAGGACTCGATAACCCTGCAATCCGGTAACTTACTTTACCACCGGGAGGGCGACCAACAGTCCATTGGTGGTGTCGGGTTCATCGTCCATAAATCCCTTGTCAACAACGTGATCACTATCGGAAGTGTCTCGAGCAGGGTAGCGTACCTGATACTCAGATTATCGAAACGATATTCGCTGAATGTTATCCAGGTCTACGCTCCGACCTCGAAACACGACGATGTCGAAGTGGAGGCTATGTATGAGGAGATCTCTAAAGCCATGCATAGCTATAAAACCCACTACACGGTTGTGATGGGGGATTTCAATGCAAAGTTGGGGCAACGTTGCGGTGATGAGCTGAGAGTGGGGCAATTTGGATTTGGGCAACGGAACGATAGAGGCCAGATGCTGGCAGACTTCATGGAGAGGGAGAACCTCTATATGATGAACTCCTTCTTTAGGAAGCCCGTAAGCCGCAAATGGACCTGGATCAGTCCGGACGGTAAAGTCAAAAACGAGATCGATTTTATCATGTCGACGAAGAAGCACATATTCAATGATGTCAGTGTGATCAACGCTGTTAAGACAGGAAGCGATCACCGTATGGTGAGAGGCACATTGAATATCGATCTCAAGCTCGAAAGATCGCGACTGATAAAATCCACGCTCCGACCAATACCAGCTCAAATTCAAAACCCCGAGTGCTTTCAGCTCGAGCTTCAAAACCGCTTCGAAGCCCTTGAGAACAGCATAGACGTGGACGATCTATACAACATGGTGGTGGATACTGTCTGCACGGTAGGGTCTAAGTACTATAAAACCCGCCGTCCCAAATTGAAGAAACTCTCCAGTCAGACTCTCCTACTCATGGATCAGAGACACGAAATGAAGCTGCAGAACTCAGCGGATGCCCATCGTTATCGACAGCTTAATAGACAGATATCTAAGTCTTTGACGCGCGACCTTCGCCAATTTAATACCGAGCGTATTAAAGAAGCCATTGAGCGGAACAAAGGCTCCAAAGTGTTCGCGAGAGATCTGTCTATCGGGCAAAGTCAATTGACGAGGCTGAAAACTGAGGAAGGTAGCATCATTTCGTCAACACCTGAAATCCTGAGGGAGATTGAGAGTTTCTATGGACAGCTATATTCCACACAAACACCTGTTGAAAGCAAGGCTACAGACCCTAGAGCCAAGCTTACCCGACACCATACCGAAGATATCCCGGACGTCAGCCTGTACGAGATTAGAATGGCTCTCAAGCAGCTTAAAAACAACAAGGCGGCGGGCGATGACGGAATCACAACAGAACTTCTGAGAGCGGGCGGTAAGCCGATACTTAAAGTCCTCCAGAAGCTTTTCAATTCAGTCATCCTTGAGGGCAAAACGCCAAAGGCATGGGGCAGAAGCGATGTGATGCTGTTTTTCAAGAAGGGTGATAAAACTCTCTTGAAGAACTATAGACCCATCTCGCTTCTGAGCCATATCTATAAGTTGTTTTCGAGAGTCATTACGAATCGTCTCGTTCGCAGGTTCGACGACTTCCAGCCTCCCGAACAAGCCGGGTTCCGGAAAGGCTACAGTACCATAGACCACATTCATACGCTGCGGCAAGTTATACAGAAGACCGAAGAGTATAACTTGCCACTTTGCTTGGCGTTCGTGGACTATGAGAAAGCCTTTGATTCGATTGAGACTTGGGCGGTGCTGCAGTCTCTCCAGAGGTGCCAAATAGACTACAGGTACATCGAGGTGCTGAGGTACTTATACCAAAACGCCACCATGTCGGTCCGATTACAGAACCAGAGCTCTAATCCTATCCAACTACAGCGAGGTGTGAGACAGGGAGATGTCATCTCTCCCAAACTGTTCACAGCTGCGTTGGAGGATATTTTTAAGCTGCTGGACTGGAAAGGATACGGCATCAACATCAATGGCGAGTACCTAACACACCTACGGTTTGCCGATGATGTAGTTCTTATGGCTGAGACCTTGGAAGACCTGAACACAATGCTCGAAGATCTCGGTAATGCTTCGCAAAGAGTGGGTCTTAAGATGAACATGGACAAGACGAAAATCATGTTCAATGCCCATGTTGCACCCGCTCCAGTTAATGTTGGGAACATTACACTCGAAGTTGTTGACCACTATGTTTATCTAGGACAGACGGTCCAGTTAGGTAAGTCCAACTTTGAGAAAGAGATCTCTCGTCGAATCCAGCTCGGATGGGCAGCGTTTGGGAAGCTCCGACATATTTTCGCGTCCGAAATACCTCAATGTCTCAAGACGCAAGTCTTTGACCAGTGTGTGTTGCCAGTAATGACCTATGGAAGTGAGACGTGGTCTTTTACTATGGGTCTCATAAGAAGGCTCAAAGTCACCCAGCGAGCAATGGAGAGAGCGATGCTTGGTATTTCCCTGCTCGATCGAATCAGAAATGATGAGATCCGCAGGAGAACTAAAACAACCGACATAGCTCGAAGGATTGCATCATTGAAGTGGCAGTGGGCGGGACACATAGCGCGGAGAACCGATGGCCGTTGGGGCGGAAAGGTTCTCGAATGGCGACCGCGTACCGGACGACGTTCCGTGGGCAGGCCCCCTACAAGGTGGACCGACGATCTGGTCAAGATCGCGGGAAGCCGCTGGATGCGGGCAGCGCAGGACCGATCGTTGTGGAGATCCTTGGGGGAGGCCTATGCCCAGCAGTGGGCGTCGTTCGGCTGACATGATGATGTGCCATACTGAGCGCCACTGTTAAAAGCAGTTGCAAAAAATGGTGTATATCCGGAATTGATACTTTCGTATAAGTTTAGTTTATTTTGTTGACAATAAATAAACCACTTTTAATTGCAAACTTCGTATTGTTTATACGAGTTATCCAAAAGGGACTTAAGCATGACGTCCAGAGAAAATTGTTTGACGCCTCTTCGTATCATCACCATCACCAGGGTAATGGAGTTGCGCATTTGTTTGCAGCTGGAATTTGTAGATAAAATTAGGTTTGAATCTGCTTTGAAAACGAATTGTTTACTTATTAAAAGACTCTTAAATAGTGGATACCACGGTTATGTGGACCAAAATGGAACAACTATTGAGTATATCTGTGGCATTGTCAGAGATAATCTTACTTAAACATTTAAGAATCATTGTGAAAGGACGAAAAACATAAATAGACATAATAGACATTTATTATTTCAACGACTAGCGTATCAATGTCAGGCCTATGAAAGTTTTCAACAATTTGTTGAAAGGCATAATCAGCTAGCTGCCATTCTTGGTCTGCCTGCATAGTATTATCTGAAGATCGAATATGAGATGCAAAAACGTAAAGATTTTTACGTTTACGCCATTGCCAGAGGTCTTTTGCGATCTCTGTCAAGTGTGGGGAGTGTATATCACCCATACGGTTTACGTAGGAAATTACCGTGGTATTGTCAATTCGTAGAAGTACTTGCCAGTTAATATCTTAAACCAATAAACGCAGCAAGAATTCCTAAATAATTTATTGCCTGCTACTTTCTTTTACACTCCATAAACCACTAGCTCTGTCGTCTCCATGTACAATTCCCCACCCCGTAGTTCAGGCACCTGAAAAAACTTCCAGGTCATACTTGTCTATTTTTATTTTGGTGCGGCTCCACCAATAGAAATCCTGTTCCAAGTAACAAGGTATATCCATGTACTTATTATATATATTTCAAATAATTTAGTATACAACCAGCTGCATTTCACGGCGGGACAGGCGGATATTAACAGTCTAATAAAACTAACAAATTCTCTAATTTTACACCTTTTTAAGTTAGAAAACTTTTGTATTGCAAATTTAATTTTGGCAAAGTGACCTAAAATAACTTTTAGTCTAAACTATATCCTAAGAAGTTACAAGACTGAGAAGGTACAAAATTACTTTTATCGGTAGTTAAAATGAAACCTAAGCCTGTAAGCAACTTTACGGTATCTTGTAAGTTATAAGACCCTTATATTAGACAGAGGTCATCCAAATATATTGTTAACAGGTAACCACATAATCTTAAGAATTTCATGACCGGTTTCATGATGACTTTAGTGAAAACCAAAGGAGCTGTGTTTAAGCCAAAAATAATGTGACATTAAATTTATATGTTTTTTGATCAAATTGGTATCTTAGATATTTTCGGTCTTCCTTGTGAATTTTTAACAAAAGTATGCGTCTTTCAGGTCTACTGTGCACGGTTACAATCTCTAGATATCAATTTTATAACTGTTCTTAAATCCTCCAGTTTAAAACGACTTGTGTCAATAAATTTATTTAGTGATAAGTTTAAGATGAAACGCATCTTCCCATTTGGCTTGGGTACTAAAAATAGTTGATAGATATTGATAAGATCTGTTATCTCTGAAATTGCAGAGACAGCAAATTTTTAATTTTGTGTATGAAAAGAGCCTTTTCCTTTTCACTACATTTTCGGGTTGACGGTGATACAGGTTGCATCGGTTTTCGATTGAAGGGAATCTTATATCCTTTTATATGAAAAAGAACCAGTGGGTCCTTGGTAATCATTAAAAATTCTTTATAGAATAATGATAAACGACCTGAATGCGTTAACGTATTTAGCGTCGGCTGTTGTTCTGTCTCTGCCACGGATACTGCGACTGCTTCTTCGTCCTGGGAGGGCCCGTCGGCCTGCGACTAGGACCCCGACCCTTCCAGTTTAAATTTCGCGAAGAACTGTATGGATTAGAGCTTGGCTTCTTATTAGGAAACTTTTGTGTCGTTAATTGTTTTGGGTCTATGCCAGACTTGTTAATAGCTTTAGCTGATTTTATGGTTTCCATTAAGTTTTCGCCGAATAATTGTTTATCAATTTTAATATTTTGAAGAGAACCCCTTAGATCCATCTTCACGGCATTCAGAAACAAAATTGTAAATTGAATTAGAATGTTTACAATCACACATAATTTTTGCCAAATCCATAAGTGTTTTTAGCAAGGCTGTATTTTTCTCATTTGCAGACAATATAATAGTATAGATTTTACCAGACAAGTGTTTCCAGCAGTCGATTCCTTCTGTTTCAGTTGAATGGCCTTATTGCGTTTAGCAATAATATCTGAAACAGCAGCTTTAATCTTAGGATCAAGCTCAGGTGGGTCAATCAATTTGCAATTTTCTGGGATCATGTACTTATAAGTTTTTTACGCAATTCTTTGTTAGTACCTGTTGTGTACCAGTGCTGGAAAACTCCAGCACTTCTGACTGAAGTAGGGTCAGTACCTAATATTTCTAATACTTCACTATCTAACTGTATGTTTTCTATTTCAAGAGCAGACGTTTGATCTGAAGGTCTATCACGCTTCGGAGCCTCAGTCGACGAATGACCATGCTGTATATTTGTAATGTTTTCAGACTGGCATGTACTGGGGATTGGTTCCAGAAGTGGCTCCAGCACTTGTTCTCATTATCCTTCAGGTTAACCCTTAGAACATGGTGCGTCGAGGCCAACTATGACCTCTTGGTCGTATGTAAGGGACAGAGTAAGCCTCATGTTCATTCAATTTTAGCATGTCAGTATAATATTGTAAGAGACAGTCCCCAGTTATAACAACACGTACTGTCCGCAAACAACACTTAGTAGTACCTTATAACAGTCCCGTTGTACTGTTTGTAGGACCCAGTGACTGCAGTGTATATAATGATGATTATGTTATCATTATTTGAGATTATGTATTTGCTTAACCTTAGGTATGCAATTAAATTTCGTAAGAGACAGTCCCAGTACGGAAAAAAAAGTACTGTCCGCAAACTATTGAAAATCGACACATCATAATAAGCATAATACTTTAGGGTACATAGCTGTTTTTTAGCTTAGCCACTTATGTGAATTATTTTCAGTAAGAAGCAGTCCCAGTTCAATGAACGTACTGCCCGCAAACTGTTTAACAGTACCAGTTCGAAAGAAAAGTACTGTCCGCAAACTATTGAAAATCGACACATCATAATAAGCATAATACTTTAGAGTACAAAGCTGTTTTTTAGCCTAGTCACTTATGTGAATTATTTTCAGTAAGAAGTAGTCCCAGTTCATAGAAAGTACTGCCCGCAAACTGTTTGAAATCTACTTATACGAGAACTTGTATAAGTCTGTGACGAACTAATGCATTTATATTCAATTATAACTTTAAAATTAATTAATAATTTTGTTATACTTTATCAAAAAGTATTTATTTTACAAACTTAGTAATAAGTAGTTAAATAGTCAAAACGTTTTATCGTTGAACGTAATTATCGTTTGCATTTTTTGCGAAACGTTAGAAAACCAGGTCACTGAACTTCAATATGCAATATAATATGTCAAGGCAAGTGACTTATGAATGTATAAAAATACATAACGTACCTTTAGATAAGGACGACGAGCGATAGAATTGTTCCGATAACTCAGAACAAGATGAATCTTAGCGGTGGTGGTGCTTCTTTTTTCGCTCCAACTTCCTCTCCAATCTTATAATTTTTCGTTTAATGTGTTCACAATTATCTTTTTTGCGTTTGGGCATCCTAAATAATCACTTTTAACAACAACTAACAAGTTTTTTAACACAATTTAAAAACTAGATGTGAAACGGCGACGCACTAGAAAGCGAATGACAGCTATGACGGGCGCTTGAGCCAGGTCGCTCTTGAATACCCGCATTTGAAATTTAAAAAATAATAATTGTCTTTTATTACTTTTTTAATTTATAAATAGGTATATTCTCGATATAGTGTGAAATTGGCGATTACTAGGGCGTACTACAAGTGTTAAATCAAGCTAATCTTGAAGACGAAGCATGAAGTATAATATAAATAAGGTAAGTAAAGTTATTTAGTTAGTAAGTTATTTATTTGAAGATTAATTAATAAAAATTGAGGTATAAAATGTAATACTTTTTAATTTTTTGAAAATGGTGAGGTCTAGAAAATAAACGATAATCATGGTACATATTATGTCTTTTAATAATAAATTGCTTGATTATTTTTAATATTGAAAATGAAGTACATAATAGAAAAAATTTACTCGCCTCGCACTACTATAATTTCCGATGTGACTCAAACCTCGATGTGTCCGGGCGTATGCTCTAACCACTGAGACGACAAACCACTGAAAGAATCCGTAGCCGAGTGGTTAGATAGAGGAACAGAGGACAGTGAAAGGTCGTGGGTCAATTTTTCTAATAAGTACTTCATTTTTAATTTTTTAATGATAAAAATTGCATTGTAAATGCAATATAGTAAAAATTTTAAATAACTTGCAATAGCAATAACTTCACCATCGGAGCTGGTTGTGAGTCGGGTCGATGTTTTCTAAATACTTCATTTTCCATAAAAATTGCATTGTGAATGCAAAAAAGTAAAAATTTAAATAACTTGCAATAGTAATTTCATCTTTAGCGATTGTCAAATATCTGGAAAGGTATTTCTTTCGCGTGTGAGGGTAGTAATATCTTCACATTGATGAAATTAACGCTGGCTATACAGCGCGTAAGAAGTATTGGATAAATTCGACGCCTCTCGTAACGACTCCGTAGCTCAGTGGTTAGATTAGTCGCCCGGATAGCGAAAGGTCGTGGGTTAGAGTCCCATCGGAGTTGGTTGTGAGACGGGTCGATTTTTTAAATAATGACTCCGTAGCTCAGTGGCTAGAGCAGTCGCCCGGATAGCGAAAGGTCGTGGGTTCGAGTCCCATCGGAGCTGGTTGTGAGTCGATTTTTTCTAAATACTTCCTTTTCCATTTTTCAATTTCACCTTTAGCGATTGTCAAATATCTAGAAATGTAAGGTTTTTTTTATTCACAACAGGGTAGCAGCACTTAGCCTTCATCACACCTGATGTTAAGTGGTGATAAGGCTGAAGGTGGAAGCGCACTACTCCCGGAATCCTCAATCACTGAGGAACTGGCTATCTTATCTTTAACTGCCGGAACACAACAATGCTGAAAACATCATTGTTTTGGCGTCAGACTTAGATAAGATGGTGGTAGCTAACCAGGCGGACCATGAACAAGTCCTACCACCAACCAAACCGAATACAATATGTACCCCCACTGGGAATCGAACCCGGGACCTCTGGGTCTGAAATCGGTGATGTGATCCAGTACACCACAGAGGTGGTTAGAGTGGAGGTGAGGTGAGTATTCAACGCTTCTCGTAACGACTCCGTAGCTCAGTGGTTAGAGCAGTCGCCCGGAGAGCGAAAGGTCGTGAGTTCGAGTCCCATCGGAGCTGGCTGGCTGGCTAGCTTTTTTAAATACTTCATTTTTAATTTTATAATTATACTTTACTTTCAATAAATTAATTGTCTTAATCAAGATTAGCTATATAGCGCTTGCCTGCAAGGGTTTCCTTGGGTCCCACTCCACACACTATCAGTCCGTAGACAGTTCGCCTGCAGTCGTCGATCGAACAGAGTGACAACTTTAACCTGCACGCTCAGATAAGGCACACAGACGTCCTACACATTTTATCGCCGTAACTCGGATTAGGCACACATGTGTACCTCAGCCAACCACTCGAAAAATGCTGTTACAGTGTAATTAGTACAGTTAAAATTTCAAATTTCGCCAATACAAGTTCGAGACTGACGGGTGTCACGTTGCATCAAATCTCCGAGCGTATAGGATTATTCTGTGGTACAGGCAGAGTAAACTCTGGTACGGGTTTAAGAAAGCGATTCAAAACTGGTACGTTCTAGAATAGGTTCCTAAGGGCTCGTGCAGCGTGCCGGCGATGTCGCGCGACTTCGGTCGCACCGACTTGATTGAACGTGTATAAACTAAACGGCTTAGTGCAGCGTGCCGGCGACTGACGACCAGTGCTAGATAGACCAAAAGCTAGTCGGTGCGAACGAAGTTGC
Source organism: Crambus lathoniellus (assembly GCA_949710035.1). Lineage (NCBI taxonomy): Eukaryota > Metazoa > Arthropoda > Insecta > Lepidoptera > Crambidae > Crambus > Crambus lathoniellus. The sequence goes on along the minus strand of OX453301.1, from coordinate 9,105,290 downwards.
GCGACATCGCCGGCGCCGGCACGCTGCACGAGCCCTAAAATGAATTGCTTTATTTCGTACCATGACCTTTGAAAAACTGAATCGTAAATGAATTGCTGAATGTCATTGAACGAACGATTTGGACGATTTGTGTCCTTATTTCTTTTATCCGTCTCTTTCACTCGATTCTGTCATGCCCAGAGAGTGAACGGGACGGGTTATAACCTGCAGGTGTCATGTTAGCTCCACCAAGTTATAAGTCAAATAAGAATTCATGACAACTAAGCGGCTCTGATTTGACATGTCGCTGAATCGCTTGCCATTGACGCAACAGAACCTTGATCGCAAATTAAGAATTAAGAATTCGAATAAGCGAAGCGAAGTTTAGGTCCTAAGCAAACCGCAATAAGGGTTGATGGCAGGCACCCAGGTTATGAGTGTGTAGTCCATTGCAGCTAACTGACAGGCCGTTGCCAGCGGGTCAATCGCCGTAATTCTATGCAGCGCGTCTTCATCGCGTTTGGGTCTTGACGTTTGACTTCGTCTTGCCGTAATGACATATCGATGCACACGTCACGCAAACCTATAGTCCTACAATCCGGATCAGAATCCGGTGACATCCGTGACAGAGGAACCACTTGCAATACGAAATTAGCTTTCAAAATAGACTGTCGTATGAATAAATGTCGTATAAATGTCGTAAAAATAAATAAAATAAAGAAATGCACTTAGTATAGTCTGACAAAAAAACCGCTAAATAACGCCTCACGAACTAAAACAAAACGAAAATATGGCAGCAACTGACTTTGACAAGTTGCAAATGTTAACGATCTTACCTATGTCATAAATGACAGGAAGCGATAATGAAATAAGAGCGCAACTTGTCAGTGCGCTCCTATTTGCTTGGCCGTTTTTACACTGCAACGGGTTATCTAAGTGGCATTGTTGATTGAAGACTAAAATACTTTTAAAGCAACACTTGTTCATAGAACAAACTTTTTTCAGTTTCAACATCGTTGCAGTTATTTTTTTGCAACCAAAGCCGCAAGCATCACTGCGTTCAATGACGTCACGTATCGTGCTATTTACTGGAGCGCCTGAACTAGGTCAGATCTGGGGGCAGCCTTGATTTCTGGGCTAGCCAGCTCTGCCTTGATGTCAGTACCTACGTAAGATTTGAGGGTTTCTGTCTAATTACCATACTCGCAGTACGGGTATTACAGAACGTGCGTTTGCTTTTTGTAATACATAATGTCTAAGGTTATTAATGTTGTCTTGTCATACAAAGAAAAAGTTGAAGGAACACAGATCGAAAAACGTACTTATTTATTTTGGATGTTACAATCTTAGCTTAGTCAATAGAAGATATTATATACGAGTAATAATACTAAATTACCAACAACATCCCAAAAAGCCATAAAAGGTTACCTATGTACGCAAGGCAACTTAGTAAGTACGTCATATCATCGCTCTGACGTCACAGCTCGTGCCCGGACGAGCTCAATATAGGTCGCGCTCAATGATCATAATCAACCTTTTAATATCTCCGCTGCTGGTACATAAGCCTTCTTTATGGATGGATACGAAGAATCCTTCCTTATGGATGGATTATTAAAATGAACTATGAGCCATCAGGCGGACCTAATTGGTGGATATTAACGAGTGCAAACACAGCCGGGAGTACCTAAAAGCTTTACGTACCTTCCGAGGTAGCTCAGCCTCTGTGGTCTAGTGGTTCACACCACCGATTTCAGACTCAAAGGTCTCGGGTTCAATTCCCAGTGGGGGTACATATTGTATTCGGTTTGGTTGGTGGTAGGACTTGTTCTTAATCCGCCTGGCTAGCTACCACCATCTTATCTAAGTCTGTAAATTTAAAATAGATTAAGAATCATTGGAATAAAGATGGAATAAGGTTATGATAGGATTGGCATGTCATTTTATGATAAAAGTGCTTAAATTAAATAAAGAGAAAAAAAAATCTAAGTCTGACGCCATAACATTGATGTTTTCAGCATTATTGTGTTCCGGCAGTTAGAGATAAGATAGCCAGTTCCTCAGTGATTGAGGATTCCGGGAGTAGTGCGCTTAGTGATAAAGCTACCTTCAGCCTTATCACTACTTACCATCCAGCGTGATGAAGGCTAAGTGCTACCCCGTTGTTGATAAAAAAACACAGCAAGTTAAATAAATAAATTACAAATAGAAACAAATATAAAAATAAAATAAAAAATAAAATAAATAAAAGCTTGTAAAAATGAGCCATGAACCACCATGCGGGCCTAATTGGTGGTTATTAACGACTGCAAACACAGCCAGGACTACCTAACAGCGTAAATGTATGGTCACCCATCTTGTGAACGACCATTGCGAAAGTTGCTTAACTTCAACGATTGCGCTAATGGCGAAAATACACGGTTCACTTTCAATTTGCCTTTCAATTTGGATAAAGCAACCAAATTAAACAATGTAAACGTAAAAGTTAATCATTCAATGTGCGCTTGCATTTCTGCGTCTTTCAACCAAAGTGAATCAATTTGGTTACACCGTGTAATATTAGCTTTACCAATGCATTACAGGCTTTTCCTGATTGATTACAGTCTCTATCATTTAGGTCGTTAAGGCGCTACTCGGAAAAATATGGACTTTTTGATTTAAAACTATAAGACGGTTACAGTTGTTACAAATCTGGTAATAAAATATATATTTCTTCATACCTTTATCTAGATTCGTATAGTTTCAAAAACACGATTTTATGATTTTGCCTCGACACTTTTTCTTTTCGAAAAGACCTCTAAAAATACGAAAAATCAAGATTATTCTTAAATAGGGTTACTTACACTATTGGGAATTGGTTTAATTAGTGGACACCAATAATATTGAGGATCATATAGAAGCATTTTTTTTAAAATCGCTGTAGTTTTTTATTACGAATTGATTTTGTGGTTTTCTTGCCTAATCTGCAAAATCGGTCTCGCTCCCGCGCGCGTCGTTTTCTCATTGCTATCTCGCTTCAGCGCATTTTTTCTGAGTATCGCATTAAGTTAGCGTTTACGGTAACATTTTGTCATATCCCTACCTCAATGCGTCCCGGGGCTCCTGACGTCGCTCGTTCTGACGTCACAGCTGCGTGCCCGGGGCTCGATGTAGGTCACGCTCAATGATCATCATCGACAGCTCTGATTGATTACAGACTCTATATTTAGGTCAGTATAGACTATAGAATATATCTACAGTTAGGTCAGATAGCTTTTAGGTTAGTGAATGGGAGTAGTGAAGAAACAAAGGAATAATAGTGAACAGAACATGGAAAAAAGAAAAATCTTTCTGTGTTCTGTGAAGTAGTGTTTATATACCAGAATTAATATTAGGGGGATAATTTAGGTACCTTTAATGCTAGCTGCGCCTCCCGGTTTTGCCCGGGTGGTTCCCATTCCCGGGATAATATCAGAATAAAATAAAGCTTGATGTAGCTTTCTAGAGGTGAAATTATTTTTAAAATCGGTTTTGTACTTCTAGATCTTTTTTCTTTCATGCAAGCTTTATTACAAGCTTTACCTTTATATTTACCTACCTACAAGTGTAAATGTAGATTGTAAATCTAGCTTCCAACTTTGATTTTACCCGCATGGACTTCTCCCCCGGGAAAAAAAATAAAAAAACGGGTTCGTTAGGCGTAGATCCAATACGCAATTCGTCCAAATTGAATTTCAACGCTCATTTTGTCCGACTCGGGTCATAACTTATTGTCGAATGAGCTTAATGACTTTCCACTAGTATTAAATGCCATAAAAAAATTACGGACCACAGAAGAAATAGGATGACCATTGTAGCTGCTTATAATCCATTTCATCGCCTTAATACCTAATTCTAAATTATATTACAACTTTAATAACGTTTAAACTATGATGTTTTGCCTTTAAATCAAAACAAAAACGTATCGGTAACTTATTTTTTCACATTATAACCAACTTAAAATTTCCAAGATTAGTTAGAAAAAGTCGCGCATTTTCGTCCTATGAATTAAATGATTCAGTTTATTTTTCATTTCTACGTGTTTTGGGAAGTGAGCTTTTGTTTGCAGTTTTTTGTTTTGAAAGCGGTTATAGGATCAAATAATCCAATATCACCTGTCTAGGCCCTCTGTACTGCTATAAAAAGAAAAAGCTGTAAACTCAACAGCTCAAGGTTAGCCCCAGTGGTTGACCCACTGACCAGCATGAACCGTGACGCGACCTGTTGACGTCACAGGTATGTCTTTGTTCGCAAAAACATGAAGGGTGGTGTTGACCTCGAATTGAACTAAAATATACCTGTGCTGAGCGCAGCAGTTATTAAAGTCTTAAGCAGTTATAAAAGCTTTAAGCTTAGCAACTTTCTCAGTGCTCTGTCACGGGATGGGTGATCAAAAACTGATTATGCTGAGCGCCTCTGTGCTTCCGAAGGCATCTCTTGTCTCCTTCGTTAATTCCCACCAATCCGCGTTGGATCCGCGTGATGAGTCAGGGGGTCAGGGCCCATCCACCTTATCCAAACATAAGGAAGGTAGGTGCCCCAAAAGTGGGGACATCAAAATAGCTGATGATGATGTGTATAAAAACTTTTATCATTTAAATAAACACGTTTTGCTACTATGATTCAATCTACTTTATATAAATTTAGTTCAATGCAGTGAACTACTTGACAATTTAGGTATTACATGTAAAGTCATTCTTCCGTTCCCTACCGCCACGGTACGGAACTAAGAGAATCACATTTGCTTACCTATCTTGACTGCCATCTTCCAGTACCTAAGTACTATCTTAATACTGTCGTATCTGCTATAAAGCGACAAGAATCTGCCCTGTGCTCAATTTATAAATGTAGCCAGATTAAGCAACAAGTGGGTGAATTCTATAGTTACACAGGTTTGTATCATTCGGTTTACTGTTGATCATCATCATGCACCCGCAGCTGTGGGCCTTCCTTTGGGGTAGATAAGAAGTGGGTCATGTCCCGCCACGTGGATCGACGGCTTAACCTCGCTTAGCGTATCTTGGAGCACAGAAGAGCTCAAAATAATAAATTCTGACCCATCCCGAGACCGACCATTGCGAAAGTTGCTTAACTTCAACAATCGCAGGCCGAGCGGGCTAGCTTCTGCGCCACGGGCTCTTCACGGAGGTCGTCTATTGTGAAGGTATTGTTTGTGTCGTTAGCGGGAAATGATAACAAGTACCAACACTTCCATCTCTTACATACTGGGAGCCCCAGTAATCAAGGCTAGGGCCAGAGTGAACTAGGGCTGAGGTGTGACCTACATCCACCTCGCCTGCACCGTTGACCTATATAATGGCTGCGTGACGTCAGAGTCGCTGACGTCACGTAAAACACGTCTTTGTCTCTATTGCAAGATGATTCTTTATCAGTTTTCTTGTCTTCTCGATTCGCTCGTGCCAATTGACATTGTCATAATTAAATCTTCTGTTTAATCCCCAAGATAGTCCCACATTCCTCTATATTCCTGTGACAGTCGTGACAGAGGAGCCACTTGCAATTAGTTCTCAAAATAGACAGTCGTACCCATGAAGCTCGACTTAATACTGAGGTAACTGGAGAGTGCAGTACTAACACTTTTTTGTCCCCAAAAATTACACAGTGGCTGTCTTCCGTCTCACCAACACTTTAAAAAAATACGTATGGTCATATGAGACAACTGACAGCCACTACATACATAAATGTCAAATTTGCTAGGTACACTTTTGGGGTGAGAACTCCAGTTACCTCAGAGTATTAAGTCGAGCTTCATGGTCGTACCTATCAAAATGTTTTAGTTCCAACGTCTATCACCGGAACAGATATGTACCTATGTAAAATAAAGTCAACATTCTCATTTAGCTAATACATAGATACTCACCGAGATTAGGACTTTCAATAATTCCACTAGGTACTTGAAACACTGAACTAACCTTAATTTTCAGTACACTTCTGCCGTGAATAATTGAAAAAAAGCCGCTTTCGAGCTATAGAGTACGCGCCACATATACTTAGTGCGACAACGTTTTCTGTTCCGGTGACCAAAAACTAGAACTAACGTGTAATTTTGGTGTCAAGTTGTTGCCCAACCTAGCGCTGCTGGCAGCTGAAAGTCTTAGAAGTCAGGGCCGGTTAAATTGCTACAAAAGTTGAACAAAATATATAGCACCACTGTCACCGGAACAGAAAACTTTGTCGATCTATAACATGGAACGTGTCATAATCTGGAACTAAAATTATGTATTATTCTGAGCGACCACGATGATCAGCCCTCTGACACACGCCAAGTTAGTGGCGTAAACTTTAATCGACAAAGTCGTGTTAAATTAAGGCTCAACCCACACGCACCACAACCAACCACACCACAACCACACTACGTGGGCGGTGTGCAAAAAAATGGCCGCCAAAATTAAGTTGGTCCGATTTGGCTGAAATTAGCGATTTCAATGCGGTTCTTTTTAATTTTATGTGTAATTTAAAAAGGATGAAATAAAATTTTAAGTTTAATACTTATTTAAAACCCCCGACAAAAAAAACTCAAAAAAGTCAGAAAATAAATATTCTCTCTCAGTCGGGAGACCCCCAACGTATAATATGCCCTTTTAGTACCTACTTCTCATTTTGTGGTCCACCGACCGAAGAACCGTTTTTTTTTGGCGTAAGATCGTAACAATCGTAACCTTTTTCTCAGTTAGTCGGTGAAAGATCTTTAAGTAGATTTTAAGTAATAATTAAGAATATAAATTTTCTAACTTTTTTTTTTATCCACAACGGGATAGCACTTAGCCTTCATCACACCATTAACAACTACCGCGTTTATATTATAAAGGATGTGACCACTTAAACATGTAAACATGTAAGGTAAGTATTTACCTTCAAGAAATGAAGACAATATTACTCTAGTAATAACAAATACTTAGATATGGTACTTGAATTTAAACGCGAACAAAACAATTTACAATTTAATTATGCAGCTTTCGGATGAGACAATAAATAAATGCTAATAAGAGTTACTGTATCTTTTGAAACATCCTAAACAAAGAAGATAACAGTCCAATCAAGTCTGTAACTGTCTTTGCAAAAGAAATGCGTTGAATGGAAAATTAAAAATTCCAAATGAATTCAAATCAAAAGTCCGTACAAAGAAATCATTCGCAACAATGAACGGACACGGCGATGTTTTATTTTCTTATTTCTATTCCTAGATCCATTAGTGGTCTCGAAATCCGACGACCATTCCTCGGACTTTTCAGCTCAACGAAGCTTTCGCCATTGGATTCACTCTTTGGCATACGACACAGAGTAACTTAAATTAACGAAAGTCGAAGAAAAAAAAGCAAAAAAATTTTTAAATTAATTTGTGTTATATAAAATATATATATAGCTATGTTAGTCTGTAAGGAATTTATTGTATGGGTCATTAGTTGCCTAAATGAATGATTTATTATTTCTAAATATTATTAAAATTATAATTAAAAGTCTGAGAAATTGATATAAAATATTTACTTATATTATAATTATTGTGAAAGTGTGTTTGTCCATCTTTCATGTCAAAACGGAGCCACGGATTGATGTGATTTTTGCAATTTGACGCATTATGACACATTTTGATTACGTAAAATGACACATACGCAAAATGGCATATACGCGAAATGACACATACGCAAAATGACATACGCAAAATGTCACATACGCAAAATGACAAATACGCGAAATGACAAATACGTGAAATGACAAATACGTGAAATGACAAATACGTGAAATGACATATACGCGAATTGACACAAACGCGAAATGACTTGAATTAAAGACGTAAAATTTTGTTGCGCGTAGATTTGTAATAAATACCTACGTATCAGTGTCATAAAGGTGGTATGTGGCATTAGATCCCCTTTTTGCATAATGTCGTTTGACGTCTTTATTCCTAATGTGCTTTGGCGGCATAACAAATTGTCTATAGAAAAATGAAAAATGAAGTATTTAGAAAAAATCGACTCGTCTCACAACCAGCCATCGGAGCTGGTTGTGAGACGAGTCGATTTTTTTTCGTTTTTTTTTCGAAAATTGCATTGTGAATGCAAAAAACTAAAAATTAAAATAAATTTTCTATATTTTATTTGTCATATTAATACACTTTGCCATATTTTTTGGCATACTATTTATATTGGCATAATTATCATTTGGGCTAATTTGATTTTGCATAATGATATTGGGCATATTGTATATTCGCCTAATATTATTTAGACTTAAATAAATATCAAAAACAATGAGAACGAATGATGTCATTATGCGTATGTCATTCTTCGTAGTCACAATATGTCATTTTGCGTCAGAGCATGGTTCGCTATTATTTCTCGGCTGCTTACAAGTGCAACGAGTGGGATAGAAGATGGCTTTGGTCAGAGTCATAGATATGTCATTCAGTTATTTATGGCTGGAAAACAAATGAAGGTTAATATGTTTGTAATGTAACAACTTTTGCTGATAAAAACGCGCACTGATTATTTATTTGTAAATTGTTTGTCTTTATTTCAATGGGCAGAACGCTTTTGAACGAATTTTAAAATGCTTATTTAATTTATTGGTGGTATAAGCGCGGATAGAAGAAAGAGAGGTTCAGGGGTGATGCTGGTAGCTGCTATTTCCACTCACGAGCACAATTAATATTTAAATGATGCGGTTCCTGACTAAACTTATTCTACCAAAGATATATAAAATATAAAGTTATAATGTTTTTTTTGTGTCTTGTCTCTGAACCTCATAGTTTAGTTACCCTGTGCTATGATCGACCAGTCTTTATAGCTTTAGTTGTATTAGGGATAAGTGCGAAGGGACATCGTGCCCCACCCTATAAAACTGTTCGGTCTGTATGTCCCAACTTATGTTCGCCTGGTGCATTAGAACTATCAGGGGCCTTACTGCGAACTGTCAAACAATGTTATAGTAATATTGTAAGCGAGATGGCGCTATACGTATTGTATACCTCCGTCATGCAATCAACGTTACTATGAATGAAATGAAAGACATTTTGACACATCACAAGTTTACATTCACAAAATGAAGCTCGACTTAATACTGAGGTAACTGGAGAGTGCAGTACGAACATTTTTTTTGAATACCACAAATAACACAGTGGCTGTCTTCCGTCTCACCTACACTTTAAAAAAATACGTATGGTCATATGAGACAGCTGACAGCCACTACATACATAAATGTCAAATTTGCTGGCGACACTTTTTTATTCAGGGTGAGAGCTCCAGTTACCTCAGAGTATTAAGTCAAACTTCATGATTCACAATATAAGTCCCACACTACTGCCTGTTCCGGCGACATCCGTGACAGAGGAGCCACTTGCAATACGAAATTAGATGTCAAAATTGATTGTCGTATGAAAACTGTTTTAGTTCCAAAGATTATCGCCGGAACAGAAAACGTTGTTGCACTGTACAATTAAATAGATATAAAATTATTTATTTATAAAATTGATTGACAGTTCGCGGTAAGGCCCCTGGTCCAATCATGCGTAATTGTAATTATGTCATAATCATGTCCAGTGTCATATATTCATGTCCAATTATTTGTTATTTTAGTTTTATGATCTGAAAACTTTACCTAGTTAAGTCCATGATAAGTCTAGTCGTCATGTATGGATCGGAATGTTGGGCATTGAAAAAGAGGGATGAAAGAAAATTTAATGTAGCGGACATGGGAATACTAAGGTAGATGTGTGGATAGTAACGCGAAGGGACAAAGTTAGGAATGAGTATGTGAGAGGAAGTTTGAAAGTAGCACCAGTGACAGAAAAGTTGAAAGGAAACCGTTTGGCTTGGTAAAGACATGTTATGAGAAGGAATGATAGGCATGTTACTAGAAAGGTGATGGACATGAATGTTGATGGAAGGAGAGGAAGAGGGGGACCGCAAAAAGGATGGATAGAATGTGTGCGGCGTAATAATTTGAATGAGAAAGTAGTTAATGAGGAAATGGCAGGTAATAGAGTAGAAAAGAAGGACGTACTGCGCCGAACCCAAATAGAATTGGGGTAAGGTCAGAAAGATGATGAAGTAAAATGTAGTGTATTATAAAAGCTTATTTGCAGGGAGATTGTCTAAATAGCTTTTTCTCAAGACTTCGTCAGCGTCATAAAATGTAGCATTGAATATTATCTTTTCCAGTGGGACAATATTAAATAGCTTCTTTTTCCTTGCAAGAATTTCGTATGGAATGTAATACTTCAAGAATGAATTTTTAACCCTCAGTTTATCAGTTATCAGTCACAACCTGTCAGTTTGTGACAACGGGCAAAGCAACTGAGTAAATTAATTTAAGATGCTTATAAGTAGTTCAATAAATGCCTATCTTGTTTCGTTAACTTTTCGTTATTTTTTCACATTTAATAAAAATAATAAATAACTTTTCACAATCACACCAATTATCTAGCTCATAATATGTAATTATCATTAATAAACTGTGTTATGGAAACTAGATAACGGAAATACATACCTACCTAATATACATAGAAAACACCCAGACCAAGACAATTATACATGTTTATGCACACAAATATTTGTCTTGTTCGGGGATCGAACCCGAGACCTTTGGCGTAGAAGGCAGGTATCCTACCCCTGCGCCAAATCGGTCGTCAAATAGGTATACGAAAACGTTGCGTCACCTCAACATCATTGCGCATGATTTCTACTTAGCAATTTATACCTACTCAGCGTCTTTAGAATTCAACAGAGATTGGCTATCGCAACGCATAGCCATGACAAATGAACTTTTCGGTCGCTTAGTATGTGATAAGCGGTTAATATATCAAAGTTTTACCCACAAGGACATTTGATCCATTTTTTTAAACCTAAAATCAAGGCTAGCTTGCCCAACAGATAAAAATTACACATTTATTGTAGCCATAATGTGAATAATGTGGGGCCTCGTCCGCTCTATTGTTAAAAAGCTTAAAGGTTTACCCTCAGGCCTAAAAGAGGCATATAACCTACATATAAAATCCACAAAAGATTTCAAGCTTAGTTAGCTCCAGAGAAAAATTTACTGCGTAAAATGACTCTGAATTGGTGCGCATCAGTGGCTATATTGTAGGGTTACACGAAAAATGGCCGGTGATTCGGCGTTTTCTCATTTTACGAGTTGGAGAAAAATGGTCTACTTGCTCCAAATAGGGGGTATTTCAGGGGTATTCCGCTAATGTTCATCCTGTATTTGCTACTTGGTGTACCATGAGTCTTTGAGTTTCTTTTGTTTGTCTCTTAATATAATTAATTGTTAGAAATTTTACGGAGCATACTGTATAGAAAATTAGGTAAATAACAAGTATAGTTTGCAAGAATAACGTCAATACATTCATATAATGTTTCTGAAATTATTGAAACAAACATTCTTCAGAGCTTCACCGTGATTTTAACGATAACGAATACAAGTTCATAATGACTAACAAAAATGTATAAAGTACTTTTTTATTTATTTTCCGTTAGAAGTTAGAACAATGTCAATACAAGACATGTGAAAAGTTGTGATCGCAAATTGTTTGAGAACAGCGTACATAAAACACAATTACGTGAAGAACAAGAAACTCTTTGGATTTGGATGAAATGACTCAGCGGGAGATTCATTTGAAAGCTTACGTTGTCCCACTTCTCTTTGGTGTTAACTGTTATTGCCAAAGTTTGATAGGGTTGTCACAGCAACAGATCGTTACATAGTTGTGGTATTTTACAAGCTTTTATTTAACTTGCCATGTTAGTTACTTAGTGGGGGACAAATCATGCAAGCTCAATTTGACCCACTTCCCAGTGTCCGATCGAGCTGAAACTTTGCATACAGGTTTGGTTTGGATGACAATACAATATTAAAGTACAGTCAACAAAAAGCTTGCCATGCAAGTTAAAAAACTTATTTTTATCACTTTTTATTTTCATTTGTAATATTTCGTGGACTTTCTCCGATGACTTACCTAAATTCATAAGGGGCAAACTCTGCGTTACGTGGGCGCCCACGCCGTCCCATACAAAATTGCTCCGATTGGCGAATTCGCTAATAGAAAGCCACTTGTCTAGGGGGGCTAGTGTAGTGGCCACGCGACAACGCGACGGGTCCCCGCGCAGGCGTCCGCGTAACGCAGCGTTAGCCCTTAGAGATTGTCCTAATATTTACTAATTTTTAGTTCACGACATAGAGACGTAGCTGTTTATACTATTTTAGCTTTACGACCGATTTGGCGCAGGGGTAAACTACTTGCCTTCTGCGCCAGAGGTCTCGGGTTCGATTCCCGAACAAGACAAATATTTGTGTGCATGAACATGTCTATTTGTCTTGGTCTGGGTGTTTTATATGTATATTAAGTATGTATTTACAAACAAAAAGTATTTAAGTATATATTTATCCGTTATCAAATTCACGTAGACACAGTTTCTTGAGAAATTAACTACGGGCTTAGGTAATTGGTGTGATTGTAAGAAAATATTTATTTATTTTTAAAATATTTATTTAGCTTATAAAGAACTAAATATACTAAATATACTCTGTGGTCTATGGTAGCTCCACTGGCATCGTGGACACCCAGAGATCGCGGGTTTGACCACTTCCAGTAGGAGTTTGGTACCAACGAAACCCCGACTGGTAGCTTGGGACTTCCTCTTCTCCTTTTCGTGTCAAAGGTAAGATATTTTAAATTATATTTTGCCAGTAGAGCGCAACGTCAACCCCTCTCTGACTGGCTTCATAGAGGTCTTGTTGAGTGCAGGCTGTGGGGAGGTTTGGGCAGCAGATCATTTGCCCTATCGTAAATTATTTTAACCCCGACTGGTAGCTTGGGACTTCCTCTTCTCCTTTTCGTGTCAAAGTTAAGATATTTTAAATTATATTAAGGCGCCCATTCCCCAAAATAGGGTATTTCAAATTATGGATTACTCGCAAATCACAAGTACTTAAAATTTAGAAAAAATATATGTTATTTTACAGTTATTTATCTAGTGCTTCCGGCCGTTTTTTTTAGATTGGTAATATTTTACTGTGTCAAATAAAATCCCAAACATCCGTCTAATAATAATTCAAATATCATATTACTTGCAGTATAATTGGTTTTAGTTGATGAAAAACATATGAAAAGAATTGTCTTTGAATAGCCGAGGGATTCCGGCCGTCATAAATTAAATTTTCTTATTATTTAATTTTTAATTGATTTTTAAGTGATTTTCGATTTGCGGGGCGCTTGCGAGTTCACAGTTCACTGCCGGCTGCCGCTGGGCCGAGCGAAGTGTATAGAGCGCGGCCGAGCAAGCGTTAGCGTGCCTATTTCGGTCGGGATTCCTCGCCTTAAGCCAGTAGAGCGCAACGTCAACCCATCTCTGACTGGCTTCATAAAGGTCTTGTTGAGTGCAGGCTGTGGGGAGTATTGGGCAGCAGATCATTTGCCCCATCGTAAATTATTTTAAGTCAGCTGGGTCGCTTCAAAAAATACTATCATCATAACTAAATCTGTCGTCATAGCAATATAGTTATTCAGCGTTGCTGTGTTCTGGCAGTTACAGAACCAGCCAGTTCCTCACAGGTTGAAGGTTCCGGAAAAAATTCAGCGATTTCAGCTTTTGGCTTAACTTCACTTTGTGGGTTGGATAAAGAAATACGTGTTTTGATTTAATATTGAACATAAATAGAGTTATTTTTTAAGGCGCAGAAAACTTACAAAGTATCAAGTAAGAAGCAACCCTACAATGACAATATCTCGAGTTTTATTTAGTGAGTATCTTTATGAATCTCAGTTACGAAGTTCCCTTATGAGTTGAGAAACTTGAAGAAAATTGTCTTTTGCTCTGTAGCTGTACTGCCTTCAGAGGGGTTGCATTGTTTTACATATTTAATAAAGCAACTTCCAGTATTTACTTATATCTTTAAACTGTAATTTAAAGTTAAGAAAATTTGTTATTGGGCCCATGTCCACGCAATATGCAGTAAAGTGACCCCGACTTCAGGCGCTACTCGGAAAAAGTATGGACTCTTTGATATAAAACTATAGGACGGTTAGAGTTGTTATAAATCTGGTAATAAGATATATATTTCTTCATATCTTTATCTAGAATCGAATAGTTTCAGAAACACGATTTTATGATGTTGGCTCGACACTTTTTATTTTCGAAAATACCTCTAAACATAAGAAATATCAAGATTATTCTTAAATGGGGATACATATACTATTGAAAATTGGTTTAATTAGTGGACACCAATAATATTCAGGATCGTATAGAAGCATTTTTTAAAAATCGCTATAGTTTTTGAATACGAAGTGATTTTGTGTTTTTCTTTGCGTAATCGTTTTCTCATTGCTATCTCGCTTTAGCATAATTTTTCCGAGTATCGCCTTCAGGATCAGGGTCTTTGGGATCGATCTCCACCCGACACATAAAATATCTAGGACTGTTCACTAATTTGAAGATTATTTTCCTTTTGAGGAGCCGAGGAGCCTAGAAGGAGAGGACCGTTGAGTTCAAGCAACCTTCGCACTGGTCGGTCAAGAGATGGGTGACCAAAAACTTTTCATCTCGAGCTTCTCCGTGCTTCGCAAGGCACGTTAAGCTGTTGGTCCCGGCTGCATTTGCAGTCGTTAATACACACTAACCCGCATTGGGCCTGCGTGGTGGGTCATGGCCCATATTCTCCTTATCCATCCATAAGGAAGGCCAGTGCCCCAGCAATGGGTACATAAAATGGCTGATGATGATAATGGCTTTCCTTTTATTTTAATAACAGAAAGAATAGATTTCTAAGAAACCTTATAGATTCAAGATTCAAGATTCAAATTTGTTTATTCAATTTAGATTGTTATTTACAATATTTGTGAACGTCATAGAAGCTACGCCATCGGTTCGCAAACCCTACAGCGGGAGGCCTTGGAGAAGAACCGGCAAGAAACTCCAAGGGTTGTTTTTTTCTCCCTGTTTTATTTCATACAGAGTCGTCAAATTGAAAAATGACCTTAACATGGTATGACTAAGGTCAGTTTCCATCACAATTACACAATGGGTTATGATAAATACAGTTAAGTATAGGCGAACTAATGATCATAGCGATGAACAATTTTCAATTACTTAGGAACTCTACTTAAAGCTTTAATATTAAAGCTTTAACGATAAACGATAAACGATAAACGATAAACGATATAATCCTACTTATATTATAAACGCGAAAGTTTGTGAGTATGGATGTATGGATGTTGGTTACTCTTTCATGCAAAAACTACTAAACGGATCTGGATGAAATTTACAATAGAGATAGATTATAGATTGAAAAAATACAAACGATACTTTTTATTCCGATATTTCGACGGGAACGGGAACCACCCGGGTAAAACTCCGTATTTAATACCTCTAGGGCGACCTCTAGTATTTAATATTTCATAAGTACTTAAATAATGTAAAAGGATTTCCTGAAATTAACTTTGCTAAAGACTTTAAACTAAACAAAGGTTTAAATTTAATAAGCTCTTTATACCTTTGAAATTAAATAACCAAATATTATTTTATGATAGAAACTCTTATAAACAAAAGACGACGATCTAGGAAAATTACTCTTTGCTCGGTGAAATTAACAATTCCTTTACAGAGCCAAATTGTTAGCAGACGTTTGAATCTTTTGATGATTACCTTTATTTTAACGTTAAAACGAGAATTTACGATTGGCTTGGTAAGAACTTGGAACTGTTCGGAATTGATTCTTAATCGGATTTGGTTTTATGTAAGTAATTTAATCTGGCTTAAGATAAGCGGACCCGTCATCAGGAGCCGTAGCACAAAAAACCGTCGTTTTGGTAATCGTTATTCATCGTGGTCTTATTATTTTGTATGATATAAAAATTTACTGGCATGCTAACCTTGGCCGCACACCCCGTCGTACCGTATGCACTATTGACCTGCACCATCAATGGTGCAGATGAGACTAATTAGTTTCAAACCGCGGATTGGGTATGGTCTCATCTGCACCATTGAGATGACCTATTTTTTTCTCATCTATGAGACACAAAAGTGAGCAAGTTTGTATGAAAAGCGTGTGTCAGGTCACCCAAGCCAACAATGCGAATAGTCGCAGCGCAGAATAGTGGAGGACGAGAGGGAGCAGCCCTATACTTAAATTTTTTTTTATCTACAACGGGGTAGCACTCAGCCTTCCTCACACTTGATGTTTTATTTGAAGATTATTAATAAAAAAACCCGGAGTTAAAGTCGGAATCTTGTAGAATGTCCATATTAACATAACATTTTGCGGTCAATCGAAACTCTATGTCGTCCATTTCGCAGAACTGTCCTGGGTGCTAACTCACCTATATCTAGAATTAGCAAACTATATAACAAATTTAGTGGACAGATTGACGTACATTCGATGTCAATAGCCCTCTTTAAAAGAACTATTATAAACAGCTTGTAATCATCATTAAATCATACTTATCTTTAGTTCTCGTCTCATTATTAATTAAATCGTATTCATCAATAAGTACTGTTAGTTGTAAAGGGTTTTTCAATAGGGACGCTCGAACTTTGAAAGTTGATAGCAAGGGTCTTGGAAAAGCGATAGCTGTCAAATTTGGCGGGAATATATATTTATTCCTGACATTTCACCATGGAACATGTGGTTGCAAAAGGACGGCGCCACTTGCCATATTGCACGGGAAACATTAAATTTATAGGATGAAAAGTTTGAAGGCTTCGTTATCTCGCGTGGTGGTGACATCAACTGGCCACCGAGATCGTGTGATCTAACTCCGCTCGATTACTTTCTGTGGAGCTACGTGAAGTCCTGAGTCTATGTTGACAAACCACAGACAATTGCTGCCCTGAAGGCCAACATAACTCGCAATATTCATGAGATTGAGCCCCATTTATGCGAAAATGTCGTCCAAAATTGGTCCATCAGGATACACCACCTTTAGCGTAATCGCGGTGACCATTTGGCTGAAATTATATTCCATAAATAATGTCATCAAATGCTCTTTAAAATAAAATAAAAATTGTGGGATTATCACCTAAACGGGTTGTTTTATTCCATTTCAAAGTTCGAGAGCTCTTAATGAAAAACCCTATATATGTATAAGGTAGAGCATGTGGTGTTATACCTATAATTGATTGTACAATTAGACAATCGTTGGTATACCTAATAAATAAATAAAAATAAATAATTAACTTTACCTATTCCGATCTTTGGCCATGACAAAAAAATCATGTTTGTTTATAGGTACTTATTACCTAAGTAAAAATGTTTAAGCGGTAATCGAATCCATGTCATCTGAGAAGAAGACAGGATGCCTAACCCTGCGCCACTTCATCATTACGAGCCATTTACCTGCAGGGGCACGGGCCTTCCTTATGGATGGATAAGGAGGACGGGCCATGACCCACCACGCGGGCCCAATGCGGGTTGGTGGGTATGAGCGACTGTTAATGCAGCCAGGAACAACGGCTTAACGTGCCTTCCAAAGTGCCGTAACCACTGCGTCACTGCTCCACTTACATCAAAATGATTTAATTGAAGGGACTTACAAAGCCACAAACTGTTCTCCACAGCTTGCAAGCTCTCGACGATTTCTCCTGAAGACGTATAAATGTAGCAATCAATTTCGACCGTAAACCCTGAAAGTTAACCGTTCCAACTTGAGCATTTCGTCGAAATCCGAGGCAGATAAGAAGATAAGCCTCTTAACAACTTGGGACTTGAACCAAGTAATTTGGGTAAATTTTTTTAGGTTCTCTATCCTATAATATTTAATGTTAAATCCCAGCTTTAAGCGTTCATTCGTAAGACAGTTTTTCTTAGAATAAGATTAATTTTAAAGACGAAAGTTAAATCTTAAAATGGGCACATAAGCAGTAATAGCTAACATGGCTCTGCTATAACAGAAGATAGAAAAACTCCTAAATAAATAAATAAAATAAATAAATAACTTCTTACATCCACACCAATTATCTAAGCCCATGTTAATTTCATTAAGAAACTGTATCATGGAAAACTTGATAACGGTTAAATATATACTTAAATACTTGTTTTTTTTTAATTACATACTTAATATACATAGTAAACACCCAGACCAAGACAAATAAGAAGTATACATCGAGATTTTAAATTATTTTTATGCATTCACAATGCAATTCTGTAAGTATAGAAAAAATGTGATAGTAAATTGATGAAGCAACGCTGGCTTACAGCGTAACAAGTGATAGCAAAAATCGACGAGTCGTGTAAGCCTTTCGGTAGCTTACTTGGTCAGAGCATCGGGCCGGATTCCCGGAGGCGCGGGTTCGAATCCCGCCTGAAAGCTACTTATAGGGCTCGTGGTTTTTTACTATCACATTTTTTCTATAAGAAGTATACATGTTCATGCACACAAATATTTGTCTTGTTCGGGAATCGAACCCGAGACCACTAGCGCAGTAGGTGGGTAGCCTACCCCTGCGCCACATCGGTCTTTTAAATCCTAACGCCCGGGCTTCACCTGCGTCTAATGCCATTAATTAGCACACTATTTGATATAATACGCAGGTGTAGCCGGGTTTTAGCGCACTAATTTGATACAATAAGCGTGCTAAGACGCGCATGCCGTTATTAACGCCGTTAGGCGTCACGCAGGTGAAGCCCCAGCATAAACCTAAACCTTATCCTAAACCCTAAACCTTCTTAATACAGTTAATCTGCAGTCAATTTATTTGTTAATGTTAAAGTATATTTTTTACGAACACTAAAAAGAATTGAATAAGATATTAATAGGTAAGTAGGTATTACATATTCATTGCCTATGCCCAGCAGTGGGCGTCGTTCGGCTGACATGATGACCTATTCATTAATTCGTTAGTCGTTGCCATACGAGTCTAATAAAATATAGTTATTTAATAATATTATTTTTTATAACATCGTCCAGTTGAAATAAAATAAATAGAAATTCTTATAATACCTACTCCATTCGTACCGTTTGCAAAAGTGAAAATACAGCAATTTATATTCAGTGTTATTTACGTAACAAAAAGAAAACTAAAATGGATTTTATGTTTAGAGACACTTTTTGACTTTATTTGTCTCGGTGCGGAGTTTACCCTGAGGACTCTTTGTCAAAAAACTGTAATGTCTCTTCGTCAAATGTTTTTAGCGAAGTTTCTCACTAAAAACATTAGTTTAAAGTTTAATGAGATTAGAGACTGAAACACCTAAAAATATTTGATACAGGGTAACCTGCCCTAATATTGGCAGTATAGATCAAATTGCAAAACTAAGTGATAATATTGTGCAATAAGTATAATAATACTAAGTAATATAGAGGAGCCCGTGGGCAGTGGTTACCTTTTAGGTTAGTTTGCTATCGACTCGATAAGAAGAAGAATAAGTTTTATAATTTGTTACAGTCTTGCCACAAAACTCGATCATCTTTTTTCTGTGACGCTTCCATAGAGCATATCTGTGCCATAGAGAAAGACGCGACGCGTCTTTTTCTTTTTATTGTCATGCTGGCCCTGGCTTACGTGGCCTTCAGTCAGCCTTGTTCTTTTTTTATTGTGTATTTTAAGTGTTTTTTTGTTTTTTTTTAATTATTATTTTTTAATTGTTAATATTTTAGTTTTTTATTGTTAACTCTTTTGTGTTAATTAGCTCCCTGCCCCACCAAGACGGTTCCGACGGAAGATCAGCGCTGGTCACAAGCCAAGCATTATGCTGAGTCGGGACCGTTTTGGGACATACTATGGTTTTTGTGTTTTTTGTTTTTTTTTTTTTAAATGTATTTTTGTGATGTCCCAAATAAATGAGTTTTCTTTCTTTTCTTTCTTTCTAAGCTTCTGAAACAGGAAAAACAGGCTTTTAAATTTCTCATTGCAGTCAGGGGACCATTCGGTGAGACACTTCATAATTTAAAAGGTCCCCTGACTGCAATGAGAAAACATAATGTTTTTCCTTTGTTAGTGGTTAGTTTTTTGGCAGTCAGGTTTTTTGGCGTTTAATAATAACATTTTTATTTTAGTCTTATTAGTTCATTTTAAGTCACCTTTCTGTAAAAAATCCCTAATTTTTAGTAAGTTCTTTCATTTTTAGGTCAATTAATGCAGAGAGTTCTGCAAAACTGAAAATAATATATATTTGGAACCGCTATCTAAAATCCTTCATTTTGATACCCCACTCGATGGCATTGGCATTATTTTTACCACACTTTTATTAGCTTCACTTGTAACTAAGTCCCAATGTAAGAAAATCTTGGAATTCAATTTTAATCTACTTCTAATTGTCGTATTGATTTGAAACTTTGCAAGTCTATATGAATCCGATGACAATACAATAATTTGCTACCATCGAGCTGATCTGATGATGGAGTCAAGAGGTGGGCAATAGAACTCTTCAATGGCTGCTAGGAAACCCCTCGAGTTTAGGCTCATTTGTTTTGTTCTGATGTGACCTATTCGCTACACTTAATGGTGCGGGTCTGATGATGGAGCAGGGAGGAAGCCAGTGGCACTTCTTAATGACCACTAGGAAACCCCTCGAGTTTGGGCTCCGTTGTTTCGTTCTGTCTGACGAGACTTATTAGCTGCACTTGGTGGTGAGTGTCTGATGATGGAGCAGGGAGGAAGCCAGTGGCACTCCTTAATTATTTTTTTTTTTTTTTTTATCCACAACGGGGTAGCACTTAGCCTTCATCACACCTGATGTTAAGTAGTGATAAGGCTGAAGATGGAAGCGCACTACTCCCGGAATCCTCAATCACTGAGGAACTGGCTATCTTATCTCTAACTGCCGGAACACAATAATGCTGAAAACATCATTGTTATGGCGTCAGACTTAGATAAGATGGTGGTAGCTAGCCAGGCGGACTAAGAACAAGTCCTACCACCAACCAAACCGAATACAATATGTACCCCCACTGGGAATCGAACCCGGGACCTCTTGGTCTGAAATCGGTGGTGTGAACCACTAGACCACAGAGGCGGTTAAAAATGACTTGAAATATTGACATGACCAATAGGAAACACCTCGAGTTCTGGCTCATTTGTTTTGTTCTGATGAGACCTATTCGCTTCACTTGGTGGTGAGGGTCTGATGATGGAGCAGGGAGGAAGCCAGTGGCACTCCTTAATGACCAATAGGAAACCCCTCGAGTTTGGGCTCATTTGTTTCGTTTTGATAAGACCTATTCGTTACACTTGGTGGTGAGGGTATGATGATGGAGCTGGGAGGACCCAGTGAAATCCTAAATGACCTCAAGAAAACCCCTCGAGTTTAGGCTCATTTGTTTCGTTCAGACGAGACCTATTCGCTACACTTGGTGGCGAGGGTCTGATGATGAAGCTGGGAGGAAGCCAGTGGCACTCCTTAATGGCCAATAGGAAACCCTTCGAGTTCTGGCTCATTTGTTTCTTTCTGATTTGACCTATTCGCTACACTTGGTGGTGTGGGTTTGATGATGGAGCAATAAGGAAGTCAGTGACACTCCTTAATGACCACTAGGAAACCCCTCGAGATGGGCTCATTTGTTTCGTTCTGATGAGACCTATTCGCTACACTTGGTCGTGAGAGTCTGATGATGGAGCAAAGAGGAAGTCAGCTTGGCACTCCTTAAGACCACTAGGAAACCACTCGAGTTTGGGCTCATTTGTTTCGTTCTGATGAGACCTATTCACTACACTTGGTGGTGAGGGTCTGATGATGGAGCAGGGAGGAACTCAGTGGCACTCCTTAATGACCACTAGGAAACCCCTCGAGTTTGGGCTCATTTGTTTCGTTCTGATGATGGAGCAGGGAGGAAGTAAGAGTTAAAAAAACTATAAAAACACACTTTTATAGGAACTGATTAAAAAGTACAAAATAACCGGCTATTCAGTAACTGAAATTAAAAAGCGTGGTGCGCCCTTTGCAAAGCATGCATTCAAGTACTTAATATTGACAACGCGCACCACGCTTTTTAATTTCAGTTACTGAATAGCCGGTTATTTTGTACTTTTGAATCAGTTCCTATAAAAGTGTGTTTTTATAGTTTTTTAAACTACATATTTTTATATGGCAATATATGTCATTCTTCAAAAATCCGCCATTTGTTTTAATATACCCATGCCCGTTTGCACTAAACTCGGGTTGAGCTTGTCATAGATAAGATACATCTTAGCTTAGAAACAGCCTAAAACAGCCGAGCTAAAATTTTTGTTTGCACTGACAGACTACGTCGTAACTTAGTCATCGCCTTGATAAGAGAATGAATGAATGAATTCAAATATTAATTGTTTATGGATTTTAAAACTGGCGAGGTAAAGTAGGTCACTGGATATTTTTTTGGTTGAGACTTCTCATTGATTCCTTCGTGAGTTAAAAGGAGACAAAAGCTAAGGCGTTGTCTATTTTATTTGGTAGAGTAATTCACCGAGAAAAGAAAAAGTCAACTGAGCTTAACTGTCAAGAAAAACATAAATACAGTGCGTCAACCTTTTCTGTTCCGTTGGCAAAAACTAGAACTAACGAGTTTTGTTTTTAATGTTATTTTGCTAATACTTTCATGTTTTGCTGCTAAACATAAGCGCCGCTGTCATGGGAACAGAAAAGATTGTCGATCTGTAATGTTTTCTTTTAATAAATGATGAATGACGTATGTCACATGTGTTGTGTCTCTATCTAGCAAACAAGAATACAAAAGCCACAAGCTTTTCTGTTCCGGTGACAGCCGTGACAGAGGAGTCACTTGCAATACGAAATTAGCTGTCAAAATGGACTGTCGTATTAAAACTGTTTTAGTTCCAAAGATAATCACCGGAACAGAAAAGCTTGTCGCACTACTCTTTGCTCACAATGCCACAGACAATAATCACTGATATAGGTAAATATTTCTTAAGCCTTAGGCGCTCGATATTGGGCCCGTAACTTAAGAATAGCCTAAATTGCATTTAAGAATGTCCTAAGGTTAGTGCAAAGCAATTTTTTGTTAAGAATGTCTTAAGTTAGCTAGGAAAAGACTTAGGCGATTCTTAAGTTTAGTGCAAACGGGTGCCAAATCTCGGCACCTCTTTGGTATAAACCCTTCAAACCGTTTAGACTGTTAGACAAGTAGCAGGGAACATACAAATCTAGGTACATACATACATAGTCTTCTTCTGTCGCAGTCCGGTAAAAAGAGGGTCTTATTAAAATAATTATAAATTAGAATTTTACGATTCTTTGTTCATAGAATGGAAATGGAAACGTACATAGGTAATTATAATAAATCAAAAGTAAGCGTAACATTACTGTTAAAATTACATTAACCTCGCATCTGTTAATTTGATAAATAAATTAAAAATTATCAACAAAACAACTGAACATTAGTCAGGCGAAATTGGTTCATAAATATTAAAGAGGGTTTCAGGCTTAATAATGTAAGCGGTTTGTTTAATGTAAATTAGACGATATAATCTCCTTTCGCAATTTTTCGCCCAACTCCCGTGGAGATTGTTTAGTGATTTTTTTTATTGCATACAAATTAATTATATTACGCTCATTAAGAGTGCTAAGTTTCCTTTTATGTGTAAATTAATTTAATGTGCACTGCAATTTACATAGTATAAATGGAGAACACGCTTTTTATTGTTACATTTGCAAGTGGTTTTTATTTTCAGGTTACTGCCTGAAACCTATCTGTAACTATAGTGTGACAAACAATTCTGTTCCGGTGATAACTAATCTTTTGAACTAAAACAGTTTTAATAGGTCAGTCCATTTTGTCTGCTAATTTCGTATTGCAAGTGGCTCCTTTGTCACGCCTGTCACCGGAACAGACAGGAGTGTGGGACTATACAAGTGATCGGTAGCCCCCGCAGGAAAACTGTCGTTATGATCATCAAATGGTAACTATACGTTCCTTCAAAAGTTGTCGCAGTTGTCAAAAGAGCTTTTAAACATAAAAACTCGACCACAATAACGATTACCATAACGATAGTTTTTCATGCTAGAGTTACTTTAGCTGAGTCACTTTTAGGCATAGACAAGTAAAAGCTAATGTTAAAATTTATTTTTAACCGATTTCCAGAATGAGTAACAAAAATAAAGGTACAGTGCCACAAGCTTTTCTGTTCCGGTGACAGCCGTGACAGAGGAGCCACATACAATACGAAAGTAGCTGTCAAAATCATGTCAAAATAGACTGTCGTATGAAAACTGTTTTAGTTCCAAAAATAATCACCGGAACAGAAAAGCTTGTCACACTATAAACCTTTTTTATAAGAACGGGAAGTCAATCACTAATGTATAATTTGGTATGTAATGAACCTCAAAAATATGTAAAAGAATTGCTGTTCGTAACAAATACTTAACAATTTTTATAGATTTATATTTAATTTACGGAAAAATATATTATGCGTTTCCCTGCTGAAAAAAACCACTACGCGTTCGCATCGAGTTAGCCGCTACCTCTCTCCCCGCCTCGCCGCACTGCGCTCCATAACACACCTTATTACGACGAAATAAGGTCTGACGTAATAGACCTTATTTTTAACAGACCTTATTACGTCGTAATAAGGTATGTTTAGGAGCGTGGTGCGGTGAGGCCCCCGCCTCGCGAGAGGTAGCGGCCAACTCGAAGCCAACGCGTAGCAGAATATAAAATAAGAGTACTAACCTCGCGTAGTACAAGTATGTTCCGTCTGTAGTAACTCTTGTAACAAACATCATAAATAAGTAAATGAACATTCCCTTCGACCTTGTCTGGCCGGGCCGGCAAATAACGTAGATGGCGCTACTAGCCATGTAGAATGAACATGACAATATAACACACCGCAAAAAAATAAGCTCTGCTTTTACCTCTTATTAAAAATAGTTAAAGTGAATTTTAGTGCTAGTGAAATACTTATTTGTGTAAAATACTTCATAAATATCTAGACAAATTGTTATCTCAAAAAATAACAACATATAAGCTCAAAAAAAACGAAATAAAATAAAGTAAATAAATAAGTGACAATCGGTGAAAAAGAGTCGTACTACATAAATAAACAATAAAAGTACAGCCTTATTACAGTGACAGTGCAAAAAAGACAGTGAAATTTTAAAGAAAAGTGATATTTTTTTTTTAAATTAACAATTAAAATTTACCGTTAAAACATTATGTAGTAAAAGCTGCTAATCACAATTATACTTATCTTTTGGATTAATATTAACTATAATAACGTGAAAGCAAAGTGAGATAGTGTTTATTTTGGTGAAGATTATAATTATTCAGAAGATTTAAATTGGACATTAATAAGGCAAAACGATTAAGACTATTACAGCCATCTAGTGAGCAGTAGCGTAATTAATGATAACACAAGAAGCTGCCATTAATTAAGCACATACACTAGCTGTTGCCTACGCATAAAGCAAAAGGTGGCGCCTGTGTGATCGGCATTATTAGTGATATAATAAATTATTATTGGAATGAATATTATCAAGGGTAAAAAGAAACATAATATTTGAGTTGAATATCCACCTATGAGATTTTAATTTATAAACCCTTTAATTTAATCACTTGTTTATAATTATTATGAACGTCAATTAACGACATCTAGCGGACCACGTGTGACCTAGCCTACTCACTATAAAAGGTTCTTCAGTGGTGCTGCGCATACGTTTTGCTAGTAAATTTAACAAAGCTACTCGACGCAAGATGGCTATATGCTGCTCCAAATGTAGAAAAACAATCACTAATAAACAATATCTGACATGTAAACAATGTGAAAATCATTTCCACTTGGATTGCACAGATATGACGTTGCAACGGTTTAGAATAATGACACCTACAAATAAAAAGAAGTATCAGTGCCGAGCATGCTTCCCAGCAGCAAATAGGCAGACATCAACATCATCATCACCATCATCGTTTCAGCAACAGCTTGTTCCTACAACTTCTCTCAATGAACATGACAATATAACACACCGCAAAAAAACAAATATAAACATTTCTACTAGTAATTCCTTTGAAGCACTTTCGGATGAAGATGGGGAAACTGAATATTCTTCTGTCACTTCTACGCCTTTAACGGACTTAAATAGAAGTTTCTCTACACTACGTTCCAGCTGCTTAGATGAAGTGAACGAATTAAGACAAAAAACTAAGAAATTAGAAGAAAAATTGGACATTGCTGACAATGAGATATCGAATTTAGTATCGGAAAACAATGCATTAAAAAGAGAAATTGCTAAATATGAACTTAAAATAAATCAGCTTACACATATTTGCAAGTCAACGCAAAAAATTACACCTATTAAAAAGAAAGGTAAAAGCTTAATTAACACAAAATTGAACTTCTCTCCCTTAGAAAAATCCTACGCCAAAACACCAAAAGAAAATTTATGCTCTGTGTCAGTAGAGGGCGCTGCTGAGGAGAAAAAAAAACAAAGTTTTGAACCATCTGTTGATCTTTGCAACTCAACTCCAGATGTCGCTGCCGTCGGAAGGAAAAAACCCATGATTTATATTATTGGTGACGAACAGTTGAGAGGTTTATCTGTTTCTCTCATGAACTCGAGGCTCGGGAAATGGAACGATGTTTATAAAACCTACGCTCATATAATACCACTAGCATCTAGCAATGAAATATTAAGACATTGTCGTAGATTAGAAAAAAGCTTGACTTGTAATGATACCGTTGTGTTAGGTTTTGGAAGTTACGATACAGACATACATTTGTTGAATTCTAATGTTTGTTTAATAATGGATACACTAAAAATAGCCTCTGTAATTATGTTACCTGTAAATTACAATCCATGTATGAATGAAATAACCCTAAACTATTATATACAATTATGGACTAAGCATTTTTCACATTGTACTCATATTAATTTTAATTCTTACAATTTGGACATAAATTATACTAAAATTAATTATACTTCTGACAAAATTAATCTGTGCGTTGACTATAGAGACTATAAAAATCAATATTTATCGTATGAAAACATCAGAAGACATATTAAATCTACTCTTATAAAGAAAAATATAAAAAATGTGTGTGACAAAACTGCCCAAGTTCCCCAAAAAGGGACAATACCTTTTTATTTCAGAAAATTAGAACAGCAACCCCAATGCATTAATACCACAGAAATAGAAGGTGTTCAACCGAGTAAAAAATCATTTTTTCGTGCCGAAAACACCTCATAGTTTTACTATTTTGCATCAAAACATACAGGGAATAGCATCTAAAAAAGAAATTATTGAGATAACACTCTCTAATATCAAATCTCATACAAATCCAGACGTGTTATGTTTTACGGAGACTTTTGTACGGCAAGGTGAAGAAAAAATCATAAATATACACAACTATGAACTTGCAACTAATTACTCAAGACCAAAAAAAAGAGGTGGAGTTTGCATCTTAATTAAAAAAGGGCTGGAATACAAAAAAGTTTCCTGTTTTGATGAGCTCTTTGCATCTTACCACTTTGAAGGTTGTGCAGTTAACTTAATATCAAATAATATTATAATAATTTGCATCTACAAAATTCCATCAAAACTACAGAGACATAATAACTACTTTTTTGATAAGATTGATATGATGTTGTATATATGTTCAAAAAAGTTTGTAAAAAACAAGAAAATAATAATTACTGGTGATTTCAACATTAACATACTCGAAAATAATAAAAATACAGAACGACTACATGACATTTTAAAAAAATATAATTTTACTGTACACATAAACCAGCCGACTAGAGGTAAAGCGTGTCTCGATCTAATATTAAGCAACACAAAAGAAGCAGTAGGATCTGTACAGCCATTGTGGTTGTCCGATCATGACACTGCTCAGATTTTGAAATTTAACGTAGAACATAAGAAGGAAATTCCGCGTTCTACTTTCTCTTATAAAAGAAGTTATACGCAGGAAAATATTTCAAAATTTAAAACTTATCTTGGTAGTCTTTCGTTTTCAAATGTTTATGAACAGAAAAAAATGAATTCTGCTTTTAATGAATTTTATGAAACCTTCCGACTCCTATACGATCTTTGTTTTCCCATCACAAAGATTAAGAACAACTTATCAAACAAGCCTAAATGGATATCGAAAGGTTTAAAAACAAGTTGCACTACCAAAAGAAAACTTCGGTTTAAATACTACTCGACCAAAACTGATGCGGATCGCAAAAAATATAATAATTATAATAAATTATTGAAAAAGTGCACAAACCTTTCGAGGAAAATTGCTAATCAAAAATATGTATCCCATAGTAGAAACATCTGTAAAGCGACTTGGACAATTATAAAAAACGAAACTGGTGAGACATGCAGTAGAAACTTTATTAATAAAATTATAAATAATGGTGAAGAAATCAAGGAACCAAAGACCATAGCATCAACATTTAATAATTATTTTATAAATATGACGAACAAAATAAATAATAATGGACAAAACACAATTAAAACAAATTTACAAAATAGTATATTCCTAACACCAATAGATGCAAACAATGTAAGCAAAGTTATAATGGGGCTTAATAACACCCAATCCGAGGGCTATGACAATATATGTACTAAGGTATTAAAGTTGTGTAAGGAGGAAATAGCACCTGTCTTAGCTTATTTAATTAATTTGTCGCTAGAGGAAGGTGTATTTCCGGAAATGTTAAAAATTTCTATCGTAAAACCATTGCACAAAAAAGGTAACAAGACGGACTTAAGTAATTATCGCCCTATTACACTAATACCAATTTTGTCAAAAAAATTTGAAAAGATAATGCATAATCAAATGTCTGCTTTTTTTAATAAATTTAATATAGTAAACAATAATCAATACGGCTTCCAAAAAAATAAAACAACCGCACACGCAGCATTCGATTTAGTGGAAGAGGTTTTACATAATGTAAATAAAAAAAACTATACAACAGTATTGCTCCTAGACCTATCAAAAGCATTCGACTTTGTTTCCCATGACCTGCTTTTATACAAACTAGAACATGTTGGCATTAGGGGCCCGGCATGGAGATGGATAAAATCTTATTTAGAAAATAGATCACAAAGTGTAGAAATAGCTCAATTGGATTCTAAAAATACCGTTAAAAATTATAGATCAGAATTACAGCGAGTTAAAGTTAGGGTACCACAGGGGAGTGTACTCGGTCCATTGTTGTTTGTGCTGTATATCAATGATTTATTTGACATAAAGACACAAATGATATTATTTGCTGATGATATATCTGCTATAGTGACTACTGATAAAAAATTGACATTGGAACAGCATAAAATTGACATAAAAAATACTCTGACATTAATATTAGAATGGCTCAAAAATAATAATCTTAAAATAAATTTACTAAAGACTAACATACTTAACTTTAATAATAAATCACTTGACATTTGCTTCGATGGACATGTTTTACATAATGTTAAAACTGCAACATTTTTAGGCCTTTTAATAGACACGACATTTTCCTGGAAAGAGCAAATTGAGAAAGTTCGTAGTAAAATATAGTAGATTTCATTACAAGTGCGGAAAGCCTGTCATTGCAAAGAGTTCCGACAAATGTCTACCCGAGCCGAGGCGCAGCCGAAGGTGAGGGTTGACAGTCGGAACAAGTTGCAATGACGGTTCCGCACGTGTACTGAACAACTATTTTTAATACAGTTGCGAAAAAATTAAGCAATTTAATAAAATAATAAAACACAATAAACTCAACTAACTAATCGTAAAAGAATATAAGCAGAGACTTTTTTTTCGTGTTCTTCACCCATTCTGGGTTGGCAAAGGAAACTATGATCATACAGCCAAGGCTTCAGTAGAATTTTTTTATTGATATGAAACGAAAATTAAATTAAATGAGATGAAATGAAATGAAACCTAACAAAAGCAATCCGAATCCTACAGGAGCGCCTTTCCTTTAATTCTCTCTTTTACCACACCGTTTTCCATTAAAGCCACATTATTGCACTAATTCCATCATACTAACTAACTACCTACCACAATAAAAACCAGAAAAAACTAATTTAGAAAATTAAGAAATAAGGTCCCTCATTTTCTTTTCACTTACTTGCGCAAACTCCTTTATGCAGATACTATGGTAAATAGTGCACGTCATACCATATTTAGTAATCTGTGGTCATACAGCCAATTTTATGTATTTTTTATATTCATAAATTTAATTTGGCCGATACTAATAATTAATTTAATGTATAATTAAAATTACTTTTAAATCTGATATTGAAACAAATTAGTAGCTTCTTTTTAGAAATATTTGCATGAATCATAAAAACTTCTATGATTTTTTTTTAGTAAAAACTTCGTGGTTGGTTTTTTCTTTTTACAATATTTTGACAGTTGGGAAAGAAAACGCACGAGTTCGGGAAAGGTAAAGAAAAAGTTCGTGTGTGTAATAGCCCACATCCCGAACGCTATACGTCCCTGCAATACGCCACTTTTTGAGCAACTGTATTAAAAAATAGTTTTACATTTGCTCTACATAAACTAACTAAAATAGCAGGTACAAGTACGGCTATTACTGCCTATTTTGCATATATCGAATCCATTCTTAGATATTGTTTGGTAATATGGGGAAATGGTACACACATAAAAAAATTATTTATTGCACAAAAGCAATGTGTTAGGGCTATCTGTGATATAGCTTCAGATGTATCATGCAGACCCTATTTTAAAACATTAAAGGTATTGTCTCTACCTAGCCTCTATATCTTTGAGGTGGCGGTATTTGTTAAGACAAACGCGGATAAATTTACGAGAGCGAAAGATATATGTCAAAGATCAAGGCGCGATCCACATAAACTAGTGTTAGAAATAGTCCCAAAAACTCAACGTTTTCTAAAGAATTGCCACGCTATGTCCCAACACATATACAATAAAATACCGTCCGACTTTAAGGAATTGCCCCTAAGGCGCTTTAAGGCAGTATTACGTAAATGGTTGTTGGAACACACATTTTATTCAATTGATGAGTTTATGCAGCTCAAAGAATAAGTAGTTTGCTGTGGTCGACGCATGGACGTAATATAAATTAATAATTATCTACTTGAATATAATTTACATTTGAAATTTGTTTTATATCTATTTCTTATGATTTTCGTTTGACATGTACAGATAATAATTCAATTCAATAGTAGTTCAATTTAAATATTAATGTTATTGGATATAAGTAATTTGTATTTTTGCATGCTATTTAATATGGCTAAATAGGCTTAAAGCACATAATTTAAGATGAACAACCTATCGAATGTAAACCTACCCTATTTACAGCAAATAAAGCATTATCTTATCTTATCTTATCTTATCTAACGTCAATTGAATATTTTATCTGACTAAATTCTAGGCCTCACTATCCTCCCATATTTTATTAAAATACTTAGGCTGCATTCGACCAAACTTTTATTCCAAGAATAACGCTTACTTTTGGATAGTAATGTCAAAACCCCATACTAGTTTGATCGAATGCAGGTTGAGTCTTTTTATATCCTCAACGGGGTAGCACTTAGCCATCACCACACCTGATGTTAAGTGGTGATAAGGCTGACGGTGGAAGCTCCCGGAACCCTCAATCACTGAGGAACTGTCTTTCTTATGTCAGGTGGGGTTAGGCGGTCAGCGAAAAATCACTATGGAAACAACGAGCTCGAAACTAAAAATCGTAAGCGAAAATCACACTTTTATCAAAAAGTTAATAAAAATGATATTTTTTTTTAATCTAAAACAGACATGAAATAGATTAGCATACCTATGTGTTTGTGATTTTATAGGAATTACTAGCTTTCCGCCCGCGGCTTCGCCCGCGTGTACTACACGACATTATCCTGATGGAATGTAATATTTTCCGGGATAAACTATGTCATTCTCCAGCTCCCAATCTACCCCCGTACCAAAAATCACATTGATCCGTTACTCCGTTTGGACGTGAAGAACGGACAAACAAATAATACCTACTTATTAATTTTCCCGTGGGAATATGATACTATCCTGTGGTAAAAAGTAAAAGTAGCCTATTATTATCCTTGCCAGGGTCTCAAATTATTTACTTAAATACCAATTTCTGCCCCCATTGGCCCGCGCTTAAAGTGATTTTTCCATACAATGAGATTTCCCGCGGTAAAAGTAAAATATATCCTTTCCAGGGCCTTAAACTGTCTCTATTCTAAATATCATTCTTCCCATAAACTCACTATCGCCTTAAATACCAATTCCATTCTACAGCTTTGCCCGAGCTAAAACTTATTTTACCATGGGAATGACCCTATTCATGTGCTCCTATCAGTAGGAGTAATTAGTAGGAGCACCCGTAAGCACTGTCTCAAACTATCTCCATTCCAAATTTCATCAAAATTGGTTCAGCCGTTTGACGTGAGCATATACAATTTCGCATTTTTAATAATAGTAGGGATAGTAGAAATAGGAATATGAATGGCCGGCCGCGACTACGTCCGCGAGTACTACATCGCAAAATTTTGTGTCAGAAAGTAGGTAGATAGGCATTCTCTAAGGTCTCATCAGTACCATCATCAATCTATTTTAATGTCCCCGCTGCTGGGGCACAGGCCTTCATAGAAATGGATAAGGAGAATGGGCCATGACCTTCCACACGGGCCCATTGAAGTTATGGTGTACTAACCAATCCAAATGCAGCCAGAAACATTGGCTTATCGTGTCTTCCGAAGCACGATAAATTTTTTAATAGCAATCCCATGATAGACAATTGCAAAAGTCACATAACCTCATCAATCGTAGGCCGAGCACGCTACCCGTGGTGTAGGCATAAGAAGGTAACGATACCTAGACAAACAGGAGCTACTATCGCATGAATAATATTCGGACATTCTCCTACTCTTGAACTACCAAAATGCAAAAATTCAAGTCAATACTTTGCTAAAAAATGTGTAATACTGATTTTCTTGAGTTTTATTCCAATGCATTAAGATTTTTGCTTTGCATGAAAATGAGCTGTCATGGGACCCATGCTTCATTATATAAAGTAAACAAAAAAACTGTATCCCACGGGAACTGTACTTTTTGCCGACTTAAAAAAACCGTATGAAATTTTCCCGGCCAGGGTTCAATTATCCCGATCGATTTAGCCATTTAGTTGTGATTAAGCCATAAACATCCAAACTCCGTATCTTTAATACCCACCCTATATAAACATTAACCCCCCTTTCTACCCTATTAGGTTTTTTTTTATTTTGCCTAAGCAGATAATTTTTAATGATGAACTTGTATCCTTCATACCAACTTCCATACTCCTAAGTCCAGAAATGAGGATGTTTTCATATAAGCCTTAATCCCCCCTTTCTACCCTATTAAGGGTTTTTTTTATAACTTCGCATACGCAAAAGCAGATCATTTTCAAACGTGACCAGTATCCAACATACCAATTTTCATACTTCTAAGTTTAGAAATGGGGAAGTTCCATAAAAGCTTAATCCGCCCGTTTTACCCCATTATCGGGGAGTTTTTTTAACTTTGCTTACGCAGATAATTTTCAATCATGATCAGTATTCAACATACCAATTTTCATACTTCTAAGTTCAGAAATGAAGAAGTTCCATAATAATATAAACTTTATCTCCCCATTTTACCCTATTAGGGGGAGTAGTTTTAATAAGGAATACAAGTAAGTACAAACCATTACTTAACAACTATACAAGAGAAAGCCAAATTCCAATTTAATAAAATAAATAATTCTTACGCCTTGAGATTCTTTTTCATGACTTTTCTGGTAAGAAGCTAAAGCAGCATGAGAAACTCGTTCTCTCAACTCTTTTAGACTAACGCCCGAATCTCGAAAGAAACTCAACTTTGAGAGCATCTTAAACATCATACCGTCTCTTTCATACCTATGACCTGTAATGCGACAGGGCGATGTTTAAGACGCTTCCAAAGCTGAGTAGCGTTCGAGTATTCAGACGTAAATTAACTGTCTTTATCGCTAGACGCACTCATCCTTTGAGAGGTTTGATGGTTGTTACTCTTTCACGCAAAAACTACTGTCTAAACTTTTCTTTTGATAAAGCCTAGTTCGGTCACTGACCTCTATTAGACTGCAAAATAACTGGATAATACTTGAACTTGGATATTGACACTGCCAGTGACCCTGACAGTTTTATACATTTGAATTAATTCTATGTGACAAGTACTTGAAAAAACCATAGGTAATCATGCTCTTTCATAATCATAGGTACTTGAAAAATCTGTAGCTACGTGGATCATCTCCGCAGTTCACCCAGGTTAAGTGTATATATTCTTTGCCCAGGTTGACCACAGGAATTATTTTTTTCCCGTCGTACACCCAGGTGGACAACGCAGGTCGACCACGGGCAAACGAGCTAATAGAAAATAAGCAATATTGGAATTTCACATTACTAGGTTTTTGGTTGGATATCGACTTGATAAGAAGAATAGATAAAACGTACGAAATTAACTTTTAAAGTCATGTGAGTATTATTTATCTCCAATGTTTCAAGGTCAAAACAAAAAATTTGAAGTTTTGATATCAAGACCGCCCTCCTTATTCACAAACCATCGGAAACGTTCCCGACAGCGGAATGAATGCTCTGTCACTGTCACTCATTCGAAAATAGACAAAGACCGAAAGATGATTCCGTTTCCGACGGTTTGTAAATCAGAGGGAAGGTAAAGTTTGATGGTACTATATCTATAAAAATAAACATACTTATTACTTAGGTACTTGTTTGTCCTCAAATATTGTGTCGATACGATGAAGACAGAACAATAAATTTGAAGTACCTACGTACCTACTAGCTAAACTACCGAACGGCCAGCTAAAAGTTTATGGGCTCGTAAACTGAGCCTGAGGCACTCGAGTAATGAGCTAACCAACCTATAGTTATCTTAAGGCCTACAGTAAATTTATGAAATGAAAACTGAAGATATGCCCAAGGAGTGTACTTTGTTTAGGGTTAATCTATGTATGCGAGTTTCTTTCATGATCATCATGTCACTCGAGCGACGCCCACTGCTGGACATAGGCCTCCCCCAAGGTTGGTTGTGTTGTAGTTACTTTATTCTACCATATTTTTGAATGCCGTACCGAATTTGTAAGTATAAGGTATCATTAGAAACTTATGTCACCCTAAAAGGCACTGGCTATGTATATTTTTTTAATATTCAAGATGGTGGACGTGTTGCGCCATAATATTGGTATCAAATGAAAGGCCTTGACGAGAACATTACAAAAATATATAATTTGTATACATAACCACTAAAAGGAATAAAATAAAAATTATAAAACACGACTGCTAAAATAAAACTAATAAAAAGTTAGAAACAAGCTCTTATTGTAGCAGCGGCATGGTACCCCGACTGCAATGAGAGCTTGTTTCATAGTTTTTAGTTCGATTTTGGCAGTCGTGTTTTTTAGTTTTTAAATTATTACTTTTAATTAAAATTAAAACCCAAATTATCTAGTACTAGCGGCCGCCCGCGGTTTCACCCGCGTGGTTCCCGTTCCCGTGGGAATATCGGGATAAAAAGTACATATAAACCTTCCTCTTGAATCACTCTATCTATTAAAAAAAAACGCATCAAAATCCGTAGCGTAGTCTCAAAGATTTAAGCATACAAAGGGACATAGGGACAGAGAAAGCGACTTTGTTTTATACTATGTAGTGACAAGTAAATAAACGAGTCGATAAACGTATTTTATAGGTACTATTTCAACAAGTAGTGATTTCAACTCAGTCAGACTTCTTAGATCAATTTCTGCGGTGGTGTCGTGTGAGGCGGGTTGTTACGTTCTCTAAATAGGGTATTTTACTGTTGTTGAAATGTAGATATTTAATGATGACGTTAAAAAATATTGCAATTAAGAATACCAAATGTGAAAAAATAATTTGAATCTGTTTTATAATAAAAGAATTATAGTCTGTTTGATTTTGACTATAGCTGTCTCTTTCTAAAACGAAATCTTCTATGGCGTGACTATGACGCTACTAACCCACTGACGTCACTAAGATAGCGTCCTGTCCTTGTCTAATTATAAAGTTTGAAGTCCTATATCTTTGAAAATATTCAAGATAATTCAAAATGAAAACTTGTTTTGTGTAGCTAATATTTCGAAAAACATTTTAAAGAAATAAAAAAAAAACAGTAAAATACCGTATTATATGGTTGAGTGGAGCGATGGCTGGTTCACGCGTCATGCTCGTGAACGGGTGCTGCAAGTGCTCCTATCTGCTTGTCTTAAAAGTGGTATTTTTGTTTCTCTTTTTCCTCACTTTTATTTTGTTTTGATTATGTATTATATTTAAAGCTGTATTATATGGCGCAATTTGCAGTGCACATTACTTAGTGATTTCGCAAACAATACATTTTATGCATTGTATAATCAATAGAGTTCGCATAAGTAATTGAAAATAGTCTACTGCCATGATCATTAGTTCACACACGTGATTGTATTTATCATAATTTATTAAGTAATTGTGATGGAAACTGACCATATTATTTATATAATATGGTCAGTTTCCATCACAATTACTTTTAGGGTCATTTTTCAATTTAACTACTCTGTGTAAAATAAAACAGGGAGTAAATAATAAACCTTGAGGAGTTTCTTGCTGGCTCTTCACCAAGGTCTCCCGCCGTAGAGTTTGCGAACCAATAGAGTAGGTTTTTTGACATCCACAAGTGCTGAATCAGCCTAGACTGTATAAAAGTTATTCATTTTCAATTCAAATCAATTCTTCTTACATGGAAGTAGAAAAAATACAGACGACCTAGAAAAATACTATTGTGCTCTTGTGTAACACTGCCAATTATAACTTTTATTGAAGTTAACAATTGGTTAAATGAACTGGTAGATAACTGATAAAATTCGATTTTATTAGTTTGCTAACAAATACATTCACAAACGGGACCTATTTCAATATAGCAGCCACCCACCAACCATTTATTGCTTCACTTATTTTACCCCTACTCTTCTACACAATCTGTCGTCTCTACACCTACACAGTGTAGATGTGTATATCAGTATCTTGTTTGTTCTATAACCTAGTGGAAAACGTTTGCTGAGGTTGCCATCAGAGAAAAAAATCTTTCCGTGTTTTGTGCTGTGCCATCAGGTATGTAAGCGATAGAGGATACCACAGTAGCCTAGTGGTCATATTAGATAACAAAAGATACCCTGGCTGGGTTTCGATCCCCCCTTTGACCAGCCGCATCGATAAGGCTCTCCCACATAGGCGCGTTATTATCGGTCGATAATATCGGATGCGTTATTGCGATATTTGTTTTCAGTACATTATGTATTAGAATGGCTGCGAAGTTACACACTGCTGCGATAAATTCGACGCAACGCTTGCGTTCCTCAGTCCTGCGATATGAGTTCTTGGAACATTTGTATTAGGACTTGCACCTTGTGTGCAAGGAATCGGGACGCATTATCGCAATATCGCATCCGGTATTATATTTATCGACGATAATAACGCGCCTGTGTGGGCGAGCCTTTAACTTTGTAGTAGAAAATTCTGCGTAAGGAGCTTGTGTTTAAGAACTTCTTTTAAGTCAGTTAAAAAGGGCTATTTTTATACTAAGAATCCCCTCAAGGTTCAAGTAATCTCTTAAAATTTCGGTTATAACTTGAAGGTAACATTACCATACAAAAGCCTAACTAAAACTTAACGACCTTTGTTACGGTTTTCTTTTGTTAACTTGCAAAATTTAAATTCGACCCTTCTACCGAATTTGTATGTATAATGAAGTACTAACTTAGAAATTAATAGGACTAGATAGGTCATTTATTTTGTACGAGCCTATTATTATAGGACTGATTTCTAAAGCCGATGTTAAACTCTGATTCCAAACCTTTTTTCTGTATTAAACAAAAAAGAAGTAATAGAGGTCACAGAAAACAATATGTATTTCTACATATTGTTTTACTAATTTTTCATACTTCTAAATACACAAATGAGTAAAATTTATATAACCTTAACCCCCCATTTTACCCGTTCAGGGGGTGGAGGGTTCCCAAAATCCGTTCTTATCGGATGTTTTCTAGATACCTTCTCGCCACATTTCATCTACATTGGTCCAGTAGTTTTCGAGATTTCGTGATGAGTGAGTGACCTTTCATATAGTTTAAATAATATTTTGTTGTAACTCGTTCTTTTTTGCGAAATATTTATAAATTAACATGAAAGTTACTATGCAAATATTATACTAGCGGATCCTCGCGGTTTCACAATAAACAATATGTATTTCTACATATTGTTTTCTGTGACCTCTATTACTTAAAATCAAGTACAATCGTCCAAACATAAAGCATAAGCGTTGCACGAACAAATACTAGGTATTTAGAAATTAGCTGCTGATGTAGTCATCTTTATGATTCAAGATTCAAGATTCAAGATTCAAATTTGTTTATTCAATTTAGATTGTTATTTACAATACTTGTGAACGTCATAGAAGCTACGCCATCGGTTCGCAAACCCTACAGCGGGAGGCCTTGGAGAAGAACCGGCAAGAAACTCCAAGGGTTGTTTTTTCTCCCTGTCTTATTTCATTCAGAGTCGTCAAATTGAAAAATGACCTTAACATGGTATGACTAAGGTCAGTTTCCATCACAATTACACAATGGGTTATGATAAATACAGTTAAGTATAGGCGAACTAATGATCATAGCGGTGAACAATTTTCAGTGATGACGAGGAGCTCGTGGCGCAGTGGTTAGCGCGCTTGGCCTGCGATCGTTGAAGTTAAGCAACTTTTGCAATAGTCGGTCACTGGATGGATGGCCAAAAATTTGATATCTCGAGCTCCTCGAGAAGGGCGTTATGCCGTTGTTAGTCCCGGCTGCATTTGCAGTAGTCCGCATTGGGCCCGCATCATGGCTTGAAGGTGAATGATCTTACACATCCATAAGGAAGGCCTGTGCCCCAGCATTGGGGACATTAAATGGCTGATGATGATGATGATGTAATGATGAAAGCAACGTATCTTTAAGATTCTTGCAAAACGGAAAAATAGAAAATAAAACCTGAGATGTGACAGTTTACGGAACAAATAAAAGCTGCAGATAAAAAACCTCTCGCAAACTCAGAATCGACCTTAAAATTCTGCTGTCGAGCTTTTTGTCGAGTTTTGGAGTCTTTCCAATTGTTGATTTGGCTCCAGCCTTGATTAACAAAGGTCAACCAACAATTTGTTTTTGTTAACCATCGGTTTGAACTTCGACATTTGAGGTTATTGTTACAACAAAGCTAATACTAGTATAGTATTATATTATTTGTGCTAATAGGTACAAATTTAATTTACTGAAAAATAAGAGGGACTAGGGAACATAATGTTTAGAGCAAAGATTTCGATTTTATACCGAATCTACACTAATATTATAAAGAGAAAAGATCTGATTGTTTGTTAGTTTGCATCGAATAGGCTCCGAAACTACTGGACCGATTTAGAAAATTCTTTCACCATAAGAAAGCTACATTTTTCCTGAGTGACATAGGCTATGTTTTATCCCCGATATTCCCACGGGAACGTGTACCACGCGGGTGAAACCGCGAGGATCCGCTAGTATAATATTTGCATAGTAACTTTCATGTTAATTTATAAATATTTCGCAAAAAAGAACGAGTTACAACAAAATATTATTTAAACTATATGAAAGGTCACTCACTCATCACGAAATCTCGAAAACTACTGGACCAATGTAGATGAAATGTGGCGAGAAGGTATCTAGAAAACATCCGATAAGAACGGATTTTGGGAACCCTCCACCCCCTGAACGGGTAAAATGGGGGGTTAAGGTTATATAAATTTTACTCATTTGTGTATTTAGAAGTATGAAAAATTAGTAAATTGGAGACGGGATACGATTAAAAATGATCTGCGTAAGCGCAATTAAAAATATATGGAACTTCCTGAACCTCCTGAGCCTCACTTCTGAACTTAGAAGTATGAAAATTGGTATGTTGGATATCGGTCACAGTTATAGATGATCTGCATAAGCAAAGTTAAAAATACTACCCACCTAATTGGATAGAAAAGGGGGAGGGGATATTAAAGATGAATATATCGGAATGAAGTTTCACAAACATAACTTATTCTGGAATTGCGCCCAAGCTACTAATTATCCCGAAAAAATGTACGGGTCCCGTGGGATAAAGTTGCTGTTCACTAAACAAGAGATCAACATGATTATATTTATGGTGATATTTTAGGCGCTGGACAATATCATTACTTTCCTTTTGATTGATCTTCATGATTTTGAACATATTAGTTCTTGCATTTGGTAGTTCAAAGGTTAGGAACATGTCCTGCGATCGCTGAGGTTAACTGACTTTCGCAGTCGTCGGTCAGGATGGCTATCCAAAAATCTATTACCTGGTCTAAATACATCCGTGCTAGCCAAAGCTTAGCCTGAAAACTGCTCATTGTTTCGTAATGATGTAAATGTTCAATAATTAACTTTTGTCGCACTAACTGCACTATAATAATTCCAAATTTCATTCAAATACTTCATCCTACTATCTTACTCCTACTCAATATTACTTATAAGTGTGAAAGTTTAGATGTTTGGATGTTTAGATGTTTGTTACTTCACGCCATAACGGCTGAAAGGCTGAAATTTGGGACACAGTTACTTTGTAGCCTGACGAGGAACATAGGCTACTTTTTATCCCGGAAAAATTTCACATTCCCGAGGGATAACGTCGTGTAGTCCACGCTGGCGAATCCGCGGGCGGAAAGCTAGTTTTCAATAAGTATAATAAATTTATGACCCATTTCAAATTTGAAAAAAATCCATGACTAACCCAGTTTTTAGACTTGGCCCAAAAAATACCTAGGTAGTTCGAGTTTTCAGCCTGTCATAAACAATGTTGTTACTGAAATCGGTTCGCTGTTCCAGTGTTCATGCTTAATCGATAGAACGGGTGCGAGAAATGTACGCAAAGTGCAAAGGTAGCTGCAATCTGGTTTCTATTTATAGCTGTAGCCCGGCCACCCGTTACCATGAAACGCGTTTCGTATTCCGAACCCTGTACCAGGAAATGATACTGCACCACAATTATTACGTAGGTTGTAGGTTTTATTTCAACTATCTCTGGAGTCTTGTGTTAAACCGGTATCGGACAATGAGTTTCCGGGTTCGATTCCCAGTCGGGCTAATGCCTGGGTAGACTTTAGATAAATCCCATATTTCGGAAAACTGCTGCACTTGGGGTCGAGGGATGCATAACTGCATTCTACTATTGAAAAATGGAAAATGAAGTATTTAGACAAAAACGACTCCGCAGCTCAGTGGTTAGAGCAGTCACCCGGAAAGCGAAAGGTCGTGAGTTCGAGTCCCATCGGAGCTGGTTATGAGACGGGTTGATTTTTTCTAAATACTTTATTTTCCATTTTTTCAATAATAAAAATTGCATTGTGAATGCAAATAAGTAAAAATTTTACTCTCATCAAAAACATAAAATATGTGAAGTGAGAGCCAACTTCAATATTAGGAAATATGCCTTGGTTGTTGACTTCAACGACAAAAGATGTGAGATCTAAATGGGTGCCAAGTTTAACGGTCAGTCCTGAAAATTTAGTACTTACATAAAATGTTTTATAACAACTTAAAATATAATTTCTTCTTATAACTTAGGATAATATATTGAAGCCTAAGGTCTGACTTGGCTAGTTCTTGTATACGAATTATTATTAGGTACTGTGGTATCATATTGTTAGGATATGATACCTCCTTGCATTGTCTATGGTTGATTTATGTTTAAATCAGTATTCAAAAATATGTGGTATCATATTTTTACCTTCTTCCTGCAAAATACATGCTCCAAGGGCTACGTCACTCGCGTCGATATTCAATCTTGTTATGACATTTTCCGAGTTGTCAAAATGTTTTAATAACGGAGGATTTAAGATCATAGACAAAATTTTGTCAAACGACCTCTGTTGTATTTCTGACCACTCAAACTTCACATTTTTTCGTAACAATTTATTTAAAGGTACAGTTGTGTTCGCAAAGCAATCAATAAATTTCCTATAATACGAAAATAAACCAAGGACTGACTTCAGTTCTCGAGTGTTTGATGGGACTTTAATAGACTTCAATTTCTTGATTTTTTCTTCATCTGGTAGAATACCACGGCCAGAAATCTTGTGACCGAGTACTGAAATTTCTTCATAGGCGAAACTGCACTTCGATGGTTTCAACGTTAAGTTGGCTTCTTCCAGCCGCTTCAGAACTTGATCCATGGCGTCGTGAAACTCCTCGAACGTCTTCCCATAGACAATGATATTGTCCACGTATACGATGGCGTTCTTGTATTTAATCCCTGCTAACGCCTTATCCATGGTTCTCTGAAAAATGGCACCACTCGTTTTCAGACCAAAGGGTAAAACATTAAATTCGTACAGACCTGACGGTGTGATGAACGCCGTCTTGTGTTTCTCTTTTTCTTCTATTTCCAGTTGCCAATATCCTGAATTACAATCTAAATCAGCGAAATATTTTGCTCCATTTAGGTGTGAAATCAAATCCTCGATTATTGGCAAAGGGTACGAATCTGTGATCACCTTTTTATTCAATTTTCTGTAGTCCACGCAGAAACGCCAAGAACCATCCGGTTTCTTCACCAGAACTACCGGAGATGCATAGGGACTCTTGGATTCACGTATAATCCCATTTTCCAACATTTCTTCAATCTGGTCCCTAATCACCTTATGTTGCTCACCGGATACTCTGTACGGGGCTCGATGCGTGGGTATATCGTCACTTGTTTTTATGGCCACTTTGACTAAACCCCACCCCACGAACATTCTTCTCCCGCTCTAATTATAATTTTAGACCAAGACCAGCAGTCCCCATGGCAAGCAGATCAGCTTCAGTGCCACAACTGGACCAGCAGTCTCGCCCAACCAACTCAAGACCAACAAGAATCCCGATGTCCCCAAACGCCAGGAGGCGGCCGATGTAGACGGTGGAAATCGAGTACTTACTGAAACAGTCATGGAAGAGCCCTATGTTCATCTCTAGTTTCTAGTCTACCAGCAAGCCAAATTTTCGGAAGAATACAATAAGAACTTCGGCTTTAGAGCTTGCGAAGGCTATAATATATATATAATTCGTATATGAAAACTAGCCAAGTCAGACCTTAGGCTTCAATATATTATCCTAAGTTATAAGAAGAAATTATATTTTAAGTTGTTATAAAACATTTTATGTAAGTACTAAATTTTCAGGACCGACCGTTAAACTTGGCACCCATTTAAATCTCACATCTTTTGTCGTTGAAGTCAACAACCAAGGCATATTTCCTAATATTGAAGTTGGCTCTCACTTCACATATTTTATGTTTTTGATGAGATATCATTACTTTTTGTAGAGAAATTATTAGTAGGTACTTATCCTACTAGTCCTACTAGTCCTACTAGTCCTACTAGTCCTACTAGTATTATAAATGTGAAAGTTTAGATGTTTGGATGTTTGGATGTTTGGATGTTTGTTACTCAATCACGCCAAAACGGCTGAACGGATTTGGCTGAAATTTGGGACACAAATACTTTGAAGCCTGGAGAGGAACATAGGCTACTTTTTATCCCGGAAAAATGACACATTCCCGCGGGATAACGTCGTGTAGTCCACGCGGGCGAAGCCGCGGGCGGAAAGCTAGTTCATAATAAAATTAATACCAAATGTTTCAGTATATTTTATTTGGTCAGTTATATTACTTTGCCCTTGTGTATCAGCTACTGACAATGAAACTAATTTTATGCTCGTGTTTGGTGTGGACGTAGAAATATCATTTTTAACAGATTTTCCTATTTCCAACAGTTTCTTTTTCCTAGTCGTAATGGTTTATGGTGTTTTGCTCGACGAAGTTGCAGTAGGTATTTAATGTTCCTGAGCAGATATTGCATTTCCATTTGCGTTTTGATTCTGGTTTCATTAAGCGATAAAGCTTTCCGGACAAACTACGAAACTATGTAATTGCTAACGGAATTACGGATCTTTACGAAACAGAACATAGCAAATAACAAATTTAACAAACAAAAGTATAATTTAGATTATTTGACATTATTTTCCATAAGTACACTTTACTCTCTATAAAGTTTATACTCTTCCATCAACTTTCAACAATATAGTATAGAAAATAGGATTTTTCTCTTGTTTTCTATACTGTGGGTGGGTGTATATGGAGTCATCTATCGTTGACTTTAGTGAACTATTTATGTGCAAAGTGTGCACCTACAGGGAGAACATAGCAACTTTCGCATTTTTTGGCTTCTCGTTAGTTCCCATTTGAATGTATGAAGATTGCGCCCCCTGGTGGTCGGGTTATAAGTACTATGCTCCGTTTTGACATGAAAGAAGGACAAACAAACAAACAAACACACTTTCACATTTATCATTACGACTCCGTAGCTCAGTGGTTAGAGCAGTCGCCCGGAAAGCGAAAGGTCGTGGGTTCGAGTCCCATCGGAGATGGTTGTGAGATGAAGGTCGGTTTTTTCTAAATACTTCATTTTCCATTTTTCAATAACAAAAATTGGACTGTGAATGCAAAAAAGTAAAAAATTTAATAACTTTATAATTTATATTAATATTAATAATTATTTTAAGTGAAAGGTCGTGGGTTCGAGCCCCATCGGAGCTGGTTGTGAGATGAGGGTCGATTTTGTCTAAATACTTCATTTTCCATTTTTCAATAATAAAAATTGGATTGTGAATGCAAAAAAGTAAAAATTTCAATAACTTTATAATTTATATTAATATTAATAATTAATAATAATATGGATATCGTGCTAGATGGCGCAAGCTTGTAATATATTTAACGCGAGGACAAAAAAGTATTTGGGTAATCTGGGGTTCGAACTTAGTTCTCTCGAG
Source organism: Crambus lathoniellus (assembly GCA_949710035.1). Lineage (NCBI taxonomy): Eukaryota > Metazoa > Arthropoda > Insecta > Lepidoptera > Crambidae > Crambus > Crambus lathoniellus. The sequence continues at coordinate 9,060,497 of OX453301.1, read as the reverse complement.
TCCTCAATATTGAATGGCCATTACGCCGGTGGCGCTAGCTGAACTTAAAGAGGTATGACGAAATATTGGTATATAACAGAATAAAATCTATTACAAACTTATATTTGTACTTCATCTTATACAAGATCTTATACAGGATAAGTGCATAGGGAACGCAAATATAAGTTTGTCAACGTTTTATTTTAAAAAAATACTAGTTTCGGATTTTTTCCTTTGTATTCACCAGATTACCTGTCTTCATGCCAAATTTCAGCTTTCTAGGTCATCTGGAAGTGGGTTAGAGTTTTGATTATAGGTGAGTCAGTGATAAAAATAACGATTTTTGGACGTAAATATCTAAATAACCGTTTGAGGTGTGTATATAAAATTTGGAGCACATATTTATCTCGCTAGTCTCAATACATAAGCCAAATTTGACATGTTTCTGTGTAATAGTTTTTGAGTTATGAGGGGGTCAAAAGTGGCTCCAAATGGTTCGTGTTAAGATACACACGGTGCTGCTCGCCAGTTCTGTTTGCTTTTGAACTTGGCTGATACGCTGCCGCGTATCCAGATAACTTGCATTCTACGTAGTACTTATATCTATTCTGTGATTCTACTAGTAATCAGGAAAGCGATCGTGTGGGTTTGATGTCTAGTGCGACAAACACTTGATGTGATTAAAATTGTGTTTGTTCCGTGTCGGAGTGTAGAATATCTATTTTTGTTACACAAGTGGTTACTTCGGTTTCAGTTCAATATTTGTGAAGTTGATGATAGCCCAGTTACCTGCTCAGCTTTAGCGAACTGCTAGCCGTAATACCTTATACCGTACCCAGTACCAGGAAAGCGTTGTGAAAGGCTTTGCCCAATGAAACGAAATGAATTGTGGGACTCTACTTAGAGAATTTCTTGAAAATGTACCACCGGTAAATTAAATTGTGCATACTTTCTTAGTGAGAACTGAAACGAAATTTTTTTCCAGGAAAATATTATCCTTTGCTGCCTTACTTACATAGCACACACACTTATCCGCGGCATACGCGCTGAAGGAAACGATTTTTAGTATTTTGTATGATAACCGCATTGAAAATTTGGACGATTCGACTCTGGCAGGTGTGCGAGGTTTCATAGGATTTCATATACCTACTTAAAGAGTTCTAAGCCTGGCCGCACACGAGCCACCGACCACAAAACACCACAAAATACATCTTATTGTCCCATATTTTTGCAATAAATGATTATTTTATTTTAACACCGCCACCGAACTATTTCCTGTAATTTTCATGCATAGTCTTCTACATAGTAAAACCAAATTTGGTTTTACTATGTCTTCGATCAACAATAACACCTAGATCTAGATACATACCTAGTTGGAGTGACAAACATGGCCGAGCGATATACGCCTACTTGAGCGAGCGATCTATTCCTTTCTAATACCAACAACTATAATACCAATGGCATTTTGTTAAACTAATTACGTTAGTAAACAAATACTGGGTATTAGTTTTTGGTGTTAGTAAGGAATTGATGGAGCGAGGCGTATATTTAAAAGTATTATAGTTCCTATCATTTATGACATAAGATCGTAAGATTTTTAACCCTTTTTCTCCGTTTAAAGAAAGATGCCATAGAAAATTTTTAGCCTTCATCTAGTACTAGTTATTGTTGATCGAAATACATAGTAGAATATGAACTCGCCGCACACGGTTGACGCCGGCCGCCGCTAGGCCTCTCTTGTTTCCTCTTCTAGCTTCAAGTGGCGGCGTTTGTGGCTATCGCATGTGGCTCGTGTGCGGCGAGACGGTTAAATTTGTTTCGTTTGGCGCGTTCAGCTGGGATATGGACGAAATAAGCTTTTAGTAAAATAGTATATTTCATTGCGAGTGCGGAAAGCCTGTCATTGCAAAGAGTTCCGACAAATGTCTACCCGAGCCGAGGCGCAGCCGAAGGTGAGGGTTGACAGTCGGAACAAGTTGCAATGACGGTTCCGCACGTGTACTGAACAACCTATTTTTAATACAGTTGCGAAAAAATGAAGCATTTTAATAAAATAATAAAAACACAATAATCTCAACTAACTAATCGTAAAAGAATTTAAGCAGAGTTTTTTTTTTGTTTTTTTTTTTTTTTGGTTCATTTTTTCCTGCTTCGTGCAGAAAAGGCAAAGGCTCATTTGCGCCATACAGCCATGACTTCAGTTTATTTTCAGAAGATATTTTGCACAGCTTATGTTTTCAGTCTTCATTCTTATATATCTTCTATAGTGCTTCTTATAAAATTGTATAGAGCAGGATAACATTTAAAATTTTTGAGTAAATCCGGAAGAGAGCGCGGTATATTTTCGGGGGTAATATATAGTTCAAGTAATTTATCTATCAAAATAATCCTTTGTATGGAAAAGTTCGGACAGTCAAAGAAGATGTGATGTAAAGTTTGATTGGAGAAGTTGCAGTACGAACATGTAGGGGAGGAGGTCATGTTAATCCTGTGTAAATGTTCATTAAAGCATCCATGTCCAATTCGCAAGCGACACATTATTTTGTAATATGATCTATTAGCATATTTCTTATTAACAAACCACGGCCGTTTAATTTCTGTATTTACTGTATGATACCAGGTACCTTTTTCCCGCAAAGTTTCATGCCAGTGTTGGAGCCACTTCTTGTGAAAATGATCTTTAATTATGCTGATGCAATCAGAATCAGGAATTTTAATGTCTTTTTCAGGAACTCCATCAGTAGTATTTGTAATGAATTTAGCAAAAGTATCAGCTTCTTCGTTGCCGACTACTCCAATATGAGAAGGGGTCCAAAATAGAATAATATCTATACCAGCTTCTTTCAATTTGTATATACATTCTCTTATATCATATACTAAATAATTGGTTTTAGCGTTTAAAGACGGATTATTTAAGGCTTCCAGTATGCTCAAACTATCAGATATAACAATCCATTTGTTGTAATTCGACTTTTCAATATATTGTAATGCTGCTAATATAGCAGCAGCCTCTGCTGTATATATGCTCGCACTTTTAGGTAACTTTAAACCATGACATATTTTAGACTGTACATCATAAAAGGCCATTGAAACTGATGAATCATTTTTAGCTCCGTCTGTATATATTTGCTTATGATCTACCCATAGACTTAGTTCATTATAAACATCATATTTACAAGACAACGTTTTAGAAATGACTATTTGAACTTCATGAAATTTACTACTATATACACCACTATAGCAAGTTAACCTATTACTACTATGAACATTGTTGTCTTCTTTCAGTTTTAAAATTTCGTTCAAACCATCATGCAAGTATGATCGAATGTTAGCTGTTGATAATAATTTCAATAAGAATGGATTATTGTTTACAGAAAATAATTTAAGAGTAAATTTGTATCTAAGAAAATCAAAACGTATAAAAAGAGGTGGTATATTACATTCTACTTGTAAAGAATTTATAGGAGACGTTTTGAAGGCACCCAAGATAATTCTAAGGTTTTTATTTTGGACTTTATCAAGTTTATCAACTAATACTTTATCTGAAGCGAAACAAAATGGTGCATATTCAAAATGAGTTTTGACTAAAGCTTTGTATAATATTAATAAGATTTTTGGGTCTGCGCCCCACTGTGTACCAACCAGTGATTTTAATAAATTGGTGGCTCTTAGTGCTCGTTCGATTAGACAGTCGACATAACCCTTCCATTTAAAGTACTGTTGAAATATCACTCCCAAAAATTTTGCAGATGCAACTATAGGCAATTTTTCATGTTCATAACGTAACTCGAACTTTGATAAATTAATATACCGTTTCTTGAAGATTATAACTTTACTTTTATTAGGACTTACATCTAAATTTAAATACCTAAAATAATCACTTAAACGAGAAAGAGTGTTGTTTAATTTATTTTTTATTTCTTCAAGAGATGAACCCTGAGTATAAATAGCTAAATCGTCTGCAAATTGAAGATTACATATTGAAGGGTCTGGTCCTAGTATAATGTTTAATCTATTTATATACAAAATATACAACAAAGGACTTAATATACCGCCTTGACATACACCTTTATGAGACAAGCGAGGACCATGAAGTTTGTTGTTCATTTTTACAAACACTTTACGTCTATTTAAAAATTCATGAATCCAGCTCACTAGTTTTTGAGGAATACCTAAAGAAGATAAGATTGTCCCCAGAATAGAGAGATTTACATTATTAAATGCACCCACTTTATCAAAAAATATACAAACAAGGAATTTATTTTCACTCAAAGCTTTTTGAATATCTACAAAAAGACATCCAATACTCTCTCTTGCAGAACGACCACGCCTAAAACCAAATTGATTGTTTGGTAAAAGATTATTACTCTCAATATAAAATTCCAAGCGTTGTTTTATTAATTGCTCGAAAATTTTTCCAAGACAAGAAGTTAAAGCTATAGGTCTATAAGAATCTGGACAATCTTTACTTTTTTCCGGTTTCAAAACAGGGATAAGACAATCAGTTTTCCATTCTTCAGGTATTATATTATTCAGCCAAAGATTGTTTAAAATATTTAAAAGTTTTTCTAAATTATTATGGTTTAACTTTTTTAACATCTTATACGATATTCCATCTAAACCACATGAAGAATCTCTTCTAGATTTGATTGCGGAGTCTAATTCTACTATACTGAAAGGTGAAAGTAAATACGATTCATTTTGATCATGGTGAGATTCTGAATTACAAGAGAAATTGGAAGGCTGATCTACATAATCTGGTGTAAATTTTTGAAGAAAATCGTTCACCCAAACATCCTCATTATATTGATCAGATGATGGAACATAACTTTTATTGAATTTTCGCATAGTTTGCCAAATCTTTGTCATGGAAGATGACCTATTTATATCTGAACAAAATTCTTTCCAACTATCACATCTTTCCTTTTTGATAATCAATTTCTTTTGAGCTTGTAGTTTCTTAAAATTAATAAAATTTTCAGTGGAAGGATTATTTTTGAAACATACATAAGCTTCTTTACACTTTTGTACAGCCCTAGCACACTTTTCATTCCACCAAGGTAGTGAAAGACAACGTCGTTTTTGATGGTTTATAGTCTGTGGTTGTTGTTGTTGACGTTGACATTGACGGGTTTTATTATTACTATTGTGATTATTATTATTCCCTTTATTACATTTTAAATACTTACAAAATTATATTTCTAAACATTAAATTTTTACAATGTATAACACTAAAAAATATAACATTTAAAAATACAAAAATGCAGTTCCCCAACGGCAGCAAGATCAAGGTCCCGGCTACCGATGGTTAAGGATCCAGAGACAGGAACCTTCTCACTATACGGGCCGTGTCCAGAAGTACTGCCTTCTGCATCTGACTCCCGATCCATCCACCTAACGCAAGCCTCTTAAGGTGTTTATCGAGGCTCTTGGCTATCAGACCATGGGCAGATATGACTATCGGAACAATAATTGCTGAATCAATGTCCCACATGTCCACAATCTCGTGAGCTAAATCAAGATATTTGTTTTCTTTATCTTTTTCAGCTTTCACAAGGTTGTCGTCATGGGGAACAGTGACATCAACAATTATCGCGCGGCGTTCGTGTCGATCTATCAATACAATATCAGGCTTATTAGCTACAATAGTCCTGTCTGTAATGATAGATCGATCCCAATACAATGTGGCATGGCTATTTTCAAGGACCTGTTCTGGTGCATACCTGTAGTACGGCACCTCGGATGCCACAAGACAATGTTTCAGAGCAAGTTGTTGGTGTATTATCCTGGCCACTTGGTTATGTCTATGCAAATACTCGCCGTTTGCGAGACGAGAACAACCGGAGATTATATGCCTAAGGGATTCACCCGGACGATGACACGCTCGGCAAATATCCACTGTGCCATCCCTTAGGATATACTTTCGGTAGTTATTCGTCATCACAACCTCATCCATAATTGCACAGACAAAACCTTCGGTTTCACCAAAAAGATCACCGAAACGGAGCCAGGATACTGAGGCTAATAAATCTACGTCGGGCCCATGGAGAGCCCGGTAGAATCTGCCATGTAACTCCTTGCTTTGCCACACAGTACTGCGGTCGGAAGTACTAAGTACTACAGGTTTGCGCCAGTTTTCTTTTGCTAAAAATAGAGGAGTCAGTCCATTGTCAACAGCAACTACATCTCTATGAGACCCCATATCGACTTGGAGAAAATACTCCCTAAGATTGCATATCTCGCGGTTATGCAATGTCTTAGCATTTAAGAAGCCACGACCACCGCACTTCCGCGGGATATACAATCTCATGGTCGATGAACGTGGGTGATGTATGCGGTGTGCTGTTAGCAATGTACGAACTTTTCTATCCAGGGCATCCAGTTCAGTTTGAGTCCATTTAAGTATGCCGAAGGAATACATCAGTACCGGCATGACCCATCCATTGTATGCGCGAACCTTGTTTCCGCCTGACAAAAGACTTTTAAGGACTTTTGAAAGGCGCCCCAAGAAACGCTCACGCAACGACTGTTTCATGTCAGCATCGTTGATGCCTAATGCCTGTGACATACCTAAATATTTATAGGTTTCGTTTACGGAGAGAGATCTAAGATGAATAGAATCCGAGAGTTGTATACCCGTAGATTCCATTATCTGACCACGCTTTACATGCATGACTGCACATTTGTCCACACCAAATTCCATTTTAATGGAATTACTGAAAGCTTCAGTAACCTTCAGTAACGCTGTCAAATGAGAACTGCTATGGGCAAATAGTTTCAGGTCATCCATGTACAGCAGGTGTGATATTACTTGACCATTTCTCCGTAAACGATAGCCTAACCCTGAACTCTCGAGAAGTGTACTCAGAGGGTTCAAGGCCAGACAGAACCACAATGGACTCAAACCGTCACCCTGGAAGATACCTCGCTCTATTTTTATGGGATCGCCCTGACCTAGAATCCGTCGAGATCCTGGATAGAAAAGGACCGTTCTCCATTTTCGCATGCACGATATCAAGAAAGTGCGTAGAGTTGTATTTATTTTATACAACTCCAGCACCCTCATGAGCCACGAATGCGGCACGGAATCATATGCCTTCTTATAATCTATCCAGGAAGTCGACAGGTTCTTTCGGTTTCGACGAACCTGTTGGTTAATAGCCATGTCAATGAGGAGTAGCTCCTTAGTACCACGGGCCCCATTCCTACATCCATTTTGAGAGGCGAACATAATAGAATTTTGATCAATGTGTTTATTAATCTTCGACCTCAAAATGGACGTAAGAATTTTATAAATTGTTGGTAGACAGGTGATAGGTCTATAGTTTTTGGGGTCCGCAGTACTACCAGATTTATGGAGCAGATGGGTTATGCCTGTTGTCATAAATTCTGGAAGCGATCGAGATAATAAAGCACATTGAAATTGAGATGCTAAGCAAACGTGCGAGCTAGGTAACCATTTATACCAGAAATTGTGCAGTCCGTCCGGGCCTGGAGATTTCCAGTTGGGTAAGGAACGAACTGCACAAACTACGTCTTGGTAGTCAATGGTTACTTCATTCATATCAGGTATAAGCTCACACGAACGCTCAACATCCTCCATCCACGCGCCTTCAGAGTGAGTGACAGGCACGGACCAGATGTTGTGCCAAAAAGAAATCATGGCATCATCATCCGGCCGATGCATATCAGTATCACTCTGATCCGATCGCTCCCAGGATGCATAAACACGTCGTTGATCTCTCTCGAACATGCGGTTCTGAGTAAAGCGATCGACTCGCACCCTATACCTTCGAATACGATTAGCCCATGCACAAATTTTCTGCTTCAGGAAGTCGATGCGCTCTGTGACACATGAAATATAATTTTGAGGACTAATACCAGTCCCCAAGAATGCACGTTTCACAAAGCGCATGACCCTAGGGCGCATGTTGCCCTCCCTAAAGCAGCTGAGCTTACCGATTAGTACCCTAGCCTCACTGATACGACGCTCAATCCTACACTGCCAGGCTGGTACAGCAAGGCGAGGGCGTGTTGCTGTGTCAGTATTTGGAAATTTGACATGAGCAACACGACAAGCTGTAATAGCCGCACAGTACAGGATCGAATGAGTATCAGCCAGGTCTTCACTACTATCAAAGTAATTTGGTAGTAGCAAATCTAAAGCACACATCAGCGCCCTATTTTTTTTGTGCATGGGAAAACGTGGAAGCCGAGGTCTAAGGTGAACCGAAGTCGATCGAAATTCCCGAACTACATCTTCAAGAGTACTCCTCAATATATCATTGTATTGGGGACTTACAGTAGTAACCATATCATCTCCACCATCACTATCAGCAACGCCAGCTTGCAATGTGGCCGCGGCAGAAGCTTGAGTTGCCGCCTGCGATGCAGTAGTAATGATACGGTTACGTTGCACCTCTGTACGGAGCCGATCAAGTACCGAGTCATCCAACAAGTGACCCCGTTGAATGGCTCGCACCTGATCCGACAGTCGTTGAGCCGAAACGTTGATTGATGGTTCGAGAGCCTGAAACAGAGAAAGCATCCGAACACGATACGCAGTAAGATTAGTTCCTGCCTCTGTTGCCTCAAAATATGCGCGCATGACATTTTCATTGATGGAAATTGTCCATCGCATGCGCTGCACTCCACCGGGAGCGGGGGCCCTGACCGGAGCCGTTTGCCCCAGAAGCCCCAAACTCTTCGGTGGCCGGCCCCTCCTCCGGCGTACAGGCGGTGGCGACGTCGGCGGAGAGAAGTACTCGTCACTATCACTCGACGCAACTGCAGATGTCAGCTGAACACACGGCACTGAGGCAGTTGCCGACAACTGCGAGGCGGAGCGAGGTGACGAGCCCGGAGGTGGTAGACGTGCTGCTCGGCTTCTCGTCAACATCTATTTCTTCATTCGTTATCCCATTATTGGTAGTTTGGCAATATGATGATGACTGGTGATGACATTCTCAAATGTCATAGTAAATTTTCTATTTGTTTTTGGTATTTTAGGTCTAATAAATATTAAATAACTGTGGTATTATAAACTGGATGCTATTGTTGATCGAATTATTACAGATAATATGAGAATTTCGATCTCTGAATAAAATATTAAATATAAAATGGGGAATGAATGTCCTGTCACGTTGACGCTTTCTTTTTTTTTTTTAAAAACAAAAAATATATAAAAATATATATATATATTTTTTATATCCGCGCAAACTCCTATAAGCAGAGACTGGCAGTGCACGTCATACAGCCAACTTTTTAAATTTATAAATTGAATGTGGCCGATACTAATATTAATTTAATGTTTAAATTTTAATTAAAATTATTATTATTATTATTATGTTTACAGGGAACAGAACTATCTATTGCAAATAAAATAATTTTACAAAAATCATTGTAAGCAGTTAGTGGATCGACAGAATTTATAGAGTATTCTTTTAGTAAGTTATTAACTAACTCAGAATAATATTCCCAATTTACCAAACGTAAGTTGTTTCGAAACGGTAGATCGTGTGCAGATGGTGAAGTAAGCAGAGTCTGCGAAGTTTCAAAAAGTAAACTTGTTAAAGTAGGCAAGTGATAGCTTCCCAATGGATCATCATGTACATGCCAGTTGCTATTTAAAGCTATGCTAGAACTGACCATTGTTAGGTCTAAACCATTTGGTCTCCATTTATCAGTCCCTACAGTGGTTGCTTCTTTATCATTTAATAAAACTAAATCACAGTCAACTAAACAATCTAATAAATTTCTACCACGTGCATCTATAGAATGACACCCCCAAATAGTATGATGAGCGTTGAAGTCTCCAGCTATAAAAGCTGGCTTAGGTAAGCTATTGACTAAATCTGTAAATTTCTTTATGCAAAATCTTGAAAAACTTTGACTTGGGCAATAAGCTGATACTATAGTTATGTGCTTGTTATTAACTTTTACTCTCACTGCTACATTTTGTAATGAATCATCAAAAACTGTTTGCACTTTTTCATATTGTAGTTTATTATTTATAATTATAGCAACTCCGTTATGTTTATTGCCGCAGTCATTACGTTCTATATTGTAACCTTTAATTTTTAGCTTTATATGAGGTTTTAGCCATGTTTCAGAAATAACTGCGATATCTATAGACTGATCATACATGAATCTAGTTAGAGTATGTCGATTGCACATCAAACTTTGAGCATTCCATTGTAGTAATTTTAGTTGTCGTGTGAATTTTTAAATCTTTTATTCTTATTACAAAGAGTTTCAGTCAAAATTTCAATGATATTCTTAGAAGATATAGCGGTATTCTGTGTCTTATTTAAAGTAATAATTTTAATAATAGTTTCTAAAAGTATTTCCATGGACAATGAATCAGAATTTAGCATTGATAATAAATTTTGAGGTTCAGTTCTTTTAGTAGTGGTATTAGTAGTAGATTTCATTTGAGGAAATTGTTTTTTGTCAAATAAACTAGAAAAAAGAGGAGGTTGATGTTTATTTCTGTTTTCAACTATTTTTTGTTGTTTTACTGGACATTGGCCGGAAATACTTATATGGTTACCATTGCAATGAGCACAAACAGCTTTTTCTTTTGGTGTTGTACATTCCTTAAAATTGTGGTTTTTGTTACAGATGGAGCATCTTTCTGGATTCTTGCAATATTTAGAAATGTGGCCATACCTCAGACATCTGTAGCATTGTTTGACAGGAGGTACATACTGCGAGACGGAGTGCCTCCATCCATCTAAGTCCACGAAATCAGGCAATTCGGTAGCTGCAAACGTGATGGCGATAGTCTGCGTTGGCTGCAGAGAAAAACCAGATCCATCATCATTTAATTGCTTTCTGAAAAAACGTCTTATACTTATAATTTTCTTGAAACTTGATAGCATAGTAAACATTTTTTTGTTTGAATATTTAATGGGAACATTTCTTATTATTCCTGTTATTTCAGTAGAAGAGGCTGGAATGTTTGCTTTGAAATTGTTTTCTTTTAAGAAAGTTTTATTGTTTAATAAAGCATTAGCCAAGTTTGGCTTTTCAAAGTATACTCCAATCTTGTATTTATTTATAGATTTTAAGTATTTGACTCCTTTGTTAAATCTTCGTATACAGTTAGAAATTGATAGTAAATCCCTGGATCCAATAGGTCTTTGAGCGTCAGCAGACTCCACAAAGACTACATATTCAGAATACATAGAATCTTCCTGGTATAACCGGGTGTAATCCGTAACAAAATATGGTTTGCGCGAGTCCTCCTCCCCTTCTTCATCCGAATCTGAAGAGGTAGAATCGACAGGCCCTTCGCCGTCGTCATCTTTATCTGGGTCAAGTTTTTTCCGCTTTTTTGCTGCTTTATTCCTCCCCATTTTTCATAGAACTATATACTACTATACGCAATAACTTATTATGCTTAATATTATTGAGAATAAACTCGAGAACATTGAATTATTTAAAATAATTTTAAAAGGTCACTTTTCCTCTTTAAAAGTTTTTTTTTTTTTTTTTTTTTTTTTTTCTTTACCCATTCTGGGTAGGCAAAAGGAACTATGCCCATACATACAAAAAGCAATCCGAATCCTACAGGAGCGTCTTTCTTTATTTTCACTTTTACTACATCGTTTTCCATTAAAGGCACATTATTGCACTAAATCCAGCATACTAAGTACCACAATAAAAATCAGGAAAAACTAATTTAGAAAATTAAGTATTAAGGTCCGGTCATTTTCTTTTCACTTATTCCGCGCAAACTCCTATAAGCAGAGACTGGCAGTGCACGTCAATACAGCAACTTTTTAAATTTATAAATTGAATGTGGCCGATACTAATATTAATTTAATGTTTAAATTTTAATTAAAATTACTTTTAATTCTGATATTGAAACATATTACCCTAGTAGCTTTTCATTCATTTCATGAATCATATAAACTTCTATGATTTTTTTTTAGTAAAAACTTCGTGGTTGGTTTTTTCTTTTAATACTCATTATTTTGACAGTTGGGAAAGAAAACGCACGAGTTCGGGAAAGGTAAAGAAAAAGCTCGTGTGTGTAAATAGCCCACATCCCGAACGCTATACGTCCCCTGCAATACGCCACTTTTTGAGCAACTGTATTAAAAAATTTAATTTTCATAACCCGTCTGCGGCGAAGCCAAAAAAGGTTATTGCTGGACTGTACTTAAATATTGTATTGTCATCTAAACCTATCTAAATTTCAGCTCCATCGAACACTAGGAAGTGGGTCAAATTAAGCTTGCAAGATTACTAACATGGCAAGTTAAATAAAAGCTTGTAACTTGTAAAAATAGTACGTGCGTTTACATCACAATCCATTGAAAGTTAAGGATGTAATAAAAACAGTTGCTGCTTGAAGGTTGATATGGTTTGATTTTTTTTATTGATATAAAATGTCCATTTAATTAGTAGCAACACAACATAGGTATTTATTTTCAAATATCTTGCATATTTTCAGCGATATAGAGCATCAAACTTTCTAATTAGACAAGGAGAGCGCTATAGAAACGTGACGTCCACATTTCTATAGCACCATACTCTCGCCATAGAAAATTTTTGTTTTAGAAAGAGATAGCTAGAGTCACAATTAAGTAGCTCATAATTCGCTTGTTAACCGACTTCTAAATCAAAAAGGAGGAGGTTCTCTATTCGTCTGTATGTATGTTTTTTTTTTTTTTTTTTTTTGTGTATGTCCCACCGATTTCTCGAAGACGGCTGAACCGATTGAAATGGTTCAAACGTTATTACATCAGGTTGGTTTCCAAGTTGGTCCATTTTTGAAATTTTGAAATCGGTTCAGTAGTTTTCAGGAAATCTTGAAAATACTGTCGTTTTCGTTACCACTTTATGTGAATTTTAATACGTATCTTTAGCCATAACTCCTTTGTTTATAAACCGATTTAGATGATTCTTGTTTTGTTAAAAAGGGGATACCTCAAGGTATTTTAACCGACTTCGAAAAAGGAGGTTTTGAGTTTGATCACATACCTATTTACCAGAAAACACGTAAATTGCCTGCACGATGCACTAAAAAAAGTGAAATAAAAAATTATTTTTATAAAAAAATTAAACCGCCTTCTAAAAAACCACATCAAAAAAGTAAGAAATAATTCCTTCACCAATAAATTACGTAAGTACTTTGAAGTCGGGCGGGGTTTTAACAAAAACAACAAAACATTGTACATGTTTCACGCCCGACTTCAAAGTACTTACGTTATTTATTTGGTGAGGAATTATTTCTTACTTTTTTGATGTGGTTTTTAGAAGGCGGTTTAATTTTTTATAAAAATATTTTTTTTATAATACAGATTGAATTTCTCTTCTCACAAAAAATATCTATAAAAATCTAAATTTCAACAACAGTCAAATACCCAATTACGTTTTAAGTGCAACTTAAAACGTAATTGGGTATTCGACTGTTATACTAAATGCTTTTCTGTCTGAATTAATTTCATTTGTAAGATGAATTATGTTTTTTTTTTTTCATTTACAATGGCGGACCGGAAATCCAAAAGTTGTGAGTTCGAGCCTTACCTGAGGTACTTAATTGAGAACTTTTTTTGTCGTATTTTCAACTTAAAAACTAAATTAGAACTTTTTTAAACACTTCAATGCCATTTGACTATCTCTTTGTATCAACCAGCAAAGGGTATGCTCTCTACAAATTATAGTAACAATGGTCGATATCGAATATTTAACGTAATTAATTTAGGTACGAATTTAATTATTGCTCGACAACAACAAAGCATTCTGCTTTGTAATATTATATTCGTATTTCCCATTTCCATTTGACATATTGCCAATAGTCCCTTCCACGTATTTTGGTTACAATTATGTCGAATTAACCCTTTCGGCCGCCATGGCAACTGACTTTCACACTGTTGTAGAAAAAGGAATTTTTATTTTTTAACAAGTTCACTGCGGGAGCCAAAAAGCAGTACTTAAATTTAAGTGCGTTACGGGGCATAATACGCCCTGCTATGAACTACTACGTTGGCGCGTTACGGGTGTAATAGCTTCCTGAAATGTTATGATTATTTAACTTTTAGAATATTTAAATTAAATAGTATACTGCATGAGAAACAGTTTGGTTTTTCAAAAGGTAAAAGTACAACTGATGCTGGGGTTGCATTTCTAAAACATGTACTTGATGCCTGGGAGGACAAGCAGGATGTAATCGCAATTTTTTGTGACCTTTCCAAGGCATTCGATTGTGTTGATCACCAAACACTATTAAGGAAGTTAAAACATTATGGTGTTTCTGAAATGTCAGCAAGCCTTATGCATTCATATCTGTATGAAAGAACTCAGAAGGTAGTTATTAATAAAACTGAGTCTACCGGAGCTCCCATTACTATGGGCGTACCCCAAGGATCAATATTGGGCCCGCTGTTGTTTTTATATAAGATAAGAAGATAAGATAAGATAAGAAAAGATTTATTTGCATCACAAACACACAAAAAAAAAATACATTGAAAAATTAAGGTAAGTACCTATACAAAAACTAATATTATGATGCGTGGATTGTGTGTCACAGCGATGCAAATAGGCAAAAAGGCTCAGCGAAATATTTGCCCTGTATGAGCAAAACGCTGGTTTTCAGCCAATGCCCATTAGGAAGGCACTGAAATTATTAAAATGAAACAAACTGGGGTGTGTATTTACAAAAAATCATCAAATTATCATATATTGATAATAAAATAATTCCTGAATAATAAATTATGAATAATCATTATAATAATATTTAAATAAAATATAAAAAAAAACATCAAAAGTAAAAAAAAACCAATAATTTAAAATAAAAAATAAAAACTATAATATCATAAAAATAATAAATTAGTGCTTAACAATCAACCCAATATTTGAAAAGACTTCAAAACATTAGAAATCATGCAGAATTATACAATATGAAAGTCAATAAATAAGAAGAAACAATTACCTAAAATAAATAAATTCATCTTACATGACAGAAAATCCACTATCAAAGCAAACTATTCGTGCGTATACCGAAAGACTGATATTCCAGTAAGAGTGTTTTAATTTGTTTTTTAAAACTACCTTTCCAAGTAGTCCGTCTCATCGGGGGGGTATATTATTCCAGCATTTTGTCGCCTGATAGCGGAAGCTACCCGTAAAAGCTGCTGTCTTGTGTATATGTGCTGCTAATAAGGGACGTGTTGATCTGCATACTCCTGACCCATATTTATCATTGAAGGTTCGAAATTTTAATTTATGATACAGATATTCCGGACTTTTCCTTTTCAGTAAATCAAATAAAAGGAGCGCCAAATGCAGCCGTCTACGGGATTCCATATTAAGTATAGAGGCTCTGTTTAAAAATGGTGACACGTGGTGACGAGGAGGAATGTTAAAAATAAAACGAGCACAAGCATTCTGAACTCTCTGTATCATTCGCTGAGAACTGGAGAGCAAACGGGGGCCATACACCAAATCACCATAATTGAGAACAGATAGGACCAATGACTCACACAAAACGATACGCGTCTTCTCTGGTTAGATAATTACGGATTTTAATACAGAACTTTCAATCTATATAAACAGTTTTGACTAGACCCAGCACATGTTTCTCAAAGCGCAGCTTATCATCAAAGAGAATTCCCAGATTCCTAGCCTCATTTACACGCTCGATATTTTTACCCTGAACTTGAAGCGATGGATGAGAACTATTGGTTTTATCAATTTGCTGCTTAGTCCCCATCACCATAAATTTGGATTTATTTGGATTCAAAACCAAAGCGTTGTCAGTTGACCAGGCAGCTATGGCATCAAGATCTTTATTCAGAAGCTGAAGAGCATCAGACACACGATCTGGTCGAGCAGATTATATATAACTGGACGTCATCCGCGTAACAATGAAACCTACAATGCTAATAACCGAGGCAAGGTCAGCAGAATATAGTAAAAACAAAAGTGGCCCTAGTATGGAGCCCTGAGGAACGCCCCCGATTGACCGGCTTTGGATGCGATGTCACTACTGAACCATCCACCCTTTGAAGTCTGACAGCCTGATAGCGGTTGCTTAGAAAACTATCGAAGAACCGTATGGCGTCGGAGTCAAAACCATAGAATGACAGTTTAGACAGAAGCAGCGGAATATTCAAACTGTCAAATGCACGCGAAAAATCGAGAAGCGCTAGTACAGTAGCTCGTCCCAAATCTTGCTCAGCCAGAATATTATCGACCACATCAAGAAGTGCTGTCACAGTTCCATGGCCTTTACGAAAACCTGACTGAAAAGCTGGTAGTATGTGGTTATCTTCAACGAACCTCATCAGCTGATCATAAATTGCCTTCTCTAAGATTTTCGAGAGAAATGGCAAAATATTGATAGGCCTTAGATCTTTTAGTTCATTTGGAGTATCTACTTTAGGCAAAGGTGTGACCAATGCCATCTTCCATTGGGAAGGAACTACACCAGACGATATACACTCATTGACGATACTAGTTATAGCGGTCAAAGTTTGAGGAAGAGAGAGTAAAATCATGTCTCTAGTTATCCCATCACTTCCCACTGCGTTTGATTTTATTTGGAGTATATACTTTGAAACTTCCTCTTCAGAGACAAGATTAAGCTTGAAAGGAGATATGGCAGCGTTAAAACGATTATATTCAAAGTACGTCAACAGGGAGATGGGTACTGTGCTGGCACCAGGCACCTTCAAAAAATGGTCGTTGATAATATCAGCATCACCAAAATATATATATATATATATATACATAAATGACCTTCCTTACTACGCGAAGAATTTATGTGAGACGGTGCTATTTGCCGATGATACATCTCTAGTCTTTAAAGTAGATAGAGGTGATGACTGTTCTGACGAAGTAAATAGTGCTCTTTCAAAAGTGTCACATTGGTTTAATAGTAATAATTTATCATTAAACTCAAAGAAAACTAAGTGTTTAAAATTTTCGTTACCTAATGTAAGACAAGTTGATTTTCATATTAGACTAGACGGCGATACGGTCGAATTCATTAACAATACAAAATTTCTAGGTATTATATTAGACTCGCGCCTACAATGGGATCCTCATATCGAAGCCTTGGCGAGTAGACTCAGTTCGGCTGCATTCGCAGTTAAGAAAATAAGGCTCTTAACCGATATTGAAACGGCTAGAATAGTCTATTTTAGTTATTTTCATAGTGTTATGTCCTACGGCCTTATGTTGTGGGGCTCAGCCGCTAACATCCAAAGTATATTCGTGCTCCAAAAAAGGGCTATTCGCGCCATTTACAACCTCCGATCGAGAGATTCTTTAAGAGATCTATTTAAAGAAATAAACATTTTAACTGTTGCAGGACATTACATCTATGAAAATATAATTTATGTGAAAAAGTATTATAATACATTTGTAAAGCAGAGCGATATTCATCGCTTTAACACAAGAAATAAAGATAAACTTGTCGTTCCCAAGTTTAGGCTAGAAAAATCCAGAGCCTCATTTCTGGGGAAAAGCATAGCCTTTTTTAATAAAGTTCCACAGCATATAATTGAACTTCCATTGCATAAATTTAAATGTTACATTAAAGAGTCGCTGATGAGCAAAGGATACTATAAAGTAGACGATTATTTGAATGACCGCAATGCATGGTCATGATGTAACACATAACATAATCACTGTTTAATATGATGTATTTTTATACTAAGCAATTGTTGTATTAGTAACGATATGTTTTTTTTTTGTAAATGTCGTTACCTAACTAAGAAACGCTGGCAAGTTTCTTGCGCCCATTCTTCTTGTCAGTTAAAAAAGTCTTGAATGGGTGGTAGGAAAATATTGACGATTCATAAGTACATATTTATTATGTCTAAGTGAATAAAGAATATTTTTATCTTTATCTTATCTTATCTTTTTTCTATTTCACTAAGTAATACCTTAATAAGCCATTATAATAAAAAATTGTCTTTTCGCCATTAGATTTGCCAAAAACTGATAAAATTATGAGAAAAACAAATGAACGGGGCTTTTTTGTCCCCGTAACATGATGAACTTTTAGTAATGGAAAATTAAAGTCGAGATATATTATTTGACAATTTACAAAATTGAACAAACGAGCTTAAACTCTATTAGATTTAGGAATAGAAAAATGGAAAATAAAGTATTTTGAAAAAATCGACCCGTCTCACAACCAGGTCCGATGTGAGACGGGTCGATTTTTTCAAAATACTTTATTTTCCATTTTTCTATGATAAAAATTGCATTGTGAATGCAAAAAAGTAAAAAATTTAAATAAGATTTAGGAATATTAAATTCGGTGTAAGTATCAATTCAAATACACTTTACAAGATATTTTAATGTATAAGCAATCTAAGCCACACAATAGTAGATTGTATTACAAGGGAGCAAAATAATATATTTACGGCGAGGGCGCTATTTTGAATCCAGAGCGCAGTGAAGGATTCTAGAGTAGAATCTCGAGCGCAGCGAGGGATTCTAAAGTAGAATCCTGAACGCAGCGAGGGATTCAATATACGCCGCCCGAGGTGAAAATAATTTTGCGGCCGAGTAATACACTCTGCTTTTCATCCCCCTCTATAAGAAAAGCAGTAAAGACAACTCAAACTACCTACCTTTCTACGTCGTTCAGATACATCATAGCGCTAGTCGGGCAAGAAAAAAAATTGAGTTTTGAAATAAAAAAAAATTAAATAAAAAAAATATATGTCCATCAGATTCCTTATTATATAAGTATCTCCGGGGATGTCGTAGGGGGGTTGAAAATCTTGTTAGATTTTAGCTACGACTCACCGTTTTCGAGATATTCTCAATTTTATAAAATTCCGTTTTTGAAAATTTCTCGGTCCCGAAAAAAGTCCCGGCCCCATACAAAATCTGTTGATTTTTTTTTAAAGTACTGCACATCCTTTGCTACACTCCAACCAATGCTTCTTTAATTATGTTCTAAATTCAAATCTCATCGTTTTGGACCCTGTTATGAAGCTGTTCAAAATTCAAATCTCATTTATACCCTCTTGTCATAACAGGTAAAAAATTAATCGTTTTGGACCCTGTTATTAGATAAACAATCATCGCTTTTCGAATCGATGGGATGAAAATATATTTTTTTAATTTTTTTTTTATTTCAATACTCATTTTTTTTTCTTGCCCGACTAGCGCTATTATGTATCCGAACGACAAAGAAAAGTAGGTAGTTTGAGTTGTCTTTATTGCTTTTCTTATAGAGGGGGATGAAAAGCAGAGTGTATTACTCGGCCGCAAAATTATTTTCACCTCGGGCGGCGTATATTGAATCCCTCGCTGCGTTCAGGATTCTACTTTAGAATCCCTCGCTGCGCTCGAGATTCTACTCTAGAATCCTTCACTGCGCTCTGGATTCAAAATAGCGCCCTCGCCGTAAATATATTATTTTGCTCCCTTGTAATACAATCTACTATTTTATATCTTTCATACTCTTACAAATCTCATATTCTCTGCTCCCGCACCAGTGGGAAGGCACGTTTTTTTACTCCCGTACTTAGCCTCTCCGCACACGGGCCACCTACCACAACCACAAAACGTCGCCACTGACCTACTTATGTCCTGGGTGCTTACCATCAACTCTTATTACGGTTTTGTTTAGGAACCTAAACTGATCTGCTTCGCTTATTCGTACCACGACAGCTTAATATCAATGACAGCGATTCAGTGATCGATCAATGACAGTTCACAGCCGCTAAGCTGTCAGGAACTCTTATTTGACTTATAACCCGGTCGATTTAACATGTCACCTGCAGGTTATACCAGTCCCTCTCACTCTCCGGGCATGATAGAATCGAGTGAAAGAGACGGGTAGAAGAAAAAGGACACAAATCGTTCGGTCATTTACATTTAGCAATTCATTTGCGATCCAGTTTTTAGAAGGTCAGAGTACGAAAGAAAGCAATTCATTTTAGGAACCTATTCTGCATCGCGCTATTTTTGAATCGCTGTCTTAAAGTTGATGGTAGGCACCCAGTAGTTTTCATACATTTTATAATGAACTCGCCGCACACGGTTGACGCCAGCCGCCGGCGGCCGCCACTAGTCCTCTCTTGTTTCTTCTTCTACCTTCAAGCCTTAGTACTATTATATATTCTGTGCTTCAAGTTGCGGCGTTTATGGCTGTTGCGTGTGACTCGTGTGCAGCGACTGTTTATGAAAATAACGTACAACGAACGTGTTAATACGCTACGGACAGGCCAACAAAGCTATGAGGTTAGTTCTGTAATAATGAGGACTTTATTAAAATTTTTACTTTTTTGCATTCACAATGCAATTTTTATGGTTGAAAAATGGAAAATGAAGTATTTAAAAAAAAACGTAACGACTCTGTAGCTCAGTGGTTAGAGCAGTCGCCCGGATAGCGAAAGGTCGTGGGTTCGAGTCCAATCGGAGCTGGTTGTAAGACGGGTCGATTATTTCTAAGTACTTCATTTTCCATTTTGCAATGAGGACTTTGATAACCGCAGTTCAGGAAATGTTCTGTATCAAATGAAACTACCAAACAATAATATGCTTACATAATTTTGAGAACGAACTATTTTAGGCAGTAAAAAGCGCGCGTCAACGGTGGAACAAAACGTTGTATTTATATACTTTACTATTTAGAAAAGCAGCAATGTTTTTAAATAAAAATTAGTGGAAATCTAAAGGGGCCCACAGACTACTAGTCTGCCGGCAGGCCGGCTACAGTACTCAATAGAACAGGCCGCCTGTACCCCGAGTGTAAGTTTTTATGTCAAGCAAACGCAAACTATTTCGAGTACGTATTTATGTCAATTTGTATGAAAACTGCATAAGCGCGCTACTCGCCG
The DNA here is from genome assembly GCA_949710035.1 of Crambus lathoniellus. NCBI lineage: Eukaryota > Metazoa > Arthropoda > Insecta > Lepidoptera > Crambidae > Crambus > Crambus lathoniellus. The sequence goes on along the minus strand of OX453301.1, from coordinate 9,039,696 downwards.
CTAGATGCGCTGATACAGTTTTCATACAAATTGACATAAATACGCACTCACGATAGTTTGCGTTTTTTGACATAAAAACTTACACTAGGGGTACTGACGTACGTTTTTGTTTCACTTGGTAAATAGTCAAGCACGGACGTGCTGGAAGGAACTACATTTGTAAAGTAATAGGTAATCATGTTATCTTAAATTACATGTAACGAAGTCCAAGGTTTTAAAATACCAGAGCGCTTGTATGAAGACAATCTTTCTATACGTAATTATTCAAAGGGTCTAGAATAAGATATCGGCTACTTTTTACCCCGGGAAGATATCTTCCTACGGGAAAACATTATGTAGATCACGCTGCCAAAGCCGCGGGAAACGGAAAACTGATAAAGGTGTGGCGGCAATTTCTTGCAATATTAGAGATCTTGCCTACTGTGCTGTAAGTTCCAGGTTCGGAACCGGTACCCCGAGTGTAAGTTTGTCAAACGATTCTAAGAATTCTATTTTAGATCTTATTTCTCTACAATAAGGTACAATCTATCTGACAAATTTGTACTCATTCGCAAGGACCTGGTTTCCACATTTGTAGGACGGCTAAAATAACCGTTCCCGCCACGTGGATGCTAGTTTAATAATTAAGTCGGCTGTAGTACAAGCTTTCCTTTGTTCGGAACTGAATGATTTAATATTAGATCGACAACGTAGCGAAATTCAGCTCGCACCTCTTCCCTTATTGATTCAATTCGGATAATAGTGACGTACGATGCAACAGGTTTTCTGCATATAGCCCGTAACTCATAACGTTTACTACCTTACAGCAACTATGATGAGGGCGATAAAGTCCAAAATCGATTGTACATTGACAGCGACAATATTGCAAATGCAGAATCTAGGTTTTCCCAGGTCCGGGAGAAAGGGATGGGTAGCCTAGCACTAACTCGCTCCTGCAAACACGCCGGGCTAACCTGACCTTTAGCTGAAATTTAAAATGAGGGTAAAAATTTGGGACTTGCTCTTGTTAACTTTTGCTTGTATTTGAGCTGTCTGAGCTGGTTTTTAATTTGCAATACGTTTAACGGACACGGGGAACAGGAATTCATTTGTCAGATGCTCTGACATGATTTGCACCGGACGGTCCCTTTTTGTAATTAAATTGTTCTCGCAGTCACAATACGCTTTTTGACTTGTGCCTCACTTGGAGGTCTGTCTGTCGTGATAATTCTATATTTTCTTTGAGGAATTATTAAAAATCGAGCGAAAATAATAACTAAGGTGGTTTAAATAATTTAACTTTCCTGTATTGGTACGCTTTGACCCGGATTTTTATGCGATTTACATCTATAGACAGAGTACTAGAGTGGTTCAAGTAGAAGTTTTCTAAGTATAAAGCATTTACAATGCACCTGTGCGAAGCCAGTGCGGTTTGCTGTTAAGAAAAAAAAACATTAAATTTTACAAAAGAAATTAAATTATAATTTCTAAGGGCATAATTTAAAAGTATTATAATAAATGCATTAGTGTACAAAAGGGTATTTTATTTTAAGCTATATTGGGATTAAAATTGACTGTCCCATTTTAATCTAAGTCTCAAAAGCTCTTGCTTCAGACGACGACAAAAGATATCGTAAGTATGTTAAGTAAACGCTTAATAATAGGATCAATACGTTAGCTAAGAGCTGACTCTTAACTAAGTAAAAGTTAAAAGAGATTTTACGGCTCAGTATTCAATGAAAATCCTTACAAAATTGTATAAGTAATGAAACGTCCATTTTCATTGAATTTGATCTCTATCAATCTTGGAACACTTATCTTCACACTTTTTAAATGTCGTACTTAAATGTTCTTAAAATTATTATTCTATAGAAAATATATCTTCCAGTCATACGTCACTAAACTTTACAAAACTATCCGATTCCTATTAGTTTTAACCCTAACATTGACGTTACAATCAATAACGATCGTTGTCAGGCTTTACGCCTGTTTTGACATTACAAACTTTACAGGCGACCACCGGTTTCCTACGCCTATCTTATTGTGTGGCATGTAGGATACTGGTAGCTTAGTGTACGAGTACAAATATATGGAAGATTAGCGGCAGCCTGCGGTTTCACCCGCGTGGATCCCGTTCCCGTGGGAATATCGGGATAAAAAGTATTCTGTGTTATTCCAGCCTATAATATATATCTGTTGCAAATTTCATCTAGATCCATTCAGTAGTTTTTGTGTGAAAGAGTAACAAACAGCCAAACATTTATACATACATACTCACAAACTTTCACATTTATAATATTAGTAGGATGGTAGGATACGCCTCGGCGATTTGTCTCTGCGACTGGCGTATGGTACCAGGCTGACTGTTGTTATAAAATGTAACATCAAAAGTTACATCCTTAGTAAAATGAATGGGACAATTAAAATGGTATAGAGCACAGATAGTACCTACGACATATATTTTATCAGCAGTCTCCAACCACTGTACAATTTCCATTACAACAAAGGCGGGCAAATAATTAAGCGTACAAACTCACTCTTACTCGAGAACAAAGAAACATTACCACAGCAAACGAAATTCCGTCGGCAATTAATCATGACCTGCCTAAACCATGCTAACAGGACCGCTGTAAGATTCCGCAGAGATCCGCAAGACCGAACACAGACCTACGCACACGAAAGCTACGCTTATCGTGAAACAAGCGATATTGAGGCTGCGCATAGCGGACTTTATCCGTGCGATTTTTTTCCCGCAATTTTTTTGCACTTGAAATCTTGTACGAGTAGATTAGGGTTATAAACAATTTACACAGCGAGAATTAAAATAGCGCGGTGTGATTTCACAGGGCAGTGAATGAAGACAGACCTCGTCTCTCTTCATGCAGTTTTTTAAATTTTGTAGCATACCCCAGATTTTTTAGCGCGGTTTTATTGTCGCTAGTTTTTCCCAAGTCTCACAAAATGACGGATAAAAATACGCGCGGAATAAAGTCGCTGTGCGGCATAAGCTGCCGAGTTATATATAACCAGCCACTAAAATAACAACTCAGCCTATGTATACCCCGCCACAAAGTCAGGTAGCTTTAGTACGTGTCCTGCGTACAACGTGCGTGTGTACGTAAACTTCCCAAGTGTGAGTGACCTACATTTCAACAGGGATGCCTAGCAATATAATGTCAGATAATACTCGGAGGAGCTGGTGGTTTATATGGATCTCGGATACCGGTTATTTTTATTGCATCCGCTAGAAAAAATATTTTTCTCCATTGAAATACCATTCCCATTTCCCCTTGTATTGTGTGATTGATGTGGCGAAAGAGATACGTGTAAAGATTCACACCCGTCTCCAAGATGTAACAATGTGTTATGTGATTTTAAGTCTGTGTGTACGTTTTTGTTTACATGCTTTACATAATAAAGGATAAAATATAAACTTATGATGTATTATATTCATCAAATTTATTATACTTAAGTCCATCTATAAAAATAAGTTTTTCAAGGCCACAAAAACAATACTTATTCAGGTAATAAAGGATTGTCTTAACAGTTTTGTCTCTCAAATTGTTTAATTAAATTTTCCGTTTTCTGAATAAGTTGGTCGCTCAAGACTGTTTGCTACGTATCCAGCGCGTAAACCCTGAGCTTACAGGCTGCGGCCCTCACCGTGAACGGCCCTGTCTTTCATTTAATGTCAGGGGTCGCGCGATCGATGTAGCGCCGCCCACGCCCGCGTCCGCATCTCGTGCCTACGTATGCCTTAAAATATAAATTATAGCGGGTAACTTTTCCTAGGCTAGCATGGTACATCTTGACCACATCCTGTTTAAGCAATATGGTGGTCAAATAACCGATAAATTATTACTTAAAAATTCTTCTTAAAGTTTTTGGCAATTATTTACAAAAATTCAAGCGATGTCCTGATAAGATCCACAGTTAGGGGCATGCTGATTTCATCTATTTTGCAACCCTATAAATTTTAAATGAAGTGCCATACAGTGCGTACTGGGTGCCTACCATCAACTTTAAGACAGCGATTCAAAACTAGCGCGATGCAGAATAGGTTCCTAAAATGAATTGCTTTCTTTCGTACTATGACCTTCTAAAAACTGGATCGCAAATGAATTGCTAAATGTGAATGACCGAACGATTTGTGTCCTTATTTCTTCTACCCGTCTCTTTCACTCGATTCTGTCATGCCCGGAGAGTGAGAGGGACGGGTATAACGTGCAGGTGTCATGTTAGCTTGGCCGAGTCATAAGTCAAATAAGAGATCTTGACAGCTTAGCGACTGTGAAATGTCATTGAATGATCACTGAATCGCTGTCATTGATATTAAGCTGTCGTGGTACGAATAAGCAAAGCAGATCAGTTTAGGTCCTAAACAAAACCGCAATAAGAGTTGATGGTAGGCACCCTGTACGCAGTTTGCGACGTTTCGCTTGCCGACTCATTCAGTGAGCGGTTGTATCGCAGCGAACGATGCCCGCGGCCTGCGCTGCGGTTCCGTACGCCCGCTGCTCACTATGCCCACTACGCCGCGCGCTCCTCAGAGTCAGTCGCTCACCTTGACCTTGCGTATGCGTCCGGAAACTTTGATGCCGGCTGTCTTCCTGACCCACTTGTTTGAGCAACAACACGTATGTTTCTCAATTATGGTATTACGGCTGATGGGATCTAGATAAAATATGGCAAAGAGAAAGATTAAGTCTAGAGTAGCGCATGGGTGCATATCTTTCACTTTCCCAATGTTTCCCCGGGAACGGAACCACGCGGGTAAAACTGTGTGGTACAGTAAATTTGCTGGTATATAAAAAAAAATCGCTTGTTCTCATGCTTTGAAATTAAACCGAAGCCCAGCTCAAATATATTGGAATGGACTAAGTGGCTCTAAATGCCGGCCCACAAAGAAGCTTGCGAAGCTTGCACTCTTAAACTTTGATGTGAATAAATGCCCTATTGATCTAAATAATATTGTGGTTATGAACTGAAAAAACCATTTATTTTCTTTGCTATTTTTTATTGAACTTTTTCTGATATTTTACAGATGACATGTGACGTCTTTATGTTCTCTTTTAAAAAAGTAAAAAAAGGATAAGGAGGTTTCAACATACCGCCCCCATAGGACTTTTATTGGCAAAATGTCCTAACAACACATGCATTGCGCTAACGTAAAGAAGTTACCTACGTTCTAATAATAAAATAGAAATAGAAGATCTTAAACTTCTTAAAATTCTAACAGAAACTTAAATTGCACTAACACTTTAACAATAAAACTTGAAAATACAATACACTATCGAACTAACTATTATGAGAAATTAATAGAAAATAAAATAAAGTAAAAAAATTAAGAACTAACATTTAAATTGGGTACTAAAATTCAATCAATTAATCAGAAACAGGTAATATACATAGTTTTGAAACAGACCTTTTAATAATAGACGCTTTAGTGCGTAATGTAACCACACGGGTGATACCATCATTACCCTGATGCTTTTCAAGCACTCGTCCTAACAGCCAACGACTTGGTGGTAAGTCATCCACTTTTATCAAAACAATTTGACCTATCGTTGGTTCAGGTATATGAGATCTCCACTTGTACCTGTTCATCATAGTAGCTAAGTAATCTTGAGACCAACGTCTCCAAAATGTTTGTAACGATTTTTGAATGAACTGCCATCTATTTAAACTACTCACAGTCGAGTTTTCAAAATTATGATCTGCCACGTTTATAAGAGGCTCGCCTATTAAAAAATGACCTGGCGTTAACGGGAGTGCCTCATTAGGGTCATCATTGCTGATCACACTAATCGGGCGCGAGTTTAAACAAGCCTCTACCTGACTAAGAAGTGTACTCATCTCTTCAAAGGTTAAAGTTGAATCACCAATCACTCTTTTTAAATGAAATTTGGTTGATTTCACGCCAAAGTTCGGAGCATGGGGTGGTATGAAATGCCACTCGGTGCCGTGAACTTCTAAATACTGAGCGCTGAACTGTTGCGCAGTTTTAAACTGATCTAGCTCCTTATTTGCCCTCACAAATGTACTACCATTGTCGCTCCATATTTGAGCGCAATGACCTCTTCTAGCCGTGAACCTCCTAAAGGCCGCTAGAAATGCTTGCGCGGTCATATCACTAACCAGTTCCAGGTGCATGGCTCTTGTACTCATACATACAAACAAACAGATATAACCTTTGTACGCATGATGGCCTCTACCCTTAGAAGTTCGTATGTTAATCGGACCCGCGTAATCTACACCACTATGTAAGAATGGCCTAGCTGGAGAACACCTAACTGAAGGTAGAGAACCCATAAAAGGTGCTTTAGTGTTGGCTCTTTGCTTAGTGCAAACTATGCATCCACGAACATGCTGCTTAATCATGTTCTTTCCAGAAACAATCCAATACGACGACCTTAACACACTCATCATTAATTGAAGGCCTCCGTGTAGTGTCTTCTCATGTGAATCGGCTATAATTAGTTTGGTAAGATGATGTTTGTTTGGTAATACTATTGGATGCTTAAAATTTTCCTCAACTTGTGCTTTATGTATTCTACCACTCACTCTCATTAGTCGGTTGCTATCAATATATGGGCAAATAGATTTTAACGGACTAGATTTTAATTGAATGCAACCAAGTTTTTCTAATTGTGAGTATTCGACGGGGAACGATTCCATTTGTGCTAATCTAATGACACATGTAAGTGCCTGATCTATCTCTTTCTTACGCAACCATTGCGTCTCATTTTGACCTCTATTTAATATTCTTCTGCAAAATGCTATGACTTTCAGTAATTTGTTTAACGATGAATATTTTTCCAATATTGATTGCTCTGTATTGGTAACGAGATGTACTTTAGGACTCTCCTCTAAACTGGATTTTAAGCCCATAGGCCTTTCATAAATTATATTACGTTCTTTTAACATTTCGGGACCAGAAAACCATATTTTACTATCAGCTAAAATGCTCGGTGCTACTCCTCTTGAAGCTAAATCCGCAGGGTTATTATTTGTGGACACATGAAACCATTGCGAAGCATTCAAAATTGACAGTATCTCTGAAGTTCGGTTTGCTACAAAGGTTTTCCACCGACTTGGATGGCTGTTTAGCCACGCCAAAACTATGGTTGAGTCTGTCCATGCTCCGATTTTGTCCTTGGAAATGTTCAGCACCAATGCGGTCTCTAACAACAATTTCGACAGTAACACCGCACCGCATAGTTCCAACCTCGGAATGCTTATTTGCTTTATGGGAGCTACTCTAGTTTTTGCACTTAAGATAGAGACTTGGACACGACCATCAACGCCTATTGTTCTAATATACACCACCGCAGCATAAGCGAACTTTGAAGCGTCACAAAACCCATGAACTTCGACATCAAGATCATCTGATTTTGTGCCAACCCAACGAGGAATGCTAATCTTGGTGAGTTCTATCAGCGTCTGCCGGTAAGTATTCCATTCATTTATTAATTCAGTAGAAAGCTTCTCATCCCATCCTATACCGGTGAGCCATAAGCGTTGAATCATGATCTTTGCTATAATAATTGTTGGCGCTATCCATCCTAATGGATCAAACAATCTAGCAATATCAGAAATAATTGTTCTTTTTGTTAAAGGAGCTGCTAATGGCGGAATGGTCACCTTGTACTGAAAAGAATCATCATTGCGATCCCAGGTGAGACCTAATATTTTCATTGTACTGTCTAACTTTATTCCTAAATCCATACTCTGTATTTTATTTTCATTTTCGTTTACCTTCTCTTTCTTATTTTGTGACTTTAGTTTGCTTTGTTCTGATTGTTCTATTATATTTTTTAGTGCTTTATTATTACTGTTCCACTTTTGTATTGTAAATCCACCCTTATGTAATAACTCGCTTATCTGTTTATACAACTCTACTCCTTCTTCTACAGAATCGCAATTGGCCATCAAATCATCCATGTAGAAATTATTACAGGCCGAATTCGCTGCAAGTGGATATTCCTGACCTTCATCTTCAGCGATTTGATGTAACACCTTAACGGTAGCGTGTATCTTATCAGTTGTTCTGCCTCTCCGGTGAGGTGTCCTTTTAAATAGTGCAACTTTTGCACATTGTCTAAGGTCTTATTTTTATGGATTAATGAAATGAATAAATCGCGGAACGTTGGCCATTCCGAGTACTTTCCGGAAAACGTCGGAATCGATATTTTCGGTAATCTGACAAAAGAACTGGTAGACTCGCATCCCTGTTTGGCACTATTTTGAGTAACATTATTATTATGTGTTAACAATTTATTCAACTCCGTTTTCATACACGACTTATAAGGGGCTGATGCTGTACCAAAAGTCACAGTCAGTAGTTCATATTCCTTTATTTCTGTTTCAGGGTCATCGCGCCACAGTATTCGCTGATACTTTGTATCTTCCTCCGCTACTCGTACTTGTCGATACATTTTCACTAAATCTGCCACAAGTGCTATTGGGCGTGCTCTCCATCTTAACACTGTATGGCGCAAATCCGCCTGCAATGTTGGACCTATCATAAGTGTGTCATTTAGCGAAACACCCTTCTTATTCTTTTCAGATGCGTTAAACACCACCCGAACCTTAGTTGTCGTTCTATCCTCTTTAACCACTGCGTGATGAGGTAAGTATACCGCTTCATTTCTCTTTTCACCTTTTATTTGTTTCATATGTCCTAACTCCAAGTATTCATTTATAACCTCTGCATATCTTTTCTTAAGGTCTTGATTCTTTGACAGTCTTTTCTCTAATGATTTGAATCTTATTTCAGCAATATCTCGAGAACCGTAATTCTCGCACTGTGGCTTTTCTTCTCGGAAGGGCAACTTTACTACGTATCGTCCATCCATGGTTCTCGTTGTGGTGTTCTTAAAAAACTCTTCACAACGCCGTTCTTCTTCGTTAAATATTTTCTTAATATTTGGTATTTGTTCTTCAATTTCCCAAAACTTTTTTAACATTTCATCTTGGTTGACCTGAACGTGCATGGTGACTATATTATCAGTTACATGCAAACTTGTCTTATGGTTGTTCTTAGCCTCAACTACCCCAGATATTATCCACCCTAGAGTAGTGTTCTGAGCGATCATTGATCCAGATGGATTGCTCTTAACGCCATCTCTAAGGATACAACTGTAAACTTCTGCACCTAATAATAAATCTATCTTATTCGGTGTATGAAATTTGGGATCTGCTAAATGTAAATAATTTAAGTCTAACCAGTTTATTTCAGTAAAATTATGTTTCTCGGGTAAATATGACGTGATATTGCTCAATACGTATGCCTCAATAGGAATTTCTACAGTCGGATCCAAACGTGACCGTATTACTATATCAACTATACCCTTTACAATTACCGATTTTTTCTCACCCAGACCTGAAATAATGCCATGGGCCCTTCTTTTCCTTAAGTTTAGCAGTTGCACAGTTCCTTCGGTAATAAAGCAAGCTTGTGAGCCTTGGTCTAATAACGCTCGCACGGTTTGCATTTCTCCAGTCCTAGCCTTAGTATTTATTAAAGCGGTAGCTAATAAAACTTGTCTTGGCCTTTCAGCTCTTCCCGTTGATAAGCATGCTACAATCGATGAACTATTAGCTGAAGTGCTAGGCTGTTCGCTGTTATTATTTATAACGGGTTGTACTTTGTTTTCGAAAGTGTACTGGGGATGAAGCAATGAATGATGACGCTTATGACAAAGTTTACAAGTCGTGGGTTTTTTGCAATCGTAAATTGTATGGTTGCCACCCAAGCAATTAAAACAGATCTTATTTTTAATGACAAAGTCTCGCCTCATATCATATGACTGATTAACAAACTCCTTGCAGAAACAAAGTTTATGTCCTTGTGAACAGAACTCACACTTTAACCTAGTGGCCTGATTGTTAGCGACTAATAAGGACTTAGTACTTACCTGCTGAGTCGTCGGCCTTTTCGAGTCTAAACATTCGAAGGCTCTAAATCTGTTCTCTATGAAACTTTTGAATTGTTCATAGGTTGGCAATTCATTCGACTCATTACTTGAAATATTTAACTCCCAGTGCTTTCTAGTTTCGGGATCTAATTTAAAGGTAACGATATGGATAATAATGATATCCCATGTACTCACATTCACGCCTAAATTTTGTAAAGCCTTTAAACAGTCTGAGGTGTTGTCTAGCAGTTCTTTTAAACCAACTGCAGATTCTCCAAAAAGACGTTTTTGGCTGAATAATCTTTTCAGAATACAATTAGATAGATATCGTTTGTTGTTAAATCGCTTTTCTAATTGATCCCAACACTGATTGTAATTAGCCTCCGTGATAGGCGTGTATCTTATCAGTTGTTCTGCCTCTCCGGTGAGGTGTCCTTTTAAATAGTGCAACTTTTGCACATTGTCTAAGGTCTTATTTTTATGGATTAATGAAATGAATAAATCGCGGAACGTTGGCCATTCCGAGTACTTTCCGGAAAACGTCGGAATCGATATTTTCGGTAATCTGACAAAAGAACTGGTAGACTCGCATCCCTGTTTGGCACTATTTTGAGTAACATTATTATTATGTGTTAACAATTTATTCAACTCCGTTTTCATACACGACTTATAAGCAATGTAAGAATCTTCAGTTTTTAAATACATTTCATTTTTTACATACACTGACAACTCTAAGTCGGCTTCCTTAAAACTTTCGTATAACTTTGTGTTATTCTCTCTAAACGATTTCCAATCACTTTCCAAAATATCTAATCTTGTTTCTAAATATTCAATAGTAATTCTGTCTTTCGAACTTTTCTTAAAATTAACTAAACCTCTTTCTATACTGCATTGTAGATCTTTTTTATCTAATAACAAAATCTTCAAACAAACTTTAACCAACTTGAGATGTGAACAAGTAAAACAAATAATTATAGTCCTAAACAAAAAAAACTAAAACTAAATATTCTGTCTCTAAACATATACAACTACTTGACGTCAAACTACAAGGAAATAAAGTTCAGACTGGCTTGATCTCATATCCGAGTACACTTCACCTACGTCTTCTTCACTTCACTAATAAAAATCGTACTTACAGTTTTATTTGCACTTTACATATAATACATCTTATTTGACCTCTGGAACTCTCGATAGCTCTGCACTCTGTCATCCACTATGATTGCCGTGTACAAGGCTGCAACCAAGACACGTTCTCTTGCTTGCTCCAACGATTCACTGCGAGTCACAAATTATATAACTGCGAGTTGACTGCGAGAAACTTTTGGAAAAAACGTGAGACGGTCCCAACTCGGACTCAACTTCACACATCCGCTCGTTCTGGACCATGAATAAATGCCCTATTGATCTAAATAATATTGTGGTTATGAACTGAAAAAAAACATTTATTTTCTTTGCTATTTTTTATTGAACTTTTTCTGATATTTTACAGATGACATGTGACGTCTTTATGTTCTCTTTTAAAAAAGTAAAAAAAGGATAAGGAGGTTTTAACATGATGCCTTCTGGAGGCCGTCCGGACCGGCTGGTTCGAGAACACTATACGTTTGTTACTCGATTATTTTAGACCTGCTCAATGGATTTGGATGAAATATGGCTCAGAGTTAGAATATAGTCCGAAAAATACATGAGATACTTTTAATTCAAAAATTCTTACAGGTGTAGTAACCACCCGGCTAAAACCGTGAGACACAACTAGTTAAAAAAAAAAACTAAAATCGCTTTCTCTCATGCTTTGAAATCAACCCGAAGCCCAGCTCAAATGTAGCTGAATGGGCCAAAAGGCTCTAAATGCCGGTCCACACAGAAGCTTGCGTATGCGTCCGGAAACTTCAATGCCGTCCAGACAGACTGGTTCGAGAACCCTACACGTAGATTTCCGAACGATTCCAGTTTGCTTGCTTTCAACGGAAATAATGTAACACTTATAGCATGTCTAGTGCTTTTGTAACTTTATCCGGGACTTAATATTGGGCGCTGTATTTTTATAAGGTGGAAATGAAATGGAATATGTACCTAACTGTTTTTGTGCCATTTAATATACCTACATAAGGAAAAATTGCAAATATATTAATAAACTGTGATTTTTTGTGACTTTATTAAATACAAGCCTTCCGCTCGCGGCTTCGCCCGCGTGTACTACACGACGTTATCCCGCGGGAAGATGATATTTTTCAGGAATAAAAATTAGCCTATGTCCTTTCTCAGGCTCTAGACTATCTCTGTACCAAAATTCATTCAAATCGGTTCAGTAGTTTAGGTGTGATTGTGTAACACACAGACAGACAGAGACGCATTTATAATATAAATAAAATAAAGTAAAAGGATATTTAATAAAGTCAATAAACAAAGACACACCTGAACTAGTAGGGTACCTACTTAAAAGTTACCTCGCTCACTTTCACTAATGTAATATTTTTAGAGAAAATGTTATTTTTAATTAATAGTTAGCACCTGTTTAATACTGCATTAAAATGGTCTGAAGACTCCAACTTCAAATCCTAGTAGTGACAAATAGTTTCCCTTATTACTTTAGATGATGTACCTACATTCTTGTGTATTATTTAAAATCAAAAAATCATTCCAAAAAAAAATGCTCGCTCAAACTCAACTCGATTTGCTTTTAAATACAATATTCTTTAAACTTTGTTTAGTAAGTACCTATTTGTAGAACCAGCTGTTGTTTGTGTAAACCATTTGTTATGCGTTTTAAAGGACTACGTGTAAATAAACAGTTTCTTTTATTCTCGTAAGGATAAATTTCAGGATATAAATGTCTTTTATTATTAACAAAAAACACATTATTTCCTCAGCATTTTACCTAATACCTTTCCTCCCAATTTGCTTCCGCTCGTACCATCCACAAACGATTCTAATGGAACTTGACCCAGATTCGGCGAGTGGGAATTACGTACGGCTCGTTGAATAAATCTCGATACCGCTCCTGAAACTAATTTACAGCGGTACAGGCGATGCCGAGCGGAAAATGTGTTATGTTATGTCATATTATATTATTACATCATATTTAAATTAGGTTCATACCTAACATCGGTATAATGATTCGCATTTTGGTAAACGAGTTATGTATATAAAACTATCTTTCCTTCCCTGACTTCGGCTGATTGGAATTCGGCAAGATGGCGCTCTTTAGGGATTGCTCCGAAAATTGTCATCGCAAAAACGCTCTTTTGCAAAAAGCCACTCTCGTAAATCGCCACTTTCGCAACTCGCCACTTTTCCTGCGATGACGATTTGTGTATGTGTCCACCTGCGTCAAAACCAACCCAGGTTTAAGACCCATATTCGGCAAGTGGGAATTACGTACGGCTCGTTGAATCAATCTCGATACCGCTCCTGAAACTAATTTACAGGGGTACGGCGAGGCAGGGCGGGAAATATATTGTCATATTGAAAATTATATATCGTAGTATAATAACCAGCTAAAGAAAATGTAGGTATATATTAGTTAAGTACTTACTCTTAACTATACAGGGCGTTAGGGGCATTACAGATATGGGTGTGCAGGAGGGGCTAAAATAAGAGTGAGCCAGACGGGGGCCCGCTTAATGCAGGTCCCGGACTCCAGCGGGACCATTGCGGACCAGTTGGCATCCAAGCTGGGTGTGGCCCTAGCGGATGTGGCTAAAGTCGGACGACCCACTAAGAAGGTAGACCTACTGCTCACGGGTCTGGACGAGACTGTGAGTAGGGAGGAGGCTGTGGACGCGGCGGCCAAGAAGGCCGGATGTCGTCCAGAGGACAACGAGGGCCAGCAAGTGAGGCGAGGTCCTCGTGGGTCGGGTCGGCTCCTGATGAGGTGCGACATATCGGTGGCCAGGAAGGTGGTGACGGAGGGGCTGTTGATTGGCTGGAGCACAGTAAGGGTGAGGGCGATGGCACCCTTGCCCATGCGTTGCTTCCGATGTCTGGGCTTGGGGCACACGAAACCGTTGTGCCCCTCAACAACAGATAGAAGCACACTGTGCTTTAGATGTGGTAAGCCGGGGCACGTTGCCTCCGGCTGTACAGCGGAGCCCAAGTGCTCGATCTGCGCCGATAGTGGGCGTCCTGACGGTCACGTTATGAGGTCAGTGAAGTGTGTCCCCCCCGTCACGAGGGGCAAGCTAGTAGAAGGTGGGTTAGCCCCCAGAAAAGCGGTGGCACAAATTGCACAAGATGCGACGGCGCCCAACGCGGAGGGGATGTCGGACTAGCTCTGGCATAGGCTCCGAGGGATTGCCGCTCCACGCGCCTCTCCAAGGAGAGGCGTTGCCAGGAGGTGGCAAAATAGGTAGGGGGGGACGGGCGGTGGAAAGGGGAATTTCAGCATCCATTCAGGCCCCCGTGGTGGAAAGGCGCGCCAGGTGCCCCCGGCGCGCCACACCGGAGTAAGGCGTGGACAGAGCGTCGAAGGGACGCAGGCACAGGGCGGAGACACGCTGACTACCACACATGCCGCGTAATGTCCGTCCAACCAAGTGCAGAGGGAGCACCCTGGGGGTTTTAGTGGGTTCAAGCCCCACATAACCCCCTCGTCTCCCCAGGCGGGGGGTACGCGAAGGCGTTTCCCCCAGGAAAAAAAAAGGGTGTTAGGGGCACCGTTGCAAAAACTTTAACCATAGCTTCAGACCATCATGCTGAACAACATACAGCATGAATATTTTGTCGGAAATGAAAACAAAATCTACTTTTCATACAAATTTAGCAACTCATCGGAACATTTTGTATGGAAAGTCGATTTTTTTTTCATTTCCGACAAAATATTCTTGCTGTACGTTGTTCAGTATGAACGCCTGAAGCCATGGTTAAAGTTTTTGCAACGGTGGGGCAACCCTGTATTTGTTTTATATTTGTAGTTGTACAAACATATATCTGTGTTTATATTTATATCTATATGTATACCTATTTTTTCTATAGGCTGCAGGTGGAAAAACTTTTGCGCTAAAATTATCAGGAAGGATTTTAATAGTATCCATATAGTACCTAGTCAGAGCTAGTACGAGTATATGGAATCTTTGATACATAATATAGATATCCTCATATTTGATAGATTTGATACCAATACATAGTAAATCTGTTTATAACTTTAATGTGGGTCCCCAAAAGACAGGATTTGCCTAGTTTGGGAGCCATTAGCAAACACTTTACTTTAATTTCTTTTATTCAATAAAACATTTTATTATTTTTATTACGTAGATCAATGTGATTAAGTAAGCAAATCATTACTTATTTTAAAATCTGCTGTCGTTATCGCTTTCAGTTTTAAAGATATTGCACAACTTCTTGGTTTTTCAACTGTCTTCAATGACAAGTGAAAGATGCTTGAAACCTCAGACTTCGATCAGCAATAACACCTAGTTCTCAGATCATAATAGTAGAAACTTTGTGAAATCAAAAGTAATCGTGATCGTGATCGATGTAAAGCTTACAGTTTTGTTTTTCTATGAAAACAATGGAAAGCTTAAACGTGGTTTAGTCGAAGAAATAAAACCAATTACACAATGACATATAATTATTAAATTTTTAGTTGTGTTTTTAAAAGATTTTTAGTACAAAAACGTAGACCGTGACTACGGCCCCTTCACAGGTGCCGAATCGTCGGATTTTTTTTTATTTAAAAACATAACAAAAAAAATATCAGATAATTGTGCAATATATTGCGTGATTAACTCCGTAAAAAAGGGGTTTTATTTTAATGAACAAATTCATAGCAAACTAAATAACATTCATACGACATACGACCAATCCAACTTTAACAGCAGAAATGTACAATTTAATAGTGCTTAAAATAAACTTAGATCGGGTTATGTGCATTTAGATAATATTAAATTCGTAGGTACCTTCTGTACTTTATGGTCCCAACACTTTGAGAGACCAATAAAACTCCAATGGTATACCTGTTGACTTTAGTGCTTAGTATGCAAATGTTTCGAGTCCGTGTTTAATGCGCGAAGTTGCAAGAACATTTTTCATATTTATTCTGAATACTTAGCAAAGTTAAAAAAAGGCTCTTAGTTAAGCTAAGTCTTGAAAGAAAATTTATGAGGTGAATAATTTTAAAGGCCGGCTGTTATGACCTTAGCGGTAACTTACTCAGAAATGTTATGTAAAGGAAATGTAAAGGTCATTTAAACTTATTTTTATGGCCCACTTCCAAACCGGAAATGAATGATTATTAAAGATAAAAGATAAAGATAATAAATAATAAATAAGTTATTATTTCAATACCTATTTTCTATTATAAATCTAAACAGTAAACAACTCTAAAACTTCTCTTCTTACTTCCATAGCCTTGACTACAACTTCATTAATATTGCAAAAGGTCTTTGATTTGTAGCTCAATCTTTGAAGGTGAAACTTGATCATATTTCAGAGCTGTCGAACTTAGGAAGGCCAGAGCAGGGTACGGACAATCTTTTATTTGTTCGATTCCGTAAGTTTTTTCCCTACACAATTAGATTTACCCAACTGGCGCGGCTTACATCACCTCGCCTGCATCGGCACATTTGGAACTTTGCCAACTGTTATTGCATCGGATTCAGTACGGAGAGACAAATGATTTCGATCGTGTGCATAAAAAATAACTAAGCATTTGGAGTGTTTTGTAGTAAAACCACAGAATATAAGAACGGACATGGTTTCAAGTACTAAGTTGGTTCAAACGCCGTGACATTAGACTCCAGTACCCCTAGCATGAAAACCTATTGCTAAGGTAATCGAAAAGTAAAATATACCGTCCTTCAAAAGCTGTCAGCTGCTGTCATGTGCTGCTGTTATACATTGTATTTAATTCCAGTTCAGACCTTATCAGACCGAAAGAGATTCCGGTCAGGTTTTTATGTAGGTTTTCATGCAATAGGTACGACGACACATCACTCACCACATCACATTACTCACACTCATCACATCAGTCACTCATTATTTATATTTATAAACAAAAATTTCAAATAAGGTGACGTTTGTGCATGCTTGATACCAAGTTTTATTAGTTTTATTTGTTTCTTTTAATTTTACTAAAAATCTAAAATGCATCCGTATTGACATCGACATGTCAATCAAAAAGGGGTCTAGTTGAAAACCAGCGTCAGCTTCAACACTGACACATGCTGAACTAGATCCCTTTTGATGCAGCCATGTGAAACATTTTATAGTAAGTTTTTTGTGTATTTTTGCTATATGAGTTATGTCCATGTCCACTGTCTGTGTCAAATAAATGTTATGATTTATGATTTATGACGATAACGGTTACCATAACGACAGTTTTTCGTGCTACGGCTACAGGTACTTCCCCGTACATACTACTTATATGCGTAACATGCTCTTCCCCTATAAAAAAATGTAATAGTAACATCCCACCTGAAAGCTACTTGCAGGGCTCGTGGTTTTTTACTATCACATTTTTCCTATACTTACAGAGTTGCATTGTGAATGAATGAAAATAATTTCAAATTTTAATTCTCTCACCCTGTTCTCTCTCCTTAATTGTAGTCAGTGTCTAAAAGATCTTTCTACCTTAACAATACTACCAAACGTCGACCATTCAATTCGACCAACATTTGTTCACATGGCCTCGTTAAATGATAAAGTTTACAATACTTATAAAATACTACCAAACGTCGACCATTCAATTCGACCAACATTTGTTCACATGGCCTCGTTAAATGATAAAGTTTACAATACTTATAAAATACTACCAAACGTCGACCATTCAATTCGACCAACATTTGTCCACATGGCCTCGTTAAATGATAAAGTTTACAAAACTTGTAAACTTTAGTACCGTTAAAGTCACGTTTGTATCAATTAATCAAATGAGACAAATCCTAAGGCCTTCGGGAAACGTTGTCAAACCTGTCTTGTTTGTTGCGAAGCGATGGGTTTAATTGTTTAATTAAACATTAATTACAGTAAGCCATCTCCTTAATTGGTTAGTAAAGAAGGACGAAACTCAAAACTGTCTTTGCAGTAATTTTTATGATAAATTACATAAAATATCCGAGCACATACTTAATTAAAAAAAAATACAACAACAAAAGTAACGTACTATAATGATAAATAATATAAAGGTACTACTACTAGCTACTAAGTATTGTTCCAATACCAAATTATGTAGCTTAAGCACTAGTAATATGAAAATTGGAAACAAATCTTTATGAAATTAAAACATAGAATACTTTTTTATGAAATGATGGACGGATATTTATGAAATTAAAACATAGAATTCTTTTTATCCTGGTTATTGGTCCCCTAAGTATTTTCTCGAATGTCCACGCGGACGAAGTCGCGGGCGGAAGCTAGTAAATAATAAGCGTCTGTTTCACAATCAAAAAGTTAGTTCTGAGTAGCTTATGCCCGAATACTCGTACGCTACTTATCTTTGGGAGCGTCTCAAACATCGCCCTGTCATTTTAAATGTCAAACGTATGAAAGAGATGCCATGATGTTTGAGACGCTCCCAAAGATGATTTGCGTTCGAGAATTCGGGCGTTAGGTACCAAGGACTTTTAGGGTACTTAAGATGATTTAGGTTTCTATACCCTATTTACCCCCTGGGTTTGATTTTCGGAAAACTACGAAATGGGTTGCCTATTTGTTTTACGAAGTAAGCCTACAAAGTTTCAAGTTGAAATGTCTATTTTACCCCCTTTTTTTTAATTCAAAATTTCACCCCTATTTCAACCTTTTAGGGGTTGAATCATGTTCAGCGTGTTAAACATCAAATTAAATGCCATTTTTGTCATCCCATAAAACCTCAATAACGAGATCCATATCTATTTTTAGGTTTATTTATCCCATTTAACCTCTAAGGGGTTGAGTTTAGAAAAAAAACGAAATATGTCTTTGCTTATTTGTTTTATTTTCCGACCATAAGCCTCAATAATAAATTTAATGAAGGACTTTCCAGATACAACATTTCATCCCAGTCTTCACCCCTTCGGGGGTGGAATTGTCAGAAACGCTGACACAGGAAAATAATAATTTTCAATTGCCAGCCTAAATACAAAATTTGAAGATCCTAACTTCAAAACTGACGTACTTTTATACACATATTTATCCCCTGGGTTTTGATTTTGGAAAAATTACGAAGTGGGTTGCCTATTTGTTTTAAGAAGTAAGACTACAAAGTCTCAAGTTGAAATGTCTATTTACCCCTGACTTTTCATTCAAAATTTCACCCCTATTGCAACCTTTTGCGGGTGGAATCATGTTCAGCGTGTTAAACATCAAAATAAATACCATTTTTGCAATCGTCATCCCATAAAACCTCAATAACGACATCCATATCGATTTTTAGGTTTATTTATCTTATTTAACCTCTAAGGGGTTGATTTTCGAAAAAATACGAAATATGTGTTTGCTTATTTGTTTTACTTTCCAACCATAATAAGCCTAAATAATAAATTTTATGAAGGACTTTCCAGATACAACATTTCATCCCACTTTTCACCCTTTCGGGGGTGGAATTCTCAAAAACGCTCACACAGGTAAATATTAGTTTTTAATTGTCAGCCTAAATACAAAATTTGAAGATCCTAACTTCAAAACTGACGGACTTTCATACAAACATTCATCCCCTATTTTACCCCCTTAGGGATGGAATTTCCAAAAATCCTTTCTTAGTGGATGCCTACATTGTATAAGGTATCTGTGTGCAAAATTTCAAGTCTCTAGGTTCAGCGGTTTGGGCTGTGCGTTGATATCTCAGTCAGTCAGTCAGGACTTTGAATTTTATATATCGTCGTTCGGCATTCGACATTTTTACGAAAATTTTTTTTTTGTTTTATTTGATTCTAATCGTACAAATACGCGATCCTACATTTAAATTTTGGCTGAAACTTACTCCAATCCTGTTATATTTAAGTCGGTCAAAACCGCGAACCTAATTTCCCGCCAACAAAACCGCGAACGTGCCAGTTTCTCAGTGCCGCCCCATAGCAATCGCGAGTGCAAGACTGTTCCGTAGTTTTTCCTGTTTGAAGCATTATAATGTAACACATGTATTTCACATGAATGTTTCCAATTGCATATTATGATAATTTGCCACATAAAGATTAATTAACTTAAGTATATAATAATAATAAGATATATTAAATAATAAAAGTATTAGAAAAAAAACTCCCCGTCTCACAACTAGCTCCGATGGGCTCGAACCCATGAGCTTTCACTGTCTGGGCGAATGCTCTAACCATTGAGCTACGGAGTCGTCGTCGTCAGTGGTTAGAGTTCCATCGGAGCTAGTTGTGAGACAGGTCGTTTTTTTCTAATAGGTACTTTCATTCTCAATAACTTGGTTAGTACCAACTACAAATTATATTGATATCGTAAGATTTTCATAATTTTCCTATAAGTAACAAGACTGTTGATTGCTTTAATTAGATCCTACTTTAACCCTCGAATACTCGCTACTGGGTAAAAAATACCACAGAGGGTATATTTTCGACGATTACTTTTTTCCTGAGCGCCGCAGCGACTCAGGAGTCTAGGTAGCTTCCGATCAATAAATTACAGATACTTCCTAAGAAAAACATATATTTTCATTGACTTTTGTAGAAGTAATTAGATTTTTTTTCATTTTTGTTCCATTTACGTTGCGTGAATTTCATGTTAATTTTTCAAAATTTTCACGTTATATAAAAAAGTTTGATTTATCTTGGTAATTTGTAAGTGTAAGAAGTCTAATTTTGGAAATTGGTCTCAATTTTGATTGTTTTTAAAAAGAAAGTACTTAAGAACGTTGTTTTTTAAATATTTGTTACTTTTTTAAGATTTGGTCTTATCCATAATATACCACTGTTACAGCCACAATTTGGCATTCCATTTGTGAGAAACATCCTATAAAACTCTATGTCATCATGAACATGTAAAAAACATGGTTATTTAACTACATAATCGCATTTATATTGTGTTTATTGTTCTGATCCTCATAATCATAATAAAATTCCTTCCTAAAATTAATAAATTAAACGAAGTTTTTCTGAAGTATGAAATTTTTTAATAATGACAGAAAGACACTTAACGAGAGTACATTTCTTCTAAAACCATAGTCTTTAAAATAGTTTGCCATTACGTGGTATAATATTAAACATACCGCCCCCCTAGAACGATTATTGACCTTCGTTCTACAAATGGGCTAGGCTTTTCATTAAACAAAAAAAACATGCATTTATTTAATCAAAATAAATTGAAACTTACGTGAAACTAAGAGTATTATAACCTTAAAACCATAATATGTAAAATACAACACAAACAATAACTTCATCCTAAAACATTACAAAGTATATACTACAATTCATTAAATTATTTAAGCAGCTATAGGTAAAATACACAACTTTGATGTAGGTCTTTTAATGTGTAAATTACTTTTAGTGCGTAATGTAACTACGCGAGTTATGTTGTCACTACCCGGATGCTTCTCAACTACTCGGCCTAAAAGCCAACGACTTGGTGGTAGATTGTCTTCCTTGATAAGAACTAACTGACCTATCTCTGGCTCAGGTACACAATGTATCCATTTATACCTGTTCATTAAACTTGACAGATACTCTTGAGACCATCGATGCCAAAAACTTTGAAGTGTTTTTTGAATAATTTGCCACCTAGTCAATGAACTTCTATTAGAATCTAAATAATTTTTAAAATCCGGGACAGATATTAGCGGTTCTCCAATGAGGAAATGTCCTGGAGTCAACGGCAGTGGGTCATTTGGATCTGAACTGTCTACAGTTATTGGTCGCGAGTTCAAACAAGCTTCCACTTGTGTAAGAAATGTGGTCATTTCTTCAAACGTCAGAGTTAACTCACCTAATACGCGTTTAATGTGATGTTTCGTTGACTTGATCCCCGCCTCCCATAAGCCTCCAAAATTTGGGGCATGAGGTGGTATAAAATGCCACTCTGTTCCACAACCTTCTAAATGTGCAGCAATATTCTTTTGGATCTCTTTCAATTGTTGCAATTCCTTTGATGCCCCTACAAATGTCGTGCCATTATCACTCCACAATTTGGCGCAATGGCCACGTCTAGACACGAATCGTCTAAAGGCTGCAATGAATGCAGCAGTACTCATGTCGCTAACAACCTCTAAATGGATAGCTCTTGTAACCATACACACAAATAAGCATATGTAGCCCTTATGTGAGCGATAACCCCGTCCTTTAGTTGTTCGTATATTAATAGGTCCTGCATAATCAAGTCCGCTATGTATAAATGCTCTAGCAGGAGTGCATCTAACTTCTGGCAATGAACCCATGAATTGGTGTTGTATTCTTGCATTCTGTCGTACACAGGGTATACACTGGTGAATATGACGTTTCACTAGGTTCTTCATACCAATTATCCAATACGCACTTCTTAAATAGTTCATCGTCAATTGGGCTCCTCCATGTAGAGTGTTCAGATGTGCGTCCGATATAATCAATTTCGTAAGATGTGAATCTCGTGGTAGCACTATAGGATGTCTGATTTCGTCAGCCAGATCTGATTTTTGTAGTCTTCCACCGACTCGGATTATATCATTCTCATCTAAGAATGTGGAAAGTGCTTTTAATTGACTATTTTTAGATTCTATAAAACCTTTGCTTTTTAATTGTTTATACTCTTCTCCGTATGTTTCTCTTTGCACTTTTTTGATACAACATTTTAATGCTAATTCTCTTTCTGCTTTTGTTATATATTTTGGTCTGTCGACTTTTGGATCAAGAATTCTTCTAATATAAGAAACTATTCTTATCAACTTCTGTAACGTAGAATATCGTTCTAGTAAATTTTCTTCGGTATTGATATGGTGAGACTTAACCGCTTCTTCCAGATTAACACCTAGTTCTTTTGGTTTCGTGTAAGTTATGTTATGTGAATAAAGAAATTGGGGACCTGAAAACCAAAGCTGATTATTCTTTAGGTCCGCTGGTTGAACTCCTCGTGATGCACAATCAGCTGGATTTGCTTTTGACAGTACATGAAACCATTGACAAGCTTCTAAATTAGTTAATATCTCGGATGTCCTGTTTGCTACAAACGTTTTCCATCTGCTGGGGTGACTGCTCAACCAACTCAGAACAATCGTTGAGTCTGTCCAAGCTGTAATTTTGTTCTTCGATATATTTAGTACTTCAGCCACTTCTGTGACGAGTCGAGATAGCAATACCGCTCCACAAAGTTCTAGTCGTGGTATACACACTTGTTTTATAGGAGCCACCCTAGTTTTGGCAGTTAACAACGAAATGTGAACTTGACCATTATTATCGATCACCCTTAAATACACAACTGCTGCGAATGCTGATTTCGACGCATCACAGAAGCCATGTAGTTCGCATTGTTCCTTATCACTGATCTCGGATAAACCAACCCACCGAGGTATTTTAATCTTGGTTAGTTCTTGAAGCTCATTGCGATAAGTAAGCCACTCTTTATTTAATTCTGTTGGTATTGTTTCATCCCAAGTTAAACCTGCGAGCCATAATTTTTGAATAAATATCTTTGCGAGAACAATACTCGGTGCTATCCATCCAAGAGGATCAAATAATTGTGCTATTGTCGATAAAATTGATCTCTTTGTTTCAGGTTCTGGTGTTTTTGGAAGCTTAAATTTATATCGAAAAATATCTTCACTTCTATCCCATGCAATCCCTAAAATCTTTGTTAAATTGTCCACCTTTAAATCTACTACTTGCTCGTTCTCTGTTTGTTCTTTGTCATTTGACTCTTCCTTCTCCCCCTTTTTTTGTTCTGCCTTTGTCCCTTTGATTTGATCGTTTTGTTTGTCCTTTACATTCTCAGTTGTATTTATTCCTGTAAGTATTTCTTTATTGTTACTGTTCCATTTTTGTAATTCGAAACCTCCTCTCAATAACAATTTTGATATATCTTTACACATTTGTATACCTTTATTTATATCACTACATCCTAGCATCAGGTCATCCATATAAAAAGAATTTATTACTTTGTCTGCTGCAAGAGGAAAATCTTGAGCTTCATCAAAGCTGACCTGATTTAATGCTTTTACTGCTAAATAGGGAGCAGAAGCTGTACCAAATGTTACGGTAAGTAATTCATAATCTTGAATTTCACTTTCAGGATTTCTCTCCACACAATTCGCTGAAAAACAGCATCTTCTTCAGCGACTCTTACTTGGCGATACATTTTTACAATATCGGCAATAATAACAAATGGATAAACTCGCCAACGCAAAACTAAATGACGTAAATCTGGTTGTAATTTTGGTCCAATCATGAGATCATCATTCAAAGATACTCCAAGGTTATTTTTACTCGACGCATTAAAAACCACTCGTACTTTGGTAGTTGTTCTTTCATTTTTTACAACAGCATGATGTGGCAAATAAACTGCATTTTCTTTATTCGCATCTTGGCTATTTACAGGTCGCATATGTCCTAATAATAAATATTCATTTATCACATCAGCATATTTTCCTTTCAGGTCTAGGTTATTTAACAGCCTTTTTTCTAACGACTTGAATTTTGATATTGCAATTTGTCGTGAATTGCCACCCAAGCAACTAGGCTGTGGTTGACGAAATGGTAGTTTTACTATGTATCGCCCCTCTGGTGTCCTTTTGGTAGTATTCTTGAAAATTTCTTCACATCTTTGCTCTTCTTCTGTCCACATTTTTTTTGTACTAAACTGTTCCTCTATTTCCCAAAACTTCTTTAGAAAGTCATTTTCAGTGACTTGCGAGTGCATAACTGTTATGCTCACATTATGACCATCCGTATCATTGTGCACAGTGCCAGACAAAATCCACCCCAATGTGGTATTTTGAGCAACCAACGATGCACTTGGATTCTTTTTAATGCCTTCCCTTAATATTGAACTCATAATGTTAGCACCTAACAACATATCTATTTTATTTGGCACATTAAATTGAGGATCTGCTAAACATAAGTTTTCTAGTTCTGGCCATTCTATAGTTTCTACTCGTTTTTCTGGAATGTATGAAGTAACATTTTTTAAGATGTAAGCTTTAAACTTAATGTTGAACCCTTTGTCCACTAAAGATTGAAGTTCAACCGTAACCATTGACTTGGATGTTATAGTTTTATCTCCACCTAATCCTGTAACTGTTCCCCTGATAACACTTTTTTTAAGTTGCAAAAGTTGGACTGCAGCCTCTGTTATAAAACAAGCTTGAGAACCTTGATCTAACAATACTCTGAGAACCTGGTGGCCTCTTGTATCCGATCTGGCGTTAACTAAAGCTGTAGCTAAAATAACCTGACCGCTTCTGTTGATTTTTTGCGTTGATAGACATGAAACTATCGGGGCCGTACTTGTTGAAGCATTTGTGTCTCCAACCGTTGTTGTAAATAAAGCGACAGGTTCATTTTCTAAATGCAAGAGGGAATGATGTTTTTTGTTACAAAGCTTGCATCTAGATGGATTTGTGCAATCGTATACTTTATGAGTTCTTCCTAGACAGTTAAAACAAATAGAATTCTTCATGACAAAGTCACGTCTCTTTGAGCAATCTAATTTGGCAAACTCCTTACAAAAGCACAACTTATGAACTTCAGGACAAAATTCGCATTTCATGTCGGAAGTCTTAGTTGCTAGAAATGTTCGAGGTTTAATCTGAGACCCGCTTATATGTGGTGAAAAAGGTTTCTTGGCATCTACAAATTCAAGAGCGCGGAAACGATTTTCAATAAAAGATTTAAATTGATCTAGGCTGGGCAATTCATTTGGATCGTTACTAGAAACATGTAATTCCCATTGTTTTCGAGTTTCTGGGTCTAATTTAAAGGAACTTATGTGAATAATTATTATGTCCCATGTACTTACGTCAATGTCAATATTCTTCAAAGCATTTAGGCAGTCGATGGTGGTGTCGAGTAGATCTTTAAGACCTGCGGCTGACTCTACAAATAATCTCTTTTGTTGGAACAAACGTTTCAGAATGCTGTTGGCTAAGTATTTTTTGTTATTGAATCGTTTTTCTAATAATTTCCAACATTCGCTGTAATTTGCATCAGTAATTGGAGTATAACGGATTAATTGTTCTGCCTCGCCTGTCAAATGAGTTTTTAAATAATGTAATTTTTGTACGTTGTCTAAGGATGCGTTGTTGTGTACTAGAGATAAAAACAAGTCACGAAATGTACTCCACTCAGAATAGCTGCCTGAAAAGACAGGGATGGTGATTTTTGGTAACCTCAACGCAGGGCCAACTTTGACACCATTACTATCTTTTACCGGTTGAGGTTCTGCAACTATAAACTTTTTGAGAGCTGCATTCAATGCTGAATTATAAACAAAATAGTTGTCCTCCGTACTTTCGTAAATGTCGTTAATAACGTAATCGGTTTTAACTAATTCTTCGGTTTTCGTAATATCAAAAAGTTTTGTGTTGTTATCTCTGAATAATAGCCAATCATTTTCGAGATTTTTCAATCTAACTTCTACGTACTCTTGTGTAATACGCTCTTTCGGGCTTTTCTTAAAATTAGACAAACCTTTTGTTATTGACTTTTGTAAGTTCAATTGCACTTTTAAAAGACCTTCCATCATTGCTGAAAAAGTTACACAAAATAAACAAGATTCTTGTACTAATTAAATACGTAAATATTTGAACTATAACTAAATTGAACAAATAACAACATTAAAATAAACCTCTTGTTCTTGAAAATAAATGTCCTCAACATAAACTGACGCAACACGTCACGTTACTCTTGCTATTTTCTCCTTTTCTCTATGTTCTTGCTCTTGAAAATATTTTGTTCTTTTTCTCTATGTTCTTGCTCTTGAAAAATATTTTGTTCTTTTGTTCTTGATACCTTCTGACTTTGTATGTACTTTATGACTTTGTATGTACTTCAAGACTTTGTATGTACTTTATATCCGTGTTTGTTCTTCGAGTATACTTTCTACTTTTTGTTCTACTATTTTGTTCTTGAGAAAAATCATCTTTGCTCTTATTGAAATCGATATAGAGATGCACTAAACTAAAGCAACAAACTCGTGCATTGCTTCACCATGGCATGACCAAGGCATGAACTTTTCCGCAACGATTTTTCTTTTCCGTAAAACTTTGTGCATTACTTACGTTGCCTTACATATCCGGCGCTGCTAGGACCATGTTTATTGTTCTGATCCTCATAATCATAATAAAATTCCTTCCTAAAATTAATAAATTAAACGAAGTTTTTCTGAAGTATGAAATTTTTTAATAATGACAGAAAGACACTTAACGAGAGTACATTTCTTCTAAAACCATAGTCTTTAAAATAGTTTGCCATTACGTGGTATAATATTAAACATATTGTGTGGTATTTTTTACCCGGTAGCGAGTTTTTGTGACTAAAAATACCTAGCGAGTGCCGCCGAGTTAAGAATATTATGCTTTTAATATTATTATAAGTATAATAAGCTCTGATAAAATTGACTCTGTGCAATTGAGTGCAATATTATCTGGTTTTTTACTGTAAAACTAAAACGCTCTACAAACCCTTTCTAGATAAATAAAAATGTAGTCAAAAACCGATGCCCAGCATTAAGACTTATTTTTACCTGCACACAAAGCCCATTTTACTATTACATTATTATTTTAAGGAATCGTTTATTTAATAAAACTGGAATAATTAAAACTGCTTTGGTTAGTTCGAATTACTTTTTACTTTTTTACATTCACAGTGTAATTTTTATTATTAAAAATGAAGTATTAGAAAAAACGCTGTCTGGGCGAATGCTTTAACCACTGACGACGACGACTCCGTAGCTCAGTGGTTAAAAGCATTCGCCCGGACAGTGAATGGTCGTGGGTTCGAGTCCCATCAAAGCTAGTTGTGAGACATGTATTTTTTTTTCTAATACTTACTTCATTTTCAATAACTTGGTTCGTACCAACTACAATAATATTTTCTAATACTTACTTCATTTTCAATAACTTGGTTCGTACCAACTACAATCCTACTAATATTATAAATGTGAAAGTTTGGATGTTTGGATGTTTGGATGTTTTTCTACTCAATCACGCCAAAACGGCTGAACGGATTTGGCTGAAATTTGGAACACAGATACTTTGTAGCCTGGAGAGGAACATAGGCTACTTTTTATCCCGGAAAAATGTCACATTCCTGCGGGATAACGTCGTGTAGTCCACGCGGGCGAAGCCGCGGGCGGAAAACTAGTAATATACTAAAACCGAAAGATTCTCATTGTTGATTGCTTTAATTAGATCTTACATCAATATTTAAGAAGATAAATAATATAATGTTAAGTTGAAGACTGTTGAGTGTTGATTGCTTTAACTAGATCTCACATTAATATTTAAGAAGATAAGTAAAATAATGCTAAGTTGATTTTTTTACTTATATTTTGTTTTATTGCAGCTACCTACGTAATTTTTGATCCTTGTAAATAAAAAAAACACTAATCAAAAATAACAAAAAATTTAAAGCCAGACTATTTAGCTGCTATAGAGTATTTAATATCGAGCTACATAGCCCAGCATAGTATTTTTATGACTATGAAACTAATGATCACTTCACTTTGTATTCCACTTACTGATTTTCGACGGTCAAAATATGTAGGTATTTAAAATATAAAAATCCATAATTATTTATTATTTATAAATAAATTATTTTACACTATTAAAATTAAATGGAAGGGAAGCCGCTGGATGCGGGCAGCGCAGGACCGATCGTTGTGGAGATCCTTGAGGGAGGCCTATGCCCAGCAGTGGGCGTCGTTCGGCTGACAGGATGATGATGACGATTAAAATTAAATAGATACTTCCCAAAATTGTTCACAAAAAATTAAAATATGTTGTGTTTTCTATAAATCATATATAACATAACCGCGAATATGATAGGAATATGACCAAAAGTAATGGAATAAAACCGCGAATGTGACTTACACATGCCAATACTATATAGCTTAAAACGAAAAAAATGTGTTGCACCCAATGATAAGATATAATCTTAGTTCAAAAAACATAATTTTAAATTTATAGTAGGTGTACAGTACATTATACGAAGTTTTTTTTGTCTCCTGTAAAATTTTACTAATGTTGTATTCGCGGTATTGAATGCCGAACGACGATATATAGATTAACGTTATGTTAAATGATATTATATAAAATTATGATTATATAAAATAAACATTATGTAAAATAAAATTAGTTATAGTGTTGTTATGTCGATCGTTTTAGTTAATAACGAAATAATAACGTTCTTATGACATAATAAACGTTATTATTATGTCATATGAACGTTATTGAAATGAAATTATATCATTCATTACGCACTCTTACCACATACACCCGAGGAATTATTATTATTATTATTTATGAGGTAAATCGAATACACGATGAATGCTTTCTCTGCAAAAGGAAAAACCATTTAAAAAAAATAACTAACTAAACCACTTCAAAGACTTTAAACTAAATCTCTAACACCTTTATGTTTATTAATATTTGGGTTTTCATCATTTTGTAGTTGATTGTTTTACATTTAATGTGAAAGTAATTTGAAAACAAATAATAAAAGTTTTGTTTTGAGTACACGCACAGAACTAATGTTAAACCCTCTACGCACAGCTATCTAGATCATCATCATCAGCCATTTAATGTCCCCACTGCTGGGGCACTGGCCTTCCTTATGGATGAATAAGGAGAATGAGCCATGATCCACCACGCGGGCTCAGTGCGGATTGGTGGGTATTAACGACTGCAAGTGCAGCCGGGACCAACGGCTTAACGTGCCTTCCGAAGCACGGAGGAGCTCGAGATGAAAAGTTTTTGGTCACCCATCCCGTGACCGACCATTGCGAACGTTGCTTAACCTCAACGATCGCAGGCCGAGTGCGCTATCCACTGCGCCACGGGCTCCTCCTATCTAGATCAAATGCAAACTTTTAAATAATAATTCAATCCGATTGATTTCAATTTATCTATGTTCTCGTCTTTCTTCAAAAGTTTAAACGATCTTCTTAAGAACACTTTGATACTTTGTCCTTTACTAATCTAAGTAGATTATTCACAGTTAAAGGGAAAGTTGACATTAAACATTAAAGGACTTAAAAAAAATAGTAGACACAATTTTTTACAATAATGAACAATAGAAAGATTGCAAATCGATAACTATCGTTAGCGGGGGTTAACACGAATGTTGTTAATAAATAGTAGATTGTACAACAAGTGCATAAAACGTACCATTTTAGAGACGAGACGAGACGTATATATCGTATATATTCGAGGGTAAAATGGGTTTTATCTACGAGTTATACACTCTGCTTTTCACTTCGAGTGTGAGGAAAATAAATAACAATATTGCAAAAAAGAAAAAATAAAGACTTCGCCATATTGGCGGGAAGACTTTCTTTTTTTTTATACGTGGCAGTGGCAGCACAGTGACTTTAGCATAGATAGTAGTCCATAATGCTCTTGAAATACTTATTTCTTACAAAACTCATTAATTTTGCCTAGTTTTATTAATTTAGTAAGTAATTTAAAATGGATTGTGTACAAAATTAAAGAAACAGAATGAAATAAGTTT
The DNA here is from genome assembly GCA_949710035.1 of Crambus lathoniellus. Taxonomy (NCBI): domain Eukaryota; kingdom Metazoa; phylum Arthropoda; class Insecta; order Lepidoptera; family Crambidae; genus Crambus; species Crambus lathoniellus. The sequence continues at coordinate 9,009,230 of OX453301.1, read as the reverse complement.
ATTTAACGAAGTTTAATTGCGTGTGTGACTGTTTACCTGACGACCTTTGGACTAATGCCCGAATACTCGTACGCTACTTATCTTTGGGAGCGTCTCAAACATCATGGCATCTCTTTCATACGTTTGACGTTTAAAGTGACGGGGCGATGTTTGAGACGCTCCCAAAGATAAGTAGCGTACGAGTATTCGGGCATTAGACGAAGATTTTACTTTATGCACCAGAGCATAAAAAGCGATTTTATGAAGCCTATACCCAACATTAACACGAAATTTACGAGCATGAGAAGTGAAAATTATAAATAGTACCAATTTATTTATATTCTAGGAATTGTCATCTTTTATCACAGATCACCTGTATGTAGCAATCTGTTATGAAGCAAGCCGTAACCTCTCTTCACACCCTTTCTGGTTGACAGGTAGAGAATGCCTAAGGGCATTAAGGCCGTCATTTGTATGATTATGTACAATAAAAAATCAACAAATAAATAAAGCATCAGCTTAATTAATGTGCAGTAATTTACTTACCGCCTTCCCCTTTTTACCACCGGACATCCAGACCCACAGCACTGCGGGCTACCGCTCCCACCTTTCTACTCCCAGATTCCGCACTAAACGCTTTTTAACTTTGTTTATTATGCGGAGAGCAAAAGAGTGAAACGCCTTCCCTGCTTCTGTGTTTCCCTCAGATCATATAATACTATACTAGGTGTGTTTCCTAAAACATACTTACAACCAGAAAGTTTTCAAAATTAGAGTTTCAAAATTCGAAGAAGAAGAAGAAAATTAGAGTGCACAAGTATCTTTTGGATAAACTCGCTCCATTGTAGATGTCATCTTATTTCTCGAGTAAGATTGGTACCAAGAGCGAACTCACAGGTAAATAATAAAAAAAACAAGTCAAAAAATATCACGTGCATAGATTGGCTACGATACCTCCGTGACCGAGTTTTCAAGATCTTATCCCTTGAAAGTTTATCTTTGAGGTCCCGGGATCGATTCCCAGTTGGTTATCCCAAACTGAATACGATTTTGTTTAGTTTCATTATCCTAAAACTCACTGTGTATAAAAATTGTATTTCTATTATAATATGTATAGAAATAAATTAAACAGCAGGTCAGCTGCTGTTTGGTAAACAACAATTTTCATAATTATGTCTGTCCGTCCATGAATATTTAATTTCGATTTCGACCTAAAATCCGTTCGGTTTTCCGCCCACGATGTAAAAGCCATTAGAGTTAACGTTGTTGGGATCAGACAGTTAGTAACAGGATACTTGAATCCTCAGTGGTTGAGGATTACGGGTTAAGTGTACTTCTCTTTGGATTTATCGACATTTTATATCGCTTGAGACTGGGTTCACATAAATGCGAAGAATTTCCGCACCGATATTTTTTTATTTAATGTAAAAACTGTTTGGCTCTTTCTTTTTTTATTCCAAACTAGTGATGTTAAGTACCAACAATAATTTTACTAGCGAAATACTTACTCGAATCCTCAGTGGTTCGGGATTACGGGTTAAGTGTACCTACTTCGCTTCGCTTTATCGTTATTTTTATAGATCGATAAAAACGTCAATAATTTACTCTTTCAGAATTCAATTTGTTCTTACTTCTTTGTTCTTAAAAATGTAAGTCCTTATTAGTAAAGTATAAAGATTAGTAACACTAACAATTTGCCTCTTATTAAAATTTTTTTTTACTTCTTTGAATTCACAATGCATTTTTAATTATTGAAAAATTGTAAATGAAGTAGGTATTTAGAAAAAATCGATCCGTCTCAAAACGAGCTCCGATGGGACTCGAACCCACGACATTTCACTATCCGGGCGACTGCTCTAACCACTGAACTACGGAGTCGTTCGAACGATCGGAGCTGGTGGTGAGACGGGTAGATTTTTTTTTAAAAACTGCATTTTCAATTTTTCAATTTGCTTCTATCTAATTTGATTTCATTATGAGGTTGTTGGTTTTAGACAGAGAGCTCAAAATAATTACTTAGGTCCGGTTGCTCGTACATTAAAATTTTGTCAAAATTGACAAAAGTTAAAATTTAACTGATGTCAATTTTGACAAAAGAAAAATACGTTGGTTATCTTAGGGTTAATAGTGTTGTCTGTACTATTTTATTAACCTTCCCTTAATTACTAATGTCAAAATTCAAACCACCCCCACCCTGTCGGTTATTTTGACCGCCGTTAAATCTGTAATTTGACTGCTCGTTAAAGTAACCGCTGCTTCAACAACGCTTTTTAAATTTGACCGCCGGTTAAGGCGGGCATTCCCGAAAGTAGGGTATCTTAAATTATGGATTACTCGCAAATCACAGGTACTTAAAATTTGGAAAAAATATATGCTATTTTACAGTTATTTATCTAGTGCTTCCGGCAGTTTTTTTTCGATTGGTGATATTTAAGTGTGTCAAATAAAATCACAAACATCCGTCTAATCGTAATCCAAATATCGTATTATTTGCAAAATACTTGGTTTTAGTTAATGAAAAATATACGAAAATAATTGTCTTTGAATAGCCGAGGGATTCCGGCAGTAATAAGTCTAATTTTTTTTAAGGCATTGTTTATTTTCGAAAAAAACCTATTTTGCTACGTTGACGGTCGTAATTTCAATCAATCAGTCCCCTGCGGAATGAGTTAGAGGTCGGACGCGTGCCAATTTTTGCGGCGAAATTACCTGCGACGAGCGAAATTAAAAACAATTCAAATATTTGATTGTGTGGAGAGTTCAGTAAGCTATATAGATACAAAGAATTATCTGTGGTGTCGTGTAATGTACCTAGTTATAGTTTGTACAAATATATAATAATAGTTTGTAGGAAAATATGTATTTTAAATTTAATATGTATCTACTGTTTGTTTTATGCATTAACTAGGTTCATTCAAGAATAATTCTGTAAATATTTTATAGTGATTACGATAAAATGTCCAATAAAAAGAATAAAAAAATGAAGATTTCGTCGCAGACTCTGCGAAGGATAAACAAACATAAAAGGTAACTAAGTGATTTGAATTTTTTTATTTATTTGGAACGAATCAGATATTAATCTATATAGATTTCTAAATAGTAAGTAGTGTCACAGTGTATAGAGATAGGTGAGGCAGTGTACGAAATTAACCTAGTGGACCCCCACAGTAATTCCTTAGTCAAGGAAAACTTTACAGCATGATGATATAAATAAATAAATAAATACTTTCTTACAATCACACCAATTATATAAGCCCGTAGTTAATTTCTTAAGAAACTGTGTCTACGTGAACTTGATAACGGATAAATATATACTTAAATACTTTTTGATTGTAAATACATACTTAATATACATAGAAAACACCCAGACCAAGACAAATAGACATGTTCATGCACACAAATATTTGTCTTGTTCGGGAATCAAACCCGAGACCTCTGGCGCAGGAGGCGGGTAGTATACCCCTGCGCAAAATCGGTCGTCGCCATATAGTAACAATAAATTAAAAGTATTGTATAACTTTCCAAAGAATATTAATACTTAATAGAAATTAGGTATTTATAATAAAGTTTTATTTCATTGATATCTTTTTCAGGAAAAATTATCCGTTTAAACTTTCTTCACCGGACATATTTATATAACGTATAAAACAATTTAGGCAATATCCAAAAAAATATCCGTACAGTAAAACCAAATTTTAATCAAATATGAAATTTTGGTGTTACTTGAAATGGAAAATTTCTATGTCGAACTTTCGATGTTATTCCTTTTGGATATTTAATGTGACTACACATAATTTTAAAATGCAATAATGCTGAGAAATTTCCCATAGGTACTGAATTTGTGTTGTTTAAAATAAATTAATATTCGTATGCATTTTTTTGGATTGTCTTACTCCTGACGCCAAATTTCATTCTAAGATCATATAAGAAAAAAAAACTGAGCAATTATTAATGAAAATGAGGGTCAAAAAAAGGAATTACCATAAGTACAATAGCAGTAGGCACTCATGTTTGGAAAATGTTTTGGATTTTTATCGAGTATTACATACTTACTGGTATAAATAAGTCATTTTATGTACTGCGAAATTACTCGGTTAAATATTTAAACAGATTTGCATATTTAGGTATAACGTCGGCCACAGTCTCTAGCGGTGCGGGGCGTGCGGTGCTGCAAAGCAGGGTACTCATCTAGCTTGTAGCACGTAACCTAACTGTTACTGTATCAACCTGAAAGTGAGTACGGCTCGTCCACGGTCACCGCGTAATCAGCTACGAGCTCCCGGATCCGCAGTGCTTGTGACGAAATCACGCCGACAACATTCTGCTCACTGCATGATTACGTTCGTTTGAAGTTCGCGTCGCGCCTACGTACTCACTGCACAAGAGGTCTTGTCGTAGTCCACGCGCACACTGCGAGCCGCCTTTGTGTTCGCAGCGATACCGCCACTCGGCAGGTCACTGCGAGCTTACTGCGAACCACGCGCGAGCGAATCGCAGCGAGCTCGTGCCTCCTATGTACTCACTTGACAGTAGCAGTTACGTTACGTTACGTGTTACACAGCTCGGTGAGTACCCTGCTCAAGAGGCGCGGCGGGCGGTATGATTTGCGGTGGTATGCTATAATAGCTCGACTAGTTGCAACCGCGGCGGCCTCAGCGGTGGACGTTTTAAGAGAATTTGGAATGGCACTATCAAAAATGGCACGATATTGCCTTGACACAAGTGCGTTCTCAGCTCAAGATATCATTGAGTCGAGATACTAGATTTAAGCGAATTTTAATAAATGTTTTACCATTATTATTGACATACTTATTTATTTTAATTTTACTCCTATTCACTTACTCCGATCACCACTATGATTTCCTCTACGATCCTCTCTTCCATTTCCAGTCCCACTGTAATCCCCACTCTGATACCCTTTCCGATTCTCACGCACTATCCATACCTACAAAAAGTAACTCTATCTGCCTATTTGTTCGTCCATATGTTACTTTTTGGGCCTAGGCCCAGCGGTGGGCGTCGTTCGGCTGCCATGATGATGTTACTTTTTACGCCAAAACAGCTGAACCGATTTTGATGAATTTTGGTACAGAGATTACAAATCTTGGAGAAGGACATAGGCTTCTTTTTTACGCAATATAACCGCAATTCCAATACAAATGCAATGTCCAAAGTTCATGCAGACGAAGTTACGGGCCACAGTTAGTATATCAAATTACTAGATGCAGCCCGCGACTTCGCCCACGTGGATTTCGGTTATCGCATGAACAATATTCTATGACCTTCTGCAAGGTTCAATGTATTTCAAAATTCCAAAATTCATCATCATTCAGCGTTTTAGCGTGATAAAGTAACAGACAGGCAAAGTGACATTTGCATTTATCTACGCATTAAGCTAGTACTATAAATGCGAAAGTAACTCTGTCTGTCTGTTAGGTTTCATCCCAAAACCGATAAACCAAGTTTGATTAATTTTAGTATAAAGATAAATAGGACGATCGAGAATGATATAGGGTACTTTTTAACTGACAAGCGGACGAAGTCGAGGGCAACAGCTTGTTTACTAAAATTCTATTCTAGAATCGATCATTTCGCTTGAGATTCATAATAACACCCTCACCATAACAATATTGTAATACATTCAATGTAATATTATAGTATGGTATACAGTGGAAGGTAATAATATTATTTGTACTACAGTTATCTACCTATTTTGTTTTAAAATAATAAACATCTTACATTAAAAATGAAACTTGAGTGGTTCTACTGAATATCGGTCACTACTGTCTTGCTGCTACACTGTGGCACGATAGCGGCCGCCGGCCAGGGCCGCGCAAGTATACTGAGACGCGCGGGGTGTCCCTCCGATGGGCGGAGCGTATGCGACGTTCTTCACCCCCTCAAATTATTTCTGCGCTCGGGATTCCTAGCCTTAATTTTACTTTATCCATAATTTAACCCTATAGTTAACGTAACCAAGCTTCGAGCAACCGGACCTAGTGTGCAATCAAGGTTGTAAATTTTACTATGTAATGCCAATATCTTACTCAAAACGTGAGACAGACACTATGCTACACTTTAGACATTTGAGAAGTCAAGGGATTCCGAGAACAGAGCGTTTTTTTATTACGTTGAAGCCTTTTGATAATACCTTATAACATAGATTTTTCCAATTTTACCTAACATGAATGATCTATTGAATTTGTCAATGTCAACAAAAACTCGGCAAAAAAGTCTAGGTTATAACCTAGACAGTCAGACAATAGGAATAAATCCTAACATTACGTGGAACAAACAAAAGATATGTTTTTTTTTGTTATTACTCCCCATACATTACAATGTCCGTATTGTTCACATAATAAGGATATAGGTTGGTAGGTCGGCTTTACCCAACAAAAACTAGCAGAGCCGCCTCTATTTCATGCCACAGTTAATAACTAAACCAGTATCTTCAATGAGGCCCTTCCAATATGATTGACAACACTCCATTAATCTATCAAATCAACGTAATTGACTCACAACTGTATTGTGGACACACGCTCAGTGCCTTTGGCTTGATTACCGCAACGAGATAATGATATTGCGGTTTATGAATACTTGTCTTACAATACTTATCAATACTTACAATTATAATCAATAAACACAGCAAACTGATATGACAGGCCAGGTACCTCATAATTAGGCTTTTGGTGCAAAGTTCTGTTAGAAGATGGCAGTCAGTATTTATGAAATCAGTCGGCAGCCAGCAGATTAGATAAAAAAACAAATAAAAAATTTGCCATAGTTGAATACTAACTGCCCAAGAAGTATACTGATTGTAAAAGCGGCCTACACCAACATACTGTTTGAAGAGGCTTCAGATATTTATTTTTATCTATCCACAACGGGGTAGCAATTAGCCTTCATCACACCTGATGTTGTGATAACAAAGCTGAAGATGGAAGCGCGCTACTCCAGGAATCCTCAATCACTGAGGAACTGGCTATCTTATCTTCAACTGCCGGAACACAAGATGCTGAATCTTTATTGGTATGATGTCAGACGTAGATAAGATGGTGGTAGCTAGCCGGGTGGTTTTAAAACATGTCCTAACACCAAGCAAACCGAATACAATATGTACCCCCACTGGGAATTGAACCCGCAGGACCTCTGGGTCTGGTGCCGGTGGAGTGTCGAAATGAGATCATTTTAAGGGGTAAAGGCCTTGTAGCCGAGCGTATCTGTGCTACTGCTTCAGCTTATTTATGTACGTACTACTGTGCTAATGTACTGGGCGCCTCTGTGTCACAGTGCTGGTCCCGTTTGGCTCGGCGCCAGGGTCGGCCCAAATGAATGAAGAACTTGACAAGCTCTAATCGACCTGAAGCGAATCTCCATCGTGTTTCATCCTTGACCGTCTACGGTTTTTTGGCGAGAATATGTCTAGGCTATGAAATCAATTGCATGGCAAAAATATTTAATTTCCCTTTGCATAATAGCTTCTTCCTTCTGGATTTGAAACGATGAACTGAAGTTAATTTAAAACATTAAATAAAAATTCTTAAGCGTAGACGTTAAACTGTATAATTTACTTAAGTACAGTCGAATTGATTGAATCATGAGATTCATGACCCATTTTGCTAATGATTATTTTGAAAGCGTCAAAACTATAAAGGTCAATATCAACAAGTTTGAATTTTAACCTTATTGAATTTTATTATGTGTTAGAAAATGAACTTATGGTGGGTAACTATTCAATTAGATCAACTGTACATAGTTGAAATATCAAGTGGAAATGAACAACAAGGCCGATCTATAATCACGTAGAATGGACATTTAGTTTTAACTAGCGGAACCTCGCGGTTTTACCCGCGTGGTACCCGTTCCCGTGGGAATATCGGGATAAAATATAGCTTATGTCACTCGGGAAGACTGTAGCTTTCTAACGGTGAAAGAATTTTCAAAATCGGTCCTGTACTTTTTGAGTTTGTTCGTTACATTAAAAATCGGTTACATTAGGCTAGTTGACCCTTTTTTTATTCGTGTCCTAAACGATTAATAATTGTCCTATTACACCAAAAAATTTATTTATTAATATTTTGAAACATAAAAACCTACAAAACTTTATTTTAAAATTTCGCTTTTTATTAACCAGTAAAAACGCTCTTCGCCATGTTCTGACGTCATAAAATTTGTAACCAACCACTTGACAGTGTTGATAGTGTCAAGTGGTTGTTAACTTACCTTAGGGTAGTTCCACTTATCAAAGATCTTTGTCCAATATGCATTTGATCAAAGAAATTGGATGACTTTGATGTTCAATTTTATACATTCAACATCCAATTTCTTTGATCAAATGTATATTGGACAAATAGATCTATGATAAGTGGAATACACCCTTACTAATATGTAGCAAAAGTGAAAGTGACGTTTATTTGTTTACAAATTTAGAAATCCAATGACGTCATAACATGGACGATAGTGTTTTCATCAGTTCAAATAAAAAATAAAAAATAATATTTTTCAAATTATTTTTACTTGTCCATCTTGTACTTTTATTTCATGATATCGCTATATTACGTTTTCCTAAGCCAAATACTAAAAGAAATATTCATTCGATGTATCAAATTAAGTATTAGTCAAGTAGCCTATTGTGTTCAATCCTTACCGATATTAGATACACAAAATACATACAACTCAAGCAAACCCCGTTTTGTTCGTCTGTTTTTAAAGCAAGGAAAAGGAAGCGACTTATAGTTCCTTCTACCCATTTTTTAGATAAGCCTTAGTGAATTCCATTTGCAAGTGACTCGACACAGACAATAGTAAACACAGTGACCTTATTTCCCTTAATGAGGTTCCCTGGTGTATAACTCTATCGAAAGTCGCGCGGAACTTACGCTCCTTTACAATGTTAGGAGAGAGGGTATTTGGCAACAAGCCAAGTACTACTTAAAGCTGTACGCAGACTATCGAATTATACAACACAAGCGGACATATTGAGAAGCCTACATGTTTAGGACATTTGATACAGCTCAGTATGTAATAATCTGTGAACGTATGGGATTAATTGAAAGTCAAATACCGACCTTTCGACATTTATTTAAATGAGGAAGTATGTGCGTGTGTTTGTCTGTCTTTCACGTCAAAACGGAGCCACGGATCGACGTGATTTTTGGTACGGGGATAGTTTGGAGCTGAAGAAAGACATATGCTACTTTTTACTCCGGAAAAATATCGCAGTCCCGCGAAATAAAAGCGAGTAGTCTACGAAGGTGAAGCCGCGGGTAGAAGGCAAGTTATTATTATTTCAAAAAAATACTTCTAGAACGTTAAATTGTGTTAATTAAATGAAATAAAAGACTTTTCGATACAACAGGAGGTACCTACTTCTACATTACCTACACTACCTTATCCGGAAAGCTACCTTCTTAGTCCTACTTAGCCTTCCCCTGCGGCTTTGCCCGCGTGAACTAGACGACGTTATTCCGTAGGAACCTGATATTTTTCCGGGATAAAAAGTAGCCTATATGTCACTTCCTAACTCACTTACTATCCCGTTACTCAAAATGACGTCAATCCGTTGTTCCGTTTCAACGTGAAAGACGGACAAACAAACACATCACATTTATACTAAAATTTGCATTGATTAAATTAAAAAATAAAATTTAGATACGATTTTCGCTGTGTCAACTAGTGTGCATCAAGCCTTGTGACTCATTTGACTCGGAAAACATGTGTTCGAAACTGTGTCTTTACACTTAACGACAACTAAAAGCTTACACAAAACTTCTAAACGGCAAACAACTAAGGACTAAGAACTTGCGAGTAATTAGACACTTAACTGCTATGCTATGTTTTTGCAAAGAACGCTGTATAATTTTAATGGTACTACAACGGAAATAGCGAGGTTTCAATGCAATACCTAAGTCAAATATTGTATTTTACCACTTTACAGTTATTCATTATTAAATAGAACGTTAGCTTACCACCCTTCTTTATCAAAACTAATAATTACTATTTTCAAATTGCGCCCATTTCAAAACTATAGCAAGAGTCATCAGAAGTTTCAGTCTATTGTTTTGAATTTTTCAGTGGCTTGTGAATACTAAATAAATATATATATATTTTGCGCAAAAGGGTCACGACGCGCGGTCTGTCCACTTACTTATTCTTAACCCACCCTTGAGTTCTGTGATAAAAACATTTCTATATCCGAAATAACGACCTAAATTTATAAAATTCACTAGAGACATTATGAAAAAATCCAATTTGCCTACGTCACGTTCCACCTACTGGGCCGCCGTTAATTAAGGAACCATTTAAATCGTAACTGCCTTTGTTCCAACAGACGTTTAGATAATGAAAATCGTTTTTCGAATGGCTGATGAGTTCCAAATTAAACATTTATCATCGGAGAGACTCATTACGGATCTTTGGGCATCTCTCGAATATAAAGTATTTTAAATGCGAAATTGTTTAAAATCAGTTAAATGTTTCAATGGCAAAATTTGTAGGGATCAGTTGTCTTAAGCTACATTGTATAGCAATTTCTTATTCTCGTGCACCACTATAAACTTTTTAGCGGGAGTATTGATACGACGTTTATTTCTTGATTATTGACATAACATGACATTTACTTTCTATTTGTTTTTAATTGTTTTCTTTTATGATTTATGTCTCTTGATTTTGTCATTTGATATCAAAACAAATTGTCTTTCTTTGCAGGTTCCTGTTCACCGCAGATGGACGCCACAAAACGTCTAAATTCAAAGAGCCCTATGGAAGGCCTATAATAGCCCCAAGAGGGGGACAATAAATTAATGGCTGTTGATAAATCATAATATTCTTACGTTTCTCAGTAAAAGTAGCTTTATGATGCCGGCGACGGGTCACCTAAAAGGAGGCTCACATGCAAACGAAATACCAAAATAATTAAAAAATTTAGCTGCTTGCAGTTTTGTTTGGAAAAATGTGATGGGCTTTATTGTTCTAATTGGGGTGGATATTTTTTTAATGGCAACCTAGGTAGATAAATACTATCATAATCCGAATAACATCACAAATACAGTCAATCATGCTCAAATTTTAAATAATTTTGGTATTTTGTGTGTATGGAATATTGACGCGTCGCGCCTCTTAATTAGATACCCTTAAGTAATTCCCATTTTCAGGAAGTTCGTGACCCAGTTTCTTTAAGACTTTTACAAGTAAACAGATAAATCACACGCAGTGGGTAGTCTCTTGCAAAATTTATAGGAGTCACTCGAAATCCTTCGGCTAAGACACCGGAAGTAATTAAATTTACTCAGGAAAATAATTTACGGTAGGTATAATTCATAATGAAAATTTACCTACCTATATAGAAACGAATTCTTAAACTTACCTAGGTACTGTGAGATGGGATCGTTGATCGTTGATATGTTTGTTCAGATACTGTTATTTAGACACCATGCACCGGCATTCAATGCTACTATGCAGTATCTATAAGATCTAGCTGCTAGATCTTATAGATTAGATTCTAGCAAAACAAAAGTGGTGAGATGACAGGGTGATGCGTTACCTATTCGATATTTAATTTGAAATAAATTCATTCCTAAATAATGCAATGCGCATCATCCCACAGTAGCTTCTAATACAAAAATGTCACATTGAAAAACATTCTCAGAAAATGGAGATTAAATGTTATTTAATAATATTGTATATAATATGTGCTCTACGCTTGTTCAATTATTGTAATTTAAGTAACGATATGTTTTTTTGTAAATATCGTTACCTGAGAAACGCGCTGGCAAGTTTCTTGCGCCCATTCTTCTTGTCAGTTAAAAAAGTCTTGAATGGGTGGTAGGAAAATATTGACGATTCATAAGTACATGCTTATTATGTCTATGTGAATATATAAATATTTGATTGATTGATTGATTGATTAAACTTCACTTTTTTACCTAATCGACTGTCTGAAAGCCGTCCAAATGAATGTATTTATATTGTCATTTAATTACATCCGTTTATTAACCTATTATTAATTTTGACGTGAAAACTTATTTAGCGGCGTTGTGCACTTTTTGTGATGGGTAAAAACTTGTAAACTTGCGTCAGGATCACCGGACCGTAAGACGTCAGATCGAAAAAATGGTACAATGTAATTTGAAAAATGAACGTTAATATTCAAGTTTTTACTTCTGTCGGCAGTCCCGGAGTGCAACTCGCTGGTTTTTTTTAAATTATGGAAGTTTTTTGTATTTGGATAATGACAACACACATTCTGCATTAGGCATTTAGTTATAAGTTTATTATTCAATAAAATTGTTAAACACTATTCTATACACATAATAAAACAGAAACGGAAAAAAAGTCTGTACATGAAATATTTAAAAATAAAGCCGAAATAAGCCGAAAGTAACAAGAAATAGTGAATCAATAATACACAATATCTCATGCGCGAAGTGATACCTATCAAATACATATTATGATATGGCTTGACACCGACTTCAATCAGATCAGTAAGTTCAAGATTAATTAGAAAAAGTCCTGCATTTTCGTACTTTGAATTGAATGATTCAATTTATTTTTCACTTTTACGTGTTTTTTGGAAAATAAGTTTTTTGTTTGTAGTTTTGTTTTGAAGGCGGTTTAATTTTTTTGAAAAAAATAGTTTATTTTTCCATTTTTAGTGTAAGAAATCTACCATAAGAAACCGCATAATGAGCAAGCGTAGCGCAATGTGCAACGACTGTAGCCCATATCTAAATTAGAATGCTCAGACAAGTACCACCCTCCAACTGTCAACTGTTATGCAGTTTCCTTCCACCATCAGCTAACCTAAATAACCTGAAAGAATACAACCTAAAGTTCTATTCGCGCTTGTGGTACTTAAAAACATACTTTAACTCCTTAGCGTTAAGGAGTTTTACCTTCCATCATCAGCTTACCTAAATAAGCAAAAGATAACAACTATAAATATTTACGCATCAACAATATTTAAAGAATTATTCTCCAACTCTCAACCATTGAGGAGTTGTACCTTCCATCACCAGCTCATCATCGTGTGATGATGACTACCAGACGCAAATATTTGAAAATTGCTATAAGAAATCGTATCGCGTCCGTAAATTTTAGTATTTTACTAACCGACTTCTCAATCAAAAAGGAGGAGGTTCTCTATTCGTCTGTATGTATGTTTTTTTTTTTTTTTGTGTATGTCCACCGATTACTCGAAGACGGCTGAACCGATTGAAATAGTTCAAACGTCATTACATCAGGTTGGCTTCCAAGTTGGTCCCATTTTATTGAAATTTTGAAATCGGTTCAGTAGTTTTCAGGAAATCTTGAAAATATTGTCGTTTTCGTTACCACTTTATGTGAATTTAATACGTATCTTTAGGCATAACTCCTTTGTTTATAAACCGATTTAAATGATTCTTGTTTCGTTATAAAGGAGATACCTCAAAGTATTTTAACCGACTTCGAAAAAGGAGGTTTTGTGTTTGATCACATACCTATTTACCAGAAAACACGTAAATTGCCTGCACGATGCACTAAAAAGAGTGAAATAAAAATTATTTTTATAAAAAAATAAAACCGCCTTCTAAAAAACCACATCAAAAAAGTAAGAAATAATTCCTCACCAAATAAATAACGTAAGTACTTTGAAGTCGGGCGGGTTTTAACAAAAACAACAAAAAATTGTACATGTTTCACGCCCGACTTCAAAGTACTTACGTTATTTATTTGGTGAGGAATTATTTCTTACTTTTTTGATGTGGTTTTTTAGAAGGCGGTTTTATTTTTTTATAAAAATAATTAATATTTCCGATGACCATCTGTGGTCCTCATCATCAGTTCCACTACACCAAATTGTGCTTACCGGAAGCAAGTGCTAGAGTTATTTAAGAAAAAACAAAAATCGCTATAGGTTTGCCTATAAAATTTGAAGAGTTCCCTTGATTTCACCAGGATCCCATCATCAGATCCTGACCGTATGACAATGGGACCAATTTGTAACTATATGCTTTTGAACAAAAAAATAATTTCTAAAATCGATTTATAATTGACAAAGTTATAAGGTAACAAACATTAAAAAAAAAGAAACAACCGAACTGAGAACCTCCTCCTTTTTTTGAAGTCGGTTAAAAATACTGCTATGTGATGTGTACAGGATATAGACCCCAAAACGATAGATATTAAAATTTTTGTCTGTTTGTCTGTTTATCTGTTTATCTGTTTGTCTGTTTGTCTGTTTGTATGTTCGCTTTTCACGCAAAAACTACTGGACGGATTTTTACCAAAATTTGTGTAGTAATAACTTATAACCCGGGTCAACATATAGGGTACCTTTTATTGCGGGAAAATTTCATTATATTTAAAAAAAACGTTGACAAACTTCTGTTTGTATGTTTGCTTTTCACGCAAAAACTACTGGACGGATTTTTACCAAATTTTGTGTAGTACTAACGTATAACCTGGGTCAACCTATAGGGTACCTTTTATTGCGGGAAAATTTCTTTATATTTAAAAAAACGTTGACAAACTTATATTTGCGATGTACACATTTTTTATGAAATTAACTACAAATATAAGTTTGTATTTGTGTTTTTAGTGATTAAACTATAAATTACCATTTTTTTTTTAAACTTTATTTTTACTTTAAGATCTGAAGTTTTGCCAAATCTTATGATTCTAGGTCAAAAGTTTGTAAAAGCTTTTTTCTGTGATATTACTTAGACATATAACCAATTTCAGGATATTTTCCATTATTTGTATAATTCAATAATGAATTAATGATAATGATGATTTTAATTTTTAGCTTTTTGCATTCACAATGCAATTTTTATTATAGAAAAATGGAAAATGAAGTATTTAGAAAAAGTCGACCCGTCTCACAACCAGCTCCGATGGGACTCGAACCCAGGACTTTTCGCTTTCCGGGCGACTGCTCTAACCACTGAGCTACAGAGTCGTTTGTAATACTTGCAATACGAAATTAGCCGTCAAAATGACGGCTAATTTCGTATTGCAAGTGGCTCATCTGCTACGGCTGTCACCGGAACAGACAGAAGTGTGGGACTATAATACTCTTGGCGGCTGACACCCTGAGAAAACTCAGTTATTGTGATTTTAATGAATAAAAAATACGATAAGTAAACAATACTTGAATTAGATTTCGATTTATTGATTTGTAGTTCAATTTGAATTGTTGGAAAACGGACATTGATTATTGTGATTTGAAATGCCTCGGAAAAAAATAGTAATTTATCGCAAGGCTCTAGGTCAGCTAAGAGGATGAGGTCACTTCGTGCTCTTGAAACCGATGAGGACCGTGAAGCTCGGTTAACAAGCAATCGCGAGCGCAACACTGAATCCCGCGCTTCCGAGACCTACACCTATACACACACATAATACCTTGCGGTCACTGGAAGGAAGTGTAGATTACACATAAAATAAACAAATACAAAAGTCACTTTACCGTGCGTACGAAGTCGCGGGCAACAGCTAGTGTAGAATAAATTAACAAATTGTAGCAAAAATGAGGAGTCACATGATACAGGCATAATTTTTATTTGCGCAAATATTAGGGTGACTCTGCAGACTTTAACCGTCCCCGCACACGAGCTACAAAAACGTCGCCACACACAGAAGAAGAAACAAGTGACAACTACCGACCAGCGACTCGGCGTTCATTTACCTGTAGAGCATCGGCGGGATCGCTGGGGATCCCGCACGACTACCCTCATTATTTTATTTCGTAACTATTTCAATTTTTATGTGTTTTGAACGTGGTTTTCGGTTCGAAACTCTAATGACTATAAAAATACAAAATAATAATGTGATCCGGAACAAAAAAAAATAATAAAAACTTCTTGCAAATTTGTAAACTTGCAAATCTAAAAAAAAAACAAAAATTTTCGAAAAATAAAATCTTTTTGGTTTTCCATATATTATAATTTTATCCGATAGGTTTTTTTATGTACATTCTAAATATATATACTTTTTATATGTTATTGCATCGATAACTATGTGAAAAAAAATATATTATATTTCGAAGGGACCGCACTTTTGTCTTTTGTTTACACAAAAGTTGAGTTTAAACGTCGATTATAAAAACAAAACATCTCGTAAAAGTGTCGGTTAACTTTTATGCGTTGCTATGACTCATATGCTGCTCATAAATGTAACTTCCGTCGTCGCGCGCACAAACAGATGTTTGGGAGAGCAGAAACGCGCGCTTTTGTGCATTGTTTACGTAAAATATGAGCCTGTAATTTGATACCCCTGAGTGTTGAGAGGATAAAATGTATGAAAACTACAGGAAAGAGGTCAGTAGCGGCGTTTTTCGATGGCTCGTGTGCGGCCAGGCTTAGTGCAATAAACATTAATTTATTTATTACTTGTGGCTTCCCGCAGTTAACCAGCGTGGCACCCATTCCCGTGGGAATATCGGGATAAAATATAGCCTATGACACAAGGAAAGAATGTAGTTAAGTATCATTCTAACCTGTTAACCCAAAACTGTGCTACGAAAATCTGCAAATCGGCTACAGCTGCTACGCCGTAGCACAGCAACTTAGGTTATCCATTACAAACGTAAACGTACAAAAAATCAAATATGTCCTTTTATAATATTAAGTAGTTTCGATTATTATTTTATTATTGTTAATGTTAATTGTAGTGGAAAACTCTGAAAAGTGAAATCAAACTTTACTTATAATTTAAATACTCAGATAAACACTGTGTTTTCAACTTCACTCACTCAATTTGAGACTCACACAACTAACTTAGAAACGATACTTAGATATTTAAAGTAACGTTAAAAAAACTACGAGAAAGCCAATAATTAATAAATTTCCAATAATAGTCAAACAAACAGGACTTAAAAAATATAAGGTAGCTTTTATATCACTGGTAGTGGTAGTTAAGACTACTTACATACTGTGACGGTTGCATAACCACGTGCGCGTGGGTGTATGGAGAGACTGCTAAGTTAACCTGATTAAACGTCTTTAAACGGCATTCCTTTTGGCACTGTTTGTTATTTAATAGGTAATTAGATATTTGAAAATTGTGTGTTAACTAACATTCTAACAAAAACGATTTACATAATTAATTTTATAATATTTCACATTTTTTAACCGAATTCGTACAGTCGTTAGATGAATCCTCCAGGCTGTCTTGATAACGAAATGCCTGAAACCTAGGCCTAGGCAACCCTAGTCTAACCACATCCACTGAGCTCCCAGGCCAGTCAAATTAGTGTGTAGATACCCTTACAAGCTCTTATGATAGCGCTACTAATGTTATCTGGCAAACGAACTAATCTGTCCATTAGATACATCTCTGTAATGAGAAACTTGTTGTTGCAGAGGAAATATTCCTTTATAGGTATAATTAATTCGGTTGGGGATGAAAGCGTGGATAGAAATATAGGAGAAAAAATAACCAAGGGGTGTGAGACTATTCCTTGTATGTAGATAATACTATTTTTGGATAACTTTGAATTTTTTTTAAATTGATTTCACAGGTACATTTACAGGTTACATCAATATAGATATACGAAAAAAAATTTAATTTAATAACAAGCTAGGATGTCACCCAAAAACAAATGTACACATTTAAATTCTAAGTATAACGACACAGCAAGCAAACATATTAAAAAGAAAGAAAAAAAGAGCTTAGGTTACAATAATTAAAACTAACAAACTAAATTAAAACGAACAAAAATTTTAAAAAACAAACAAAAACAAAGTCGGAAGACAAAAACACTGACAGGCATAAAATAAAGTCGAGTATCATATGGCACCGAATAGTCACACGGACACGATTCTGGTTTTAACAAACCGTAACCCTTGAAGCCCGGCGCCTATCGCATATATAAACGAACGCACCGCCCGCGCTACTAGGTAAAAATAAATCGCTAATCGAAAAAAATGGAAAAAATAGCCGTGTTTTACGAAAAACCTGATAACTTAGGAATTAGGCTATATTTTTTCATTATGTAAAGTGTGTTTGGCTTATGAATGTTTTATCTATTTTCAGGTACTAAATTATACTATATTACTATAGTAATATATTAGTTCTACATGGTATAAGTGCAGCAATAAGCTATTTGACTGAATTCTTTGAAGAATTTTTTTGAAATTTTTTGACATTTTTTTAGATATATTATTAGATTTGATTCCTATAACTTCCTCTGTAAAACACTAAAATAACACTTTTTATAACAGTAAAACACAATTTACCTTGCTTTTTGCTTCGAAATAATAAGATTACACATATTATAAAATATTATAAACATTTGCAGAGGCAGAGCGAAAAAAATGAGACTTTCTTTTTTCTATATCAATTCGAACGAAACATGCAGAGGGATATGAATTTTACAGCCTATAGACAATGTATGCAGCTTCCATATAAAATCAAGTGTCCCATACACGCATAGACTCCTTCATGGAGTAAAAAAATGTAATCTGTGCCAAGTCTGTGGCGGACCGAATGGTCCTTACGGGGGTAAGGTAAGGTATTATTTTACGCAAATATCGACCCCAAGTCGACACCGTTTCCCAAGGTGTCGGCAACATGATTGAGTAGCCGTACTAAGAGAGTGGCGCCGGACAACTCCAACTTCGGAATGGTTAGCCTAGTCCGAAGGGGGGCGACCTTACTCTTGGCCGTAACTAAGTGTACGGCGACAACGCCTGCTGCATCCACCGTTCGGATGTAAACGGCTGCCGCGTATCCGCTTTCGGACGCGTCACAAAAGCCGTGCAGGGAGGCTTTAAACTTTCCCGAAGGCAGCATTTGCCTCGGTATACAAACCCGATTGACGTCGGGTAGGGATGACACGAACCTCACCCACTCTCGTAGGAGGCTACCAGAGAGGGGCTCATCCCATGACAATTCCGCAGCCCAGAGCTCCTGTAGGAAGCACTTCATCGAAAACACTACAGGGCTGAGCCAACCGTTCGGATCAAAGGTACGGGCTACAGTAGACAGCACCGTGCGTTTAGTCCAGACCTTTGGGTCTGGCAGTTCCAATCTATATGTGAACAAATCCGGGACTGGTCGATACTGGACTCCCAAAACAGACAGCATGTCTGGAGTCTCCGGATTTTCAAAGAGGAGCGGCTCTTGCTGGTGGTCCTTAGGCAAATCTGCCAATAGGTCCGGTGAGTTAGACAGCCACTTCCGCAACTCATAGCCACCAGCCCTCAAGAGCGCAATCAGCTCATCACGTAAGACGAGAGCCTCATCTAAGCTCGAGGCCCCCGTGCAGATATCGTCGACAAATAAGGCCCCCCCCTCAATAAGAGCAGATGCCCGGGGATAGCGTAGCCGTTCGCGCTCTGCGAGCTCCAAAAGCGAACGGATCGCCACAAAGGGGATCGACCGCAAACCATAAGTGTTGGTGTTCAGCTCGTAAGCCAACATCGGATCCTGGGGATCCTCACGCCAAAGGATGAGCTGGTATCGTCTATCCTCCGGGTGAATCACGGTCTGTCTGAACATCATGCGGATATCGGCCACAAAGACGACAGCGTGCCGGCGGAAGTTGGTCAAAACATCACAGACATCGTGATGCAACTTCGGCCCCGTATGCAGACACTGATTCAACGACACTCCGGTTGACGTGGGCGCTGAACCATCAAAGACCACGCGGATCTTCCCATTGGAAGTCTTCAAAACAGCGTGGTGTGGCAGGAAGTAATGTTCCACATTACGCCAGTCCAACTGCGAGATGGACATGTGCCCAAGGTCCAAATACTCCCGCATGAAGTCTATATACTTCTCCTTGAATGCGGGATCCCTGGCCATCCTACGCTCCATGGACAACAATCTCTTCTCGGCCATCGGCCGGGAGCTCCCTAAAGGAGGGCGAACCGCCAAGAAGGGCAAGCGGGTAATCAAGCGACCCGAGAGGAGGCGCCCAGTGTTGTTCTGGTAGAACAATTCGCACTCCTCCGCTAACGGATCCAACCGCTTGGC
Source organism: Crambus lathoniellus (assembly GCA_949710035.1). Classification (NCBI taxonomy): domain Eukaryota; kingdom Metazoa; phylum Arthropoda; class Insecta; order Lepidoptera; family Crambidae; genus Crambus; species Crambus lathoniellus. The sequence continues at coordinate 8,989,295 of OX453301.1, read as the reverse complement.
AGTGGGAGGTTCCTCCACCTCCCAAAACTTTTGGAGAACGTCGGACAAAGTAGAACCGACAATGGTCTGGCGGTCTACCGACGGGGTCTCTGGTGTCTGTGGTACCTTTCCCATCACCACATGACCCAGCGACGAGGACAAGGCGACAAGATCGGCTGTCTGCAAAACTCGCTTGCTTCCACACAGTACACGACCGAGGACATCCGTACCAATCAACAAGTGTATTGGGCCCGGTCGGTGGAAGGAAGGATCAGCCAAAGCCAGTCCAGACGTCAGCTCAATCGTGGATGGCGGCACTCGCACTTGCGGGAGTGGTCCAACCACCTTATCAAATACTATCGCCGAAGCACCGATCTTCGGCCTTGGCGTGAAGTGGGGGGAGAAGGAGAACTCAACTCGACCAATCGGATCAGGGATCCGCGAGTCTCCCACCCCCCGTACCGCTTCGTGATGCGGCACAAGCAAAAGACCCAGCTGTCGGACAAGCCACCTGGACATTATGCACCCCTGGGCACCTGAGTCCAAAAGGGCACGCACCGTGACAACATTGCCCTTAGGTCCCCAAACATTCACGGAGGCTGTTGGCAACAGCACAAGCTCCGGAGGGGTGGTTGGGTCCGACAGGGGCGCCATTAAAAATTTTGGGGGGGTACTTGTCCCCCTCGCGCCTGAGTCGGCGCGCCAAATGTGGGACGCTCGTACCGGGCGAGCGGGTCCCAATCGGGTACATACTGGCCCCGACCAACAGCACTCCTAGGTGCAGGGTAATACCCGTGTGGGGCGTGCCTCGGTACATAGTACCCCAATCGAGGCCTCTCCATTAGGGGGGGGGGAGTAGCAAATAGGGCCCGTGCCCATCACCACCGTGGCGTACTCTTGTGGTACCCCCCTACCCCCGCCCGTGGCGGGGGCGTCTCTCCTATAGTTCCCCCTCTCCGGGGGGGACTGAACGGGGGGGCTAAGCCCCGCCGAATCTCTAGGGGACCGGTTCCGGGCTGCCGGGCCCCCGCCCGTGCGCGAGGAATTCGAACCCCGGTCGCTCCCGGCGTCCTTGCGGTCCAAACAAAGGAGGGGGTGATGCCTCCCTCCGCAAAGACGACAATCTTCTGTCTGGGGACACGCCGACTGCATGTGTCCCCCCAAACACCTATAGCACCATTGGCGCTGTCTAGCAACGGCCCTCCGTCCCTCTGGGCGGAGGCCTCTAAATTTGGCACATTCGTGCACCACGTGCCTATCTCCCCTGCAATACCTGCACCGCTCACTCGGTGCGGGGGGAGGGGACTGCTGGAAGGCAGCATACCGGTTGGTCGGGCGACGGGGCTGTTCCCTCGCCGCCACCATACGACCAACACCTGGAACCGGGGCGGGCTCCAGGTGGTCCGTCACCCTACATTCGTCCTCCAAAAAACGAAGGAGGTCCGCGAGGGGCGGGAGATACGAGGCGCTGTCGCCTCCGTACCTCTGCTCGAAACGCCCCTTCATTTCAGCGGGCAATTTGGCGAGGACTATGTGCAGCAGTACAAAGGACCACTGATCCACCGGCAGGTCCAATCGCCTTAGGGAGTTGACCGCTGACAGTAGCGGGTTCAGCAACTCCCTCCGTAACAGGTGTACCCGCGTGATTCGCGGGAGGGCCAAAATCGTGGCCACGTGGGTGTCCGCCAGTAACCGGACATTCTGGTACCTGCTAACCAGAAGCTGGCGAGCCACCTGGTAGTTGTCGTCACTGATGAGCAGGTGCTGGATTACCGCGCTGGCCTCTCCTCGCAGGGAGGAGCGCAAATAGGCCAACTTCTCACTAGGGGATAAGTCCCGTCGTGAATCCACTAAGCTGTCAAACAGGTTAATGAAGCCCATCCAGGCTGACAGATCCCCATTAAAAGTGGGAATCTCCAAAGTAGGCAATCGGCCTAGCAACGCCGTCGGGGTAGGTTTGACCTCCCCGCTCAAAACCGGCTCCCCCTTCCGAACAGCCAGGGCCCTCTCAGCCGCCTCCGTGAACTGGTCAGCCAGCTCATAGGCCTGGGCTACATCCTGCTCCAGCTGTTCCGACACGGCATCATCAGCTGGGGGGTTTTCCAAATAATACGCGCGACACTCCATGGCGTGGCGCTCCAGGTCTTGCAGCCGAGCTGCCAGCCCGCCATACCGAGCTAGCAACGCGCCTACCCGGTCGGCTCGGTCTATTAATGTGACCGCACAAGCAAGCCAACGCAAAACTCCTTGGATGCCAGCCCTGGATACGGCGAGCGGATTCGTAGGAGCCATTTATACTCCGTTTAATAAACAAAGCAAACAAAGAATTATAAAAGTGGTAAACATCAACAAAAAAAAAACAATAGAAATAGGTCGCGTCACGATAATATAAAACACAATTAAAATTCGGACGACATACACGGACCCTACTATTTTCATAAATTATTAACAACTTACCAATTTCAAGGGCTAACAATATAACGGTATAAACAAAACGTATAGGATTAACGGTATGGCATACACGGCACGGCCAAGTCAACCTCGCAAATCAACTACTAAACCGTTATCAACAAACAAAAACAAAACTATTTTTAATAATAATACTCGTAATTTAATACTACTAATAATTAAAACTAGTTCCACTTTTTTAACTAGGCAAGCGGACTCGGAACAAACACTAGTATGTGGTACTAATAAACAACACTTTCGAACGAAACTATTCGTCAAATAAATCCGGACACACAAAAAAAAATATACACATCTAGGCGAGTAAACTCGTATCAAATCACTAGTATGTGACCACAATTATATAAGTGTCTATCTATTATCGGATCCACCAAGTGAGAAACATTCGCTTCGAGAATTTACTAGAACAATTTCTTAGTACTTCAAATCGTCTCGGAATACCCTCGAGATTTCAACAAAAAAAAAAAATTTTATTTTTAGGTACGCTTTTTAGGTATTTCTAGGTACGCTCTGCTACCAAAAATATGATCACGCACAATTGTGGTGACCATCGACTGTGTTCCACAGTTTATTGAAACGGATGTTTCTCATGCAAAATTAAGTTACTTAAGCTAGTCCCACCTTAACGAGAAGATACTGTCCGTAATCCAGGGGGGCTGATCGCTGTCTCGCCGGCGCGCGCGCGCCTGGCAAATCGATCTCCACTCAACCCCCGATGGGAAACTCTTATAGCTAACACTCTTATAACTACACAATGCCCTAATAGACAGCTAAAACCTTCCCGGCGCTTTTCAAGGCGAACACACACGGGTCACAAGTCTTTACCCCGACCGGGCACCCGTAGGTGCAAAAACTCGAGATCTCGGTCACAATACGGGTAGGTAACTGGGCGCGATGTTGCGCGGACGGCTGTTGGCGGCGCACTAAAAATCCTACACGCGGCCCGAGCGCATTGTCCAGTGACCTTGACAATGACAACTGCCCGCTCGCAAGCGCGCGTGAACATAGTACTTATTCCCATGTGTTTCTGGGGCCGTGGGAGTGCCCCCACCAAGACGAACCAAGCGAAGCGAATAGGGCACTACCTACTTTTTCTCGAAGTGCTTCGTCGTATTTTTGTAACTTGGGTTTGGATTATAATAGATAAACAAAGTTCTCGAGAAATAATGTCAATAGTAGACTTATTTAAACACAAAGTTTCCTCTTATAACTACTGTAGATTTTATTAATATGATGATGATTCCCTGATTTCGTCTCTACTCCTAAGTCAAAATATTTGGCTTGGCCGTTTCGCTACCGTCACATGTACGTAAAGTTTCTTGTAGTACCTAACTAAACAGCCGAGCCACACAATATTTTGACTTAGGAGTAGAGTTTGTGAAGTTTGGGCTTATAGAGTTAGAAGCTTGGTTCTACACGAGATCTGATAATTTTTTGACAGTGCGAGCCATAGTATGGTCTCGTCTTGGCAGCATTTTACATGAACATGTTTTTGGTGGAATATATAGGAATAAAATATAGATTATGTCACTCGGGAATAATGTAGCTTTCTACTGACGAAACAATTTTCATAATCAGTTCAGTAGTTTTTGAGTTTTTCCATTACATACAAACAAACAGAAAATCCAACAGTCCCTTTTTATTGTTAGTGCAGATAATATTTATAGGTTGATAGCGGGTTTTGTTTCGTAAATACTTTTTCTGTTTTTTCTGTAGCCCTAATAAACGTTTTTTGATAAACGGATCCCTAAAAAATACAACAATTTGGTTGCTATCAAAGGAAATAATGTTACTAGCATTTTATTTCGGAGGTTCGCTCTTCCGTGTCTAGAAATCTTGTTAAAATAGAAAAGATTTCCTTCACAGCGCCCTACGAACGTTTGAAATGTCAATAAATTCAATTGAGTGAAATAGTAAACGAATTTGTCGACACTGTGCCAGAACAGCGTTGTCGCTAGAATGTCAAAATAGCGGATGGATTTGTATCATATAAATATATAAATGTTGGACACCATCACATGCATTGTTCCAATACGAAATTATAGTAGCTTTATTTTTTTATTAAAATAATTGAACTAAAAATATAAATTACCTTGAAACAGTGTGACAAAAACCAAAATTAGTCTGTCCGCTCACTGGCAAACACCGCTAACATATTTAATAATAAGTTATAGAAAAATGAAAAATGAAAAATGAAAAATATTTTCATTTTCATTTGCATTTCATTTTTCAATAAGTTATAGACACAATATTCATTAAGTTTCGTATTTTTTTTTTTCAATTTATCGACAACAGTATTTGTCACAATCGTTCGTAGTTCACAACGCTGGCGAACCACACACGCTTGAGCACTAGTATTTTGGAACATACACCCAGACCCGAGGAAATATTGAAGAGATAGTTTTCAATATTTACCCGACCGGGAATTGAACCCGCGACCTCTAGCAATAGCGGCACCTTGAAAACCGGTGCGTTCGCCACTTGGCCACGGAGGTCGTCAAATGCAAGGAATTCGATCCTATGTCTGTCTTAGGAGGTGCTACCTACTTTATCTATATGTCACCGGAAAATAATAAAAACCGTAAAATAAATTTACAAAAAAAAAAAACCACGAAATTTAAGGCAATCGCTTCGCTATCACGTGTTCTGCAGGACATCCGTAAATTTATAAATTTCCAAGGAAAATAGATTTGCGGTTCTTGTTAATATTTTTAAAAATAATTACTGCTATGTGATGTGGTAGAGGATATAGACCTCAACACGATATATACCTATTAAAGTTTTCACGCAAAAACTACTGAACGGATTTTTACCACATTTTGTGTAGTAATAACTTATAACCTAGGTCAACATATAGGGTACCTTTTATTGCGGGAAAAAAAATTTATATTAAAAAAAACGTTGACAAACTTATATAGTGGGCGTATGCACTCATTTTGTATGAAACAAATTTAGTGATTTAATTTAAACGTAATCCGAAATTGTTTTCTCTTTATGTTTATTTAAATAATACGTCTTATTTTTTTTATTTTTTTATTTTTTTTCATTTATTTTGGCAACAAACAGTCATGTATATTACAGAAAATATTTTGCTACAAATTAAATTATTAAATCTAGACCTACAGTGCCCAAACGTACAAACAAAAATATTCGAAGTGGACATTACTACTTATTAGTTACGTTAGCTCATGAATTTGTACTATTAATACCTTAAAACATAATATAAAAATTTCAGAACTAAAAATAAGACATTGTCAGGGTGAGATTAAGTTGTAAAAATTAAGAAAAAAAAAAATAACTAAAATTAATCATAATTTGCTTTAAGCCTTAACTTAAGAGTTTTAAGTGATGAGTTAAAAAGATCAATATTTTGTAGTTCTTTGTTGTACATGTTGGTGGAACGATAAAAGAATGAGTTCCGAGTGTAATTTTTAAAACGCCGTGGCGGTACAAAGAGGGGTAAGATACGTGAGGAGCGCACTGGAAGACGAGCTCGACATGAGAGCTGGACATAGCCTAGAAGGTCAGATGAGTCAATTAAGGAGTTAAGAATTTTAAAAAGAATGACAATATCAGAAATTTTTCTTCGGTCACATAGAGTATGAATATTAAAATTTGTTAAAGATTTATTATATGTGTCATTGGCTGAGTGACTACGAAAGTTTAGCGATTTAACAAACTTTTTTTGGATCCTTTCAAGTCTACTAATATGAACACCATAACAGGGATTCCAAACAGGACTCCCAAATTCTAGGATGGAACGGACGAAAGCGAAATACAAAGTTTTAAAATTTAAATTTTATTTTAATCCCATTACGCGAATGTGTCGTCTGTATAATGAACTCGTCAGTGGTTGCTCAGAAATTGACATATTTGATTGTTCTTTGCACAGATTTAAAAGAAACGTGAAAATTGTATTAAATAATTTATAATATATTTAATTGAATGAACTGTATTTATGTTATTTTAATTTTAAGTTTTTTCCATTCACAATGCAATTTTTATCACAGAAAAATGGAAAATGAAGTTTTTAGGTAGGTATTAGGTTATTTTGGTTGTGAGACGGGTCGATTTTTTCTAAATACTTAATTTTCCATTTTTCTTTAATTATGTTATTTAAATGTCCATAATTTACTTGAAATTTTTTATCATTAAGTAAGTATGTCGTTTTATTAGTATAAATTTAACTATTTTATATTTTTAAGTAATTATAATCAACCAATTAATTTAATTTATGTATTTGTTGTGTTTGTGTAATTTATTTATTAGAACTAAATCAATTAACTAAAAAAATCGAATCTTAATCAATTTAATTTCTAATTTTAATGCAATTAATGCCCATTCTATATTTGCTACAATTTTTAAATACTTACCTAGATATATTTAGATTATATTTTGTTTGAATTTCGACAAATAATTTATTTAATTACTGTCATATTATATTATAAGTTTTATTGAAGGCTTCACGCTGCTAAATATATTATAACACTGTGTACATATTTAAGGGTTTCAACCTAGTTCCTATTATGTCATTGTTATTTGTTTTATGTTTTCTTTAATTGGCTGTAACCTGTTTTGTACATCTTTATAAATAAAAAATAATAAAAACAAATACAAAAGTCACTTCACCGTGCGTTCAATGTCGCGGGCAACAGCTAGTTTTTTTTAAGCTATTGCATAGCTTTTATCGCGGGCTTTGAGCGCGGCGACCGAATGAAGAAATTCCGTAACGAAAAAACCTAACACCCTAGGAGGTTAACAAAACATTGTTTATCTCTTTTTGACAATAGACTACATATATTTTGTCTCTTACTAACATTGTTTTGGTAAAAAGAGATAAATATACAAAAAACCTGTTGTTAAAAAGAGGTAAACGTATTTTTCTCTTTTTGATTACATGTGTTTATTTTTATATAGGTAAAATTCGAATACTAATCTTTTCCATAAGTTTTTGAACAAAAAAATGTACTGTAACTAGCGCCTAAAACGTGAAGCACTGGCTGAAAAAGAAATAATAATAAAAAGAAGAAAAAGCAGTAATCGTTGACAACAATAGAGAAGGCCTGAGTCACAGCCTTCTCTATTGTCCTGAGTAATCTCAAAATTATGTCAAATTAATGTCTCTTGTCAACCTCGGATTTTTATGAAAAAGTTAGCTGCTAAAATAATATATTTTTGTAAAAGCTGTGCGATAATATGTTGAAAACATTGTTAAGGCAAGAGTGTGTTGGTGAATCCGTGTAATAATTAAATACCTACAATAGTGACACATATTACTGATGACGATGATTATGGAAGTTGCACAGACCTAGGTGTTATTGTTGATCTCAAAACACGAGCTGGCCTAACCTAACCAGATCAGGCTTTGGAAAGCTAACGAATATAATTATATGGAAAGATCGCCGCATAATCAATAACACCAAGGTTCGATACACGAATAGCTTACTATTTCCTATCTTCTTATATGGAGCTGAAACATGGACGCTCCAACAAAAGTACCACAAGAAGATTGAGATCTGGTGTATGATGATCAAACGGACTGCTCGTCACACAAATGTTTACACTAAAAAGGAGCTTCGGATCAAACAAAGGCTTTCGACGTTTGTGCAAGTGCGAATTCTAAGAATGTTTGGACTTATTATCCATAATGCAAGCTCCTTGGAACGATTCGATTGAAGAAACAAGGAAGAGGCAACGTTTTCGCGGCTGATCACCCACAAGATGATCAAGTCCTTATCAAGTCCACAACCAAGTGTGCCCTTACAGAATGCACACGCAGTGCCACAAATAGAGAGATATAGAGGAGCATCGCCGCAAAAGCCGCTACCAACTTAGCGGACCGTGACCACAACCACTCCGTCAACCTTAGTCTTAGAAAGAAGATGTATATAATAAATACAAACATATATAATATATATACAAAGGGTAATAAAAATCCAAATTAAAACTAGGTGTTTTATTTTTATCGCCAACTTCCTAAAATCACTAGAACTACGATGACTGTCTTTTCGCTAACTCAAATGAAAGTGGAAATTACATCAACTTTTCATTTGAGCTAGCGAATAGGGCCATAGGGCCAGCTGGCATCTGGGTGGCTTTAGTCGACCGCCCGCCCGCGTAGTTACTTTGTGCTTTAGTACAGGCATGGCCCGCTATTATTTCTCGGCTGCTTGCGCACAAGTGCAACGAGTGAGATAGAAGATGGCGTTGGTACAGGCTATTATGATGACACCAATTTACAGAGAGCAGCACTGTCGACAAGATGGCAGACAGTAAAAAATTCGACTTCATAAAAATTTTGCAACTAATCGGGGACATTTTGTATGGAGAGTCGAAATATTTTTTTCATTTCCTGATAGCACTACAATAGAGGTCAGTGCCTGATAGCCTGAAGCACAGCCATCTCTATCGAAGACGATAGAGACGGCTGTGCCTGAAGCCATGTTTAAAGTTCAGTCTGGCCATATAAAGTTTTCATTTAGATCGTGAGCCTTCATCTAGTACTATTGTTGATCGAAGTAGGTACCTTTGTTTTTTGTGTATAGGCACATAATATATAATAGTGAGAAAATAGGGAAAGGAGGGGTAGGGGTAGAGTAGAAGTAGGGTAGGGTAAAGGTAGGGTAGGGTATGGCAGGGGTAGAGTACGGGTAGGGTAGGGTGGAGAAGGGGGTAGGGCCACAGGAACGAAGTCGCGCTGGTCAGCTAGTATCTATATAAATGTTCATCGCGCGAAATTCGATGATCAAGCTTTTCGATATCGTTCTTTTTGTTCAAATTTTTTTGAATAAATAATTGTTTTGGTGTGTAATTACACTATTTACTTATGCAATAGCTTTACCGCGGCAGTCCCCGAGTGCCACACGTGTTTTTTTTATATAAAGAACGGTCAAATCTACGTATTTTATTTTCTCCAAAAAGATTCCTTAATGATAATGACGCTTCAAGACTTGCAATGAGTTTCTGTCTTATTTATGAAACATTGAAATTAATTTTTACATAGTACAGCTACTTTGACTAACTGGCCGGCCATAATTATATTTTAAAGCTCCGAGGTATCTCAAATTGAACTTTTTATTACTTGAAATGGTTTTTTAGAAACATTCCGGTAAAAACTTATCGTATTTCTTTTATTTCAGAGCCATATTTTTATAATATTAACCGCTGCCACAAAACTAAGTTAAATTAAACATAAAAAATGATCATCGTATAACAATAAATGATACTGAACGTCTGAAGTCAGTAATGTTTTACAATATAATTAATTTGAAGAGAACCTGTATTATTTCTAAAAGTTTCAAACTTCTGTAAGGCTGCTCTCCAACAGCCTACAAATGTCTAAGCTCCTTTATTATTATACCATTTAGAATATTTGGTGATAAATAAATAAATAAATAAATAAATAAATATCTTTTTACAATCACACCAATTATCTAAGCCCATGGTAATTTCAGTAAGAAACTGTGTCATGGAAAACTTGATAACGGATAAATATATACTTAAATAAGTACTTTTTGTTTGTAAATACATACTTAATATACATAGTAAACACCCAGACCAAGACAAATAGACATGTTCATGCACACAAATATTTGTCTTGTTCGGGAATCGAACCCGAGACCACTGACGCAGAAGGTGGGTAGCCTACCCCTGCGCCAAATCGGTCGTCAAATACTACATTGTAAATTGTAACTAAATATATCTCTGAAATTTATCAAAATTGAGGTTTTGACTTTCAATTAGTTTTGTAGTTTAATAAGTTCTGTAATGTATATGTTAACAACAATAACAATAACTATCAAAGTTTTAAAATACGAGTTTATGAATAGCTAGCTGCGTCCAGTGGTTTCACCCGAGTGGTTCCCGTTTCTATTGGGATAAAAATTATTATTAAAATTATGTCTCTTCCATATTAGCGAGATCAATTCAGCCGTTCCGCTATTATTAAGTTACTAGCGGCCGCCCGCGGTTTCACCCGCGTGGTTCCCGTTCCCGTGGGAATATCGGGATAAAAAGTACATATAAACCTTCCTCTTGAATCACTCTATCTATTAAAAAAAACGCATCAAAATCCGTTGCGTAGTTTCAAAGATTTAAGCATACAAAGGGACATAGGGAAAGAGAAAGCGACTTTGTTTTATACTATGTAGTGATATACAAACATCTAAACATACACATTTCATCATCATCATCAGCCATTTAATGTTGTCACTGCTGGGCTACGGGCCTTCTTTTTGTATGGATGGATAACACACATACACATTTTTACAATATAGTAAATAAATACTCGGGTTCAAGGATCTTAACGTTTCGAATTAACTTACCGGGAGAGCACACTTACAAGGAAGTGCCGGATCTGAGCCGTTACTAATTAGAGTGAACCGGCTGAGCCGCTTGTTAACCCAGTTAGGGCAGCTTGACGCGTCTTTCAAATTCTTAACATGCGTCTTTCAAACTCTTAACTCCTAACATGAACAATGGAAAATCTATTGTGTCTTATTTCTGGGGAGTTGAAGGATTAATGTCCCCACTGCTGGGCCACAGGCCTTCCTTATAGATGGATAACACACATGCACATTTACAATATAGTTAATACTCGGGTTCTAAGATCTTCACATTCCGAATCAACTTACCAGGAGAGCAGACTTACAAGGAAGTGCCGGACCTGGGACCGTACTCTGAAACGCTAATCCGAAACTTCGGTTAGCCCCGCCCCTTTCACTCGATTCTGTCCCGGCTAGAGAGTGAGAAGGACGGGTATACCGAAGTTTCGGGTTTTGCGTTTCAGAGTAGGCCCTCTGAGCCGTTACTAATTAGAGTGAACCGGCTGAGCCGCTTGTTAACCCAGTTAGGGCAGCTCGACGCGTCTTTCAAACTCTTTATTTTAACATTAATTCTGTAGTTATAGCCTTGTACTTTAAACAGGCCAACTAATGATCAATCAGGGTGCATTTTCACAAAAGAGGAGCTGCGCGGAGCTGAGCTGTGTTTACATACATTATTGTAAGGAGCCAGCTACGCTCCGCTTCTATGAAAACGCACCCGAGAAAACACACCAAATAATCGAATCCTAAGTACAAATATTAAAATAATTGTGATAGTAGGTATAGATGTTTGGATGTTTGTTACTCAATCACGCCAAAACGGGTGAACAGATTTGGCTGGTACTTTGTTCTCTGGAGAAAAACAAAGGCTACTTAATATAAGATTTATTGTAATTTACTAACAAAAATGGAACAAGTTTTCTGAATAAAAATTATATTAATTAATTAATTACCCCGGAAAAATATCACATTCCCGCGGGATAACGTTCGTCGTGTAGTCCACGCGGACGATAAATTCTCTCTGTATGAGATATTAAAATAGATTCTTGGTGTTCCAATGAACATGAGGGTTTCTCTTGTTCTAGCTAGGTCCTAGAACAAGAAAAACCTAGTCCTACCAATTGTGTCATACAAACAATTTTTTATTTTAAACTTCAATAAATAAGGACGTAAATAACACGTAAATGTGCACGTAATAAGTTATGAAATTATGCACGTAAATAACACGTTAATAAGCACAACAAATAAGCACGCAAGGGTATCTAGGGATTGTTAATACTGATGCCTATCAGATAAGACAGATGAATAAAAAAGGAACAAAAACGTTAGAAATATTATACAAACTATCAATTCAAAGAAAAAACAATTTAGGTGCGAAGGGAGGTCTCTCCGGTGATTTTGTGTCATAAATAATATTGTTTTCGTAAACGTGCTACAAAGAATAATAATGTTGTATTATCTTTGAACGACCTAGTTTCTTAGGGGTGCATTTTTAATAACAGGGCTAAGAATAACACTGTCTCATTTATATTCTTATGGAATGGGAAAGAAAATTATACTTTCTAATATTAAAAATTATTTAAAGATTTTTATAATGAGATGGTAAATATTAGATTTCTTTCTTGAGGCGCCGAACTCATGGTGGTTGATACCAGTCATTGTTATATTTCAATGAACAGTGACCACGTGCTTTAACAAGTCAAAAGCTTATATTTACTTAATCAAAAATTCGTTCCCACATTGCAACCATTTTCACGTTTACCAAATGTGTTTTTCATGTAAAGAGAATGAGCAGTGTGAGTAAATTTAAAAATTCTTGACATAAATGGTGTGTAACATTGTAGGCACATTAGGCATGTACAAAATTCTGTGACTTTAATTTGCATTTTTAGCCAAAAGTTAAGTTACCGTAAATACCTGAAATATAGGTCTTCCTGATCTAGTACGTACCAGTCAAAGTAGGTATTCATATTTTGCAACAAAACCGATAAATCAGGTGGCCTTGAAATTTACGTAAGCAATAAGGCTTTGTGTTCAGTGTCGTGGATGAGAGTTAGATATATTATTTATCAGGTAAAAAATATTTTATTATATCTAGGTGTTATTGTTGATCAAAGATATTATCGCATCGATTTTTCTTATTTTTGACGTCTCAGGGCTGATTTTTTAACCCTCAGATTTATCAGTCAGTTAAATAACCAACCAAAGTAAATGTCAATATCAAAATAAGAGAGATATAAATGACAATCGCTTTTAAATTTGGAGGTATTAAATGATATCAGACGAATATGTTTTATCCAGGTTTTGAAAAATCCGCCCTCAGTCTATAAAATTGGTGAATGGCCAAAGATTTTTAAATATCATCACGTTCGTAAAGACTAATGCAGACAGTTCTTGTCATTCATGTTAGCCTCCAATATATTATAAGGGTTGCTTGTTTGTCCAAAGATAACGTTGTAACTAACTTAATATCGTCTCGGAGGCCAAAACATACTTCGGGTTGCCAAGCCAACGAAGTAAGTAAGTGAGTACTTAATATCACTATCGTTTTTGCTCCCAATTAGCTCTCCATGCCAAAAAACTCACAGTAGACAAGGTACCTAACGTGTAGGCTCAGGAATACCGTATCTCGAACCTTTGTGAACCCATCTGAATACAAAGAATATTACGGGGGTTTATGCGATAGTTTCGCGAATAGCACTTGTTATTTATAAATCGGGATACACTAAAGGAATGGGACCAGTAGGTTGTCATAGTGACCCCAATAATACTCTGTTATTCATCTGATATGATGCTTAACCCCTTCTCCTCCTCCGCCTCTATGGTATAGTGATTCACACCACCGACTTCAGACCCAGAGGTCCTGGGTTCGATTCCCAGTGGGGGTACATATTGTATCCCCACTGGGAATCGAATAGTGGTTTGGTTGGTGGTAGGACTTGTTCTTAGTCCGCTTGGCTAGCTACCACCATCTTATCTAATTATAACGCCATAACAATGATATTTTCAGCATTATTGTCTTCCGGCAGTTATAGATAGGATAGCCAGTTCCTCATTGATTGATATTGATATCAGCAGCTAATGCTGAAAATATCTTTATATTCCAAAAAAGAGCTGTTTGCACAATATACAATCTTCGGCGAAGAGATTTTTTAAGAGACTTGTTTAAGGAAATTGATATAATTATTAACCTTGGCAGGACAGTACAATTATGAAAACTTAGTGTATGTAAGAATGCATTTTTATTCATTTGTAAAGAAAAGTGATGTTCATAATTTAAATACAAGAAATAAGAATAAACTTGCTGTTCCAAGATTTAGACTAGAAAAAACTAGAGGCTCGTTTTTGGGGAAAGGCATAGCCTTTTTGAATAAAGTTCCACAAGATGTAATTCAATTGCCTTTGCAGGAATTAAAAAAAACATGCTAAAAAGACTCTCATGAGCAAAGGTTATTAGGAAGTCAAAGATTATCTGAAAGACCACAATGCTTGGTTGTGCAATGTACATATATACCTACCTACTTTTGTATTTGTTTAAAAGGAAAATATTCTAATGAGAAAATTTTCCTATTAAATATTATTTAATAATATTGTATAATGTTGTGCTCTATGCTTTTTCAATTATTGTAATAAGTAACGATATGTTTTTTTTTGTAGGTAAATGACGTTACCTGAGAAACGCGCTGGCAAGTTTCTTGCGCCCATTCTTCTTGTCAGTTAAAAAAGTCTTGAATGGGTGGTAGGAAAATATTGACGATTCATAAGTACATGCTTATTATGTATATGTGAATAAGTAAATATTTGATTGATTGATTGATTGAGGATTCCGGGAGTAGTGCGCTTCCACCTTCAGCCTTATCACCACTTAACATCAGGTGTGATAAAGGCTAAGTGCTACCCCGTAGTAGATAAAAAATATAACTCTCAGCTTTCCTAAATGGTTGTAAATCTTCATTGTTTCAGCCCTAGGCCACGACATTGGCGACCAGCGGAGCTCGCGGGCGGTGCATCCAGCGACTCGTATGCTACGTTGGTCGCGCTGCTCGCTGCTCCGCAAGTCGCTCATCGGCATCGCGTTGCACCTCCGTTGCTCCAACAACTTCCGAACATTTCTTTTCTCCGCAGAAGCCAACGCTGATCGCCGCCGCTCCGCTGGCCGCCATATTCACAATATTGGCATAATACATCATGTCAGCCGAACGAATGAGCATAGGCCTCCCCCAAGGTTCTCCACAACAATCGGTCTTGCGCTGCCCACATCCAGCGGCTTCCCGCGACCTTGACTAGATCGTCGGTCCACCTGGTAGGGGGCCTACCCACGTAATGTCGTACGGTAGTGATACGGTACGCGGTCGCCATTCGAGAACCTTTCCGCCCCAACGGCCATCGGCATAATACCGTCTTCAAATATTAAATGATGCCCATACTCATATCCATATTTTTTAGCCGGTAGCCCCCTTGGTTAGTGCAGCTTACTCGAAGATTTATAAACAAACCAACCAATCCGCATTGAGCCAGCGGGGTGCGTCATGACCCTTTCTCCTAATCCATCCATAATGAAGGCCTGTGTCCTAGCAGTAGTGGGGACATTAAATGGCTGATAATGATGGTGAGTTAATCACCATCATTATAAACACATTAACAAAAGCTTTAATTGAAAGTTGAAATACCGATACATAGATTGTAGTTAGGTAAACGCATTGAATGTCAAAATAATCTTTCGAGTAAAAGTAACAGCATAATATTAGTCGATTTAACTTAAACAAGTTTACAACTTAAACGTGTTCCAGTTGTTCGTACCGTAACTATAATTAAAATGAACATAAAGATAAATGTTCACATTTGTCCTACTTACTCTTTTTGTACTTCGTAAATTTACACAAAAAAGGTTCCACTTTACCTGTGAAGGGACGGCATATGCCTCTGAAAGACAAAAGCCTACATTTCCCCGTAACAAATTGGCCCGTCTATAAAACAAAGAGATAACAGTCAAACTGTTCGACGAAGGGGGCGAATCCTGCTGTGAGAATAAACAGGATTGACAATTGAGGTAGGGCGATAAGTAATATTTACCTACCTACCACTCTTGATGAAACGTAACTTCCATCTGTAATAAATGCTCTGAATGTTCTGTTTTTAAATCATAAGCTTCCGCCCGTGACTTCGTCCGCGTGGACATTCGAGAAAATCCTCAGGGGACCAATGACCAAGATAAAATATGTTTTAAATTGATCGAAATCCGATCAGCCGTTTATACGTGATTAGGCGGGTCCTTACCGAGCGCGCTGCCTCGCGCGAGGCGAACGTTTGCCACGTGCGGCGGGCCTCGCACGAGGCTGCTGAGGACCCGCCTACTCGAAGGCGGGTCCTCACCTAGTTTTTTTTTTCATCCCCCTTTTCATCCCTTGGGGGGTGGAATTGTCAAAAACGCTCACACAGGTAAATATTAATTTTCAATTGTCAGCCTAAATAGAAAATTTGAAGATCCTAACTTCAAAACTGACGGACTTTCATACAAATATTCATCCCCTATTTAACCACCTTTGGGGTGGAATTTCCAAAAATCCTTTCTTAGTGGATGCCTACACTTTATAAGGTATCTATGTGCAAAATTTCAAGTCTCTAGGTTTAGTGGTTTGGGCTGTGCGTTGATATCTCATTCAGAGTCAGTCAGTCAGGACTTTGAATTTTATATATTATATAGATAACCTCAAAACTGTGTTTTTCCACAACGGGGTAGCACTCAGCCTTCATCACACCTGATGTTCAGTGGTGATAAGGCTGAAGGTGGAAGCGCACTACTAATTCTCAATTACTAAAGAACGCTATCATAACTCTACCTGCCGAATAATGCTGAAAACTTCATTGTTATGGCGTCAGACTTAGATAAGATGGTGTAGCTAGCCAGGCGGACTAAGAACACTAGATAAAGGGCCGGTTTTACAATGTCTAAGTAAGTTCTCATTAGCTGGTACTTGACAGATAGTTCATACAAATCTGTCAATTAAACTGGAGATTAAATCCTAATCGGACATTGTGAAACAGGCACACAGACTGATAATTTATACCTGCAAGCATATTTTTTTAAGTAATCCGCTATCCATCACTTTTTCTATGACATCTGTGTACGAAAGGCATAAAAAGAAAAGCAGTTCCTAGGTACCAACTAGTTTTTTGTAGACTTTTCAAATAACTAGAACCACCTTAGGGCTTCGTGGACCAATTTGTGTTTGTAAATAGCTTTATTTAATTAATATGAATTTCATGTTTTCGCTACCAAAAGTCAATAAGCTATACTTATCTCAAAATAGAATGCTTATTTACTTGAACGATGTAAAATCATAGTGTGCCTGTGTCTGTAACGAAGTTCGCCGGATTGTTAGCTAGTTGTTTTAAAAAAACTTTCATTCTCATTAAATAAAATAATCACGACAGCGAAAGACACACGCAAACATTAACAAATTAATATTCATCCCATCGGAAACCATTTCATATGTGCGCATGCCTAAAGGAGGCTTCTCGGCGCGGCGTGCGAAAACATAACAGTTTCATTGCGTCATAACATAAAACTTTCATCCACTTTCCCCTTTCATTTTCGCAGGGCTGTCTCAACATACATAATTGATTAGTTAATTCAAAATACATTAAGGGGGAGGGTGCGATCGGATCGTAAAGAAAGAATGCTAATTTTCGTGGTACGATGTTGCTGAATCGTGGGAAGTAAGCTAACGATACAGGTTCATCATCATCAGCCATTTATTGTCCCCACTGCTGAGGCACTGGCCTTCCTTATGGATGAAAAAGGAGACTAGGCCATGACCCACCGCCCCATCTGGTCAGCCCACCCGGAGTGGGTAACCTTATGGGGAGATTGAGAAGAGGCTCTCTCCTCCTGCCCCGCCTCCTGTCACGTGATGCTCTACAGCGGGACCACCTTGAGCTACGTTAATTTAATTAGCATCAAAAAAATGTAGAAAATTTGTATATAATTGTATACGCAATTAAAAAAAATGTATATCTATAGTTTCGTTGTAAAAACGAAATCAATGTGGTCCCGCTGGGGAGCATACTCTACAGCGGGACCACCACTATAATTCCGTTACTGAAGGCTTTTCAAATTTGTTTATGAGACCAAAAAAATGTATATTAAATGTATATTAATAAACTACAGTCAATTTGCTCTTTAGTTGGATCTTTACCAAATTACGACTAATTTAAAATTTTCCTACGGATTTTAGGTGTCCGTTACCCCAGCCAGAAAGAAGTTTCTAGAGGGAAACGATTTTATTGCATAATAAAGGCATATTTTGCACAAATATGCGCCAAATATGTAAAATGAGTGGGCCTTATAGTTTCGGAATAAAACGGAAAAAAACTCTTTCTGTTGAGTATGTTCCATCTAGTTACATTGTAGTTAGTTACATTAATGTAACTAGTTGGAGTTTTATTCAAAGTAGCCACACTATTTAGAAATGCTCACTCGTTTAATGTAACTAATTAAACTTCTTTCCCAGTTAGTAATATCGTTAATATTCACTCAGTCATTCTTGATAACATAATTACTACTTTTTAACTAACTTCAAAATTTAAAATCGGCTAAGTGCGAGTCGGACTCGCCCATGAAGGCATACATAACTTTGTATTTCATAATATTCGTATTAATGACAAAGTTATATTTGCGGTTTTCAAAAACGATTATATTTGTGGTATATACTTATAGAGTGGAATGAGCTGCCTGTCTCTGTGTTTCCTGATTCTTACAACCCAAGTCTCTTTAAGTCGAGTGTGAATAGGCTTCTCCTGGGCAGGCATGTAACATCCTAGACTGCATCCTGTTAGCCAAACAAGATGGCGGTCAAATGCTTGCCTGGTTTCTAATAAATAAATAAATAAAATATTTAAAAAATCTTGTAAAGCCTTCTTAGCTGTGCTAGTTTTCCTTTTAACTTCGTCATATTATATACAACTATCGTGAATTTTTCCACGTATCCAAAAACAACCATTTGGCTGGCAGATGGTGGGGACACTTGACCCCAACAAAATTTTGCACTTTAAAGCTTAATCAAACGGATACATCATTCAAAAATCTGTTTTACAAACCCGCAATATTTTAAAACTGCTATTCAGCGTCACCCCACACTATTGGGTAGACAAGGAAAAAAAAATACATCCCACTTCACGTGTAGGTAACTTATTTATGGGGTATATCTGTAACTATTTTTAAAAGCATTATTTACACCATTGCTCCATATCTTGCTGTTATTTTTAATGATTGCTTTTTAGAAAAAATATTCAATTATTTAAATATGGGAACAAAGAATACCCAGGTAATTACAGACCAATATCCATTTTTCCCGCCTTGAGCAAGATCCAGGATGATGATTCATATGATTTTGTAAAAAAAGTATTTTTTTTTGTTGTATTATGGACAGTGATCGGATAATCGGATGCATATTTACCTAAAGTTAATATTTGGCTAACTAATTATGGGAGCGGCTTCTTAAAATATGTTTTTTAAATATAAATCCCGGGATTCCAGAAAATTCGGGAATGCAAAACTAGTCGGTAACATGGTGTAAAAACGAAGCCTTTAGCATGTGGTATTTATTTTTATAAATTTCGGGATTCCGGGTTTACTTACACAACTATTCATACGTATTTACTTGAAGTTTAGTTAAGTTCCCAATGCGATTTATAAGTATGTAGAGTTCCAGTGGGTAGTTTTCCGTGACCACGGCCCCTGGAAAGGTGCCGAAACGTCGTATAAACCAAAAAATCTCAAAAAACAACTAAAATTTAACCAAGTTGTTGAATAAATTGCGTGAAAAAATACGTGAAAGTGTTTTATTTATAAGTATGTAGAGTGTTAGAGGAAGAGTAGTGAGTGTTAGTTTAAATAAAACAATAAGTACTTACAATAATACTTTATGGGTCTATATACCCTTTTCGGGTCGCTACTTGCACACAAGCAGGTATATGTATAATTTGCCGTCTCACTCGCATTCATTAAGAAATACCATAGCCTACTCTATTGTTTGCACAGACATATCCGTACGCGTCAGGGTGAGACACGAGACACGCCGTGCTTCCACCCGCACACCAACCCCGGGCAGGCCCCAGTCAGAGCGTTTGTGCACTACACTGAATTTTACCGATCCGGAAAAAAACGGATGCTTGTATTTTAATAATTAATCTTTTATAATAGTAAGAATTTATTTATTTCGTGTAGTTTCAATGTTTCAAACCCTAAACTACACGAAATAAATAAATTCTTACTATTATTAATGATTAATTATTAAAATACAAGCATCCGTTTTTTCCGGATCGGTAAAATTCAGTGTAGTGCACAAACGCCCTCACTCGCTCAAGGTCACGCGCTATGTGTCTACCGCTAAGTAGCTCGTAACCGAGCCGATCAGCAGTGGGCTGTCGCACGCGTTTCTCGCACAAAATGCTGTGATACAATTTTATTACGTTCCTATATAATTATTAAAGATAAAATCTTGACTAACGATACGATGGTTCATTATTGTAAATTGTTCACACGATTCAGAATGTTTTCGCTAGTAAAATTTAATAACCGTGAGTTCAAAGATGGAATAAAAAATATAGATCATTTCGTAAAATTAAAGCACATTTAATTCACTCCATTGCTTTATTCATAAATAGTAAAGTTTATTTTACTTCAGCCATTTTGTTTAATTTATGTTCTTTGTACAACCATGACGATTTCGCTCGATGACGTACTCTCGCGAAGTACGCGGGAATCTCGACTCTTGGAGCGCGTCCGTAGAATATGTGTCTTCTTGCAGCGGTTCTGCAGCGGTTTTTGTAGGCTAATATAGCGTAGATATTTTAGCTTTTGTATTGATAGAGGGATTTATTTGTTACGTAGTAACTATTTTCTAATCTTACCCCGGGCACACCTGTATTCGTCTACTGCGCAGCATTCCGCGCGAACTTCAGGACCGTCAAGTTATTTTGCGCGTACTGCACAAGCCGAGCTATGGAAATGTAGCAACGTTGCACGTGAATTGTCCATTTCTATTCACAACGCCAATGTCAATACGACAAATTTAAATACAAGAGAAAGCCTACAATACTTACCAATGCCTGACAGCCACTGAAAAGATTCCAACTTTTTATATGGAGTCTGGCATAGCGTACATAGTTCCAAGTACCTTACCTACCTAAAAATGACAAGTTTTAATATACTAAGTTTTATTATACACATTCAAAGTGAAATATTTCAAAAAGTACATCATTTACGACTTTTTGTCAAAGATTATTTGTTGTTTAAAAATGTTTTCTCTGTTGATTGGTGTATGTTTTATAGGTGTACACCAAAATATGACGTTTAGGTACATACGTATTTGCAACTTTAAGTATGCCAATACGTTCGTGGTAGGAGGCAGTGAAGTTACATAGATACTTTGTTTCCTAAACATTCAACTTACTTAGTCCTTTAATACGATAGGTACTACTGTTAGTTGATCGCGGGATTTTATTGGTGATGCTGTTTTACTTTAATAATCAAGAACTTGAATGGTTTTTCTTTATAATTTCTTATTTATTATTCGTTTGAGATATGTTTCGAAACTTGAAAAAGTATGTGAAGAAATATAAAATTATAAAGGAGTTATTATTATTTTTATATATATTTTTGATACAAAAGTGCATTCCATTTTAGCCAACATCTGAATATATGTAAATACTTACCAGATTTAATTCTATATAACCAAAACACTATATTTGTCAATTCCGAAATTCCGGGATTTTTCGATACAAAAGTGCATTCCATAACAGCCAACACCTCAACTTTAGGTAAATATGCATCCGATTATCCGATCTCTAATTATGGATCTGTTTATACCATGTGTCAAATTCAAATCAGTGTTAGGAGAAGTGTTTCCAGTTAAAAGAAGTAACATAAGTACTTTAAAATTATTAGTTTCGCAACGAATTCACAATGGCTCTGGGACGAATTTTCATTTCTTTATGTAATATAGGTATGACGCAGGCATCCAGGAGGTTGCTATATTAATTTTGCAAAAACGAACAATAAGGGCCATTTATCAACTAAGCTCTAAAACTTATCTTAGGGAGAAGTTCAAAAAGTAGTATACTGACAGCTGCATCTCAATTTATATTAAACTAGCGGCCGCCCGCGGTTTCACCCGCGTGGTTCTCGTTCCCGTGGGAATATCGGAATAAAAAATAGCCTAAGTTAATTTTTATTACATCAGCTACCTGCCAGTGAAAGCCTCGTCAAAATCGGTCCAGCCGTTTCAGAGATTAGCCGGAACAATCAGACAGACGGACAAAAATTATAACAAATGTTATTTTGGTATATGTACCGTATATAATTATTCCACTGTTTCCAACCAAGCTCTCTTTAGGCTTATGTTCTGAATAAAATGGAAAATGGTGGGCAGGTCGACGTGATCTACACGGACTTCGAAAAAGCGTTTGATCGTGTGGATCACGCCATCTTGATCCAAAAACTTGAATCATTGGGGATTCACGGTGACTTGCTAAGATGGATTATCTCATATCTCTCCAATCGTTCGCAGGCGGTCGTATTGGGTGGCTTCAAGTCTGACTTCATTACAGCCCCGTCAGGTGTTCCGCAGGGCTCGCACCTTGGCCCTTTATTCTATAATGCTTACATACATGACATTTACACTTGTTTCACTAGTGCTGAACATCTTTTATACGCCGATGACAAAAAAGTCTACATGAAAGTGAATTCGTTCTCTGATTGTATGTTAATCCAACAAGACCTTAATAACCTGATGTCCTACTATGTAGATAACATCATCACAATCAGCATTAATAAATGTCAATGTATCAGCTTCACGCGCAAAAATAAACCAATTCTGTTTAATTACAATTTTAATGACACGGTAATTGAAAAAGGGTCGAGGGTGTTCGAGATTTGGGCATCTGGCTTGACTCTAAAATGCCGTTTTCACCTCATAAGATTTATTAATTATGTCATCAATGGATGACATAATTAATAGATCTTATCGCAGTTTGGGTTTCGTTATGCGAACTTGTAAACCTTTTACGCATATTGACAGTCTTAAAATTGTCTACTATGCCTATGTTCGTAGTGTGTTGGAATATGCCTCTGCTATATGGTCGCCGAATTACGCCATACACGTGGACAGAATAGAAAAAATTCAGAAAAAGTTTGTAAACCACCTTAAGTATAAATTTAAATTAGATAAATCCGCTTACGCAGATACTAGCCGAGAGCTCGAAATTCTAACACTTCGTGAGCGCCGTCTGTTCCTGGACATGGGTTTGCTGTTTGATGTACTGCGCGGGCGTCTGGACTGTCCTGAGCTCCTTGAACAAATTTCTTTCAAAGTTCCTACTCGCCGTACCCGCCATACACAACTTTTCGATGTTCCATCCCATAAAATCAACTATGGTATGAATGCAGTAATGTCTCGTATTGTTAAGGAATACAACTTGCATTTTAGCGAAGTCGATCCATTTATAGGAGGCAAAGGTGTTTTTATGAACGGGGCTAAAGACATTCTGTTTTCTCAGTAACGCTGTTCAAATGCACACTTATTCTATTCTATTTATTTATTTTTTGTTTGTGTTTATGTGGTGTTATAGTATTGTATTTTGTTGTAATATTATGTATAAGTAGATTATTTTATATTTAACTTAGGTATTTAATATTTTTATTAGATGCTGCTAGTGTCAATTTAACAAAAAAACTCTCTTGTAATTTTACATATTTTTAAAGATAGGTACTTACTTTAAACTGTCTTAAAGGCGTATTGTTATTTTTCACTGTGGGCAACTTTTTGGCCGAAGATGTAACTGTTTTAGTTAAGTATGGCTTTCTAGATTAAGTATGGCTGTTGTTGTCACAATAAATAAAAATAAAAATTAAATTAAAAATCATATGCATGTAGTAAAAAGCGGTTATTTTAATATTACAAACAGACACTCCAATTTTATTTATTTGTATTATAGATTGTTTTCTTTTTGTGCGTCGTAATATTAATTTGTATACTTAACATGGCGATTTGCATGGTCGCAATACAAGAGAAAGGAATGGACTTGTAATGCCTTGGTACCGATTAGAGAAGGTATCTTTGTATAAGGGTCCTTCATGGGTTAAGGTATAGGTACACATCTTTAACAAGATTCCAAGTGATATGTTACCCTTTGAAGAGTTTAAGAATCATATACAAAATTGCCTCCTCAATAAGGGCTACTACACTGTAAGTGATTATTTAAATGACAAAGCAACTTGGTCATAAGCAGACAAGGTTTTTTTCTTGTAGTTAATTGTGAGTCTTGTTTTACAAAATTAATCATGTACTACATTCATTCTAACATTGGTTTCGGTGTTTTGAGATGAGTTGTTTGAGTAAGCCATGCTCTCTGTAAACATTACTGCGGTGGTGTCGTGTGAGGCGGGTCGTTCGTTCCCTAAAATATGGTTGAGCGAAAGTGATGGCTGGTTCATGCGTCATGCTCGTTAACGGGTGCCACCAGTGGAATGGGTCTGCTCCTGGCTTCTAGTCTCAAAATAATGTTGATTTTTATGTTCTATTGTTTTTGATTTTATTGTATGTAGTTAAGTGAATGTAATGTAGTCTGTTATTAGGTACTCTGTGCATAATATATATTTAAAAAAATTATATCACAGATTGTTTCCGAAATGAGCTAAGTCCTTTACCTAGCACATATTGGAAATTTTTACATCCGTTTTTCCATTTTTTTTCTAATTTTCAGGGTTTTCTTACGTTTTCGAGCTCTTTCTGCATTCTTGCAGTCCGCTATTTTTGATATTGACTGATAGCGTTTAGTGCCAAAGCCAAGGCCAAAACTTGCTAAGTCATTACAGATTCGTTCTAAAATGTTATTTACTTGACTAAGCACGTTTTGAGCATGAAACCTTAATTTCAAATTGAATTTGTAGGTGACTTAGCTAGTAGGGTTTGGAAGATATTTTTTAATCAACTCGTTTTCCTCTAGAAACTTTTTTCCGGCTGGGGTAACGGACACCTAATATTCGTAGGGAAATTTTAAAAGTGGCCGTAAGTTGGTATAGATCAAACTAAAGATCAAATTGACTGTAGTTTATTAATATACATTTAATATACATTTTTTTGGACTCATAAACAAATGTGAAAAGCCTTTAGTAACGCAATTATAGTGGTGGTCCCGCTGTAGAGTATGCTCCCCAGCGGGACCACATTGATTTCGTTTTTACAACGAAACTATAGATATACATTTTTTTTAATTGCGTATACAATTATATACAAATTTTCTACATTTTTTTTATGCTAATTAAATTAACGTAGCTCAAGGTGGTCCCGCTGTAGAGCATCACGTCTCCTGTCGAGCTTTCGAGGTCGTCAGGGGGCGCGGCAGGGGTTAGAACCGCCCAGCCCTGACGCGAAACCTATTAGGCTTGGCGGGAGGGCTGGGCGCGGCGAGAGACAGACCTTGTCTGACTGAGTCCAACATGCCGTTAGCGGTATACGAATAGACTGTATTTGCCCTCACTATAAAAAAAAGGCAATGACCCACCGCGCGAGCCTAATGCGGATTGGTGGGATTTCTTTCTATTTCTACTTCTAGTACTTAAGTCCAAAAACAGTCTACCACGAAACTAGATCTAATAAGAAGTATAAAAGTCTAAAAAAACAACTAGGCTGAGAAATACCTGGGATATTTGGGTACCAGATGTATTTTTTCTAGTATTAGCTGTTGTCCTATTTATAATATAAGCATTGTAAACGTACAATACAATGTAAAATATTATTAAAAGTTTCGTAGCTAGTACTAACTTTATTTAAATCCAGGTTAAACATGAATAAATAGAAATTAACTGAGAAAATTAAATCTTCTGATAATATTGTGACAATACAAAATGTCTGTGACATTAACGGCGACGTTTTTCCCGCTGGAGGCCAGATAATTAAATACAGTCAACCCAAAATAGATTAAAATGGGGAGGATGAGTGACGGCGGAAAACAAAAATATTTTTCTGTGTTGCTTTTAGACGTAAAAGAATATTTTTTAGAGTTCGTCAGAGCTATGGTATCTTTGGTATGACAACCCAGTTTAATTTAATGTTAAATTGGAAAAAACTTGTTTAACGATAACACAAGCAATACATTGATAATTTTCCGATAAAAATATTTACTTAGTAGAGTTATTAAAGCACTAAACGGATTCGAATTATATTTTGTCTTTGTCTATTTTGAAATAAGTTAAAGTGACAAAAGAATACCTTCCGCAGCTGTTTACATAGTTTCCATCAGGTTTCCATAGTTTGCGAATAAGGGGGCGGCTTAGAGCAATGTTCCATTTTATATACATCCAATAAATACTTTTTTTGCCCATAAAAGTTGTTTTATTTCAAGGTTCAAATAACAAGGTTATCTCATGTTACATCATCATCATCATCATCATCATCATCAGCCATTTAATGTCCCCACTGCTGGGGCACTGGCCTTCCTTACGGATGGATAAGGGGAATGGGCCATGTTACATAACTATATTTATCTACACTCATGTTATAATTTTCGAATTATCAACTCATGCCTGAACGTATACTGATACACTTTATGCCATAGTCAACTTTAAAAAATAAAGCTGCTGTATCCGGGTGTTTCATAATGACCATTATGCAACACCCGGATACAGCTGTCACTCATTATAAAATACTTATGCCCGTTTGCACTAAACTCGGATTGAGCTTGTCATAGATAAGATACATCTTAGCTTAGAAACAGCCTAAAACAGCCGAGCTAAAATTTTTGTTTGCACTGACAGACTACGTCGTAAATTAGTCATCACCTTGCTAAAAGAATGAATGAATGAATTCAAATATTAATTGTTTATGGATTTTAAACCTGGCGAGGTAAAGTAGGTCACTGGATATTTTTTTAGTTGAAACTTCTCATTGATTCCTTCGTAAGTTAAAAGGAGACAAAAGCTAAGACGTTGTCTATTTTATTTGGTAGGAGTAATTCACCGAGAAAAGAAAAAGTCAACTGAGCTCAACTGTCAGGAAAAACATAAATACAGTGCGCAACCTTTTCTGTTCCGGTGGCCAAAACTAGAACTAACGAGTTTTGTTTTTAATGTCATTTTGCTAATACTTTCATGTTTTGCTGCTAAACATAAGCGCCGCTGTCATGGGAACAGAAAAGATTGTCGATCTGTAATGTTTTTTTAAAATAAATGATGAATGACGTATGTCACATGGTGTAGTGTCTCTATCTTGCAAACAAGAATACAAAAGCCACAAGCTTTTCTGTTCCGGTGACAGCCGTGACACAGGAGTCACTTGCAATACGAAATTAGCTGTCAAAATGGACTGTCGTATGAAAACTGTTTTAGTTCCAAAGATAATCACCGGAACAGAAAAGCTTGTCGCACTACTCTTTGCTCACAATGCCACAGACAATAATCACTGATATAGGTATTTCTTAAGCCTTAGGCGCTCGATATTGGGCCCGTAAGTTAAGAATAGCCAAAAGTGCATTTAAGAATGTCCTAAGGTTAGTGCAAAGCAATTTTTTGTTAAGAATGTCTTAAGTTAGCTAGGAAAAGACTTAGGCGATTTTTAAGTTTAGTGCAAACGGGTGTTATATTTCTTAAATTTACAGTCTCCATGGCAACCGTAGGATTTACCGGCCCACTTCCAACTTTTTCAAGCTTTTGATTGCTTAGCCGGCAACAATCAGAAACGTTTTTAAAATTAGAATTTTGAATTTAGAAGGAATAGACCGTATAGACTCCTAAGAGTGGGGTTTGGCACCAATTCACATTTTATAATTAATATTGATTTGCTTTATTTTTGAAATATATAATAAATGTAATGAGTGTAGATAAAGTAGTGTATGAGACTGCACATAACTCGGTATTAAAAAACTCCCACTCGTGTTTTAATACCCCTCCTTATGCGACAGTCACATAAACTACTATTATTTAGCCAACGAACCTCCCTTTTTACCTACGCTTTTTTATCGCTTAATATCCTAGCAACAAGTATAAACGTAATTGAATTTCCCTCGAAATTAGGCGAAAGGTGTGTTAGGTAAGGATTTTTATTTGCTTTGAGAAAGTAAGCTCGTAAGCCAACAACAGTGCCTGTAGGGGATGTTAATCAAAGAGCCCAACGAGCCTCTCGCGGATTCTGCTCCTTGTATAAACCCAATTAAGGCGATGATTCCCGACCGAAATAGGCACGCTAACGCTTGCTCGGCCGCGCGCGATACACTTCACGCGGACGCAACAGCAGTCGGCAGTGAACTGTGAACTTGCGAGCGCCCCGCGAATCCAAAATCACTTAAAATTCAATTAATAATTAAATAATAAAAAAATTACACTTATGACAGCCGGAATCCCTCGGCTATTCAAAGACAAATTTCGTATATTTTTCATTAACTAAAACCAAGTATACTGCAAGTAATGGGATATTTGGATTACGATTAGACATGAGGTCTCACTATTATCATGAGGAAACAAAAGTGTAAGATTTTTTATGGTGTAAAAAGTATAGAAAAATCAAAGGTTGGTAAAAAAAAATTAAAGTAACGAGTATGACTAATATTATCAAGGTTGAAGTTACAGCAGTTAAAGTCACAACATGTATAATATTAAAGTAAAACATTTCTAAACGAGAATCATGGTTGAGCATAACAAGTGTTTTTAAGTACCATTATAAAAAAATTATTATGTACATACATATTATACCTAAATACCTAATATTAATAGTACATGGAAATCGTACCAAAAAAGTGGTGTTGCCTGGCATTAAATGAGGTAGTTCTGATTTTTTTATATGTTAGTAGTGATGAGATGGTAATGACAAATCCAAGTTTTCCACCTCGAAAGCCCTTTGGATCATTGTTAAATACTTAAAAATCACATAACTCGGTATTAAAACACTCCTATACTTACAAAATTGCATTGTAAATGCATAAAAATAATATAAAATCTCAATATGGCTGTTTCATCTCAATCGATTGTTAAACATTTGTAAAAATGTTTCTTTCGGATGCGAGGGTTTCCTCACATTGATGAAGCAACGCTGGCCCACAGCGTGACAAGTGATAGCAAAATACGACGAGTCGTGTAAGCCTTTCGGTAGCTTAGTTGGTCAGGAAAAATGTGATAGCAAAAAAAAAAAAACCACGAGCCCTATAAGTATAGGGCTCGTGGTTTTTTTTTTTTTGCTATCACATTTTTCCTATACTTAAAAATCCATAAAATTTTCGGTTTTTTTTCAGTTTTTGTCATTTTTTACCACCAAGGACCTAAGTTACGGCATTTATTAATGCACTCTTTAAAGAAGACTAAATTTGCAATTAAAAGAAAATAATTTGGTTTTTGTAGGCCAAATAGTTTTTAAGATACGGCTATTTAAAAGTTTGAAAAAATTTCAAAAAAAGGAAGTCTTACAGTTTTTTTATTTTTCGTCAACTTTGACCCCTAGTAGTGGGTTTATGGCAAAAGTTTTTTTATTAGTTATTAAAGTCCATTAAATTTTCGACAAAATGAGATTAATTATGTCAATTTACACCTGATAGTTCCTGAGACACAGCTGTTTAAAATTATAGAGGTAGGTAGGTAAACAATTATGTAATAGAAGGGTTTGCAAAAGGTAGTAAGCCCTAAAGGACGAAGGATCTGGGAGGTGTTCCCGTTCTACCCTGTTAATGACACGCAAACCTTAATCACCTTGAAAGCATACCAAAGATGTATGGTTGTACCAGCAGATGTGGTTGCAGGAAAGCAGGACTCAAATGTTCGGCTGTTTGCAGCTACTGCATTGGCCAATCATGCGAGAACATACCAGACCTGATGTGTGATAACATTCATGAACTATTGATTGATAACCCACCATCAAAGCACGATTTTGACCTTCCTGAGCATTTCGATGAAGAAATTATACCTCAGCAACCTGCCCCCAAAAGGTGTGCTGCGGATTCAGAGGACGAGCCAGGTCCATCAAAAATATACATACAGTGTAGGTACGTACATAATTGATCCCACCACCTCCAGGATCCTCCTTCTTTTAGGGCGAACTTCATTTTGCAAAACCCTTCTATTACATAATTGTTTTCTTACCTCAATAACTTCGAACAGCTGTGTCTCAGAAACTATCAAGTGTAAGTTGACATTACTAATTGATCTCATTTTGTTGGAAATTGGACCTTAATAACTAATAATTTAATTTTTGCCATAAACCCACAACTATGGGCCAAAATGTCGAAAACCTAAAAAAACTGCAATACTTCCTTTTTTGAAATATTGCAAACTTTCAGTCTACTTTAAAGCGTGCATAGTAACTTTTGCCGTAACACAGGTCCTCGGTGGTAAAAGTTGACAAAAATCTGAAAATTTATTGGATTTTTAAATATTTAACAATGATCCGAAGGGATTTCGAGGTGGAAAACTTGGATTTGTCATTACCATTTCATCACTACTAACATACAAAAAAATCAGAACTACCTCATTTAACGCATGGCAAAATGTACGATTTCCATGGACTATAACGTCCATATGACTTTTCTAAAGCCAACTCGATATCATCACACTACGTTTACGTTTTGAAAAATCAGTTGAAGACATTTGACAGTTAAAAAAAAAAGACACAAATACAGAAATGGACACTGTGTGCATTTCAGTATTTCAGGTGCTTACGTAGTAGTTTTTGTGGATCAATTAATTATTTCTCTTTTTTATACACTCTCAGTTAAAATTAATTTCGTCAACCATGTTTGTTTCAGAACTTCAGAGCTTACTCAGGAAAATTAATCCAGATTATAAGCAGAATAACAAAGCAAACAAATTAAGAAGGGTGCACTAAAAGAACTTTTATGATTTATACACCCATCTGAAACAGAGAATGTGTAAATATTGAATCGTGCGAAATATTAATGTTATCATTAGAACAAAGAATTGGGATTTTGCTTTGTGTTTAAGTATTTAAAAGGAATGAGCATGTTGAATGGGTTAAAATATTCAAATATCAGTACATATTTTAAATAAAGTCCTCCACCGCGTCTGTCTGTCTGTCTGTACGCGATAAACTCAAAAATTACTGCACTGATTTTCATGAGATTTTCACCAATAGATAGAGTGATTCTTGAGGATGGTTTTAGTAGATACCTATATAATTTAATCATGATTCCGTGTAAATTGGTTGAGATGTAACGATAAATTGTTGGAAGTGTTGAAAAAGGTCAAGCAGCCTTGTAGCTTTCCTTCGAGGTTTAATAAAATAATTTTTCTTCTTTGGACCTACAAAAAAGTCCGCTATAAATATGTCAATCTTTAAAGGATGGATTATTAATAAATAGCCATTATATCTTTTGAAAAACGTTCGGTCACGTACAATGCGGTAACTGAAAAGCGTTTTGAACAGACCGATACAGAATTTAATCTTTATCAATCTAAATACGTCATTTGCATTAAGCATTTCATGCACATTATTTTATTTTTTACACCATATAATTTATATAACACCATAGAATTACACGCGAGCGAAGCCGCGGGCAAAAGCTAATGTTTAAGAAAATCACATTTCCTTTTCTTCTCTTTCTAGAATAACAAAGACTGTCGAATATCAAAATTATTCGACAGTCTTTGTTATTCTCTTCAATAACTGCACCCACATCAGAGACAATAATATGTGAATTCTGGATCATTCTGCTAGCAGTTGATACTGTGTATTTGGCTAGAACGTCGTCGAACAACGGAAGTCTTTTTTATTTTGGAATCCCGTCTGCTTGCAAATAAATGCTCAAGTACAGTCGAACCAATTGAATCGACATACCAAAAGTTCATTTTCTAACAGATATTTTATAAGATCTAAATTGAATCTTATTGTTAAATCAACTAATTCATCATGAACATGACTGTTAAATCTGAAGAGATTCTAGGTGGCACTGTCAGCTTCAAAATGATCTGAGCGTTCAAACCAACTAAAAATATCTGAGCATTTAACAAAAATCACTCTTAGCACAATACTTTAAGGTTTACTTTCATTTGTAGTCATATTTTGTTCGTGAAATAAAGTGGTTTTTTGACAAAACTTAAGATAGCTATTTTGGTGACTTTGAAAACTGTATTTGGCGCGCTACTCGTCACTAGAGGCGCTGATACAGTTTTCATACAAATTGACATAAATACGGAATCGCGATAGTTTGCGTTTGCTTGACATAAAAACTTACACTAGGGGTACTGGGTGCCTACCATCAACTTTAAGACAGCGATTCAAAAATAGCGCGATGCAGAATAGGTTCCTAAAATGAATTGCTTTCTTTCGTACTCTGACCTTTTAAAAACTGGACCGCAAATGAATTGCTAAATGTTAATGACCGAACGATTTGTGTCCTTTTTCTTCTACCCGTCTCTTTCACTCGATTCTGTCATGCCCGGAGAGTGAGAGGGACGGGTATAACCTGCAGGTGACATGTTAAATCGACCGGGTTATAAGTCAAATAAGAGTTCCTGACAGCTTAGCGACTGTGAAATGTCATTATATACAATATATACAAGTTACTCTATGACTGAATCGCTGTCATTGATATTAAGCTGTCGTGGTACGAATAAGCGAAGCAGTTCAGTTTAGGTCCTAAACAAAACCGCAATAAGAGTTGATGGTAAGCACCCAGATCATTTTGAAGCTGACTGTACGTAATAATAAACGATTTGTTGTTGAAAGAAAATATTACAAGAGTCATTGGCGAGCGATTCAAGAATAACAACCTCAATCTGTTGTGCTAAGAACTCTAGCAATTTGATTTTTATGTTTACCCATTAAAGATTGATTGACTATTCCACAGAACATTTGAAGTAAATGAATCTGAAAATAGATAAATTATACAAGCTGCGTATTTATTCAGTAGTTTTAATGTTTAACACTTTGAACAAAGAAGCAATATTAGATAGGTTTTTTCTATCACCATTTTACTATTTCTCCTAGCAATAATAGACTTTTGTCTAAACTATATATTAATTAATAATTAATTCTAATATGCTGTTTTTGAAATATAAGATATTAGTAACTAAACACAATGACGACGTTAAAAATTGTAAGTGAGTAAGTAAGAGTGTAAGTGAGGGATAAGAGAGTGAGTAAGTTCCAAGTACCCTTGAAACCCTTTGTCGAAACAGTTTAAAATTCACCATCTATACAATTCAGTACGATTTTTAATTTCTTCAAAAACTTTACATCTTATTTTTACTTTTTTCATTCACTATGCAATTTTTAGTACTTATAAAAAAATTAAGGCAATACTCGGAAAAATTATGCTAAAGCGAGATAGCAATGAGAAAACGACGCGCGCGGGAGCGAGACCGATTTTGTCGATTACGCAAAAAAAACACAAAATCACTTCGTATTCAAAAACTATAGCGATTTTTAAAAAATGCTTCTATACGATCCTAAATATTATTGGTGTTCACTAATTAAACCGATTTTCAATAGTATATGTATCCCCATTTAAGAGTAATCTTGATATTTCTTATTTTTTTGAGGTATTTTCGAAAATAAAAAGTGTCGAGCAAAAATCATAAAATCGTGTTTCTGAAACTATACGATTCTTGATAAAGGTATGAAGAAATATATATCTTATTACCAAATTTATAACAACTCTAACCGTCCTATAATTTTATATCAAAGAGTCCATACTTTTTCCGAGTAGCGCCTTAAGCTAGGGAGTCTTCGCTACAATTTCAGCCAAATCCGATCAGCCGTTTTGGCGTGATTGATTAACAAACATCCAAACATCCAAAAATCTAAACTTTCACATTTATAATATTATTTATTTATTAATTCTTTATTGCACATACAGCACATACAGCAAATGGCGGACTTAATGCCCTTAGGCATTCTCTAGCAGTCAACCGGAAAGAATGTAAAGGAGAAGTCATGGCGGTAACAAAAGAAAATAAAAAAAGGGATACTTATTGAATAAAATTCATATACTTACAGTTAAAATAAAAACTCAGATATTTACATAATACTAATATATATGATAATAATATACCTAGATACATATTAAGATAAATATAATATATACATACATACATAATATCCTATCATACAATTAAATGATATATACTTAGTACTGATAAAATAATAAAAACAACATATAATAAAAAGGTCAGATACGATGGACCTAAAGCATATATTCTTTGCCTAAAGCAAAGAATACTATAATATTACTAACGTAAAGAAGCGACACTCACCTCCCCCCGCCAATTCATTTCCCCCGCATTGAGAAAGTAAACCGAGGAGTAAACGTCACACGTTTGTCGGTTGTCTTGTCAGTCATTCAGTCAACAAGAATGTAACCAAGTCAACGATGTCATTATATTTCGTAAGCAAACTTCGATTTGAGGATCGTGCGATATAACCTTGCAGTGGCGTTCGTATATGCAGTTGAATCGTAGATGATTGATATCAAATTTAATATTAACAGAAAACAAATATTCCAATACGAATTGTTTGACCAAATAATAAATGTTATGATACGATTAAATTCTATGAAATTAGAGGATCTTTTATTGATTTGATTTAACTTTCATTAGGTGCAAGTATTGGATTAAAGAAATTGGTCGAATAGACTTAAGGCGCTACTCGGAAAAAGTATGGACTTTTTGATTTAAAACTATAGGACGGTTACAGTTGTTACAAATCTGGTAATAAGATATATATTTCTTCATACCTTTATCTAGATTCGTATAGTTTCAAAAACACGATTTTATGATTTTGTCTCGACACTTTTTCTTTTCGAAAAGAAAATTGTAGATTATTCTTAAATAGGGTTACTTACGCTATTGGAAATTGGTTTAATTAGTGAACACCAATAATATTTAGGATCGTATAGAAGCATTTTTTTAAATCGCTGTAGTTTTTTAATACGAAGTTATTTTGTTTTTTTTGCCTAATCTGCAAAATCGGTCTCGATCCCGCGCGCGTCGTTTTCTCATTGCTATCTCGCTTCTGCACAATTTTTCCGAGTATCGCCTTAAACCAAAAAAGCGTGGAGACACTTCATACTAGTTATTTTGTTTGCGAACTTCATTTCCCTAATTCTGACCGCGCAAAAAGAGTGTCTAAGAAAAATGCAGCCCCTACCCTATTATTACTGCAGCCATCAGGTAGAGACTCATCTGGTACTCTACTCGTATTTACATCAAAATTTACTCAAACTGATAATAGCCTCTTAGAGTACTTGCAAATCTCAAACATCAACAGAAATTCCAAGTACAAGTACTTCACAGGTGTCACACTCAGTGCAGAAAACACAGATTTTAAGTGAAAATTCACCCCGGAAAAGAAAGTTGCGGCTTGACTTTAAATCAGAGGCTAAGAAACGAAGATTATTGGAATCGTCGGTAATAGGAAACCCCAAGTAGGCTGATATGTCACCTCTGCCAAAAAAAAATTGATGCTCAAAAAGTATTTAAAACGAAAGTCTCAGGGAAACAGATATGACCAAGAATAATAATGTTTGCATTAAATATATATTTATATAGTATTTATTTATTTATAAAAATACTAGCTATCCGCCTGCGGCTTCGCCCGCGTGAACTACACGACGTTATCCCGCGGGAGTGTGATATTTTTCCGGGATAAAAAGTAGCCTATGTTTCTCTCCAGGCTTCAAAGTATCTGTGTCCCAAATTTCAGCCAAATCCGTTCAGCCGTTTTAGCGTGATTGAGTAACAAACATCCAAACATCCAAACATCCAAACATCCAAACATCTAAACTTTCACATTTATAATATTAGTAGGATAGTATTTATTTTTCCTTCAATAAAAAGTATGGCTTACTACACTTTCTTTCATTAGCCATGTTTAAAAAATTTGAGCCTTGATCTGATACAAAGGCTACATTACATGAACTCCAATATTTAAAATTTGTGAAATAACATGATCTAACCACGCACTAAGTTCTTTGTAATTTTTGCTTTGAGCCAAAAAACAGTATGCGATTGGTTGTTTCCAATTTTAATGTATAACTCTGGCAATGATTACAAAAGCTTGCGTTGCTGGTTCTCCAGTTTGTGTCCCGTCAATCTCATGAAAACCTATAATCTTATCCTCGTTAATTTGATGATATAAGTACCGTTTTAATGAAATTTCGTCAGCGCAAATAATGCAGTATTTTTCTGAGTCTTTTAATATTTTAATTTGGTCTCTAAACATTGTGAAACGTTAGGTGAAAATTTTGTATCAATGTTGATATTCATTCGGCGCAACGTCCTTTCGCTTGGCATGTTTAACGTTTGCTAAGACTGATTATGCTAATGGACTGGCAAAATATAAATTTAAAGCAAATAACTGTAAATCTTTAGTGTTTCTATTGCCATGACTGTTTTGTTTTAGACGGGTTTGAAAATTGATATTATTTTGTAGTTGAGAGGACATATTGGTATCTTTTTGAGATGCACATTCTTGCTGAGTATCCAAATTTTTTCGTCTTTAGCACTCTGTTTATAAGTCACTTAACAATTTCCTTTTACGTGGTGTGTTGGCTGACAAAGGACTTTGTGCACGATGTATAGGCCGTTTGGCTTAACATGCACATTATTTAAGCAATAAAACTATATGTTTGGAAGTATACACTACGAAGAAACTATTTATCATTTTTGTTTTGTGTCAAATAATAAAAAGCTTAGAAACAGACAGACAGAAGCGAAGAGCGACTTTGTTTTATACTATGTAGTGATAATTAAAGACAATTTTATTTGTTGGAATCATTTCATTTTTTATTAAATTAGTTAGTACCGTACGACAGGTGCGTTTCTGAAGATTTCAATACAAAGTACATTGTGCCATTCACACGGCCTTTTGACAATCGCTTTTGTACTGAAAAAAGCTTGTAAAATGATTGCTTCCGAACTTACCCGACATAATAATAAACATACGTAAATAATAAATTGGGACGCTCTTGCAAAGTTATTTCGTGACGCACGCGGCACGCGCCATCTAGTCGATATATTTTGTACCACTAGCTCCGGAGTGTGCTACGGCGGATGTCATCCCTGCATCGTTGACGCACACATTTGACGCGTGTACACACGTTATGTCAGTTACGTAGTAGTAGAAGGTTATTATGCGGGGGTCGTAGTATGGAGTGTCGTAGGTGTGCCTAAAGTAACGAATTCAAGTAATGCTCTCGAACCAATTTCTTGAAAACGCACTTACTGGGGGCAATATTAGTAGGATTGTAGGATGAACTCCCCTAAGGATCTCCACAACGATTGGTCCTGCGCTGCCCGCAACCAGCGGCTTCCCGCGACCTTGACCAGATCGTCGGTCCACCTTGTAGGGGGCCTGCCCACGGAACGTCGTCCGGTCGCGGTCGCCATTCGAGAACCTTTCCGCCCCAACGGCCATCGGTTCTCCGCGCTATGTGTCCCGCCCACTGCCACTTCAATGATGCAATTCTTCGAGCGATGTCGGTCGTTTTAGTTCTCCTGTGGATCTCATCATTTCTTATTCAATACCAACCATCGCTCTCTCCATTGCTCGCTGGGTGACTTTGAGCCTTCTTATGAGACCCATAGTAAAAGACCACATCTCACTTCCATAGGCCATTACTGGCAACACACACTGGTCAAAGACTTTCGTCTTGAGACATTGAGGTATTTCGGACGCAAATATATGCCGGAGCTTCCCAAACACTGCCCATCCGAGTTGGATTCGACGAGAGATCTCTTTCTCAAAGTTGGACTTACCTAACTGGACCGTGTCAACAACTTCGAGTGTAATGTTCCTAACATTAACTAGAGCGGGTGCAACATGATTTTCGTCTTGTCCATGTTCATCTTAAGACCCACTCTTTGCGAAGCATTACCGAGATCTTCGAGCATTGTGTTCTTGTCTTCCAAGGTCTCAGCTATAAGAACTACATCATCGGCAAACCGTACGTGTGTTAGGTACTCGCCATTGATGTTGATGCCGCATCCTTTCCAGTCCAGCAGCTTAAAAATATCCTCCAACGCAGCTGTGAACAGTTTGGGAGAGATGACATCTCCCTGTCTGATACCTCGCTGTAGTTGGATAGGATTAGAGCTCTAGTTCTATAATCGGACCGACATGGT
This sequence comes from Crambus lathoniellus, assembly GCA_949710035.1. NCBI lineage: Eukaryota > Metazoa > Arthropoda > Insecta > Lepidoptera > Crambidae > Crambus > Crambus lathoniellus. The sequence goes on along the minus strand of OX453301.1, from coordinate 8,951,402 downwards.
AGCGTTTTGGTATAAGTACCTCAGCACCTCGATTTACCTGTAGTCTATTTGGCACCTCTGGAGAGACTGCAGCACCGCCCAAGTCTCAATCGAATCAAAGGCTTTCTCGTAGTCCACGAACGCCAAGCAAAGTGGCAAATTATACTCTTCGGTCTTCTGTATAACTTGCCGCAGCGTATGAAAGTGGTCTATGGTACGATAGCCTTTCCGGAACCCGGCTTGTTCGGGAGGTTGGACTAACTGAACTAAGCTTAGATTTAGTAAAATAGACGGTAGAAGTTATTAGCACTTCAAAGCTAGGCAAGCATTTATAACCACTAACAAATATGTGACGTCAAATAAATCTGAGACCACTAACAGCCATTTTAGGTTTTAGCGGTAACATAATAACTGAAAGGGGTAATCTGGAACAGGCATGTACTAGCCTTCCGCCCGCCGCTTCGCCCGCGTGAACTACACTATTTTATCCCGCGGTTATGTAATATTTTTCCGGATAAAAAGTAGCTTAATGTCACTTTCCAGCTTCTAAACTATCCCCATACCAAAAATCACGTCCATCCGTTGCTCCGTTTTGACGGGAAAGAGGGACAAACAAAATGACTGAACCGAAACTGAATGGTATTATACCAAATGCATTTCTGTCTTGACCTAATATCAAAGTGGTCCTTCTAACTTTCAAAATTACCACACCTAAACTGCAGCAGTGCTTCTGAATAACTTGGCAAAATGTTGGTTGATAGGTAAGTTGAGATCTATTGTACATCACTAACTTACTTAGGTAAGCATGAACTTATAGCGTGTTTACATAAAAAGTTTGGGTAAAACAACTATTAGAAATGAATTATTGGGTACTAATACTAATTATACACCATACTGTGACAAAAACAAACAGACAATAACACAGTAAATTATAATTTAAACTAGCATTCCACCCGCGGCTTCGCCCGCGGGGCGTAAACGACGTTATCCCGCGGGAATGTGATGTTTTTCCGGGTACAAAAATAGCCTATGTCACTTTCCAGCTCCCAAACTATTCCCATACCTAGCAAAAATACAAGTCGACCTATTGCTCCGTTTTGACGTGAAAGACAGAGAAACAAACAAACAAACAAACTTTCACATTTTACAATATTAGTATAGTTACTCAAAAATTAGTTTGGGTCATAATATTGCACAACAGTAGGAAAGGTCATGTGCCGTGTTTATGCCACAGTGTCCATGCGTCACAGGCTATCGTGCATTTGCATACATTGCTATGCGACCCACCGCTGCAGATAGCATTTATTTGCATAACCGTGTAGGTGCCGGCCGAGACAACAACGCCTGCAGTGTTTTTAGGGAAGAATAACTTAGTTTTACCGGATGGATTTTTGAAAAATTGTAATGCGAACTAAATTTTATTTATTTCACCAGCCATTTCAAGAGAAGCGAAACAGACTCTTTTGGTGCGACTCAGCTACGAGTAAAAAGCACAATATGTTAAATTTTTAGCAAAGTCTATTAACTATAGGTATATTCTGTGGCAAAGTGAAGCGAAAACGGTCTTGTTTCGCTTCTCAACTTGTATTTTTCGATGAAATCCTAAGTAATGCTAAACTGCACTGGCAAGCAAACTAACTAGCTGTCCATTTTACAAGCTTTTATTTAACTTGCAGTGTATGTATGTATGTATGCATTTATGTCCGTTCGGGTCAAATCTTGCAAGCTAAATTTGACCCACTTGCCAGTGTCCGATTGAGCTGAAATTTTGTATACAGGTTTGTTATGGATGACAATACAAATTCAAGTACAGTCAGCAAAAAAACTTGTCATGAAAATGAAATATTTACTAAAAACTTATTTCTCTTAGCTTCATTCGTATAATGTAGCGGTAAACACACATTAAGACCAATGCTTAGGACAGTTGCTTCGAAATTCTTTCATTCCAGGGCAATCTGAGGTCCTACCACATGCAGTTATTACGTTATTAATTTGTATTATTTATTTTATATTATTGGTCAAGGGTTTTTGTTATCACAATAATGTTTATTTAAAAACTAGCTTTCCGCCCGCGGCTTCGCCCGCGTGGACTAAACGACGTTATCCCGCGGGAATGTGGTGATCCCGCGGGAATCTGATATTTTTCCGGGATAAAAAGTAGCCTAAGTTACTCCTTATTACATCAGCTACCTGCCAGTGAAAGTTCTGTCAAAATTGGTCCAGCCGTTTCAGAGATTAGCCGGAACAAACAAGCAGACAGACAGACAGACAAAAAATTTAAAAAATGTTATTTGAGTATATGTACCGTATATATAATCATATACAGGTAGTAAAAAGCGGTTATTTTAATATTACAAACAGACACTCCAATTTTATTTATTCGTATAGATTTAGCTATAGGTACACTGCGTAGGTATAGCTCTATCTCGCTTTGGTACAATATTACCTACTCTGCTATTACATTAGTATAGTAGTAATAACACTGAACAAGCGAAACGATCATCTTGTATATATATATGTCGCAGGGATTTTGTCAAATTCGTGATATTATAATTCCACTAGTGAAATTATAATTTCATGTGATATTATGAATAGACAGTACGAGACAGTATGCACACGGCTGCGAGCGCATATATATATATGTCATAACAATATTGTTGAACTGGGCTGATTAAAATCTGCCTGGGCTAATAACGATGTACTGGCATTTCGTGATTTGGCCGATCACACCATGACGTGTCAAATAAAGCATATTTGAGCCGATCGATGAGAGTAACAAATTTGTCAATTTGCCCTACTTATCACTTGACCACATCAAGATATGGCTGGACACATCGCGATATGAGTAAACACATCATTCCTAAACGCTTGTGGCGCTGTTTGAGCGGGCGAAGCTAACGTGCTGCGGCAGCGGACGGCGAAGAGCCAGAATTCCATTTTGAAATAGTATACCTACTGGTGTTTTTCCAGTGCACTTCTTATAAAATAGATTAGCCCAAGCATGGTCGGGTAAATTTATAAATGTCAAATCACGATAAAGCAGCATAAAGCGGTATCTTTATGTGCCTAGGTAGATCTCGATCGGCGTTGTTTAGCGATTGGCCTACGACACATATAAAGGCATGTATTCCCTGAGAAACGTATCGGATGCTCTACGTTTGTCTGACAGGAGCCATGTTTCGGAGATTTTGTCGCCCTCATCAATTGTTTAGAATATGTCGTGTCGCACAAGACAATCATGTTCTATTGGGAAACAGTACTTATTGTTTCGCTTCGCTTGCTTCCTAACGTAAAATATTCGCAGATACAGGATAATTTTTTTACCAGTGCACAAATTTTTAAGATCAACTCAGAATCGGTAACTGAACAACTTTCCCCAAGAAACATAGGTCGAAATATGACAAAAATTTTTGGACTCTTCATACAAATCGGACTGATCACGTGATCGATTTAGTATGGGAAGTCCAAAAATTTTTGTCGTATTTCGACCCATGTTTCTAAGAGAAAGTTGTACACTTACCGATTCTGAGTTGATCTTAAAAATTTGTGCACTGATAAAAAAAATATCCTGTATAAATATAACTGTGATGTTATAGTATATTAAGATACAAGTGAGCTTAGGTTGCTCATTATACACGAGGCTGTGGGTTGCAGCCCGAGCCGCAGGCGAGGGCGTAAATCAGCCGAGTGTCTAGTGAGTAAGTTGCTCACGAGTTTCATACGCACTTTTTCAACACACTTGCGAGGAAAAACAAACATTTATTGCATATATATTGTATTAGTATTAACCTAATATTAACTAAGGGAAAAAGCGCGCAAGTTTTTTTTTTGCACGCGCCAAATGTGAGGTGATTGATTACATACAGCCATACAGCCTACTTCAAAATAATTAAGTATAATAATAGTGATAAAATGCAAATGTTTTATAACAAATTATTGTGAATTATAAATAATTTGATAATAATATACTTAATTATGTTTTTTGTCTTAATTAGGAACACATTTATTTATTCTAAAAACGTAAATGGATTTTCAGCCGTATAACACCTCTTTGTTGTTACAAAAAAAGAACTGTATCTATTACCCGCTGAAATTGAAAATGCTCTGTTGACTCGCATATAAATTGCAGTTAGGTACTAACTTAACTTTGTAGGGATACTGTATTACCCGGTTAAATTGAAAAGTCTCTGTTTACTCGCATATAATTTGCAGTTAGGTACTTACTTAACTTTGTAGGGGTAATTCTATTACGCAACTAGTACCGTAATATTATTATGCACGCGTGGGTTATAGTTCGGTTTATGGCCCTAAGATCGATGTAATAAGGCTCACTTTATGAGCAAGTGTGTTGAAAAATATATTACAACTGCTTTATTATAGACTTTCTATAGATGAATAAAAAGATGAAAATAGCCAGTAAAGTTTCTATCAAATATTGATTTCAGTTTAGTTTTAGGACTTTACTAAAAAGGTTATTCATTAACTGTATTCGAAACTTCAATTGTATGGGTCTCAAGTTTTCATTGACGTTTTAATAGTAAGATAACACTCACTTTTGAGTCTCTATACATTAATTACTTCAAAACTGGTTAAATTATATTTCGAAAACCCTATCAAATTAGCATCTCAATAGCTGTAGCACTCAGCAGTTATTTGATATGCTATTGAAAGGTTTCATGCTTTTGTTATCATTATTGACAGGTATTATTGTACAGTAGGTACATAAATTACAGTAAATTCTTTCTATAAATTAAATATTTAATAACATTAAATTCAATGAACGGATACTAAGTAAATCGAAACAATAGTTTTAGTTATTAAAAGTTATTAGTCTTTAGTAGTTATTGTGCAAAACTACTGTAGAGTCCGCGCCACATAACTTGGCGTCTGTCGCAGGGCGCTCATCGTCGTGGTCTGTCGGAAAAATGAGCCTTATTCGCATGTCATAATTTTAGTTCCAGATACTGAGTTCCAAGTTATGTGGCGCGTACTTTATCGACAATCTTTTTTTTCCGGTGACAACGGCGCTTTGTAGTTTTTTATTTTACTTTTTGCAGCATTTTAACCGGCCCAGCCGGTCTAGCATGAGCGGCTTTTATCGACCATTGACGCATGATAAGAGCCCATATCTTGCTTACACTTATGTGGGGTAAGCAAGACAGCATGACGTGTTATATCATACTAGCTGACCCGGCAAACGTTGTTTTGCCATAATATTAGTGGACCCGGTCACCAACATCTTGTGTGTGTTTATACATCAAAAGTTGCCTACACCAGACAACAGATAGCGCTAGTTACACACTACCAATAAAAGGGCCCAAGCTTGGTTTCTATTTCTTACATATAAAAAATTACTCTGTGAAGTAGAGTAAGTGTCAGATAAGTCTGCGCGCATGCGCGACTGGGGCATTTTTAGCGCTAGCTAAAGTACATTTTTTTATTCTAAGCTTATAGAAAAGATTAGTATTCGGTTTTGACCGCGCAGACGTCAGTGATTATATACTCTTTGGAAACAGCAATGGAAGAAATGACAGTTTTGTATCGAAGGTACAATAGTTAAACGATTTTTCTTAGAAAATTTCAATTTTTACTCAATTTTCCGGAATAATAAGTAGCCTATGTTACTCTCCAGCTCCCAAACTATCCCCAAACCAAGTATCACGTCGATCCGTTGCTCCGTTTTGACGTGAAAGAAGGACAAACAAACAAACAAACAAACAAATAAACAAACAAACAAACACACTTTCGCATTTATAATATTAGTATGGAAGTATGGAAGTATGGATAACGTGATATAATGATGGTGATGCTAGGCACGCTGACTTCTAAAACTTTCAGCCGGCAGCAGCGCTATGGTTGGACAGCAACTTCACAGGAAAAATACATAAAATACACGTTAGTTCCCGTTTTTGGCCACCAGAACAGAAAACGTTGAACGACGTTTGGTGCCTACTAGACTTCTATTATGGACGTAATATGAATTTCAAACATACTTATTTAATTTACCGTTTCTCTCCCAAAATAATATTGATTTAAAAACATATAACCAAACAATACAGTGATTTTATACTTACATTGCTAGGTATGAATCCCTTATTCTGGGAAACGAAATTCCGGAATGATATTCACCTAAGTTGTATGCCGAAACCCAGAAATGTAAGTACATAGACTAAGCTCCCGTTGTACTAAACCCTACCTCATAAGGTGGCAGCTCAAAAATGTAATGCAGTAATAGATACTACTTAGGAACACTGGATTTTAGTAGGTTGCCGTCGAATATCCTGGAAGAACTTCTATTTTTGTTCGTCTTCAAATCGCTATTTTGATCAAAAATTACATCATAAGGTGGCAGATCGAAACGTTTACGCATCGAAAGAGACACATTTGGACATAACAACCCGCATAGGTTGCCGGCCCAAACCCTGGCAGGTTTCAAGGTCAGCCAAGGTTTATGAGCCCCAAAAATGGGATAAATTACCTCATCAGGTGGCACGCTGAAACTGATGCAGATCGATTGCCCTAGACATGCCATTTATTAATATATAGGGTTGCCTGCCTTCAGCTTGGCAGTTTTTCTGGTCAGCCACCTCGAACAAAGTATTACAAAATCTTGGAATAACGAGAAATTCTTGAATAGATGCTATGGTTCAGGGTATGATTTAGTAAAAATCGTGATATCAACTTAAACTCGACGTACTAACAGACTTGCGTCTTATGGTGTTGAAATAATAGGGTAAATGTACCAGTTTTGGTCAGCATATCTTCAAATATTGAAAAAAGTGATGTTGCCTTTTAAGTTCAACGTGATACAGTTAGCAAGCAATTTTGGTTTGCAATTTATTATGCAGAAATAATATGAAATAATTAATCATTAATCAACTTTGTTTCAAAAATGGGAAACGTCCTGCAGCTATCTCAAAATTATCTATCCACACTAGGACAGTACGTTTAACTTTTTTTGATACTTATCTATATATATAAAGTTCTTGCGTTACTGACTGACTGATAGACAACGCACAGCCGAAACTACTGGGCGCAAGAAGCTGAAATTCGGCATGTATGTTCCTTGGGGAGTGAAAGGTAAGGAGTGGAAGGTGAGGAAGGCAAGCACTAAAAGAGGATTTTTAGAAATTCCTCCTCTAAGGGGGTAAAAAGGGGGGTCCACACTGTTGTATGTTACTGGCTAATCAAAATTTTAATTTATATTTCTTTTACTTATATTTTATTCTGATTGACACTTCAATAAATAAAGTCAAATACAACACACACAGACGAAGTCGCGAACGGAGCGATAGTTATATAGATATATAGAAGAAGATGAATAGAATTGCATATTCACTTCATTTTTTTTCAAAGTACACGTACAAACATAAAAGAAATACAAAGTTACTTACACACTATTTTAGGGTTCCGTGCCCAAAGGGTGTAAACGGGACCTTATTATTTCTCCGCTGTCCGTCTGCTCCAACATCGCCTGAGGGACTCCTCATCACCAAGTGAAGCGAATTGGCCTCACCAGAACAAAACAAATGAGCCCAAACTTGAGGGGTTTCATAGTGGTCATTAGAAGTACCATTGGCTTCCTCCCTGCTCCAATATCAGACCCTCACCACCAAGTGCAGCGAATAGGTCTCATCAGAACGAAACAAATGAGCTCAAACTCAAGGGGTTTCCTAGTGGTCATTAGAAGTACCATTGGCTTCCTCCCTGCTCCAATATCAGACCCTCACCACCAAGTGCAGCGAATAGGTCTCATCAGAACGAAACAAATGAGCCCAAACTCGAGGGGTTTCCTAGTGGTCATTAGAAGTACCATTGGCTTCCTACCTGCTCCAACATCAGACCCTCACCAAGTGCAGCGAAATAGATCTCATCAGAACGAAACAAATGAGCTCAAACTCAAGGGGTTTCCTAGTGGTCATTAAGAAGTGCCACTGGCTTCCTCCCTGCCCCATCATCAGACCCTCACCAGCAAGTGTAGCGAATAGGTCTCATAAGCACGAAACAAATAAGCCCAAACTCGAGGGGCTTTCGAAGCAGCCATTGAAGAGTTCCATTGCCCACCTCTTGACTCCATCATCACATCAGCTCGAAGGTATCAAATTATTAAATTGTCATTATATTTCTATAGACTTGCAGAGTTTCAAATCAATTCGACAATTAGAAGTAGGTTAAAATTGAATTCCAAGATTTTCTTACATTGTGACTTAGTTAGTTCCTTACATGTGAAGCTAATAAAAGCGTGTTAAAAAACATAACCGAATGACAGTCCACGCACGCTACCGCCCGCCGCGTCTTGGCTACCTTCATCATAACATATTAAAAGCACAAAAATTAATGTTTACATTGTATTGCAATGTAGACCTACTGTGCCTTTGTAGACCTGGAGAAGGCCTACGATCGAGTCGAAAGGGTCTGAATACGGATTGGAGAGCAATAGAGCAATGGCTCTTCAATTTGTTTTTAGACAGTTGTATGAAAGGCCTGAGTGACCTTGGAACGTGACTGTGGAATTATGATGAAGGGTACCTAATTCAAGTGTCTCCTCTATGCTGACGACCAGGTAATACTTGCGTCTTCTGTGGGGGAGTTGTAGGAGATGTTGTCCGTTATGAATGATGATTTTGTGAGAAAAGGGATGAAAGTACATGTATGTAAGACGAAAGTTATGGTTTTTGAGTAAGATGAAGAAATGTATGACTGTACGGTAATGATAAGTGGTCAGAAAGTGGGACAGGTGCGTGAGTTTGTGTATTTGAGCAGTTTATTTACAAGGGATGGAAAGTGCGAGGAAGACATAGAAAGGTGAGTGAAGAAAGGGAATTCAGTGAACGGCGCTATACACTCAGTTATGAGTAGCCAAATCGTATCTGAAAAGGCGCGAATGGCTATTCATAACGGAGTGCTGGTGCCGACACTGATGTATGGAAGTGAGTCTTGGGTATGGCAGAAGAAGAATGAAATCAGAATAAATGCAGTAGAGATGCGATCGTTGAGGAAAATATGTGGAGTTAAATTGAGTGATAGAGTGAGCAATGATGTGATTCGTGAAGGAATTGAGCTGAAAGATGATATAGTGACAAGAATTGAGAAAGGAATGCTACGGTGGTTTGGTCACTTAGAGAGGATGAATGAAAGGCAAATTACGAAAGAGATATATTGTGCGAATGTGGAAGGACTGGTTGCGCAAGGGCGTTCATGAAAAACCTACACGGACCAAATAGGAGGTTTACTAAAAAAGACTGGAGTAAGCAGTGACAAAAATCGCCTGGCATGTATGAAAAGATTGATGGATGTGAATGAAGCGAAAGAAGTGTGCAAGGATCGTAGCAGGTGGCGATCCATAGTCTCTGCCTACCCCCGTGGGAAATAGGCGTGAGTATATGTATGTATGTATGTATGTATTGCAAATAACATTGTGTACATTTTATTGAAATTAATACACATTTTTCAAAATAGTGAAAACTGCTACAGTTTTATACGTGTATACATATGAAAGAAAAAATCAAAGTAATCATTGTTAAAATTGTAATGAAACTATATTGTTTACATTTTTGTGAAATCACATCGTTTACTAATTATTGTAATTCATAGTTGCTTCATATTTTTGCACATGAACGTGTAACCAAATGTCTGAAAACCTATTGTGATCATATTTTTTATTTTGAAAAATGTGTACTTTATTGCGAGAAACTCCGATGGTTATAAATAAATAATAATAAAATCTTTATTTATTTCTTCACAAATAGTAGTAACAAGCAACAGTAAATATAAACAATATCAGTCTCAGATTACTAGTTGTGAAGACTGGGTGCTTGAAATGGGTTGGGTTGCAACCTGTAAAACAAGACACCAGGTCCTCACTTCCCGGATTGAGCTGTAGCTTTTAATACAAGTACAAAGTTTATGTTGCTGCTAATGATGTTAATAAGGTATGTAAACGAAATAAATTATTGAAAAGGATGAAAATTACACATTATGAGATACGCATGCAAAAAATTGTTTAGTGTGGAGACGTGAGTGTGTGTGTGTACACACTCTCATGCGTTGCATGCATGCGTGCGTATCTCATAATGTGTAATTTTCATCTTTTTCAATAATTTATTTCGTTTACATACCTCATTAACATCATTAGCAGCAACATAAACTTTGTACTTGTATTAAAAGCTACACACACACACTCACACGAGTGTGTGTGTGTGAGTGTGTGTGTGTGTGTGAGTGAGTGTGTGTGTTTGTGTGTGTTTATATGAGTGAGTAAAGTATAGTGCGTGTATGAATGCAATACCTATAGTTTTGGATATATGTGAGAGTTTATGTAAGAATGTGTCTTGATTTTACACTATTGGAGTATAAAGGCGTTGAACTTTCTCATTACTCAATTTAAACAGGTAATTAAGTAAAGGTTCTTTTATTTGTCTGTTCGAGTAAGATCTTAGGTTTAATTTATTCTGTATCATATTATATGCTCTAGGAGCCAAAAAATCGTAAGACCTCATTGCAAATCTAGTATCGCAAGAGGGAACATGATAACGTTTCAATCTAGAGTTGGGAACCGGAATGATGGGTACTGACTTTTGGTGAAATCTGCGAATAATTTAACACAAGAACAATTTGCGAACACTTAGTGTTTTAGTTTTGTCATGAAGCATTGAGGTTGGGTAACGGAAGGGTAAGGCCATGAGAACTGCCCTTTGAGCTCTCTCAACTTGGAGAAGGTGTACATCAGCAGCTCCTCCCCAAGCACAAATGCAATAACATAATAAAGATTCACCTAATGCCTTATAAATTTTAATCAACAGTGAAAGGTTTGCTACTGTACGTAGATTTTTAAATACAAACATTAACTTTCTAATTCGACTAGAGATCAGAGACAAGTGAGGCTGCCAAGTTATAAGGTATGTATTGATAAGATGACTATTTGTTATTGAAATTTTCAGAGTGTACATTTATTCGAAATTCTGTCCATTTCATTGCACGTGAGTGTACGTGTGGGTTGACACTTAGGAATGATTTTTTGTTGAATGTGTCTCATAAAATATAATTGCGAAACTGTGTTTGTTTATCTTCAAGCAAAAACTAGAGAACGGATCTGGATGAAACGTTACTGTTTTATAGCTTAGATACCAGAATAGTACATATGGTAGGTACATTTTACCACGGAAAAAGTCACGGGGCAGAAAGCTAGTAAAAACATAAAAATAAACTCAACTCATAAAAATCATCACCTGTGATTTGAAGTGAACATAATAAATATTGTTATACAGCACAAAATTGCCCGTTATACTTCCTATATCACGTTGACCGTAAAAGGCAACATCACTTTTTTCAATATTTAAAGATATAGGTACCTATGAGGAATGACCAAAACTGGTACATTTACCCTATTATTTCAACACCATAAGACGCAAGTCTGTTGGTACGTCGAGTTTAAGTTGATATCACGATTTTTACTAAATTATACCCTGAACCATAGCATCTATTCAAGAATTTCTCGTTATTCCAAGTTTTTGTAATACATTGTTCGAGGTGGCTGACCAGAAAAACTGCCAAGCTGAAGGCAGGCAACCCTATATATTAATGAATGGCATGTCTAGGGCAATCGATCTGCATCAGTTTCAGCGTGCCACCTGATGAGGTAATTTATCCCATTTTTGGGGCTCATAAAACTTGGCTGACCTTAAAACCTGCCAGGGTTTGGGCCGGCAACCTATGCGGGTTGTTATGTCAAAATGTGTCTCTTTCGATGCGTAGACGTTTCGATCTGCCACCTTATGATGTAATTTTCGATCAAAATAGCGATTTGGAGATGAACAAAAATAGAAGTTCTTCCAGGATATTCGACGGCAACCTACTAAAATCCAGTGTTCCTAAGTAGTATCTATCACTGCATTACATTTTTGAGCTGCCACCTTATGAGGTAGGGTTTCGTACAACGGGAGCTTAGTCTACAACATTCCTTATGACACAAATCATTTCGCATATACATGTCGTTCTTAGATGGTATTATTTCCATTTACAAAGAAACGGTAGAGGAAATCACGACATTCATTTCATCATGGATGAATGAGCATTCATGTTTTATGGAGGAAATATTTTTTTGAGACGAGGAAATATATTAAATCAGTGTATGCGCCTGAAAAAATGTTTAAGATAAGAATATTATTTACATGCCGTAGCGCTTATCAAAGCGATGTTAAAGCTTTCGGAATACTAATGAAACCAGGATGAAGCAATTTACAATTCTATTGCTTACGTTTAACAAAAAATAAAAAAGTTTGCTTCAAGCAATCGTGGTAGTTAAATGTGATGTTTTTCAGCAATAATTTACACTTATTCCATCCTAATGCAAAATCTCTCTGTCTCTATGTGTTTCTCTGTCTATTAACATTACCTTTAGGTAGGTACACGCCCAAACCAGGGAACCTACAGTGTTAGATTTGACCTTGCACAAGGACGTAGATTTCCTTTGTTGAAACCAGAAGATGAAAATTTATTTAAGCAATCTTTTTGTACAGATTTAATCTACATCAAAATGTATTTCTTACTTGTTTATATAAACAAAAGCTTTAATACTAAAATTATTTTAATGAATTCACAAAGCAATTCTGTATGTGAAGGAACATTTTTGATAAACAAAAAAACATTTGCCACCATGTTTCTTTCGAATGCGAGGCTTTCCGAACATTGAAAAGCGACGCTGGCCAACAGCCTTTCGGTAGCTTAGTTGGTCAGAGCATTAGGCCGCATTACCAGGGACAGCGGGTTCGAATCCTGCCTGAAAGCTACTTGTAGGGCATTTTTAATTTTTTTCCGCAAAAGCATTAAGTATATGGACTTCATTATCTTTTTACTGCCTTATCGATCGAAATCCAGGACCAATATTTATGTGAATAGACTTCCATGTCTAAACTATGAATTTTATGTACACATTAATTAGGGTTACAGTCTGGTTCCAGACTTTATTGTGTATATTCTTCAATTTGTTTTTTGATTGTAAAATAGATGATCAAACAAACTACTGTGAAGTTCGATCGCTATTATATGAGTCGTTTCATTCGAAGATATAATATTTACAGAGTAGTCCCTTTAACCTACAGGCAACTTCGCACGTCTTTAGAGATTTAATAAAAAAAAAGTTCACTAATCTGTCATTTACCGTTCTGTGATCAGTTTGACACCATTTTTCTCATTTCGTTTAGAGCAAGTTCAGAGTAATAGCGGTCTTCTAGAACAAAGCTTAACTAGTGGGTTTGTAAACCTCCGCCTGCAGCTGAGGTTTACTGGGCTGGGCGGGTTGCTATATCTTCGAATGAAACGACTCATATAATAGCGATCGAACTTCACAGTAGTTCGTTTGATCATCTATTATATTTCGTCGTTTCATTCTTTGATATAATATTTACAGAGTAGATGTTTAGAGATTTAAGTTTTGTTCTAGAAGAAGTGTTGATGGGTTGTTTCTATAAGAATAAATAACCATCTCAATTAAACATATTATGTATTTGTTCATAAGCAGAATGTAAACAATCAACCCTTAAATAATAATAAGTTTTCTCCGTACAAATTAAATACCTAATCATAACAGCAACAAAAAAAAAAGTAACTAATCATTAGTAGGGAACGTTACGGTTCTCGCGAAGACATCTTCGCTTTCAATAGGCCGGTTATAGAACCGAGCAAAGGCTGTGTAGATGTAGGTTGTCCCACCAGCTGTTTTTCTTATCTCGTCTACAAACACTGAGTCGTGAGCAAGCACGGTCGAGGTGGAGGCGTATCGTGTGCTATCGCCACTCTCTCCCAAGCTCCCAACAGCTTATTTAACCCAGCGGCTTATAGACTGCGAGCTGGTGCGCTTGTGGAGTTTTTTGTATTTTAACAACAGTTTGTCTGCGTTCAAAGTCATCATATTTTTTGAAAAATATATATGATCGACGAGGACTGAAGCAGGGCATATATTTATTTTCTCGTGAAAGAATGACAAGTACAGCATGGGTTGTTCGCGGCCCGGGACCGAAGTTTTAATAATGTCGGTTATGGCTATCTTAACACCGTCTTCAGAAATGAATACATTTTCTAGTTTTATAAGCGTGAAAGTTTGTACCCTGTGCATTGTACAAAGTGTTCTTGTCTAGGCTCAGTACTAAATTTGGGTATCAATTAGGTATGTGGTTGAGAACAAGTTGTGGGTCCCAAGTAGAGGTATATTTATGGCGACTTGGTTTAAGTTTGTAAGCGCCTTTTAGAACTCGTTAAATACACTCATGTGAGCCGATGTTACTATTTAATGGTTTAAGAACAGTGAAACGGTACGGCACGGGACGGTGATTTAATATCAACGTAAGCTTCGTCAGATAGCTCCCATTCAGTATCGGGGTTGCTTTTACTTGACTCGATATCTGAGCCGTTATTTTTTGTGTTTACTTATGACGCGTGTAGCCAAATGGCGATAAATCTACCTACATCGTGTCAACTTCTTTAAGCGTGGAAATTTTATTCCATCTACCTTGACGGTTAATGTAGCATACTACTGCAGTACTATCCATGCGCAGTAATATTGCACAATATCGTCTTCCTTTGTAAAAGCTTTCATAGGACAGAATGTTGTAAAAAAGTTATTGCGCCACCAGTTTTGGTCTTCTTAAAATTAAATTTTTGCTTTGCATTTACCGTTATGTCGCTGCAATGCCAAAAACTTCTGGCGTTCTTAAAGTTAAATCCGTATTTAGCTGCTAGACAGACCGAAATTAGAACACCAATAAAATTAGCAAAGATTCTTATTATACGTTTCGGTAATTTTAAATAATTTCTGATCATTTGTGCAATGTTTCTGCGTTTTACAGCGAGAAATGTTGCGTATCATAATTATAAAAAGCCTTGGAAAGTACAGACTTGAGAAGGCGTTAACACACTTTTTTCGCGGTTTACAACAAAACCTAAACATTGTAACAATTAAAGAGTCGTACCGCGTACGTAGTCTTATGGAAGTGTCCCCGATGCCTTATGTTAAGATTCTTTTTGCTAACCTTCTATGGGCCACAGTGTTGTCTGATAAATAAAGAATTTATTTATTGCATCGTCGAAATAAATTTACTGATTTATGACCTTGGCTTCTAAGATAGGACATATAACCTCTCTCATAATTTTGGTAAAAACCCTGGATGCTGATGCTACGGATAGGCCGTAAGGCAAGTCAGTAAATTCGTCGATAGCTAAGTTTGAATTTGGAGCTTGAAAATGAGATCTTAAATATTATTCCGTCTTCCTTACATATTGGAAGTCATAAATACGCCTCTTTGAGGTCAATCGGTGCTACAAAACTACCTTGTGGTATAAGTTAAGGAGATGTTCTATAGTCTTCCATTCTAAAATAGTTTTTCTTCTCAATAAATTTATTTAATGTTTTAAGATTTAAGACAAAGCGTTTACCACCATTAGACTTGGGTGCAAGGAAAGTTCTTGATATGAACTGGTCAATTACCGGGGAACATTGTGAAATTGCTCCAATTCAATTAATTTATTTATAGCTTGGACCATCTCGTGACTTTCTTCGGGGGTAAATTTAGATTAAAGCACGACAGACTGTCACTTCCGTACAAAAGGGTATATAATATCCGTTTTGGATCCATGATAGTACAGTTTTGTTGTATGTTATATGAAACCAACAATCATAAAAGTATTAAATTCTGCCAGCGTGTACCTTTGTTATTGTGGCCGTGCACGGGGCCTGGGTTGATTGTCGTTCTTCGCATGAGACGAAGCAGGCTGAGGGTAGGTTCGTCGCGGTGGCGGCGCTAGCCTCTGTCCTGTCCTGTGGTTTGACCTCCCCGCCGCCCCCCTGTTTCACGGGTACTGAGGAGGTCCTGACCGGTTTCCCTGATGGGCAGGACGAATGACTGTGGACTGGACTGCAGAAGGTTTCTGAATTGTGAATGTTTTCCAAATCTGTGAACCTTGTCGTTCGATTGCCTTACTGGCTTTTATATTTTCGGATGATGTATTACCCAATAAAGAGTCATAAAGAGTCAGTTTAATCCTATCTTTCGTTAGGAAATGGTGTAAATCAATACCAAAATGCGACAGTCGTCGCTTAGATACTAAAGAGATTGTATCTTATCGTCTGAGGAGAGCAGTGTGTCCATTGCTCTATTTACCTATTGCCGAGGTACCCATATCAAGTTGTTGTTGAAAACCAAGAAACATTTTGTAGCGTCCCCTCACGACGACGACGTCAGAAACTGCGGCAGCAATCGCTGCGTTTAATTTAGGTGCGTGCAACATTCAACAATTATTTGGTATCAAGTACCTTTGTCAAGTTCTCTTTCTGATCTTTTGGTAGACCTATTTTTCATAAAGGTGTCCATAAATTAGCTAAGCTGAATGGCATCTCCAAAATCAGGCGTATCGGACGTAGACGCCCTCAACGCTGACAATATTATTGTGGATCGAAAGTTATCGATGTAATTTCTTGAGTGAGCCGTTTGCGATACTGCAGCATCCAAGGTTTGTTGGATGGATATTTCCAAAGATTGTTCGATAAAGTCCCGCATCGTTTTGTATGATATTTATTGTATCCAAAACAAACATACTCTTTTTTGCCAAAAAAAAAAAACAACATGAGGGTAGAATGTAAAAAATAAAATTCAAAGAATAATTTAATAAGTTATTATGGCTTAATAATTTATATTGTCCCGCAGACAATAAACTATAGATAACGTGCATCTATCCTAGAATGTAGGTAGATTCTACTTTATGTCATAATATGTGACCCATAATTAGCCCGCAGCTAATTACGATATCGCGGTTGACCCCCAGTCAATTGCGACTTAGTTTGATTTTATGTAACTTAATGAACTGTAGATAACGTGCGCCTATCCTAGAACGCAGGTAGATTCTACTTCATGTCATAATATATGTCCCATAATTAGCCCGCGCTAATTGCGATATCGCGATTGACCCGCAGTCAATATCGATTTAGTTTGATTTTGACTAACTACCTAAATAATCTGAAGATAACGTGCGTCTATCCTAAGACGCAGGTAGATTCTACTTCCTGTCATAATATATGACCTATAATTAGCTCGCAGCTAATTACGATATATCGCGATTGACTCGCAGTCAATCTCGATTTAGTTTGATTTTATGTAACTAAATAAAGTGTAGATAACATGCGTCTATCTTAGAACGCGGGTAGATTCTACTTCATGTCATGATATATGATCCATAATTAGCTCGCAGCTAATTACGATATCGCAATTGACTCGCAGTCAATCTCGATTAAGTTTGATTTTATGTAACTAAATAAAGTGTAGATAACATGCGTCTATCCTAGAACGCGGGTAGATTCTACTTCATGTCATAATATATGACCCGTAATTAGCTCGCAGCTATTTACGATATCGCGATTGAGTCGCAGTCAATCTCGATTTGGTTTGATTTTATGTAACTAAATAAAGTGTAGATAACATGCGTCTATCCTAGAACGCGGGTAGATTCTACTTCATGTCATAAATATGACCCATAATTAGCTCGCAGCTAATTACGAGTTACGACATCGCGATTGACTCGCAGTCAATCTCGATTTATTTTGATTTTATGTACCTAACTAAACTCATCTAGTGAAATCACTTGTTCATGTTCACCAGTGAACAACAAGAAACAAAAAAGTATTAATTGTATCTTAATATCTGATAAATTTAGTTAACTATTGTGTAGCTTGTTAATAACTTGTATGCACAAATATTCGAATAGGAATTGATAAAGCACTATAAACGTACCTGTGGCATTATCTTCATTCTCTGAAGAATATAAACGTTGGACTCGTTCAACATTTTCCTGTGCGCTGCGTTTCGGCATTTAAAATAGACGCGTGCGCTCGTTGCCTCGCACGAAAAAGGAATGAGAAAAATGGTGTCAAACTGATCACAGAACGGTAAATGACAGATTAGTGAACTTTTTTTTTATTAAATCTCTAAAGACGTGCGAAGTTGCCTGTAGGTTAAAGGGACTACTCTGTAAATATTATATCAAAGAATGAAACGACGAAATATAATGTTGTGTAACAAATTAAGTAAAAAAATGACATTTTATAAAACTTTAATTCCAATATTTTCATTGCACATCATAAAAATCAAGAGTGTCATTTTAATCTACCACATCTGTTGTTGAGAATGGATCAATTTGACGAAACAAAAAAAAATCAATCATCAAATTTTGATACGAGCCGTTTCCTTACATAAGCCTGTTTTATACAACAAAGCGTCTGAAACTCGTATACGAGTAGGTACACATTGTGTGTGACGCTTAAAACGTACTTAGTGATGGATCACCAGTGATACAGCATATAATGAGTCCATGCATAATCAGCACATACATACCTACTTACATTCTGCTTACCGAAACATTTGCTTTGAATATCAATCTCTCATGTTGCCAGCAGCGTGACCAGATGCGGTAGTTTTCTAGTAGATTTCCAAGGATTTTTTTTTAAAACTACCAAAAGTAGAATTTCTATGTTACTAATTAGCTTAAATTACGAGGTTTTTTGCTTAAAACACGCAGTTTTTTCTCAATTTTGCACGTTATTGGTTGATTTAGTAGATTTTGACTGTACTTAAAAAGTAGTTTTACTAAAGTGAATGTTAGTCACACTGGCACTGGTTGCCAGTATAACAATTACGTTTTCCGAGATTGCGTTTTAACTTTTAAGGCTTTGAGTCTTAAACATTCTAATAGAGTCCGTGTCAGATAAATCTGCGCGCGATTTGGGCGTTTTTGGCGCAGCTTACAGTACCTACATATTTTTCTAAGGCTTAGTTAAAAGATTAGTATTCGATTTCGACCGCACGCAGACGTATCTGGCGCGCACTCTACAATAAATCACAAGGTCCTATTTAAGTCAACCTATTTCCTCGACACCATTATTAGTTAGCTGTGGAGATAAAGCTGTCAAAAGTTATGAATAACCCAACGGGTCCTTATACCTTATCGCAAACTTAAGAGACGTTCATTATACCTACGGGTATAAGCAAAGTATTTAAAACTATTTATTTTTACACATTTGGGAATCCAAAAATGAGCCCATAAGCGTTTCGTAAAATAAATAACAAGAAAAAAGAGAGACAGAGACAAACATAAGACACAGACACACGGGCGCCCTGTATAAGGATGATATTATACGGCCGCCAGCACAGCCTTCTCTATCGTCGTAGAAGACGATAGAGAGGCGGGAGTTGTGCCGCCAGTAATAGGAAATCTCCGACGGATAGAAAGAGAGAGAAGATTGGCGTACCCTATTTGTCTTTCTCCACTGACTTATATTGGTCCGATCATCTAAAGTTTACATGATTGGACCTTTGATTTATATTCTTAACAGCGTGTAATGAGAGCATAGCCAAACGATTAGTCGATTGGACGATTAAAAGTCAGTAGAGAGAGAGAGACAGATTGGGTACCGCGACCTTCTCTGTTTTTCTAATCGAAAGATAGCTGGAGGCCTGGCTCCCCTGCTCTATCTATAATATATCTATGGCTAAAACAGATAAAAAGTCAAAATAATCTCTTCTTTTTTTTTTAACAAGCCCAAACTCGATGGGGTTGCATGGTTTTAATTTTGAGTTCATATGGCATGGCGTTCCGGCTTCATCATCAGACCCTGAACTTCGTCTCCCGTCAGAGTACTCAAGACAATTCTAACGAACCCGAAGACGATGGGGTGGCGACACTGTGCCTCATTTTCATCGTGGAGTTCCTGTGGCGTTCTTCCGGCTCCATCATCAGATCAGCTCAATGACACCGCAATATTGCATTGTTATCCAGTTCTGACCTATGATCAAAGTTTCAAGTATGTAGCTCATCGGGAAGCTAGTATAACTGTGACACAGTCTTTGACGTATTATACGAGTATGATTCTAATACGTCATGATTATAAAACAAGATTTTATAAAAAAAAATTGTTTGCAAAATTTTGCATACAAAAAAGAAAGCAACCTAATAAACGATCATGCATAAGTAATACCTATAATAATTTTGTAACTTCATTTTCTTTTTCTTCGATCTAAGCAGCTAGTAAAACTTGTAGCAAACTATGCGTACGTCCATATTGTTGCTTCATAGCAAGTGTAGATAGGAATCTCTCATAGACATTCTTCTTGATAATAAGAAATATCTCAAACTAATAACATTTATGGAATCTTCGGCTTAGAGTATCATAATTAAATTACACTCTAAGCCTAGGAACTGAAAATGAGTTTCAGATAATTGGCGGAATGCCTATAAATATGCTGATATTTTACTACTACTAGAAACCATTATCATGAGCCATTTTATGTCCCCACTGCTGAAGCTGCTCTTCCTTGGAATAACAACAGGATAACTTGGGTAAATCTTAAGAAATATGCTAAAATCAATTCCGCACGCTATATTTTACTGTGTATTGACGGAAAATAAAGACAACTCCGCTGCTAGCTGCTATCATAACAGCCTGCGTGGACTACACGACGTTATCCCGCGGGAATTTGATATTTTTCCGGGATAAAAAGTATTCTATGTTCTTTTTCTGGCTACAAAGTATCTGTCTCCCAAATTTCACGACCTAAATCCGTTCAGCTGTTTTGGCGTAATTGAGCAAAACATCCATAAGTACATGCAAACATCTAAAGTATCTAAACTTTCATATTTATAATATTAGTAGGAATAACCTATCTGTTTTTAATATTCATATTCATACTAGCTGACCCGGCAAACGTTGTTTTGCCATGTAAATTACCTAATTCAGAGCTATTAATATCGCTATTTAAAAATGGGGGTTGGCGGTAGAAGGTTGAAAATTAAGGGTCAGGTATATGTATTTTAGTGCCAAATCATAACAAAAAATAAAAATAAAGAAATGTCTAAAGAAATAAAGTTTTTTTGGCGTGGGCCGTTTGGCGTAGGTATCCTTATCTTTGTTGTAACTAATCAAAGTTTTGGAAAACCTAACAGGGTGTATAAAATCGAAGTGCTTCTTTTAACACTGTGGTGCTTCTTATGGTATTGATCCTACAACGGCTTTTTCTTATTCCCATTCTTTTGTAACGCTTTCTAAAAGACAAAATCAACCTACAAAGCCTTCCGATCTCATTACGCATAAACCATACAGAACAGATAGGTATACCGTCTAGACACACCCGCAGATTGCGAATAAAGCGGCGAAGCGCTAATAAAAGCCGGCACGGCAGCGACAATAGCGCACTGGTACACTGGTAACATCCGGGCGGGTCAAGGTCGCGCGCGCGATCGATGCAGCTACCCGGACCCCGCCCCACCCGGTTGTAGCGCCGCAGCGCTTTTTGTGACACACATTCGATCAATTATAGAACTGTATTGAGTATGGCTTTGTACTGTGTTTTTGTGATTTCGACTCGTATGTCAAGTATCTAAGTTTGTAATTAGTAATCTGCGGGATACCGCATAATTTTATGAATATGAACTTCACACAACTTAGGTAGGTATGTCATTTGAATTCCTATTTTGATAGATTTTTGCTGCTATAATTTGAAGAAAGTTGCTCGCCAGTTATTGTTATACCAGAAGTTACGAAAAAGGGAACTGATAGCGGCAACTTATTTTAAAATGAAATTGTCTTAAAGTTCCAGAAAACGTACTCGTATATTATGAAGTTCACACATTCATAAAGGTACGCGGTAGCCCTCCTGGTCTAGTCATGTCGTGGTTAAAGATTAAAATATGTGCAGTCGAACCAATTAAACCGCGATCCCTCATAAAGCTATTTTCTAATAGATATGGAAATTTTAAAAGGTCGAAAGTTTGAATTTCGACCTTATAAAATTTTCATCTGGCTTTTATAATTTTGACGCTTTCTAACCAATTATTAGCCAAATAGGTCATGCATCAATTGGTTTGACTGTACGATCTAGCTGCTCATCGTGGTTTAACGCGCTTGTTTTTCACTCCCATGGAAATATCGAGTCAAAAAGTAGCCTATTCTATTCAAATTTTATCAAGATCTTTTCAGCCGTTTTGGTGTGATTGAGTAACAAACACCCATCCAAACTTCCACATTTATAATACTAGTTTTCCGTCGTCGTTGTCGTTCGTTCAAGCGTTTCGCCGTAATTGAGTAAATTTATAGTATTAGTAATATTCGATGCATATCGTAGCTTAACAAGCATTATGTTCTCTCCCGATTTGCAGCAAAATACGAAAAAAGTAAAACTGCATATCACACTTTTTAATAAATCGAACCAGTATGTCAGGGATTAGCAGTAAGCCAAAAAAAACACAAATAAGTGCAAAAAGAAATAACGCGCAATTATTGTGTGACAGTCGAGTAATCAACGGTTTTGTTGTCAATACCATACTTTAAAAAAATAGCATTTTTAAGCTGTATTGTATATTACTAACAAAATACATCATATGAAAATGCCTATGAAAGACAAGTTTTAACCCACTGTGCAACGCAGCGCTTTTTGTGACACATTCAATAATTTATAGAACTGTATTGAGTATGGATTCGTATGTAATTTTAGCGCTTGCATTCGCCATTTTTGGGACGTGAATTGTGGGGCTTTGCTCGCGAAGCTTCTGAAAGGTTTTGCTGCAGTGGTTTTGAATGTTAGAGTAAAGCTAGCATAGCACTTAACTAAAACCAAAGAAAACGTTTTTAATATAAATAGGATATTAAGTATATTATATATCTGCCCATTTCATTTTTGCCTTCTTTATGAAATATTCAAAACAAACAAGTAAAAGTAATCAGCCATAGATTTATGATTAGTCGTCGCTTTCGCTATGACGAAACTTTGGTGGTAGTACTTGTTCAAAGTCCGCCTGGCTAGCTACCACCATCTTATCTAAGCATGAAGACATAACAACGTTGTTTCCAGTATTGTTGTGTTCCGGCAGTAAGAGATAAGATAGCCAGCTCCTCATATGTTGAGGATTTCGGGAGTAGTGCGCTTTCACCTGCAGCTTTATCTTCACTATGTTAAAGGTTAAGTGCTACCCCGTTGTAGATAAAAAAATGCGAGTTGGTTAACAATTTTTATAGAGAATCGACAGTCATATTGTTTCCTATCTTATTAACTTAATTTTTATTCTTCGTATTAATGTTATAGTTTTGTAAGTTCTTCATATTAATATTATCGAATATTAGGATACGTGGTTATTAAATTTAAATTAACAGTGAAAATGTTAATATACCTACCTAAGAATGATTAAAGAATCGTTTGTTTGTTTAATGGAACTAAAGTCTATAAAAATTTAAAAGTAAGTGCGGAAAAGGCGTTAAGCCTCCCATCACGTAACCCATCATAATAATGAGGGTCATTAACTCCCATTAGCGACTCAAATGGCGCCATAAACCAACACTGACATGCCCATAAATTGCAGATAGCGAGTTTTATCTTTATCTCGTTTTTAATAGAAGTAGGCCCGTTTTACAATCACTTCTTAAACAAAAACCTTCAATAATATTTTTAAACGAGTAACTTTATATGATCACTAGGGTCTCCGCACGGTTTTACTCGCAATGTACCCCTTCCCATCGGAATATTTGCATAAAAAGAAAAATGAAGTTTCAAATGGTTAAAGAATTCTCAATCAAATCAATGTGTAATAATATGCATTGCAAACTTACAATGAAACGAACAAACAAAAATCTAAACTTTCCTCTTTATAATGTTAGGATTGATGTTGTGATTGTAATATGTATCAGTTTTTAATCAAATCCAGCTTAATTTTACGCGCATTTATGTTTACACCATAGTATCATAAAATGTTCTAAAGCAAAACTGGATACGTTTTATCAATAAAGTAAATAATAGTTATCGAAGTCATATTATTCTAAAGCATATCCCACATATTGACTTTAATCGCGCAATTTTAAAATCGCGAATTCGTAACTAAATAATTGTATGGAATTGAGATAAAAAATATTTTTCATGCATTCACAATGCGATTCTATACTATAGATTAATGGTTTTTTCTATATATTAGATAGAAAAAACCCTTAATCCTTCTGATATATAACCATAAATAACCATGGTTCACGAATTTGAGATAAAAATATCGCGCGATTTTTTGTTGCTGTATTTATGCCTTAAGTAGTTGTAATGTAAAAAAGTATAACTACGTACAAAAATGGGATGTATTCTACGGTATGTATAAACAGCACACATTTATTGTCGTTGTCTTCTGAAAGCTTACACATCTTATCTTTTTTTATTAGTAAACTATGTTACATATTATCACCCTATTATAATATTTAATTGACATACGACTTCAAAACCAGTTTAATTTTTCTAACCTTAATAACTTAGACAAACAGCGCTCCGACAAAATTATCATTACCTACTTGACATTTAAATAACTTTTCTTCCAAATACCTCTTTATTTGGGGAAAGAAAAATAAGTATTATTTTGAAACATTTGTGCAGAGCTTCCTTTGGAAATATAAATTATAAGAAAGTGTTGGTGTGGCCCACTTATTTCCTGCTCTGCGTGAGTGGCTATTTTCAGCGTTTAGAGCGCTTTTACTGGTTTAATTTCAAACACTACTATTAGGAAATAATAAAAAAAATTGGCGCGTTTAATGACCCTTAGGAACTTTGGCGGAGTTGTTTACCTATTGTTGTTTATTAAACCATAATTAGTGATCATTGTTTGATGTAAGTATTTTTAGATCTTTATCTCATAGATTTTTGTGCTTATTCTCATAACTTGTTCTTTAATCAAATTTTGTTTAAAATAATACAGTACATTATTTTAATACTTTTAAAAATATTTCAATTGGAAACTTAATACAGATACCAAATTCAAAATATTATTAGCAACTTACAAGTCATCGTGGAATGCTTACAAAATCCAGCGTCTACGGTATTCTTGCTACGTAAATTTTCGTAGTCAGTGTCGTAGACGCTACGAGTTGCTTGCTACGAGTTATTCCGACATATTACATGCCAACCTAGCTTTTATGGAAATAGTTTATTCTTCTTCTGTGGCAGTATACAATATAACTTTTACTCATATGTCACAAAATGGTATCATATTTTTAACATAAGTAATTGAATATTGTTACATCGTAAATTAGATAACATAATAAAGAAAATAATGTCATTAAGTAACTAGATAACGTCAACTTCATTACTTACAATGTAACTACAAATAACGACTTAAATAGTTATGTTCTACTTTTATAGATTTTCATAGTATTGGTTCAGACGACAAGGTTACAAAAACAAAACCTTTTTAATAATTATTAGGTATTATCAGTAAATGTTCTACAATTTTATTATATGAGATTATGAATGAGGAAAACGTAAAAGATAGCCTCAAACAAAATGTAATTTCTAAAATAATGCGACAGAGATAAACAAAATGGCGTTGTTCCAAAACATCTATACAAAAAGCCGCAAAATGAATAACGGCCTTCACTTTTTGTTTTTCGTTAACAAAACAAAGTTACTGTTAACAAAACAATTTAACGAATCTAAATTAAAATATATACCTATATATTTTTTCGGTAGGGTGAAGTGAAATTAGTAATGTTACAGGCTATATGATGTACATGTATAGATAATATTATGTTTTTATTACATCCCTTTTCGTTTATCATGTTGTCACACGTTCGTATAAGGAGCTTACCTCATGTTCGTGTTTCTCTCAGATTACAGGAGATAAGTAGAATAGGCTAAAAACAAATCTATAGACTACGTGTATTCGATAGTACGAATACAAAATAAAATATACAGAATATTGTACTAAGAGCGTTACTTACTTACATAATTTAGCTTTTGAGTTTATCGAGAGCTATTCTCCTCTCGATTCATCATATTTTTTGTTTTAAAACCAAGCTGAATAAATTGAGGAACTATTGAGAATAGCAGCAAACTCTAGTACTGACTTCTATTTTGTAATATTTTCTGTAGTAAACTAAAGCAAACGCCTTTCAATATTACAATCCTAGTAATCTGTAAAGGTCACCTATATATAAACCCATTCTGCTATCGATTAGTTTCGCCATCATCGTTCTAGAAAACACCAGTAATTGTGTTACTAGTTTGCATACGTCACGTAAGGAACCCCATTGCATGGCGAAATTAATGGCGCGGCCTTGAACGATCGGCCGCCCCTTGTATAGGGGTCATGGCCACGGGCCGGAGTCTCGAGCACAACCGCTCACCTCCGCAGCCGGGGCCCGAATGCCCCGAATGAACACGGGCCGGTGAGCTCGTCGGGAGTTATGTTTACCCCCCCTACCGTGCCAGCTGAGCAGTGGCACGCTATATTTAGGTTGCGCTGTAAATATTCGCTCCAAGTACAGAAAACCTCCCCTCCAATGCTGTGGAAGGGGAAAGGGGGTACACGAGCAGGCAAAAGTTGAAAGTTCACAGCGCCCCGCGCACCGTTCACGCTTGTACGGAACGGTTTCTTTATTTAAATTCTATTGCAACTTGTTCGCCATTGTACTACTCCCGGCTGAATTCGCAATACCAACTCTAATTTTATAATGTGCGGCAGCAACTTTTTTTCCTTGAACTTGCGTAAATTTATTCTCTTTCGGAGCTTCAATATTTCAACACAATTTTTGTTGGGGTAACGACTTTAGTGTTATTGGAGCTGTCCAATTTGGCTTGAACATGTTTGTGAAGTTAGAACGTCGACTAAAGTGCGTTTGTGGGGACACCCTTTTAAAAGGAACGCGTTTAACTCATCAACCGAATTGAAACGGATTACTCGGAGCGTGATGGGCCGTTTGCATGTCAATGTAATTTGATACGTCATCACCATTTTGTATGTCAATTTTCACTTCAGTAAAAGCTTTGGATCTATAAACTGGCGAGCATTAGCTCTCGCAATTTGTCTGTGATATACAGCCTTTCATCTGTTTGCTCGAAACTTAATCAATCTTGTTTAGTTGCAAGCTAGTTCATGTCAATGTCAAACAAAGCAATATAGACCATTGATTGCGCTTTTAAAAGCCTATTTTTTTCCATTTATAATCAAATAAAGCAATCGGCTTTTATTTATGTTCGATTTATGTGAGCGACTGAAAATACGCTAGGTATTTATTCTTCTGAAAGTTTTTCTGATATTCTATTGACTCTGCCTACTAAACCAGAGGTAGAGGTTTGATTTATCAAACCGACCTCAAACCCGAAACACATACATACATAATTAAATAGCTAATAATTCTCTGTTAATCATACGTTTTCTCAATAATATATTTATAGTTTCTACTGTATAATATAAACTGCCTTCGTCAGTTCTTATAACCGTTACCACAGAATAGATATAAGTACTACCCGTTACACAAATAGTTCTTAATAGGAGAGTCAATGTATCTGTTGCTGTTTGATAAATATTAAAAAATAAAGAAAAAAATAAAAATATTAATACTAATAACTCAAATGAAGAATTTATTGCAATCTAATCAAAAGTAAAGAGAATTAAGTAGTAGAACTATTAGCTTTAGACACAAACTTGCTCTCAGTCGGTGTTACTTTAAGCTGTTCCGCAGCTTCGTAACTCGAATACACGCTGTCAGTATCATCATGGTATAGGGTGAAAGACTTGTTATAGTCAGGGATGGGGTCTGGCGGTCCTTCGTACTCTTCGTGCTTGGGGTCATGGAAAGTCACGATGTTGAACACTGGAGCTGTTCCCCCGAAGGCTATGCGTTCTTCGTAACTTGTGACGGCTAGCACTGAGCCGGCGGCAGGGTAGGAACAGGCGATGTACCTTTAATGAAGAACGAGTTGGAACTAGTGTCACTCAGGAATGTGTTTTTCCCCGCCTTATTATATATTAAGGACCAAGGGCATCGGTACAAAACTTATAATACTGTTTATATAAAATAACTGGACAGGTGTGAGTAAAGCTCGCGTAGAGAGGGTTCCCAAAGAAACCAGATTATCTTAGTTTAATCCTTTTAATCTAATTTGGCATTTATGGGGTTCAAAACTGTAATTAAAAAATAAATTCTCCCATACATTTCGTATGAAACTACGAATAATGAAAAGTTACTATACAAGAACTACCTGTATGAAGAAATTATATGGCACGACTAAATGAATTTTCTCTATGTTGATAATAATGTGAAACTACCAAATGTTTCCAAAGGCCAAACAGTAGAAGAGCCAAACACTTAGCGTGCATATCTGATATTCACCGGTTATGGAGATTGATCACTTCCACGCATTTCGTGCCACTGCCTCCGATGATGCAGTATTTTCCTTTGCGATTGTACTGCAAAAAAATTAGAACAGTTTTAGTTTAAAATGAACATGAAATATTTATGTTTTTATCTGACATCAATTAAAATAGTGTATGAGTGATAGAGGCTAAGCAAAAATAGCTAATGTATTTTTTTTCACAAAACACAAAGAGGTGACACAAGGGGCACGGTATCGAATAGAAAGTATCGATACGGTACTCATGAGTAGTATCGAAAAAAAAGTATCGTACTCGTAAAAGGATCAATTGAAAAGTATCGATACCTTGAAGTATCGAAACTTTTTAGTACTCATTTAAAAGACCAAAAAAAGGGCTCAATTTCAGAATGATAGAAAGTAAAAAAATATAATTCAAACAAGTGCATTGAGAAATCAATCAGCCTTTATTATTATTTCAATACTTTTTGCAACCATTACCATCATTAACTATTAGCCCGAGAGCCAAACTAATTCGCTCTATGGAAACTCAACAATAATTCTATATCAGTAATTTCTTAACTTAGAAAATTAGATAATCTAGTTTAATATATAATTCATTAGTAATCCACCAATATTTATGACTGCAACATAAAAAAATAACAAATACAAAGCTATAAAAATCTATAAAAATTGGGCAAAAATGGTATATGTATTATTCACTTTACATTTGAATACATTAATTAATTATCTTTCGTAAAAGTATATAATCCCCCTATATTTGTAAGTGAAAAACAAATAAACTTAAAAAAAACTCTCTACGTAAACTCAAATTGGCATTACACCTATGTTAAAAATGCTATCAGAAACAACCGACTTCTTCCTAAAGTATTAGTTTCCCGTTTTATATCTTTATGGATTTCGACTTTGGTGCTTAGATATGGTGGACATAAATAAATGTTCGCAATAAAATTGGTGATAGCATTTTTGCTGAAAAAATTGCACCATTTTCGGGGTATAACTTTTTTTTTATACCTTCCAATGCGATATTATGTTGGATTCCAAAATAAAGTCTCTTAAAACTATATTTAAGGGCCGTTTACAAAAAATTGGCCTGTTATTGAATTTTTTACAAAAATATCGGATAGTTCTTGGGCTATATATAAAAACTATACTTACATAAAATTAGAACATCATATCTTCCTTTTTAACATACCATACTTATTTCCAGTATATACTTTTCTGTAATCAAGGGTTAAGGTTCAATAAAACAAAAGTGTATAATAATGAAGCCTAGCTTCAAATTAAGAATGATAGGAACCTATTACAATACTTCAAACAAGTGAACTGACAAATTCAAATCAACATTAATTAAGTATTAACTTTTTCTTTACCTACTGACAAAATTACAACCAAAATAGGTACTTTGCACAATCTGAAAGTAAGTTGATGCCCAACCACCGCCGGCGCCCGCTAGAAACCGATGAATCAGCTCCATCCCCCAGCATCACCACCAACACCTACACCAGAGCCAGAAAGATGTGGGCACTACCCCGCAATATTGTGCCGCCGCCACTTCCCCAACCCAACTCACCCAATCCTCACATCCCTTCCAACACCTCCACCTAAAATTATAGCCCGTACCCCGTTTGCGCGCCCGCTCGCAGGCGCTAGCTGGGCCTCTCCCAATGGGGTCTCACTCGACTGGCTGACCGCGCCGAGAGCCGCAAAGATCCGACGGGGCACACCACACGTCCGAGAACGGCCGCGCAAAGTAGCACCAAACACCGTGGGGCAGTAGCCTCGCGAGATGAAGCCCGGGGAAAGAGCAGAAGCTCGAACTCGAACCCGCCTTCATCGGTGGAAGAAATCCTTGATTATTATTTAAGTATGAATTATTTGATACGATACTTGCCAAAAAGTACTTATTAGTAAAAGTATCAAAACAAAAAGTATCGAGTACAAAAGTACTCGGTATCGAATAAAAAGTACTCGATACCAAAAATATCGAAAAAAAAATCGTGTCTCTAGACACACCATGACACCGTGACACACCATGACACGCATTTAGTACTGTCCTGAGCAATAATAAGTATTAACAACATAGAACTTTGTCACATTATGGTATTCCGAAACAAAACTAGAGTGCTCGCCAGATAAGTCTGCGCGCGGTAAAAATCGAATCTAATCTTTTGTATCTTATCTTAGAACAAAAAAATGTACTGTAACTAATCTTTTACTAATCTACTACTTCATACTAATCTTTTCTATCTTACCTTAGAACAAAAAAATGTCACGCGCAAAGTTATCTGACACGCACTCTATCTGTGCCACAAAAGCCATTCAATATTGTAATATAACATAGGCCCATGTTGTTTACCTATTATTGCTCGTGAGTTGTGACTGTACGGAATGAAGCATGGAATTGAAAACAAGTTGTTGCGATGACATTTTGAAGAAAAAAATCGTAGTATGTCAGCGTCAGTCAGTGTTCAGCGTGGAATCTGAATCCCAACTACAAGGTTCTAATACCTACTCCTCTTGCCAGTTCTTCTCGTTATAATAACTAGGTCTCTCACCGTAGGATTTGTGAACCTATAGCATAGCTTCGATCAATTACAAGTGCTGTATCAGCCTAAAATGAATAAATGATTTCTTTTTTAAATTTTTCTTTTGACCATTTTTACTAAATGTATTTCTTTCACAGTTAACCCTTTTGAAGGGAAGGAGATTAGTAAAGCTTTCTCGATAAAATAAAGCAATAGGTATACGAGGTTTGAACACGGTAACTGTAAAAGAAGTTCAAGTCAAGAGAAACCTGTATAATGCTAGTTCAATTTATCAAAGTTACAAGATGGAACTGAACAGTTGTACTCCGAGCAATGAAACCTAACCCGAAGAACTTCCCTTTTCACTGAGTACCTTGTTTATCGGTTTCACCGTCTTCGTTCTATTCTCGTTTAACTTTCAAAGTGATCTCAGAAAACTCGGTCTTCTAATCAAGGAATCAAGAGTTCGTCTTTAGATTATGCGCCGTACCCATACCATTGCAATATACATAGATGTCGATAATCGGACAGATAACTTATATCATGTTGGATTTTGTTAGATTATGAACTCTCTACAAAGTTTATTGAATCAATGACGGGAATTCTTTATTCGAAAGAAAAATAATATTTTTTTTATCTGTTAGACTGTGTTATTCCGTCAATGAGTGGTTTTTCAATTTAGGGCTTCTTTTAAAGTTAGAAGCTTGGCTCTGCATCAGATCTGGAGCCTGTTTCTCAACAGCTTGTAACTTGTAATACAAGCGGATATCACTTTTTGACAGCTTTTGTTAGAAACGGACTTTCACTTGTAGGTATTACAAGCTACAAGCTTTTGAGAAACGGGCCTCTGATAACGTTTTGAGAGTGCGAGCCATATGGTCTCGACTCTCATCTTGGCAATATATTTTACATGAAAATGTTTTTGGTGGGATTTTACTTCTTTTTAAAAGGGTGATTTTTAGAGGGAATGTAAAGGGATGATTTAAGGAAAGCCTGAAATACATAGTATTTTATTATTTATATTAACAAGTCCCTGGATCAATTGTCAGACCTATAGCATCA
Organism: Crambus lathoniellus; assembly: GCA_949710035.1. Taxonomy (NCBI): domain Eukaryota; kingdom Metazoa; phylum Arthropoda; class Insecta; order Lepidoptera; family Crambidae; genus Crambus; species Crambus lathoniellus. The sequence continues at coordinate 8,919,661 of OX453301.1, read as the reverse complement.
AAATTTGCTGACGTCTCATACGAAATTCCATCCTCTACCGTTTAAGGGGTTGGCGGATATAAGTTCCCACTTTTAGGATTGTTATTTAAGTACTAATATTACCTAAAATACCAAATTTCAGCATTATAGAACTTCAGGAAGTACCCCTTCGAGAAAAGGTAGGTAGTGCCCTTGCGTTTCCTTTTGCTCGTCTACACGGCACGGTAGTCCCCCCCAGATAGTTTGTATAGAGAAAGTATATACCTACAGCTATGGGATATGTTTAAAAACTTTTTATAAAGCTACGGCTTGATAGACGTGACCGAGCGTCTGCGACGCGAGAGCGACAATGAGTCACACCAATGATTTTTGTTATCAGCGTATCTAAAAAATATGTTAGTTGAGAAAAAAGAATATGTTTTTATTTTTTTCCTATCTTCAAAAATTACTGAGATATTGAACGTTAAAGTAAGGCCTTCGTGAAAAATTCGGGTGAGCCAATGGAATCAACGTGTGACGTCACATCGCGATTGAGAGTTGGCGCTTCCGTATTTCTCCTTTGGCTATTAGAGTTGCGCTCTCACGGTTTCGCAATAAATTTATTTATTTTTCTTATAGTCGATCAATGATCAATTTTGTATTGAGCCCATGTGAAAAAACACCTTCAAATACATATGTTGTATTTTCGTGATTAATAAATTAAATCAACTTTCGTTAATTAAATCCGTCAAATTTCGATCAACAATAACACGAAGCCGTCAAATGGACAGGAGGTGACAGTTTTAGAGTGCGGCTGCGCGCGGTCGAAATCGAATACTAATCATTTACCATAACCTTAGAACGAAGAAAATGTACTGTAACTAGCGCCAAAAACGCACCAGTTGCGCGAAGATTGCGCACGGACGGACTCTATATAGGTACAGTTGGACGGAAATCACCCGCAGCAGCCGCAATCGGAGATGTCACTGCGACATGACGTCATCGCAATAGCGCGCAAGGAAAGCAAATTTACAAAAGCTGGTGAAACTTTACAACGCTGTAACTTTGGAAATCCTGGACAGATTTCGATGAAACAAAAACTTATTACTTGCACGAGTACGCGCATTAAATGCAGTAATTTTTATAGTCATATTTTGATGTGTTGGTGTGACTCCTGTCAGTTTATCTCAACAAAAAGCTACCACGACACGGGAACTCCGCGTCAGTACAGCGGAAAGCACGCGTCCTCTCGCGCCGCTGACGTGTAGGTTTGGCCATAACTACAGATGAAAGTTTATTCATATAGAGATTCAAAAATATGTTTACATTTATGTCTCAAGTTGTGGCCAGTATCCCACGCACACATAATATTATGTAACTAAATTTCTGTTCGACCCTTCCCTTCTGTAACTACACCCTCCACACCAGTTTGACGACTTAAAATCGTTCAACTTTGCAAAGATATTTCGCCATGACCGCGTCTAACGTTAGAAATTCACAAACTTTGGTAATATCAAGACTTTATTCCTCGAGAATTAAATGAAAACAGACGAAAAGAGCTTGCTTCTGACAGCTTCGTTCGCTGATCATGTCAAGATTGGTTGTAAGACCATTATCATTTTCATAGATAAAATAAAGAGTTCTGGAATAATTGTATGTTTTGATATAATTTTTGGTAGTATTGTTCGGCCTGCTATTACGGCGGTAAAGTAACATCAAGTGATGGGATGGATGTCCAAAAAATATTTTGAAGGCCTGGCTGCTATTGAAGTCTTTAATGTGTAAAGACTACTAAAGACGCATGTTCTTTCTTTATGAAACCATATTAGTTTAGCTTAGGGAATAATAATTTTAATGAATATGTATTAACATTTCAGCTTTTCGACGCCCATTGCTGGGCATAGGCCTCCCCTAAGGATCTCCACATCGATCGGTCTTGCGCTGCCCGCATCCAGGGGAATATCCATTATTAATTATTATTACTGACTATACATAATGTTCCTTTAATTGGTAACCACAAAATTAATCAATAGTTACAATGTTTGCAGAATTTAAAGCTGAGAACTAGAACAAGAAAGGTCCAGAACTGTACAAAAAGCCATACAAATGTTATAAATGTGAAATGAAATGAAATGAAATGAAATTTTATTTGCTTTGAACAGGGTACATATAAAAGATGACAGCAGTTTTAAGAAAAACAATTATAGTGTGATCGCCCACTCAGCTATAGTCAATAGCATGCAAAAAGTGAATTATTAATAGAAGTTAATACAATGTCTGTTAAATAAAAATCATCAAAATACAAAAATGTCAAAATTACACGAAACAACATGTCAAGGTAAACTTATTAAACATGTCAAAATTAAACGAACGACAGTCGTAGATAAATTATGAAACATGTCAAATTAAATAATACGAGATAAAAAAAATGTCAAAAGTAAAAAAAAAATGTCATTAAATTTAATTGGTATAATTCAAGAATTCTTGGAAAGAAAGAAAGAAAGAAAGAAAAAGCATTTATTAGCGAACACACCACATAACACATAAGTACAGACAAAATACAGAGAATAACAAATGAAACAGTTTACAAAAAAAAAAGAAAGATAAAAACAGATAGACAAGCACATGGTGTGACGCTAAAAGGCCCTGACTCAGCACAAAACTCCTGGGCCATCCGTAGGTGGTTAGAATGACCCAGAAGCGCTGTTATTCTGTCAGGGCCTTAAGGCTCGGACAACACTAAGACAAACAAACCGAAACAGAAACAACAAAACAGAAACATACACAAGTGGAAAAGCAGTAGGTACATACATTCAGTAAAAAAAAGAACATTAAAAATAGGCGTAATCTCTGCCAGCGACATCTCTTGAGAGCTAGCAAAAGCTTAGCTAACAAAACTAAAATATATAGTGACACACTCCTGTCTGCTCCGGTGACAGCCGTGACATGGGCACGAAAATAGCTGTCAAAATGAACTGGACAGAACATGAAGTAAGAAACCCGTATCGGTTTGGTCTTGGTTTCAAAGATTATCACCGGAACAGAAATGTAATATAATATATAATATATTTCTATCTTTCTCTATGTCCAAAGTCTATTTTATTTTATATTTTATACAGTCTATAGTGTGACAACCATTTCTGTTATAGTATAAAACCATAGTATAAAACAAAGTCGCTTTCTCTGTCCCTATGTCCCTTTGTATGCTTAAATCTTTGAAACTACGCAACGGATTTTGATGCGGTTTTTTTTATAGATAGAGTGATTCAAGAGGAAGGTTTATATGAACTTTTTATCCCGATATTCCCACGGGAACGGGAACCACGCGGGTGAAACCGCGGGCGGCCGCTAGTAATATATAATCTAGTCTGTAGTCTATGGGTGAAAAATGGCGCAAGGCAAGCAAACCAAGCAAACATGGCGTGTAATATGACGTGGCATACATGTGCTATTGGGCTTTTATTTACGTGTCGTACTTGTAACTAGTGAAAAACGCGGATCGATTTAAACATGATGCCCCTCGATTCGATTGGCGTCGGCCAGCGGGCGGCCCTCCAAACCGTACCTAGCGCGTCGTGAAAACCTAGAAGTAGGTGCCTTTAAATTTCTTGTTTATGCTCTTGTTAATAGGTATTCCTTAACATGTTTTTTAAATGTTAATCTGGTCCTCAGGTCGCGAACAGGCGGTGGGAGGTCATTCCAACATCGAGAGGCAGCATATCTAAAGGATCCACGAAAGGCCATAGTTCTGTGTTTCGGAGTTACGAAGACGTGAGTACACGATCTTTTTGGAAACAATCTATGATCTCGTGCCCACATCAACTTACCGAACAAATATTTCGGCTTCCCCGTGCTTATAACTTCGAATAGCATGGATGCAAGATGAAGCCTTCTGCGAGCCTCCATTTTAAGAAGATTTGCAGTAATGAGAAAAGGTGTCACATGAGTACGAGGCGGGATGTGGAAGCAAAACCGGGCACAAGCATTTTGCACTCGTTGTGCGAGTCTACTGGTTCTGGATAGGAGGCAGGGACCATACACGGTATCACAGTAATTCAGTTTGGACAGAACCAGAGACTCGCACAACCTAATTCTGAGCTCTTGGCATAAATAGGGTCGAATTTTGTACAAAACCTTAAGGCGATATAAGCAGTTACGAACACATTCGGTCACATGCTTCTCAAAGTTTAGGTTCCCATCCAGGATCAATCCCAAGTTCCTAACCTGGTCCACTCGCTCGATGCTCTCCCCATTGATTATAATTTTAAATGTTGTACAGTTATTTATAATTTTTTCTCTAGACTTTTTTGATCCAAATAGAATGAGTTGTGACTTTTTTGGATTCAGAGTCAGGCAATTAGACCGGCACCAGTCATCGACCCGTGAGAGGTCTTCATTTATCTTTGACATCGCCGCAGCATGCTCAGAAGGTGGAAATGGCAAATATAATTGTAAGTCATCTGCATATAAATGGTATTTGCAGTGAGTTATAGTTTTGATTATGTCGGCACTGTAAATAATGTACAGAATCGGACCCAGAATGGAGCCCTGGGGTACGCCTCGCCTCAGTGGAAGATGTGCAGATCGGACCGTGGCTCCATTTGATTTAGTTAGTTCCACATACTGCTCCCTTTGAGAGAGGTAGCTGTCAAACCACCTCACCGCTTTAGCGTCCACTCCGTAGTATGATAACTTTGACAACAGGAGGGTAGTGTTAATGCAGTCGAACGCACGCGAAAAATCCAGCAGAACCATGGCATTGATCATTCCCTGATCCTGAGCTGTGAGGAGATTATCGACCACATCTGCCAAGGCAGTAGCGGTGCCATGCCCCTTGCGAAAACCAGATTGTAACTGCGGCAGTATGTTATTGTCTTCCAAAAATTTTGTGAGCTGATCACATACAACCCTTTCCAAAATTTTGGAGATGCAGGAGAGCAGGCTTATAGGTCGAAGGTCATTGACAGACTGTGGCTGGTTGTTTTTAGGCAGCGGTTTGACAACTGCAGTTTTCCAACCCATGGGGAATGTGCATTCCTCTATTGATCTATTTATAATGGAGGTGATGGTCTGTAAGGATTGGGGAAGAGTCAGTCGTAGCATTTCCAAGGAAATTCCATCATGACCCATCGCATTAGATTTGGTAGTCTTAATGATATTAAATACAGTGTCTTCGCTGACTGGTTGCAGTGAAAATGTTGCATTACTATGTCTTTGGTGTTCCCAAGCAGTAAGTTGAGATATAGATACTTTGTCCACTCCAGGTATGTTAAGAAAATGTGCGTTTATTGCGTCTGGGCTGTCTAAGAAAGCTGGGATTTCCAAGGAGTGTTTTTTGTCAGGTATTACTGAGGTCTTTAAATTTCGCCATAAAAGCTTGGAATTATTAATGTTGTAGTTTATTTCACTGTTAAAATAACACTTTTTCTCACTATCTAGAGCGGCCTTAACTATCTCCTTCATTTTCTTGTAACAGTCCAATAATACTGGAGTTTTTTTCTTTTTAAATTTTTTATGATAGTCATCTCTAATACACATCATAGATTTGATGGTGGGTGTGATCCATGGGTGAGGAGGGTGTTTAAAATTCCGTTGCCTGATGGGAGCATGGAGATCAAACAGCGTCCTCACACAGTTAGTAAATCCTTCCACCATACCATCAACATCCTCCAGCTCGTTGAAGCTTCTCCATCTTATAGTGTTTAAGTCATGATTAAATTGATCAACCAAAATATCCTTCATAGGTCTAAAGGTCACCAACCGTGGAGTATATTTATCTTTTTTTATTTTGAACTCGGCAGTCACCATTGCATGAGCACCCAAGTCTGGTGAGTACTTCACTGTAACTTTTAAGGCCCGTGCACTTGTGCATATAAGGTCAATAAGGCTTTCACTGTTTGCTGTAAAATGGGTAGGTTCCCCAACTAGTTGATGTAAATGAGTAGTTTGTAAGAACTGAGCAAACAGTTTAGCCTTACCGCTACCTGGATGAAGAAGGTTGATGTTGAAATCGCCAAGTAAAATAATGCAATCATATGCAGCTAAAGAGATAATAGAACAAGTAATAGCATCCAGAAATATGTTAATGTCCTGCGTGGGTGGTTTGTAGGCAGTGCCAATGGCTATGCTCTGGTTGTTCACGCGCACACTCAACCACATCTGCTCCACAGAAGCAACATCAGGATGGTGACAAATGCGAACATGCATGCCGCTCCGTATATAGAAGCCCACACCCCCCCCCTCGGCCTACTGTTCTGGGTATATGCTGAAAGCGGTAACCAGGTAGTCTAGGTGCCTTGTCATCCTGCCCTGGGCCCAGCCAAGTTTCATTAATTGCCATGATATCTGGCGCCACTTCTTGCATAGCCACAATGAATTCCTCCTGCCCCGTACCCAGTGACCCTGCATTAAAAATACCAACCTTGAGGTTCCTAGAAGTCATTGTTGAAAAATAACCTTATTAAATATGCATGCCACTTAGGTGATAAGTCTTTAAATGATTGTATCAGAATCCAGATCTTTGGTTGTGTACTTTTAATTAAGAAAAGAAAATTAACAAGTAAAAATATGTATTGTATAATATAAGCTTGGGATATAGTTATCATAGTTATTGCCTGACATTGTAAACTCATCCCACTAGTTCTCGGACTGTCAGTACAATTAAACATCACAAACACATTATAATCATTATCCCCTAAAAAGTTCTCTGTGTAAATATGCTTAAATTTAAGATGATTATGTGTATAGAGAAATGTAAATAGTTTATAGGTTATTGTGTTTATTAGTTTTAAGACGTCCTCTGTGCAATAAAAAGATGAATTGAGTACACAATTTTGGCTATTATTAATTAGTTTATACTGAGGATTCGATGTATTAGATACAATATAGTAGGAAGCATAATCATACATTAGATTCACAAACATTTTGAAAAACAAAGTTTGACATTGACATACATGAAGTTTGACAGTGACAGATTGACAAATACAGACAGAACAATTAGACATAGCAATTGACAACACGCACAGAGTAGTATACAGATTAAATATGCATTCACAAAAACAGAGTAGGCTTGGAAGCTTGAAAACTGAACCTTTATGTTTTTCTAGGACTTTATGGCATTGGAACACGGGGGCCGAAGGCACGGACAAAGTCTTCATCAGAGCGGATCTGAAAAATCGGCTTACCATCCCCTTGACGAGCAAAGATACGTCCGCGCTTCGTCCAGGAATAGCGCCATGAATGTTTCCGACACTCCTCTCTGACGCGGTGGAAAAGCTGGCGGTTCAGGCGGGTCAGCCGCTCGTTGATGTAAACGCGGGTCCCGTCATCAGCCGTCGGTGTGCGACGTACGCGCGCAGCGCGTATCAGCTCATCGCGTAGATGGCGGCGCGCTAAGCGCACCACGACACGTCGCGCACGGCCTCCGGCCTCAGCCGGTGGTGGACCGAGTAGAACAACTTATCCATAAGCCATATATGCAGAGCAGTCTTAAATTTATTAAAAGGCAATTCTGTAATGGACTGCGGAATCTTGTTGTATATTGCGATCCCCATGCAGTAGCAATTCTTTGTAATCCGTGTGCTTTTTGGAATTATGTCAATGACTAGCCTATTACAGTTCCTAGTATTTCTGGGAAACGTATCCTTGGCAGTTTTAAAATTGCTTAAATTCAATTTCACAAACTTCGCAATCTCAAAAATATATAGGCAAAGCAGTGGTAAAATATTTAACTGGTTATAAAAAGGCTTGCATGACATATCCGGTGCAATACCACATATAGCCCTAATGCATTTTTTCTGTGCCACAAATACCCTTTGTATGTCTGTACTGTTGCCCTAGATAATGAGGCCGTATCGTAGCACAGACTCCACGTATGCAAAGTAAGCTGTAAGGGCAGTACTTTTTGTAGCTACTTTCGTCAATTTAAAAATAGCAAAAACAAATCTATTAATTTTATTGCACACCTTATTCACGTGTGGTTTCCAATCAATTTTTTGATCGAGTTCAATGCCGAGAAAAGTGGAATTACTTACGTTTTTTAAAGGATTATTTAAATAATTTACATTTAATGTCAGATTATTAATAAAATTAATATAATTTGTTTTGTCATGTTTATGATTAAATTATTATTATTTAGCCAATTTATTATAGATTTAATTGTTTCATTAATGTCATTATTATGGTCAATTATATTATTCTTTTTATTATCTTTGGTAGTAACTACAACTGATATATCATCCGCAAATAAGATGCATTTATGTTTCGTAACTTTAGGCAGATCATTCACGTAAATTAAAAACAAAAGAGGACCAAGTATACTGCCTTGAGGAACACCAAATTTATTTTCCCTGAAATCAGAGCGGTATTTTTTTGTTACTTGTTTATCATCCAGTTGGGTGATTTCTACCGATTGCATCCTATTTTGCAGGTATGATTTAATCCAATTTAGCGCTTCACCTCTAATTCCACAACGTTCTAACTTTATTAACAGTTGACTGTGGGATACAAAGTCGAAAGCTTTCGACATATCGAATAAAAGAACTGTGGTTAAATTTTTATCATTTATGCTACGTAAAATGTCATTTATCAGAGTGAAAGCTGCGTGTGTAGTCGATTTATTTTTCTGGAAACCAAATTGGTTGTCGTTCAAAACATTGTATTTTATAAAGAATGATATAAGTTTATTATACATTATTTTCTCATATATCTTTGCTAGAATCGATATCATTGTTATTGGCCGAAAATTATTTAGTAGTAACTTAGAACCTTTTTTAAATAGAGGCTTCACAATTGATAATTTTAGTCTCTCAGCGAAAGTCCCAGTTTCAAAGGATAGATTGATCAAATAAGCTAGTGAAAGTGTGTTTGTTTGTTTGTCCGTCTTCCACGTCAAAACGGAGCAATGGATCGCCGTGATTTTGTTATGGGGACAGCTTTAGAGTTGGAGAGTAAAAAAGGCTACTTTTTATCCCGGAAAATTCCCTAGGAAAAACATCGTGTAGTCCACGCGGGCGAAGCCGTGGGCTATTTAGGTACAAAAAGTAGCAATGCATGTACCACACATGTAGAAATATCAGCATATTTACAACAGTGTCTTCGCACGTTAGATGTTATAAAGACTTTTCTTCTGTGTTTGTTTGCATTTAGTTTCCGGGAAACTGTTGTACTCTTGGTTGTTAGTAAAACTGGCATAGGTACAAGTCGAAGAAAGCATAACATTTCTTTTGATCTTTTAATAAAACGCGTATTGTTAACTTTGTTTAACTGATACCATTCCAGATTTCGCTTTTTAGATCTTTTTGTCGCATATTTTTGTATTTAAATCAAAGTAAAGTGGGTCTCTAAAGCTCATTGAAAATGATAACAATTAGGCTTTGTTTTAGTTTTCAAAAAGACGGAACCAATAAACAATCACTTTGTTTGTCCTCACTCATCCGGTAAGTGCAAAGTTCCAACTTAAAATGTAGATAATAGAAAAAAAACAACTAAATAGAACTGTGCCCAAAAAGAGTAAATCGAACTCAAAATCAAAGTCACTTTTCCTACTGCCCATCTAAGATAGTATCACTAACAAGAATGGACGCAAGAAAATATTCACGCATAAATAACAATACGTGAGAAGACCGGAAGAGAAGACCAGAACCATATCGACAGGCGTAAATGTACTCCCAATCGACACAGTTTTGTATATTTCCCTATCGACGTCGTCAGCCCCCCGAGACAAGTGGCATTCTATTATCGAATTCACTAGTAGAATAGAAAGAAAATGTATGGGATTGACATTAGCGATCGAAATGTCACGTGACCACTAATGTGACTCCCATACATTTTCTTTCTATTCTACTGGCGAATTCGATAACAGAAAGCCACTTGCCTAGGGGGGCAGGTCTCCTGTTCTGCACCCTCATGACGTTCATCCTCAGAGGGCTTCGATCGTCTGCAGCTGACAGAAATGCAGTGGGCACTTTGAAAGAAGGTGTTTGTTAACAAGGTGACGGGATACCTGTGAAGATCGACAGGCGGAAATGTACTCTCCATCCATATCAGGCCTCCTGTTCTGCACTCTGATGACGTTCAGCCTCTTGCGCGCCAACATGTACCATACACAGAGGGCCTCGGTTGGCTGCCAGCTGCCGGAGATGCAAGGCAGTGGTCCCTCTGAAGGAAGGTGTTTGTTAACAAGGTAACTGGGATACCTGTGAAGATTTCCAGTATTGACAGGCGTAAATGTACTCCCCTTCCACATCACGGCCTCCTGTTCTGCCGTTATTCCTCGTACATTACCAAGTTTGATAACTGGCTTTCTACAAGGAAAAATAATTCTTCCTAGCTTACCCGGTTTTCAAATGGGAATTATTTTTCCTGTTAGAAAACCGTAATTTTATTTAGTTTTCTACGAAGATTTTTTTCTTCTTCTTAGCTTACCCAGTTATCAGAGAAGATTTTTTTTCTCCTCGTAGAAAGCTGTGAATTCAATCACAGCTTTGTACGTGTTGTGCGTTCTACGAAGAAGAATTTTCCCTTCGTAGCCATTAGATCAGAGTATCAGAAAGACCGAATAATTATTCATTTTTATTATTTACTTAGATTAATTTTAATTTTAGAGAGAACAACAGTTTTATTTTATTTAATTACTAGCGGCCGCCCGCGGTTTCACCCACGTGGTTCTCGTTTCCCTAGGAATATCGGGATAAAAAGTAAGTTATTCATTATTACATCAGCTACCTGCCAGTGAAAGTCCCGTCAAAATCGGTCCAGCCGTTTCAGAGATTAGCCGGAACAAACAGACAGACAGGCAAAAATTTAAAAAAAATGATATTTTGGTATATGTACCGTATATAACAATATACTTAATCATATGCAAGTAAGTAGTAAAAAGCAGTTATTTTAATATTACAAACAGACACTCCATTTTTATTTATTTGTATAGATATAGATTTAATAGTAAAGAGGTTATTTAAATTTTTACTTTTTTGCATTCACAATGCAATTTTTATCATTGAAGAATTGAAAATGAAATAGATATTTTAGAAAACATCGACCCGTCTCACAACCAGCTCCGATGGAACGGTTGGTTGGATGGTCTAATTATTAAAGTAAAACTTAATCTAAGTAATTATTCGGTCTATCTGATCTAATGGCTAAGTAGGAAAAATTCTTATTCTTAGAACAACACGTACAAAGCTGTAATTGAATTCACAGCTTTCTACGAGGAAAAAAAAATTCTCCTTTGATAACTGGGTAAGCTAAGAAGAAAAAAAAATTCTTCGTAGAAAACTTAATAAAATTACGGTTTTCTACCAGGAAAAAAAATTCCCATTTGAAAACCGGGTAAGCTAGGAAGAATTATTTTTCCTTGTAGAAAGCCAGTTATCAAACTTGGTAATGTACGAGGAATAAGGGCTGTTCTGCACCCTGATGACGTTCAGCCTCTTGCGCGCCACCATGTCCCATACACAGAGGGCCTCGGTTGGCTGCCAGCTGCCGGAGATGCAAGACAGTGGTCCCTCTGAAGGAAGGTGTTTGTTAACAAGGTAACTGGGATACCTGTGAAGATTTCCAGTATTTACAGGCGTAAATGTACTCCCCATCCACATCAGGCCTCCTGTTCTGCACCCTGATGACGTTCAGCCTCTTGCGCGCCACCATGTCCCATACACAGAGGGCCTCGGTTGGCTGCCAGCTGCCGGAGATGCATTGGTCCCTCTGTAGAAAGGTGTTTGTTAACAAGGTGACACGGACTCGAACCCACGACCTTTTGCTATCCGGGCGACTGCTCTAACCACTGACTACGACTCCGTAGCTCAGCGGTTAGAGCAGTCGCCCGGATAGCGAAAGGTCGTGGGTTCGAGTCACATCGGAGTTGGCTGTGAGACGGGTAAATTTTTGTAATTACTTCATTTTCAATTTTTCAATAATAAATATTGCATTGATAATGCAAAAAGTAAAAATTTAAATAAGGTGACATGGGTTTATTCAAGTAAGTTGTTGTAACTGGTCGAATTTAAAAAACTAATTGGGTTTCCTAGAAAAATATACCAACCCTTACTATGTGTCGCGAAACATATATGTTTCTACAGATCTTTAGGTAGATTACGAGTAGATAGTTGTATCACAAATAGCCGACTTAATAAAATATAATAAATATAACGCGACCCCTCGATACAACATTACATAATTTATGTGGACGTCTTAATGTTTTTGTCGCCATATACCATAGTTCCATAGTTTTAGCTATATAACTTCCATAGTTTTAGCTACCATAATACCAAAACAAACAGAAAGAAGACGATTTATTAATGATCGTAAACAGAATAGAAAAATACATCAAGGTATTAAAACTAACCGCAACTGTCATAAAACATTTTCTTTTCTTTAATCATACGGACACACAATCCATTTAATCTACTGAGCGCGCGACAAACTACAGAACGTTCTAGCTAAAAATAACGAAACGTTGGGAAAGTAATACTCTTCAAAGGCAAACAGCAAACTATGGAACATCAAACTTCATAACGAGAGAACGTCTAAAGCTGCAGAAACCGGCAAGTCTGAGCGACAAAGGTGTAGTTTTTAATTAAAAGTGCCTCGTATTTAGTTTGGTCCACGTATCTGATGTTCACGGTAAACTTTCTAACAAAGCATTTTAACTGTTAGCGGTTCAAACGCTGTACCTTCGCTATTAAAAATGTAAACGCGCTACGTCTAGATTAAAGCATAACGAAAATAGCAGAGCTGTGTAGTCTATAACAACGTTTGCTAACCGTTTTGCAGTCTTCGAGTGTGCAGACGAAATATGTGGCACAATAGCAACCTAGGGCAAAGATTACTAAAGTTTCTTCGCCTAGGGTTAGAGATTTTCTTCGTGCGTTGTTTAAAGCTGAATACACTTAGGTACTTTAAACTAAAGTCGATGACTGAATGATTTCGATGGTTATGTAAGAGGATTTGTGAATAAACTTTTCTTCTGTTTTGTTCGTAACTCTTAATCTTAAAAACGATAAAGAAAGTCTTGGCGTTTCATATGATTCCTCGCATTATTATTTTTAACTTGTAGGTAAGCTTCTTTCTTTATTTATAATATTTTTCTAGATATCTAGATTTTTCTATTTCATTACTTTTTTCTTACACAAAAACAAAGGTTAATTAATTTATACTAACCACGTTCTTGTCAGAAACAGAAACAAGAGTATGTAAGTGCTTAATAACATTATACCAAAGAGCTCCCACAAAATATTTGACATGTAAGTGACAACAATACGAAACAAATAAATATAAGACAAGATTGCACACATTGATCAAATTCCGAGATAGGCCGAAGTAGGCCAAACACTTGTTTTACTGATATATGAAAGAACAAAAGTAGGGCCGGATTTGGAGTGGGTAGGCAGGACTACTGCTGTGGGGCCTCCACAAGAAAGGGGCCCCCGCAATAGAGATAAGAAAAAGTGTTCCATTTATGCGGAAATTATTTTTAACTACCACGGGGTACCTCTTATAGTCTTGCCCGTTACCAATACCTGATGTTAATTGATTACTAAGCTGAAGTAAGCACGCTAATCCCGGAATTCTCAATCACTGAGGAACATGGCTACCTTATCTATAACTGCCGAAACACAACAACGAGGAAAACAATAATGTTGTGGCGGCAGACTTAAATAAGATTGTGGTAGCAAGCCAGACGGACTTAAAACAAGTCCTACAACCAACCAAACCAAATATAATAATGTACCTACCCCCACTGGGAATCGTTCACAGAATCTCTGGCTCTGATACCGGTGGAGTGTACCACTAGACCACAGAAGAGGTAACAAAGGCCTTCGCTGTCCCAGGGCCTCCAAACCTTCTCCTCGAACCCCGGACTTTTACTCAGAAGCCTGATCCATACCACTACGACACCAGTCCAGCCGCCATATTTCTTTCGCGTTGTTATCTCTACCGTCTAATGAAATATCACAGCTCTGCCGGCCTAGCATGAGCGGCTTTTATCACGCGATATGACATAGCACGTCATGCTGTCTTGCTTACACCACTAAGGTGTAAGCAAGACAGCATGACGTGCTATATTATATCGCGTGATATAATCATGGTCATGCTAGGCAGGCTGGGGGTCTATACCGGCAAAAAAATATGGATATAGACTCATGGGCTTCATTTGACATTTGAAGCCCATATTTTGTCCTTATGGCGCGCTAAGCACACGTACACGACATTGACCGCGACATTCACTTTGCTCCTTGTCTCGGCACGAGTCTGCCGTCGTCACATGCGAACGCGAACGCAAGAAGCATAGTGGTGTAGCCGCGCCATCAAATAGACAAAAGTTAATGAATTTGTCTCTTCCAACCACGTTTATTCTGAGTATCTAGGTACCCAATAACATAACGATGCTCACATAAGCATTGTAACAAACGAGTGACATTACAAAATATTTACGTAGCGATGTCTCAAGCGTATGTCTGTTCCCCACTATTCGTCTTTTTCCTTGCAAATGTTCGTAGGCTTTGTCTAGCTCGCGGGTAAACGGTGCATTTTGTTATTCAATTTCCTTGTATGTTTCGCTGTAACGATTTGTTTGTACGCTCAAGTCTTACGTTGAACGATGTACACGATTAAACATCAGTGACGTGAAAGTTTTAAGAAAACATTGAGATTTGTACAATTCTTAAGTTTAAAATAAAAGCAGCGCTATTTCAAAACATGTTGTTAAGTTATTTATAACTTTTTTTGTGTTTGCAATGGTTTTTAAAAACATAATAGTAAATTAAAAATGTTGTTAAGTTGAGGTTGCTCAACTCAACAACAACAAGAGCTTTAAACAATTAATTAGACAAGTATGCACTAGCCACAAATAAAGTCTCTTTAGAAAAATGCCAAACGTAATTATGTAACTACTTACTCACTCACCGTACACTGTACTATCATAAAATTCACTCAGACTAAGGATATCCTATTCTAAGTAAGAATAGTGTGGCTGATGATGAAAAATCTAATTGTGAATATAATAAAATTATGATCTTATCAGCCAACAACTTTATACGACACTAACATACAGCACAACTTTGCAGTGAGAAACTACTCATTGAGAGGTCAGTTACCTTTACCTTTAATTTCGTATTCGACAGACGTAAAAAAATATACACAGTGAGACGAATTAAAGTCCTCTGTTTGTTTTACTCAACAAACTTCCCAAAAAAGGTTCATTTGTGCGTCCTTAACTGGCAGCAACAAATGGGAGCAATCCATTTCGAAGGCTGCCTTTAGCACCTGGCTCGAGATGCGGGCCTTAAATAGGCCAATGAAATGCCAGTTTAGGCCATATTAGGTCAGTCGTTTATTACGAAACATAGCTTCAATTCCTATATTTTATCTATAGTGTAGGCAATGAACAAATTCTTTGTATGGAGACCCATACACTAATTCCTCAGTCGATGAAACTTTGCTGAGTTATAAAATAGCATGAGCCATAAACTTTTAAATGATTATCCAAAAAAAAACTCACACGAAAGTTAGGTATTTATACATAAATATACAAATCTGTTTATATATTGAACCGAGTAATTTCTCAGTCCAATATTTTTTTACCAAATGAGTTATTTATACTAGTACTAGCTTCCGCCCGCGACTTCGTCCGCGTGGACATTCGAAAAAATACTTAGGGGACCAATTACCAGGATAAAAAGTATTCTTTGTTTTAATTTCATAAAAATCCGATCAGCCGTTTTTACGTGATTAGGCGGGTCCTCCCTCACCAAGGGAGCAGCCTCGCGTGAGGCAGAACGTTTGCCACGTGCGGCGGGCCTCGCACGAGTCTGCTCGCTTGGTGAGGGCGGACCCACCTAATCACGTAAAAACGGCTGATCGGATTTTTATGAAATTAAAACAATGAATACTTTTTATCCTGGTAATTGGTCCCCTAAGTATTTTTTCGAATGTCCACGCGGACGAAGTCGCGGGCGGAAGCTAGTAAATAATTAGTGTCTGTTTCACAATCAAAAACTTAGTTCTGTCTGAGTAGCTTAGGTACCAAGAGCTTTTAGGGTACTTAAGATGATTTAGGTTTCTATACCCTATTTACCCCCTGGGTTTGATTTTCGGAAAACTACGAAATGGGTTGTCTATTTGTTTTAAGAAGTAAGCCTACAAAGTTTCAAGTTAAAATGTCTATTTTACCCCCTGATTTTTAATTCAAAATTTCACCCCTATTTCAACCTTTTAGGGGTTGAATCATGTTCAGCGTGTTAAACATCAAAATAAATGTCATTTTTGCAATCGTCATCCCATAAAACCTCAATAACGACATCCATATCGATTTTTAGGTTTATTTATCCCATTTAACCTCTAAGGGGTTGATTTTCGAAAATATACAAAATATGTGTTTCCTTATTTGTTTTACTTTCCGACCATAAGCCTAAATAATTAATTAAATGAAGATAAGATAAGATAAGATAATTCATTTATTGCATAAAAATATGGTACAGTATGATATTGTTATGTTATGATAGTTATAGTTCTTACATATTTAACTGTTGGACAGCATGCAATATTTAAAGTATAATAATAATTATTTATAAGTTGGTAAGTAATTAATTACATTTGTTGAGAGTAAAATTTCTTAATAGCTAAATTAAATACATGAAAAATAATGAAAAGTTTAACCAACGATTACATTCATTAATAATAATAATACAATGTCACATTCAAAATTACTTAATTGTTAGTCAATGTCAGAATATGCTTGTAAATTTTTAAAAAGTATGTCAAAGTTCATTAATATTATGTACTTAATGTAATTGGAATTGTGATAAAGTGATAAGGATTATTTTTTAAGCTTAATAAAATTATCCATGTCCTTATGAGTCAATTTGTCCTTAAAATACTCCGCAAGTGAGTAATAGCACTTGTCTCGTAGTATTTTCAGTAGACGACGTCTAAATAAGGATAGAGGTAGTGTCTTCAATAGCTCCGGTAAGTGGTTATATATTTTGACAGACATTGTTAGACAACTCCTACTATAGATTTCTGTCCTAGAGTCTGGTATGCACAGTCTGTTTGGAAATCTGGTTTCAAAAATACATACATCTTTTTTAAACCTATAGAGTTCTGGATGCATTTTGACAAACATACATATTTCCAAAATATAAATACACGAAAGTGTTAATAAACCAAACGATTTGAACAAAGGCCTGCAGGAAACCCAAGAATTTACATCAGCAATGGCTCTAATGCATTGCTTCTGTGCAATAAATACTCTCTCTAGTTTCACAGAGTTACCCCAAACCAATATACCATACCTTAAAATTGATGAGACATACCCATGATATGCTTTCAATGCAGTTTTAATGTTACTTATTTTTGCTAAGCGCCATAAAACATAGGCGAACCTATTAATTTTTACACATACTTTGTCAACATGTGGTTTCCAAGTGCTCTTTTCATCAAATTCTATCCCTAGAAATGAGACTTGGTTAGTCTCAGCAATTTTCTTATCATGAAAATTGACGTTTAATTCAGCTTTTGTAGCACCTTGATTAAAAAATTGAACTAATTTTGTCTTGTCTATATTGACTGTCAAATTATTTGCATTTAGCCAATTAATAATGTCACTTACTGTAGAATTTAGAATGTCATTCAATTTACTTATATATTCGTCACTAACTACGACTGCAATGTCATCTGCGTATAGCGAACAATGAAATTTTGTGATGTCAGGTAGATCATTAATGTATAATAAAAATAGTAAAGGACCCATTATAGAGCCCTGTGGTACACCTAAATAAGTATTCTTCATCTCAGAAGAATAATCTTCTTCCTGAGAATCGCTGTTAATTCCCTTAACTTCCACAAATTGGACTCTATTGGAAAGATAACTTTTTATCCAGTTTAAGGTATTGCCTCTTATTCCATACGCTTCGCACTTCTTTAGAAGAAGGTCATGCGAGACATAGTCAAAGGCTTTGCGCATGTCGAAGAATATAGCTACAGTTTTAATTTTTTTGTTTACATTTTTTACTATTTCACTAACAAGCTTATACGCTGCTAATCCTGTCGACTTACCTTTTTGGAATCCATGTTGATTAGGATTTAGTATTTGATATTTATCCAAGTATTTCATTAATCGTACCAGCATACATTTCTCTATAATTTTTGAAAAGATAGAGATAAGAGCTATCGGGCGATAGTTAGTAGGATTTTTTCTGTCTCCTTTTTTGTGGATTGGTTTAATTACACTTATCTTTAGCCTATCTGGAAACACACCTTGCTGTAAAGATAGGTTAATTATATGAGATAGTATCGGAGCAATAATGTGCTTGCATTCCTTTAATGTCCGGGTATCTATTTTATCATATCCTACAGAATAAGTATTATTTAAGGAGTCAATTATTTTTGCAACTTCAGCATCGTCAGTGGGAAATAGAAAAATAGTTGAAGGATTTGGTTGAATGTTATTATAATTAATGTCAAAATGTTTATTATTAGTATTGTCAATGAAATAATTATTGAGGATATTACAAATGTCAATAGGATTATTATAAATAGTGTCATCTAGTCTAGTTTGTTTTATTTGTTGACTCTTACTAGAGTTATTTGCTACGTTATCATTAATTACCTTCCACGCTGCCTTGGAGATATTCGTTGCTTTGTTCATATATGATATGTTTTGATTCTTTTTTGCAGTCTCATCACATTTTTTGAGTAATTTATTGTAATTTTTATAATTTGTTTTCTCAGTTACACTTTTAGTTTTATAGTACTTAAATCTTAATTTTCGCTTCGTGTTCGTAGCAATTTTTATACCTTTTGTGAGCCATTTAGGTTTATTGTGAATATTTCTCTGTTTTTTTACAAAGTAGAACGGGAAACATAGGTTATAAGCTAGTGTTATCATTTCATGAAATTTGTTGAATGCTTTGTTTGTATCTGATTCAGTAAGTACGTCCTGCCATGATAACGCCGCTAAGTAGTCCAAAAACTTTAATTTGTTGCTAGGACTAAAATCTCTTTTTTTGAAATAAATTGATTCTGGCGGTACAATTTTGCTCTCAAGGTTAGTTATAAGTACTTGGGCTTGGTCATGATCTGAAAGTGCTAGTGGGATGTTTTCTCCTATTGCATCTTTGCAGTTGCTAATGATCTGATCCAGACACGCCTTTTGTCTGGTGGGGGTTTTAATATGAATCACTAAATTAAAATTTAATGTTAGTCTATAATATTCATTTAAAATGTCAGATTCTTTTAAAATGTCAATGTTAAAATCACCTGTAATAATAATTTTTCTATTCTGTTTTTTCCGCAGCTTTTCCAGCAGAGATTCTAGTTTTTTTAAGAATAAGTAAGGGCTGCTTTTTGGTATTCTATATATACATAATACAATAGTTTTATAATCTGGGATTTCAATACCACTTATTTCAAAAATACGGTCACATTTTAGGTCATCGAATAGAGTTAACTTATGGAATTCAAGATAATCTCTACAAAATATCATAGACCCTCCACGTTTTTCATGTTTTCTAGAGTACCAGTCGGCTAGAATAAAACCTGGTATAAATGCATTGGATTCATTTCCTGCCATGATAAATGTTTCAGAAAAGCATAAAATATCTACATACCTTTCCTTAGCAGCAAGATTATTAAGAGCTATTTGTAGTTCATCTTTTTTACTTAAAAGTCCTCCCATGTTTTGATGTAATAAAACTAATTTATTGGTTTTATTCTCGAAAAAAATCATCAGTACTTTTTGTTGTATGAATGCGAGTTCCTTTTGGGGTTTTTTTAGGGATCACATTAAAATAATCTTTAATAGTTTTCTTAAAAGTGACTCTTTCATTTGTTGACATTTCCTTTATTAAGGATGGCGAGTTGGGATATGTAATTGGCTTGGGTTTAAAGTAAAATGGAATGGTGCCTTTACGGGGTACGACGTTTTGAGAACTTTTAGAGTTCTCTATATTTTCTAATTTTTGGTTCCGCAAGCGTTTGGCCAATGTCGTCGGATTTAGGAACGTTTTATCATAGTAAATGCAATCTATAATGTAGTTAATTCTATTACAATAATTGTGCTTATAGTAAGACTTTACAAAGTAGCAATTTGGAAAAAGATTGACTATCTGTTGAATTTCTTTATTCAGATATATTTCATTTAAATGAGAATTATTCATAGTATTTAATATAATTACAGTGTTTGTTCTTAATTTATCTAAAGTTGAATATAAATTAGCAATAATCTTTAATCTACTAGTGTCATTTTCACCTACAGATAATACAAACACGTCTTCTGGGTCATACGTCATATCACAGTTTTTCAAGATTTCGTCCGTTGAAGCATAAGGTTTAGTTGTCGAAAAGATTTTGTAGTTTTCATATTTTGTGTTATTCCTGGATTTCATCAGAGTCTCGGCAGGACTTTCCAGATACAACATTTCATTCCCTTTTCACCCCTTTGGGGGTGGAATTGTCAAAAACGCTGACACAGGTAAATATTAGTTTTCAATTGCCAGCCTAAATACAAAATTTGAAGATCCTAACTTCAAACCTGACGGACTTTCATACAAACATTTATCCCTTGTTTCACCTCCTTAGGGGTGGAATTTCCAAAAATCCTTTCTTAGTGGATGCCTACACTGTATAACGTATCTATGTGCAAAATTTAAAGTCTTTAGATTCAGCGGTTTGGACTGTACGTTGATATCTCAGTCAGTCAGTCAGTCAGTCAGTCAGTCAGGACTTTGAATTTTATATATATAGATGTGATACTTGATAAAAATACAAAACTTTTTTCAAACATGAGTATGCTTGGCAAAGTGGTATAATTCCGTTAAAAAGTTCGAGAGAGACATTTTCAGTCCAAGTCACCCCATTTTGTTTTATTAAAATTTGGTGTTTCTGCTGGGATATATTTTTGGATATTTCATATTATTGTTTTTATACGTTACATGAATATGTCCGATTAAGAAAGTTTAGACGGAGCATTTTTCCTAAAAAAGATATCAATGAAATAAGACTTTCATGAAAAAATACCTAATCTTCTATTATTATTATTTTTTGGAAATTTATACCATACTTTTAATTTATTGATACTTTATCATGATGCAAAGTTTTTTCTGACTGAGGAATTACTGTGGGGGTCAACTAGCTTCATTGACTACACTTATAATATTTGAACGACTGATACTCCGTAAAACGAAGTAAAAGTTTGTGCCTGTAAGTTATTTTAAAGTGGCTGTTTTGGTAGTGTAACACCATGAATTAATGATGATTGTGATAGAATGATCAGTTATTTTAATATAAAAATAAAAGTAAGTTTTCCATAATTTTATTATCATTCAGAGAAAACTTAACATTGCTTGACAGAAAACCATGATAAATCACAAAAAAAACGCACCTATTGTGGCAACAATAAAAATATTTAAATCTTTTGAAAGATAATAATATTTAAGTAGTCAATAGTAATTTATATTTTTGCTAAATAAATTTCATGCACATAAAATAATGGATAATTGAAATTTTATCGAACATTTGTAGCCAATTATAATATTGGAATATTAATAATTTTGATGTTAGATTGCCTACCCACCCACTCTTAAAGAAAATTATTTAAATTGATACCTTTTACTGAATCACGATAGGGACGATATCAATTATTATGCGCATAATATTAACATTTGCTAATTTGCCTTAAAATTCATGAAATGCTGCGAAGAATATCACTTAAAGCAAAAGATATTTTTCAAATTAAAAATTGTTGTAATTCTTTTACGCCTCGCCACCTTTACTAATTCTGACGCCATAACAGCGATGTTTTCAGCATTCATTTGTTCCGGCAGTAAGAGATAAGATAGCCAGTTCCTCAGTGTTGGGGGTTCCGGGAGTAGTGCGCTTCCATCTTCAGCTTTTTCTCAAATTAACATCAGGTGAAATAAAGACTTAGTCGTGGGCCACACTGGGGCGCCCGCGGGGCGTGGAGGCGACCTGCGGATCCGCAGGACGCGCGAACACGTACTATTCCCTCCGCCGCCCGGTCGCGGCAACCGCCGGACGCGCCAGTGTGGCCCCTCCCGTCCGTCTCAATATATTTGTTTTTCCCGCTCAACGCGGACGCAAGACGCGCCGCTCCAGTGTGGCCCACGACTAAGCGCTACCCCGTTTGTGAATTTACGTATAGGTTACAAACACCTAGCCAAAATACCACTACCATTATTCGCCAGCAAAAAATAATTGTTTTTCATAGTGTTTATATGAAGGACAAAGATATATTTCGGTTTTTGTAAATGTGTTATATCTCAAAAAGCGCTGACTATCTCGTTCAAACTACCTAAGTGTTTAATAAGGTAAGGACTACAGCACATCTTTATTTTTAGATTTTTCACTTTCTTATTTTAAAAGTTAGGGGGGCACACATTTGACCAATTTGGAAATTTCTATTTTCAAAATATTGACTATGACAAAAACTATTATTTTTAAGGACCTATCTATAGACCCACACGAATAGGTATGCTGTAAAAAAAATAGTTTTTGTTCCATGTAACCTATGGGGAGCCCCTCTTAATTTTTATTTATTTTCATATGAAAATCGTAAGGTGGTTTACAGAATACATCTTTTTTATATATATTTTAACTCAGTGAGGCAAATAAACTAAAGTTCGGTAAAAAGCTTACATGAACAGACGGCCATTTGTAATCTTAGCTACCTTTATGTTCTATTCATAGAATAATACTTACATTGAGATCAATACTGTCACTGCATACATTAACACCTTCAAATGTCATCACGCAACCAATCTTACATCTTGTATCCCAAATCTGAAAAAAACAACCCTTAAAATCTTGTGGGAATAAAAGAATCGCGTTGTACAGTACTGTACTATGCGATTATTATAAGAATAGGACTGTCAACTGTCTTTGTTCCTTTTCTTGCACGTCCTACACCCTGAAGTGGAAGCGAAACGCAAACAAATATGGCCGTTTTGACAGTCCTATTCTTATAATAATCGCATAGTATATGCTTAAACTTTCAATTTAAAACATTAAAAGCTAGGCAGATCATTGAGATTCCAGCGAAACTTATTATAATTACTATGCAACGGAGAAATATGCAGTTGCATCAAAAGAACTCTCGACAAAGCTCCAACATCCTTTGAACGTATGAATGTTAGAATTTAAAATAAACAGTTTACATTTTCACAATACATGGTACACATAGGACTTTCTGTTAAAAAGTTTCAAAGGACCGTTTAATAAATAATTTCATCAGGATAATGCGCTGAGCGAAATATTTTAATCTGAACCGAGCTTTGAGAACGGTCGTCGCTCGCTGTTTTATTCAAGTTGTGTTTGCAAGTATCAAGTTAAGTGACTGTACCTGATGAGTAAATCTGTAAGGAAACTTTCACTTGTTTGTTTTTAATTTAGAAAATTGGATAAAGTATCAAAGCTTAAAGCTTTCTCCATAAAAGTGCACAAGTTATTTAAGTAAAAATAAATATCCTCCATTATGAAACACTTTGTTGTCAATTTCATCATGATTTCAGAATAGCATATTAGTTTCTTTGATTCTCTTGTGAAATAAGAAAAATATGTAGCTTACTTCCGCAAAAAACACAACATGCAAGATGCACTGCCCGCCCGCCCACAAAAAAAGTGCACATATGCACACCACAAAAATACCAGTGCACAATACCTGCATTTAGCAAGGCATTTGATTTGATTCTTTGTCACACAAGTCAGTAATAATCTAAAATACTGTAAATATAAAGTTGAATTATTTAAATTACAGAAAAGTAGGAAACGTAACGCCCTTAACACGAATTAGGGCTTCTCAATATAGAAGGTAACTTGACAACTGATTATATTATAGGATCTATCAAGCGGTTTTACTAAGAAAATCTTAAGAATAAAGATAGATCCAAAACTGGCTTTCCTAGTACATACTCGAGGCAGCTTACATAATATATGTACGGAGAGACATTTACATATTGGTACTTGACGGCACAGAATAAAAAGATACTACCAGTAATCCATCTTTAAATTAAAGTTCGAAACGCGTGACCCAGCAGCGCCTTAATCTCGGTATGACCAAGTATGGGAGTAATATGAAGCGCATACCGAGATCCTTTCAAGATAATACCGAGCTCCAGGCTCAAGGCGATGAGGCATACTCTCGTTCCTACCTCTTATATGAAGACTAGCGCTCCGCTCGCTCACGACTTCGTCTGCGTGGACTTCCTTTTTACCCCCTTCGAGGAGGAATTTCCAAAAATCCTCTCTTAGTGCTCCCCTACACTCCCCAAAGAACATACATGCCAAATTTCAGCTTCTTGCGCACAGTAGTTTCGGCTGTGCGTTGTCTGTCAGTCAGTCAGTAACGCAAGAGTTTTATATTATAAATAGAGAGATGGAACGCTGGTAGTATTTATCCTGTGTCGAAGGGTACGCAACAAGGAGATAAATTCACGACACTCGGATCAAGGACAATCTTAGCATATGTCTTTATGTCACGATTTCTGATCAATTTTTATCGCGGCCGGCTGCGGAATACAGAATTTACAGCGCTCGTTTTGGAGATAACTTTTTGTACAAGTTTAGCGGTTTCTTTGTCTGAATGATAATTTGTGAACGTTTTTCGGGATCGTGATCTGCTTCTGAAATAAATTTAAACTTAGCTTTGAATACCGATAGGAGAAAATTTAACTGAGACTAAGGTTTGTATGAAGTGATCAAAAGCGCAATAGCGTAGCGTGTGCAGTACCAGTGTTTATAATCTCTCGCTCCGGTAGATCATGGAATCGTCTATTCCATCTATACTATATAATATTTTAAAGAGGAAAGATTTGTATTTTTATATGTAACGAATAAACTCAAAAAGTACTGAACCGATTTAGCAAAATTCTTTCACCGTTAGAAAGCTACAGTCTTCCCGAGTGACATAGGCTATATTTTATCCCGATATTTCCACGGGAACGGGTACCACGTGGGTGAAACCGCGGGCGGCCGCTAGTAAATAATAATTTGAGCTACTTAATTTACCGGAAATTGACATTAAGAGGCTGGCGACACGAAACGTAATACCTACCAAAATAATTTAAAATTTGAGCATGATTGACTGTTTTTGTAATGTTATTTGGATTAAGACTGTTTATTAAGTCGCTATTAAAAAAATAATATCCAAAATACCTATCTAATAAAAAACTTAAAGCCAATTACATTTTTCAATACAAAACTGCAATTCGCATTTATTTTAAAATCGGCAAGTATTTTGTTTATCTATTATAATAGGAACCTTGATGAATGTTGTCTTATTCTGAATAACATCCCAAGTACAGAAAAAAAGGTCAATTTTTAAATTATTTTGGTATTTCGTTAGTATGGGAGGCTCATTTTCGGCTCACGCGTCGCCGGCATCTTAATAAGCTCATTATTAACATAACATACAGCTGCATCCTAACCACAGATCACCTGCAGTAGCAAGCTACAATCCCAATAGTCGTTAACACCTACTTAGTCGATTCTTTCCGCCAGCTCTGCTCGGTTATTCTGTATTGCCGTTCCATTTGCTGTCAGTTCATAGCCAGCGAGCAATATTGCGAGATATATCGCGCACTTTTAAAGGATCTCTATAATTCTGATTCGTTACTTACCCAATATATTATTTAATATTTTAGTACAGATTTTACTCAGACTATATTATTATGAATTTAAAGTAATTCTGAGTTGCCAAAAAAGCAATAGGTATTTAAAAATAAAATAAATCAATATGTAGGTATAGAAATTTGATAAATGAACTTAAATATTGAACATTTTGGTCTTCAAATATTAATTGAATAAATTGGACTTAGAACAAGCTTTCTTTCAGTCGTGATAATTAATGTTACAATTATTTGGTTAAAGGGAAGCGACATTTCTTTGTTAGTGTTTCTTCATATCCAACTAAGACTAACAGCCGGTTGCACCAAAATATTCATTTTACGAATTCGTAAAAAGTAACTGAATTTTGCTGTCAAAACTGTCAAATCCCATACATTTTTAAACCATAAACCCTGTAAAAGTAAAAGTATAATGTAAAAAAACGGCGGTTATACTTTAATGAGTTTGTTTCTCCGTCTTACACGTCAAAACGGAGCAACGTCGACGTGATCCTTGGTGAGGGTATAGTTTGGAAGCTGCAGAGTGACACAGGCTACTTTTATCCCAGAAAAATATCACATTCTCGCGGGATAACGTCGTGTAATCGACGCGGGCGAAGCCGCGGGCGGTAGGCTATAATAAAATATATATCTTACTCTTAAAGTTTCATCCCACGCCGCAGAAGCGAAAACATTCGATCTTTGGTTGTGGCACCGCACTGCACACACCTGTCCGAAGTGCATGCGCTGCAATTTCTTAGGAATGAACTGCAAGCGGAGCTTGTGCACCTTGAAGGTAGATATCGCCTGCAAAATAATATGAGAAGAATAGGACCAAATACTAAAATTTAATTGCCACGACACGGAATGAATAGTGGCACAGGTAGGAACAGGCGTTGGCACAAAAAATCATTTGAGTCAAATATATGACCGCCTATGTGGTCTAGTGATTCAAACCACACCGGTTACAGTCTCAGAGGTCCCAGGTTCGATTTTCAGTGGAGGTAAATATTGTATTGGTTGGTTTGGTTGGTGGTGGGACTTGTTCTTAGACCGCCTGGCTAGCGACCACCATCTCATCTAAGTCTGACGCCATAACAATGATGTTTTCAGCATAATTGTCCGGCAGTTAGAGATAAGATAGCCAGTTCCTCGGTGATTGAGGATTCCATGACTAGTGCGCTTCCACCTTCAGCCTTATCACCACTTAACATAGGTGTGATGACTATGTGTCACCTCGTGTATAAAAAAAATATATCAGCAGATTCAGCAGCAACATTACTGAAGCTATTCCTTATAATGATTTTAATATTATCACGAGAAGCGAACAATGCAATAAAGTATGGGCCCAAAATGATCGTAACAACTGAATAACAATATGTAACTATTTTATAGAGAGGTACACTATGCAGAATAATGAACTCTTCTTTCAGATAGGTATAGGTTTTTTAGGGCCAATACCGTACAAAAATAAACACAGTCATCTTATGATGCTTATTAAAATAGTACCTACCTGCCAACCTATCTGCCCAGTCTCTTTTAATCCAATAAAAAGATAACCCCGTCGAACCGCAAATATTTGCAAAACTAATCCAAATATAAATCATCGGAACGTTATTTCCATACGGACCGAACAATAATTTTCCTCTTTGTCTTTACGCAGGGCCGGCTCACTTTTAAAGGATCAAGGACTTTTGCGGTTCTCATAAAAGCAATGTTTGAATTTATTACGGCCGTAAACCGAGATTAGGCAGTAACGTTTTATTGGTGGTTACATTTACGCACACAATTGTAATGTTTGGAATTATTTGACCTCTTTGTTTTGGGCGACCTATTTCGTCCTAATACTCGGCATTAATTTGGTAATAAAATACGGATGAAACTGACAAACTGGGCTGTGGGAAGGACGTAAAATTAATAAAGACTATGATGCTATGTTCGTAGATAGGTAAGTACCTCTTGTTTACTCAAAGTCATCAAATAACACTAATTTGATGGATGTTTCTTTTATATTTAAACTAAAACAACTATGCTGAATTTGAAGATGATATTTCATGACTCATATTCATTATGCAGTTATATTTCTAGGTTTTAATCACACAGAGGCGTACCTAAGTAAAAGCTAGTATTCTGACTTAGTGTAAGTAATTAATACATTGTATTACTGAAATAATTTGTGATGTCGGCACCTAAAGCTAGATTTACATCTCTTTGTTTAGGGCGACCTATTTCGTCCTAATACTCGGCAATAATTTGGTTATAAATAGATGGATGAAACTGACAAACTGGGCTGTGAGAAGGACGAAAAATTTATATGTGATATTATGTTTGTAGATAAGTACCTCTTGTTTACTCAAAATCATCAAATAACTGTAATTTGATGGATGTTTCTTTTATATTCAAACTAAAACAACTCTGCTGAATTTGAAGATGATATTTCAGGACTCATATTCATTATGCAGTTATGTTTCTAGCTTTTAATCACACAGAGGCGTATCTAAGTCAAAGCTAGTATTTTGACTTAGTGTAAGTAATTAATACATTGTATTACTGAAATAATTTGTGATGTCGGCATCTAAAGCTAGATTTACATCTCTTTGTTTTGGGCGACCTATTTCGTTCTAATACTCGGCATTAATTTGGTAATAAAATACGGATGAAACTGACAAACTGGGCTGTGAGAAGGACGAAAAATTAATAAAGACTGTGATATTATGTTTGTAGATAAGTACCTACCTCTTGTTTAGTCAAAACTAAGTGTATTATAAACAAATTAACAATACCCAACGAAAATAGCTCAATGTTGATTTTACTACATTGATCAATTAACACTAATTTGATGGATGTTTCTTTTATATTCAAACTAAAACAACTGTACTGAATTCGAAGATGATATTTCATAACTCATATGTATTCATTATGCAGTTATGTTTTTAGGTTTTAGTTACACAGAGACGTAAGTAAAAGCTTATATTTTGACTTAGTGTAAGTAATTTAATACATTGTATGTCAGAAATAATATATGTTGTGATGTCGGCATCTAAAGCTAGATTTACCATCGCCGCATAAGAGCCACACCCGACAGCCACAAACGCCGCCACTTGAAGTGCTTGAAGCTAGAAGAAGAACAGAGGGCCTAGACAGGTGGCTTTCTATTATCGATATCGCCAGTAGAATAGAAAGAAAATGTATTGGGTTGACATTAGCGGTCACGTGACATTTCGATCGCTAATGACAATCCCATACATTTGTCTTTCTATTCTACTACTAGAAAGCCACTTGTCTAGGCCCTCTGGGACGACTAGCAGCGGCGCAGCGGCGGGCGTCAACCAATCGTGTGTGGCGAGTTCATATAAAATGTATGAAAACTACAGGAAATAGGACGGCGTTTTGTGGTTGTGGTCGGTCGGTGGTCCGCGTGCAGAGAGATTTAGGTACAGTCGAGTTCAATAATATCTATGCATTTTTGGACTTTGTCGCATTAAATTTTTTAATATCGTCTTTGTCTTTCTGTACAAATTGTCAGAATAATTACTACGACAAAGTTCAAAAGTGCACAGATATTATTGAACTCGACTGTAGGTACATAAAACCGCATCTGCGATATAGTTTTTGTAAAGACAATATAAGATGCTATAAGTCAAATCGTAGACTACCTAATATCTATACATATAATAAAACAGAAACGGAAAAAAAGTCTGTACATGAAAGATTTAAAAAAAATAATTACTGCTATGTGATGTGTACAGGATATAGACCCCAAAACGATATTTATTAAAATTTTTGTCTGTTTGTCTGTTTGTCTGTTTGTCTGTTTGTCTGTTTGTCTGTTTGTCTGTTTGTATGTTCGCTTTTCACGCAAAAACTACTGGACGGATTTTTACCAAATTTTGTGAAGTAATAGCTTATAACCCGGGTCAACATATAGGGTACTTTATATTTAATAAAAACCCCTTATTCCTACGGGAAAATACAAAGACTGATTCTTACTAAAATAGATGGCGCCACATGATTATGAAAATACGTTATATTTAATCGCTGTCTCAATCAATAATGAATCATGTTATTTTTTTTTACCTGCTTCAAAACATAATATAAATTGAAACCCATCCAGGCACATATAAAATCATAAAAAAATTTTAATGTTATTTACGTCATTATATCTACTAAGCAATAGATGGCGCAGGTAGTCAGTAAGATATACCTCTCACAAAAGTACATTCGAATGATTATTTTACTTAGGGTGAAAGCCCTCTCTGTTGCCACTTTAAGATGTTTTTCACTTCTTTCGCATCATAACTACTAAGCAATAGATGGCGCAGGAAGTCAGTAAGATTACGATATACCTTTCACAAATGTACATTCGAATGATTATATTAAGTAAGATGAAAGCCCCCGCTGTTGCCACTTTAAGATGTTTTTCACTTCTTTCGCCTATGGTCTTAAGTAGGTATCTATAAAATACAAAATTTATATCTAAAATTGTCAAGAATGTATCTTATACTTTTCTTTACATTTTTAAATTCTTACAATACAAAAAAACTACTTAAAAAAATTTTACAGACTCCAAAAAGTATTTGTCAACTGAAAAGGAAAAATATAATATCTATAATTTAGGTACCTTTTTGAGGTCGGTGCCAGTCAGTTTATTTTTTTTTATTACTTTGTATTTAAGTTTTAGTGTACAATAACAATAAGTTTTAGTGAATTGTACTATAACATACCCACGGAAACTACTAAACTGATTTTGATGAATCTTAGACTGTTGCTAAAGTTAGAATACACCTAATTTAAATCAAATAGAACCATCTCGATATGCCATAAGATTTCGAGAAATTCGTGGACAAACATAGTAAAAAACATATAACTAAGTATTCATATACCTACTTACGAAATTTAGTTTTATTTTAGTAAATTAAAAACCTATTTCTTAAACTTAAAATGTGCGAAGGGTGCCGATTGATGTGTTTTTGTTAATCAAATTTTAAAAGATACATCGAGAAATCAATACTTAACTAACTTAGATAAAATAAAAGAAACATCTAATTCGATGTAAACTGAATTATTACTATTGTTATTATGACTTAAAAGTCATAGATAAAAAGTATACTATCAAGCAAAAGTTATTAACGAAATGTTTTAAGCTAAGTAAGCACTCGGGGCAGTGGCCAAAACTGAAGTTTTCACCCTATTGATGTAATATTTCTATTTCGCATTTCCACTCGACGCTAGATGTCGCTACAGTAAGTATAGTGGTGCCACAAATATATCTGACCCGGTGACAGTGGTCGTGGAGGAGCCACTAGCAATACAAAATTAACTGTCAAAATGGACTGCCGGCAGTCAACAGTATATTTAGTACCAAAAACTAACCACTGTGTGAAATAAGTTTGTCGCAATGTAGACAAAATGTCACCAATGTAATTTTGAAAAATTTGCTCATAAACGCTAAGTGGCCAGTACCTACGTAGATACCGACACGTACCTACCATTTTTTATGTCATTTAACCGGCTCTGGCTACTTAGGCCTTCAGCCGTAGGTACCATCCAATAAAATAAAGGAATATTAAAAATAGTTTTCTATCTAACTTATTTATTCATTTATTTACTAGGAAAGCTTACATAAATGATGTTAAATTAAATAATTAAATGGTAGGTATATCATTACATTTTATACCTGTTACTTAAAGAAAGTTAATTACAAGCTCTCACAAATAGGAAATGTCTCCATATCAAAATACTAGCCTTCCGCCCGCGACTTCGCAAGCTCGGACTAAACGACGACGTTATCCCGCGGGAATGTGATATTTTTCAGGGATAAAAAGTAGTCTAAGGCAGCCATTACACAGTCCATCCAGATCGCGATCAATGATGGTGATCTTGATCGCGATCGAGATTTACTATGTAGATATTTTGCGATCAAGATCGCAAACCGTCAATCACCTTCGTACACAGTCAATCTGGATCGCGATCATTGATTTTGATCGCGGATCGCGATCCAGATTGACTGTCTAATGGCTGCCTAAGTATGTCACTTTTCAGCTGCCAAACTATTCCCATTCCAAAAGTCACGTCGATCCGTTGCATCAATTTTGACGTGAAAGACGGATAAACAAACAAACCCTCTTTCAAATTTATAATATTAGTATGGATACACACAATCTCTTTTTCATTTTATAGTAAAAATATGATTGGCCTGATATTATGCATTACTAAGTAAGAACATAAATTTTAGCTTGATACCTCCCACGCATACTTGAGAAAAAGTTTCTTGATAGGTAGACGGACAGATCTATGAATGAGGGCTCAACTACTTATGTTCATGCAGCATTTGATAACAACATACCATGTTCATACCCTAGCCTGCATATTCGATATTCTTTAGACCCTTTTAGTAGAGAATAGGATTTCAAGAAGAGCGTTATGAAATCTGGGCAACAAACACACATAAACTAAACTAACACAAAAGTCACTACACCGCGCGTACGAAGTCGCGGGCAACAGCTAGTAACTGAATAAAGAACAATAAAACACCTGTATACACCATTTGCATCGCTTCGGTACATAAATATACGTCTAGAAATGTAATAAAGTATCCAATGAGCATAAATTTTCTAAATACAGCGAGAAAAATCTTAAATCACCTTAGTGTTCTCATGTTCTCTTTTATATGCGTATGTAATACCAATAAATTACCTGCTAGCTTTTTGTGCACCTATATGTATTCAAAGCTCGGTGTTAGGAAAAAATATTTATTATAAACTTTGTACATTTCTCAGGCTGATTCGCTGCTGGTTATAACAAATTCCTCAAAATGAAAAACAAAATAAAAACATAATCCGCCGAAGTATTTGACTGCCTATCAAGCGTTTTCTTTACTTTTTATACTCAAGCAGAGACTTTTTTTGTTTGTGTATACAAAATACCAACGAACATGACTGTAATGGATAAACTCAAAAGTAATCGACCTGTTAAAAAAAATCATTCACCAATAGAAAGCTACAATATTCCCGAGACACAAAGTCTACATTTGTCTAAGTAGTGCGCTTCCACCCAGCCTTATCACCACTTATCATCAGGTGTGATGAAGGCTAAGTGCTACCCCGTTGTGAATAAATAAATAATAAATAAATAAATTATCCCGATGTCCCCACAGGAACGGGTACTATGCGAGTAAAACCGCGAAGAGCAGCTAGTGCCTTATAAAAATCTTGCGAGCAATTTTTTTTAGCTAAGTGTAAGTTATAAGCTGGCTAGGTGGCTCTAAAAGTTAAAGCTTAAGCTGGCTCTGGTGTTTTCTGTTTGTTGAATCTTCGATCAACATTAATGTTACGAATGTTACAATCTTACGTCTTAAATGACAGGAAGCAATAAGAAATAAGAGTGCGCATTCGCTCGGCCGTTTTTGACACTCTAATCTAGTGGTTATCTAGTGGTTTTGTTGATCGAAGTTAGATGATATAGATAAAAAAGTTTATTCGCTATAACACACACATGACATTACAACAGAAACCAAATAAAAAAATAAGAAAGAACAGACATACAGTTAACTTAAATCTATGAGTATATGACACAGAGAAAATAGAATTTTGCTGCTGCACACATATGCAGTATGAATGTGTGCAGCTGCAAAAAGGGTCAAGGCTCGGTGTGTAAATTTGCCAGTCGGCAAAACACCGATTTTCAGCGAAGTGTTGAATGTACACACGGCCGCACATCAGACTACACATGTTGACCTTGAGACCGCCTTTATGCCCTACCTAATAAAAGCTGTTATCGCAGTTCAACTGTTTAACTTGATGCGTTGCGGACTGTACTTTGATAGTTTCTTACTTCTTGTGTCTCCATATCGTGAATCTTGATAGATGTATCACCATAGCCAATGACCATTTTTGACCCATCTTCTGTAATACTTAAAGAAAGTGCAGGCGATCTTTCTGAAATAAAACGGACAACATAAAATATAAAACCACAGATAATATAATACTATATAATACAATACTACTTAAACTAAATGCTGTACCCAGAAAAGTTGATTTTATTATCATTTATCATTATCAGTAATGTTTATAAAGAAAACATAAATGAGATCACCCATTCTTGGATAAAATTTTTTTTTTGGCGGCCTTGAACTCTTATTACAAAATGGTATAGTACACATGAAGCTCATTATTTTTAACCGACTTCTAAATCAAAAAGGAGGAGATTCTCTATTCGTCTGTATGTATGTTTTTTTTTTTTTTTTGTGTATGTCCGCCGATTACGCGAAGACGGCTGAACCGATTGAAATGGTTCAAACGTTATTACATCAGGTTGGTTTCCAAGTTGGTCCCATTTTTTGAAATTTTGAAATCGGTTCAGTAGTTTTCAGGAAATCTTGAAAATACTGTCGTTTTCGTTACCACTTTATGTGAATTTAATACGTATCTTTAGGCATAACTCCTTTGTTTATAAACCGATTTAGATGATTCTTGTTTTGTTAAAAGGGGGATACCTCAAGGTATTTTAACCGACTTCGAAAAAGGAGGTTTTGAGTTTGATCACATACCTATTTACCAGAAAACACGTAAATTGCCTGCACGATGCACTAAAAAGAGTGAAATAAAAATAAAAATAAAACCGCCTTCTAAAAAACCACATCAAAAAAGTAAGAAATAATTCCTCACCAAATAAATAACGTAAGTACTTTGAAGTCGGGCGGGTTTTAACAAAAACAACCAAAAAATTGAAAATTTTTCACGCCCGACTTCAAAGTACTTACGTTATTTATTTGGTGAGGAATTATTTCTTACTTTTTTGATGTGGTTTTTTAGAAGGCGGTTTTATTTTTTTATAAAAATAATTTTTTACTGTGGGGTCAAAGTCTTAAAGAATTTGGTCTCGGAGATATGATACAAGGTAAGAAATAAAACTTATGAGACCGAATACAATTTTTTTTTCAGGATTTTACGCGCTGCATGTTCAGCTACCTGGTGGCATACTGAATATAAATACCACCCGACACCCAGGTGACTCAAGTATAGTAATCATACCAAATCGTACTAAGATGATGATCGATTGAATTGATGTTATTTATTTCACATAAAGATCCTTGTAATTATAGCTCTGTTAGAGTGTTGTCGCCATACAAAAAAATATTCTACTCCTGTCCCCATTCAAACAAAATAGAATTTATTTCCGACCGCGGACTTTTTTCGATCCCAAATCTATGAACAAAATGGGTGATCTCCTTTGCTTTGCATGTGTGTCTTACAGTAAAATTTTAACCATTGCGGCATCGTTGCTGAGTTGAAAGCAAAGGTCTTAAGGTCATAGCCCACTTAGACCGCACCGCTCTCACCCAACCAAAGTATGAACAGCCAAATATGGACTTAATATCGTTCACTGTAGATGCATTTTACAGTAACAATATTTTTTTTTTTTTTTTATTCACAACGGTGTATCACTTAGCCTTCATCACACCTGATGTTAAGTGGTGATAAGGCTGAAGGTGGAAGCGCACTACTCCCGGAATCCTCAATCACTGAGGAACTGGCTATCTTATCTCTAACTGCCGGAACACAATAACGATGAAAACATCATTGTTATGGCGTCAGACTTAGATAAGACGGTGGTAGCTAGCCAGGCGGACTAAGAACAAGTCCTACCACCAACCAAACCGAATACTATAAGTACCCCCACTGGGAATCGAACCCGGGACCTCTGGGTCTGAAATCGGTGGTGTGAACCACTAGACCACAGAGGCGGTATAAAATAGCGGACAGCGCGCGGTCCGCGAGCTTACCGCGCGCTGACTGCTAGCGGTCGCCGCGCCGCCGCCGTCGCCGCCGCGCACCTATAGAGGGAATAGCAGTCGACGCGTGGACAGCTGGGAGTCTGCTAGCTGTCGCCGCGTGGACTGCTGGGTCTGCTATATAGCTGTCGCCTTTGTTTAGAGCGCTGTTCGGTTGGAGCGGTGTTGGAGCGGTGCGGTATAAGTGGGCTATGACCTTAAAGCTGGTGATAAAGGATGCGTTTCCACAAAAGCGGCCGGAGCTGAGATGTGTTTTCATACATTGCTGCGAACTGTCAATGATGCAGTAATATTGTAAGCGAGATGGCGCTATACGCAGAACGCAGAGTAATAGCTCCATCCTGCAAAAAAACATTACTGTAACATTGTTTGACAGCTCGCAGTAAGGCCCTATGCGTAGGCGGTATCCGGCGGTATCACTTTATCTATCAAATGTATGGAAACTACACGGCTCAGCTTTTGTGGAAACGCATCTTTAGGTATACATCGAAAGTTTACATACGAGTAATGAAGGGTGTCGAAGATGAAGAGATCCCGGGTGATCCGTAGAATTGCATATTCAAGGACTCCAACCCTGGATCAGCTCGGATACACATTGCTGTTTCCGAATTAGTAATATTTATCTGAAGATGCGAAAATAATGATTAAGTTTCATTCCAATCCACCTCATCAAACTACGACCGACGACACTGCACCAGTCGCACTACTTAAAAATATATATGGATGTCCAGCTCTGACACAGGAACTAGTGCACCCCTGTTATCGCAGGACTAACGCCTAAATATCAAAACGTTCTTGAATATGGAAATTACGCAAGTGATTTTAGTCTATACATAATAAAAATTCTTAATGAATATCCAAAGAAGTTGGTTTGATCCGAGCATGACGTACATATATGAAACTTTTTACCTACTCTAAACTGAATGTTAAAACCCGGTTACCAACGTTAGGTATTTCTATCCGGTATACAGCACCATCCATGCAGGCAGCATAACAGATTCTCTCCTCGACGCGGCTGTATTCCAGAGCGTACACCGGTTTCGGGGGGAACTGGATGTTGCGGAGCGTGCACAGGACTACTCCGGTGTAGCCGTGCCGCATCTGGAAGGACAGAGTTAAGGCTGTATCGCACTAGGTGCCTTGTCAGGTCGCAAGCAGCGCGTGGCTTTTCTTCGCACCCGTCAGAACCAAAGCCTTACGTCACTTTAGAAAATAATGTTGTAATACAATGTGACATATTTGATTGGTTACGGCCGCCGGCATAGCTGCCATGGTATCCTTATGAGATACAGCTCTTAATGTATTGGCCAGACGGGATGTCAAAGTTTAGATTTTGACCTTGAGTGCGCACTTTTCGCGGACGTGATTAAAGCCGTTTTCATAGTAGAACACTTGAGCTTTATGTGCTGTTGACTGTGCACGTGTTGGGTCAGCGAGCTACTAAGCTAAGCTTCTATCCAGTAACTTAATGACCACAGAAAGTACTTTTAATAAGTAATCATTCCTCTATGGGACCTTAGTTGTTGAAAAGTGGTTAATGTCTGAATTTTCTTTTATAATAGTGTTGCTGCAATTTTATTTCCGGTATAATACCTGAAGGCAGGTATTAGTACAGGGCCTAGAGACAAGTGGCTTTCTATTATCGAATTTGCCAGTGGAATAAAAAGAAATTGTATGGGGTTGACATTAGCTATTGAAATGTCACGTGACTGCTAATGTCTGCTAATGACTGCAAATTTCTTTCTTTTCTACTGGCGAATTTGATAATAGAAAGCCACTTGTCTAGGGGGGCTGATATATTTTATTACACTATTCATACTATATTTAATATTGTTGAAAGTGTGTTTGTGTGTCCATCTTTCACGTCAAAACAGATCTACTTACGTGGTTTTTAGTGTGGGGATAGTTTGAGAGCTGGAGGGTGACAAAAGGCTACTTTTCTATCAGCTAAACATCACATACCCCCGGGATATCGTCCTGTAGTCCACGCAGGCGAAGACGCGAGTGGAGGGCTGGTGTTTAATAACTTTGACATGCCTAACAATGTAATACCTGTATCAACCCCGTAGAATGACCAACGATAATACTGCTACCATTCTTAGCATAAACAAGGGCGGTGATGAATCCAGACTCTGCGGAGAACCATCTGTTACACAATATCTCATTAGGCGTATTCTCCAAGAATCTCTTGAAATTCTCCGTCACCCATTCGTGTTTAGGTTTCCCATTAACAGTCCCATTATAAAACATAGGGTAAGACACAGAGTCATCATGATGATAATGAAGACCGTGGGTGTAGTAATATCTGTGGATGTCTTCGGAAAACTTGGCGATAATCTCATTTAAATCATTCATTTTGACAGCTTGGCCTACTTGTTTACAAATACTATTGACTAAGTATTTGAATAGATAAACAATAACGCTTGCCGCAAGCGATGCTCAAGGTCACCCAGCGAGCAATGGAGAGAGCGATGTTTGGTATTTCCTTGCTCGATCGAATCAGAAATGAGATCCGCAAAACTAAAAAAACCGACATCGCTCGAAGGATTGCATCATTAAGGTGGCAGTGGGCGGGACACATAGCGCGGAGAACCGATGGCCGTTGGGGCGGAAAGGTTCTCGAATGGCGACCGCGTACCGGACGACGTTCCGTGGGCAGGCCCCCTACAAGGTGGACCGAGACGATCAGGTCAAGGTCGCTGGATGCGGGCAACGCAGGACCCATCGTTGTGGAGATCCTTGGGGGAAGCCTATGCCCAGCAGTGGGCTTCGTTCGGTTGACATGATGATGATGATGATGAACGGTCGCCGCAAACGGGCGACTGATCATTACCATCGGTGGCCAGCTATAGACACTTTACATTATTTTTATACATTTAGTAGGGTGTTGCCCTACGTGTGAATGGTGGCCACCACGCACTTAACCCTACTAAAGGGCCCCACAGACTATCATTCCACCTGTTGGCAACGGCCTGTCAGTTGGCCGAAATCTGCCACACACTTACAGTTTTACATACAAAAACCGCTTCCTGAAGGTATCAGAAAGGCTCAGACTCTAAAATCCTTTGGAGATCAAGTTAGACGTCATTTCCTCTCCCTTACTCATTAAAGTTTATGTATTATCTTATTTTTCTCTATTTGTCATTCTAGACTTATTCTATCCTTTTTATTCACCCTCTCCCCTCTGTTCTTTTGATTTATTTTTTTCTTTCGCCCAAGGTAGCCTGGAAGAGATTGCTATTTAGCAATAAGGCCGCCTGTTGTCTGTTTTCTCATAACTATGTCTCTTTGTGTTATTGTTTCTTTCTTTGTGTGCAATAAAGCTTTTTTTATTATTTTATTTTATTGTCTGTTCGATCGGGGACTGCAGGTGGCCTGCCGGCAGACTGGTGGTCTGTGGGTCCGCTGGTTAATGCAGCGTCGAAAGCGCGCGACAGCCACCGGTGGCTGTGGTCGGTCATCCGTTTGTTTCAAGCGTGAATGTTTATCTATTCAAATAAATAAGTTTTTGTAAAAATTTCACTTTTATGGCAAGCTTTTTTGCTGACTGTACTGTAATATTGTATTATCATCTAAACCAAACCTGAATACAAAATTTCAGTTCCATCGGGCACTGGGAAGTGGGTCAAATTAAGCTTGCAAGATTTGTCCCCCACTAACTAACTAACATGGCATGTCAATAAAAAGCTTGCAAAAATTGGAACTTACGATTGACTAGTATAGTATCCGCTACCAGTCGCTGAAACCTACCATTTGTATTGAGTATCCGACCGATTCCGGTTAGTGTGCGAGTCACTATACAAATGTATGGGAAATACCACAGCCTTCTCTATCGTCTTCTAGAGGATAGGAAGGCTGTGGAAATACCAAAGCCATCTTCTATCTCGCTCGTTTCGGGGGGGCGCAAGCAGCCGAGAAATAATAGCGGGCCATGGAAATACGCCTTAGGCGAAACGACTCCTAGACTGGCGAGGGATACCTACTAGTCGTTTGTAGCTTATCCGTATTCACAAAGAGGTCTCACAGTGCGCGCGGACGCATAGTTATAGCACAGTATTAAAAGCACCTAAGGCTGTGGTTATAGTTAGCAAGGGATGAATGTATTCGTTGCATGTATTTGCATCCCTTACTAATTGTAGCTGTGCGACCGCGCGCACTGTGAGACCTCTAATAAATGTTTGTGAATAGTGTTAGTTGCAATAAGGCTACGAGCGGTGTCGTAGCCGTGTCGTAGCTACGAGACATAGCAGCGCGTTACGGGCTTACTGTAGCAAGTTGTTGTGGAGTTGTGGAAAAGTTTATGGCTCTATTTATGGTTTTTATAAGTTTGTCGCGTAGTGGCCAGTGTGACACAGGGCCACAGTATAGGTGCTGGAGCGTCGGTAATCGCCGCACAAAATGTAGTGGTAGTAGTTATGAATAAAAGATGTTTATAGGGACTTGATTTGTTTTATTGTAAAAGTAGAGATAAGGAACTGTAACAATAAGATAAAAAAATACATGAATAACAAAAAAAAACACGTGTGGCACTCGGGGACTGCCGCGGTAAAGCTATTGCATAAATATTGTAATTACACACCAAAACAATTATTCATTCAAAAATATTTGAACAAAAAGAACGATCATCGAATTTCGCGCGATGAACATTTATATTGATATAATATTAGATATAGGTAGGTACTTTCTCTGCGCGGCATTAATGTGTATTACCTATACCACTATTTTATAATTATTATGTGCCTATACACAAAAAACAAAGGTACCTACTAAAAATTATATTAAAAAAACCTTTTATTTAAAATCAAGCTTTTATTCAAATGTCCTAAAAAGAATAAAATAAACTTTGTATCAAGTCAAATCCAACAAATTTATTACATTAAACAATTTATATGTTTTAAAAGCTTGTCGCTTTATTTAATTTCATATGTCAAATATAAGTTAAAGCATTTGTGTTTAGTGCAAGCCCAGTAACAATAAAATCTCGCGACAAGCTTTTAAAACAAATAAATTGTTTAATGTAATAAATTTGTTGGATTTGACTTGATACAAAGTTTATTTTATTCTTTTTAGGACATTTGAATAAAAGCTTGATTTTAAATAAAAGGTTTTTTTAATATAATTTATTTTTGTATTTTTAGTTATTATTGGACGTGTTTCTAAGTTGCTTCATTTCATTTAATGCATAATTATTGCATGGTCGTTTGCCAGTTAATTTATTACAGTCTAGCTCTTCAACTGCATCAAGTCTGCAAACACACAAATATATTTTACCACCAAATAGAGATTGTAGATTCTTACTACAGACACACATATTCATTAAATACAAGGCATATTCACATAGGTATAAGAGAAGGAAGCACTGTATTACGAACAAGAATAGAAAACACAAATTAGACCCAATAAGACAAAAAGTTCAAAATAAAAATGTGTGTGTGCCGTGCCGCAGCAGTACTCAATGGTCGCAGCTCAGCGTCATATTACTTGTCTTGCAACGCAAGCAAACGCTGATTTTCAGTTGTAAATTTTAGTACGTATTTCAAAAATAAATACTAAAGAACAAGACACATTTAAGTTTCTATCAAAGTTGATAAACATAGTACATAAAAAAAAGGGTTTTTCTTTTCTGTAGGTAGACTATGGTTGTATTAACTTGGAGCCATCTGTCGTTGACTTTAGTGAACTATTTATGTGCAAAGTGACACATAGGGTCTGTGTAGCCGATGGGATCGCGGCAGGGAATCGGTGAAATGAAACGAACTAATTGTATAAAAAAACACAAAGCAGCGTGCGGACGCGGAAGATGGCGCGAACTTCTCATATACGCGAGCGCGGTGTTGCGCGGACGGCGGTTGGCGGCGAACTAACTGGTCAGCGGAACCACACTGCCCTCTACCAAAACTAAGGAAGAGGCGAGCTCGGACAAATTCCGAATATCACACGACTTGGTACGAGACGAAGCGTCCGCGCGCGAACTTTGGCGCGTTTATTTAAAAATAAGAATGCGAACAATTAAACACATACAGAAAGACCAATAATTAAAACCATCATTAACATCCTCCCCCCTAGTGTTGGGCTACGTACCAACACTCATTAACTAATCATACACCGTAATGCTGTTTTTAAGTACACAAACAAAGTAACAAAGTAATTTGCAAAACACGTTAGAACTGCAATTCAAGTAAGTTAAGTTACACAAAATATAATACAAATACACATACAGAATATATAGCAGCAGCAAAAAATTTACATTTGGTAAATATAAAGAATTTCACTTATAGGAGCCAAATTTAACATTTCTCTCCCCCCCCCTAGTGTCGGACTAACTACTGACACTCATCCCTAAACAACAAAGCTACTCGCGCGACTGATCGCTTCAACACTCCGGTCTTAGTTTTTATGTCCACCACTCTGACCCGGCCGTCTTTGCCAGGATAAACTGCCTGCACGATACCTTTAGGCCAGTGGTTACGTGGAGAAGATGGGTCAACCACGAAAACTAAGTCACCTACTTTGAGTTGAACGCCTTCCCTTTGCCAACGTTGGCGGGGTAAAAGTGTGGGGAGAACTTCCTTCAACCAACGACTCCAAAAAAGATCAGCTAGGCGCTGTGAAATACGCCATTGCTTACGTAAGTAAATATCTCCATCGTCGAAGACTCCAGGTTTGGGTAAATTAGACGATGAACCAATCAAAAAATGATTAGGTGTTAACGATTCCCTTGTATGAGGGTCAACTGAAACGTGCGTTAATGGTCGACTGTTTACCATGTTTTCGACTTCAGCCAGCAGCGTGATTAAAACCTCTTCTTTGGGTGACCTTTCTTTCAGTACTACCTTCAGTGCGGTCTTCACGCTACGGATGAGTCGCTCCCATGCTCCCTCCATATGAGGGCTAGCGGGCGGTATGAAATGCCAGTCAACGCCATTGTTAACGGCTTGGGTCATAACAGTTTCCTGATCCAACTCTTGAAATGCTCTTTTTAGCTCAGTTGCGGCACCTCGCATGTTTGTGCCGTTATCCGAATAAATTGTCTTCGGCCAGCCCCGGCGTGAGGCCATTCTACGCAGAGCCATTATAAGAGCATCAGCTGTAAGGTTTGACACTATTTCGACATGTATCGCTCGTACTGTAAGACAAGTAAATAGGACACCGTATCGTAGTACTCGCTGTCTGCCAACTGCAACCTGTATAGGGCCAAAAAGGTCTACTCCACAAATAGTGAAGGGCCTTTGATGGTGTGTCAACCTTGCCTGTGGAAGATCTCCTAGCCTTGGCGGTTCAGGTTTTGCCTTTTTTATACGGCAAACATAACATTGAGACGCTACGGTTCGCACGGTGGGTCTTAGCCGAATCAACCA
This sequence comes from Crambus lathoniellus, assembly GCA_949710035.1. Taxonomy (NCBI): domain Eukaryota; kingdom Metazoa; phylum Arthropoda; class Insecta; order Lepidoptera; family Crambidae; genus Crambus; species Crambus lathoniellus. Next base: position 8,876,933 of record OX453301.1, on the reverse strand, counting down.
ATACTTTTGGCGGAGTTCGTTAATAACTAACTCATTACACGCGTGTCCAACCTTGACGTGATAATGGTATACTATGAGTCTCGCTGTATGAGTTTGACCGTCCAATATGACGGGAGACTTCACATCATCACCAACATCTGTGACGGCGTTTATCCTTCCGCCTACTCGCAACAATCCATCTTTATCTATAAATGGGGTAAGTGTGCGCAATCGACTATCAGGTTTCAATGGTTTCCCTAGTTTTATAGCATTAATCTCTAATTCAAAACTTTGCGCTTGAGAATGACGAAACAATAAGATTTCCGCTTTACGCATCAATTCGTCTGTAACTGCAGTTAATTTCGACTTTTTACACTTCTCAATAAACAATAATACTGTTGCAGTTGCCCGGACCAGTCGTAACCAGCTGGAAAAACGGTGAGGTTCCGGTACAGGTAAGTCTTTGACACTACTGGTCTGTACGTGCACTATGGCATGAGTACTTTCCAATATTTCTTCACTAATATGTGTTTTTGTTTCAGGTTCCAGGGCCCAACTGCAGCTGTCTTGATGAAGAAACGCCGGACCGGTAAACCATACATCACTACTTTTCAGGTCACCATCCTTAATTTTAGTAAGAAGATCAGCTACATTATTCTGTGAAGAAACATAATGCCACTCACGTATTTTACTTAATTCGTCTATTTCACTTAATCTGTTTGAAATAAAAATCTTATAATTTCTATTTTCATTTCTAATCCAATGCAAAACCACTGTGGAATCAGTGTAAAAATAAGTAGCACTAGGTTTCAACCTATGTTCTTTTTTGATACTATCTGCTAAACGACATGCTAACAATGCACCTTGCAATTCAAGTCTAGGTATAGTAATACTTTTCGACGTCGGTGTCACTCGACTTTTGCTGCCTATCAGAGAAACTTTTATTTCCTCATCGGTTACTTGGCGCCAGTAAGCGACGGCAGCGTAAGCGTGAGGCGACGCGTCACAAAAGACGTGTAGTTCTAGCCGTGTCGGCCGTGTCGCGCTCGGATGCGGGCGCGTGCGATCGGCTGTTTCCGTAGTCGCACTGCACGGCGGCGAAGCGGTGTCCGAGTCAGGGCTGCTCGCAGCGACTGTCTTATTATTATTATCACTGGCGAAATACCATCTCGGTATTCGTAACGTGTTTACATTTTTAAGTTGAGTTATCCAGTTACGAAAGCATACAAATAAATCATCAGTTATTTTATCATCCCACTTTAAATTTAGTTTCCAAGTCTGTTGCATAATAATTTTCCCTTTTATTGTAACGGGACCGATAAAACCGTGAACATCGAAAATTGACATTACAATTCGTAGTAATTCACGTTTAGTAGGCTTTCTACTAAAGTTCAAAATATCATCAGGGATGCGCTTTAGGGACAAATCAAACGCCAAAGTATCTGAGCTGGGATACCATAATAAGCCCAGCGTGCGTTCCGGTGACGTGCCTGAAATATCCTTTGCAAGATTTTCACTCACGTTGTCAACATCTGTAGCCGATGGGATCGCGGCAGGGAATCGGTGAAATGAAACGAACTAATTGTATAAAAAACACAAAGCAGCGTGCGGACGCGGAAGATGGCGCGAACTTCTCATATACGCGAGCGCGGTGTTGCGCGGACGGCGGTTGGCGGCGAACTAACTGGTCAGCGGAACCACACTGCCCTCTACCAAAACTAAGGAAGAGGCGAGCTCGGACAAATTCCGAATATCACACGACTTGGTACGAGACGAAGCGTCCGCGCGCGAACTTTGGCGCGTTTATTTAAAAATAAGAATGCGAACAATTAAACACATACAGAAAGACCAATAATTAAAACCATCATTAACAACATCGTTAAGCACTTCTAATTCATTACTCATCCAATTACGCATTTGAAAATTTCCTTGTTGGTGAATGTACGTCACTTGTTTCACCATGTTCCTTGCAGCTTCAATACTTTCCAAGCTGTCAATATAATCATCCATGTACTGATTATTTTGTATGGCATGAACGGCATTAGGCATCTCATCTTCAAAACGAGAAGCGTTTTTGTTTTGATTAATATGCTGCGCTATGAAAGGCGAACAATTAGCTCCGAAAATGAGCGAAGTCATAACATATTCTTTTATTTGATTATTTTCATCTTGCCATAAAAATCTCAGTGCATGTTGATCTTCATCTTGAATTTTTATACACAAAAACATATCTTTAATATCACCGACAACTGCTATCGGGAATTCGCGAAATCTATGCATGATTCCATACAACGAATTTAACAAGTCGGGACCTTGTAAAAGAAAATCATTGAGGCAACAGCCCTTTTCTTTCGCGGCGGCATCGAAAACCAACCTTAATTTATTTTTATTTTGGTTATAGACCCCAAAATGAGGTAAGTACCATATTCGCTCGGCGTTCTCCCCAGCGGTGACAGCCCTAGCGAAATTATTATTAAATAAATGATCAATTCTATCTTTATAGCGAACAGCGTAAGTTTCATCCGCGGCTATTTTCCTCACAACAGACTTTAATCGAACTAAAGCATTACCGTAGGAGTTAGGCATCGAAGAATTACCATCTTTCCACGGTAAACCAACAATCCATTTACCGTCAACAAACTTAGAAGTATTATTAAGTATCTCAATAGCACGTAAGTCATTGGGATTTTGACGAGACTTACTACTTATTCCTATAGACTCAAGCGAATAAAAATGACGAACTAACTCGTGTAGACTCATTAAATCATAGTCGTTATTCAATGAACGTCCATGGGCGTCTAACTCAATACAATTATTTACAAATTGAGAATCGTTACTATTATTCAACAAAAAAATACTAACGCACTCAACAAGCTGCGTTGTCGGTGCGAGCGAAATTGACTTCGCGAGCGCGAGTGGGCCGCTCGACGGCGGCGCGGGGCGCCGGCCGTCCGGCGGGTCAACGCACTCGCCGCGCGCACAAGTCCCGAGCAGCTGATCGTTCACGAGTCTAGCGGGAACGCTATCACTAATGCCCGGGTCAGACTGAGCGCAAATAAGGTGAGTGTTGATACGACCAGGTAAGTAACGTTTAAATTTACTATTATCAATAACCCCGTGTACACACCAACCTAGCAACGTATTAGTTAAATATGGCTCACCTGACTTTCCTTTAATACACATAGCAGGCGCAATTAAATGGTAATTATCCTGACCAATTAACAACTTTGGTTCAGTATCACATTTACACAAGTTAAAGTTATGCAGTTGCATATGATTTAAACTTTCACATTTACCTAAATCTAAGTTAGACAAACATTGCGCAGGTAAATGTAACTCATTAACTTTTCTAGCTCGTAAATTAAAACGTTGGTTATCACTGTTACTAATGTCAAAGTTAATAATTTCAGTTTTGCATACCAGTTCTCCAGAGTCCCACGCGCCTCGCGCGTGCATCGTTACCTCCTCTCCGTGTAGACCCACCTTATTCGCAATGTCAGCTGCGATAAGGGTTACGGTGCTACCATCGTCGAGTAATGCGTGAGTATGAACACTACCTTTCAAACCGTGCACTGTGATTGGGACCACTTTTAACAACACTTTTTGTCCGTTACCGCTGTTACACTTGTTACGCAACACTGTTATCGTTTCACTGATCTGCTGCTCCGTGTCGCCAGTGTCTACGGCGCCGGCGGCGGCTCCCGCTGTTTCTTCTTGCCGTCTCGGCTTTGTCCAGTGAAGCAGACGGTGATGCGGTTGTTCACAGCTCTCAATATCACACAAAGGCGCTGTGCACGTCGATCCATCAGCATGTTTGGGTTGTAGGCAGTTATAGCACAATTTCTTTGAGCGTACAAATCTCCAACGATCTTTGCGTAGTGCTTTCGTAAACTTGTTGCACTTATCTAGCGCGTGCTTGCTTTTCTTGCAAAATGAGCATTTTGTGTCGGATTCCAAATGCATATCAGTGCTTGTAAACAACACGTTGTTACGCTGCTGCGTTTGTTTCGCGTAGTGGTGTTGTTCGTGTTTCCTTCTGTGATAATCAGACGGATGCTGCGTGTGTAAGTAACTTAAGCCACAAGTTGCAATCTTCGAAGCTTCTTTTGACAAAAATAGCGACAATCGCTCCAGCTTTGACTTGCCGTCTTCGGTACTCTGGGTTTCGGCGTAATAGTCAGCCCACTTCGTTACCAACACACTTGGTAATTTTGTGACTATTGTTGACACAAGTTCAGGGCTACGTAAAAAATCTTCTTGCCCGATTGTTTTAGTGGCGATCACGTAGTTCTTAATTTTAATTGAGAACTGAACAATATCATTGTGGTAGTTGTGTGACAAAGGTGCTATTCTCTTGAGTTGTTGTACTATCTTGTTCAAAATAATTTCCGGTCTCCCAAATCGGAGTTCCAGGGTCTCCAGGACATCACCGGGTGACGAGTCTGACATCAACAACGAAGATACTACTTCCTTGGCCTCACCACGAAGACTTCTTCGAAGGCGCCACATATTTTCATTTTGACTGAAATTGCACAAGTCAGTCGACTCGTGAAAAGCTTTCTTGTACTGGATCCATTCCAGCGGATCACCGTAAAAGGCAGATAAGTCTTTTGATGTCGCCAGCCGTGTAAGCAGATCTTGGTTTTGCTTTTTTGGCTCTTCAACGGCAGTTGAAATGGCTTGGTGGATTGCCACTGCCAGCTCCTGCACTTCGTTGCGATGCGTGGCGGTCGGTAATGGCGGCGCGGTTTCTTGTTCAATTTTCCCGCTCGTACTTAGCCACTCTTTCACTTTAACATCCGTGTATCTACTGCCAACAGACCTTCGTGAGCCTCCCTGGCATGATTCCAGCTCGGCCAGGTCTGCCTCCAGCTCCTTTTCCACAAGGGACTTTTGAATTTCGGTTTTCTTTGCAAGCGCCGCCATCTTGGCGGCGGCGTCGGCTTCGATAGCTTGCAGCTCGATCTCCGCTTTCTTTTTAGCGGCGTTGAGTTCTAAACGCATCCGCGCGGCGGCGGACGATGATGTGCCAACATCACTTCGTTTTCCCACATCCTTTGCTGTGCTGCGCTCGTCCATGCTGTGCTCGTACTCCCGTTTCGCTTGTTGGCGTGTCTTCATGACGCTGGAATAACGAGCACCGTGAACACGATTCCCTTGATCCGGTCTCGAAGTACCAAAAATGTAGCCGATGGGATCGCGGCAGGGAATCGGTGAAATGAAACGAACTAATTGTATAAAAAAACACAAAGCAGCGTGCGGACGCGGAAGATGGCGCGAACTTCTCATATACGCGAGCGCGGTGTTGCGCGGACGGCGGTTGGCGGCGAACTAACTGGTCAGCGGAACCACACTGCCCTCTACCAAAACTAAGGAAGAGGCGAGCTCGGACAAATTCCGAATATCACACGACTTGGTACGAGACGAACTTTGGCGCGTTTATTTAAAAATAAGAATGCGAACAATTAAACACATACAGAAAGACCAATAATTAAAACCATCATTAACAGTCTGAATATAGCAACTTCGCGTTTTTTCCTTTTTTTTATAGTTCGTTCGTTCTTATAGCCGCTACACACGTCCAGACCAGACCTAACCGCTGATTTGGTGCGGACGAACTTTGCTGTAAAGCAAATATAATCCGTGCTACACACGTTCGTACCAAATCAAAATTAAATCAAATCAAAAAATCAAAAAGCTACACCAAATCTGGTCTTGGCCAAGGCTTTGTATCACATCACTGAACAAGGCCTTGTATCACATCACTTTTTCTTATCAAATACCCACAGAAATCACCTGGATTTGCCAATGCAATGCAACGGGCTCGTAAAGAAAAAGACCTATTAACAAAAAAAGGTCTTGGATTTGAAAAAAATTGAACGGTACCTGTCATAAAAGAATGACGAAAAATTCTTCAAAACCATTTTGAGTAGCCTGTAACTGACAGGGAAACTTCATTTTTAATTAAATGTCATTTTTTTAAGTAATTGAGAAAAAGCCTAATAGTCCAGTCAAAATAAAGTTTGGGGTCACATTAATGGCACCTTTAACAAATTTATTTTTAAATAATAATATTGCCTTTATTTTGAGCACTCATCGTGATTTTGTAGGTATACTGGTGTCCGTTCGAGAGAAATACCTAAAGTTGTGTTTTGGCCGTTTATAATTAGACAAAAAAGGCACTTTAGGTGAATATTATAATATAATCTATGGATACCCTTTAAATTATGTTAGGCAAGTAATCCCTGACGTGAGCACAATATTCTGCACATTACAACGTTTTTTCAGTCACGACGTAAAAAATGAGACTTACAAAATCGCGCTTTCAGAGATTTTACTACTAATACACTATAAATAAAAACCTCGAACCTATTTTAAGTTTTCACCTAGGTGACTTTCTTGGAACCTGGTTAAAAGTGTTTTTTTTGCGTTAAGTCGGTTATACATTAAAGTCACTTCAGTTTTTATGTAAGATTTCCATTAACATAATTATTTTATATATAAAAAAATCATAATCCCCTGATAACATGAGAAAGATTCCTTAAAATATAAATAAATGCACAATCACCGCAAAGTAATAAAATAAATCATTCAAAATCCAAATTACGCGTGACCTTGACGGAGCGTCCGCATGGCCAGTCGGTGTGCGAGAGAGATGGAGTTATCGGGCGTGAAAAGGATGGATAGACGCGGCGCGTTGCCGCGCGGCGGCAATTCATCCTACTTCCTAATTAAATTGATTATGTGAAAGTTTAGATGTTTGGATGTTGTTTGTTACTCGATCACGCCAAAACAGCTGAACGGATTTGGCTGAAATTTGGAATCTAGATACTTTGTAGCCTGGAGAGGAACATAGGCTTGTTATTTTATTTATTACACAAATTAGCATCTTATTATCTAAATTTCAAAAAAGTTTGCTGCGTATTGTGCGCAGACTAGCCGGAGTAAAATTATTGATACTTTAATTGCGGATGTGATTTTTTACAAGCTTTTATTTAACTTGCAGTGTAATTATGTAGGTATGTATGTCCGTTCGGGTCAAATCTTACGAGCTAAATTTGACCCACTTGCCAGTGTCCGATTGAGCTGAAATTTTGCATATAGGTTTGGTATGGATGACAGTACAATATTAAAGTAAGGCCAGCAAAAAAGCTTGTCACAAAAATGATTTTTTTACAAAAAACTTATTTTTGTGATAATTAGAAAGATCATATAATTATTTAAGTTTTATAACAAACTATTTTTATTTTATTTTTTATTGCAATTCAGGTTTTGGTACTATTTTGACAGGAAAATAGCAACGCAATGTTAAAATATTAAAAAATCCAAGATGGCGGCCAAATTTTTTGTTTGTGGGCCGATTTTGATAAAACTCGATTTCTAGTACTATTTTGAAAAGAAAACAACAACGCACTGCTAAAAATAAAAAAAATCCAAGATTAAAGAATTAAAGAATTAAAGAATTTATTTTTATAAATAAAGTTACAATTCATCCATATTATTAAAGATACATTCACATATTATTCTGTGATAATACTATGCAAAAACTACCGAAACACGTTAAGCGGCCAATCAATACTGCTTAAATGACATACGTACCTACTTCCTTACAAGTAAATTCTACAAGATAGTAAAAGAAAAAAAAAAATCAGGTTGCGAGTTATTTATTTTCAATACCATCACAACTCGAACATTCCATCACTTTACAAAGCCTTTTTTTTTTCTTCCACTACCTGCGTTTATTTACCTCATTAATTAATAAATAAATAAATAAATAATAAATAAAAATTTTATTCAATAAAACATTCAATACAAAATATAAAAGTAAAGGCTAAAACTAGTACATATCAAATCAAACATAATAATAATAAACCTGAACTAGGAATCCCTGTGTTTCAGGCAAAAAAGGGCTTACATAAATACTTAATTAAACAATCCGTATATCAGTTAAAGTAAAATTAATATCTGTAATAACTTTATGAGTAAACTTTACAAATTAAATTTAAATCTAAACATTTATTTATTTAATCACTAACAGTAATTTCTCTGTGTCCTCGTAGGACATTTTTTGGAGGGCTTCTTGTAGAATACTCTTTGTATCATGATAATTAATTGCATAAATGCCATATTTGGCATTTAATCTATTATATAACATAGGCCCAAGAAACATGTAGAAGCTAGAAGAAAACACATGTTTCATTCCCGTGTTTTGTGGGCAAACTATATCTTTACGTCTTTTGTTAGTAATGTCAGTGCTATAGGGAAGTGCAGTATGCTGTTTGAGGACTGTGTTAAGTATAAATAATTGTCTAACGGTTAATACATTACAAGCCTTATGAAGAAGCTCTGTTGGGTAAAGGAAGGGACGAAAGGTAGCAACTTTTAGAACCGCTCTTTGAGCTCTTTCAATTGATAACAATAAAGTTTTAGAAGTGCCACCCCATGTCGTAATACAATAACTTAATATTGACTGACACAAGGCGAGATAAACCTGCCGTAATAGTGCGTAATCAGCCACAGTGCGGAGTTTTTTGAATATGTATATTAATTTACGTATTCTACCACATAAAGCTTCAATATGAGGCTTAAATGAGAGTGTTTCGTCAATGATAATACCCAAATATTTTAGATTGTTAGTAACACCTATTTCTGGGCACATGCAACTTTGATTAGTAGTGTTATTACAACGGTGGGCATACAGCTTAGTGTTTATTAAGGTTGTCTTAGTTTTACGCATTGAGAAATATATATACTTAGTTTTGTCAGCGTTTAGCGTGAGTAGATGCTGATGTAACCAATTATTTACTACATTGAAGCCTTGTTGTGCATATTTATATACTTCATCTATCGAGTTTGCGGAAAAAAGTAGGGCAGTGTCATCCGCATATGATATGATTGTTCCACAATGCATTTTTAGGTTACAAAGGTCGAAAATTGATACTTACTTACTAACAAAACAAATGCTTTAATGCTTTAGGTACACTTCATTATTAACCACATTTTTGGTACAAAAATGGCAATAGATGGCGGCCAACTTTTTTGTTTGTGGGCTGTTTTTGATGAAACTCGGTTTTTGGTACTATTTTGACAGAAAAATAGCAACGCAATGTAAAAAATAATAAAAATCCAAGATGGCGGCCAAGTTTTTTGTTTGTTGGCCGATTTCGATAAAACTCGATTTCTAGTACTACTTTGACAAGAAAACAGCAACGCAATGTTAAAAATAATAAAAAATCCAAGATGGCGGCCAACTTTTTTGTTTGTGGGCCGATTTTGATAAAACTCGATTTCTAGTACTATTTTGAAAAGAAAACAACAACGCACTGCTAAAAATATAAAAAAATCTAAGATGGCGGCCAACTTTTTTGTTTGTGGGCTGATTTTTATCAAACTCGGGTTTTGGTACTATTTTGACAGGAAAATAGCAACGCAATGTCAAAAATGATAAAAATCCAAGATGGCGGCCAAATTTTTTGTTTGTTGGCCGATTCTGATGAAACTCGATTTCTAATACTATTTTGACAAAAAACAACAATGCACTGCTAAAAATATTAAAAAATCCAAGATGGCGGCCAACTTTTTTGTTTGTGGGCCGATTTTGATAAAACTCGATTTCTAGTACTATTTTAAAAAGAAAACAACAACGCACTGCTAAAAATAATAGGTCTTTACCTATGAAATTGCCGTTTTGTATGGAGATTTCTGTAATTATTTTTTTTCCATACCAACGTTTTTGTTATTATTTAACGACTAATATTATGTAAATTTACAAAATTTTACACACGTATTTATGGACATTTTAACTACTAAATGACACATTCGTTAAGAGAAAAAATTTTTTTTTCACTAAGTTACAACTAATAAAGTACGAAATTCTGGAAACAAAAATAGTCGTAACTTTCGGAATAAGTTATTTCTATGTAAATAATCAAATATCGTGGTTATTAAATTATCAAAAGTTGCTCGATACGGTCCTAATGTAACGCAATATTAAAGAAATTATATATTTCTAATATTATAAAAGTTGTTAAGTTATATGTACAAAAGAAAAAAACGGCAATTTCATATGTAAAGACCTATTATAAAAAAATCCAAGATGGCGGCCAACTTTTTTGTTTGTGGGCTGATTTTTATCAAACTTGGGTTTTGGTACTATTTTGACAGGTAAATAGCAACGCAATGTCAAAAATTATAAAAATCCAAGATGGCGGCCAAATTTTTTGTTTGTTGGCCGATTCTGATGAAACTTTATTTCTAGTACTATTTTGACAAGAAAACAACAACGCACTGCTAAAAATATAAAAAAATCCAAGATGGCGGCCAACTTTTTTGTTTGTGGGCTTATTTTGATGAAACTCGGGTTTTGGTACTATTTTAACAGGAAAATAGCAGCGCAATGTTAAAAATATTAAAAAATCCAAGATAGCGGCCAACTTATTTGTTAGTAAGCCGATTTTGATGAAACTCGATTTCTAGTACTATTTTGACAAAAAAACAACAACGCACTTCTAAAAATATAAAAAATCCAAGATGGCGGCCAACTTATTTGTTAGTAAGCCGATTTTGATGAAACTCGATTTCTAGTACTATTTTGACAAAAAAACAACAACGCACTTCTAAAAATATGAAAAATCCAAGACGGCGGCCAATTTTTTTGTTTGTAAGTCAATTTTTATGAAACTTAATTTCTTGTACTATTTTGACAAGAAAACAGCAACGCCAGGTTAAAAAAATAAAAAATCAAGTTGGCTGCCAACTTTTTTGTTTGTGGGCCGATTTTAATGAAACTCGGTTTTTAGTATTGTTTTGTCAAGAAAACAGTAACGCAATCTTAAAAATACAAAAAAATATTCAAGATGGCGCGTTTTTTTTGTGGGCCGATTTTGATGGAACTCTGTTTTAAGTATTATTTTGACAAGAAAAGAGTAACGCAATGTTTTTGTCTGTCTGTCAGTCAGTATCATCAAAATCGGCCCACAAAAAAGTTGGCCGCCATCTTGGTTTTTTAATATTTTTAACATTGCGTTACTGTTTTCTTTTCAAAATAGTAGTAAAACCGAGTTACATCAAAACCGGCCCACAAAAAAAATGTTGGCTGCCAGCGTGGTTTTTTAAATATTTTTAACTTTGCGTTGCTGTTTTCTTACTGCTGAATGAAAAAAATGGATAAACTGTGTCTTAGTGTCAACCTATCAGTAAGGCCTATTATTGCGATGCTGTGGTCAGTAATATCAGGATCGTAAACCATGCCAATAGCTTTATTTTTGGATTTCACGAATATGTGGTCTAAGCATGCTTTTAAACGTGTCGGCTTAGTAATAGCAGGCTCAAGGCCGTGTTCAGCGCATAAGCAAAGATATTCATTAGAGTCTGGTTCCAGTATATCCAAGTTAATATCACCAGCCACAATTATGCACTGTTGGTCGTTAAGTATTCTAAGATTGTCATCAAGTGATGAGAGGAAGCTTTCGGGATTTCTAAAAGAAGGGGATCGGTTAATGCCGAGAATTGTAAAGTTATTGGAAATCTGTAGTATAAGGCAGCTGGCTTCAGAAAAAAATAGCTCAGAAGCTGTTACAGATAAAGAACATTTAGTGTACGCCACAACCCGTTTACACCACAACCACACAACGTTTGTGGGTTTATTTTGATGAAACTCGGGTTTTGGTACTATTTTAACAGGAAAATAGCAACGCAATGTTAAAAATATTAAAAAATCCAAGAAGGCGGCCAACTTATTTGTTAGTAAGCCGATTTTGATGAAACTCGATTTCTAGTACTATTTTGACAAAAAAACAACAACGCACTTCTAAAAATATAAAAAATCCAAGATGGCGGCCATTTTTTTTGTTTGTGGGTCAATTTTTATGAAACTTGATTTATAGTACTATTTTGACAAGAAAACAGCAACGCCAGGTTAAAAAAATTAAAAATCAAGTTGGCTGCCAACTATTTTGTTTGTGGGCCGATTTTAATGAAACTTGATTTTTAGTATTATTTTGTCAAGAAAACAGTAACGCAATCTTAAAAATACAAAAAATATTCAAGATGGCGCGTTTTTTTTGTGGGCCGATTTTGATGGAACTCTGTTTTAAGTATCATTTTGACAAGAAAAGAGTAACGCAATGTTTTTGTCTGTCTGTCAGTCAGTATCATCAAAATCGGCCCACAAAAAAGTTGGCCGCCATCTTGGTTTTTTAATATTTTTAACATTGCGTTACTGTTTTCTTGTCAAAATAGTAGTAAAACCGAGTTACATCAAAACCGGCCCACAAAAAAAAGTTGGCTGCCAGCGTGGTTTTTTAAATATTTTTAACTTTGCGTTGCTGTTTTCTTACTGCTGTATGGAAAAAATGGATAAACTGTGTCTTAGCCTTCGATGCTATTATTCAAGAATATTAATATAAGAATGGTTGACACTGCGAGTAGTACCTATTGGGAAAACTAAAATAGCGTTTGAGTATTAATAGAAAATAGCCTAAAAGACTTAATATAAACCTATTACTAGAAAAAATCGGCCAAGTGCGAGTTGGACTCGCTCATGAAGGGTTCCGTACCCACTTACTGTACCGATTGGTTATACCTAGCCAAAATTCCACTATAATTTTTCGTCAGCAAAATATAACTTTGTTTTTCATAGTGTTTTGCGGTTTTTGAATATGTAGTATATTATATCTCAAAAAGTGCTTACTATATCTCGTTCAAACCAATTTTCGTTGAAAGTTTTTATTAAGATCTACAGCATTTATTTTTTCTAGATTTTTCACTCTTTTACTTTAAAAGTTACACATTTTACCATTTTAGAAGGTTCTCTCTTTCAAAAGGTAGACTCTGAGAAAAAATGGTTTGAGAAACTTGCATGTCATTTTTAAAGACATATCTATAGATACCCCACACGAATAATAATATGTTTGATTAAAAAAAAATATTTCGGTTTTAGTTCCATGTAAGGGGAGTCTCCCTTAATTTTTTTATATTTTTAATTTTTGTATAAAAATCGTAAAGCGATTAACAGAATACATTTAACTACCAAGTTTCAACTGTGTAGTTTTTATAGTTTTGGAATAAAGTGGCTGTGACATACGTACGGACGGACAAACGGACAGACAGACAGACAGACATGACGAATCTATAAGGGTTCCGTTTTTTGCCATTCGGCTACGGAACCCCCCAGATCCTTGGGGGAGGCCTATGCCCAGCAGTGGGCGTGGTCGTTCAATCTATACAGATACCTGATAATGTTTACTACTATGAAAGTTTCTTTTTGTATTTTCAGTTTGGAAACAGTTATAAATGGTTAAAGAATTTATTCATTTAAAAGATCTTTCTTTTCTACATTCTCTAAATATGCCTGCGGTGGTGTCGTGTGAGTCGGGTCGTTACGTTCCCTAAAATATGGTTGAACGAAGCGATTTGGTGCTGCCAGTGGGGTGGGTCTGCTCGTGTCAACTTGTGTTAAAGGTGTTCGGGATATGGTTTATAATAGTATTATACTCGTAATATAGTTTTGTTAGCGAGCTGGTGTATCTCATAGTAATTTTGGTAAGTACTCGTGTCTTACAGTAACAGCAATTTTTTCTAATTATTGTTGTAAGTACTTAATATTTATTCAAAAATTCCTTTTATTTGTTAATACTTATAGATTTGAATATACGGCGCAGCTTGCAGTTTCCTTTTTATTAATTCTATAATATAATGTAAATAAGATTAAGATTAGTGCGTCCATTAAAGTATTTGATTCCTTGTTTAGTTGAAAATTGTTTACTGTTTTAGGTAGGTAATAAGCAAAATTGTACTTACTTTAAGCGGTATTCTGTATTGTGGTGGAAAGTAACCTTACTATTATATAAAGGTCACTTTTCAAATTTGACGACTCTGTATAAATTAAAACAGGGAGTAAAAAATAGCCCATGGCGAGTTTTTTGCCGGTTCTTCTCGTTACAAGGTCTCCTGCCGTAGGATTTGTGAACCGATGGCGTAGCTTCATTGACGTTCATAAGTGTTGAAACAAACCTAAATTGAATAAACGAAATTAAATTTAGCTTTTTTTTCTATGTATTTCAGAAACTATGGATACAGTACTTTGTGCCCATACAAACCTTTTTAAGAGAATAGCAAAATCTAACAAATGAGACTATTTTTTGAAGTGGCCGCGTAGGCTACCAATTTGCCCATTGCCCTTTATACAATAAAATATTATGGTCAAAATAATACAATATGGTTATACTAAAATAAACAAATACTTGTAATTTTATAGTGCGACCAAAAAATCTTGAGCATGAAATATTAATTCGTAGGTATAGTTGTTTAATATTTTCGCTATTATCCCTGATTTAATTTTAGACTTGTTTTGTTTGTTTCAGGTTTATCACAAAGTACAGTTTGCAGAATTGTAAAGTTTGATAATCAAAGTGGTGGAAAATTCATGACTCCAGCTAAACATTTTAATGCAAAAACGTCAAATATAGGAATTCTGCAAAGATTTCAGAACAGTGTGCTCAAAACACTAGTGAATGCCCCATGGTTCACAAAAATGAAAGAAGTCCATGAGTATCTGAATATACCAACCGTCAAACAGCACATAGCCAATGGCATTAGTTCGTATAAAGATCGAATTGGTATTCATAAGAACAAACTGGCCCAGTGTCTTATTGAACCATTGCAAACAAGACGCCTGAAAAGACTGCATCCTTGGGACAGCATACAATAACTATACCAGTTAGCAAAACACAAAGGCAGCCTGACACTGGAAAGGCATGCCTACACGTCTGCATTAAAACCCAAACCATTTGCTTATGGTCTCAAGACCGATCGCATGTTTGCAAACAAGTACAAACGTATTATATCGAAGTCATCTAAATTTTTAGGAGTGTTTAGCTGGAGTCGAGAATTTTCCACCACTTTGATTACCAAACTTTACAATTCTGCGAACTGTACTTTGTGATAGAAACAAACAATAACAGTCTAAAATTAAATCAGGGATAATAGTTTTCAATACCGACAATGTTTTCTAAGAATTAACATTTCATGCTCAAGATATTTTGGTCGCACTATAAAACTAAGAGTATTTGTTTATTTTAGTATAACTGGTATAACCTCTTAAGTTAGGATAAAAGTATTAAAAATGTACCTATGTGGGGTAATTCTTAAAGGACTAACATCCAGGATTAATATAGTGCTTTGTGAATACGCGTCGTGCAACTTACTTACTTACTTACCCGTGAAATCCGCGGTGCGTTGGTAAACATCGTCGACACTACTGAGCAACTTTCCTGCTTGGAACTCCGCCAAACATCGTAAAAACACCTAGAAAACTATATCACGGGCACCGCCACGGATTACCTTATTCATAGTTATGAAATTTCCACTTCTCTTCTACGAAATACAATAAACAAATAATACTTATAAATAGTCATAACTTTAAACTTTTTAAAAGGCATTCTTATGGCCGTTTTCACCAAACGTTAAGACGTTCCTAAGGCAATGCTTATCGTTAAGCGATTCTTAAATGGAACTTTTACGTTTCACCACAACTTAAGAATGCCCTAAGTAGTTAAGAAGCTCCTAAAGTTAGGACACAGAAAACGGCCGCCTAATTGTTAAGGATCAACTTAATGTCAAATGAAACGTCAAACTTGACTTGAGTTATCTTCGTAAATCTTGAATAAAGTTTAAAATAATCATGAATTTGTATAATAAAAAATGAATGTGTAAGATTTGTTTGAATTTCTGAATTTCTTTGAAATTTTTGACGACGATGAAGGTGATATTTGTACGCATAAAGACAACGACGGATAACGCCAATACACACGAAGCGCTCTCATGCTGTGGAAATATACGAGAACTTGTATCTACATTACGGAAAATGTTGGTTTCCTAGAACTTTCAAGACTTTCAAAGGAACTTTATGGTACCTACCTAATCTATGCTAGAATTCATTTTTCTGAAGTGACATTCTATAGAGAAATAAAATTTAACTTAACTAAGACGTTCCTATCTAGGAATCTTTTTAGTAGTTTTGGTTGGTGAAACGTAACAGTATCATAAGGTACTGTTTAAATTAAGATATTCTTAGCTAAGAAATACCTTACGAGTGTTTGGTGAAAACAGCCATAAATTTTCAAAATTACTTATTTTGCTAAGTATACCTACTGAGACTCACGGGGGTCCCACCCCACTGATAATGCGATGTTCTTCAAATTGTATCTGCGGTTGGGAATTTTCGCCTTAATGACGCGCGCGCCTCACTTCATTTGCGTTTTTGATAATAATTATAATTAAATAACTATAACATATTGGTACGGGATTTTTACTGTTTTGAGTTTATATAAATCATTTCTACATGGATTACTAAAAAAATTCGAGGTGACTTTAATGTGCGAATTTTAAAATCAAATAAAACTGCATTAAAAAGGAAGTACCAGAGTCACCTTGGTGATAATTGGTATACTTATTACTATTATTTATATACATGCTTTGATTAAATATCACTCGGTGTGCCATTATTGTTATAAAGTTAGAAATAATTTGACATAGTATATTCGAAATACACTCAATAAATCGACCTAGACGAGAGATTATTTATTCCTTAATTAAAGCATTCTAAAAGACTCTAAAATGAACAAAATCACCAGTTTTCCATTTTTTGTTCACACCCAAATTATTTTTTCTTACTTTATTGATTAATTAACCGACAAGTACGAAGTTAATATCAGAGATTATTCTGATTTCCGGTTTTTCAAGTATTCATTTATGTTATTCCAAATTATCACCCAAAGTGCTAATATTGCAACCTACTCCATACAAACACATTTATTTTGACTGGACTATAAGTCCAGGGACTTTAAATTAATGTTTTAATATAAATAATAATAATTTTCACTTCTCATGCTCTAAAAGTACGCAAATGTACGTAACGTACTATAGCCCTACGAAGCGGGACTAAATAACCACTGTAGTCCCTAGGGAGTAAAATGTAATTACTTTTTTAATTTCCTTCATGTGACATTAGATAAACTCAAACAGCCAGTGAATATACTATTAATTGTGAAGTTTGGACCATCTTCATTGCGAAAATGTTTTTTTGTTTCATGGTTTTTCCGCAAGGAAGGTGGCGCCATGTGTTTTAAATTGTCAATTTATGACTGGTTTAGCGAAAAAAAATTTACTGCGAGTTTTTGGCGCCATTTTGGCGGGTTAGGTTGAGTGGATATTTTAATTAATCGCAATTTGTTTCATAGTGGATTTTGTGACTCAAGATAGGTGTGGTTTTTGTGCCCCAAGTGTCTACGCAACTGAACGATATGTAGAATGATTAAAATAGGCGCTATCTCGGTAAAGTGATGCCGAGTGTTTTATTATAGTGGTGTGGTGACTAACCTAAGCAAGAATTATCGAGAAGGTTGGCTTGACACACTTGACGCCAAAAACTCCAAGGAGCACTGGAATGTAACACACCTACATTCTTATGAAAACATAAGAAACTATAATAATTAAATAATACTCAATAATTGGCAGTATGGCTAAATGTCTTGGCCTGTCCTACAAAAGGGCGAATATTTTTACTACTACTACTACTGACCGCGAAAATGTCAGAATTTGTTAAATGTTTTTGTACTAAATTGACTAGTTTTCTCGCACTCGAAGTGAAAAGTACAGTTTGCACCTCGAGACTAAACGCCAACTTAATATACCCTCGGTTTCATTGACTCCCTCGCACGCTCGGGAGCCAAACCACCTCTGGTATATAATGGCTTCGTTTAGTCCCTCGTTATAAAATATTCTATTGATAATCTCAAATTTATGAAAATAGTATATTATAGCATACTTTTCAAACAGACTGTTTTTTTGTCTCCATAACAATTATGTGACATGGACTCATGTTCTTTCTCAAATAACCAATTCAAATCGGCTGTCGGGTTGGGAAATGTGTTCTACTACTAGTTGAATTTAGAGAGTGCGCCAGATAAGTCTGCGCGGGGTCAAAATCGAATACCAATATTTTCCATAAGCTTAGAACAAAATAATGTACTGTAACTAGCGCCATAAACGCCCCAGTCGCAGAGTTATCTGACACGCACTCTATGAAGATTGCGCTCGCTGAATGCTCGCTGATTATAACTTTATGGTACCTACCTACATTGACAAAGTGTCAAGTAACCATCACAACAAAACAAGAATATAGTACTTGAAAATTTGCAAGAATTCTGAATTGATAACTATACTGATTATATATTTAATTGCATTGTCATCGGAACTAAAGGTGAATTCCAAATTTCAGCTCAATCGGACATTGGTAAGTGGGTCAAATTTAGCTCGCAAGATTTGACGAACGGACATGCATACATACACTGCAAGTTAAATAAAAGCTTGTAAAAAGTACACGTGCATGGTTTAATGGTTTCTATTATATACATAACTAGCGGATCCGCGCGGTTTCACCCGCGTGGCACCCGTTCCCGTGGGAATATCGGGATAAATATAGTCTATGTCACTCGGGAAGAATGTAGCTTTCTAACGGTGAAAGAATTTTCTAAATAGGTCCAGTAGTTTCGATGCAAACAAACAAACAATCAAATCTTTCCTCTTAGTATAGATGAAGAATCCATACTAATATTACAAATGTGAAAGTGTGTTTGTTTGTTTGTTTATTTTTTTGTTTGTTTGTCCATCTTTCACGCCAAAACGGAGCAACTGATCGACGTGATTTTTGGTATGGGGATAGTTTGGAAGCCGTAGAGTAACAGAGGCTACTTTTTATTACGGAAAATTATAAAATAAAAATGGTAATTTTGTATGGATAATAGTTTTGACTGTCGTACGATACCAAACTGTCATTTATTCCATGGCCGCCTCCAAAAAAAATGTACTGTAACTAGCGCCAAAAATGCCCCAGACGCACATGTGCGCAGACTTATCTGTCACGTAAGTCTATGTACTTCGTGATTATTTATTTTGATCTGTCTAATAATGGTGATACGAAGTACTCTATCCTATCCTACTAATATTATAAATGTGAAAGTTTAGATGTTTGTATGTTTAGATGTTTGGATATTTAGATGTTTGGATGTTTGTTACTCAATTACGCAAAAACGGTTGAAAGGATTTGGCTGAAACTTGGGACACACATACTTTATAGCTTGGAGGATCAAGGGTTCTTTTTATCCCGGCCAATTATATCATTCCCGCGGGACAACGTCGTGTAGTCCACGCGGGCGAAGCCGCGGGCGGAAAGCTAGTAATTTATATGGCAAAGCAACGTTTGCCAGGTCAGCTAGTGAATATATATAGGTATACAAGGTGTTAGGGGCACCGTTGCAAAAACTTTAAACATGTCTTCAGGCCATCAGGAAGTGAAATAAATATTTCGACTCTCCATACAAAATGTCCCGATTAGTTGCTAAATTTTTATGAAAAGTCGAATTTTTTGAATGTCCGCCATCTTGTCGACAGTGCTGCTCTCTGTAAATTGGTGTCATCATAATAGCACAGTCTATATATTTCCCTTAGTTCTTACGCTGTGATAATAGCCTGTATTAAAGCTAACCAGCTGCCAGCTGGCCCTATGGCCCTATTCGCTAGCTCAAATGAAAAGTGGATGTAATTTCCACTTTCATTTGAGTTAGCGAAAGGACAGCCATCTTAGTTCTAGTGATTTTAAGGAGTTGGCGATAAAAATAAAACACCCAGTTTTGATTTGGATTTTTATTACCTATTGTATATAATTATATATGTTTGTATTTATTATATACATCTTCTTTCTAATACTAAGGTTGACGGAGTGGTTGTGGTCATGGTCCGCTAAGTTGGTAGCGGCTTTTGTGGCGATGCTCCTCTATATCTCTCTGTTTGTGGCACTGCGTGTGCATTCTGTAAGGGCACACTTGGTTGTGGACTTGTTAAGGACTTGATCATCTTGTAGGTGATCAGCCGCGAAAACGTTGACTCTTCCTTGTTTCTTCAATCGAATCGTTCCAAGGAGCTTGCATTATGGATGATAAGTCCAAACATTCTTAGAATTCGCACTTGCACAATCGCCGAAAGTCTTTGTTTGATCCGAAGCTCCTTTTTAGTGGAAACATTTGTGTGACGAGCAGTCCGTTTGATCATCATACACCACATCTCCATCTTCTTGTGCTACTTTTGTTGGAGCGTCCATGTTTCAGCTCCATATAAGAAGATAGGAAATAGTAAGCTTTTCGTGTATCGAACCTTGCGTGTTATTTATTATGCGGCGATCTTTCCATATAATTATCTTCGTTAGCTTTTCAAAGGCTGATCTGGTTCGGTTAGGCCAGCTCGTCTTTTGAGATCAACAATAACTTTTAGGTCTGTGCAACTTCCAGAATTTGTGATTTTAAATCATCGTCATCGTTTATCGTCATTAGTAATAATGTGTCACTATTGTAGGTACTTAATTATTACACGGATTCACCAACACACTCTTGCCTCAACAATATTTACAAAATAATATCGCACTGCTTTTACAAAAATATATTATTTTAGCAGCTTACTTTTTCATAAAAATCCGAGATTGACAAGTGACATTAATTTGACATAATATTGAGGTTACTGCTTTTTCTTCTTTTTATTATTATTTCTGTTTCAGCCAGTGCTTCACGTTTTAGGCGCTAGTTACAGTACATTTTTTGTTCAAAAACTTATGGAAAAGATTAGTATTCGAATTTGACCTATATAAAAATAAACACATGTTATCAAAAAGAGAAAAATACGTTTATCTCTTTTTAACAACAGGTTTTTTGCATATTTATCTCGTTTTACCAAAACAATGTTAGTAAGAGACAAAATATATGTAAACCCCTATTGTTAAAAAGAGATAAACAATGTTTTGTTAACCTCCGAGGGTGTTAGGTTTTTTCGTTACGGAATTTTTTGATTCGGTCGCCGTGCTCAAAACCCGCGATAAAAGCTATGCAATAGCTTAAAAAGTCCTAGTACTTAAAATTCTAAAGGTATGAAGAATTGTCTGACTATGATAACTTACCCCTTCCAAGGGTCAAGGGTTCCACTTTATCTGGATACGCGGCAGCGTATCAGCCAAGTTCAAAAGCAAACAGAACTGGCGAGTAGCACCGTGTGTATCTTAACACGAACCATTTGGAGCCACTTTTGACCACTTCATAACTCAAAAACTATTACACAGAAACATGTCAAATTTGGCTTATGTATTGAGACTAGCGAGATAAAAATGTGCTCCAAATTTTATATACACAGCTCAAACGGTTATTTAGATATTTACGTCCAAAAATCGTTATTTTTATCACTGACTCACCTATAATCAAAACTATAACCCACTTCCAGATGACCTAGAAAGCTGAAATTTGGCATGCAGACAGGTAATCTGGTGAATACAAAGGAAAAAATCCGAAACTAGTATTTTTTTAAAATAAAACGTTGACAAACTTATTTTTGCGTTTCCTGTGCACTTATCCTGTATAAGATCTTGTATAAGATGAAGTACAAATATAAGTTTGTAATAGTTTTTATTCTGTTATATACCAATAATTCGTCATACCTCTTGAAGTTCCGCTAGCGCTGACGGCGTAGTGGCCATTCAATATTGAGGACTCGAGGGAACCAAGTTCGAACCCCAGATTACCCAAACACTTTTTTGTCCTCGCGGTAAATTAATTACAAACTTGCACCATTTCTAGCACGATATCCATAGGTATTATTATTTATTAATTATTAATATTAATATAAATTATAAAGTTATTGAAATTTTTACTTTTTTGCATTCACAATCCAATTTTTATTATTGAAAAATGGAAAATGAAGTATTTAGACAAAATTGAGCATCATCTCACAACCAGCTCCGATGGGACTCGAACCCACGACCTTTCGCTTAAATTTATTATTAACTAGCTTTCCGCGCGCGGCTTCGCCCGCGTGGACTACACGACGTTATCCCGCGGGAATGTGATGTTTTTTCGGGATAAAAAGTAGCCTATGTTCCTCTCCAGGCTACAAAGTATCTGTATCCCAAATTTCAGCCAAATCCGTTCAGCCGTTTTGGCGTGATTGAGTAACAAACATCCAAACATCTAAACATCCAAACATCCAAACATCTAAACTTTCACATTTATAATATTAGTAGGATATAAATTATAAAGTTATTTAAATTTTTACTTTTTTGCATTCACAATCCAATTTTTATTATTGAAAAATGGAAAATGAAGTATTTAGAAAAAATCTACCATCATCTCACAACCATCTCCGATGGGACTCGAACCCACGACCTTTTGCTTTCCGGGCGACTGCTCTAACCACTGAGCTACGGAGTCGTAATGATAAATGTGAAAGTGTGTTTGTTTGTTTGTTTGTTTGTTTGTCCTTCTTTCACGTCAAAACGGAGCATAGTACTTATAACCCGACCACCAGGGGGCGCAATCTTCATACATTCAAATGGGAACTAACGAGAAGCCAAAAAATGCGAAAGTTGCTATGTTCTCCCTGTAGGTGCACACTTTGCACATAAATAGTTCACTAAAGTCAACGATAGATGGCTCCAAGTTAATACACCCACCCACAGTATAGAAAAGAAGAGAAAAATCCTTTTTTTCTATACTATATTGTTGAAAGTTGATGGAAGAGTATAAAATTTAAGGAGAGTAAAGTGTACTTATGGAAAATAATGTCAAATAATCTAAATTATACTTTTGTTTGTTAAATTTGTTATTTGCTATGTTCTGTTTCGTAAAGATCCTTAATTCCGTTATCAATTACATAGTTTCGTTGCTCGGAGTACCGCTTTTTGAGAAAAAGACTCGTTTGTGTTCAGTGTGATGTTAATTATATAGAATTCTTTGGTGATGTGCTGTGTTTGAAAAAAGACTTCTTTGAACATTGTTAATGCCTTTAGTGATTCATATTTGTTGTTTTATTGTTAATAAAGGGTGCAGTGTTAACCTATGTTTCATTTACACTATGTTTCCTTATAAATAAATAATATGTATACTATGCCTATGTGTGTGTCTGTGTTTATATGCCTTTGTAATTTGCATATGTGTGTGTTTATACCATAGATGGTTTAAACACCAAATGAAGTGAGAGACTATAATTTCGATACAAAACTGCAAAACTGTCATCTCTTCCATTGCCGCTTCCAAACAGTATGTAATCACTGACGTCTGCGCGCGGTCAAAATCGAATACTAATGTTTTCCATAAGCTTAGCATAAATAATGTACTGTAACTAGCGCTAAAAATGCACCAGTCGCGCATGCGCGCAGAGTTATCTGACGCGCACTCTACTTTACAGTGCCACAAACTTTGCTGTGCCGGTGGCCAAAATGTGAAACTAGCGTGTTTTTTTAAAATGTCATTCTGCTGTCAAGTTGATGTCCAACCATAGCGCTGCTGGCAGCTGAAGTTCTTAGAAGTCAGGGCCGGTTAAATTGCTACAAAAAAAAAGAAAAACGTACGTAGCGCCACTGTCACCGGAACAGAAAAGGTTGTGGCACTGTACAGAGTAATTTATTATTATGTAGGTAGTGTATACCTAACTAGCGCTATCTATCGTCTGGTGTAGGCAACTTTTGGTGTATAAACACACACATTAGACAGTCTTCTTATTATTTATTCTACTTTAGTCCACTATAATTTATATGATAAAACAACGTTTGCCGGGTCAGCTTAGGGCGACATTCATCACTGATATTTAAACGTGATTAACGCTAAATGTGTTTAATACTTAGTTCTGCCTCTGTCATCTGTTTGAATGTGACAGGGACAGAAATACGTTTTAAACACGTTTAGTGTTAATCGCGTTTAAATATCATTGGACAAATCGGGCCTTAAGCTAGTTAGCAAATAAAGAATCAATAAGCAAGATTAGATGTCAACAAAAACGGCTACATCCATAAATTTACAAGAGATGGCGCTAAATGATAAATGTAAAAGACAAACTACTGCTATATACACTGACCTCTACTATTTACACACTCGACTGGCTGACATAAAATATTGTCGACTGCGGTAATGATTGTGTCAAAATTTGTTCTCGGGACACTGGTAGTGGCGGCGCTTAATTGCCACACAAAATTAGCTGTAATTTGTATGGGGACAGCCTGTCCAGTGTATAAATAATAGAGGTCAGTGGCTACGTAGTAATAATTATATAGTATTCTTTGCTACTGCCAAGGATTCTATATTAGTGCATTGTGCGGCAAAAGATACGAGTTTGTCCGGAAAGCTTTATCGCTTAATGAAACCAGAATCAAAACGCAAATGGAAATGCAATATCTGCTCAGGAGCATTAAATACCTACTGCAACTTCGTCAAGCAAAACACCATACACTATTACGACTAGGAAAAAGAAACTGTTGGAAATAGGAAAATCTGTTAAAAATGATATTTCTACGTCCACACCAAACACGAGCATAAAATTAGTTTCATTGTCAGTAGCTGATACACAAGGGCAAAGTAATATAACTGACCACATAAAATATACTGAATCATTTGGTATTAATTTTATTATGAATAAGTACCTACTAATAATTTCTCTACAAAAAGTAATGATATCTCATCAAAAACATAAAATATGTGAAGTGAGAGCCAACTTCAATATTAGGAAATATGCCTTGCTTGTTGACTTCAACGACAAAAGATGTGAGATCTAAATGGGTGCCAAGTTTAACGGTCAGTCCTGAAAATTTAGTACATAAAATGTTTTATAACAACTTAAAATATAATTTCTTCTTATAACTTAGGATAATATATTGAAGCCTAAGGTCTGACTTGGCTAGTTTTCATATACGAATTATATATTATAGCCTTCGCAAGCTCTAAAGCCGAAGTTCTTATTGTATTCTTCCGAAAATTTGGCTTGCTGGTAGACTAGAAACTAGTTCAAGTTCAAGTTCAAGTTCAATTTATTTGCATTCCAAAATGTTACAATGTTGGTAAGTATATAAATAGAGATACAATTTTGGACCCTGTCGGGCATAGCAATTTAGAAGAGCAGAAGAGAGGATGACGCATCATGTAATAAGAATTCAGTTAAACTTTATTTCTTAACAACAATAACATTAATGTTTTAATTATTATACTTATATAAATTAAACAATATTATTGCAACTTTTTTATATTTAAGTTATCATTTTATATTATTTTAAATTATTATTTGTGCATTTTATTTTATTTCATTTATTATTATTATTATTTATATTTTCATTTTCATTACATTTTATAATTCTTTAATTCTTTATCATTTAAATATTCATTTACTGTGTAATAGTTTTTATTTAATAATAAGTTTTTTAGGAATGTATTAAACTTTACGAAACTAGAGATGAACATAGAGCTGTTCCATGACTGTTTCAGTAAGTACCTAATAATAATTCGTATACAAGAACTAGCCAAGTCAGACCTTAGGCTTCAATATATTATCCTAAGTTATAAGAAGAAATTATATTTTAAGTTGTTATAAAACATTTTATGTACTAAATTTTCAGGACTGACCGTTAAACTTGGCACCCATTTAGATCTCACATCTTTTGTCGTTGAAGTCAACAAGCAAGGCATATTTCCTAATATTGAAGTTGGCTCTCACTTCACATATTTTATGTTTTTGATGATTATTACTATAATCAACCAATTTAAACTGATATAAAAACTGGTAGCTGATAGAAGCACTGTTTATCACGATGGTCTTGATAGGACTGAGTCAAAAATGCTGAACAAGGATCGTGAAACGAAGATTTTGAATTTGAATTGAAAGAACAGGATAATGACTGAAACGAAACAACATCGTTACAAGTTGTTGTTGTTGTCATTAAAATACGCCTCGGCGAGTCAACTCATAGACTGGCGAGGGATACTAGTCGTTTGTAACTGTTGCAATAAGGCTACGGACGGACGGTGTCGTAGCCGTGTCGTAGCCACGAGACGTAGCAGCGCGTTACGGGCTTACTGTAGCAAGTTGTTGTGGAGTTGTGGAAAAGTTTATGGCTCTATTTATGGTTTTTATAAGTTGTTGTAGTTGTTATTAAAATACGCCTCGGCGAGTCAACTCATAGACTGGCGAGGTATACTAATCGTTTGTAACTGTTGCAATAAGGCTACGGACGGACGGTGTCGTAGCCGTGTCGTAGCTACGAGACGTAGCAGCGCGTTACGGGCTTACTGTAGCAAGTTGTGGAGTAGTTGTGGAAAAGTTTATGGCTCTATTTATGGTTTTTATAAGTTACTTAGTTATTGTTTTTTTTTTACTTTGTATAATAGCCCTTTTATTCTTTCTTCTTCTATGAGTAACCATTGGCTTAATCATTGTCACCTTAGCCTGTAACATACTTGTAGAGGTTTGTCTAGTTAGTTCGAGCTTCTAATCTAATCTGTGTCAAACGCTGTATGTAAGCCTTCCTAATATAATAAAATAAAATAAATTAGTTACGTTGTATGACGTCACATCAGCCGCGTGGCGTGTGTAAGGACAAAAACTTATCTGAGTGTTAAGTGCAAGCTTTTCCATTAGATGTACAATCTTGAGTGTGATGTATGTATTTTTGTATGGCATATATGAAGTAGGTACGTAGCTTATTCCACTCCAGTAGATGAGAAATCCCGTTCAAAATGAAGTTTACCTCAACGCGATACGGAGACTGCTACTGTCAGCGTATCGCATGGACAACGAATAGTCGCCTAAATTTGGAACGTAATTAAACGACGACCTCCGTGGCCGAGTGGTGTACTCACCAAGGTGCCGCTATCTCTAGAGGTCTTGGGTTCGATCCCCGGTCGGGTAAATATTGAAAAAAAATGAACTTTTCAATATTTCCGCGGGTCTGGGTGTACATGCGTGTAGTTCAGGAGCTATATTGAAGCAAATTCATGTTGATACCTATATTAATTATTAACATGAATAAGTATGACTATTATGTGATATTATGTTAATTGAGACATGGTTCATACAGTTTTAGCCGTAATATTTCAGGTTTAGCCTTACACCTTTATGAGGGCGTTTCATCGGAATACGATCGACAGTAGGTATAGACGTCGTTTTCCATTTTCTTTTAGCATAACACATACGAAAGAAGGTACGTAGCAATGACGTTATTCGTAACTGGAATACCAGAACCCTCGTACCGTTTGGTTAAATAGGACACAGAGTTCTCGTCACAGGTCTCCCGCCGCGCCGCCGCCGCCAGCCGCCCCGACGGATTTGCGAACGGCGGTTCTTCTAACTTCTTCTTCACTTTATATAGCCTCTTTGACGTCCACATCTACTGTATCAGCCTAGACTACTTAGGCTGAATATATTCTTTTACTTTTATATCCACGTTAGCCTAGTTAGTTTGCGACAGTAGAGAGATACCTAGACAAATTTAAAGTATTTTTATTGAAAAATATATTTTATACCTGTATCAATCCCGTAGCATGTCCAACAATAACGAAAGTTCCATCGGGGGAATAAAGCACAGAGCAAATGTATCCCATTTCGGATAAAAAGTAGACTTTGGCTATTTCCACATTAGGTGTGTAATGGAAGAACCTCTCATAATTATCTTTCAACCACTTTTCTTCGCCAAGTGTTGATATCTAGAACAAATCGCTCTTTAGCATTAAGGTCGTTAACCGTACCGTTTTGTACCATCATCAGCCATTATATAAGTTCCCCACTGGAATCTGCCAAAAGATGCGTAATTGCTGCTGGGGCATAGACCTTCCTTATAGATGGATACCGAGAATTATACCGTCTTGTATAATAGTCAATTTATATGCCCGCGTCTTCATTCGTGACAAATTCGGAATAACGAAGTTCACTCTTTAAGTAATATTAGTTAATAAAAACGCACCACTTATGGTGGCCATACACCATCCTGAATATCGTCCAATCGGCATTATGCTGCAGATTGGATCAAGTAGAACTGACCGTGGGCGGGCGTGGATTGGCATGACAGTTATCAATTATGGTATAATATGGACGAACTGCAAATTGGATCACGCCTGGCGTCATGCCAATTGGACGATAAGCAGGATGGTGTATGGCCACCATTCTCCTGAATATCGTCCAATCGGCATGAAGCTGCAGATTGGATCAAGTAGAACTGACCGTGGGCGGGCTTGGATTGGCATGACAGTATCAATTATGATATAATATGGACGAACTGCAAATTGGATCACGCCTGGCGTCATGCCAATTGACGATAAGCAGGATGGTGTATGGCCACCATTTAATGTGGTCATACACCCTCCTGAATATCGTCCAATCGGCATGAAGCTGCAGATTGGATCAAGTAGAACTGACCGTGGGCGGGCTTGGATTGGCATGACAGTATCAATTATGGTGTAATATGGACGAACTGCAAATTGGATCACGCCTGGCGTCATGCCAATTGGACGATAAGCAGGATGGTGTATGGCCACCATTTAATGTGGCCATACACCCTCCTGAATATCTTCCAATCGGCATGAAGCTGCAGATTGGATCCAGTAGAACTGACCGTGGGCTGGCTTAGATTGGCATGACAGTATCAATTATGGTGTAATATGGACGAACTGCAGATTGGATAACGCCTGGCGTCATGCCAATTGGACTATAAGCAGGATGGTGTATGGTATGGCCACCATTTAATAGTTGCCATACACCATCCTGCCTATAATTATAACGGGGGTTCTTATTTAGGACCCCTGTTTCAACCCTTTAGTTCGAGGATGAATTTTGGAAAGTCTTTTTTTAACGGATGCCTTACGTTATGAATAACCTACGTCGTGCCTTTCAGCGCAATCCGGTCAGTGGTTTGAACTGTGTATACATTAGCATATCATATATAACATATACTGGGACTGTGTGGAGTATCGGCAAATAATGGATTCCAAGGTGCCATTTTATATCCTACCTAAGTAGGTATATAAGTACAAAGGATAATAATATATAGTTTTTAGTGTTAAGAAGATATTATGTACCTCAGCAAATGAAATGAATGGAGTTTTCTCTTGTTCTTCTTCACGAGTCAACTGCCTCTTGATTCGTTCTCTATATTCCCTTGTGAATACGGTTATATCGGATTCACTGACAGATAAATTGAAACGACTGTAGCTATAAATGCTGAATCTACTGAAATTCGGGATATTATAAATGGCAGAAGACATTTTTAAGGCGTAAAGGAAAACACTTCTTAGCCTTTTTGTTGATCTGTCATGAAATGAAATTTCTCTGTTTCAAAATGTCACAAAATTTTTATGCTTTAGTTATTGTTCTGAGATTTTTATATCACAGAACATTGTTCATATTCTTATCAAAGAGTAGGTAGGTACCTAATGGTCGGTCCACACGCAGCGACTTTGATCGATGGCGACTCGCTGGCGACTTAGGACTTTTGTGTCTATATCGATTTATCAGTATTTATTTCGCAGCAGACGTGCATACCAGTGTCCGCCGTTAACTGTGTTTGTGCAACCATGTAGGTATCTAGTGCTATTGTTGATCGATGTCCGCCATTTTAAAATTGCGCACGCGTGGCGTAGACGTCCACACAACAACGATGACGCTGGCGACTATCATGCGACTTCGACTTTTACTCCGATTTGATCGCCGACAATAAATCGCTGCTAAATTCACGTCCACAAACTGATTTTGACATCGCCAGCGAGCCGAACGGATAAGGATTGGATGTGCTGGTACCAAAAGAGGTTCGTAGACAGACAATTCGACTCGGTGCATAGATAGATGAGGATCGCAGCACATTCAGGCGAGAAAAGCCATCGGAAAATTAAGCCAACAGAACGAAAATCCAGACCTATGGTTTCAAGACTGTTTGCATAGATTTGGGATTACGCAGACCATTCATGTGGACATTCGTCATCAAAAGTCATAGCCGATGTGCGCAGATCCATTCTCGGAAGAGAAAAGAGGTTGATCGACAAAATTACGAAATTAAGGTTAGCCGCG
Source organism: Crambus lathoniellus (assembly GCA_949710035.1). Lineage (NCBI taxonomy): Eukaryota > Metazoa > Arthropoda > Insecta > Lepidoptera > Crambidae > Crambus > Crambus lathoniellus. Next base: position 8,847,044 of record OX453301.1, on the reverse strand, counting down.
CGCACATCAAACTCGAATGACTCATCGATTCGCACAAATTGGTGTAACTGGACCGTACGCCCGTCGACACTGAAAAATGCACCTAATCATAATGTCGTGCATTATTTACATACGACGGGACCACCGATCTATACAAAAGTTTGTCCGTTGAACCCAGCCAAGTAAGTATAAGTTAGGCATCTGCCGCCCCTCTAACAGCTCTTGGGCAACGCTGCTGCACATCGTCACTAAGAAGAATAGCGAAATAAGGCCATGCGGTGATTACAGACAATTAATTTGCCATCACTCTTCCTAATCGCTATCAAGGCTGCAGGACTTATTTACTACGTGACAAGACCGTATTCTCCAAATAGACATTCAGAAAATAATATTTTTTTTCACGTCCCTTTATAAGGACCACATACCGCAGACGGCGATAACTACCTACACCTTTAGGACTTTTTGAGTTTAGGTGTTAGCTAGAATGACGTTCGGATTACGTAGGTAACGCTAGTCAAACGTTCCAACGTTTCGTCGATATGGTTTTCAAAGAGCTGGATGGCTTCGTCGACCATATCCTCGTACCATCGAAGGATAAGAAGGAAAACGAAATCCTAATTCGAAAAGTTTTGGAGAGAATGGGACCAATACGTGCCAATACAGACTCACGCTCAACGCATAGAAAAAAGCGAATTCGGCTAGACACAATCGTAAACCGCCTCCCTTGCGCAGTGTCAATGAGATTTGGAGCAAAGTTTTAAACTGTCGTGTAATAGTAGATTGTATTACAAGGGAGCAAAATAACATATTTACGGCGAGGGCGCTATTTTGAATCCAGAGCGCAGTGAAGGATTCTAGAGTAGAATCCTGAACGCAGCGAGGGATTCAATATACGTCGCCCGAGATGAAAATAATTTTGCGGCCGAGTAATACACTCTACTTTTCATTTCGAATATAAGGAAAGTAAATACACTCTGCTTTTCATCCCCCTCTTTATGAAAAGCAATAAAGACAACTAAAACTATCTAGAAAAGTAAAAGAAAGGTGGCGGGGGGCTTCGCTTTCTCTGTAATTTCTATAATAAGGATATAAAAAAATAAAGTTTTGAAATAACAAAAAAAAAATTTTTGAAAAAAAAATTTTTTTTGATCCAAAATAATTTTTTTTATGTGTCTATCGGATGCCTCCTAACTATCTCCGGAGTACCATAGGGGGTTGAAAATTTCGTTAGATTTTAGCTACGCTACGAGACGAGACGCACCGTTTTTGAGATATTCTCGTTTTTATAAAATTCTTTTTTTTTTAAATTTTGCAAGTCCCGTCCCCATACAAAATTAGTCGAAAACTTTTTCATTGCCGATGAGGTAACTCTATGGTTGACTGCAGGTAACTAAATTCAGTTCTATTCTTAAAATTCATTTCCACCCTAGGGTGAAATATAAATTAGTTTATGGGTGAAACGGATAGTTTTGGACCCGCTGCTCAGTTTAAATATACATCACTTTCCGAATCTGAGAGATGAAATAGTAGATTGTTTAGCAAGGGATGTATGGCACCCATAACAGTCGAGTGTTTTGGCGCACGAACGAAGTGAGGGCGCCGATAGTTCGAGACTGTTATGGGTCCATACGCCCGAAGTAAACACTCTACTTTTCATTTCGAATATGAGGAAAGTAAAAATAAACAGAAATAATCTAAAAAATATTTTTCCTATGGCCGCGGAATTTTCGAAAGCCTATAACTTTTTTGTTCTTCTGTTCGTTCTCTGTTTTAAGGAAGGCAAGGGAAACTAAGTCCATGCAGTCTTGTTTGGTGTTTGACCCGTACTCTATGCAATTCCATGAAATTAATAGCCTGATTTTTTATGTTACAAATAACTTATTTGGTTTAATCTGTTTCTAAAAACGCATTCTTTAAAAAAAACAATGTTTTAGATATTAAAATAATAATTCTACGATATTAATTATTTTATATAATAGCAAAACATGGCTGTATAGTCTTCTGTACTTTTGCCTGTATACCTTTGGTATATAAATGTCCAAAGAGATGAGACTCTACACACGTTCCTATCCGACCTCCGATCCGATTCGGTCTGCTCCCAGACCAAATCGGAACGTGTGTAGCGTAGATTTGGTCTGGGAGCAGACCAAATCGGCTGTCGGATCGGAACGTGTGTAGATGCTATTAGAGATTTTGACATGACCCCTCCTATTCCTTTTTTAAATTTCATAACGGCCCTAGGGCCGCCACATACCACTTTCAACCCGCATTTTAGGCAAGTTAGGAGTTACTTTCAGAATATGAGACATGAAAAAATATTTTTCGGAGGAATTTAAATTTAAATCGGAGGTCGGATAGGAACGTGTGTAGAGTCTTTTTAAAGAGATACTTCTCTTTGGACATTTATTTACCAAAGGTATGCAGGCAAAGGCACAGAAGCCTATACAGCCATGTTTTGCTATTATATAAAATAAATATCGTAGAATTATTGTTTTAATATTATTTATATCCTTCCTTATATTATAAATGCGTCTCTGTCTGTCTGTGTGTTACACAATCACACCTAAACTACACTGAACCGATTTGAATGAATTTTGGTACAGAGATAGTCTAGAGCCTGAGAAAGGACATAGGCTACTTTTTATTCCTGAAAAATATCACCTTCCCGCGGGATAACGTCGTGTAGTACACGCGGGCGAAGCCGCGGGCGGAAGGCTAGTATTATTTATAAATACTGAAAACATCGATTGGCTTGCAATAGATACCTAGTTTAAAAAGCAAAATATTTTCTGTTTCAATGTTTTATTACGTCTATAGAATTTAATTTCAATACCTACCTATTTTTTAGTTTTCTGTATTTTTCATTAAAATACTAAAACATGCTAAATATTTACTAAAAGCAGCACTAATTGATAAGGTGTGTTAATATTTAGTTTTACGACAAATTGTGAGTTTTTAAATAAAATCAACGAAAAAAAACTAATAGATTAAGGAATCTTTGCTTAAATGGCCATATTTAGATCTTTCGTTTGTTCAAGTATACGTAAAACTCATGAACGAGCATTAAATTGAATCGTCTGAAAATCCCTTAAACGTAATTTTACCTGCTTTAAATATTTCCGCTTTTACATATTTTCTCACTAAATCTAGGGGAAAACCTCCAAAATTGTCAACACTACCAAGTTGGTCCGGTCGGAAGCCTATACACGTTCCGATTTGGTAGGAAGTGAAGTTCGTGCGAACCAAATCCGGCCGACCGCGTCAAACACGAATAATAATAATTATGGTCGGACGACTAGCGTACACACGTCCAGATTTGGTCTGGAGCAGACCAAATCGGTGGTCGGATCGGAACGTGTGTAGCGGCTATAACACGCGACGCGACCCGATGAAACGCGAAAAAAATATTATACAATATCTAAATATATATTTTTTTGGAAAAATATTTTATGAAATAAATAAAAGTTGGTACAAATTAAAAATGTTTTAGTTTCAATATTCCTATCTTTTACATTTTTTGCTTGACCGCTGCATAAATCGGATCGCATTTCTCACAAAATACTTTTCTGTTCTGTGGAACTTTCTCGTGCGGTAATGTTGGCACTTGTGTTACTTTTGTGATAGAAAGAGATAACTATTACATTTCAGGCTGAGTAAAAACAGGTAAAATATATTTTTCTCATGTCGGTCGACCGATAATAGCCGAGCTTATCCGATATCGACGCCATGTTTGATATTGTCAGATTGTGACGCTGGTTGATTTCGTTGTGTGAATACTTTTCCGAAATATTGAATTTGTCAAGAATTACTGGATTTTGTATCTAAGGTAAGGTGAAAACCACGCGTGATTATATCATTCCAATATATTTCAAGAAAAACGTTTAGTATCTTCAGATATGTGAACCAATGTATGTCGATGTCGGGGTGTGGTATTTAGTTCACAGGATACATTTTGTTTGTTTTATTTCGTTCAATACTTGTTCCATCGATTGCATAAAGTACGGGTAGATAGATGTGTTTATTTGAATAACATGTACACCATGGTTTCCTCGGTTCAAATCAATATCTTCCGACATTCTGTTGAAAGATAAAGTATTTGTTTTTTATTCACAGAAACAGGGTGCACTTGTGCATCCTTTCTAAACATGAGCTACCAAATACCATCTTCGCAAAGCCGCACAAGTAAGTACTTTCAATTGATTACTTTCTTTTATGATCTAAAAAGAATAGTATAAAATATTGCAATACTTACCCCTATTGAGTTCCCCCATAAGATACAAATCTACACTTATACCATCATAGGTACAATAACTATGGTGGGTGACTCATGCGATTGGTATTCTCTATATTATATTGATTAATTCCTTATCTAATAAAGCCATGCTTGTGTTTATTTATTCAATACACTGCTCTATGTTCAATCTAAAGATTAAAAGAGCATTGAAGCTTGATATGTATGATCTAAATAATTTGTTTATTTACTATTTGTCCCACTGCCTGTGGTGCAGTGGGTCTATGGGGAAAAATAATTACCTGTGGACCCACTAGTGGGGCATAACGTTGGCACCACAGTTAATACTTGAGCAATACACCTCTTGAAGCCAAGTTAAATTTATGGCTTGGCCAAAATGATTAATAATTGGTAACAGACAAAAATAACAATAAATCTGTTTCTATTATTTTCAGTGTCCCATAGCAACTATGGAGGCTCTGATGTGCCAATGGCTCCTAGCAAGGAGCAGCAGACCCTCATGTGGCAGCAGAACTCTTACCTTGTTGATTCTGGTATCAACTCTGGTGCTGCTACTCAGGTGAGAACAATATGCTTCATAGATCTAAAACTTCTATACTGAATCATAATGCTGCTGAAGATACAAACAATTTGTGTCTCAATATTGTCATAATATATTTTACCTTGAGACTGTTTGACAGTATCAAAACACTTGGTTTGTGAAGCTGTTTAAAACATTAAATCCAAGTTAGCAAAGTTATTCTATGCTATGCACAATTTGAAAGTAGTGTAAGAAAGTGCTCATTACTCAATTTGTCTGACATTATTTCCAGATAATAAAATGATCACTTATGTTTTTGAGACCAATCCTCAAGATTCACTATTGTAATAAATATGAAACTTATAAATTATTTGCAGGTGCCATCACTTACTGGAAAGGAAGATGACGAGATGGAAGGAGATCAACTTATGTTCGATCTGGACCAAGGGTTCGCTCAGGGTTTCACCCAGGAACAAGTTGATGGTAAATATTTAATACTAGCTTTCCGCCCGCGGCTTCGCCCGCGTGAACTACATGACGTCATCCCGCGGGAATATGATTTTTTCCGGGATAAAAAGTAGCCTATGTTCCTCTCCGGGCTACAAAGTATCTGTGTTCCAAATTTCAGCCAAATCCGTTCAGCCGTTATGGCGTGATTGAGTAACAAACATCCAAACATCCAAACATCCAAACATCCAAACATCTAAACTTTCGCATTTATAATATTAGTAGGATAATTTCCTACATAGTTGTAACAATGGCCTTTATTCAATAATGCAAAAATAATTATCTGTAACAGATATGAATCAGCAGCTGTCACAGACTCGTTCACAACGTGTCCGAGCTGCCATGTTTCCTGAAACCTTGGAGGAAGGCATTGAGATCCCTTCCACTCAGCTGGACCCTGCTCAGCCAACTGCGGTTCAGCGTCTTGCTGAGCCATCTCAGATGCTGAAGCATGCCGTTGTCAACTTGATCAACTATCAAGATGATGCTGATTTGGCTACTAGGTATGCAATATCTGTACAAACAGTAAGGGCTGATTTTTCAATTTTCAGATAATAGTTCTCAGTTAGTTAAATTAATAACCAACCAAAGTAAATGTCAATCTCAAAACAAGAGAGATATTATGAATAACAATGGCTTTAAAATTTGGAGGTATTAAACAATATCAGTTGAATAATTTTTATCCAGGCATTGAAAGATCGGCCCTAAAAAGAACTTGAACCTAAGTAATAGTATTAATATTATTTTCAAGTAAGTAGATGAATCCAACTCTACTTGAAAATAATTATGTCAGCACTATGATTCAATAATTACCAAGTGAAAACATAAATTCTCTTTCAATACTTACCAAGTTATATTCGTACATTGTCAACCGTGTGTGATGAGTTCATATATACAGGGCGTCCCAAAACTATGCCACATGGAGGGAAAGTACCTTAAATACTGAAGATATCAAATTTTACCGAAAGGAGACTTCATTTTTATTTCAAAAAGAAAACGAACTGCATTCAAAGAATTTCAAATAGTCGCCTGTCTGAACTGGGAATCGAACCCATTGAATGCGAAAAAAAATATTTCTTTATTTTTATTGTACCGATTGAAAGGCTCGATTATACCTAAGCATTTCTTCTAAGTAACAGAGCATCTTAAATAAAAAGAAGACTACGAAATTTAACATTTAATGTTGAATAACAAGTTTGTGCAGCATTATGGATAGCGTTTTCTATGACTGTCATGCTCAGGTATTACTAATGACTGAAGGTTGGAGCAATTATACCTAATTTCCCTATCATAAGTGTTTGATAAAGCTATAATGTGATAAGTAACACCACCTCGTTTGGTTTAAAAAGGTTTGCATAATTCAGGGCGCTGCTCTCAGGGCGCCAAATGACTATGCCATATGGTGGCATAGACCGCACCAATTACTGTAGATAGCAAATTATATTTTTATTTAAATAATAACCACTCAATGGTTCCTTGCCTCCCAGAGGCAAGTATTTTTACCCGCCCCAATGGTTCCTTGCCTCCTGGAGGCAAGCTGACAGCTAATTAAAATACTTTAATTAATTATGTTAAATCACTCTCTGTTCCTATCCAACTTATACCGATCTTAATCTAGACACCTTATTTTAATCGTAGAACAAGAAATTGGTCCAATTTAATAAAAAATTGGCGGATTATATTCGATTGAAGTTCGCCGACTTGCTTGCCTCCAGGAGGCAATGAACCATTGCGTGATTTAGGCAATGTTAGCTAAGTATGGAAAAATAAAATATAAAAATATAATTAAATATATTGTACTAAATATGTTGTAATACATTAATATATACTTGTTATGCCTTCAATACCCCTAAAAAGTATATATTTAAAATTTATCTACTTACAAAAAAGAAGTCGATGCGAAACCGATCCATACTTTTGTAGCCCGTAAGGGTGATTCTTTACTTACATTTTTATATCTTTAATTAAACAATATTTTTCTAAAAGAGAGTTATCTTTTTTTTACTTTTATCTAATAACAACATTGTAAACTATTTTTTAAACACAAATTGGTCTGTAATAATTGTTTATTTATTAGTATTTATTGCATGTTTTAAAAAGAAATCGATAAAACATTTCCTTTTCTGCAACTTCAACTCGCTGTTTCTAATTAAATCGTAATAAAAATCTATCTACAAATCATACAATCTTATTGCAAATTTAACTAGCATTATAAATCAATATTTGGTTTTTGTTAAATCCTTCTAGTTTTTGAGTAAAACTTAATTTAAAGCCGAGCGAGCGAAGCGGAGCGGAGCGGAGCTGTGCCGAGGAACCATTGCCCCGTAAGCTGATTTAAGCGTGCGTAACCATTGAGTGGATAATACGAACTGCATTCAAAGATTTTTAAATAAAAGCATGTCCAACCGAGAGTCGATCCCGCACCAAATTATTCAAACTTATTTAAACCAATTGAGGTAGTGTTTGTTATCACGTTAAGACTTTAACTTAAGATTGGATCGACAGTCATAGAAAACGTTATCCATAACGCTGCACAAACTTGTTATTCAACATTAAATATTAAATTTAGTAGTCTTCCTTTTATTTAAGACGCTATGTTACTTAGAAGAAATGCTTAGGTAAAATCGGGCCTTTCGATCGGTATAATAAAAATTAAAGGAATATTTTTTTTACTTTTAGTGGGTTCGATTTCCAGTTCAGACTGGCGATTATTTAAAATTGTTTGAATGCAGTTCGTATTATTTTTAAAATAAAAATGAAGTCTCCTTTCAGTAAAATTTTATATCTTCAGTATTTAAGGTACTTTCCCTCCATGTGGCATAGTTTTGGGACGCCCTGTATAAAAACCTACTGGAAATAGGTTGGTGGCGGCGATTTGTGGTTGGTGGCCCACGTGCGACCAGCCTTAAAATATTACTTCCATTTCAACTACCCTGCAAATGTGAATTATCATCATTCATCAATCATCTGAATTATGTTTTGTAATTACCGTTTCAATTTACTTTTCTTTTTTTATTCTAGGGCTATACCAGAGTTGATCAAGCTTTTGAATGATGAAGACCAAGTAGTAGTCTCCCAGGCTGCCATGATGGTTCACCAGCTATCCAAGAAGGAAGCGTCTCGTCATGCCATCATGAACTCTCCTGAAATGGTTGCAGCCTTAGTGCGCGCTATTTCCTACAGCAATGACTTGGAGACAACCAAAGGGGCTGTGGGAACTTTGCATAACTTGTCACACCATCGCCAAGGTCTTCTGGCCATCTTCAAGAGTGGGGGCATTCCTGCTTTAGTAAAGCTACTCAGCTCTCCAGTAGAGTCAGTCTTATTCTATGCCATCACGACCCTACACAACCTCTTACTCCACCAAGACGGTTCTAAAATGGCGGTGCGCCTAGCAGGAGGTCTACAAAAGATGGTAGCTCTGCTCCAACGTAACAATGTGAAGTTCCTCGCTATCGTCACCGATTGCCTGCAGATATTGGCTTATGGAAACCAAGAGTCGAAGCTTATCATCCTTGCGTCCCAGGGGCCTATTGAACTTGTTCGCATTATGCGTTCTTACGACTACGAAAAGTTGCTGTGGACAACCTCACGAGTTTTGAAGGTATGCATCTTATAAAATTTAGACTAGAATTTAGATTTGCAGGATAAAGTTAATAAAATATTTATTTTTGGTCTATGGTTTAAAAATGGTTTGTTTTAGAAAAATAGCATTAGGATTGTTTAAATTTGAAGTATTCTCTGCTGTGATGGAATGTGACCATACTATTGTATGAAGGCGATTTTTCAATTTGACGATTCTGCATGGAATAAAAAACAGAAAAGAAACCCTTGATGAGTTTCTTGCCAGTTCTTCTTGTTCGTCGGGAGACCTCCCGCCGCATTAGTATTTGCGCACAAACGGCGTAGCTTCTTTGGCGTTCACAAGTGCTGTATCAGCCTAAACCTTCCATCAACAATACCACTAGATACACCTCACGAACTAAAACAAATTCAACTATGGCCAGCCATCCATTTTTGACAATATACCGTTATCTAGGTACAGTCAAGTTCGATAATATCTGTGCACTTTTGAACTTTGTCATAGTAATTATTGTGACAATTTGTACAGAAAGTCTAAGACGATGTCAGAAAACTTAATGCAACAAAGTCCAAAAATGCACAGATAACTCGACTGTACCTATTGTTGATTGAAGGCCTAAAACAGAAAAAAAAAAAACATTTTTATTAATACAATTTATATTTTTTAACAGGTGCTGTCTGTATGCTCAAGCAACAAGCCTGCTATTGTTGAAGCTGGTGGAATGCAAGCCCTGGCCATGCATTTGGGCAACTCCAGCGGACGCCTTGTGCAAAATTGCTTGTGGACTTTGAGGAATCTCTCCGATGCTGCCACTAAGGTATGTATAGTTATTAGTTACACTCTTTTCTCTTATATCTGAATAGATTGCTACTGGATCATTGTATTTGGTCTTATTTTGATTAAAATTATTAAATTTTATTTGGCGAATCAGTCACCTTTAAGATTTATGTATAAATCTTATTGACTTAATTTTTTTGCATTTTGGTAGTTCAAGAGTAGGATAATGTCCGAATATTATTCATCGATAGTAGCTCCTGTTTGTCTAGGTATCGTTACCTTCTTATGCCTAAACTACGGGTAGCGTGCTCGGCCTACGATCGATGAGGTTATGTGACTTTTGCAATGGTGTATCATGGGATTGCTGTAAAAAAATATATCGTGCTTCGGAAGACACGATAAGCCGATGCTTCTGGGTGCATTTGGATTGGTTAGTACACCATAACTTCAATGGGCCCGTGTGGAAGGTCATAGCCCATTGTCCTTATCCATCTATATGAAGGCCTGTGCCCCAGCAGCGGGGACATTAAAATAGATTGATGATGGTACTGATGAGACCTTAGAGAATGCCTATCTACATACTATTTGACACAAAATTCCATTCATATTCCTATTTCTACTATCCCCACTATTATTATAAATGCGAAATTGTATATGCTCACTCAAAACGGCTGAACCAATTTTGATGAAATTCGAATGGAGATAGTTTGAGACAGTGCTTCCGGGTGCTCCTACTAATTACTCCTACTGTTAGGAGCACCGGGACACCCATGTCCTGACTCCTGATGTTAGGAAGGACATAGGCAAATTGTAACCGCGGGAATAAGGCTCATTCCCATGGTAAAATAAGTTTTAGCTCGGGCAAAGCTGTAGAATGGAATTGGTATTTAAGGCGATAGTTTGAGTTCATGGGAAGGATGATATTTAGAATAGAGACAGTTTAAGGCCCTGGAAAGGATATATTTTACTTTTTACCGCGGGAAATCTCATAGTATGGAAAACTCACTTTAAGCGCAGGCTAATTTGGGGATAGAAATTGGTATTTAAGTAAATAATTTGAGACCCTGGCAAGGATTATAATAAGCTACATACTTTTTACCACAGGATAGTATCATATTCCCACGAGAAAATCAATAAGTACCTAGGTATTATTTGTTTGTCCGTCTTTCACGTCCAAAACGGAGTAACCGATCAATGTGATTTTTGGTACGGGAGTAGATTGGGAGCTGGAGAATGACATAGTTTATCCCGGAAAATATTACATTCCATCAGGGTAATGTCGTGTAGTACACGCGGGCGAAGCCGCGGGTGGAAAGCTAGTATATATATATATATATATTAAAACTCACCAAAGACATTGTTTATCAGAAACATAAGAGACTTCTTTTCCTCATCAGGAAAACGAGCAACTTCTGTTAGTTGCCCTAATGCTTGCCCGAAGGGCATAATTTTGCTATTGTACAAGACAGTGTTCTTGTGGAGCGACTGTCAATCTGAAAACTCGTAAATTATTATCAATGATCTGATCTACTAATTTTACATTTGTATGGGTCCGTGTCCTTGCGAAATCAATCTCAGAAACCCATTTTTACTTATTCATTCCAAAAAATTCATAATTTATCCAATTTATTCATTTTATGATAATGATTCATTAAAAGTTCATAAAAAGATGTCTTTGTAGACCCTGTCAATCTCCAAACTGCATTCATTCTAGCCTGGAAAGGCATAATTTTTCTATTGTTTAAGACAGTCAAAATCATTTACGTACAAGTACTTTTGACTGAATACATGAATAGTTTATATCATGATAACAAAAGGTTTACATTTTCAACATCATTACATACACAATTACATGAGTTACATGAGCACAGGAAAAATAATATCGGTAACGGTGACTGCTATTGCCCGTTGTAGGTTGATCTGTATTACAGGAAACAAAATATGGTATATATCCCTACCTAGTTTTGCCATTTTAAAAGACCGTGTTCGTTAGAATTCGTCTCACAATATAAATCTACGGTGCCATGGATCAGCCTGCCATATTTATACATGACGATGAGTAAGCATAAACAATGCCTGTATTAGATGACTTCACTCTTCTAGACTGCTAAAATAACTATTGCCTATAAATTTTCTAAAACATTCTACTGATGAAATAAAGTAAAGTAATAATTTATTCGGTTTTCTACATTAACAATAGGTACACATTTACTTAATCTAAACTAAATTTAGGTATGAAACAGTCGAAAGGGCAGACCCGATCGGCTCGTGCTGTTGCTTACAGCTATGTCAGACTGTCAGGCTCTTTCAGATACGCAAAACGCCAGACACGCATTATCAGAAATCGCAGAATGTCAGATTACACGAAAAGACAGAATCGCAATATCCTAACTGGCTTTATAGCATAATTACTTTGACTGCATAGCTTCTAGTCAGTAGGTACCTATTAATCGTTAAAATACTAATTATTGCCATCACTGGTGCCCATAGGGAGCCACCGCAGTATTTCAATCAATATATGAACTATTATGATGATTAAGCAGGCTATGTTTTTTTTTTTTTGTTTTTTTTTTCATATCAATTTAATTTTTTTTTTTTTTAATGTAACCACAGCTTAAAATCTGCATTGAATATCATATTAAAAATGTCAGGGATAATGAATCCAATTACGTATCCATTAATAAAACATTATCGAACCAATGGTAGGGTTCGGGGGGGCTGAGCACCCCGTCACAACAAAACCTCAAAGTGACCACCAATGTGGTGGGTCACGTTAGATTAGAACTGTGACAAAAACAAGTCGTCACTACGTTAAGTACGTACTTATATAAAACAGTATTAAAAAAAAACTCAATACCGCAGTACGCACAAAAAATAAAAAAAAATATAATAATATCAAATCATTTGCTCCATGTTACATTACACGACCCACATAAACACTCCCTAAAAGGGGCAAGGGTCAACTGTAGAAAGTATTTAGAATAAACTTTTGCAACAACAGTATGTACTTACTTTTAAAATCAATAAATGAAATACACTATTCCCTTTAAAATATTATTTGCCTTGCACTACTTGGTTAGTTAATACATATATAGCGACGCTTGTTCCCATTTATAATGCAGGTAGCACTCACATACAGACATGGGAGTAATAAAAGTATAACAGTAATCACACACTATGCGCCGGTATAGATACATGATCAAAAACAAAACGTTGAAACAAAAGCAACTAAACAAAATTAGTGCTATACCACTCGACTATACTGACATATTATTTTCGAACTGCGATAATACTTTTCCAATAGACATGATAACCATTATAGAAAATGTCGGTACTTCAAAATGCTTTCGTAACAATAAATCGCCACAAGAAGTCGGTACAAATTGTAAAATAGGATTTATAAACTAAACAAGAGAAAAGTGTGTCAAGGTCAAGCACGGGCGACAACGGGAGCCGAGGCCCACTGTATACTTCCCGATCCTTTCAAAATCCCTAAATCACATTGTATCACTATTAAAGGAAATCTATTTGACATAAATGATTAAGATTATGGTATAATCTCTCAGCGCAGATCGCAAAATCTCTCTACTAACTATCACATGAACAGATTTTTCATGGTGAGAAAATATAAAATTTCTTACTTGCTTGTGGGTAAGAAAATAAAAAATCAAAACTTTCACTGACCTGGCGAGGTGTTAAATTACCTCAATTCCTATGTGCCAATAAACCTGATACTCCATCTCGTCGTTCTAAATGCGTTGGATTTCCACGATAGGTACTTTGAAATTAACAGGTGGACCTCGAGCCCGACCCGCCATGTTTTCGCGCGCTCACTCACAGGCACGCTCTTTTAAAATTCGAACAATTTTCATAAATAATAATATTACTTTATCCGAGAAAGTAAAATAAAAGAACAACTCGTACAAATTTTTAAATTTTAAATCTCGAACGCTAGCAGCGTTTATGACTAGATGTGAACGGTTGCGAAAAATGGACGCCAATGACACAAATCTTCCGCCGTTGCTAAAGGTGAACTCGTATCACGTGACTTATGATGACGTTACGGAAATGACGTCACGTTGGTTAGATTGACCAATAGGAAAATTGATGTCGAACGGAAACGGAAAGGGCTTTCTCAAAATATGTTTACCTCATAAACTTATTATACTCTAGTAATAGACGGACAGAGTTCGCTTGGTTGTGAGACCGAAAATGACATGAGCTAGTGTGTGTAATTTGTAAACGTGTGTGTGAGTTTTAGAGCTGCCCTCAAGCCCATTTTAGATTGTCGATAACAATAATGTAAATAAAACACAATCAAGATTTAATAATTCATAATATGATATGAAGTATACTTCAATGGACATGGGAAAATAAAAATAAAGTTCATGTTATTTAAATTTTAACTTTTTTTGCATTCACAATGCAATTTTTATTATTGAAAAATGGAAAATGGAAATTGGAAAATTTCTAAATTACTTCATTTTCCATTTTTCAATAATAATGGTCATTTCACTACTATACGATAAGTATTTACAAAGTTATTGTAAAAATTAATTTGCTTAAAACACTATTGCCTCGGTTGTTCGCTAGCAATCGGCTTTTACCACGTTCGACGTCATTCCTCCCGAGCGCCCGTATACCGCACCGGCCGGTCATACTTACCTACTCGCACAGCTGCACTGGTTGAAATCTTTTTTTTAATAAAACTAGTCTGGAGTTTTTGAAGTCCCTTTTCATCGCATTGCACCAAATTTTTCGATATTTTACGAATAAATATTTTTAGTCTACGTTTTGATCGAAGTATTCGTACATATAGGCACAATACAGTATTTAATACCTTAGGTACTTTGTGAAGACATGTTGATAATTTTCTTGAATAATACAATATTGTATAAGACTATACAATATTGTATTATTCAAGCACGCATTGTGGCTGTCACGAAAACACTAGCACGTGAAAAATTGAAAATGAAGTATTTAGAAAAAATCGACCCGTCTCACAACCAGCTCCGATGGGACTCGAACCCACGACCTTACGCTATCCGGGCGGCTGCTCTAACGACTGAGCTACGGAGTCGTTAACGACGACGACGACGAATACAACGATCAACGACTCCGTAGCTCAGTGGTTAGAGCAGTCGCCCGGATAGCGAAAGGTCGTGGGTTCGAGTCCCATCGGAGCTGGTTGTGAGACGGGTCGATTTTTTCTATCTACTTCATTTTCAATTTTTCAATAATAAAAACTGCATTGTGCATTCAAAAATTTAAAAAATTAAATAACTTGGTGGTCATTTTTACGAATCTTTAAAAATTCATTGTGAAGTATTTTGAAGGGTTAGGGTAAAAAAATTAATGACATATTTTAAGTTAAAATGTATGTATTTCAAAAATAAATAAATAATTATACCTTTCCCAAACCCATTAAACATTTAGGTACACATTAATTATTGTCCTCTGAAGAGAACAATTTTATTTAAATAAGGTTTCTTTGCAGTTTTGCTTGAAATATTTGCTACACACCACAGAGTTTTGGCGAAGCTCCCAGTCTATTCTATTTATTAATTTCATCCAGTTTAACTTAATCACTGGATTTACAGGAAACCTAAAAATATTGTTAAATTGGTACTGAAGTAGGTATAATTTACTATTTAAAAAGTGTCGGTTAAAATCAGCTTTAAATAAAACTATCAGTGTTCACAAAGACAAACAAAGTTATATTGGAAACCATCGACATGAGTATCGATAACAATATCGATAATTTTTGATCAACCTCTACGTCATATTTTCTGAAGTTCATGGATATAATATCTTTTTATCTAACACATAAAGTTTAAAAATCAGCCTTTATTTAGAAAATAGGCCGTAAATAGTATGATATTAATGTCTCACTTGGTGTATTTGGGAATATATTCAACTAAAATATGAACTATGAAAATGGTAATTGTACAATCCTATTTACCTGTGAAATTAGTGTTTATTTGGTTTATTGTCGTAAGTAACATTACAATTCAACACAGAACACTACACCATTATTGATTTATATAGTTATAAGAGCCAAATCGACGCGATCGCGATAAAAATCACAAAATAATCGAGTGGACGCTTTTCATCAAGATGATAAAAGACGCTAAATAAGTCAAATCGGGTTCTGCTGTCATTTTCTTCCAACTCTTTCTCGCACATAGCTTCTGCCGTAAGGACTGGTTTCTCACTCGCACCATTGTCCGTCTATTACCCCTAGTATAAATAAGTTTATGGTTTACCTAGGCTTCGAATAACGGCGAAAGGACACAATAATTTTTATTTGCAATACCTTATAAGGTTCAATGGTTAAATTATTTAAATATATTATGGTATGTAGTTAAAACTTTTACACTACTTTTTTAGTACTAAGTGATTAGGGCATCGAACCCGGGTTTACCCGGTCCGGAAAAACCCGGGTTTACCCGGGTTTTAAGGAATACAAAAAACCCGGGTTTGATTTTTAAAAACCCGGGTTTTTCGAGTTTTTCGGGTATTTTTAATACTTTGTGAAAAACGAAATATATGTAGCTTACTTCCGCAAAAAAACAACCAACAAACCAACACCATCATTTGGTGTTGGTTTTCGCACGAACTATCTCCTGAGGATGCCTCGGGTTGTGGCGAAACACGTGTAGAGTAGTCTAATCGGTGAAGGTGCAAGGTGTATTGCTGTCTTGCTAAATGCAGGTATTGTGCACTGGTATTTTAGTGGTGTGCATGTGCAATTTTTTGCGGGCGGGCGCTGCATCTTGCATATTGTGTTTTTTTGCGGAAGTAAGCTACATAATATTTCGTTTTTCACAATGGTTAAGGACTTCCGCCAAGTGACGCCTAATTCAATCAAATATTTTTAATACTTTTCCTTTTGTTATTTATTAAGTACAAGGCACTTCGAATGCAATAATAAATGGAATAAAAACACACATTGATAAATTATTACAATAAAAGATGCTTTGTTGTTGCGTTCGTACCAAGAAAACAAGCAAAGCAAGTTTAATGGAACGCGCGCAGTGCGTCCATCTTAGGACATGGAGAGGGTAAAATGTGGGCTCCACATTTCACCCCATGGAACCACATGGAATTAGAACTAGTTCTCCGATCTTTTCGACTAGTTTCTCAATATATGACAAACTCATGAAGACGACCCCGAAAATATGGCATATTTTCGGTCTGTTTGCGTCTCTCTTTGCAGAGAATTCACGTCTAGATGTTACACGCCAAACTCCACCGAAGATACCTCATGTTAGCTCTTCCATGGGTAATATTCACATTCGCCGCAAAGAGGTTCTTAAAGCTGTCCGTGGTCTAGGAAATAAGGTTAGTGGTCCTAATGTCCCGGCAATAGTCCTGCGTAACTGTGCACCCTAGTTGTCTCCTATTTTGAGCCGCCTCTCACTTGAGACAGGACTTGTCTTGTTCCTCAGTCGTGGAAGCGTGCCAATGTGCAGCACATACCTAAAAAATATAGCCATGCCAACCCCTCTAACTACAGGCTGATTTCAGTCACGTTCATAAAGATAAGATAAAAAGATAAAAATATTCTTTATTTACTTAGACATAATAAATATGTACTTATGAATCGTCAATATTTTCCTACCACCCATTCAAGACTTTTTTAACATACTCTGCAAGACTACGGAGCATGTACTGAATAAACATCTATTGGCGTAACTTGAAACAAACGAGCTCCCTAGTGACTTCCAGTATGGTTTTTGCCGCGGACGGTCGACTGGAGACCTTCTCGTGTACGCCACCCACCTTTGGAATCAAGCGTTCGATAGACACGGCGAAGCACTTGCTATCTCGCTTGATATTTCCAAAGCATTTGATAGGGTCTGGCATGATAGCCGAATTGGCAAGCTTCCCTCATAATATGGAATCTCTGACGGCCTCTGCATCTGGATCACCGACTTCCTTAGGAACCGTTCAATTCGAGTCGTTGTGGATGGTCAGACATCTGACTTGAAGAACATCAACGCTGGGGTTCCCCTAGGTTCGGTATTATCTGCAACACTATTTCTTCTCCACATTAACGACCTGTTGGTGCCTGGTACATTTGGTTATGACGATGACACCAGTGTGTCTAGCAGATATCTTTCAGATGCAAGGGCTACTAGTGATGAAGTTCAGTCTTGTCGAGAGTCACTAGTTGAGCAAACGAACCTGAGGGCCTACTCTGAAACGCAAAACCCGAAACTTCGTAATACCCGTCCCTCTCACGCTCGAATCATGACAGAATCGAGTGAAAGGGACGGGGCTAACCGAAGTTTCGGATGTGCGTTTCAGAGTACGGTCCCTGGCACTTCAGGCACGTTCGATTGGGGAAATGCCAACCTTGTCAGTTTCATCGCCTCGCCACGGCGGCGTGTCTTTTCTCACATAAACGGAGTCCCTTTCAACTAGCTCCGACTTTCCTGGGTGTATCCTTACCAGTAACCGAGAACCTGCAACTTGGCGTTACTCTATAATCGGAGCTGAACTTCGGTGAGTATATCGACTCAATTGGTAAAACTGCTGCCAAAAAACTGGGCGTCCTCTCAAAGTTCTTACAAAGCACAAATTAATCCGTGCATGGAGTACTGCTGTCACCTTTGAGATGGCTCCGCTAAAGTTTTAGTAGTAGTTTCACATGTATCTTATTGCATTACCCGTGTTTTCAAGTAAATAAACAATTTTGATTAGATTTTTGAAGTACGTGGGCAGCTGTTTCTTCCTCCTCCATTCACCCTCTGCAAAGGGGACTGTCGGTGACATCTAAATTAAAAAAATGTCTGTTAAATTGTCCATGACCAGTAATAACACCTGTTACCAGGCGAAGTTGCGGTCTGCACAGTTGTATCAGGGCCCTGGATAGACGCGCGTCCACGCGCGGTTGTGCGAGTTTCGCCTGTCTGCACGAATCCAGCGAGCTCCAGTTAAGTTGGTGTAATTCTATAGTGCGTTCACGGATCTTATTTGCAAACCAGCTTGTAGGGATAGGCGCGATCGGCTCTGGGCCAACAGGGGTCGAGCCGGATGCGCGTCTGGCCATTATAACCTTGGCCTTTTCAAAGCAAGAGTGAATGGGCACCTCCTGGGTAAGCATACAACATCCTAGACTGCATACTGTCTGCTATGCTGGATGGTGGTCAAATGCATGCATACTGCATACCCTGACTACCCTGTACAAATATAAAAAAAATAAAAAATCGTCACGAATGCTGGCCAGTCCTGCAACTCTGTAAAGGCGCTAAGTTAGTAATCTATACTTACTTAGTTTTAAGATATTCTGAAAAAATTCAAATCTATGATGCCTTTTTTTATATTAGATAGTTAACTTAACTGTTTTTGTAATTTGGAAAGTACTATTTTTCATTTATTTTAATCCTTCCACATTCTTAACATCTTGTACTCATTGTAAAAATTTATATAATAACACAGTTTCTTGTATTTAATAAAATATAACAAAAAGATCGAAAAGCTCGAAAAACCCGGTCTACCCGGGTTTTGATTACTCTTAGACCCGAAAACCCGGGTTTTCAAAATTGAACCGAGTTTCGATGCCCTATAAGTGATATTGAATTTATCAATGTTTAATTTCGTTTCTATAGAAAATGAAGTATTAGAAAAAAAATACCGTCTCACAATTAGCTCTGATGGGATTTCAATGTTAAAAAGTAAAAATAATTATTTTAGTTACTTA
Organism: Crambus lathoniellus; assembly: GCA_949710035.1. NCBI lineage: Eukaryota > Metazoa > Arthropoda > Insecta > Lepidoptera > Crambidae > Crambus > Crambus lathoniellus. The sequence goes on along the minus strand of OX453301.1, from coordinate 8,827,717 downwards.
CTGTTATTTATATTCCAGGTGGAAGGTTTGGAAGCTCTCCTGCAAAGTTTAGTGCAAGTGCTGGCTTCCACTGATGTGAACATCGTCACTTGTGCTGCCGGCATCCTATCCAACTTGACTTGCAACAACCAGCGCAACAAAGTAAGTGATAGATTTCATAGAAATTACGGCACCATTTAATTGAGTTTACATATATTATAACGTAATGGTATGATTATGAGTGTAGGTACATAAACAGATCTGATAAAAAAGAAGTTCTAGAATAAGAATAAGAATAATTTATTGACTCACACAAACATAAAATATATACAGAATAAAATTAAAAACAACTACAGCCAGTTTATTGTGTGTAGTCAACTAGGCCCCCACCTCAGCATAATGTTGCGACGGCGAAATAGTACATTACAGCCGAGGTCAGGTAATTTGCTTACCGTACCAGGTGTTGCCAAAGGGCAAATATATGAATTTAAACATTCTGCTTCGCTACACTATTATTATGGGAGGAATATACATCATACACATATCCATGCCAAGCTGATTTGAAATGTAAAAAATGGGCCACTGCCCTTGCAACGGTCTCCTCATCTTCCCCTTACAACCGTCCCTTACCACCAGAACCATTTCATATCACCTTTGCATCGATAACCACATATTTATCATAAAACTATATTATGGTAAGATTTACTTACAAGAGCTCCGAAGTCTCGCACGTTTTACCCGGCATCCACACTTCGACTGGCTCTGCTGCGAGCTGTCAGAGAACTGGCCGTCCGCCATCTTGTTCCCCCCAGACTATAGCTAACTACCTACTTTGACATTTGATTTGTAACGGCAGTATAAATTTATTTTATTTACTTATTTGATCATTTTATATTTCTATTGGTATTTTATATTAAATTTTAGATATTTTAAAATCGCTTTCGCGACACACCCGCCGGCGAAACATATTATTGTCTTGCCAAAAGTTGCTTTGTTAACCTTTTTAGTAACGCTCTAGCTTTGATAGCTGCTACTCTTCGTGGTCTAGATTGCATCTCCTTTACTGGAGACTTAGACGTTTTGTCGTCTGCTATGGGCTCAGAGGTTCTGTCGATTACCGGGGACTTAGACGTTTTGTCGTCTGCTATGGGCTCAGAGGTTCTGTCAACTACCGGAGACTTGGATGTATCGTCATTTTCTATGGACTCATTATCAAGTTCGAGAGGGTACAAGTGAGTTATTGACCGCTTAAGTATATGTCCATTATCAGTACGGACTTTTGCTACTCTAATATTACCATCTCCACTCCTATTCAGTTCAACAATCTTTCCTACCTTCCAGTTTGCGCGGTTACCACTATCACCTTTAATCTGTACTATCTCACCTACCTTTGGCTCTCTACTGCATACTACACGAGGCTCTTTATGAACAGAACTCCTTTGTCTCAGATATGGCAGGTATTGTCCAATAAACATCTTTGAGAACTCTTGCATAATTTTTTGACTCCTTTTCCATCCCTGGATCAAGTTTTCCTTTGTACTAGTACATGGTATTAAGCTCTGTTCTTCAGAACTTTTAGTAACTACTGGACCACCAACACGTAGGAAGTCAATTGGTGAGAGTACATGTTCCATTTCATCCGCTACATATGTAAGTGGTCGTGTATTTAGAACCGCCTCTATTTCCTTGACTGTCGTTAACAGCTGCTGATCATTAAGAAGGTGTTTCTCCAACGTCCTCTTCATACAGTTTTTTATCAGACTCATTAACCGTTCGTAGAAACCACCAAACCAGGGGGCCAATTCTGGTATGAAACGCCACTTAACCTGGTTTTCAATACATTGATTGCCAGTCAGCACGGCAGCCATCAACTTCATCTGTGTAGCATTATCAGATGTTATTAACAAAGGTAGTCCTCTCGCAGCAATGAATCTTCTAATGGCTAGGTTAAATTCCTCAGCTGTAAGGTTGTGCACTACTTCCATATGTATAGCTCGTGTTGACAAGCATGTTAGTACACAAATCCAACGTTTGTCTCCCGAAGATATTTTTAAAGGACCCATGTAGTCTGTACCTGTATATGAAAATGCTGGACAACATGTCACCCTTTCACCAGGTAAGGGTGGCATCGGTGGTAGCTTGAAAGGTCCACCCGCATACTTATGACATTGTATACACTTTCTGATGACCTTCTGTACTGTAGATCTGCCTTTGGGAATCCAAAATCTTTTCCTCAGAAGTGCCAATGTATGAGACACTCCTACATGATAATTTGTTTCGTGAATATTCCTTATTGCTAAATGAGTGAATTCCGCTTCTCTTGGTAACAATATTGGAAACTTTTGTTCTTGGGACCACTCAGCGTTTTGGAATCTTCCTTTACATCTTAACAGGCCTTTCTCATCTTTATATAGCTGTAGAGATCTGGAGATGTCGGTTGTCTTTCCGCTGTATTCCCGGTAGAAGTAATGTTTCTGAATATCCCTTATCCTCCCAGACTCCTCATCACAAACGGGTTCCACTTCTTGTACGTCCTCTTCTTGACAACTGTTTCCCTCGCCGTGACACGCATCCTGTTCACCTACGCGAGTAGGGACCTCCCCAGCAAGAAGAGTGCTTTCTGTGGTAGTTTGTGCTGGCCGTTCCGATTCACTTTTCTCCAGAAATGGTGGTCCACTTAGCCATATGGTTTGTGATAAAGGAGCTGTAAGAGGGCGTGTTCCTACATCGGCTGGGTTATTTTTAGAGGGTACATATCGAAATTCAATTTTATTATTTTCTTTTATCTCATTAATTCTTCGAGCAACGAAAGGAGAGAGCAGCTTATTACTTTTTATCCAGCTTAATACAATTTGACTGTCAGTCCATAGCACCTGCCTACTAATTGACAGTTGCAGTGATTTGTTTATATATTTCACTAAGCGGGAACCAATTAAAACACCAAGAAGTTCTAGTTTGGGGATCTTGAGATGCTCCTTCTCTTTTAGTGGTGCTATCCTACTCTTTGACATGATGAGGTACACTTTCTTTGTTTGAGCGTCTCGTAGGTAAACAACAGCTACATATGCCTTTTCCGCAGCATCAGCAAAACAGTGCAGTTCATACATGCATCCTACGAGACAAATATAACGTGGAATCTTAATCTTGTGAATCTCTTTCAATCCTTCTGAAGCAATTTTCCAAAGTTGTATGGAATCTTCAGATAATAATGTATCCCATTTTACTTTCTGTCTCCACAAATTCTGCAGGAAGAGCTTGAGTGGCATTAACAAAGGAGAAACCAATCCACAGGGGTCATAGACCGAACCGAGTATCCTAAGTACATCTCTTTTGGTACTTATGGTAATATTTGCTGCTCCATTTGAGTTATATTTAAGCTGCAGTGTGTCATGCACAGTATTCCACAGCATACCGAGGACTTTACACTGATCAATATCTTTTGACTTCACCTCAGTTGGTATTTTCCCCATAAGGTCAGTATCATTAGATAACCAATCCCTTATGTTCATCGAAAGATCATCGAATACAGCTCTGGTCTTCACAAAGAGCTCATAAGCTTCTTCTGTACACTTTGCTCCAGACACCAAGTTGTCTGCATAGCATTTGTCAGCTATGAGTGGTAGTAACTCGGGGTCCTTTTTATTTATATGATACCTAACAGTGGCAGTCAGCAAGAACGGACTAGAAATTATTCCAAACGGAACTCTACAAAACCTCATATGAATAATATTGTCTGGTGTGACCTCACCTTTAGTGTCTTTAAGCCAAAGAAAACGTGTCACATCTCTGTCGTTTTCCTGAAGCCCGATCTGCAAGAAAGCTTTTTCGATATCCGCAGTAATGCCTACTTTGTGTATTCTGAAATTTATCAACAACGCAGTAAGATCTTCTAGCATCAACGGTCCTTTATAAAGGCACTCGTTCAAGCTGTGATGTCCTTTTATTTTAGCAGAAGCATCATATACGATACGACCTTTCTTGCCGGCTTGATGTACTATGTGATGTGGAATATAATGGATAGGTGAGCAATTTTGGTGAACTGGTTCTGGTGTTGGTACTACTTCAACAACGTTATTCTTTATTTGTTCATCTAGGATACTGTCATACTCTCGTATTGATTTTTGATCTAATCTTTTTATTAGACTCTTAAGTCTTCCAAATGATAGACTATAGTTTGTAGGTAAATCTGGTGGGTAATCAATCCAAGGCCACGTGACATAGTATCTACTACCTCTAATCTGAATGGTGTGGTTGAAGTTTTCTATAGCTTCCTCATCTCGCTTTGATTTTGGTGAATCTGTGATTCCGAGTGTTTCAAGTTCCCATATCTGATTAATAATACTTTCTTTAAGTGGTAAGTCAGGTATAACAAAATTATTGCTTAAGGCATGTACGGCTTCTTGAGAGTAAGTAACTACATTCATTGTCAGTGTACTTGATTTGTCAGGTCGGTACCTTCCTGTGGTTAACCACCCAAAATCAGATTTAATTAAGAAAAGGTGTTCATCAACTTGCACCCTTTCGCTATGTACAAATTGAAAGTAAAAATCATTACCAATCAAAAGATCAACCTGTGTACCTATCGAGTAATCGTCTGCCAAAACTACCTTACTTTTGAATTTTCTTTGAATTAATTTTACTAATGACTTTGAAGAATGATTGTCGCCTACTCGATCTGTAATTAAAGGTATGATATTAGCTTCAATAGTTTTACAGGTACCAGACTTCGTAAGCAAATTTACGTAAACCAAAGGACTAATAATTTCTTTTGGTTTATTAGAACCAAAAGTGTAAACCATTAGACAATTTTCTTCTATGCTTTTAAGTTTCAATTGTTTAGCTTTGTTGCAAGTTATATATGACCTCTGACTACCGGAGTCAAGAAGTGCACGACACTTCACAAAAGTATCCTTTTCATAACCTTGAACTGAAACAATTGCGGTTTGTAAACTAGTACTATAGCTAACCAGTGTAGTAGTAGGGTTCCTTTTATTATCCTTCAGCTTGTCACAAAGTGCTCTATTGTGATCATTTTTCTTACAGTGGAAGCATCGCCTTTTGGTTTTGCAGACCTTTGAAAAATGTCCTTCTTTAAAACAAATATAACATTTTCTTTTTTCCCTAAGTTTATCTTTTCTACTGCTTAGGGAGAGAGGACATTCTTCATTATAATGTAGTTCTTGACAGAATATGCAAGGCATGAGGCCTCTTTTCTTCTTTGGAGGCTCGCGATTCAGCTCAGTTTTCCTTTTCCTATTTATATGTTGTTTCTTAGGTACGTAGTGATTAGCACCAGCAGGCTTTGAAGTTGTAGCAGTAGATACTAGAACCTCAGTAGTGAACTGCTCAACAGGTGTCGAACGATGAGACATTTCGTTAGCACGGATGAGTAACTCCAAATGAGACCGTATATTTCCTACTGTCCTCTCATCTTCTTTGAGACGAAGGTTGAGTTCATACTTAAAATTTTCTGGAAATTTGCTTATAATAATGGATCGCAGGTGGTTGCCCAATGTGTCCTCGCCTAGCGCCTGAAGTACTCTAAGGTGCCGTTCTATCTCGTTGTAAGTCTTTCTGCATTCGTTTATGTCTTGACTACATGTCTTCAAACTGTATAATGCGTTGTAGTGTGAATCAATCAGAATAGATTTATTACCATAGCGGTCTCGCAGAGCTTTAAGTGCTATCTGATAATTAAGGTTTGTCGCTTGAATGCCTTCTATAACTTCTTTAGCTTTCCCTTCAAGAACTGATTTTAAATATAACATTTTGTCTACATCGCTCAAGTCCCTACTATCAATATTCGAGCAAAAGGTATCGTGAAATTCTTGCCATCGTAGTATGTCCCCGTCGAATTTAGTGAGTTCGAGGGTAGGAAGTTTGCTGGCTTTCTGCTCCGGCCCACGAGAGCCCCGAGACGAAAATAGTTCTAGTGCCGCTAACAAGTCTTCACATTCTAATTGGAATTGGGTTAAATAGCTAACGATTTCTTCAGAATCACAATTCGTAAAGAAATTTGTAATTTCGTTTATATAAGTTTGTAACTTTTTCTTAAATATGTTAATCTTGATTGGACAGTAATTATCCTGAGTAAATGTTCGGCATTGTTTTGCTAATGTTTCTAATTGGTCCCTAATCAGATTGACCCTAAACACTGAAGCTGGATTCGTAGTGTTCTCCATCTCACTGTAAAAACGAAATTTGGTCGTACAAACCAAGTCGTGTCATAGAAAAAAAAACCAATGTTCTGTACGAAAATGTCAGGTAAGGTAAGCTCTCGCCGGCGTTAAAAGTTAAGTAAGTATGTAAGGAATGTATTTATTTACAAAACACCTATCATACTTTCCATGTAAAAGCATTCAAGTTCTCATTAAAGTGATCCCGCATTCCAGTTACATACGAAACCACGCCATGACGCCATAGCGCGCGCCGCGTGCGCGTGCTATATCAAGCATGAGTTTTCCTTTGCAGGTACTAATAAAAATATGAACTTTCATCATAAAAGCAGCTAAATCGAGTAAAACAAGTGTTCTATTGAACAAAAACAATGAATATGAGGTTCTATTTTATCAAAAAACACAACTACAAATGCCGGCCGGCGAGGCGTCACCTCCATTACATTCGTCTTATTCTCGTATTTTGCAGAAATTACTCACCGATAGCAGTCCTTCAGCTCACAGTCGGTTTTTATTGTGTTCGTTTTGCCACTTTACTCACGATTTAATTGCACTTGTTGGAACTTTCGATCAACAACGGACACAATATAGACGCACCACGGGCGCACGCAACGAACAAGAAAGAACAAGAACCACCAAAAATATTCACCAAACCAAGCCATGAATGACAGGAAGTAACAACACAGACAATCTGATGAAACCGACACGCGACGTTTCGATTCACGTTAATCCTGAGTAAAATGCTAAAAAAAATACGAAGTCGATAGCTCATCTTTTTCGTACCCCTCGTTTATTACCACTTTATTACATGCATACATCAGAGTCTTTGAACAACTTCCGGTTGACATACCAACACAACAACTCGTAAATTTTGCAATCTTGCGCCAATACGGTACCGTTTAAAAAGGGCGGGAAATTTAAATAAATTTTTAGCGGCAATTTTAAATTTTTTCGATCGATAGGGCTTGATTAATATTTATTGCATGCATACTATCTATATCAACGTTTTTCTTTTTTGAAAAACTGATTATAATTCCGATCTCTTTACTTGAAATCGAATACTACCTTTTGTTATGGTTTTCTTTCGCTAAAAACCAAATTCCGATTTCTTTACTTGAAATCGAATAATAAACTTACATCATAGTTTTCTTTCGTTGAAAACAGATGCTGATTTCTTTACTTGAAATCAAATACTAACTTTAATCATAGTTTTCTTTCGCTGAAAACAAATACTGATTTCTTTACTTGAAATCAAATACTAACTTTGATCATAGTTTCCTTTCGCTGAAAACAAATACTTACTGATTTCTTTACTTGAAATCTTAACAAATGACTTTCATATTTCAAACTACTATTTAGATACGTTATTCTTACTGTTATTTTTACACTCAGCTTGTTTTTAAATCAAGAATTCTTTTAGAAATCCAAACACAATACATTTCCTCCTTGGAAAAACAATAGCGTGACTTCATTTTTAAGAAAAACGTGACATTCTTTTAAGAAAACTAACACGTGACTTTCTTTTATGAAAACTAACACACGATTTCTTTCAGTTATCTCGCCGTTATCTCGCCAGAATACAAATCCCAGCATTCTCCACCATGTTGCCAAAGGGCAAATATATGAATTTAAACATTCTGCTTCGCTACACTATTATTATGGGAGGAATATACATCATACACATATCCATGCCAAGCTGATTTGAAATGTAAAAAATGGGCCACTGCCCTTGCAACGGTCTCCTCATCTTCCCCTTACAACCGTCCCTTACCACCAGAACCATTTCATATCACCTTTGCATCGATAACCACATATTTATCATAAAACTATATTATGGTAAGATTTACTTACAAGAGCTCCGAAGTCTCGCACGTTTTACCCGGCATCCACACTTCGACTGGCTCTGCTGCGAGCTGTCAGAGAACTGGCCGTCCGCCATCTTGTTCCCCCCAGACTATAGCTAACTACCTACTTTGACATTTGATTTGTAACGGCAGTATAAATTTATTTTATTTACTTATTTGATCATTTTATATTTCTATTGGTATTTTATATTAAATTTTAGATATTTTAAAATCGCTTTCGCGACACCAGGCTTGTATAGTGCTTTTCTCAAGAAATGCGAGGAAATAAAAAAAAACTGTTTAACTAAATAATATTTATTAAAATTTATATCACACATGTTCGGGCAATTATTAAATGTAAATGTTATTGTTTTCCCGGGCATACTTATGTATAAATCGCCCATAATAATATTATTTTAATGATGTATCATTAAAATACGCCAACAACACAGATTCCGAAAACGAATGCGCCTTTTTTCACTTCTCCAAATCAGATCGTAGGTTTTCATCTAACTTTCTTTTGATTTTGCTGGCAGTAAGTTTTCTATTATTCATTTTGCTTCTGCTCTCAAATTTGGTGGAGTAGGTACATACAATGTCTGTATATGTTTCATTGGCAGAACTCATTTTGATAATTTATTACACAATATAAATAAACGGTATTGATATCAAATCTGAAATCAACCGCTGAAAATCATTCCCGCCGTTTTTTTAATATTGGTTTGTGAGTCCAAGTGAAACGGTCATACAGCCTATTGATACTTACTACTTGCTACTAAAATGCGCAACTTCAATACCCGCTTCTGGGCGGTAGATGGCGCTGTACATATTTCCCATACAAAATTACTCGTAAAGGATATTTTGTCTATGATAAATCTCATTTTGTTTTTTCGATTGATGTTCTTGCTAAGGGTACAGTGCCACAACCTTTTCTGTGCCGGTGACAGCGGCGCTACGTACGTTTTTCTTTTTTTTGTAGTAATTTAACCGGCCCTGACTTCTAAGAACTTCAGCCGCCAGCAGCGCTATGGTTGGACATCAACTTGACAGCAGAATGACATTAAAAAAAACACGCTAGTTTCACATTTTGGCCACCGGCACAGCAAAGTTTGTGGCACTGTACATAGCGCTTACAATACGAAGTAATATACTCTGTGCGCACTGTATTTAAAAAAAAAGTTAACCTAATTATGATATAATAATTACCTATATAATAATAATGTGGCTGTATGGTGCAAATGTCCCTTTGCTTTTTCTGTTTTTATACACAGGAATAACGAAAGAAAAAATAAAGAAAAAAGTTGGTAATAATATCTTTGGGTAGTACCTTTTCAGTGCCACGTACTGCATTCTTTTCTCAAATATAATATTAACATTTCAGAGCATAAGTGTGAAAAAGAAATTTACCGCCGCAACGCTGGTATTCTGGGGGAGCCTATCCGGGGGGCCACCGCGTAACTTTATGGGTATGAACTTCATACGTTTTTGGGAACTTTAAGTCAATTTTATAAAGAAAATAGCCGCTATCAGTTCCTTGTTTTGTGACGTCGGGTATAACGATAACTAGCTAGCAACGTTCAACAGAACAAAGCAGCAAAAATCTATCAAGATAAGAAATTCAAATGACAGTTGAAGTCCATACCCATATCCATATTTCTTAGCCGGTAGCCCCCCTGGTGACACTAACTTACACAAAATGCAAACTAAAAACTAAAAGAAAAACTAAAAGAAAAAAAAAAGAAAAAATCAATTAAGTACTTAAAAATACAAAAACAAAACAATGACTGTGTAACAAACCAAAGCCGGCAAAAAATGCAAAATAATAATAATTAAAGTACACACACACACATAAAACAATCTATGATTTTTTACCACCACCAAAATCTATTATCTAATCTGTGCCGTACTGTGTGTTGCGCGCGTCGCGTTCACATTTATCTGCTCTGTAAGTTTGAGTTTGACACTGTTTGAACAAGATTGACATTACAATAAAAATAAAAAAAAGAGTTAAAAAGTTTTAAAGACTGGTCTTTGCTTATTTGTTAAAATTTTGTCTGGCATACTTTGTAGCTTCTGTGGAAATCATTGATTCACACAAGACTTTTTTATGTTGTTCAGGACCACCAAAGTATTTCCTTTTAGAATTTGATTGGACTTGTTGTTTAATTTCTGATATCATTAAGTTTTTCGGTCTTGAAGGCGCATTTTTAACCGACTTCAAAAATTGAAAAGGAGGAGATCATCTATTCGTCGCGTTTTTTTATATATATATGTACACCGATTACTCGAACACGGCTAAACCGATTGAAATTATTCAAACGACGTTATAACTTTAAAAACATCAGGGGTTTTCCCAAGTTGGTTCCATTTTTTGAAATTTTGAAATCGGTTCAGTAGTTTTCATGAAATCTTGAAAATACTGTCATTTTCGTTACCAATTTATTACGTATCTTTGGTTTATAAACCGATTTTGATGATTCTTGTTTTGTTGGAATGGGGGATACCTTAATATTAGAGATGCGCCGAATAGTGATGTAACCGAATAACCGAATACTATTCGGTTTGATTATCACCGAACCGAATATTCGGCATAACTATTCGGTTTAGCGTACGGCAGTATTGGCGCGCAAACTAGTTTATGTCAAACTGCATAAAAGTGGCTTTATTCTATTAACAGTTCACACAGACATCTAAAATGTGCTATAATTAGGACCTCTTCAAGATGTTTTGTGATTCACGTCCAATTTGATGAGCCGGAAACTGTAAGTCACAGCTTCAATAGGCTCGAACTTATTCAGATAAAAATTATGTCATGTGTCAATTCAAGCCGTAATTCGGACACGTTCGGAGTACATTTTGTTTTAAGTCCCACATGTTTTTTTCACCTAATCCAATGGTATATACTTATAATAACGGGATAATGACCTAGGTATCCTTTTTTATGAAGAAGGAATCGTATAAGAACTTTTAAAAAGCTATTTCATTGGACTTGACTCGATCATCTTATTTATGGAAAGAATGGTTAATATTGGGGATTAATGTGTTAAGTCCACACCTGGTAGCTTAGTAAGTAGCAGTTGGCTGCAATCGGCCACACACTCATAGTTTTACATACAAAAACGGAAAGTCAAGCGGCTTTTAGATTGAGGACTGCAGGCGGACTACCGGCGAACTGTTAGTTTGTGCCCCTTTAGTAATTTAATTATTTTATATTAATCTACATTTCTCGGTATAGGTAGTAGCAAACCAATAATAAATGACTAGCTTAACTTGACAGGGTTTTGCAGTGCAAATCAACGTTACAATTAACCGAATATATTCGGCAACACAACCGAATAGTTCGGCCGAATACCGAATAACTAAAATTTGCCGAATACGCCGAATACCGAATAGTAAACGAATTTTCGGCGCATCTCTACTTAATATATTTAAAGGGGATCACATACCTATTTACCAGAATACACGTAAATTGCCTGCACGATGCACTAAAAAGAGTGAAATAAAAATTATTTTTATAAAAAATAAAACCGCCTTCAAAAAATGACATCAAAAAAGTAAGAAATAATCCCTCTAATATTGTATTCACACCAAATAACGTAAGTACTTTGAAGTCGGGCGGGTTTTAACAAAAACAACAAAAAACGGGCGTGTCATTTTTTATTACTAAATAAGGCTCGTATGCGGGATGCGGAATTGGGTATTTGACTGAATTTTTTTTATTGACTTGAAATGTTTATTGGATTAGTAGCAACACAACAGAGTTATTTATTTTCAAATATCTTGCATATTTTCAGCGATATAGAGCTTCAAACTTTCTAATTAGACAAGGAGAGCGCTATAGAAATGTGATGTCACATTTCTATAGCGCCATAGGAAATTTCGTTTTAGAAAGAGATAGCTAGAGTCACAATTAAGTAGCTTATAATTCGCTTGTATAATACAGATTGAAATTCTTATTTCACATTTGTTATTCAATAATGTTATATTTCTGATTGTCATAATTAAGTATCTACATTTCAACAACAGTCAAATACAATTGTCGTCATCCCACCTTCTTTGTGGGCTACCTTTCTTTCTATCCTTTGGTTGCCATTGTGTGATTATTTTACTCCATTTGTCCTTTCCTCAAGTCCAAAATCGTCATTTTACAGTATAACACTTTAAAGATTCAAATTTCAACAACAGGAATATACAATACAAATCACCATGTGTTTACCAGCTCAGTTCTGTCACTTCTATATACGGTAGACTTATCTATCACTAATAGATAAAAAAAATAGAAATTTAAATAACATTGTATTACCCAACTACGAAATTACCATATTGGTGTTAACATTTTTCTCCCAAACATCACAGAATTAATCTAAGTACTAACTCCATTCCCAGGTGACTGTTTGCCAAGCTGGTGGTGTAGATGCTCTGGTCCGCACCGTCGTATCGGCCGGAGACCGCGAGGAGATCACCGAGCCCGCCGTCTGCGCTCTCAGACACCTCACTTCCAGACACGTGGAGAGTGAGATGGCGCAGAACGCGGTGCGAGTGCATTACGGGTTGCCGGTGAGTAAGCGATATTTCTCCATTTTCAGGTGACAGTATGCCAAGGTGGTGTAGACACACGCAGCGCACGCATCCGCATGTGTCGCCATCTGTCTCGCTTCGCGTGTATTACTTTCACAGATGAAGTAGTACCTCTGACAGCCCTAGCAGATTGAAGCGAGACGGCAGACAGTTATTGTACTATGAACGCTATACGCAATGCAAAAGGTTGAAATTAGGTTGTTTTCCAGAATACTAGGTAAATATCTCGGGGATTTTGCGCCGCTTGTATGGAAGTGAGACAGGCCTGCTCTGGGGCCTATTGCATAATGAAGTACAAGCTAATAGTATTAGCGAAGTTGCAACCAAAATCGCTAATACTATTAGCTTGTACTTAATTATGCAATAGGCCTCTGGTCCGCATCGTCGTATCGGCCGCTCTCAGACACCTCACCTCCAGACATGTGGAGAGCGAGATGGCGCAGAACGCGGTGCGAGTGCATTACGGGTTGCCGGTAAGTAAGCGATATTTCGTCTGCTTACAGCTAGCCACGTGTTGATGTAGTCCAGTAGCTATCAGATGTTTATTTGACATTTGGTATTCTTAAATGATATATTTCTACATTTCAACAATAGTTAAAAACCCTATTATTTATAAACTTACTTGTTATATTGCAGGTGATAGTGAAGCTGCTGCAGCCGCCGTCCCGCTGGCCGTTAGTGAAGGCCGTGGTGGGGTTGGTGCGCAACTTGGCGCTGTGCGCGGCCAACTACGCGCCACTGCGCGAGCACGGAGCCGTGCATCATCTAGTGCGCCTGCTGATGCGCGCTTTCAACGACACGCAGCGGGTGAGTTACAGCCGCTGTCCCACTAACCGCTGGTGAAGGCCCTGGTGGGGTTGGTGCGCAACTTGGCGCTGTGCGCGGCTAACTACGCGCCACTGCGCGGGCCGGGTGCCGTGCACCATCTAGTGCACCTGCCGATGCGCGGTGTCGATGACACGCGGAGGGTAAGTTAGTGAATATAATGTGGATCCACACTGCGAATTTCTCCCGTCAGATGGCGCATCGTCGATCCGGCCACTGTCAACTGTCAATTACATACGAATTTATTGTTTTCTTTCTAATAAGAGTAATATGCTATTGTGTTCAGTATCAGTCTGTTTTAATCGTGGTAATCACCTTTACCCAAAAGACCCAGCATTGAAAAAGAAAGTGGGAAAAGGCTATAAAAAGCAAAAACTTTTCAAGTTGAATTCATTTTGAAAATAAAACAAACCACAGTATTTGCGAAAAACCACTGCAATTCAAAAATACTTTCTTTAGAACAAAAACAACGATTGATCCGCGTCAAAAAACCGACACCGCACGGAGAACGAACGAGTTATCGTGGCGATTACCGAACATACCCAAATAAGTTGTTTACATACTCGTATTCGTGCCTATTCGTCTGTACTCGGCGAGTATTTAAAGGGGGCATGAGGTGTGAAATGATGATAATGTCTACATGTCTCAATGATTTGTCCCAAACTAGGAACTATACTATCAGGTGACTAAATAATCAAAATGACACAAATCAGTTAAATCAGCTTTGCTCTTCGCTGTAGTGTTGACATTCTATACCATATTATTAGTTTTTTGTTTTTATATTGATTTCAACTTTTATTACAGCAACGCTCATCCGTATCGGGTGGTGGCGGCGCGGCCGGCGCTTACGCCGACGGCGTCCGCATGGAAGAGATCGTGGAAGGGGCCGTCGGTGCATTGCACATACTCGCCCGCGATAGCGTCAACAAGCAGCTCATACGGCAGCAGAATGTCATCCCGATATTCGTGCAGCTGCTGTTCAATGAGATTGAGAATATACAGGTGAGAATATGAGGATACTGTTGCATGATACAAATGGTTTAGTTGCTAAGACTCGCACGCGAGCGTCAACAAGCAAGACAGCTTGTACTTGTTAAATATCTAGTACTATTTAGTACGAAATTCTGGGAGGTGCCACTGATACTATTAGTACAACAGCTGTAGTTGTGGTTGAAAGTCTGTGTTGCGGTGGTTGTGTGGTTGTAAAAATATACAGTACAACGGAGTTCCTGACGACGAAACCTTCGTACGAAGTAAACTTACGTACTTACGATTTAACTAGTATTTTCCTAAGCTTATCTTTTGACGCATATGAAAATGACCATGGTGAATTCATCATCAATATTTGGTAAAAGCAATTGCTTATTCTATATTTCATCTTGTTATTACACTTTGCACTCACTGTTATACTATTTTTGTTACAGAAATAAACATTTTTTCATTTCATTTTTCTTTTTTTTTCATTACAGCGCGTGGCAGCCGGAGTTCTTTGCGAGTTGGCAGTTGACAAAGAGGGCGCTGAGATGATAGAAGCAGAGGGCGCCACCGCTCCGCTCACTGAGTTGCTGCACTCACGTAATGAAGGTGACAGACCGAAACACTTGTGTATTTGTTAAAATCTACTGATGATAAGTATAGAAAGTCATTTTTCTTGTCTTGTCACTCTCAGCTCACTAGAAACTTCTCGGTTGGCTTAGCTAAAATACCAAACATTAGAATATAATATAGTATTTTTATTAGTAGTCATACGTTATTCCAAGTATTAAGTGTCGAAAGTCTAATATAATGCTTTTTTTAAATAAAGTCCAGCCCAAATATCAACTAGTACTTAATTTGAAACATCTTTTTATTTTACCTTTTATACTTTCATGGTCATTAACACTGTTAATATTACGAAAAACAGGTTGTCGAGCCCCCGATGATCATGGCGTGTGCAACTGCGCCGAATTATCGGGGACTCGACAACCAATCAAAACATGGTAAAAATCCCGTTTTTCGTAATATTTACATCTTTTCATTTTATCCATTTTATTATTTACGTACAGGAGTGGCTACTTACGCTGCCGCGGTCCTTTTCCGCCTTTCGGAGGATAAGCCGCACGATTACAAGAAGAGGCTCTCCATGGAACTGACCAACTCTCTGTTCCGCGAGGATCCCCAGATGTGGCCCAACGACTTGGCCATGCAACCCGATCTACAGGTAAAGTTACAATCAATACTTTGATATTGGCTTCGCTTTGTAGATATAATTTGTATTGTTTATTGGACTTAGGTATATCCTTTCTACAAGAAAGGTTTTTGTTTATAACTCAGTTTGTTTTATTTTGAAGTTATTAAAGATAGAGAGTCCTTCTTATAAAATTATAAACAACCTGAACTCGAGAGTAGATTTTTAATGTGTGTGACACGTACAGAGTCAAGCCTGCATTGTAAATGTCTTTTAATGTTTAGTTAGAGAGTCACATCAAATAATGTTTTGTGTTGTGCGCTTCTATGTTTTGGAGTAATAATTTTAAAGATATTGTGAGACACAAAAAAAGGTCATGTAATATTATTGCAGTAATAGAGTGCAATATTGTATAGGACTCCTTTTGTGGTAGAGTATTTCCTGAGAGTGTGCTTTATTGTTTGTCGTAATTGAACGTGTTTATTTTTATTACGCAATAATATTAGTGTCAAAAAATAAATAAAGTTTTTTTTATTCGCTGGCCTAGCATACGCAACACGAAATAACTTTGTCGCTTCTCACCCGCGACAGCGACATATTCACGTTGACGGTCAGGCAAAGAGTCGACAAAATTTCTCGTGGTGCACACGCAAACAATGTTCGCTTTGCTTCAGATGTCAAATACGTTTTTTTTTTGTTTTTGTTTTATTTTCTACTGTGTATGAATGTGTATGATTTATGCAACTCCCCGTTGTTAGGACATGCTCGGGCCCGAGCAGGGATACGAGGGACTGTACGGTACCCGACCGTCGTTTCACCAACAAGGTAAGGAGAGCTGTTAAATAAGTGACTGTAGCTTCATGGCCGCTATGAATATTTTATAGTACAATGTGGAGATGTGTGGAATGAAAAGTTTGTTAGATTGAATTTGACAAACATTGTTTAGTCTGCCGGCCTAGCATGAGCTGATTTTATCACGTGATATGATATGGTAGGACATGCCGTCTTGCTTACACCTTAGTGTAAGCAAGACAACTTGCCGTACCATATCATATCGCGCGATAAAAGCCACTCATACTAGGCCGGCAGGTCTACATAAAACTCTCCCAAACCGTTCCTTTCATTCAAATTGTAAATGGGGAAGTAAACCTATTCTTTAAATCCTACTCCTCCTTAATTCCTAATTATCACAGGATAGTTTCCCAATATTTCGTAACGGTTCGCTTATTAATAAATAAAATAAATAAGGTTAATTAATAAATGTTTGTTTAAAATCTTGTCGACTAGTTTCGCCAATTTATCTTCACGTTTTTAAAGGTTTTAGATCTCTAGAAGCAATTTCCACTGTGTACAAAAATATCTATAAATTAATTATTCAGAGCGGTCATAAAGTGTAATGGGAGGTATAGCTATTGTTGTTTCAACTAACCCAATTGGTTTTTGACTGAAAATTGGTATATTGATGTTAAAGTTAGTGCATGCATACAAAAACATACATAAGTAATAGATAAAAGTATTCAATGTTATACACAGGGCTTGGGAACGGTTCGCAAAATACCACTTAATTAAGATCTTAACCAGCCTCTTCATTGTCCAACTTGAATATCTATCGCAATCGCTTTCAGTTTGAAAGATGTTGAACAACCATTGCTGAAGTAAGTAATACAATTTTGTTTTCAACTGCCTTTAATAACAAGTGATGGATGGCAAACTGAAAGCGATCGCCAAAGATGTTGAGTTAGGCAATTAGCCCCCAGGTTTATAAAAACGGCCCGCTCAGAGCGGAATCGATTCGCGAACGTTATAGCCGCTGCGATTAACCACGTCGCAATGGGCGGGCGTTGGGGCGACGTAGAATCTACCGTCTCTGTCATACGGCTTGCGTCTGGGGCAACCGAAATCAGCGAGCGAAATTAACTGGTATTTCGAGCAGGAACCGTTTTATTTTGATATTTGATTCGAATGGAAATAATTTCCGAAATGAATGAGCGAAACCGAAATGCAAATGCTCTTTTCATAATGTATGGAGTTTCTTGCGAACCGTTCACGAGTTTTAACCAAAATCCGAAACTTCGGTATACCCATCCCTATCACTCTCCAGTCGTGACAGACTCGAGTGAAAGGGGAGGGGCTAACGAAGTTTCGGATTTTACGTTTCAGAGTACGGCTCCAGGTTTCTGAGCCCTGGTTATACATAATATACCTACATTTTATCAAGATGTACCATTTTTTCTGTCAGAAACAGCATTTATCTTAGTAGTTATATTTTTTGTTCATCTAGATATTGCAAAAGATAAAATGTATTTTATTTGGTTTCATTTTATTTTATTGTTAACTCTTATTTAGCTTATTTTTAACAAAGATTTAGTTGGTTGTATTTATCACAAATTAAACTAATCAACTTAGGAATGTATGGACTTTGTAATATCTTGATAGATGTACATGGAAACAATATTTGTATGATATGATTGTGTAGTTAAGATTTTGGTACTTTTAAAAGCACTTATTATGTTCCTATCATATAAATTGTTTGAATTCTGTATAAATATATTTTTCTCTCTTCTTTACACGCAGCTTAATCCGGGACCTATTTATCACTAAACACAGGTGATGGGAATATTATTACTATTATTGTGCTGTGCTATAATTTAATTATATTATGTTTGTGGTTATTCCCTTCTGAAACTTACCTTTTTATGACACAAATGATGTAAAACAAGTGTTAAATTAACACCCTAGCATGCCCAAACCAAACCTATATAAAAAACCGTTGATTTTTTTTTAACTAAATGGGAAAAGCTTTGCTCAACTGCTTTAATAAGAATGCTGCCTCATTGCTATATTAAAATAGCAGCAGCAAGTCGTAAAGTAAGAACACATGCGCTTAAAATGCTCAGGTTGAAAGCATGTAAACTTAAGATAATCGTTTTTATATACAAATATTATATTTGTGTACTCTTTTTCTAAGTATTGTAAAAATTACTACAGTATTAAATCAAACAAACCATACTCTTGTTACTTACTTAAAAGTGTCGAATGTTTTGTAATAACACCATCCCCTTTTATTTATAAACGTGAAGTAAAGTTACACCAGCCGGCCTACCATGAGCGGCTTATAACACGCGATATGATATGGTACGGCATGCCGTCTTGCTTACACCTTAGTGGGGTAAGCAAGACAACTTGCCGTTACCATATTATTATCATATCGCGCGATAAAAGCCGCTCATGCTAGGCCGGCTGATATAACAAATCTGTCGTTGTCTCTGACTTCCTTTTAGTGAATAAAGGTGACAGCATAAGTTTAAAACTATAGTTTGTGCGGTGTAGCATGGTGCCTATGATAACTCATTCGTGCAAAGCAAAATGTTGCTTCTGTACAAGGAATAGGGTCTGATTGTCTAGCATAGCATAACATAGGCTGCACCAAAAATGTCTTATGCTACTTTTCTTGACTTTTATTCCAAAAGCATAAGGAAGTTTTTGCTTTGCACGAATGAGCTGTCCATTTGCACCATGCTACACCGCACAAACTAAAGGTGTAACTTAGCTCCACGTTTAGTAATAAGGGGGAATAAGTTTTTGCCGTCAAACTATAAAGTTCAGATATTCTAATATCAATCCATCACCTACTGAAAATCCACTCCTATTTAGTTTCATGTTACTCTCCATTAAAAAAAACCACAAGCTTTTCCTAAAATATTTACCAACAACTATATTTTCAGGCTACGATCAAATACCGATAGACTCGATGCAGGGCTTGGAAATAGGTAGCGGTTTCGGCATGGAGATGGACATCGGCGAGACCGAAGGCGCCGGCGCAGCTTCCGCGGACCTCGCCTTCCCGGAACCACCGCACGACAACAACAATGTGGCAGCTTGGTACGACACCGACTTGTAGACGATTTGTTAAACAAACTCTTTTATCTCGCTAAGGCATGCGAATTTCACGAGATTCAACTTTATTGCTTGGGTTTAAGGACTACATACCTCTGGGAGATAAAAGAGATATGATACCATCAGTAGTTGTCGCAATATTAAAGTAATATTAGTTCAGAGCTACAGGTATAAGTATAGTGCCATCTCTCGCACGATATTACTCTTAATATTGCTGTTGCAGCTCATGGTTATGTTACTGTACTGAGTGCTTAGTTGATTACACAGCAAGCTTGATGAGACAGTGTTTCACTGTCAGTGTTGTACTGCCTGTCTGTTTACATTAGCGAATGCTCTGATAAACGCTCGGTCGGGTAAATGCAAGAATTTTTCGAAAGTTAAGATTTGAGTCTGAGGGCTCAACTCACATTGGTGCAAACTCGCAGCGTCAATCTGAAATTTCACATACCAAATTCACCCTTATCTCCACAACGTATGTGTATCCAAAAAAAGACTTCGACGCGCGTTTATTTTTTCAGAAGAGATATGTGCCGTATCTGTATTACAGATAAGGGTGAATTTGCTATGTGAAATTTCAGATTGACGCTTCAACTCTGGTAGTGTGAGTTGAGCCTAAGTATGAAGTGAGCACTCAAATGGAGCACTATCTTGTCACAACAATTTGTTACCGTGTAATCTTGAAAGTGCGAGGTTTTCGCCTCATGTTTTGAACGTTTGTAGAACATTGATGAAATACATCACGTATTCTACTAATATAATACTAGCAATACCATACAAAATAATGATTTTTAGCGGTTGACTAAGTGGAAATTTCGCGCTAAGCACTCTGTACTCCATTCTAATAGCCAGTTGACTTGTTCACAAGTACAAAATTCTGTTTAGCGTTAGATAAGTTATAGTGCAAAAAGTTAATAACTTTAATCTTTTACTTTTTGTAGCTCTACGACTCCCTATTGTATAACTAATGTAGAATTTGGTGTTAGACGCAAATGGATACGCATTAATTGTTTGGAACTACCATCAAGGGGCCAGACATTGTATTTATGAATATATTTTTTTGTATTAAGGACACCTTCATTGCAAATAAATACCTGAGATTTCTGTGGAAAGTCAATTTGCACAGGTGGTATAGAATTTTGACTGCAAACAAAGACAGGCGTGGCAAAATCGAGAAAATTGCTTATCATGCTGCTAGTTAATATGATTGTTAAGGAAAAAGAGGCTTTTATTTAATCCGTATGTTTGTATGAGATAAAGATTCAAAACAACCCTGTATCAGCCCTGTACTTCATGCGTATCCATTTCAAAATTGCGTGTCATGACTTTTTATTTTTTTATAATTAGTTAAGCTTAAGAATACTATGTCATTTGGCATTTGGAATCATGTAATAATTTTATCTCCAATCATTTTTGCAAACTGCACGTCCAAATTTTATGTTCCATGTTACGCTAAGCTAGACTTAATATAACATGGAGATGATTGATGATTTTGGAATTTATAAAATTGATTTATTGATTGCACTAGCGACTTCATGTTAAACTATAGCAACCTGTGATACATAGCAGCTCCATATAAGATCGCTTGAAATAATGTTCGCCAAATGTCAAAATGTTACCTACCCACGTAATATGACTGAATCGCCATTAATTTTTTCGTATTGGTGCTAAGTTAAAATTAGAAAATCATCTAAAGTTTTATTGAAAACTATGCCCTGCATTGATTATATCACTCCTTTTATACTTTTGCGTATAAAATGCGTGTAATCGGAAAATAGGGTAAATAATAATAGGAATTATTATGTAGGCTTTAATAAAATCGTCATTCTTTATCCATTTGAAATTACAGTAAGGAGCATTTATGAAGTATAATTATTATGATTATTTGATTTATTTAATGATTATTGGAATGTGTTTTTAGTATTTTGTTACAATGGAACGTTTTATTTAATATTGGACAAGACTGGACGTTTGAGCGCGTGGATATTTGTTTTTAATCTTTGACTGCCATTTTTTATTCAAATCGTGAGATTTTAAGATAACGGCCGAAGCCACATGAAGGAATGATACTGTATCAACTGAATTATATTATTTTACCTTCGCCGTTTGGATGAGTAAGATTTTTATTGACATTATTAGTATTTAGAGAGGGCGATAGGTATTAATGTTCTCTAATATATATGATAAGTAGCCGATATTAAACTCGAAATGTTATTACTATAATCGTAGTTACTGAATTTTCCTGACTGTTTTTATTGAAAACTGTGGAAATATTACTTTAAAATTACATGAAAACATCGTGTACCTATGTGTTTTTCACAGTTTTTGCTAAGAATAAGCCAGTACGAATTTGAACAGTAAAAAAACAGTGATAAAGGAACTTCAAATGAAATAGATTATAGTACTTACTTAAAACCATTTTAATATGCTCGTGTCAAAAGTACCGTATTGCTTTTACACTGAACGAAATATTCGAAAACTAGAAATGCACTTCAAAGTAAGGTAAACCCATTAGCAGGATGTATCGACTTAGAATAATGTAATCAATTAACTATAAGACTTAGAGTTAGTTACGTATTGTCCTTTTAGGGTTCTCCTATATTGATTTTTCTATTTGATATTTTTATTCAACTTTGTCAATGTGTTTATAGTTTAAGTTTATATAAAAACATTGCTGAAGTGTGAGACTCCGTGTCCATGTATGGATAATAAAATAATTTAAATATTTTTATTTATTTATTTCTGCCCTGCCCTTAGAAATAAAAATAATAAATCAATAGTTAATGTTGCCGATTAACCATTATCATTAATTTATAACTACTATTACGAGATCCGGTATGAGTACCTTACATATCCTCATCCGTTATTTATTTGATTCAAATTAAAAATATTTTATATAGATACTTCTAGATACACATCGCGCACATGAGCTGACTAAACCTGTGCCTATAATGTTAAAATATTTTTTATCACAAGAATTCTCAAAAAATCAGGCCCTGCGCTGCGCGCTAACGATATGTTCCTTTAGTTATAGGTAAACATCAAGGAAGTGACTAAAAGCTGCAAACAAAATTGATAATTTAAAAATTAAAAAAACTGCTGCCGAAATCGTATTAAAAAGTAAACGGTAACGGTAAAAGACGGGTAAAATCAAGTTCTCATTGCAGTCGGGGACATACCATGCTGTGTTATACCTAAACTAATTAAAAAGATAAAAAATATAGCCAGTGTTACTAGGAATGATAATTACTTATTTGACGACCGATTTGGCGCAGGGGTAGGCTACCCACCTTCTGCACCAGAGGTCTCGGGTTCGATTCCCGAACAAGACAAATATTTGTGTGCATGAACATTCTCTTTGTCTTGGTCTGGGTGTTTACTATGTATATTAAGTAGGTACTTATGTATTTACCACAGAACACGGAAAGACCTTTAGGTGCATTTGGCCCAATTCGCAATTGGTCCAATGTTAAAAAAAAATGTCCAATTCGCACTTGGTCCAATTCGCAGTTAGTCGAATTCGCAATTGGTCAAATTCTCAGTTTGTCCAATTCGCAGTTTGTCCAATTCGCAGTTCGTCCAATTCGCAGTTTGTCCAATTCGCAGTTCGACCAATTCGCGGTTAGGCCAAAATGGATAATGTTTCCCAAGTTATAGAACGGAATCTATAACGTGGCTAAGGTCCCGGCCGGTAGGTAAAAAGTGTATATTTATATAATATATTATAATTATCTATCATACGTTTGATCAAATATGCACGGTTATATTTCTTTCTACCTTATCACAATACACTTTATATTGGACCAATCGCGAATTGGACCAAACGCGAATTGGATCAACAGCGAATTGGCCCAACTGCGAATTGCCAAGTGCAAATTAGGCCAACTGCGAATTGGACCAACCGCGAATAATGTGAATTGGACCAATCGCGAATTGGGCCAAATGCGCCTAAAGTATAAACACGAGTCATTATTGTCACTACACATAAGACCCGGCCCTATCATTGGTCTACGGAAAAAAATAAAATATCGACTCTATTTCAAGCATATTTCAAGTACCTAAGTACAATAGTTGATTTACTTTACACACAGCCGTCTCTATCGTCTCGATAGAGATGGCTGTGACTTTACCAAGGAATTTATAAGTAGGTACTACGTACAACAGGAAGGTGCACTCCGTATTTTTGTGTATTTAAAAATACACTTTAATTTTAAGAGATAAGGTTTATATTTCAATACAAAATGCCAACGGTCCAGCTGAGACCGCAAGAACGAGGTGAGGGTGTCCCTTTCTCTAAAATTGCCAGTACTCTTAAATAACAGGTTTAGTAGATTGATGGTTCACAACTTTAGTTATAAAAATTAAATTTTGTACAATTTCTGCTTCGTATTACTTTTAGTCAATAGAAAACATCGCATATTAATTTAGGTATTACCGTATTAAGCATAAAAATGTATCAGGTCGTTTAAGTTTTTTTCACACTTATGCTCTGAAATGTTAATATTATATTTGAGAAAAGAATGCAGTACGTGGCACTTTTCCGAGGTAAACATTCTAAATTTGAAAATCACTGCAGTAATGAATTTCAGTACTTACTTACTGCACTGATTTTAGTGCAGTAAGTAAGTACTAAAATTCATTACTGCAGTGATTTTCTATGGTACTACCAACTTTTTTTCTTTATTTTTTCTTTAGTTATTCCTGTGTATAAAAAATAGGAAAAGCAAAGGGACATTTGCACCATACAGCCACATTATTATTATATCATAATTAGGTTAACTTTTTTTTAAATACGGTGCGCACAGAGTATTTTACTTCGTATTGTACCACAAGCGCTTTGTACTCTTAGCACCATGAAGCTCAACTTAATACTGAGGTTACCTCAGTATTAAGTCGAGCTTCATGCTTAGCACGAACATCAATCGAAAAAACAAAATGAGATTTATCATAGACAAAAATATATCCTTTACGAGGTACTAAGTATATCTATGTTTACGAGTAATTTTGTATGGGAAATATATACAGCGCCATCTACCGCCCAGAAGCGGGTATTGAAGCTGCGCATTTTAGTAGCAAGTAGTAAGTATCACTAGGCTGTATGACCGTTCGACATGGCCTCACAAACCAATATTAAAAAAACGGCGGGAATGATTTTCAGCGGTTGATTAGATAATACAGTTTAAATTGTGTAATAAATTATCAAAATGAGTTCTGCCAATGAAACATATACATACATTGTATGTACCTACTCCACCAAATTTGAGAGCAGAAGCGAAATTAATAACAGAAAACTTACTGACAGCAAAATCAAAAGAAAGATATATGAAAATCTACGATCTGATTTGGAAAAGTGAAAAAAAGGCGCATACGTTTTCGGAATCTGTGTTGTTGGCGTATTTTAATGATACATCATTAAAATAATATTATTATGGGCGATTTATACATAAGTGTGCCCGGGAAAACAATAACATTTACATTTAATAATTGCCCGAACATGTGTGATATAAATTTTAATAAATATTATTTAGTTAAACAGTTTTTTTTATTTCCTCGCATTTCTTGAGAAAAGCACTATACAAGCCTTGTACGGTAAGCAAATTACCTTGCCTCGAATGATTAAAGCCCTCGCCTGCGGCTCGTGCTTCAAACCATCCTCGACAATGTAATTTCTTACTTACCTGTCCTCGGCTGTAATGTACTATTTCACACTTATGCTCTGAAATGTTAATATTATATTTGAGAAAAGAATGCAGTACGTGGCACTTTTCCGAGGTAAACATTCTAAATTTGAAAATCACTGCAGTAATGAATTTCAGTACTTGCTTACTGCACTGATTTTAGTGCAGTAAGTAAGTACTGAAATTCATTACAGTGCCACAAACTTTGCTGTGCCGGTGGCCAAAATGTGAAACTAACGTGATTTTTTTTAATGTCATTTTGCTGTCAAGTTGATGTCCAACCATAGCGCTGCTGGCGGCTGAAGTTCTTAGAAGTCAGGGCCGGTTAAATTACTACAAAAAAAAGAAAAACGTACGTAGCGCCGCTGTCACCGGCACAGAAAAGGTTGTGGCACTGTACTGCAGTGATTTTCTATGGTACTACCAACTTTTTTTCTTTATTTTTTCTTTAGTTATTCCTGTGTATAAAAACAGACAAAGCAAATGGACATTTGCACCATACAGCCACATTATTATTATATCATAATTAGGTTAACTTTTTTTTAAATACCGTGCGCACAGAGTATATTACTTCGTATTGTACCACAAGCGCTATGTACCCTTAGCACCATGAAGCTCGACTTAATACTGAGGTAACTGGAGAGTGCAGTACGAACAATTTTTTGTGACCACAAATTACACAGTGGCTGTCTTCCGTCTCACCTACACTTTTAAAAAATACGTATGGTCATATGAGACAACTGACAGCCACTACTTACATACTAAATTACAAATTTGCTGGTGTTCACTTTTTTATTCAGGATGAGAACTCCAGTTACCTCAGTATTAAGTCGAGCTTCATGTAGTCATGCTTAGCACGAACATCAATCGAAAAAACAAAATGAGATATATCATAGACAAAATATCCTTTACGAGTAATTTTGTATGGGAAATATATACAGCACCATCTACCGCCCAGAAGCAGGTATTGAAGTTGCGCATTTTAGTAGTAAGTATCACTAGGCTGTATGACCGTTCGACATGGCCTCACAAACCAATATTAAAAAAACGGCGGGAATGATTTTCAGCGGTTGCACTGTGATTCGATTTCCCGATCATGGTTGACAAAAAGGGTTATCGAGTTTCTTCCGTTGCGCTAGCTATAACGATACTTAACATCCTAGCTAACATGGATCAAATAAAAGTTTTGTTCAAATACCGACAAGTTTTAAAATATGATTTTTCAAGTGTCAGAATTTGGGTAAATAATTACAAAATTTGTTGATTTCTGATCTTCACTTTGTCAACATCTCAACGTCAAATTAAAAGAGAAAGTTAAATTATCAGTTATTAATCGTGTAGTAGTAGGTATGTAGTATTTTTACTATAAATCACTAAAGCAAATATGTGTTTTGTTATTGAGATAATATGTAGAGTCGAACTCCACAGATACTAGGTTTTTCCTACATTTTTAATGTTTGTTAGACTAGAACTTACATGTACCCTCGTGTACCCAGGCTGAATTTTTTATATATGGTAGCTACATTAACGTACTTTATAAAAATAATGATTACAAACAGCGGACTCAAGCGGAAAGTGTTCATAATAAATTTTTTTCAGAACATAATATTTAACTTTCAAAAAAAGATTTTTTTGAAAAATGGATAAAACATTCTAAATTTGATAAAAATTAACGGTTATTTGAGTTTCTACTTTCAAAATGTATGTTATGTAGTTTATATCTTATCTTGGTACAGTGTTAGGAAAGCAAAATTTATTTGTTCAATGTTTGTTATAATTTCATGAACTCGTCATAGTTTAGCAGCAGTTATACGCTTAACTTAAAAAAAATATGAAATTATTTTTATAAAGAAATAAAACCGCCTTAAAAAAATTACATCAAAAAACTCATCAAAGTACCTACTTTGAATTCGGGCGTGAAACATGTAAGTACAATTATTTGATGTTTTTGTTAAAACCCGCCCGACTTCAAAGTACTTACGTTATTTGGTGAGGGATTATTTTTTAGTTTTTTGATGTCATTTTTTTGAAGGCGGTTTTATTTTTTTATAAAAATAATTTTTATTTCACTCTTTTTAGTGCATCATGCAGGCAATTTACGTGTATTCGTGTAAATAGGTAGGTATGTGATCAAACTGAGAACCTCCTTTTTTGAAGTCGGTTAAATTACCTTAAGATATCCCCTTTCCAACAAAACAAGAATCATTTAAATCGGTTTATAAACAAAGGAGTTATGCCTAAAGATACGTAATAAATTCACAAGTGGTAACAAAAAAGACAGTATTTTCAAGATTTCCTGAAAACTACTGAACCGATTTCAAAATTTCAAAAAATGGGACCAACTTGGAAAAAAACCTGATGTTATAACGTTTGAATCATATCAATCGGTTCAGCCGTCTTCGAGTAATCGGTATACATACATATATAAAAAAAACGCGACGAATAGATAACCTCCTCCTTTTCAATTTTTGAAGTCGGTTAAAAACTAGTTGAAGTCGGTTAAAAACTAGCCGATCCTCACGGTTTTTCCCGCGTGGTACTTACCCGTTCCCGTGGGAATATCGGGATAAAATATAGCCTATGTCACTCGGGAAGAATGTAGCTTACTAATGGTCAAAGAATTTTCGAAATCGGACCAGAAGTTTCGGAGCCTATTCGATGCAAACAAAGAAACAAACAAACAATCAAATCTTTCCTCTTTATAATATTAGTATAGATATAGATAACTAAAAATTAATGATTTATGCTTAAAAAAGGCATCCATTATAAGCTGACCTCAGTTTACATAGTAGAGGTAGGTAAGGAGAGTTCAAGTTATGTTGGTTTATTTTTATGAAGTAGTTATTACATGTATTGTTATTTTTGTTATTTATTCCGATAATCCACATAAAGACGCAACGTATAAACTTAATTTAAAGGTCTAAATAATATTGTCCACCATGCTTGTACGGGACGAATCACTGTGCGCCAGTGGCGGGCGAGTGGCGCCATAAATCTCAAATCCTTTCAAAAATGTTTGAACTGACGATCAATGCCAAGATTAATTACCTACAACAGTTAGAAATCTATCTATGTAACTATCTTAGTTATCTATCTAAATTTTAAATTAGGTAGTTTTCCCGTTTTTTACCTTGAAGTAAACCATTCATTCATATGAAAATTGTCCGCCCGTTGGTTAAAAAATAAATCATCGTGAGTTTCACTGGCCAAAACTATCATTTTGATGACAAATAGGTACTTATGTAAGTACCTAAATGCCGACCCGACTAATTAGTCGTTACGTTTTAATTATTTGCTTGGACTGATGCACGACAAAGGCATTTATAATTCAATGGGGACTCCCCAAATCACAGCCCGAACCCAACAATCATACAGAAATTTACTCATGTATCTTTCATATGAGTAAATGGTTTTCGGTCTCTTCCTGTGGGACGATCAGTAGTAATTAAGGCGGTAAACTTTCCTCTTATGCTGTGGTAATAAGGTTTTAAGTCCCATACAAGTTTTTGTAACGACCTATAATTAGTAGGGATTGAACTGTTGTTAGTAATTATTGTCGGTGAACTGTGTAGGAAGAATTCGAGGTGCGCGAGCAAGTTGTGAACTGGGAATCCGAAAATTAACCGTTCGTGTCCTTTAATAATTGATTGAAGAAGGTAGGTTAGGTATGATATGACTGATGTATGTAAGTAGGTATATTATTTCCAATGTTATAAAGAGGTAAGTAGATAAGTATTAGGTCTGGTGTTGGCTTGATGTTAGTAGGAGTCTTCGAGCAACGCGGGCCTTCCGTTGCGAGACGGAAGGCCCGCGTTGCTCGAAGGTAGGAGTACTCGGAAAAATTATGCTAAAGCGAAATAGCAATGAGAAAACGACGCACGCGGGAGCGATACCGATTTTGCCGATTACGCAAAAAAAACACAAAATCACTTCTTAAGAATAATCTTGATATTTATTAGATATTTTTAGAGGTATTTTCGAAAATAAAAAGTGTCGAGCCAAAATCATAAAATCGTGTTTCTGAAACTAGTTAGGTATACGATTCTAGATAAAGGTATGAAGAAATATAATATATTTTATTACCAGATTTATAACAACTCTAACCGTCCTATAGTTTTATATCAAAGAGTCCATACTTTTTCCGAGTAGCGCCTTAAGTACCTACCTAGGTAGGTATTTAGATTTTGTTTGTTACAAGTTTATTTCTATTACCTACTTACCTAGGTACTTTATAAAGTGCCTTTAAGCATAGGTAATGTAACAAAACGCTAGATGAGAGGTAAAGCTAGAGGTATAGGTAGCTAGGATAGGTATAGGTAGGGTGGATGCCCCGAATAACAGCCTTTTAGTGCAAGTTTGATGTTTACAAAAATATTCTGCATAAAAGAAAATTTCTGGGCACCGACTTCAAATAGGTTTGGCTCTATTTCTTTTTTGCTTTTTAGTTTCTGGGTAAGTATATTATTAAGAGATACCTACCTACATTTTTTTTAATAAAACATAATTTATTTTTTGCTATTCAGTGGTGTAAAAGCAAATGCACTAAGTTCCTATATAGTCACTATGAAAGAAATACACAAATCGCTTCAATTATGCCTATAAAATTTGAAGAGTTCCCTCGATTTGTCTAGGATCCTATCATCAGATCCTAACCGGGAAGTAAGTACCTATACACTTTCTAACAAAAAAATAATTAATATTCAAATCTGTCCAGGCGTCTTTTAGAAATCGGAGATCATTCATAAAACATAATAATGAAAAATACATACCGACGAATTGAGAACCTACAAGGAGAGTCTTGAAGTCGGTTAAAAATTGGAAACAATAAGTACTTAAGGCGATACTCGGAAAAATTATGCTAAAGCGAGATAGCAATGAGAAAACGACGCGCGCGGGAGCGAGACCGATTTTGCCGATTACGCAAAAAAAACAAAATCATTTCGTATTCAAAAACTATAGCGATTTTTAAAAAATGCTTCTATACGATCCTAAATATTATTGGTGTCCACTAATTAAACCAATTTTCAATGGTATATGTATCCCTATTTAAGAATAATCTTGATATTTCTTATTTTTTAGAGGTATTTTCGAAAATAAAAAGTGTCGAGCCAAAATCATAAAATCGTGTTTCTGAAACTATACGATTCTAGATAAAGGTATGAAGAAATATATATCTTATTAGGTACCAGATTTACAACAACTCTAACCGTCCTATAGTTTTATATCAAAGAGTCCATACTTTTTCCGAGTAGCGCCTTAAGTAATTAAAACAATCGTCTAGTTCGTGAGCCGCGTGAGCGGCACATCACTGCCCGTTATCATTGGTACACACTTTAATGCGGATGATGGGGCGTGTAAGGGGTTGAAGGTCTATTGGACCACTTCCCGCACTGAAATGAAAAAAAAAGGCCATTCAGTGGGGGAGAGGTCTAATGTGCCCCAAGCATAAACTAAGTACCTACCTTACCTATGCCATATAATCAAAATCAAAATAAAACATTATACAGAAATAGTATTGCATTTGTCCTAATTCTACGATTAGCCGAGATACGCTCTCCGCACCAAACGAAAATATTCACTATTTTCGCTGCCGCACAGGGTTACGGCCACGCATGGGGCTTTTTGTGCCCCCTCTCGCAGTGAACGTGTTAAGTTAATAAGTTGTAACAAAAACAACTTGTGAAAGTGTTTTTAAATAAATAGTTCTGAATTTTAGTGCTAATGAATACTAAACAATATTCTCAATGTTACTTCCTTGAATTAACTCATGTCTACCTACACGACAACTTTTTCCCAATACTTCGCTAAGGTAACGTAGGCTGAAGTTTCTCCAAGATTAGTGCTTGCGGTGTAAGTCCTAATAGTGCATAATAACGGTCGGGACAAAGGCGGGGAGTGCGTGCGGTCTGCGGCGCGGCTGCCAGGGCTCGCGAGCTATGCCGCCTTAAATACTAATATATGAGACTATGCGACGACTTTGAGTTGAGCTGATGGCAGGAAACAGGTAAGGGGGATGTATATTGTAATATGTTCGACGATAGATTGTGCTCCGTTAAATTTTGGCAGCTAATTGTAATGTAATCAATTTCTGCAGATTAGAAGCAACTTTAGGTAGGTACCTAGTAACTCTATAATTTAACTTCTACTTATATGTAAGTATAGGATTGGTAAAGAAAAGTAGCATTCTACCTCATCAGTCATCATCAATGTAGAACGACGATTTAGTACAAATTTAAATACTTATATACGCTGTTAGGTACTATTTTATAGCCCCTATCAGTAGGGCAGAAGCCCCAGTTTTGGCCACTGTACCGGTTTTGGCCACTTTTTGCTCTAAAAGTTTTCTAAACAACTTTTTGTCATTTTTGCTAAAGGCAATTAAAATAAGGTATTTTAAGGTAATAATAACAACAGTTAGAATTCTTAATGTCATACGATTTTTTGTCAATAAATTTAATTTTCTGTTTTTAAAAATGTTTTGTATGAAAAATTTAAGAAATTTGTTTTGTATGAAATACATTATAAACCTTTGTTTTTTACAATTAAATTGTTGTTTCGCATTGGTTTGGTTTCTAGCGCATTAGAATATATTAATTTCACCTTTGTTTGGTTTTGATTTTTCGCTATACTTACAAAAGTTTAACTATCAATAAGTAGCCAAAACCGGTACATTTGGCACCTCTCACACATTTTGTGTTATATACAAAAAACTATTTAACTAGTTATTTAAATTTTTACTTTTTTGCATTCACAATGCAATTTTTATCATAGAAAAATGGAAAATAAAGTATTTAGAAAAAATCGACCCGTCTCACAACCAACTCCGATGGGACTCGAACCCACGACCTTTCGCTATCCGGGCGACTGCTCTAACCACTGACGACTCCGTAGCTAAGTGGTTAGAGCAGTCGCCCGGATAGCGAAAGGTCGTGGGTTCGAGTCCCATCGGAGCTGGTTGTGAGACGGGTCGATTTTTTCTAAATACTTTATTTTCCAATTAACTATTTAACTTTTTTAAATTTGAAAAATTTACCTTTAAAGGTAGATAAATTATCTATAATTTAAGATATAATTTGTGTCTTAAATACCTAAGACCATTTAGTACTTAGTGCTTAAAAGTCAAAAAATCCTTAAAGTGGCCACAAAGGGTACCTCTGCCCTACCTACCTAGAAAAGTAAGCTTCTATTAATCTCTATCTAAGTATTTATTTGTGCAAGCTTGATTGTTAATCGGCAGCCTTTAACCGCCTCTGTAGTCTAGTGGTTCATACCACCGATTTCAGACCCAGAGGTCCCGGGTTCGATTTCCAGTAGGGGTACATATTGTATTCGGTTTGGTTGGTGGTAGGACTTGTTCGTAGTCCGCCTGGCTAGCTACCACCATCTTATCTAGGTCTGACGCGTGATCTGAAGAATGATGTTTTCAGCATTATTGTGTTCCGGCAGTTAGAGATAATAAGATAGCCAGTTCCTCAGTGATTGAGAATTCCGGGAGTAGTGCACTTCCACCTTCAGCCTTATCACCACTTATCATCAGGTGTGATGAAGGCTAAATGCTAACCCGTTGTGGATAAAAAAAAACCTGTGTTGCAGTGGGTATAGGGTACAGGTGGTTCTGCTACCATTTTAAAGGTCTTGGGCCATAGAAGTACCGAAAGTAGATTAGTAGCTAATCAGTTTCTTATAAACCATTTGATTCTTATAAACCAAGTGATCTCTAAAGGCCGTGACATAACGGGCCAATTGGTCCAGGCTACATCAGAATACCAGCGCCACAGCCTTGGCTGTGGCAGAAGCTGAGATGCGGCCGTTTTAATAATACAATTTTGTTGTTTTCTTTGTAATATGTAGGTAAGTATATTTATTGCTGAATATACATTTTTTTTTCTTTCTTTCTTCACCATGATTGTCATTAAGTATTTGAGGTAAGTAGTTCGAATAATTTTGTCAAGAGAAGTGTACATTTTCAATTTTATTAATGTAAATTAACGCGATGAATAGTTTAAATATTTAAATTAAAATACTTAATCGTAAAATGTGACAAAGCATAAAGTAATAGTACTTACCTATTACTTAGTTTATCTGAATCCCAATATTCCCAAAAGACAATAGAATTACTACCAAACTTTATAAACCCAGCGCTAATTAACTTTTGTGTGTTTGGGTGAGGTACTTAGCTAGGTAGCAATAGGTAATTCAGTATTAGCACAGATTACTAAATAGTTACTGTATTAGTTACCTACTTTAACTTTTTGTGTACCTACTTACCTAAGTAATACCTATCAGAAAGCTTAAATTTTCATGGGACATATGCTTACGAACAGCTCAATAAATTAGTTAGGTGTAAGTATTTTTTTATTAATTTCAAGTTTAACTCAGTGTACCTACCTAAAAACTTTCTATGTTATTGCTAGGTATTTACATTTAGTGTGGAATACTTGCCTGACATAAAATTTTAATACGAATCACGAAAATAGCGATCGCAGGGGGTTATTACATTTCCCCGTCCGAAAATTTAGGCAAAATGCTTATCTCTGTCGGCTTTATGGGTTATTTCATTTACGACTGTCATTATTGGTTGCACCGAGTGTACGGTGCACTTGCGGTTTACGACTCTTTAATAAAGCCTTTAATAAACCTTTGCTTTAGGGCAGTCGAGATAATATGATTTTTATGAACAACATAGAAACCGCATCTGTCCGATTCATTATGGCCTAGTTTAAAAAAAAAATGAGGTACCTACCGTTGTTTTGGGATTGGTAGGCAACTGATCAGAACTTTGAAAATAAATTGAAAGATTATGTTTTAAATTATAAGTGTTATTTATGTTATTTATAAGTGAACCTTTTTTCTTTTTCTTGTAAGAACCTACATATTACCTAGGTATTTAGAAATTAGGGATCTATCTATCAATTCTGCAAGTAAGTATATACCTACAGTGTTTACCCGTGGTGCCCGTGGTCCCGGTGGATCCACCCATTACCGCGGTAATCCCAATAAAATTAAATAATTTTAATTACCCGTGGTCCCATGGCATTAGGGATTGATCCCTGGACTTCTGACTATGTCGATAGAAAATGGGAAATGAGAAAATGGGAAAAATGGGAAATCGTATAGGGAAAATATTTTAATAGAAAAAACCACACACCCCCATATTAGATGTTGCGTCCCGTTTCCATTTCCATAGGGCTGTGTGTTTTTTTTTCTATTAAGTACCTGTCTACAATTCATTTTTTTCCGTTCATATTTTTTAATTTATTATTATTCTAAAGGTATTATTTTCAAGTTATCTTTCCTGTTTTTCAGGCAGATTAACAACGAAGTGTGTTAATGGTTTCTTTTTTCTTTTTGAGGAAAGGAAAGGGACCATAAAACGGTAAAAGTTATTGTAAGGGGCTATTAAGAAGTTTCTTAATTTCGACAGGATTCCCCTGGTCGCGTCTCACCTGCCACTTTAGGATTAACGATGTATTTTTTACTGCTTTTAAGGTTTTTATACTATTTGTCTTGCATAAGTTACTATGCAAGTTTGAGGCATAAAGATAAGCGGGTAGAGTAGGTTTTTGTAATTATTCATTTTTGTGTTGTTGTGGTTATTATAATACTAGCGGATCCTCGCGGTTTCACCCGCGTGGTACCCGTTCCCGTGGGAATATCGTCATAAAATATAGCCCATGTCACTCGGGAAGAATGTATCTTTCTAAATGGTGAAAGAATTTTTTAAATCGAACCAGTAGTTTCGGAACCTATTCGATGCAAACAAACAAACAAACAATCAAATCTTTCCTCTTTATAATATTTATAATATAATTAAATAGAGCAGAGGTACCCTTTGTGGCCACTTTAAGGATTTTTTGACTAGTACTAAATGGTCTTAGAAATTTAAGACACAAATTATATCTTAAATTATAGATAATTTATCTACCTTTAAAGGTACATTTTTCAAATTTATACAAGTTAAATAGTCTTTTTTATATTACACACAATAGCCTTTGTATTGCCCAAGTATTGCGAAAAATTTAAACTCAGGTAAAATCAATATATTCTAATGCGCTAGAAACCAGTAAATTGCAAAACAACAATTTAATTGTAAAAAACAAAGGTTTAAAAAGTATTTCATTCAAAACAAATTTCTTAAAATTATCATACAAAACATTTTTCAAACAGAAAATGGAATTTATTGAAAAAAATCTAATGACATAAGGAATTCTAACGGTTGATATTATTACCTTAAAATACCTTATTTTAATTGCTTTTATCAAAAATGGCTAAAAGCTGTTTAGAAAACTTTTTGAGCAAAAAGTGGCCAAAACCGGTACAGTGGCCAAAACTGGTACGCCTGCCCTACTTACCATTTCCTTGCTATTTCGCTCGTCTGAAGCTTTTCAGTGCATCACATTTTTTTGTGTTAATTATGTTATTTAAGTATTGTTTTTTTATATATTTCGGCATTTTTGCTGGATTCAATATATTCGTTCGTACCTACTACCTATGGCTTCTGTCAACGACGAAACATTTAGTAACTATAACTAGGTACTTTACTTTAGAAACTATAACGTTTTATTTGCAACGTAAGTAAAGGGTTATGCTCAGCGTCGCAATTCCTATCGTCACCTTCATATCCAACACTTTTATGGCATCAAAAAAGTAATTTTATGAAATGAAAGTGTTTTTCTGCATGCTGCAACAATGGTTTATGGTAGGTACCTACCTATTTTTCAGCATTCCCAATCAAAAATGCCACAATCAGCATAAGAACGCAGTGAAGTTGTCCACGAAGCAGGTGACGATCAGAATTACGCTAAAATACGGTAAAACTCGTAGTTATCGTATTATCTATGTAGGTAGATCTCTCAATCTCGACGCTTGACCATAACGACGCGAGCCATAGCCAGCCCAAACTAGTCGTGCTTAGCCTAAAAGTAAGATACAAAATGTTTTGACGTCCCGTCGAGTGGGGGTGCTGGCGTGTCGCTGTCAGTGCGCAATTACGGTCGGTCCGATGTCCGACGAAAAGGGCTGGTCACTACTGTCAATAAGCGAATAAAGCGGTATAGCTTCAGGTTCCGAGGACACAGACGACATACTTTTTTTTTATCCACAACGGGGTAGCACTTAGCCTTCATCACACCTGGTTAAGTGGTGATAAGACTGAAGGTGGAAGCGCACTCCTCCCGGAATCCTCAATCACTGAGGAACTGGCTATCTTATCTCTAACTGCCGGAGCATAATAATGCTGAAAACATCATTGTTATGGCGTCGGACTTAGATAAGATGGTGGTAGCTTAGCCAGGCGGACTAAGAACAAGTCCTACCACCAACCAAACTGAATACAATATGTATCGCCACTGGGAATCGAACCCGGGACCTCGATGGTGTGTACAGGTATTAAACCACTAGACCACAGAGACGGTTAAAATGTCAAATTTATGTCAATTCATCATAAAAACAAGTGACTTTGAGTAAGATTCTTTATGTCAAATTCTCATAACAAACAAGTGAAAGTCAAGAGAAAAAGAACGTCGAGTTTATCGATTGAATTTAAGAGAATCGCACAACTGCAGTCAATCGACAAACTCGACGTTCTTTTTCGCTTCACTTTCACTTGTACCGTAGATTTTCGTTGCTTGATGTATCGGTCATAAGCCAAGCATTCGAACGACACAACAGATTTCGAACCCGCACCCCTGGGAATCCGGCCCAATGCTCTGAGACCAACTTTAATAGACCCAAGGGCTTCCAAGACTCGTCGAATATTTCTATCACTAATTTTAACTCTGAAGGCTAGCATTGCTTTATCAATGAGAGGTATTCCTCGCATTCGAAAGAAAAAAATTTTGGAAATGATTCATCATCAGCTATTATAAGTCCCCAAGGCTGGGGCACAGGCCTTCCTTATGGATGGATAAGGAGATTGGGCCATGCATGACTGACCTGACTCACCACGCGGGACCAATGCGGATTAGACGGTATTGACGACTGCAAACGCAGCCGGGAGCAACAGCTTAACTTGCCTTCAAAAGCACGGAGGAGTTCAAGATGAGAAGTTTTTGGTGACCCATCCCGTGACCGACCACTGCGAAAGTGGCTTAACTTCAACGATCACAGGCCGAGCGCGCTAACCACTGCACCACGGGCTCTTCGATCGATTTAGATCTTCGATCATAAAATCGAAGATTAAGATCAATGAAAGTCACTCATCTCATCACAATGCAATTCTGTAAACTTATGGAAAAAATGTAGGTAATAGAGATAACTTTTTTTCCTTTATTACCATTTTAATCAATTTATTTTTATTTTTGTTTATAAATAAGCCCATGTAAATTTACACGAATACACGAGTAAGTAAGTAGCAACTCATTTGGTCCGTAAGTTTTGGAGTAAATTGGATCGGTACTTACAAATATTATTCTGTGTCGGCACAGAATAACGTGTCGGTACATAATGACGGACAGATGCACGCTTTGTTTGTTTTTGTAGAAACCCTAAATAAGCACCAGCCCTGCAAATAGCTCTCGAGCGGGATTCGAACTTGCGCCCCTGGGATTCTGCCCAATGCTCTAACCTAGGTTGGCTACCTATACAATAGCTACTTACAGATATAAAGTCGCAAACGGTGTGCTAACTTCATTAGCAAAAACAATACAGGTATAAACTTATTGTAAATAGATGCTTAGCCATAGCTTAGCACAACTCCAGTGGACAAGTGCCTTTATTCTAGAAAATACAGAGTTAATTAAATTGCTCAATTGGAATAAGATTGGACAAGTTTTCTTATTTCTATTGTCCCTTATTTTACAAGCTTTTATTTAACTTGCAGTGTATGTATGCATGTATGTCCGTTCGTCAAATCTTGCGAGCTAAATTTGACCCACTTACCAATGTCCGATTGAGCTGAAATTTGGAATTCACCTTTAGTTCCGATGACAATGCAATTAAATATATAATCAGTATAGTTATCAATTCAGAATTCTTGCAAATTTTCAAGTACTATATTCTTGTTTTGTTGTGATGGTTACTTGACACTTTGTCAATGTAGGTAGGTACCATAAAGTTATAATCAGCGAGCATTCAGCGAGCGAAATCTTCATAGAGTGCGTGTCAGATAACTCTGCGACTGGGGCGTTTATGGCGCTAGTTACAGTACATTATTTTGTTCTAAGCTTATGGAAAATATTAGTATTCGATTTTGACCCCGCGCAGACTTATCTGGCGCACTCTCTAAATTCAACTAGTAATAGAACACACGTCCCAACCCGACAGCCGATTTGAATTGGTTATTTGAGAAAGAACATGAGTCCATGTCACATAATTGCTATGGAGACAAAAAAACAGTCTGTTTGAAAAGTATGCTATAATATACTATTTACATAAATTTGAGATTATCAATAGAATATTTTATAACGAGGGACTAAACGAAGCCATTATATACCAGAGGTGGTTTGGCTCCCGAGCGTGGGAGGGAGTCAATGAAACCGAGGGTATATTAAGTTGGCGTTTAGTCTCGAGGTGCAAACTGTACTTTTCACTTCGAGTGCGAGAAAACTAGTCAATTTAGTACAAAAACATTTAACAAATTCTGACATTTTCGCGGTCAGTAGTAGTAGTAGTAAAAATATTCGCCCTTTTGTAGGACAGGCCAAGACATTTAGCCATACTGCCAATTATTGAGTATTATTTAATTACTATAGTTTCTTATGTTTTCATAAGAATGTAGGTGTGTTACATTCCAGTGCTCCTTGGAGTTTTTGGCGTCAAGTGTGTCAAGCCAACCTTCTCGATAATTCTTGCTGAGGTTAGTCACCACACCACTATAATAAAACTCGGCAATAAACACTCGGCATCACTTTACCGAGATAGCGCCTATTTTAATCATTCTACATATCGTTCAGTTGCGTAGACACTTGGGGCACAAAAACCACACCTATCTTGAGTCACAAAATCCACTATGAAACAAATTGCGATTAATTAAAATAAATTATATTTAAAAAAACCTTTTATTTAAAATCAAGCTTTTATTCAAATATCCTAAAAAGAATAAAATAAACTTTGTATCAAGTCAAATCCAACAAATTTATTACATTAAATAATTTATATGTTTTAAAAGCTTGTCGCTTTATTTAATTTCATATGTCAAATATAAGTTAAAGCATTTGTGTTTAGTGCAAGCCCAGTAACAATAAAATCTCGCAACAAGCTTTTAAAACAAATAAATTGTTTAATGTTATAAATTTGTTGGATTTGACTTGATACAAAGTTTATTTTATTCTTTTTAGGACATTTGAATAAAAGCTTGATTTTAAATAAAAGGTTTTTTTAAATATAATTTTTTTAAGTACAACTTCGATTATTGAATTATCAGTTCCCCTATTTAATATTAGCTGAAAATATACTAAATAATGTATCGTACCTAAATTATTATCTCTGCGATAATTAGGCTATAAGGTCTATAAATCCTATAAGGCTTCACGCCTAAACCACAAACCTAGGTATAATGTACTTAGTGGTTTGCCTTTTTCCGAGAAATACAATAATAATCGGTTTGATACAAAGCTATTCTACACAGAATAATTTTTGTCCTACAGTTAGAAGACTTACTACATATAGATAGGTAGGCAGGACAGGAATGGCTCCAATCTGAATTTTAAATTATTTATTTAATGGTTAATAATCTTAAACAAGCTATTACAAATCAAACAAAACGTAAATAATTGGTTTAAGGACTTCAATTCATCAAGTTTTAAGTAGGTATTTAACATGCCTAATTGGTAAAAAAACCATCTCGATCACTCCTGGAAGTCTTGATAATTATCGCGTGTAAAAAAAGAACAAAACAATATATATATACAGGGTACTTAAATGTGAATTGTACTAGAACTTGTTATTCCTTCCCTTCACATTCGCTCGAATTAAAAAAAACTTGCTTACGTCATTTCCCGTCCGCAGTAACTTGAAATTATCCAGTCTCTTGACTCGTAATCATAACTGCATAGCACTCAATTCAAATTAGGCTACTGCAATAAAGGATGATGAGTTTTTTTTTATGAACGGAGAAAGCGTCGTTTTTATTAGCGAAGGAAAAATCTCGTTTTACCCTCTGCGAACTGATTAGTACAGTTTGGGGTGGATTGTTACGACTTCTTTGTTTATTTGTTAAATAAGTTTGGATGTGATGATGCTTTTAATCTTGGCGTGATAACAAAGTGCTTTTTATGGGTTGCGTTATCAACTTAGTTATAGTTTGTTTATTGAAAAATTATATTGCTTTTTTTTTATCTGCCACGGGGTAGCACTTGCCTTCATCA
Organism: Crambus lathoniellus; assembly: GCA_949710035.1. Classification (NCBI taxonomy): domain Eukaryota; kingdom Metazoa; phylum Arthropoda; class Insecta; order Lepidoptera; family Crambidae; genus Crambus; species Crambus lathoniellus. Next base: position 8,787,271 of record OX453301.1, on the reverse strand, counting down.
GATCCTGATGCTAAACCTGGAATGCACATGCTACTAAAAAAACACCCTTGTTTGCTACTAGATACCTACGGCGGGAGGCCTTGTAATTATAACGAGAAGAACCGGCAAGAAATATTCTCCCTGTCTTATTTCATACAGAGACGTCAAATTGAAAAGTGACTTTAGCGTAATATAATTACTATCACTTTCCATCACTATAATAACAAAATAAAAAACTCGATTTTTTTTTTGTTTCTCCCCGCCAAAATTCGTTATTTCGAAGCGAAAGCGACGGCTAATCATAAATCTATGTTCAGTGGTTTATGTTATACCTATATCTATAAGTCACGGAAAAGCATACCTATAGGTATGTATGTGCTTCATTTCAACTCATTTGGTCCAGTAGTTTCGAAGCAAACTGAAGGGAGTGAAATGGTAATTTCGTCTTCTTACTTGAATAACTTAAAATATACCAATCTAAGAACTATAACTCCAACTTTGAGAAAGAGATCTCTCGTCAAATCCAGCTCGGATGGGCAGCGTTTGGGAAGCACCTGCATATATTTGCGTCCAAAATTCCTCAATGTCTCAAGACTAAGTTCTTTGACCAGTGTGTGTTGCCAGTTATGACTTATGGAAGCGAGACGTGGTCTTTTACTATGGGTCTCATAAGAAGGCTCAAGGTCACCCAGCGAGCAATGGAGAGAGCGATGCTTGGTATTTCCCTGCTCGATCGAATCAGAAATGATGAGATCCGCAGGAGAACTAAAACGACCGACATCGCTCGAAGGATTGCTCAGTTGAAGTGGCAGTGGGCGGGACACATATCGCGGAGAACCGATGGCCGTTGGGGCGGAAAGGTTCTCGAATGGCGACCGCGAACCGGACGACGTTCCGTGGGCAGACCCCCTACAAGGTGGACCGACGATCTAGTCAAGGTCGCTGGAAGCCGCTGGATGCGGGCAGCGCAGGACCGATCGTTGTGGAGATCCTTGGGGGAGGCCTATGCCCAGCAGTGGGCGTCGTACGTCTGAAATGATGATGATGATGATGAAGAACTATAACGAAATATCTTTGAAAATCCCAACAGCAAGAACTTTCTTTTTAAAGGCCACATGAAACAGTAAGTAATTAAAACTTTTTTAAATGTATTTTATTTATACAAGTCAACAATTCAAACTTAAGTTGTTTACGACAGACGCACGAGTGAGATTCTATAAGGGTTTAGTCTTTTGTTTTTTTGTTGAAACCATATAAAAACACAACTTCTCGTGCCACAAAAGTACCTAATAACAATGCTAATAACAAAACATATAATGAAACAAATAAGAACGAAACAATAGGAGAACACTCAATCAGGGAATAATGAGTTGGAAGATTAGATAAAGCGAAGCAAACTCGTGGCGACAGGCCCATAAATCTCTTGTCGGGAATTACCGCTATGATCGCCGGGAGTCGAACCTGGGACCGCAAGGACAATGGCTCTTCGGGGAAATCGCAGAGGGATGATTGCGCCTGGAAGGAATCGATTATTGAGTGGTATTTAAATGTGGTAGTATTTGGTTCGAAAATCTTGTTACATCCAAACAAGTCGATATTTTATGTTGTTTACTAGCCTTCCGCCTGCGGCTTCGCCCGCGTGTACTACACGACGTGATCCCGCGGGAAGGTGATATTTTTCAGGGATAAAAACTATCTCTGTACCAAAATTTATTCAAATCGGTTCAGTAGTTTAGGTGTGATTGTGTAACACACAGACAGACAGAGACGCATTTATAATATAAGTAAGGATATACGTTTAATATACCTACCGGCTACCCACATTAATTCAATCGACACTAATCCATACTAATATTATAATGTGAAAGTGTCTGTGTTTGTTTGTTCATCTTTCACGTCAAAACGGAGCAACGGATCGACGCGATTTTTGTTATGGGGATAGTTTGGGAGCTGGAAAATGACATAGGCTACTTTTTATCAGGGAAAATTATCACCTTCTCGCGGGATAACATCGTGTAGTCCACGCGGGCAAAGCCGCGGGCGAAAGTTTTAATATAACTACCTACACAGAAAACACCCAGACCAAGACGAATAGATATATAAGTGCACACAAATATTGGTCTTGTCCAGCAAATGAACCCCGGACCTCTGGCTGTCGGGCTTCTGGATGTAAGATGTAAGATGCAGATCTCAGAAACTACCGAACCGGTTTTGAAAATTCGGAGTCGTTACAGGAAGCGTCGAACTTTCCTAATAAGTACTTCTTTCGCGATATGAACCCGCGTTTATTTCATTTATTTTGACGACCGATTTGGCGCAGGGTTAGGCTACCCACCTTCTGCATCAGTGGTCTCGGGTTCGATTCCCGAACAAGACAAATATTTGTGTGCATGAACATGTCTATTTGTCTTGGTCTGGGTGTTAACTATGTATATTATGTATGTATTTACAAACAAAAAGTATTTAAGTATATATTTATCCGTTATCAAGTTTTCCATGATACAGTTTCTTAATGAAATTAACATGGGCTTAGATAATTGGTGTGAATGTAAGAAGTTATTTATTTATATTGCCACCTATGACACTCATGAAATATCTTTCAGCCAGCGTTTATTTGGAAAGATTAAATAAGAGCCAACCCATTACAATCACCTGGGAAAACCCAAACAAAACTGTCCAACCAAACCACGTCCCGCTAACGTGAGGGGCTTTACTTAACCAACTCACAACTTTATTAAGTTATTCCCGCCAAGGCTTCTGCCAACTCTTAGATAAGTCTGTGGCCAGTCGCCGCCGCCGCATCAAAAATACTGAGTATGAAATAACCAACAAAATACGAAACGTACCTTCTACGCAAGTATTTATAGATTGTAACTGCGGTCAGTTCTGTAAGATTATTACTTGTTTTGCGCTTGAAGTGGTCAACTTGAACTTTGATCAAGGGGTTTATTCTACAAAAAAACTGTAAAAGCGATAATAAGCACTTTTTAACCCCCGACGCAAAAGAGGGGTGTTATAAGTTTGACGTGTGTGTGTATCTGTCTGTCTGTCTGTCTGAGGCAACGTAGCTCCTAAACGCCTGGGCCGATTTTGATGCGTTGTTTTTAATTGAAAGCAAAATTAATCGAGGTGGTTATTGGCTATCAAACGTATACGTTTGATGAAAATCCATCCGGCCATTTATGGAGATGGTTATGCCGAAACGGTAAAAGATACAGAGGTGGTGCTTTGGCTAAAATAGTATACAATCTAGGCAATTTAGGTGCAATAAAAAAATGGTAGCAAAAAAAAATGATTTTCAGTCTGTCTGTACCGTGTGTCCGTTTAGGCATTACGAATATAATCGTAATGCCTAAACGGATCAAGTGATTTCAATGCGGTTCTTTTTAATTTTGAGTGTTATTTAAAAAGGATAAAATAAAAAAAAATAAAAAAATTATCATAAAATTTCTCTCTCGGTCGGGGGACCACAAAAAGTGAAGTATCAGTATTTCCCTTGTACGTGTGTATTATACGTTGGGGGTCGCCCGACCGAGAGAGAAATTTTATTATTCGACTTTTTTTATCGGGTGTTTTTTTTTTCTATAAGGTGCTGCGCAAGCGTAGGCTTCTGTTTGTGCGCGCGACGACGGAAGTTACATTTATGAGCAGCATATGAGTCATAGCAGCGCATAAAACTTATCCGACACTTTAACGAGATGTTTTTTTTTTATAATCGACGTTCAAACTCAACTTTTGTGTAAACAAAAGACAATAGTGCGGTCCCTTCGAAATATTTTTTTTTCACATAGTTATCGATGAAATAACATATAAAAAGTATATATATTTAGAATGTACATGAAAAAACCTATCGGATAAAATTATAATATTTGGAAAAACAATAATATTATATTTTTCGAAAATACTTGATTTTTTTTCCGATTTGCGCAAATTTTCAATAATTTTTTATTTTTTTTTTGTTCCGGATCACATATTATATTGTATTATTATAGTAAATAGAGTTTATTTCTCTTATATACACCGAAAACCGCGTTCAAAACACATAAAAATTGAAATAGTTACAAAATAAAGTAATAAGGTATACATAGGGAGCCATCCCGACACGCGGACGCGACGCCACGTGGCCGTGGCTCCCACCGATGCACAGTGATTCACCCCGAACAAGCTAGCTTGACAAAATTATCTGTCGATGATTACTTACTCTAATACCCTAATTAAGACTATTTATAATGACGAGGATAAATTTGAATGAAAATAAAGTATTTTAAAATTACAATTTATTAAAAAAACATTAAATATATACAAAACGGACACTTATCAGATATTATTTTATTTTGTTTTTTAATTTTAATAACTTTATTGCACATAATACTTTTAGTAAAGTACAAAAGGAGGACTTAACGCTTAAAGCATTCTCTGCCAGCCAACCTTTAGGAAAAAAGAAATCAGCGAATGCGTGTTAGACAAATAGTGTTACACAAATGACTATTGACTACCTACTTAAACTAATTACTATGGCTAAAGTATTCATAATTATTACGCATTTCTATTACAATAAAGCAGTTACATTGTGAAAACAAACAGATTATCTAATAAACTTTAACCAAACAATTAAATAAAATCTTAACTATATTTACATAAAAACAAAATTAACTTGTTTTGAAAATTACATATCTTCATTTTCACTATCTTCGGACGAATCCTGAACAGAATAGTCTTCAGAAGTAGCAGATAATCTAGGTCTCAAATTATTTACAGGTATATTTACTGGCTCTATTAATAACTCTAGAACTTCGGAAGGGAGAGAACCTGGTTTCTTTTTTGGTACTTCCCTGAGGCTGTTGATTACAGGATAAGACGTGATCAGCAAAATGTTGAGTAATTATGTTGAGCAATACGTGACTGCTTTCGAGTGTTATGCTCTCGGAACCTTCGGCAATCTTCTGCCCGAGTGGCAGAAGGGCCGATTGTATAACCTCTGATCCATGCACCAGGATTTTATACACGGTGGCTGGCATATTATACCAAGAATAGAGACTTAAATACAGCTCTTTTGTATCTTTTGCAATTTTTAATTTTTTTTAAATATTTATATCGATATCGTGGTCTTCCGGGGCCAGGAAACGTATTGTGAGATGAAGATGATGGCTCTGTATGGTCAACCATCACTTCAATCACAATATCTTCCTGCAACCAGTTCGAACATTTGTCGCGAAAGCGATCTGAGTTCCTCCCATGAGTTTCCCACTCAGCCGAAATTTTAGACAAAATTCTGGATATCGACTTCTTCAGTTCTCTTTGCGAAGGCTCTGTGATACCCTCTAGATCATATCTAGATGATACAAATTGAAACAGCAATTATCTTCGGTCCACCGTATCATACATTGCCCACTTTTCAAATAAAGCTATTTTTAAAGTATGTACACGGGTTCTGAAATAAAATAAAAAAAAATAGATGTGAAAAAATGTTGCAATGAAATTTTGCAGTTTTGAATACAAGAGGGACACAGCTATCATTTAACACCAAATCCAGCCCGGGTACATGCGGGTACATGTAACTTTTCCTCTAATTTACATAGAAATAACCAAAATAAACGTATATGTCGAGCAAGTAGCATCTGTTTATTGAGAAATTCTTAATCTTCTTGTGAACATGATATATGAAAAAAAACTACTTACTTTGAAGATTAGAATCCATAGCACAAACTCGGTACAAACACAATAATTAACATATAATAAATTATCTCGGTAATAGCTAGAAAACTAATAATTTCATTACATTTCCGTAAATCCTTATGTACTCACCTTAATTACTATTAGTTAAACAGGACGTAGGGGAAAATATTTTGGAATTGACATCATGAGAGTATCCTTAATTGAAATCATTAGCCATTTCGAAGAAAGTCGTTAGTGGTTTTTGTCAAGCTAGCTTGTTCTAGGTGAATCACAGTGCGATGCTCAAGTGGTATACTGAGGATGAGGACTAGTTGACAATAAATACACGTGTTCCCTAGTTAGATCGGTAATTTACCTAAGAAAATTATAAATCAAGTTATACTTGCTTGCTTATACCTATTTAAGCAAGTATATATATATATATAACTTATAGCTACATTTAACTTGTTTTTAATGGTTTTAAGTGAAAAGGAGACTTTGTAAAACTTTTTAAATTTGAATGTTGTCTTTGAAAAATGCAATTAAGTTTAGTATTAATTAATTTAAGAGAAATATTTTAATGTCATCATAACAATCACCCAAATAAAGGATAATAAAACTTGCAAACCAACGAAGCGATAATGACAAAGCATATTTGACGATACAATGTCTGTCTTGCGGCGATTCAATAAAGTTACCATAATAACGATTCGATAAATGGTGGTTGTTGAGTACCAATTTGTCTGACGTGAAAGGTGACAACTTTATAATTGGCTGCGAACCTATTCAGAATTATTAACAAGCACAATAATGTGTGGTAAGACAAAAGTGTCTGCGAAGGTGCGAGGCGCGACGTGTGATATATTGTTTTGTCTATAAATACTGTTTGTAACTTTTGAAAACAATGGAAGAGCTACAAATAAATAGAATGTAATGTTTAAATTAATAACTTTATTAGGTAAGTACTTCTTAAAATTTTGCGCTTCTAAGAATTTCATCATTTCAGCCGTACGACGCCCACTGCTGGGCATAGGCCTCCCTCAAGGACGCAGTACCTACTCATTATTATACTATGCCCAAGGATCTCCACAACGATCGGTCCTGCGCTGCCCGCATCCAGCGGCTTCCCGCGACCTTGACCTTTTTAGAATTTAAAGTAAAATAATAATATGACAATATACACTCTCTTCTCTTACTAGATGATTAATTATTAAAGGTTTTATTTTTTTAACTTTTTTACTCAAGTTATCATCAAACCCTATCCGCAATTTTATTTGTGTGGTCCTAGTTCCGGTAGGGAATCATCATCATCCTCCCTAACAAACATTTGTAGGTCGCCGCGACGTCGCCATTACCACCAAAAGTTCCAACTTAATTTTTTTTATTATATTTTATTACACAAGGCTTACCAACTACTAAATACATACATACAATAACATTTTATAAAATCTGTGTAATTAAAAACAGTGATATATATGTATTTAACTTATAGGTATGCTCAACATTAATAAAAATTTGAAATTACAACCAAAAAAAACCTAAATAATTTATGCGAGTCAGTATCTTAATAGAGTCATGTAGTCATGTAGTCAGGTAGGGCATGCAACCGGGTTTTCCCGGTTCTCGAAAACCCGGGATAACCCGGGTATTTGGAAGTTCGGCTAAAACCGGTTCTAAAGAATGGGAACCGGGTTTTATATGATAAGAAATGGGACGTGATAATATTCCAGTTCTAGATAAAACATGACTAATAAGCATAATATTTAGTCAATTAAAAACCTTAATACGTATTTTAGACGAAGCATAGCATAATAGCTAGCACTAATAACTTTCACTAATAATAAAACCAGTTAATGTTACAGTTACAGAGCGATACTCACTCCAACCAAACCACATAATAATATTTGATAATAAAATGACTATTGATAAAAACATTGGTAGCCTTTGCAATTGAGATATATCTGCTAGTTATGTATGGTGGTGTAATCTGCATACCCGATAGTATTATTCACCAGCAGCCAGCCTAGCATGAGCGGCTTTTATCATGCGATATGATATGGTACGGCATGCCGTCTTGCTTACACCTTAGTGGGATAAGCAAGGCAACTTGCCGTACCATATCATATCGCGCGCTAAAAGCCGCTCATGCTAGGCCGGCCGGCAGGTCATTAATATGCAGAAGGAACAGTGTCGCAGACAAGACAGATCCTTGCGGAACACCTTCATCAATGGCTTTTGGGTCGGATGATTGACCGTCCACCACAATTTGGATTATGCGATTATGGAGGAAGTCAGCAATCCAAGTGCAAAGGGTATCAGTGATACCGTATGAGGGAAGGTTATTTATAAGGCTGCCAGACCTTACCAAAGGCTTTGGATATGTCGAGCGATACGGCAAGGGATACGCCATATTTTTCCATCGCTTCACTCCAAAGATGGGTGGCATACACAAGAAGATCTCCAGTCGACCAACCACGGCGAAAACCAAAATTTGCGGTCTTTGAGCAGGTCGTTGTCTTCGAGGAGACGGCCCAAGAGACACGCACGGCCCACAAAGTACGGTTGTGACTAAAATTGGCCTGTATTTGGAAGGGTCGGCACAGCTGCCCTTTTTGGGCACAGGCAAGCTTCCACGTTTTGCAAGTTTCCACGATTGGAGTACTAGTCCAGTCTCAAGTTAGAGGCGGTACAGGTGAGATAACACAGGACTCAGTTCAGGTGCACAATTGCGCATAACAATTGCTGGGTTACCATCGGGACCACTATAGCTTTGTTCGCATCTAGAGTACGGAGAGCTTTGAGTACCTCTTTGTTGCGTATCTGTATATCTCCTCTATGGACGAGGACTCATAGGTGAAACTTTGTTACCGACATAAAAGTGGCAATTTTCTACAAAGAGAGAGACACACAAGTTTGTTCTCAGTCGCAGTATGAGCAAAGCGATCTATCAGGTTTCAGCAGAGGTGGGAAAGCAGGGCGACAGAATCTAATTCGGCAGTTTTGGCTAGAAACCAAAGCTCTCTACTTCCAGATGGGCGGGAAGTAAGTTTATTAGCTTCAATGCGGCCGATCCTAAATCTAAGCTAAACCCTTCTGCACTTCGGCGCTACGACAGTCAGCCAGCATTGAACCAGGGGCTAGCGTTACCGCTCGAGGGAACATCGGAGTATGGGATATAATATTTCATACCCCGAAGTATGATCTCGGTGACAGCGTCAGCGCATTTCGACGGTTCCTCTGAAGAAAAGCAGCATTGCCACCAAGGAAAAAATGCAAAGAACTGACGCATAATCACGTCATTCCAATCTGCCGAATTCCCCCTAATGTATTTTAATTTGAGAAGTAAATAAATTTACATAATAAAAAACTTCTTACACCTGAAAAAAACCCGGGTAATACCCGGGTACCCGGTTCTGACTCGGCTAAAACCCGGGTTTTAAAAATAAGGAACCAGAACCGGTTTTGCATGCCCTATGTAGCGGTCGTATAGACCATTTTAGTGTTCGTTTAGAGTTTGTATAAAGGTAATGTGCTCCAAGTTATATTAATTCTAAAATTAGTTCAATACGATGTTTTAAGCCACAGAACATGGAAAGTGAAAAAAATCTTTCCGTGTTCTGTGTTTTTAGCACTTTCAGTCACGTAACTTTCACTTATTACGACTAAAATGTTTGTTGGGTCCATATCCTACCTAATATTATTTGGGGTCGAGGCAGTACGTCCTTCTCACTCCACTCTGTTACCTCCTTATTCACTCCTTTCCCATTCATGTCATTACGCATACAATCTACCCATCTTTTAAGCAGTCTTCCTCCCCCTCTCCATCCATCCACATTCGTGTCCATCACCTTTTTATATAACATAATCACTGTTTAATATGATGTATTTTATACTAAGCAATTGTTGTATTAGTAACGATATGTTTTTTTTTTTGTAAATGTCGTTACCTAACTAAGTAACGCTGGCAAGTTTCTTGCGCCCATTTTTCTTGGCAGTTAAAAAAGTCTTGAATGGGTGGTAGGAAAATATTGACGATTCATAAGTACATATTTATTATGTCTAAGTGAATAAAGAATGTTTTTATCTTTTTTTATTATCTTTTTAGTCATATGCCTATCATCCCTTCTCATAACATGTCCATACCAAGCCAAACGGTTTCCTTTTGAATTTTCTGTCGCTGGTGCCACATTCAAACTTCCTCTCACATACTTACCTACTCATTCCTAATTTTGTCCCTTAGCGTCATGCCACACATCCACTTCAACATTATCCTTTCATTTCCTTCTGTCCTCTCATTCATTGCCCAACTTTCTGATCCATATCATGGACGTATAAATTTTGCCTTTTAATTTAATTAGCATCGGCTGATCACATGTAACACCTGTGACCTGTCACCAGTTTAATGTCTTGCCACCTGATTCAAAAACCTTCGGAAATGGATTTAAATTTTGTGCTTTGTCTTTTTCTATTCTACAGTGAGTGACAAACACAGAGTAACATTCCGCTGTCGAGAGCGTTTCCGACGGTTTGTGAATCAGGGGATTGTTCAATTTCCCCATTCCCTTGCACTATAATGACCCAAGGTATTTAAAACTGGAGCAGACTGGTATAGGGGAATTCCAACTAGGCTTACAGCCACAGTTCTGGTAGAAGGGACAAAAAGTATCTTATGTCTAACAATTACAACCTTTCATATTATATGTAGAATCACTTTGTTAACACAGCGCCATTAGCTTAGCGAAATAATTGGGAACCAAACAAGATAACGTATTGCTGTTAGTGATTTACTTTAAGTTACTCCAATGTGTCGCCAGAGGGCGTTGGCTCATGCCTATATAAGGACAATTTCGTGTTGCACTCGCGGCTATTCTACCTGTATCTGGCTTCCTGAAATTAAGTTGTACGCGCCAATCATGGCGCGACGGACTGATTCACTCATTCACTCTCGAAGATTCACCACCGCGAGCGCCGCTCGCCGGCTCAGTGCAAAAACCCCCGCCGCGAACGCTAACCGTGTGTCGCGTCGAAGCGCGTACGAACCACGCGGTCGACACCATTTTGGGTTATCGCTTACCTACCCATACGAACGCTCATAAACTTATCTCAGCTCATAAACAGACCCCGGCCGGTGGATTTGTGTCAGTGTTAGTGCGCATACCCCGTCCCGTCGGTCATCATCGCATCACCGCCTGGTCCGCCGCAGCCCGTCACCTTAAGAACTCATTACCCACCTCATCACATGTAAGTACGATTCTCGACTTTTCATCCTAACCATCCCATTCCTCCCATCCCATATCCTCATTCTCCCTCACTCATATCCTCAGCCCACAGCCGCGTGTGATCGCACCCCAGCGACCACACTTTGTGGTCCTTTTCGAGCCGGTACTGGCTCATATTCCAACCTCATTACCTATGAAAATACAGTCCATTATCTTATTCCATATAATTCTGCACTTAATTCTCGTTATATCCACTTGGATCTCATTTTTTTCATACTGAGTAAAAAGTACCTACCCACTTCTCAAAAAAAAAAATATCGGCCCGTAATTGTCTGCCCATTTAGTACTAGAATAACAGTACAAAATAATCCTTATCTCAGCTCATAACAATTAATAGTTACATTGTTTATAAAATAAAGCATTGCATTACGCGTGATTGATATAACCGCTCAATCGAGTCGAGTCAGCTTCGATTCGCCCGTTCCGCCCAAGTCACAAAGTCGCGCTCGCTCGCTTAGCGCACGAATCTACCTACCTAATTCGCACAAATTTATTCAGCATTGAATTTTGTTGTTCCCAACTACATTTTGTTTACATTTAATTGTGTCGAATTGTTTATAAAACTGATTTTTCGTTTTGTGTATCGAAGCAAAGAAGTGTTGATCGCATCATTATTTTTTAACACAGCATAACTAGTAGGTAGGTTGAAACTTATGGGGCCCCGTGTCCTTGGGGTACCTATCTACATGTAAGTACCTACTCCGCTCATCGGCTAACGTTAAGATTATCCGTTCGGCTCAATAATTTTAAGTTTTTAATTGCGCACAACATTATATAGGTAGGTAATATTGTATAAAATTTTATAAGTTTTAGTGTAACAGTGCAAGTAAATAGACACAGTCAATTAGATAGTGCAGAAGGCAATCTTTTTAAGTCATTTTGATTAAACAAATTAATTATTTTGTCTCATTGTTATTTCGCATGGGTGTCAATTAGTAATACCCAACTAACGTTTATACAGGGTGGTAAATTAAAATTTTTGTCACCAATTTTTTTTTAAATAATATTAGTTTTTCCTCTCACTCACAGTAGTTTAGAGAGTCGTTTCAGCACATTTCTTAATATACAGGGTGGTGAACTTAAAATTTTCCCATCCAGTTTTTTTAAATTATTATTTCGGTTTTAACATCTCACACATAGTACCTGTAAAGTTATTTCAGCACATTTCACAATATACAGGGTGGTGAATATAAATGTTCCTCACCCAATTTTTTTTTTTAAATATAATTTCGTTTCAATAGTAACGGTAAAGTAATTTCAGCACATTACTGTATATACAGGGTGGTCAATTAATTTTTTTTTCTCATTTAATTGTTTAATACATTTCGGGTTTAATATCTCATAGTGTGAGATATAGGAACGTTTCGGCACATTAGTTAGTATACAGAGTGTCATAAAAATATTTGTTTATTTTTCTGTTTCCTTTCTGCTTGTTACCTAGCTATTCAATTAAGTTGATTTAATTTCATTAAGTTTCATCTCTCATATATTTAAGTTGATTTGCTACAGTTAAGCTGCCGACCGCTCAACTACATCCGCTCACTATATATATATTTCTTTATTATTATTTTTTTTAAACAAAACTATGCCGACTAAATCACAAGCGGCTATATTCAGGGAGGCCGTCAAGAGCATCTTACAATTGCGTGAAATAGGGGATGTTGTTTTGGGCGGTAAACCGGGATTCTCTAAGAATGACTTTGCCGCTCGATTCAACAAGCTGGAGGAGTGGAAGAATAAGTTAAATAAGGTCTTTCACGCCATACTAGATGAAAAGGAGCTCGATGAAACCATTGAAAATTCGTACACTGAACAACACGAGAAGGCAATGGAAGCCTATACTCAGATACTCGTCGCGAACGAGTTCATCAGCTCATTAACGGCCGCTCCTCAGCCATCCACGTCATCAGCACAAACTCCGCCTCCTCTCAGCTCAGCCCAGGCAGTGTTGCCAAAAATTCAACTGCCGAAATTCAGCTCTAAGGTCGAAGATTGGCCTTCCTTTATAACAGTTTTCAGAAGCTTGACGAGCGATTTGGCGCACCTGTCGGACGCCATCAAGCTTCACTACCTCCTCTCGTGCCTAACAGGGGAAGCACTCAGTATGGTGTCTCACTTGAAGATCACGAATGAGAACTTGGCCGTAGCATTAGATATCCTGACAAAGCGATATGAGAACAGGCGAGTTCTAATAGATAGGTTTGTAGATATTATATTAGGTCTACCAAACATCTCAGCCCGCTCAGATATCCGCACACTATTTTTAACTCCACTCGTTTCAGCTCAATGTGCGTTGAATAACCTTGATCTGCCCATGCAAGAAACAGATTATGTCTTTGTCTCAATAGTAGTGCGAAAGCTGAAGGGGGAGTTGCGTACCCTCTTTGAGAGGAAGCATAGCTCTTCCCCATCTCTGCCTACTCTAAAGGACCTCATTGAGTTTCTAGAGGAGCATGCACGCTGTGTTGAGACTGAATGGTCTGGACCAGCGCCTTCTCAGCCAAGTCAGCTCAATCAGACAAATCAGACCTTTCCGCGTAGGCCATCCCAGGGCTACAGACCCATTCAACCCAACCCTGAACCCAGCACTTCCCGCAGGCAGTATCCGGCCTACTTTAAACCAATTCAGCTCAGCTCTGAGCCAAGCGTTGCACGTAGGCAGCCGCCGGTGCAGCAGTCAAGGACATACTCAGCTCAACCCACCCGCGCTTCCCCAACATCAAACTTTTACTGCCCATATTGTCAGAACAAGGGTCACAAGCTCATAGCATGCCCGAAGTACAACAATCAGCCCATCCAAGGTCGCTGGGACTTTATAAACGCCCGCGACCGTTGCCGACGCTGCTTAGGTCCCCACTACGAAAACGAATGCAGGTCCCAGGGGGCTTGCAAAGAGTGTGGAGACCATAGGCACCACACATCCCTACATCGTCCCGGTGCTTCTTCTCCACCCCATTCATCCGCTCATCTGCTACCGCCTCATCTGAGAGATCAGCCCAGACATCGCCCAGCTCATGAGCACCAACATCCATCCGCACACGCCTCACAGGTGACACCACCAAAACCCAACAACCCACCCAATCACTCACGCTCACCCAGTAGGTCACGTGTAGGTGGTCAACAATGACTACCTACAATCACAGAGCACAACGGGGACGACATTCAGCCCACACACTCATACAAACCACATACACACTCAAACTCACATAAAGTACATACTCACTCAGCCCATACACAGACACCACAAGCCCACTCTGCGATATCAGATCCAAAAGAGGATCATAGTTATTGTAATTCTGCACAACGTGATGAACACGTCATTAATCAGCCCATTTTATTGCCTACCGTCTCGCTAAAAATAGCAGACGTACATGGCCATTTTCACATAGCGCGAGCCTTGTTAGATACTGGTAGCATGTTAACACTTATAACTCAGCGCATGGCTCGTATTTTGAAATTGCCGCTCAGCTCAACATCATTAAAAATCGCAGGAGTGGGAAACCACAACTCTCAGGAATCAAAGGCATCAATCAGTATAGTATGTCGTCCTACACATCATGACACACCTACCATTACAGCTACAGCTCATATTTTAGAAAATGTTACCGGTTATTTACCGTTGCATAAAGTCCCACATATCGCACGGGTAAAAGGGGAAAAACCAATTCCTTTGGCAGATCAGGAATACGATACACCAGCTCCAATTGATCTTTTGTTGGGTTGTGATGTTCTCGGCCAAGTTCTGGACGGGACTAAGGTCTCGTTGGGCCGGGGGAAGCCCATAGCCTTCGGCACGATTTTTGACTTCACATTGATAGGCCCCATTCAGGACCTATGTGCAACACCGGCAAACCAGTCGAACTCAGCTCACATTATCAGCTCAAATTCAGAACCCGACGTTTCTACTCATGAAATATGTAAAAACCTTGAGAGGTTCTGGGAGTCAGAGGAACCCCAACCTCATACACAAATCAGCCCATTACAAGAACAGTGCGAAGAGATTTTCCGCACCACAACCACTCGTGATCCTTCAGGTCGTTATATGGTAACTTTGCCCTTTCTCCCAGATGCGCCGACCTTAGGCAGCACTCATGCTATTGCGTTACGTAGGTTCCTCAACCTTGAAAGGAAACTACAGGCAAATCCGCCCCTCCGCTCAAAATATGTAGATTTCATGACTGAGTACGTGAACATGGGACACATGGCACCATGCCACCCAAGTACTTTCGCGAATAAGCCTCATTACTACATCCCCCATCATGGCATTTTCAAGACGGGATCAGATAAGCTACGTACTGTATTTGACGGTAGTAGTAAAAGCTCAAATGGCGTCAGCCTAAATGATTGCCTTCACACAGGTCCAGCTCTCCAACAAGATATTGTTGACATTATTATGTCTTTTAGGACACATCCCGTAGTCTTCAGTACTGACATCAGAATGATGTTCAGAAACATACTCATCCACCCAGACCAAAGACATTATCAGCTCATTCTCTGGCGGTCGTCACCTGACCGGCCCCTGCTCACATACTCGCTCAATACCGTCACATACGGGTTACGGTCTAGCCCGTACCACGCCATCCGCACCCTGCTGCAGTTGGCTGATGATGAAGGTCATCGCTACCCCCATGCTGCTCACATCATACGACGATCAATTTTCGTCGACGATATCCTCACTGGTCATGACTCTGTGGAGTCAGCTCAGGCACTTCAAACAGAGCTGATTAATTTACTAGCTCTGGGTGGCTTTCAGCTCAGTAAATGGACCTCAAACTCTCCTCAGCTCCTTGAACGGTTCCCAGATGACCAATGCGACATGCCTAAAGATTTTGACCTCAGCCCAGAGTCGAATACCATCAAGGTCCTAGGCATACAATGGATTCCTCAATCGGATGAGTTCACGTATCGCATCTCTCTCCCCTCACTCACTCAGGTTACCAAACGCTCCATTCTCAGCACAGTCGCATCCCTTTATGACCCTAATGGCTGGGTTACCCCAGTCATCTTCCGCGCAAAGCTTCTCTTACAGAAGTTATGGCTCATGAAACTGGGATGGGACGAGCCCACCCCAGATGAAGTCCACACAGAGTGGCAACACATCTCAGAGGATCTTCCTCAGCTCTCAGCTCTTCGATTACCTCGGCACATTTGTAAATACAAGTCCACGTCCACTTACTCGCTTCACGGGTTCGCGGACGCGTCAGAAGCCGGCTTTGGCGCTGTCGTTTATCTCCATGAGCTCGATGCCAATGGACTGGTTAATGTACACCTGGTCATTGCCAAGTCAAAGGTGGCTCCAATTAAGAATAAGCTCACGATTCCCAAGCTGGAGCTATCAGCTGCAGCTCTTTTGTCACAGCTCATGACACGAGTGTCAGCTGAATTGTCGGCTCACCTCACTATAAGCCAACATACCTGTTGGTCAGACAGCACGATAGTGCTGGCGTGGCTAAACACGCCCCCTCATCGGCTCCAGACTTTCGAAGCCAATCGAGTGGCTAAGATAAAGTCCTGCCCGACCAGCTCCACGTGGAGACACGTTCCCACGGGCCTGAACCCTGCAGATTGTGCAAGCAGGGGAATGTCTGCTCACGCTCTTTCTGCTCATGACCTCTGGTGGTCCCCCAGCTGGCTCAAAGAGCCTCCTCACACTTGGCCCAAGATGCCAGTGGCTTTGGGACATCATGCTTTGCCCGGTCTCAAGCCACAAAAGGTGCCTGCTCATATAGCAGTTCCAGACATAGATCACGAGCTGCTTGCGCGCTTCAGCTCTCTTGACAAGCTCGTCGGAGTGACGGCTTGCATCCAGCGTTTTTTATTAAACTCTAAACACAAACCAGGCGAACGGCGCTCTGGTCCATTGACAGCTGGTGAGCGTAAGGCCGCTCTGTTATTTTGGGTGCGCTCCGTTCAGCAGAACGAGTTTGCGGATGATATTCATCGTCTGCAAACCAACAGACTTTGTACCAACCGACTACAGCGTCTCTCACCATTTTTGAAAGACGGTCTCTTGAGAGTCGGTGGTCGTCTCTCTCATGCGTCAATTAGATATGAGGCTCAACACCCACTCATTCTGCCCAGCTCAAGCCCACTCGTAGACCTTATCATAGACCACTATCACAAAATACATTGCCATCCTGGCGCTGATACTTTGCATGCCATTCTACGCCAGCAATTCTGGATACTATCCGCTCGCCGTGTGGTCCGACACCGGGTGTATAAATGTATTAGATGTTTCCGATCCCGCGCTCAACCTACAGCCCCGTTCATGGCTGACCTGCCGGCGGACAGGGTTAACCCTCAACCGGTATTTAGTCAAGTCACGACTGACTTTGCCGGCCCGTTTCACATAAAGTCTAGCACGTTACGGAACGCTAAACTTCTAAAGGCGTACTTTTGCATATTTGTTTGTCTCTCGACAAAGGCCGTTCATTTGGAGGCCGTTTCAGCTCTTACAACGGTTTGTCTCGCGACGCGGTGCTCCAGTCCTGATTAGATCAGACTGCGGCACAAATTATGTAGGTGCTAGGAACCATCTCATTGAAGTTCAGAACTTCCTAACTGCAAATAATGATGCAATCACACACAGACTTGCCACTCAGCACATAACTTGGTTACTGAACCCCCCTAAGGGGCCCTGGTTCGGTGCTTTACACGAGATTAATGTCAAGTCTACGAAACAATTACTTTATCGCGTGGTTGGTGAACAGCACTTCACTTTTGAAGAATTCAGCACACTTCTGGCACGAATCGAAGCCGTACTCAACTCTAGGCCCCTCTGCCCACTTTCGTCCGACCCCTCGGACTTCGAACCCTTAACTGCCGGTCATTTTATTATTGGCCGTCCACTCACTGCCCTGCCCGAGCCGTCCTTTGATGACAGGCCATTATCCGCTCATAGACGTTTTCAGCTCATACAAGCTCTTTCTCAGCGCTTTTGGACACTGTGGACCCAGTCCTACCTCCATACCCTTCAAACCCGCTCCAAATGGCTCTCCCCTTCCTCACCTCCTCAAGTCGGCGAACTCGTACTCATCAAGGAGGATGACCTGCCACCGCTACAGTGGAGACTGGGTCGAATTACCCGCACAATACCAGGCAAAGATGGAATGATCCGAGTTGTGGATCTGGACACAGCCCAAGGACATCTGCGCAGACCTGTCCTCAAGATAGCCAGGTTGCCGTTGGATTCAGCTCAAGAAGAGGGTCTTCCCCGGGCCCCCCAGGATGTACGCGCCAATCATGGCGCGACGGACTGATTCACTCATTCACTCTCGAAGATTCACCACCGCGAGCGCCGCTCGCCGGCTCAGTGCAAAAACCCCCGCCGCGAACGCTAACCGTGTGTCGCGTCGAAGCGCGTACGAACCACGCGGTCGACACCATTTTGGGTTATCGCATACCTACCCATACGAACGCTCATAAACTTATCTCAGCTCATAAACAGACCCCGGCCGGTGGATTTGTGTCAGTGTTAGTGCGCATACCCCGTCCCGTCGGTCATCATCGCATCACCGCCTGGTCCGCCGCAGCCCGTCACCTTAAGAACTCATTACCCACCTCATCACATGTAAGTACGATTCTCGACTTTTCATCCTAACCATCCCATTCCTCCCATCCCATATCCTCATTCTCCCTCACTCATATCCTCAGCCCACAGCCGCGTGTGATCGCACCCCAGCGACCACATAAGTAAATATTTTATATAAAAGCATTCCATCTTTCATTTGGGCACCTTTCTTTACATGGTGACCCCGACGTGATCGAAAAAGTATCGCGCGAATCCTTTAGGAAGTGGACGGGACAGGCTGCAAAAACGCATCGAGAATTCGTCCAGCAAGACGAAGCAAAATCGGTCGGAGCGGGCGAGCGCAAGCGGCCATTGTACCATTGTACCGGCGGAACCGGCGATCCACAGCGCGCCACGAGGTGTGAAAAAATCTAAGGAATCAAGAAAATATACCGATCTAGGGCTGCCACAAATGAAAGAAGAGCTACGTGGAACACGATTGTGAACGAGCGAAGCCAAAATTTACCGATTGAAGCGGATTACCGGAGATTGGGAAAGTACCTATCGAGCACGTGAGTTGGCAAATTCCTTTCCTAAACTTCCTAATCACTTCATTTATTAATCCCATAATATTTAATTACCTAAACTTGAATAGTCATATTTATTTTGTAAAAAAATGTCATCCGATGAGCAATCCGAACAATCTGAGCGGGTCTATGAGACCCAAAAATTAAAATCTTTAAAGAAAAAGCGGGCTGTAATTAAAGGTAAATTAACTTTATACAAGAAATATATTCAGAAATTAAAGCAATCGCAAAGCCCAATTGCTGATATTTTAATAGATTTAGAATTAAGAACCGAGAAATTAAAGTTAATTTTTGATGATTTTGAGAAAACTCAGGATAAAATAGAAACCTGTTGCGAGGATTATGAGGCGCAATTGGAGGAGAGGGAAGGCTTTGAGACCGATTATTACTTGGCATTGTCAACGGCGGCCACATTTCTTGCCCAAGGCAAGCCGTCGGAGCTACCCTCACCTCAGCGAGAAAGTAGTAAGGCAGACTTTAAAGCTGCGTCCAGACTTGTGTCATGACATCGGACCGGACTCCGTGTCATCGTACAAGACTTGTTACGCTCAATGTGGACGGTCTAGGTTGTGCTGCCGTAACATTTTGGCGTGTCAGAACCAGAACACCGTGTCTTTATCATGCATCGCTAGTTTTGTTGGGCATGCGCTGTGGTAATACTGTATCAAAGAGACAATGTATTATAAAGACACGGTGTTCAGACACGCCAAAATGTTACAAGTGTAGACGCATGGTGTCAATCGAACAAGACTGCGTGGCAATGCACCAGAACTGCTGAGTTCAAAGATGGAATAAAAAATAAATTTTTTGAGTCAACAGATCCTAAAAAAAATTTTTTGTTTACCATTGGATGTCTCTCAAATACCTTCGGGGACTGAATTCAGAACTTATAAAGTTAAAAAAAATTTTTTTTGAGTTAACAGATCTAATAAAATTTTTTTTTTTACCATTCGATGTCTCTCAAATACCTCCGGGGTTTATAAAAGGGTATCAAAAATTTCAATAGATTTTGGCTGCGACGCACCGTTTTCGAGATATTGACATTTTTATAAAATAATCATCTTCTGTACTTGTATTTATTCTGTGATGCCGGCACATGTCACGACCTGATCCATTCCTATCCCGTGTCTGTATCTGTGTCATCTGGCGTACTTGTACGCGTGTCATAAACACAAATGTGGACGTCTCCTTGACACGCGAACAATTGCGAAATCCTTTGATAAAAACCGACTCTCGATGGATCGGCTCGTAACACGTAACTTCGATGCGTAACAGCACACAGACCAGCGTCCACACTGCACCTTCGTAACTCCGTACATTGTCCGTACATTTATCTGTGTCTAGCAGTTTCTTCCAGTGTTCGGAATGGATTTGAAGCTTGTAACATGTACGCGAACTTGTTCGCGTGTCAAAAGACGTCCACATTATCCGTTCTGACACGCGTGTCTGACACGGTACGGGGTAATGTTCGGTGAAATGTTACAAGTCTGGACGCAGCTTAACAGTGAGTGTATTAAATTTCCAGACATATCATTACCTAATTTTGATGGAGATATTAAGGAGTGGATAGAATTCCGCGATACCTTCGATGCAATTGTGAACCAAAGTAATTTGAAAGCCATACAAAAATATAAATATTTGAGAGCCAGCCTGAAGGGGAGCGCTCTCGAGGTCATTATGTCATTAGAGTATGGAGAAAATAGTTATGACTTAGCATGGAAATTGTTATGCGAACGTTATAATAACCCCCGAATAATAATAAATAATCATTTGAAGGCATTATTTAAATTCGAAACGATTCCTGCCTCTCCAGAGGCTTTGAGAAGTTTGGTAGATAATATTTCGAAGCATTTACGGACTATAAAATCTCTAAATGTTGATATAGAAAACTGGGACTTGCTTATTATATTTTTCTTGTCATCTAAACTCGACCATTCATTACAGCAAAAATGGGAAGAAAGAGTAGGCTCTAAAGAGTTGCCTACACTGCATGACTTCAAAACCTTCCTGAGAACGCGCGCAGACCTTATGGAAACCTTGAACTCGACTACGAGTCAATTAACCACTACTGAGGCAAAGGCAAATACGGGAAGGAAAGCATTTGTGGCCACCACTCAACCAGCTGTGAAAGGTAAGCCTGGTTTTCGATGCCAGTATTGTTCAGAATCTCATTATATAAATCAGTGTCCAAAGTTCCAATCTTTAAACATCGAAGCTCGCACTCGTGTCATTAAAAAACATAAATTATGTCTTAACTGCTTTCACTCGAACCATATGATTCATACTTGCCGGGCGAGTAAATGCCGAACGTGTGGAGGTAAGCATCATACATTATTACACGACCCCGCACGCATGCGACAGGTACCTAAGGAAACTACATTGCATGATAGTCGATTATTTCCTAATAGTCAACCGAGACAAACTTTAGCACATTCCGGCGACATACCGAATTCAAATATTACTTTGTTAGAACCTCAGGTAAGTTCTAGTCAGAGATCTAATCAGGTAGTAAACACCACTCTCGTACAACCGAACCCGAACGGGGAACAATTAATTCATAAATCTGTAATTTTATCAACCGCTTTGGTTAAAATATGTGGAAACGATAACCAATTGCATACTTTTCGAATATTATTAGATTCGGGATCGCAATCAAATTTTTTAACACAAAAAGCATATGACAAGCTCAAAGTACCAAAATATCCAGTAAAAATGGAGGTACGTGGATTTAACGATAGTTTAACCGAGATTAATTATTTTTGTAATTTAACAATTCTATCTAAGGACAGTTCTTATTCAACCGATATCTCGTGTTTTATTGTACCGAAGTTATGCAGAATCCCGCAATCATGTAACATAAATAGTTTACAAATACCGAATCATTACAATTTAGCCGATGAACAATTTTACATGTCTAGCGAAATTGACATGATATTAGGCGCGGAACAATTTTACAATGTTCTATGTATAGGACAGCACCGGTTGGGAGCAAGCCTACCTATGTTACAAAAGACTAGGTTTGGCTGGGTAGTATCAGGGCCGGTGCCGCAAAATCAGCTTACAAAATCAATAAGATGTAATTTTTCATTAACTCAAGATAATATCACAGGTAGTAATTGCATGTGGCAGGAAGGAAAAAGGGAAATTGTGGATTTACCAAATGATGAGAAAACTCAATGTGAGAAAATATTTAACACCCACTCACGAACAGCTGATGGTAAGTTCATAGTAACTATTCCCTTGAAGGAAAACCCTTCTACCTTAGGAAAGTCGCGCCACATTGCTTATAAACGATTTAAATTATTAGAGGAAAGGTTTGCACGTAATCGGGAATTTAAGAAGAAATATATAGATTTTATGCGTGAGTTTGAAATGACAGGTCACATGATTAAACTTCAAAGGTCCTCGGTAGGCCATTGTAATTATTTGCCCCACCATGCTGTCGTAAATCAAGAAAACAAAACCACACCATTGCGAGTGGTCTATGACGCATCTTGTCGAACCGATTCCGGTCTATCATTGAACGAGATACAATTTAAAGGTAATTTAAATCAAGATGAATTGTTTAATATTTTATTGCGATTCCGAACCTATGCATTTGTTGTATGCGCGGACATAGAAAAAATGTACCGCATGATTTACGTTATTCCCGAGCAAAGAAATTTACAATGTAAAGTCCATTCGCTTAGATAGTGTCGCCCTTTTATCGCGCCGCCTTGGCACATGCCGCTTCTCTTCAAAGGATGCCGCCGCATAAATAAAAGAAGCCGCGTGCGGCGTACATCCGCAAATGGAATTGGATTTTGGGATTCGACATTTATTAAATTAATATTATCTTAAATAATCTATGTTTATTATAAATACAGATTGTAACGACGGTTGTGACTTGTAACAATTCGAGTGATGATGAGCAATCATAATAATCATATAAAAAATTAACAATTATTATTATTATTTGTAAATCACTTAATTAACTTCCTTTTATATAAAAATATCCACATTTTCATTAAAATTGACTTTGGTACCCAACTTGAGTGTATTATTTTATATCTGCATTTTATAGCAAGAGCTACAATGCCGTGTGGGTGTACCGACACTATCTAACCGAACGGACTTTATATTATGGCGCGAAGATCCACAACAACCTATAGATACTTATATGCTTACGACACTAAGTTTCGGATTGAGAAGCGCTCCGTACCTAGCCTAGCTTTGATAATGAGTCAAAGCTAGCGCAAATTGTTACTCAAATTAACAAAATTTTATTGAGTGCCAATTTTAAACTCAGAAAATGGAGGTCTAATTCTCATACGGTGTTGAATGCGGTGAGTAGCACCGATGAGTCATTACGTACGCAGTCTCCTGTGTCATTAGGCGATAAATCAAGCTAAGTACTAGGACTGGCTTGGTGCGATGTTACCGATAACCTCACATTTATGCTTAACGAAAAAGAAATAGATATTATGTTCACGCCGCGCGTGATTCATTCATTCACGTTCATTCGTGGGGTCGGCGCCAACCGCCGCCCGCGCGACATCGCGACCAGTTGGCCGTAAGCAGCCGTGAGGCAAGTTCGTGTGTTTCTGTAGCGACGTGCCGCGCCAGTTACCTACCCGTATTGTGACCGTGATTTCGTTTTGCACACCTAGGAGCGCCCGGTCCGGGTACGGACTTGTGACCCGTGTGTGTTCGCTTTGAAAAGCGCCGGGAAGTTTTAGCTGCCTATTAGGGCATTGTGTAGTTTTAAGAGTGTTAGCTATAAGAGTTTCCCATCGGGGGTTGCGTGAAGACCTACTTGTCAGGCGCGCGCGCGCCGGCGAGACAGCGACCAGCCCCCTGGATTACGGACACTATCTGCTAGTAAGGTAGGACTAGCTTAATTTACTTAATTTTGCATGAGAAACCTTCGTTTCAATAAACTGTGGAACACAGTAGATGGTCATCACAATTGTGCGTGATCATAGTTTTGGTAGCAGAGCTTAGTTGATATAATTAATTTTCATATTAAAATTAACTACATAAAATTTCATAGTAAAAATAAAAAGCGTACCTAAAAAGCGTACCTAAAAATTTTTTTTTTTGTTGAAATCTCGAGGGTATTTGAAGATCCCGAGACGATTTGAAGTACTAAGAAATTGTTCTAGTAAATTCTCGAAGCGAATGTTTCTCACTTGGTGGATCCGATAATAGATAGACACTTATATAATTGTTGTCACATACTAGTGTTTTGATACGAGTTTACTCGCCTAGATGTGTATATTTTTTTTGTGTGTCCGGATTTATTTGACGAATAGTTCGTTCGAAAGTGTGTTTATTAGTACCACATACTAGTGATTTGATACGAGTTTACTCGCCTAGATGTGTATATTTTTTTTTGTGTGTCCGGGTTTATTTGACGAATAGTTTCGTTCGAAAGTGTTGTTTATTAGTACCACATACTAGTGTTTGTTCCGAGTCCGCTTGCCTAGTTAAAAAAGTGGAACTAGTTTTAATTATTAGTAGTATTAAATTACGAGTATTATTATTAAAAATAGTTTTGTTTTTGTTTGTTGATAACGGTTTAGTAGTTGATTTGCGAGGTATGCCATACCGTTAATCCTATACGTTTTGTTTCTACCGTTATATTGTTAGCCCTTGAAATTGGTAAGTTGCTAATAATTTATGAAAATAGTAGGGTCCGTGTATGTCGTCCGAATTTTAATTGTGTTTTATATTATCGTGACGCGACCTATTTCTATTGTTTTTTTGTTGATGTTTACCACTTTTATATTTCTTTGTTTGCTTTGTTTATTAACCGGATTATAAATGGCTCCTACGAATCCGACCGCCGTATCCAGGGCTGGCATCCAAGGAGTTTTGCGTTGGCTTGCTTGTGCGGTCACATTAATAGACCGAGCCGACCGGGTAGGCGCGTTGCTAGCTCGGTATGGCGGGCTGGCAGCTCGGCTGCAAGACCTGGAGCGCCACGCCATGGAGTGTCGCGCGTATTATTTGGAAAACCCCCCAGCTGATGATGCCGTGTCGGAACAGCTGGAGCAGGATGTAGCCCAGGCCTATGAGCTGGCTGACCAGTTCACGGAGGCGGCTGAGAGGGCCCTGGCTGTTCGGAAGGGGGAGCCGGTTTTGAGCGGGGAGGTCAAACCTACCCCGACGGCGTTGCTAGGCCGATTGCCTACCTTGGAGATTCCCACTTTTAATGGGGATCTGTCAGCCTGGATGGGCTTCATTAACCTGTTTGACAGCTTAGTGGATTCACGACGGGACTTATCCCCTAGTGAGAAGTTGGCCTATTTGCGCTCCTCCCTGCGAGGAGAGGCCAGCGCGGTAATCCAGCACCTGCTCATCAGCGACGACAACTACCAGGTGGCTCGCCAGCTTCTGGTTAGCAGGTACCAGAATGTCCGGTTACTGGCGGACACCCACGTGGCCACGATTTTGGCCCTCCCGCGAATCACGCGGGTACACCTGTTACGGAGGGAGTTGCTGAACCCGCTACTGTCAGCGGTCAACTCCCTAAGGCGATTGGACCTGCCGGTGGATCAGTGGTCCTTTGTACTGCTGCACATAGTCCTCGCCAAATTGCCCGCTGAAATGAAGGGGCGTTTCGAGCAGAGGTACGGAGGCGACAGCGCCTCGTATCTCCCGCCCTTCGCGGACCTCCTTCGTTTTTTGGAGGACGAATGTAGGGTGACGGACCACCTGGAGCCCGCCCCGGTTCCAGGTGTTGGTCGTATGGTGGCGGCGAGGGAACAGCCCCGTCGCCCGACCAATCGCTATGCTGCCTTCCAGCAGTCCCCTCCCCCCGCACCGAGTGAGCGGTGCAGGTATTGCAGGGGAGATAGGCACGTGGTGCACGAATGTGCCAAATTTAGAGGCCTCCGCCCAGAGGGACGGAGGGCCGTAGCAAGACAGCGCCAATGGTGCTATAGGTGTTTGGGGGGACACATGCAGTCGGCGTGTCCCCAGACCGAGGATTGTCGTCTTTGCGGAGGGAGGCATCACCCCCTCCTTTGTTTGGACCGCAAGGACGCCGGGAGCGACCGGGGTTCGAATTCCTCGCGCACGGGCGGGGGCCCGGCAGCCCGGAACCGGTCCCCTAGAGATTCGGCGGGGCTTAGCCCCCCCGTTCAGTCCCCCCCGGAGAGGGGGAACTATAGGAGAGACGCCCCCGCCACGGGCGGGGGTAGGGGGGTACCACAAGAGTACGGCACGGTGGCGATGGGCACGGGCCCTATTTGCTACTCCCCCCCCCTAATGGAGAGGCCTCGATTGGGGTACTATGCACCGAGGCACGCCCCACACGGGTATTACCCTGCACCTAGGAGTGCTGTTGGTCGGGGCCAGTATGTACCCGATTGGGACCCGCTCGCCCGGTACGAGCGTCCCACATTTGGCGCGCAGACTCAGGCGCGAGGGGGACAAGTACCCCCCCAAAATTTTTAATGGCGCCCCTGTCGGACCCAACCACCCCTCCGGAGCTTGTGCTGTTGCCAACAGCCTCCGTGAATGTTTGGGGACCTAAGGGCAATGTTGTCACGGTGCGTGCCCTTTTGGACTCAGGTGCCCAGGGGTGCATAATGTCCAGGTGGCTTGTCCGACAGCTGGGTCTTTTGCTTGTGCCGCATCACGAAGCGGTACGGGGGGTGGGAGACTCGCGGATCCCTGATCCGATTGGTCGAGTTGAGTTCTCCTTCTCCCCCCACTTCGCGCCAAGGCCGAAGATCGGTGCTTCGGCGATAGTTTTTGATAAGGTGGTTGGACCACTCCCGCAAGTGCGAGTGCCGCCATCCACGATTGAGCTGACGTCTGGACTGGCTTTGGCTGATCCTTCCTTCCACCGACCGGGCCCAATACACTTGTTGATTGGTGCGGATGTCCTCGGTCGTGTACTGTGTGGAAGCAAGCGAGTTTTGCAGACAGCCGATCTTGTCGCCTTGTCCTCGTCGCTGGGTCATGTGGTGATGGGAAAGGTACCACAGACACCAGAGACCCCGTCGGTAGACCGCCAGACCATTGTCGGTTCTACTTTGTCCGACGTTCTCCAAAAGTTTTGGGAGGTGGAGGAACCCCCCACTGCCAAGCGGTTGGATCCGTTAGCCGAGGAGTGCGAATTGTTCTACCAGAACAACACTGGGCGCCTCCTCTCGGGTCGCTTGATTACCCGCTTGCCCTTCTTGGCGGCTCGCCCTCCTTTAGGGAGCTCCCGACCGATGGCCGAGAAGAGATTGTTGTCCATGGAGCGTAGGATGGCCAGGGATCCCGCATTCAAGGAGAAGTATATAGACTTCATGCGGGAGTATTTGGACCTTGGGCACATGTCCATCTCGCAGTTGGACTGGCGTAATGTGGAACATTACTTCCTGCCACACCACGCTGTTTTGAAGACTTCCAATGGGAAGATCCGCGTGGTCTTTGATGGTTCAGCGCCCACGTCAACCGGAGTGTCGTTGAATCAGTGTCTGCATGCGGGGCCGAAGTTGCATCACGATGTCTGTGATGTTTTGACCAACTTCCGCCGGCACGCTGTCGTCTTTGTGGCCGATATCCGCATGATGTTCAGACAGACCGTGATTCACCCGGAGGATAGACGATACCAGCTCATCCTTTGGCGTGAGGATCCCCAGGATCCGATGTTGGCTTACGAGCTGAACACCAACACTTATGGTTTGCGGTCGAGCCCCTTTGTGGCGATCCGTTCGCTTTTGGAGCTCGCAGAGCGCGAACGGCTACGCTATCCCCGGGCATCTGCTCTTATTGAGGGGGGGGGCCTTATTTGTCGACGATATCTGCACGGGGGCCTCGAGCTTAGATGAGGCTCTCGTCTTACGTGATGAGCTGATTGCGCTCTTGAGGGCTGGTGGCTATGAGTTGCGGAAGTGGCTGTCTAACTCACCGGACCTATTGGCAGATTTGCCTAAGGACCACCAGCAAGAGCCGCTCCTCTTTGAAAATCCGGAGACTCCAGACATGCTGTCTGTTTTGGGAGTCCAGTATCGACCAGTCCCGGATTTGTTCACATATAGATTGGAACTGCCAGACCCAAAGGTCTGGACTAAACGCACGGTGCTGTCTACTGTAGCCCGTACCTTTGATCCGAACGGTTGGCTCAGCCCTGTAGTGTTTTCGATGAAGTGCTTCCTACAGGAGCTCTGGGCTGCGGAATTGTCATGGGATGAGCCCCTCTCTGGTAGCCTCCTACGAGAGTGGGTGAGGTTCGTGTCATCCCTACCCGACGTCAATCGGGTTTGTATACCGAGGCAAATGCTGCCTTCGGGAAAGTTTAAAGCCTCCCTGCACGGCTTTTGTGACGCGTCCGAAAGCGGATACGCGGCAGCCGTTTACATCCGAACGGTGGATGCAGCAGGCGTTGTCGCCGTACACTTAGTTACGGCCAAGAGTAAGGTCGCCCCCCTTCGGACTAGGCTAACCATTCCGAAGTTGGAGTTGTCCGGCGCCACTCTCTTAGTACGGCTACTCAATCATGTTGCCGACACCTTGGGAAACGGTGTCGACTTGGAGTCGATATTTGCGTGGTCTGACAGCCAGGTCGTCCTTTGTTGGCTGAAGAGTTCAGTCCACACCCTTGAGGTTTTTGTGGCCAACCGGGTCTCACAAATTCAGACTTCAAAGGCCCCGTTGATTTGGCGCCACGTACCGGGCGAACTGAACCCCACAGATTGTGCCTCCCGCGGCTGCGAGGCGCCTGAGTTAGTGGACCACCACCTATGGTGGAGTCCATCATGGTTGTTACGGCCTGAGCGCTCATGGCCTGCCACCCCGGCTGTGGCCAGAGTCCCAGACCTAGGCATGCGTGTTCACGCCGTGGAGACGGTGGCGGCTCCGCAGATGGAGTTTTTGTTAGACCGCTACAGTTCTCTTGATAAGTTGCTCGGCGTGACTGCTTGGATGAGGCGCTTTGTGCGAAATTGTCGCCAGCCTCAGGAGAAATCGTTGTCTCCGGTCCTCGCCCCACAAGAGCGGCAAGACGCTCTGTTGCATTGGTTGCGAGTGACGCAACAGCGAGAGTTTGAACCGGAGCTGAAAGCCCTGCGCTCAAGTAAGTCCAAGTTGAAGGGACCCTTGGTGCGGTTGAATCCCTTCTTGGACAGTACCGGATTGCTGCGTGTCGGAGGTAGGCTCAGACATGCCAACCTGCCGTACGGATCACGCCACCCTTTGTTGCTCCCCAAGGATGGACCGTTAGTTAGACTGTTGATTACAGACCGACATGTAAAGAATGCTCATGCCGGTTGTAATGCTTTGACCGCGCTCCTCCAACGAGAGTTCTGGATTTTGTCAGCGCGGAGAATAATCCGATCCGTTATTTTTCGTTGTCTCCCGTGTTATCGTTTGCGCGCCGATACGATGCAGCCCCAGATGGGTAATTTGCCTGCCGATCGAGTGAACGAATCGATGCCCTTCTCAGGAGTTGGAACGGATTTTGCGGGGCCATTTACCGTTAAGACATCGCGGCTTCGTAATGCTAGAACGGAAAAGGCTTACTTGTGTGTATTTGTTTGTTTGGCCACTAAAGCGGTCCACCTGGAGGTGGTTAGTGCTCTCACCACAGAAGCCTTTGTAGCCACGTTGAATCGTTTTGTGTCTCGCCGCGGAATGCCGTCGTTAATAAGGTCCGATTGCGGAACCAATTTCAAGGGCACCGATAGGTATTTAAAGGAAGTTTGTGAATTTTTGGATAGGAATAATTTTGTGATCGGATCCACACTCTCTCGCAGAGGGGTACGATGGCAGTACTCCCCGCCATCCTGCCCCCACTGGGGAGGGATTTTTGAAGCAACTGTAAAGGCCGCTAAAACTCACCTTCGTCGCGTTATTGGGGAGACGGTCCTCACGTTTGAGGAACTCGCGACCGTATTTTGTAAGGTTGAGGCGGTCCTCAACTCGCGTCCGTTGTGTCCGTTGTCTTCGGACGCGAATGATTTAGAGGCCCTTACGCCGGGCCATTTTTTGATTGGCAGACCGCTTAACGCCTTGCCGGAATATCCTTATTCCGAAGTGCCCTCCGGACGGCTCTCGCGATTTGAATTGCTCCAGCAGCTTACGCAGAGTTTTTGGCGCCGTTGGCATCTGGAGTATTTGCACATTTTGCAGCAACGCGTTAAGTGGTCGGATAGGACGACCCCACCCAAGACTGGAGACCTCGTGTTGGTAAAGGATCCAAACCTGCCGCCCCTCCGCTGGCGTTTAGGACGCATTGTTCAGCTTCATCCGGGGTCGGATGGTGTGCCCAGGTTTGCCGAGGTCCTGGTGGGGGACTCTGTTTTGAAGCGAGCGATCGCTACCCTCTCTCGCCTGCCCTTAGATTGAGTTGGCGGACAGTTTGCTACTGTCCGGGACGGGGGGATGTTCACGCCGCGCGTGATTCATTCATTCACGTTCATTCGTGGGGTCGGCGCCAACCGCCGCCCGCGCGACATCGCGACCAGTTGGCCGTAAGCAGCCGTGAGGCAAGTTCGTGTGTTTCTGTAGCGACGTGCCGCGCCAGTTACCTACCCGTATTGTGACCGTGATTTCGTTTTGCACACCTAGGAGCGCCCGGTCCGGGTACGGACTTGTGACCCGTGTGTGTTCGCTTTGAAAAGCGCCGGGAAGTTTTAGCTGCCTATTAGGGCATTGTGTAGTTTTAAGAGTGTTAGCTATAAGAGTTTCCCATCGGGGGTTGCGTGAAGACCTACTTGTCAGGCGCGCGCGCGCCGGCGAGACAGCGACCAGCCCCCTGGATTACGGACACTATCTGCTAGTAAGGTAGGACTAGCTTAATTTACTTAATTTTGCATGAGAAACCTTCGTTTCAATAAACTGTGGAACACAGTAGATGGTCATCACAATTGTGCGTGATCATATTAAATTAACTAAACGAAAGGTATTGTCATCTTGTCATCCATTTTCGACCCACTAGGACTTCTCACTCCTGTTTTAATTATAGGTAAACTTTTTATTCAACGACTTTTCATTGATAAGACCGGGTGGGATGATCTGTTATCCACGTCATTACGCGAAGAGTGGAATATAATTTGTAAAGATATTTTCTCTTTAAATTCATGACAGATACCGCGTAACGTAACGATTAATAACGCAAACGAAATTGAAATTCACGGATTCGCTGATAGTTCGCTCGCGGCCTACGGGGCAGCTATATACATTCGATGTATAGATAACGCGGGTCGCAGTCAAGTACGATTATTATGTTCGAAGTCTAGAATAGCGCGTAAAGAAACGGTACCGCGTCTTGAATTGAGAGCAGCGGTCTTACTTGCCACGCTATATAACAAAGTCAGTAACTACAGTAAAATTAAAATTTGTAATACGTATCTATGGTCTGATTCAACAATAGTACTAGCGTGGATAAAGGGTAACCCAGAGAAATTACAATGCTTTATGGCTAACCGAGTAAAAGAAATTCAACAATTAACGGACGTGAGTACGTGGCACTGGGTACCTTCGCAGGAGAATCCGGCAGACCTGATAACGCGCGGACTGTCCGCGCAGACGTTAGTGAGGTGCGACAGTTGGTGGCAGGGGCCTGCGTGGCTCCGGATGACTAGGGACGAGTGGCCATTAGCAAAGGCACCGGTTTCCAAGGCGGCGGAACAGGAGGTCGACTCCGATATGATCTGTAGTGTAACAATTAACGAACCTAGTACACAAACAAATGAGTTTACAAAAGCATTGTTTGAAAAATATTCTTGTGTAACAAAACTGACTCGAGTAGTCGCATACATATTAAGATTCATTTATAACGCAAAACGAACTAAAAATTATAGTGGTCCATTATCAGCAATCGAAAAAAATAATGCTCTGAATAAATTAATTCAACTGTCACAGATAGAATCGTTTCCGATTGAATATAATTTACTAATTAAAGGTAAACAAATTAATAAAAAATCGAATTTATTGCACTTAAACCCTTTTATGCAAAATGAGTTGATGAGAGTCGGCGGACGTTTAGGTAATTCGAGTTATGCACATGAAAAAAAGCATCCAATAATTTTACACAAAAAACACATACTTACACGTCTAATTGCAGAGAGTGAACACGAGCGCTTGCTTCATGCTGGTCCTCAATTGTTATTATCATCATTACGCGAAAGGTTTTGGCCAATACAAGGGAAATCCTTAGTGAACAAAGTAGTACACAAGTGTGTAACTTGTTTTAAAGCCAATCCAAAACCAACGGTACCGATTATGGGCAACTTGCCACAGGCCAGAGTGACACCCTCGCCTCCTTTCTGGACAACGGGTATCGATTACGCAGGCCCTTTCACAGTAAGAGATAGGAGAGGACGTGGCTACAAATGCTATAAGTGCTATGTATGTATATTTGTATGTTTCAGTACAAAGGCCATTCACATTGAGTTGGTGTCCAGTCTGGAGTCGCAGGCTTTTATATCAGCATTACGCAGATTTGTAGCTCGAAGAGGTAAACCGCGCACGTTATTAAGTGACAATGGTACGACATTTGTGGGTGCAAATAATGAGTTACGTGAGTTATTTCAATTTCTCGATACATACTCGAACGATATAATGACCTATAGTACAAACGAAGGTATCACATGGAAATTTTTACCGGCTTATACTCCGCATATGGGTGGATTACACGAGGCGGCAGTGAAAAGCTGCAAGTTTTATTTAAAAAGAATAGTAGGTCAAGCTTTATTGACATATGAAGAATTTGTGACGTATCTAGTCCAAGTAGAAGGTATATTAAATTCCCGTCCTTTGTGTCCCATTCCCTGCACCGATTCCGACGATATTCCTATCCTAACGCCAGCCCACTTCTTGCTCGGTAGGTCGCTGACGGGCCTGCCGGACTACGACTACCGAGAGATACCAGCGACCAGACTTAAACATTACCAACAAATCCAACAGATGCAGCAGGACTTCTGGAACAGGTGGTCACGCGACTACGTGGGGCTGCTCCAGCAACGCACGAAATGGCGGGCCGCCAAGGGACCGCGCCTCAGCGTCGGGTCCGTGGTGCTGGTCAAGGACGGCAGAGCGCCGCCGTGCTGCTGGCGGCTCGGCCGCATCACCGAGTGCCACGACGGGCCGGACGACCACGCCAGGGTGGCGACCATCAAGACGCGTGGAGGGACCATCAAGCGTGCATTTAACAACATATGTGTACTACCAATTAACGACTTAGATTAAGTTTATTATATCATATTATTAGGTACCCTTTGATTAACTTTATTTTCATTAAACGAACAAGAAATAATTGTATTCCTATATTGTGTAAATTATTAGAATTTTAGTTAGGTAGATAAAGCTAGTTTATAGTTTGGCCACTTCTTGAAAGAATTAATATAAGCATCATGTAATAGTAATTGTATAAGTCAGTATGTAGTAGGTAACCGGTTAGGTAGATAAAGCTAGTTTTAATCTGTTAATTATTGAACAAACTCATGATGTAGGTATATGAATAGTAATTGTTTATGCCAGTTCAGTAGTAATTAGTTAGGCATATAAAGCTAGTTTATAATTTGTTCACTTCTTGAACAACCTTATTTAGATTTAAGTTGTTTCCAGATTAATAAGTTGTTATAGATGTCATATTGTATATTATAAGATAAGCCAGTTAGTGTGGTCGAAATGAATAGCTGGTTTCTTACTTTATTTTTATATTGTTGTAGTAGGCATTGGATCAGAAATGTATTGTAGGCAGATTTATAGAATTTGTTTTGATCTTTTGTTTTTAAATTTAAATTATTAGACTTTATCATGTAAGTATTGGAGGGTCTTCTGCCCCCGCAGCATGTTAACACAGCGCCATTAGCTTAGCGAAATAATTGGGAACCAAACAAGATAACGTATTGCTGTTAGTGATTTACTTTAAGTTACTCCAATGTGTCGCCAGAGGGCGTTGGCTCATGCCTATATAAGGACAATTTCGTGTTGCACTCGCGGCTATTCTACCTGTATCTGGCTTCCTGAAATTAAGTAAATATTTTATATAAAAGCATTCCATCTTTCATTTGGGTCCTTTCTTTACACACTTAATCACTTTCCTCATATGCTATTACAAAAGAAAGATTGTTACTTCTCTACATGGTATCTCTTTTCTTCTCCTACATAATTGTATTTAATAATGTTCGAATCTCCGAAATTTTTGATGGTATCTTTCTTCGCATATACGACGCCCACTGCTGGGCAAAGGCCTCCCCCAAGGATCTCCACAACGATCGGTCCTGCGCTGCCCGCATCCAGCGGCTTCCCGCGACCTTGACCAGATCGTCGGTCCACCTTATAGGGGGTCTGCCCACGGAACGTCGTCCGGTTCGCGGTCGCCATTCGTACCAACGCCTTACAGTGCTCAAAATAAAACTCTATTGCAGTGGGTCTACGGTGAAAAAAAATAACCGTAGATCCACCAGTGGGGCTGAATGGTGGGGCCACTGTTAATACGTGCTCAAATGAGGTGCTCCCTCCTAAAAGCATTTTGAAGACGAGCAGTGCAGTCTTGCGGAGACAGTGAATTTTAAAGTCATGCATAATCATCGCCCTAAAGTCTTTTCGCAACTTGTGTTAAAAAGCAATTATGACACGCGATTTCTCGCCAATTTTTTTTAATCAATCATTGAGTTTCCTATGTCTTAAATAATATAACATTCGAAAATAAAACATTTATGAGCGGCCAGGAGCGCAGAACTTTCAGTGTGCCCTACGTATTTATCACCTCTTGCGTTCTCCCTACACACAGTATAAAACAATGTCATACCCACGCTCTGTCTGTATAAGATCCAGTGGCGGCGTTAGGGAATGATGCAACTAGGAAAGGAAGACTGATGGTGTGTCTTCCTTCCGGGCTAGGACAGTTGTCCCTAACAAGTTTTTTTAATGGAGGATGGATGGTTTTGTAAAATTTGGCTATTATTTTTTTAAATTTAGCTTTTTCTTGTTTTTAGTAACACAACTGTAGTGTTTCTTTTTTATTTGTTTGTAAAGTTATAATAGTTCTAATACCGCATATTGAGCTCCCTTCTACGTATTTGATATGGCAATGTTCAGAGCAGAGGAAACCTGAAAATCAGCGCTTTGCAATCGGACCCAAACCAAGTGTATATATTCTTTGCCCAAACTTAAGCGGTTCGGTTGCAAAGTATTAAGCTGAGCGACCTGACCTGTTACGATGTATGCACAAATCTCTTTTTATAAATCGAGGTAAGTATCACCAATAAATAAATTTTCATTACATAATTAAAATTGTTTTTTTTAATAGTTGGTTTTAAATATCAAAAATATTACTAATGACAAGTGTTTTTTGCAAGTTATTAAAATTTTTAGTTTTTTGCATTCACAATGCAATTTTTATTACTTATTGAAAAATTGAAAATGAAGTATTTTAGAAAGAATCGACCCGTCTCACAACCAGCTCCGAGGGGACGGTTGGGATGGGATGGTTGTGAGACGGGTCGATTTTTTCTAAATAGGAGAGAATAGGAGGTCTTCTGGCTTCAATGCCGCCCGTTTTCTAACCTAAGGTATTACAACTTTGGAAACGGTGGCGAAATTTGCCTTCATATTCTAAAGACATTGTAACAGTTTTTCGATCTGGTTACCTGTCCGTCATACGAATTTTCGATCTAACGGTCAAGTGATCCTGACGCGAGTTTAACATTTTTTACCCATCACAAAAAGTGCACAACGCCGCTAAAGAAGTTTTCACTTCAAAAGAACCTGCTTTCTTACACGGGCAGATGGCCTCTCAAAATGTATCTCTTGCCCAAGCAAAATTATGGTCTTGCGCCGCCACTACTGGCTAGATTTGTCAAACTACGCAACAGATTTTAATGTGGTTTTCATCAAAGACCTTACTAGATGATTAATTATTAAAGGTTTTATTTTTTTTACTTTTTTACTCAAGTTATCATCAAACCCTATCCGCAATTTTATTTGTGTGGTCCTAGTTCCGGTAGGGAATCATCATCATCCTCCCTAACAAACATTTGTAGGTCACCGCGACGTCGCCATTACCACCAAAAGTTCCAACTTTATTTTTTTTATTATATTTTATTACACAAGGCTTACCAACTACTAAATACATACATACAATAACATTTTATAAAATCTGTGTAATTAAAAACAGTGATATATATGTATTTAACTTATAGGTATGCTCAACATTAATAAAAATTTGAAATTACAACCAAAACAAAACTAAATAATTTATGCGAGTCAGTATCTTAATAGAGTCATGTAGCGGTCGTGTAGACCATTTTAGTGTTCGTTTAGAGTTTGTATAAAGGTAATGTGCTCCAAGTTATATTAATTCTAAAATAAGTTCAATACGATGTTTTAAGCCACAGAACATGGAAAGTGAAAAAAATCTTTCCGTGTTCTGTGTTTTTAGCACTTTCAGTCACGTAACTTTCACTTATTACGACTAAAATGTTTGTTGGGTCCATATCCTACCTAATATTATTTGGGGTCGAGGCAGTACGTCCTTCTCACTCCACTCTGTTACCCGTCATCTCCTTATTCACTCCTTTCCCATTCATGTCATTACGCATACAATCTACCCATCTTTTAAGCAGTCTTCCTCCCCCTCTCCATCCATCCACATTCGTGTCCATCACCTTTTTATATAACATAATCACTGTTTAATATGATGTATTTTATACTAAGCAATTGTTGTATTAGTAACGATATGTATTTTTTTTTGTAAATGTCGTTACCTAACTAAGTAACGCTGGCAAGTTTCTTGCGCCCATTCTTCTTGTCAGTTAAAAAAGCCACTACTGGCTAGATCTGTCAAACTACGCAACAGATTTTAATGTGGTTTTCATCAAAGACCGTTCAATGTTTATTAAGTAATTTACATAATTTTTATTGCACGCGTGCGAAGCCGGGGTGTATCGCTATACCTACTTCTTTCATAAATAGAGAGTGCTAATTAGCCGGTTGACATAGCGGCGGCGACAAGTCGTGACCGCGCCGCTACACCTCACATTAGAAGGAAATCCTTTTAAATGCATTCATAATTTAGCTGACGCCCGTCGGATTAAAGACGTCCTCGTTTACAGTTACATGTAATTCGTTGTAATATTAATTATCAAGTAAGTTAATCAACACACTATTTCCGTTATTTTCTTGAAATTTTCTATGAGAACATTACTGAATTTTATACGCGTTAACTTAGAAGATATAAATTGATATTTAAAAAGATATTAGTTTTTCTTGCGTAGCTGGAAAAATACGTTGTTTTCACCTCGCATATGTTTTTACTGGTGGCCGATAACCGAAAAGAAAGCCAGTTCCTCAGTGGATAAGGATTCCGGGAGTAGTAGGTACGCTTCCACCTTCAGATTTCTCTTCACTTAACATAAGGTGTGATGAAGGCTAAGTCCTACCCCGTTGTGGATAAAAAGAAAAAGCTATTCTGCTCTAGTATGAGATCTCTAAGTTGTATGCCCCAATTCTTTTCACAAATGGAGGTAATATTATGTTCGCATCGGTGTAAACGTAGCCACGTCTCGTACGTGGAAGCGACCCTCGTCTTGCTGCACTGCGTAATCCCTTTAATAGATTCCGACGGACGCAGCCGCCGATAAATACGACTTTAATAAAGCCTTCAAGGCAACAGACAGACTGTATCTTTAGGCAACGTATGTTAGAACACTTTGATTAGTTACCCCTTTAATTATGATAGGGATAAACCTATTGGCATGAAATACAAGAGTTATTAGCGTTTTTTATCACTTTGGATCCAAGGCCCTGATATTCGTAAAACTATTTCAGTTAAATACGACTTTAAAAAAGCCTTCAAGGCAACAGACAGACTGTATCTTTAGACAACGTATGTTACACACTTTGATTACTGATTAGTTACCCCTTTTATTATGATAGGGATTAACTTATTGGCATGAAATCCAAGAGTTATTAGCGTTTTTTATCACTTTGGATCCAAGGCCCTGATATTCGTAAAACCATTTTAGGTAAATACGACTTTAAAGAAAAACCTTCAAGGTAACAGACAGACTGTATCTTTAGACAACGTATGTTACACACTTTGATTAGTTACCCCTTTAATTATGATAGGAATAAACTTATTGGCATGAAATACAAGAGTTATAAGCGTTTTTTATCACTTTGGATCCAAGGCCCTGATATTCGTAAAACCATTTTAGGTAAATACAACTTTAAAGAAAACTTTCAAGGTAACAGACAGACTGTATAAAGATACAACGTATGTTAGACACTTTGATTAGTTACCCCTTAATTATAATAGGGGTAAACTTTATGGCAAGAAATACAAGAGTTGTTAGCGTTTTTTATCACTTTGGATCCAAGGCCCTGATACTCGTAAAACTATTTTAGGTAAAAACGACCTTAAAAAGCCTTCAAGGCAACAGACAGACGTAGACAGAATGTATCTTTAAGCAACATATTATGTTAGACACTTTGATTAGTTACCTACCCCTTATTTATAGTAGGCGTAAACTTTTAGACGTGAATTAAAAGAGTAACCAACGTTTTTCATCACTTTGACTCCAATGCACTAAGTTTCATAAAACTATCCTTCTAATATTATAAATGCGAAAGTTTTTGAGAATGTCTGTTACTCTTTCACGCAATAAACTACTGAACGGATTCAGACGAAACTCAAGTACCTATATCTCTGGGTAAATACTGCTAATGCCGTGATGCTGGCTTCATAACCGGCCATAAAACTGTTGACATAAAAAAGTGACTTAACCACAAAACACGGAAAGATTTTTTTCAACTTTCCATGTTTCGGGAGTTAAGGCGCTACTCGAAAAAAGTATGGACTCTTTGATATAAAACTATAGAACGGTTAGAGTTGTTATAAATCTGGTAATAACATATATATTTCTTCATACCTTTATCTAGAAACGTATAGTTTCAGAAACACGATTTTATGATTTTGGCTCGACACTTTTTATTTTCGAAAATTCTAAAAATAAGAAATATCAAGATTATTCTTAAATTGGGATACATATACTATTGAAAATTGGTTTAGTTAGTGGACACCAATAATATTTAGGATCGTATAGAAGCATTTTTAAAAAATCGCTATAGTTTTTGAATACGAAGTGATTTTGTGTTTTTTTTGCGTAATCGGCAAAATCGGCCTCGCTCCCGCGCGCGTCGTTTTCTCATTGCTATCTCGCTTTAGCATAATTTTTCCGAGTATCGCCTTAACATTTACGTTTTTATAGGTACATTTTATGTATACCTACGTCTCTTATCTACAAGCTCACATAAAGTAGGTGTAGTTTCACATACCATGTAAAGTAGGTGTAGGTACATTACCTACCTAAGTAATGTTCCCAAATAAAATTAGCTTACCCTAAGCCCGGAGGGTAAACAATAAATGAATTAAAATTTATAAGAATATATTTAAAAGGGGAATAATTTATTTAATACGATCCTAAAAGGGTTCAAGAATGTCACTCGCGTCAGGAAATAAAACGGGAAAAGGGAAACCGTGTAAGTTCCTAAATGAATTATTTAAGAACATTGAATTTGAAGTCATTAAACATTTAAATGCTATTTTGGAATTAACGCGTTATAAATATTGTATTTATATTTAAATTATTACTGTATCTATTTTTATATTTGTCAGTAGTACTTACTTATCATAATGATGACTCTATTACTGTTTTATCATATTGAGTAAATAAGTTTTTGAAGTGAAAACTTCTTTAGCTGCGTTGTGCACTTGTTGTGATGGGTAAAAATCGTTAGATCAAAAATTCGTAAGACGGACATGTGCCCTGACCTGATCGAAAAACTGTTACAATGTCATTAGAATACGAAAACAAATTTCGCCACCGTTTCCAAAGTCGTGATAGCTCAGGTTAGAAAACGGGCGGCATTGAAGCCAGAAGACGTCTCGATTCCGTCCGTATTGTCTTCTTTTTTTTGTCAAATTCCTTTATTTGTTTTTTTGTGAAAAAGTTTAGGGAGCCCTTTCACTTCTGCCGGCACTCCCGGAGTGCAAGTGTGTGTTTTTTTAACTATTATAAAGCCATCAAAAACGTATTAAAAGTGTTTGTTTCAGGCTAGGTAACACATGAGGTAAGTAATCGTAATCTTTGAATTTGATTGAATCAGGCGTCACTTGGCGGAAGTCCCTAACCATTGTGAAAAACGAAATATATGTAGCTTACTTCCGCAAAAAACACAAAATGCCAGATGCACCGCCCGCCCGCCCGCAAAAAATTGCACATGCACACCACGAAAACCCCAGTGCAACAATACCTGCATCTAGCAAGACAGCAATACACCTTGCACCGTCACCGATGTCACTACTCTACACGTGTTTCGCCCCAACCCGGGGCATCCTCAGGAGATAGGGGTTTGTCACCAACTCGACACGAGAGGCTGGACACGCGTGTGTCCAGTTGGTGAAACTCAAAATTAGTATCACTTATTATTTCGTCATCTGGACACGCCAAAATTTTGACGCGTGGTTCGTGCTAGTTCGTGCGAAAAACCAACACCAAATGAGCTCCGGCGCCTACCGGTATTGTGCACTGGTGTTTTCGTGGTGTGCATGTGCAATTTTTTGCGGGCGGGCGGGCGGTGCATCTGGCATTTTGTGTTTTTTGCGGAAGTAAGCTACATATATTTCGTTTTTCACAATCGTAATATTTAACATATCATTTACATTATAAGGTTAAGTAAAACACGTTCGAAATAAACACCTGGAATAATAATTATTCTTGCCTATAAAAATAGTACGTACCTACCTATACAAGACCTTACTCTTTTCAGTAGAAACTCTCACAGAAGTTGTAAGGACATCAATTATTCATCCAAAACAAGAAACAACGAGCGGACTTCAGAAAACTCTTTTCAAAGTAATCGGGTAAGTAAATAAACGCCTAAACAGAAAAAAACGTCAGTGCAAATTCCCTAACGTTCAAAGACGGTAAAACATAAGAGCTTTGGAACATAATTAGCCGTACTTACATTCTGGGAAGCGACATTTTCACGTTTACTCGCATCATCCGTCTCTCAGGCAAACTTATTTATCTCGTAAAATACTTGTTAATTCTCATCCCAGGAGACTGGGAATGAAGTCTGGCTCTGGAGTTAGGGCTGCTAGAACACGTGAAAACTTTTTGGGTTATTTTGTGCTTTATTTAGATGTGGAAGTTTAATTTCTGTTTAGTTGGTTCTCTTTGGAGCTCAGGGTGCCTACCATCAACTAAGACAGCGATTCAAAACTAGCGCGATCCAGTATAGGTTCCTAAAATGAATTGCTTTCTTTCGTATATGACCTTCTAAAAACTGGATCGCACACAAATGAATTGCTGAATGTGAAAGACCGAACGATTAGTGTCCTTATTTCTTCTACCCGTCTCTTTCACTCGATTCTGTCATGCCCG
The DNA here is from genome assembly GCA_949710035.1 of Crambus lathoniellus. Lineage (NCBI taxonomy): Eukaryota > Metazoa > Arthropoda > Insecta > Lepidoptera > Crambidae > Crambus > Crambus lathoniellus. The sequence continues at coordinate 8,745,882 of OX453301.1, read as the reverse complement.
GAGAGTGAGAGGGACGGGTATAACCTGCAGGTGTCATGTTAGCTTGGCCGAGTTATAAGTAAAAAAAGAGTTCATGACAGCTTAGCGGCTGTGAAATGTCATTGAATGATCACTGAATCGCTGTCATTGATATTAAGCTGTCGTGGTAGGAATAAGCGAAGCAGATCCAGTTTAGGTCCTAAACAACTTCGCAATGAGAGTTGATGGTAGGCACCCAGGAAACCCATGGCGTTATAGGTGTAAGCGCGCACGGAATGCGATCGTTGAGGTTAAGCAAGTTTTCGAAATGGTCAGTTACGGGATAGGTGACCAAACATTTATTAAAGGGAGCTTCTCCAAGCTCGGAAGGCACGTGCATTTGCTGTCGTCCGCATTGGGCCCGCGTGGTGGGTCACACATAGCCCGAAGTTCTTTTCCATCTATAAGGAAGGCCTGTGGCCCCAGCAGTGGGGATATTAAATGCTGGTGATGATCGTTCTCTTACTAATGGGCTGGAAATAATACGCTTCGTTGGTATTTGGGTCAACACCATTCTACAAGATATATGATTATCTCATTACTTATATTTGGGCCCGAAATATCGGAGGACATTTGTTGCGACTGGTTGCGACTGACGAGAAAATATTGTAGGTACCTAAGTATTGTAACTATTTTTTCAACTATAGGTTTTGATGTAAAATAAAAGAAATGGAAATATAATGAAATGTGAAGTTTTATTTTTATAACATGTAAAATTAGGTCCTTACAAGAAATACAGGGCGTGGGGATAATTATTCTACTTTGCAGCTCACTTGTTGCACTGTCAGAGGGACTTAAATTACAATATTCTCACTGAGTTGGAAATTACATAAACAGGTAATGAAGTTTACACTAGACAAATAAGGTTACAAAAGAAATTTACGTGAATAGGAGACCTAGGCTATCGCTATCCTTAAAATAGGTTTACAACGTGTCAGACTGGATATACAAATACAAACACAAATTAAATTATGGTTGTTATTCAATATTAAACGTTTTATAAGTTCACAAGTGTAGTTTAAATCAAGTTGGGAGTGTTACAAAATTGAAAGGTAGGTAAGATAAGATAAAGATAAGATAAAAATATTCTTTATTCACTTAGACATAATAAATATGTACTTATGAATCTTATGGTAGGTAATACTTATATGCATGTAGTTAAGTTAAACTTATAAGAGAGGAGAAGATTAGAGACAATTAATGGGCGCCACGTTTATGAACAGCTCATAAACGAAGAGAGTATGGAGAGATGTAGTTAAGAGATAAAGATATAAAAACGATTACACCTGAGATTAATATTCCGAGGAGGGGTTGCGAACGCCGGTCTCTCAAGGCCTAAGGTCAGCGAACGAGGGCTCGCCGGTATGATATCAGCTTCGCAGGTGCTCGCTCCGGACAGGTAGTCCAGTCAATAATAAGAACTGTCGAGGAAGAAGAAAACACAGCGTTATGCCAAAGCAGTGACATAAAGAGATGTTGGTAATTTGTTTGCCATTTAGCAGATCGACTTACCCGGACGCTGAAGATCGAGGACGAATCAAGAAAATTGCAGTGTTCACACAATGATGCAGCTTAGAACGGTTAGGTTTATCAGGGAAAAACTACGTAGGTAAAAAAAATGTCTATGCAATAACAGTTCACAGTGACTTTGCTTCACAGTCTTTCTCACAGTCAGTTAAGTAGCGGTTATCGAGAGAAAAAAACACTGGGGCCAGACGGGCCCTATTTATATGTTCTGCCACGACTTTTCTAGAATCTTGTTTTTAATTCATATTGCTTTACCATCAATCTCGAATTTTCCAAGGTAAGTAGCATAGACAATGCTCACTTGTACATTTCTAGAATGATCCGAATATAGTCTATGGTTAAGAAAATTAGCTAAAGATAAATGAAGAATTATATAAAATCAAATAAAGGAAGATTTGTAGAATATGAATAGCTAATTACTTTCATTGTAAATTAGATATTCATAATGTTAATGATAAAAGTTTTTAGGTACCATAGATAATCTGGACTCAATATGTAGAAGTTCAATTATTAAAGCAAGAGAGCTACTCTACGCCAGATGTCAGTTTCGGTGCTGTTGCATGAACGAGATGACAGGATGGCTATGCATTTAGGTGTGAGAGAGATGACAATATATGTGCGGCATACTTTGCCACTATTTGACACCAGATGGCGCTAAAGTTTGATGAAGTGTGGACTCTCAACGCAAGGTGTCTTTATAAGAAAAAGAGATGGAAATAGCTGGACATCCATGCAAGAATGAGAAGACTTATATCTCTGGATAATTGCTCGTGGAAATAGTTCTGCTGTTCCTCACAAGATTGAGCCAGTGGTTCAAAAATTATGATGTTTACTCTGATAAAATTAAATGTCAAACGTCAGACGTGATAGATGTTTGTTGACAAATATAAGTGTACCTAAGATGTAAAAATTAGCAATTATTGTTTGGAATTGAGTTAATGAGAATGTATGTACTTTGCAATAAGGGATGTATAAAAACTGTGTTGTGTAAAGGTACAAAATATTGGATAAAAAACAGGAATGAAGGTTAGTACTATCATAGTTTATTATGAATGTAACATATTAAAAAAATGATATGTTACAATACCTCATTAGTTGAGAAAAAAAAAAAAAAAAAAAAAGAAAGGAACTGGGATGAGGTGAGTGAAGGACAGGTCACTATCCCCACACAGTAAAGAAAAGAAAGCGAAAGCGTGAGGAAGCATGAAGGGAATGGGTAAAACAAGAATAGAGCAAGAGGAGAAAAAAATGTAGAGAAAGGAAAGTTGTGTAGAGAAAGAAAAGGTTTGATACGCGGCATAGGATATGAATCTATTTTGGTGACACTATTCAGTTTTCTACTGTCTAGGCAGATCCTTAAGTCTCCGTTAGGTTTGGGAACTACTAAGAGAGGGGAATTCCAAGGTGAATTACTTTTTTCAATAATACCCATTCTTAACATATCATTAATTTCAGCCTCGACCCGCTGTTTATAGTGAACTGGTATAGGGTAGTATTTTTGTTTCACTGGGGGATGATCACCAGTGTCAATGACATGTTCTTCAAGATCAGTGAGACCTAAGTTGTTAGAATCGGCAGAAATATTTTTAAAATCAGTGATAATGTTATCAATCTGAGATTTTTGTACAACCGACAGATCCTCATAAGTATGTAAGTGTGTGTTTGCGTCAATTAAAGAGTTGAAAGCAGAGGTACACTGAGAGTCGGTCGTATATTCCAGAATATCCTGACATAGGTTAAATGCCCTAAGAAAATTTACACCTAAAATAAGAGGACTGTAATTGATATCTGTGCATACATTGAGAGTAATTAGTCTTAGATTGGACTTGTAAGTAATAGGTATCGTAATGGATCCCAAAATATTAAGTTTAGCGTTATTGCCAACTTTAAGAGTTTTAGAAGATGGCTGAAGATGACCTAATTCCCTAAGCGTTCCTAGCGCATCATTGCTGAGTATAGAAGTTGATGCACCAGAATCGGCCAAGGCCAAGCACTCTGTTCCCAAAATGTTGACTTTGATAAACGCACGGTTGTCAGGCAAGTTTGACTCAAAAAGAGTTGATATCTGTGCATACATTGAGAGTAATTAGTCTAAGATTGGACTTGTAAGTAATAGGTATCGTAATGGATCCCAAAATATTAAGTTTAGCGTTATTGCCAACTTTAAGAGTTTTAGAAGATGGCTGAAGATGACCTAATTCCCTAAGCGTTCCTAGCGCATCATTGCTGAGTATAGAAGTTGATGCACCAGAATCGGCCAAGGCCAAGCACTCTGTTCCCAAAATGTTGACTTTGATAAACGCACGGTTGTCAGGCAAGTTTGACTCAAAAAGTGGAGCTATCTTCTGAGAGGAGAATAAGTTATTTAAGAAAGTTAGATATTCCTGCCATTCCCGGTCAGTAGTATGTTTAGTTAGTTTTGAAGGTTCAGGTTTAAGAGAGAGAGAACATGCTACTGACCGCTTATTCAGTTTTTTGAACAAGTACAGTCGCGAGTAAGCACATTAGGTTTTTTACATTTAAAACATATAGGTGTATTGTATACATTACACTTTGAATAGTGATGTTTGCCACTACACTTTAAACAAGTGACACTATCTTTTTGTAGCATGGCGGAATTATAAGCATTATGGGAGATGGTAGCAACATTTCCCGATAAAGGTTTTTGTTTAATAAACGGTTGATTTACCGATTTAGTAAGATTAGATTTCACTGTGAAACCGGGAACAATAGCAGTATTGCCAGGATTTAAGGCACCTCTATTCTCACATCTGTGCTTTGCTATGTCTAGCCTGGAGCACACTGATTTGAGTTCCGCAGTCGAAGAGAAATCATGGAGAGCTAATTTTGCAATATAAAAAGTGTTCATATTTGATAATATTATATCCAACTTCTCAGTTTCAGAGAGTGGTTTAGATAGTTTAGACATCTCATAAAGCATGAGATTGATATAAATTTTTATGTCTTCAGATTTATCTTGCAATCTGCCTTTTATTTGCAGTAGAAGTCGTCTGTCATAATCAACAGGTATAAATTCCTCTTTTAGATAATCAAAAAGTTGAGACATAGAAGTTATATTGTCCCTGTAACCGCGGAACCACACCAATGCATCACCAGTAAGCAGATGTGAGAAGTTTGAGAGCAGTTCATGGTCTTGGGCAGAGCAGGAGGCAGCTAATTCTTTAATTTTAGTAATAAATTCTAAGACACAGGTGTGTCCGTCAAAAGTTACACCCCACTTCAATATAGGAGAATTTCTGAGAAAAGGAGAGGAGTGAGAGGGATGAGGAGGAGGGACAGGGATAGATGCTCCCTCAGAGTGTACATCCCCATCGACACCGTTCTTCCGAACGTCTGTGATGCGGTTTTCTTCATCACGGGAAGCAGTCGGATGTAGGTGTTGTCTTGACGGGGAAGGACCTCTACTGCGCGGTGGATTATTTGACATCCAAAAGCGGAGTCTGTATAACTCCTCCAGTGACGAAGATTTTATACGTCTTTGCTCCCTGGTCTGCCCGGTCAGTCTGTCTAGTCGGTCTATAACGTGAGTCAACCTTGCCCAGCATTTTTGGAAATGTGTAGTGGTAGAATACTTGGGGACAAGAGCGCTTAGTTCGGCCAACTTCCGTGCACATACCTCTATTTCTATTCCCGTATCAAGGGAATCAATAAATTTGTCCTCGACCTCTGCAGCGGCCGGTTCAGCCTTCTCCAGCCGGGCAGCCAACGTCTCCGCTGTGGCACCACGCTCGTGTTCCACTCCCCGCAGGTTGAGCTCGTAGCTGACCTCGTCCTTGAGGAGACCGTAGAACGCAGTATGCTCCATCACTGAAATTGATACAGGTACAATATGAGAGAGAGATACAACAAATAAATATAAAAGAGGTAGAGACCCAGTGAGAAACTGTCAACAAAGAATTGAGTGCAAACTACGTTGGGCGCTAAATGTAACTATTTTTTCAACTATAGGTTTTGATGTAAAATAAAAGAAATGGAAATATAATGAAATGTGAAGTTTTATTTTTATAACATGTAAAATTAGGTCCTTACAAGAAATACAGGGCGTGGGGATAATTATTCTACTTTGCAGCTCACTTGTTGCACTGTCAGAGGGACTTAAATTACAATATTCTCACTGAGTTGGAAATTACATAAACAGGTAATGAAGTTTACACTAGACAAATAAGGTTACAAAAGAAATTTACGTGAATAGGAGACCTAGGCTATCGCTATCCTTAAAATAGGTTTACAACGTGTCAGACTGGATATACAAATACAAACACAAATTAAATTATGGTTGTTATTCAATATTAAACGTTTTATAAGTTCACAAGTGTAGTTTAAATCAAGTTGGGAGTGTTACAAAATTGAAAGGTAGGTAAGATAAGATAAAGATAAGATAAAAATATTCTTTATTCACTTAGACATAATAAATATGTACTTATGAATCTTATGGTAGGTAATACTTATATGCATGTAGTTAAGTTAAACTTATAAGAGAGGAGAAGATTAGAGACAATTAATGGGCGCCACGTTTATGAACAGCTCATAAACGAAGAGAGTATGGAGAGATGTAGTTAAGAGATAAAGATATAAAAACGATTACACCTGAGATTAATATTCCGAGGAGGGGTTGCGAACGCCGGTCTCTCAAGGCCTAAGGTCAGCGAACGAGGGCTCGCCGGTATGATATCAGCTTCGCAGGTGCTCGCTCCGGACAGGTAGTCCAGTCAATAATAAGAACTGTCGAGGAAGAAGAAAACACAGCGTTATGCCAAAGCAGTGACATAAAGAGATGTTGGTAATTTGTTTGCCATTTAGCAGATCGACTTACCCGGACGCTGAAGATCGAGGACGAATCAAGAAAATTGCAGTGTTCACACAATGATGCAGCTTAGAACGGTTAGGTTTATCAGGGAAAAACTACGTAGGTAAAAAAAATGTCTATGCAATAACAGTTCACAGTGACTTTGCTTCACAGTCTTTCTCACAGTCAGTTAAGTAGCGGTTATCGAGAGAAAAAAACACTGGGGCCATCCGGGCCCTATTTATATGTTCTGCCACGACTTTTCTAGAATCTTGTTTTTAATTCATATTGCTTTACCATCAATCTCGAATTTTCCAAGGTAAGTAGCATAGACAATGCTCACTTGTACATTTCTAGAATGATCCGAATATAGTCTATGGTTAAGAAAATTAGCTAAAGATAAATGAAGAATTATATAAAATCAAATAAAGGAAGATTTGTAGAATATGAATAGCTAATTACTTTCATTGTAAATTAGATATTCATAATGTTAATGATAAAAGTTTTTAGGTACCATAGATAATCTGGACTCAATATGTAGAAGTTCAATTATTAAAGCAAGAGAGCTACTCTACGCCAGATGTCAGTTTCGGTGCTGTTGCATGAACGAGATGACAGGATGGCTATGCATTTAGGTGTGAGAGAGATGACAATATATGTGCGGCATACTTTGCCACTATTTGACACCAGATGGCGCTAAAGTTTGATGAAGTGTGGACTCTCAACGCAAGGTGTCTTTATAAGAAAAAGAGATGGAAATAGCTGGACATCCATGCAAGAATGAGAAGACTTATATCTCTGGATAATTGCTCGTGGAAATAGTTCTGCTGTTCCTCACAAGATTGAGCCAGTGGTTCAAAAATTATGATGTTTACTCTGATAAAATTAAATGTCAAACGTCAGACGTGATAGATGTTTGTTGACAAATATAAGTGTACCTAAGATGTAAAAATTAGCAATTATTGTTTGGAATTGAGTTAATGAGAATGTATGTACTTTGCAATAAGGGATGTATAAAAACTGTGTTGTGTAAAGGTACAAAATATTGGATAAAAAACAGGAATGAAGGTTAGTACTATCATAGTTTATTATGAATGTAACATATTAAAAAAATGATATGTTACAGTATCTACTAACAACATTTTGCAAAAGTGCTAGTATTTTTGTTTGTAATTTAGCTTTCCGCCCGCGGCTTCGCTCGCGTGGACTACACGACGACGTTATCCTGCGGGAATGTTATATTTTTCCGAGATAAAAAGTAGCCTATGTTCCTCTCCAGGCTACAAAGTATCTGTGTCTCTGTGTGTGTGTATTTTAGCCAAAAATTGTTGAGTAACAAACATCCAAACTTTCACATGTATAATAGGTATTACTTAGTAAATCTGAAAGTGTGTTTGTTTGTTTGTCTTGTGGTCTAACTTGTGATGGTTTGTGTGTTTGTCCGCATAGGCTAAAGCCGTAGCCTTTTTTAAGGTACCTACTTAGACTAATAAATAACCTTTAAAATGTAAGCTCAATAACGGGAAAATTCAGGACGTTCCTAGTTCCATAGATAAACGCAAAATAATTAAAAGAAATAAACTCTTCCGCATAAATCACTACAGATTAAATAATTACTCTGATAATGTTATCTGTCAAATTAATAGCCGAACAAGCAACCCTTGTATCAAAACGAAGTTGGTCGACCAATCGTCCAACCTAACCGGTATACGAAGAACTGCTAAGAAAGCAACGTTTTCGTTCGAAATAAACCTCTTTATACACAAAGGGAGGGGAGAGGCAGGTCCTGTTATGTTGGCGGCAAATGTTTGTCGACTTGTCGGCTAAATGAAACGACTGTAAGGGGGTAGGGGGTAGGTCCAAAGACAAAACCTGTTTACACTACTTACTGAATTAAATCACTCCACTCGATGTTTGTTTCAAGCTCTTCAGAGTTACTACAACTTCTGATGTGTTTGACCGCTTTTGTTGGGACTATTTTGTTGTTGAAATTAAAATGGATTGGGTAATTTTATTAATGGAGCATGTTTTAATTCAATTGTTTTATCAAATGACGCGAGCATTTGATAAAGCAATTGAATTGTATCGTTGTCGTGGCCAAATGTGTGCACGTCCCAAGCATAAAGACATTTTTTATACTTGGTACTTATTAGATAAAGGTAACGTTTACTATTTATAGAAAAACCTTGTTCACTAATCGTCCGTACTTATAAAAGATTAAAATCGACTTCGCAGAGTTACGTAGAACATGATCTCATTAGACTAAAAGTCGGTGCCCCAATCAATCTTTATCAAAATTTATTAATACGTTAAGTACTTTTAATATGTTAAATATGTATATATAAAGTTATCAATCGGCAAAGCTGGAATATCAAAATTTTAAGCAAATATTTGAAAACAAACTCGATGTACACGAAAGCCGAAACGGGCGGACGGCAGCCCGACATACCTATATATCGACACTCGTAGCGTAACCGCAAAGTTATTAAAGTGCCGGCAAACTTTTAATTTGAACTTGGCTACCGATAACAATGCAGCGAAGTTTAAGTGTTAGCCGCGGGGCGCAGGGTCGCCGCCAATCTTCCTCACATTGCAGTACAATACCGTACTTCTTTGTAAGAACACCTCGCAAAACTTTATCAGAAGTAAACTCGCGAAGTACCCGGTGGCCGGCGGACGCGTCGCTATTCGCTCCGCTCGCCGCTCGAGCGACCCCCACCCCCACGACTCCGGCCACGGCGAACCCCCTACAAACAAACGGACAAGTTTTAATGTTTTGCTCACAAAGTGTATGATTATACGCGGAGAGCGCCGGAGAGAGTCGGCCGTAAGTTATTGATTTTCCGCGACCGAACCCCAGTCGACTACGCGGCACCCCGTCCGGCGAGGGAGCGCTACGCGATCGTATCACTTCTCAACACGAAACAATTGACTCAAAAACTACTTTTCTGAATTAAAACCTCACTTAAAAAACTTTTTGGTACACACGAAAACTTTTGTCAAGCTAAAAATTGTGTTTTCAAGTTTTTCATGAGAGTTGTTATGAGAAAAGTTAGGGTTGCCTGCGCAACAGCCGGACGGGCGGCGAGCCGCGCACCCTACAACTTCACGTCGCTCTGCGTTCCGAAGTTAACGCAAAGTTCCACCATTTTGGAACATGCTCACAACCCACTTGTTTTATAAAGAAACTTTTTATTAATTCCTGTGGGCCGCGGAGTGTCAGTAAGATGTTTTGAGGTTATGCTGTAAGACGAAAGACGTTTTTCTGACTCGGAGCTGCCGTTTTTGTGTTATTGTGACTGTGGAAATGTCGGAATAGTGTGTTTGTGACCGTCTGAGATGTTGTTTTGAAGTGAAACTCGAGTGACGTTTGTCGGATGATGCTCTTGTGATCCGTGTTTACTTCGATAGCTACTTGCGGAGGACGCTGTGAATACTTTTTGACCTTGCCTATGGAGTGGAGTACCGTCTGAGTGACAGGTAATGACTCAAACTTACTTTCGATACTTTGTAGTGGCGTATAAAAGTTGTGAATGAAAAGTTTTGTACAAAAAGAGTTTCGAGTAAACTAGTTTCGTGACATACTTACATAAAGGCTGTCGACTCGCCGACTACGGGACGTAACATTGTGTTTGAGTTCGTGATCGCTCAAAGCTGAATCAAATTTTAATGTAGTATCTCGATGGAACTTTTCTATTAGGATGTTTGATTTAAGTAAAATCCTATACAGTGGCTTTATGAATATTTATAGTTTTTCACATAATATAAAAAAATAAAAATGACAAGGAAAATACCTATGTAGGTAATTTTACGCTTTTTACTCCCATTATAGGGCTCTCTAGTTTTTCTCTAATTTCTTATTGACCATCTAAAGCATCTTAAAATACTATTTCAATAAAAGGAAACAATACTTTATAGAACAATAAAATTAATTTCGATTTAAATATCCTCATAATCCTTAAATCAATTGTTAAACCTCTGAGTTAAACTAATAAAATAGTGTTTGTCTGAGTTCTAAAGTCAGAATTGAGTTCATTAAAACTTAGAGAAGTAGACAACTAACTATAACATAGCGGGGCGTTCTACAGTGGGTGCGCGATGTGGCCCCTCTGAATATTTGATAGGGCACGTACTGAAAGGAAGAAACATCGCGAGTGCGAATTGATAATGCAGACGCTTATGTGACATAAATTGCACATAATTTTCTTGTTAACATTAATGTGACCGACACAATATGACAAAATAAAAATATAAAATAATGTCATTTAACTAACAAACATACTTTCAGTACTTACTTTGAAATGCATGAAAAGAAATCCCACAATTTTGTTTCTTTTCTTAAGAATACTATTACAAAATCATTCCAGCGGGCTGCCCGACTTTCAGCCCATTGTAGAAGGAAAATCTTTCTACAGTCACGGCCCTGGATGGGATAACGCAGATGGGCGTTATATCAACAAGGGCCCATCTACAAAGCGGCCCCCAAACGATAATTAACCTAATCCAAACAGCTCAAGGCGCATTCTCGTCCGGCAACCAAGAAAGCTATGAAACTTTGTTAAATAACTTTTCAGATAACTTGAACTCTTCGTATTTGCGGAAAGTTGTAAGCGGAATTTCACCGCGAGCTAATTCAATCTGTACTAGCTTGTAATAAATGTTGTTTTCGCGTAATGCCAATTGAGGAGTTAGTGTTGTTGAGTAAGATGAAAGTTGTGGACTTCACGAAGCAAAACGCGAACTTTTGTAGAACATTTCAGTGTAGTTAGTACAATGTTATAATGGAAATAAGCACTTCAAAATGGCGTCGTCTGCAGCTATAGATATCGATTTCCGTATATTTTTGCGTGATCGATGTAAATCCCGGAAACTTTATGATTAACTCATAACTGTAACTATAGGTTTATATACTTTGTCGGGCGATCAATGGGATCCCTTACCGTCCTTTGTCATGCCTTCAGTTTGCGTGCACAATATCTTATTCGGAAAGAAATGTATTGTGCTATTATTCTTTTTATATTTCGCCGGGATATTTTTATGGAAAAGTTTTTATTGCTAATCTGAAGTTAGGTGTATTGGTTCAGACTGTAGTTATGTAATAACTTGGAAAGTTGTTAAAGCACTTACATAGGTATAATTGAAAGAGGCTTCAGCAAGTTCCAAAAAGTAACGTTTGGAATGGTGTTTGATTTCAGTATCATGATGGCAAAACCTCATAGGTAAGTACCTACCTACCTTATGTCTTATATAGGTACTACTTACTCCGACTAGAATTAAACCCGCGACCTTTTGGAATCCGGAAATACTCTTACGTCTAAGCAAAATACAAGTTTAAGGCTTCATGGAATTTTTTTCTCTTCATAAAGAAATTCATATTCATATAATTTCTTTCATCCTTTCCGAATACTTCATTATGTTTTTCTTATTTCTTTTGTAGAATGAAATATAAAAGCAGAGTTGTTTTCTTATGTATTGAACAACAGTAAGTATAAGACTTTTTATGTACAAATAGGTCCTAGAATAGCTATTGAGATTCATATACCTAAATTTTCCATGGATTGCCTTATATATGCATTAGTTCTCTCAGTCTAAACAATGTTCAGAACGTGTATACAAAATGTAAGATTACATAACTTGTTCGACTGAAAACCCGAGTCACAAAAAATAGTACCAGTATTCCATCTTCATATAAAAATATCAGAACGCAAGTTCTGTTATGAATTACTCATCGCCTGAAGCTCGGTATGATTTTGGAAAAAGAAGCTCGGTATGCGCTTCATATACAAATACATCCTGTAACACTGGATTTTTCTTATTTATCAAAATGTAGTCACCATATAAGTAGGTACTTTTTATAGTACAATTCGTGCTATAGTGTTCAGAGGAAGAGAAAAGGTTTTAGCCGACTTAATGGTTCGACGACTGAGTCACTTACCACACGACCCTTGGTCATCTATGAGCTTACCGCATTGAAAGTTGCCTTCTGGGGTTATTCAAAGCGAAATTTCAATTCACCCCAAAACATTTTACTCGCCCCAGGGGTAAGAAAAATTTCTATTATAATCCTCCCAAGATCATAACAAGATCGAGGTGATAAGTTATAACCAGAGACTAGAATAGGTTGAGCTATTTTGAGTACCTACTCGCGATAATTTTTATTGATATGGAGATAAATAAATAACTCGGAGTTCCACAATTTGTTATTAAAGCTAGAAGGCCTCTCCATTGACGTAAAAATCATCGCGGCGATGCAAATAATTTTCCATCTATGAGACACTAAAGTGAGCAAGCTTTTATGAAAAATGTGCATCACACAAGTCAACAATGAAAATAGACACAGAATAGTGGGGTACATGCAATCCAATGCATAAATAAGTAATTGAAGATTTACAAAAACATCCGGAGTTTGATTCGGAATCTTGTAGAAAGTCCATATTAATAACGTTTGCGGTCAATGAATCTAGCTAGACAGAATCTACCTATTCCGACCTCTGGTTATGACTCGCGTTTAGACCTTTTCTAAGAAAATTGAATACTCGTGATATTTATTCTGTGCCCGAGTTGAGTCAAGTAATTCTGGAATAGCCACTGAGGCGAACCTTCCCTAAGGGAGCGAGAGAGATGGCCATACAAGCATCCCATCCAAGCTTTACCGTATTCAAAATTCCCTACTAGTGCTATTATAGTCTAGTATTAAACTCTTACGATTCCAGGTTAAAGAGATACATGAACCCTTGTACTTTAAATCATTTTTTAACTTACTACCTATGTTATAAAGTCAGTTTTCCCTTGTGTGTTATTTTATAAAGCTCTCTTTATACGCTCTTTCGGACTTCAAACTGCCTGTTTTTATTTGCTTTGAACAATAAATTACTCTCGTGTACAAATGTTTTGTATACATCTTTTATTCGCTACTGCTTTATTATGAGAAATAATAACGTTTGGTCGGATTTTCTTGGGTTTAGGCTTAATTATTGAGATATAGGTTTCTTACAAATAAGTAAGTTATATGTAACATTTGTTTTCTTATTCATAAATAACTCGATTGTTAAATGTTCTATAGTATGAGTTTTCTTTACGAACTCAGACCCATAAGTAATTAGCTAGATATGTCATATAGTAGTTTATGTGATGTGACTGTCACATATATAAGAGGGGTTATTAAAACACGAGTGAGAATTTAAACTGGGACTCGCTCATAAATGGTTCCGTACCCACTTAATGTACCGATTGCCTATACCTAGCCTAAACACCACTATCATATTTCGTCAGCAAAAAATAACTTTGTTTTTAAAGATAAAGATAAGATAAGATAAAAATATTCTTTATTCACTTAGACATAATACATATGTACTTATGAATCGTCAATATTTTCCTACCAGCCATTCAAGACTTTTTTAACTGACAAGAAGAATGGGCGCAAGAAACTTGCCAGCGTTTCTTAGTTAAGTAACGACATTTACAAAACAAAACAAAAAAACATATCGTTACTAATACAACAATTGCTTAGTATAAAAATACATCATATTAAACAGTGATTATGTTATGTGTTACATCATGACCATGCATTGCGGTCATTCAAATAATCGTCTACTTTATAGTATCCTTTGCTCATCAGCGACTCTTTAATGTAACATTTAAATTTATGCAATGGTAGTTCAATTATATGCTGTGGAACTTTATTAAAAAGGCTATGCTTTTCCCCAGAAATGAGGCTCTGGATTTTTCTAGCCTAAACTTGGGAACGACAAGTTTATCTTTATTTCTTGTGTTAAAGCGATGAATATCGCTCTGCTTTACAAATGTATTATAATACTTTTTCACATAAATTATATTTTCATAGATGTAATGTCCTGCATATAGTGTTTGTCGTTCATATAGTGTTTCTATATGAACGACAAACTTACATTTGCGGTTTTTGAAAATCTGTTATATCTCAAAAAGTGCTTACTAGGTATATCTCGTTCAAATCAATTGTCGTTGAAAGTTTTTATAAAGATCTACAGCAAATATTTTGCTAGATTTTTCCCTATCTTATTTTAAAAGTTAGAGGGGACACACACATTTTACCACTTTGGAAGTATATATCTTTCAAAATATTGACTTTGATAAAAAAAATCTAAAAAAAACCTAAATAACATTTTTAAATACCTATCTAAAGACGAATATGTTTTGTGAAAATATTTTTTTTCAGTTTCAGTTCCATGTATGGGAAGCCCGCCTAAACTATTTATTTTTTTATTATTGTATTAAAATCCTAAAGCGGTTCTCAGAATATAACTACCTACCAAGTTCCAAGTATGTAGTATTAATAGTTTTGGAATAAAGTGACATACGGAACGGACGGACGGACGGACAGACAGACAGACAGACATGACGAATCTATAAGGATACAGTTTTTTGCCATTTGGCTACGGAACCCTAAAAAGACCCTTGGCGAGTTTTTAAATAATATCCTACGAGTGTTTTAATAGCGAGTTATGTGCAGTCTAATACACACTTTATCTACTCTCATGTACAGTCGCCAGCACGTCAGGTTACTACAAACTGTCAAATTTCTTTAAATAAAATTCAACCTTATGTCCAACAGATAGAGTTCAGTTTCAATTAATAAATTTTGACATTTTGTAGTTACCCGACGTGCTGGCGACCGTACCTACATTTATAATATAAAAAAAACTTTTTTTTTTTCAAAAAAATTAAACCGCCTTCAAAACAAAAAACTTCAAACAAAAACTCACTTCCCAAGACACGTAAAAATTAAAAATAAATTAAATCATTTAATTCATAGGACGAAAATGCTCGACTTTTTACAAGATTTTTATTAACTTGCCATGTTAGTATAGTAGTTAGTTAGTTTGTTAGTTAGTGGGGGACAAATCTTGCAAGCTTAATTTGACCCACATCCCAGTGTCCGATGGAGCTGTAATTTTGTATACAGGTTTGGTTCAGATGACAATACAATAATAAAGTACAGTCGGCAAAAAAACTTGTCATAAAAATATTTTTTTTACTAAAAACTTGTTTAACTAATCTTGGAATTTACTGATCTGTTTGAAGTCGACGTCAAGCCCTAAATATGTATATGATAGGTTACAATTCACATCATTCCGCACATGGGACCAGCATTTTAATTTTTATTTTTTTTACTTTTGACTTGACACCGACTTCAACCAGATCAGTAAGTTACAAGATTAGTTAGAAAAAGTCGAGCATTTTCGTCCTATGAATTAAATGATTCAATTTGTTTTTCATTTTTACGTGTTTTGGGAAGTGAGTTTTTGTTTGCAGTTATTTGTTTTGAAGGCGGTTTTTTTTTTAAATCATTTTTCTATTTTTAGTGTAAGAAATCTACCTTAAGAAACCACATAATGAGCAAGTGTACCGTAAAGTGCAACGATATAACTGTGTCCAATGGTTGTCCATATCTAAATTAGAACACCAAGACAAGCTTCGCCTTCCAACTCTTAACTGTTATGCAGTTTAACCTTCCACTGGCTTCCACCATCAGCTTATCTAAATTACTTGAAAGAATACAACTAAAGGTCTATTCGTGCATTACATTACATTACATTTCATCATCAGCTCACCTAAATAACCATAAATATTACAACAACAAATCTTTACGTATTCATGATATTTAAAAAAAAATCATCAACTCCTAACCATTGAGGAGTTGAACCTTCCATCACCAGCTCATTATCATGAGATGATACAAATACTTGAAAAACTTAAAAAAATATATAAAACACGTAAAATATCTATAAAACTTGCGAGTTTTCCTCAATTTCCCCTGGATTCCACCATCAGATCCTGACTTGGTTACAATAGAACCACCTCAGATAGGTATACGCTTTCAAATGAAAAAAAGAATCATCGAAATTGGTTAATAGTTCGCGAAGATATTGAAGCGTAAAGCACGAACTACCAGACGACAACAATGTGTTTTTTCAGGATTCTGCAGAAACTTCTGAACCAACTACTGTAAATTTTTCATGCGACCAAATTGAATCTTTGGTCTATCAGATAAAAAAATAAATTTCAGAATCGGTTCACAATTGGTGGAGATATCGTGGAACATACATTAAAAAAATCATTCAGACGACTTGAGAACCTCCTTTTTTTGAAGTTGGTTAAAAGTCTGGTGCCAAACCCTACTCATCTAATTTAAAAAAGTCAGGGCCGGTAAATTCTACGGTTGGCTTGGAGATTGTAAAATAAAAAAAAGAAATGTGCTATAATGAATGACAGCTGTATCGTAATAGTACATTACAGCCGAGGACGGTAAGTAAGAAATTCCATTGTCAAGGATGGTTTACGAATAGGTATGACTACTCGTTCCACTCCACATGGCTTCACAAGCCAACATTTAAAAAAAACGGCGGGAATAATTTTCAGCGTTTGATTTGATAACGATACAGTTTAAATTGTATAATAATTATCAAAATGAGTTCTGAAAATGAAACAGATACAGACATTGAATGTACTCCACCAAATTTGAGAGCAGAAGCAAAATTAATAACAGAAAACTTACTGCCATCAAAATCAAAAGAAAATATTACTTATATCAAAACCTAATTTGAAAAAAGTGAAAAAAGGCGCATACGTTTTCGGAATCTGTGTTGTTCTGTGGCGTCTTTTAATGATCTAGCTAAATCCAAGCGACCGTCTACATTATGGACGACTAGCTTTCCGCCCGCGGCTTCGCCCGCGTGGACTATACGACGTTATCCCGCGGGAATGTGATATTTTTCCTGGATAAAAAGTAGCCTATGTTCCTCTCCAGGCTACAAGGTATCTGTGTCTCAAATTTCAGCCAAATCCGTTGAGCCGTTTTGGCGTGATTGAGTAACAAACATACAAACATCCAAACATCTAAACATCCAAACATCCAAACATCTAAACTTTCACATTTATAATATTAGTAGGATTTATTCGATGCTTAAATGTACTATTCAAATAAAACACTATAGGTACCGACATCAAGGAATACAAAGTATAAATTTTAAGAATTAGATTTTATTAAATTTTATTTAGGTACCTAATCAGTTTTTTATTTCCTCGCATTTCTTGAGAAAAGCACTATACTAGCTTTTTACGATAAGTAATTACATTGCCCCGAATGATTAAAGCCCGAGCCGCACCTCGACAATGTAATTTCTTACTTACCGTCCGCGGCTGTAATGTACTATAGTGAGCATGACATACTCAAACTGCCTACTTAAACGGCCGAATTAAGAGCTTAACTAATATAAACGCTAATAATATAAAATGTAGGAGACGACTCACAATATCATACTGGGAACACCAACTTACGACCAAGGTGTTTTTTGTCGTTCAAATACTCATTTACAGTGTAATAGCCCTTTTTAACCGACTTTCAAAAAAGGAGGAGGTTATCAATTCGACTGTATATATATATTTTTTTTTTAATTTTTTTTATGTGTGTTACCTCAGAACTTTTTAGTTAATGAACCGATTTTGATAATTATTTTTTTATTTGAAAGGTGACGCTTCTCGTGTGGTCCCATTCAAATTTCATCAAGAACTGACGAGAAGTTCTGGAGTTATCCTGAATAATGCGTATTTAGACTTTTGTTTGCTTATTTAGACGACTTATTATTTACATCAAAGTGAGGATCATTTTCAAAAATTTTTTTTCGCAAGTTTATACTTCTGACGTGATCTTATTTTCACCAAGTCAGGATCAGGATATGAAATCCCAGGAAAATTGAGAGAAATTCTCTAATTATGCGTTCCATTTGTTTTTGAAGTTAGTCAAGTATTTGCATCTGCTAGTCATCATCTCATAGTGATGAGCTGATGATGGAGGCTACAACTCATTAACGGTTAGGAGCTGGAGAATAATTTCTTAGTATTAATCGTACGTATGGACTAAAAGCTATATTCTTTCAGGTTATTAGGGTGAGCTGATGATGAGAGGTGAAACTCCTCAACAGTTAGGAGTTATATGATGTTTTATAAATACCATATTATTATGCACGAATGGACCTTCAGTTGTATTCCTTCAAGTTATCTAAGTAGCTAAAGATGGAAAGCTGAACTCCGTAGCGGTTAGGATATTTACAACAATTTATCATAATCACCATGTAGTTTCGCTACGATTATTTACACAAAAAATCCAAAAATAAAACGTTTTTTAAAAAAATTTAACCGCCTTCAAAAAGAATCTTCAAACAAAATTAACAAACACTAAAAACGAAAAAAATAATTAGATTTTTTTATTCAAAGGACGAAAATGCGTGATTTTTTCTAAATTATCTTGGTACCTACTTACTGAACTGTTTGAAGTCGGCGCCAAGCCTAAAAGAATAAGAACGAATTATACTGAGTGAAATAACAACTATTAAAAAAACCCGGTCCCAAGTGTGAGGTGTAGGACGTATTTAGGTACCTCAAATACCTATTATGCCGGCGCCAGACATAGCACAAACATTTGAACAAATACATGAACAAATGTGTTATGTAGAAATTTGTTCAGTATTATTATTCGGTATTTCAGTATTTGTTCAAAGCTTTGATAAAATACTACCGAACTTTGCCATGTCAGAAGGCAAATTCTTCAAATATTTGTTCAAATGTTTGTATTGTACTATGTCTGGCGCCGGCTTTAAATTAGACTTGGCATCGACTTCAAACAGTTCAGTAAGTACCAAGATAAAAGTCACGCATTTTCGTCCATTGAATTAAAAATTTTATATTTATTATTGTATTATGATTATGTAAATCATGTGTTTGGTATAAAAGTTTATATTGCGACGCACAAAAAATGCAATTTATTATAAATTGAGATGCAGCTGTCAGGATACTTCCTTGAACTTGTATCTAAGCGAAGTTTTGGAGCCTAGTTGGTAGATGGCCCTCATCGCTCGTTTTTGCAATATGAATATAGCATTAACGCCAGCCGCTAATCACCACGAAACAATACCGTATGACATAATGTTATGGAAATAACTAAAGTACACAGTTCTAGCAGTATCAACATCAGTTAGCTGTCGTGCTTTTCTAATAGCGTAGGAAGCAGAACTAAGCTTACCAACTAATGTTGCGATATGTGCATGCCATTGAAGTTTCGAGCCCAAAGTTACACCCAGAAAGATCGTTCATTCTACTAAATCTAGTTTTTCATTGTTGATTACAATTTCCACAAGTACTGTCTGTACATTTGGCAAATAAATAAGAACGCACTCAAAATATAAGAATTAAACCAACCGAGTACTTGTGACAGTGCTTTGTTTACATCGTCAACATTTTTTTTGTTTCTGCCTATGCTAAATATTTAAGAAGTATCATCTGCAAACAACACAATATCACAGAAGCTTTTTGCAAAGAAAGGCAAATCATTAATCCTACTAATATTATAAATGTGAAAGTTTAGATGTTTGGATGTTTGGATGTTTGGATGTTTGTTACTCAATCACGCCAAAACGGCTGAACGGATTTGGCTGAAATTAGGGACACAGATACTTTGTAGCCTGGAGAGGAACATAGGCTACTTTTTATCCCGAAAAAATGTCACATTCCCGCGGGATAACGTCGTGAAGTCCACGCGGGCGAAGCCGCGGGCGGAAAGCTAGTATAAACTAAAAATAGAAAAGGGCCTAAAATAGAGCCTTGAGGTACGCCTAGTTTAATCTAAGAGTCGGTTGATTTCACTCCATTAATATCAACTGTCTGAGTTCTGGAACTGAGATACGACAGTATTAGTTACCGTAATGATTTAGCTTTAACAACAGTGTCCGTCGCTCAACACAATCAAAAGCCTTGGATAAGTCGCAAAATATTCCAAGAGCATTTTGCAACTTTTCCCAGGCAGCAAAGATATGACATTAAGAGTGCAACCCCGGGGGCTGTATCTGTGTTAAACTGACCCTTCGTAAATCCGATGAGATTGTTGAATGAGAAATGTAACAATAATACCTAAATCGAGTATTATTTTTTCAAAAATTTTATATTGGTCTATAATTGCTTGGGTCTTCTTTGTTTCCTGATTTAAATAAAGGTATTACTTGGCTAAATTTCATTAAATCAGGGAAAATTCTTTGAGCGATACACTGATTAATTATATGTTCAGGTATGAGTGCATAATTTGAATATTAAAACATGAGCGTAGATAATAGTACATTACAGCCGAGGACAGGTAAGTAAGAAATTAATAATTTGCTTACCGTACAAGGCTTGTATAGTGCTTTTCGCAAGAAATGCGAGGAAATAAAAAAACTGTTTAACTTAATAAAATGTATTAAAATTATATGACACGTCATGTTCGGGCAATTTTTAAATGTAAATGTTATTTTTTCCCGGGCACACTTTGTATAAATCGCCCATAATAATATTATTTTAATGATGTATCATTAAAATAGGTACGCCAACAACACAGATTCCGAAAACGTATGCGCCTTTTTTTCACTTTTCCAAATCAGATCGTAGGTTTTCATATAACTATCTTTCTTTTGATTTTGCTGGCAGTAAGTTTTCTGTTATTAATTTTGCTTCTGCTCTCAAATTTGGTGGAGTAGGTACATACAAATTCTGTATCTGTTTCATTGTCAGAACTCATTTTGATAATTTATTTCACAATATAAAATTTGATATCATCAAATCAACCGCTGAAAATCACTCCCGCCGTTTTTTTTTTAATATTGGCTTGTGAGGCCTTGTGGAACGGTCATACAGCCTATTGATACTTACTACTTGCTACTAAAATGCGCAACTTCAGTACCCGCTTGTGGGCGGTAGATGGCGCTGTACATATTTCCCATACAAAATAACTCGTAGAGGATATTTTGTCTATGATAAATCTCATTTTATTTTATCGATAGATGTTCGTGCTAAAGGTACATAGCGCTTGTGGTACAATGCGATGTAATATACTCTGTGCGCACCGTATTTAAAAAAAATAACCTAATTATGATATTTAATTTACCTATATAATAATAATAATAATGTGGCTGTATGGTGCAAATGTCCCTTTGCTTTTTCTGTTTTTATACACAGGAATAACGAAAGAAAAAATAAAGAAAAAAGTTGGTAATGAATTTTAGTACTTACTTACTGCACTGATTTTAGTGCAGTAAGTAAGTACTGATATTCATTACTGCAGTGATTTTCAAATTTAGAATGTTTACCTCGGAAAAGTGCCACGTACCTACTGCATTCTTTTCTCAAATATAATATTAACATTTCAGAGCATAAGTGTGAAAAATAAGTTTATAAAGAAAGACCTTAAGAGGTAATATGACTTTACAACTTTACTGTATTATAGGTTTAAAGGTACGCACTACGCCTTATAATAAATAATTACATTAAATTACAAACTCAAACCAATTATTTTAGTTTCAAACTTCGATAAATTTTCAAGCGAGCGAAGTTGATCTACTTACGTAGGGTTGTCTCCACGTTACACAAAACGTTATTTTTCTAGATAAAGAAAAAAGTCTGTCTCATGGCGTTTATTTCAAGAAAGTATACGAAGATACTAGTAGTAGGAGTAGTTACACTACATTCAATTGGAACTGAAAAAAGTTACGATTAAAAGTAACTCAAAATGCTCGGCAAACAAATTTTTGAATTCATATTTCGACTCTGACAACAGAAAATCACAATCTTTATGATCATATCTTCTACATAATAACAATCAAGTATCAATAATTCATTACTATCAAAAGTAATGAATTATTATAATTACTTGGCGTATCAAATGCCGTTATTATAGACTAGTATTAAACTCTTGCGATTCCAGGTTAAAGAGATTCATGAACTCTTAAACTTTAAATCATTTTCAAACTTATTACCTACTTAACTAGCTGTACCACGCAGTTTCACCCTGCGCTAATTTGGAAAAAGGAAAAATCCTACTAAAAAAAGAAATATTTTTCTCGTTTTTGCAACATTTTTTATTAATGCTCCGCTTCTGTTGGTTGATGTTGTTGGCATGATGTTATATAGCCTATAGAGTTCCTCGATAAATATTGGACTATCCAACACAAAAAGATTTTTTATATTCGGTCCAGTAGTTTCACAAGTAGGAAAACTAGAAACACAGATTATAAATGTATAAATATTAAAGGCACAAACAACAATAAGATAGATTCCATGAATAAGGTGCGCGCAATGAATTATGAAAGCTTAGAGATGTTAAAATCAATAAGAAAAAATAAATTACAAACAGAATAGCATTTTATATTATCTCTTAACAACAACTTGTTTTGCGACTTTGAACTCAATCTGTAACTCAAGTAAGTTAATTTTATTTTACACCAGCAAATCGCTAAGTTAACTTCGGATAAACTTTTGAAGAGTTTTTAAACATGAATCTTAACTTGAGATTGAGAAGGCATATTTTGGATTGTACGGTATAAGTAAAACAAGGAAATACATGCTCTGTTATCGTATTAAATGAATAGAAATTACGGAAAACGTAACTTTAACATTTTGTTACGGGATTGTATTATTCCTTCCTTCAGACCAGTTTTAAAATATTTATATCTTGAAGCGTTAAATATTGTTTGCAAATGTTTAATTAGACGTAGGTACTATTATATATTCTGTGATTAGACGCCTATTTTTACAAGCTTTTATTTAACTTGCAGTGTATGTATGCATGCATGCATGTATGTATGTCCGTTCGTCAAATCTTACAAGCCTTATTTGACCCACTTCCCTGTGTCCAATCGAGCTGAAATTTTGTATGCAAGTTTGGTTCCGATGACAATGCAATTAAATATATAATCAGTATAGTTATCAATTCAGAATTCTTGCAAATTTTCAAGTTCTATATTCTTGTTTTGTTGTGATGGTTACTTGACACATTGTCAATGTACCATAAAGTTATAATCAGCGAGCATTCAGCGAGCGCAATCTTCATAGAGTGCGTGTCAGATAACTCTGCGACTGGGGCGTTTTTGGCACTAGTTACAGTACATTATTTTGTTCTAAGCTTATGGAAAATATTAGTATTCGATTTTGACCCCGCGCAAACTTATCTGGCGCACACTCTAAATTCAACTAGTAATAGAACACACGTCCCAACCCGACACCCGATTTGAATTGGTTATTTGAGAAAGAACATGAGTTGGGAGGCAAAAAACTGTCTGTTAAAAACATATACCAAGCAGTAAAAATGTTTGATGCGGTTTTGAAAAGTATGCTACGAGTATAATATACTATTTACATAAATTTGAGATTATCAAATTATTATTATTTCTATTAAAACAATAATTTAAAGTCCCTGGACCTAGGCTTTTTCTCAATTACTCGATTAAAAAAAAATCGACATTTAATTAAAAATGAAGTTTCCCTGTCAGTTACAGGCAACTCGAAATAGTTTTGAAGAATTTTTCGTCATTCTTTTGTGACAGGTACGGTTCAATTTTTTTCAAATCCAAGACCTTTTTTTGTTAATTGGTCTTTTTCTTTACAAGCCCATTGCATTGGCAAATCCAGGTGATTTCTGTGGGTATTTGATAAGAAAAAGTGATGTGATACAAGGCCTTGTCCAGTGATGTGATACAAAGCCTTGGCCAAGGCCAGATTTGGTGCAGCTTTTTTTATTTGATTTGATTTTGATTTGGTATGAACGTGTGTAGCACGGATTATATTTGCTTTACAGCAAAGTTCGTCCGCACCAAATCGGCGGTTAGGTCTGGTCTGGACGTGTGTAGCCTATCAGACCCTACTAGGTGTCACTCATGTGTCACTTTCCACCATGTAATACTTCCATGCTTTGCACATAAATAGTTCACTAAAGTATACGACAGATGGCTCCAAGTTAATACAAGCATTAGACTACCTACAGAAAAGAAAAATCCTTTTTTTCTATAAGTAGGTATACTATGGACCTACTGGACTACTTCCGGTGTTTATAACAAGCAACACGTATTTTCTTTCGCTCCCTAAAGATTTAAAATTGCATTGTGTAATTTGGTGATGAAAAAGTGAATACCTCACAAAACGTCAGTACGGCTGCAGCGGCTTAAGGTACGCACAATAACACTCACGGATTGAAGTTAAATCACACTGAAATCCATCAAAATAGTTTGGGTTTTGTCTGTAGACGTTGGAAATTGCCATTTTAACGCAGAATATTTTTGAAAATTGGCCAATTAGAAAGCAAGAAGAAAGCGAAACTCCGCCTTTTATTCACGCACTTCCGTATCGGCAACAAATTATATAGACGTATCAGATCAGCTGAGCTCAGCTCACTGACAACTGACAAGGCAAACGTCAAAGAATTGACGTCTGACATCTGACTTCAGAATTTAAGCTGCGTTCCGATTCACGATTTTCACTTCGCTGCCTACACTTTCTACTGAGTGCTGCCATCTAGCGGAGTGCTGTGTCATCTCATCGAATTGCGCCAAGAAGCTTATTTATCCAAGTTGGAGACTTTACAATCCGCTTTTAACGCCATCTAGTGACCATGGTTAACTGTGGGGCCTGCGGGAAATTCCTCTCGGCGACAGGTGGTGCGGCTTGTTCCACATGTACCATAAAGTACCACAAAGGGTGTCTGGCCCTCCCGGACAAGGCTCTTATTAGTAAGGACTGGGTCTGTCCTAACTGTAAAAAGAGCGTCAAGAAGGGCGACAACAGTCAGACGCCGATCAAAGGCATTTTTGGCACGCCACCTCAAGGCGACTCAAACCCAGAGTCACCGCAACACGATCCTTCTTCGCAAGCACCCAGTCAAGGCGTGAACCGGCAGGACCATGAGCTTACCATCTTCATGTCTGAGATGCGTGAGTTTCGGAGAGAGATGACGCAGCTGCGCGAGTCTTTGATGCTACGGATGGACGAGTTCGAACGCCGACTAGATGTGCTAGAAAAGCGGGTCCCAGAAGGTGTGTCTTGTGGTACTGAGGAGCTGGAGCGTACAATAGAAGACCTCAAGCGCGAGCTCAATGACCGTGACCAGGAGGCGCTCCTATCCGACCTGGACATCGGGCTGCTGCCGGAGGAGCGCGGCGTGAGCGTAGTTCAGTCGGTGACGATGCTGGCGGCGCGGCTGGGAGTCTCGCTAGAGGAGCGTGACGTGGTTTTCGCCGAACGAGTGGGTGCGCCGCCAGCCGAGGTGGGTGGCCGCCCGCGGCGTGTCGTGGTGCGTCTTGCGCGTCGCCATCTACGCGATGAGCTGCTGCAAGCTGCGCGTGTGCGTCGTACCGGCCAGGCGTCAACGTCGGGGCCTAAGGTTTTTATAAACGAGCGTTTGACCCGCTTAAACCGTCAGCTTTTTTACCGTGCTCGCGAGGAGAGTCGCAGACTGCAGTGGCGCCACTGTTGGACTCGCCGTGGCCGAATATTTGTTCGGCAAGGGGACGGGAAACCTGCGTTCCCAATTCGTTCCGAAAAAGACCTAACTCAGGTGTTTGGCTCGTGATTCGTGGTGGCGCCACTGTGACCTGTGAAAATGGTCATTGCTATTTTTTTTATGCTTGTATTTGTTTTATGATTAACAATTACCACGAGATATTGCTCATATTAATTTTATCTGTAAATTGGCCATTTAATGTTAATTTTATACCAAAACCACTACAAGCAAATGAATTTTACGATTTTATTATTTTATTTTGTAGACTTACTGCTATATCAGATTATTTTTCTTTGCCTGTCAGATTGCTTTCGCTTACTTTCTTCGCTATATCTTACGCATACTATTATAACTATGAAAGCTTAATCTGCCTTATTTTTCTAGGTTTTGTTATGAATTTAACTAATATTGAAATTGTTTTCACTGTGTCTCATTTTTATTATTTTTGTATTAACATTTGTATAAAGTCGTGTTTTTATGTGTATACGTTACTTGCTGTTGTGTTCATATACCTACGTTATATTTTGTTATCGTTTATAACTTTTGACTTTCATTGCTTTCCTACTGTGATGGCAACCCCCGCCCTCTCTCTCTCTGACTTACTGTCGTTGCTCAAGCGACCCGCGTGTGCATGAGTTAGGGTTGAAGGGTACCTGGTAATGATCGTCTAGTTATGGGATTGATAGATAGGTAACTGTAATGGCTTGGCAATCTACTATTAAACGTGGGCTGTATTACCACATAACAAAAGTTACTATTATAGAGAAGGGCTCAGATGGACTGCGCCAGCAGCCTGTCTGTTGTGCCCCTCTTCAGTATTTATTTGATCTCAGTATCTATTCCTAGTTCTTAGCCCATGCAAGGTCACCGCGCCCCCGGGCCGTGGCAGCGGCCTATACGCTGAACCTTATAGCGCCCGGCAGCAATGCGGGCCTCCAAGTTGCGCGTAAGAGCTCTGCTTTCCTGTGTCGATTATATAATCTTTGGTTTTGTTTATGTGTTGCGTCAGATCAGATCTGCGCAACGAGCCGTCCCTTTTTGTAATATTTTATGGATCCGTATATTATGTACTATTGTCTTTTTTATATTTGCAGGCCTGCTTAGGATCTGGCTCACCGGTATTTTAATGAAAGGATGAGAGGCTCTCACGGACCAGAAACAGAGGTCGGATCAGATAATACGAACTATCTAAAAATATTAATACAAAATTACTAATAAGCTCACTATAATCCGGGCTATGAGCGAAAGGTCTCAAAGCGGTGTTTGGGAACGTATTGGTATCACTATAGCCAACGGATTACTATATTAGGATGTGGAATTAAATAAATGACTGACAGCAAAGTGGAATTAGATAATAGATTGCCAAGTTTACAATTCTAGTAGTCAAAAATGGCTAACAAATAGGATAGAGAGAAAGAGATTCAACTTTATTGAGCTGTAATATTTACGTTAGATTATTTAGATTATTATAGAATAAGGATAAGCTCTTATTAGTATTACTAAAATCTCAGTATTAGGAAAACAGACACGTCCCACATTTTGCTCCGATGGGACTCGAACCCACGACCTTCGACTGTCCGGGTGACTGCTCTAACCACTGAGCTAAAGACTGGTCAAATTAATTAGATGCTCTAGATTATTTGGGACAAGAAATGGAAAAGCAGAATAAAGAGGTGAAAGATAATTTATTTTTTAAAATGATATGAGAAACTCTTTGATTATTTAAACTGAGAAATCCGTGTAACAGATTTCTTAGTTCTCAGCACTGTTCCTAAGGCTATAAAGCTGAAGAGAAAACGTACTGAGAGACAAAAAACTCTTCAGAGCCGTAACACATAAAAATAATATATTATTAATATCTATAAATTAGAGTGGTCACTTCGCCAGGAACTCAACTACGGGTTTAAATCAGTATGTTATTAAAATACAGTATAACTATTATGACAATATGAATATTATGAGAAAATGTGTCTGGGAAGTAACCACTTAGATACACTTAGCTGTATTTCCAGAATAGGTTCCCGCGGCTTCTTAATTTTATATCACTTTCACAATCAGAACAAAACTCGTGTGTACTCCTGCGTGCCCCGCGATCAAGTGGCTAAGCTTCCATAGCTTCCTACGATCTAACCTTCTTACATCTAGATAATTATACAATACTAATCCCTATTCTAAAGACAAAACGGTCGTAATTCTAAAGACGGGTTCCTCGGCGGCACGTCTCCCCGCTCGCGTCCCCCGCGCTGCCCGGTGGCTGGTGTCTCTGAGCCGCTTGGATGGAAAAAACCCACGAGAGGCCAGCGGGACATTGTTCAAAAAGCTCCATTGTTCTGAAAAGCAAGATAACTAAAGTCTTTGTTTTACAGGGATGTTCATATACATTAAGGTAGAAAACCGCCTGATAGCATGGGCTCATAAGGCCTATAATACTTTGATTGATCTGAGCTTGTGGCGAATGGTAATTTCCAAACTAGAAAGTTGGGTAATGCACATCTGCACCTATTGTTTCCGAGTCCAAATAACAGGGTTGTTAGTTTTAAAGCTAATTGCTAGACTATTATACTTTGTTTAGGTTTTGGTCATTCTGCGCATTTTAAAGGTTTATTGTAGGCTGGGCATTTTTAGGTTTTTTTATATTCTTGTTCATTACTTCCCACGTCTTGCATCGTCGTAAGATGCTTTTGTTTAATGGTAATAGGTACGAGCAGATGGCTTGCCATCTCACTACGAGTCAAGTCCTGCTTGCTTCAACTTATTGGAGTTACTTATTTGAGATTAGTTTAGTTTTTATGAAAAAGCTTTATTGTATTTTGTTTTTTAAATCATCCTGTTATTTGATCGTGAATGTTTTAGATTTTGTTGTGTATTATTTTTTCTACGCTAATTTTCCAAAACTCAAACTTCTTATTATGAGTATGTTATTATGTTATAATTGTCACAATATTGGCCAAGTATTGTATATTGAATCATTGTTTCACATATATGTTTGTCTTATGCGTTTATTTTTCTATTTATTTATTCATGATGCCACCTAGTAAATTTTTTAAAGTTGGTTTGTATAATCCAGGATCTCTTGGCAATAATCATGATGAGCTCATTTTGGCAGTGACAGATCATTCTTTGGATATCGTTGCAATAAACGAAACTTGGCTCCGACCTAACGAGGAAGGTAAAGCGCCATCTATACCGGGTTATACGCTGCGTAGCATTCCCAGACCCGCTGAAGTCCGCAGAGGTCGTGGCGGTGGAGTTGCCTTTTATGTCAAGAAAGGAATTAGAATTAAGATGTGTGAGCATCCTGTGTGTTTACCAGTTGAGCAGATGTGGTTTCAGTGTTCAGTAAATGGTATCAAAACGGTAATAGGAACTGCATACCGTCCGCAATGGCTTAGTGTAGACATATTTCTAGATGCTCTTTCAGATTCTGTGAACGCTATGGGACATTTTGATTATATTATATTGCTAGGTGACTTTAATATTAATCTTCTGGACAGAAATAGCAGTAATTTCTCTAAATTTCATAATTTTATAAATCTCTTCAATCTTGAACAAATAGTTAACTCTCCAACACACTTCACCGAAAATAGTGAAACTCTTTTGGATGTTGTTTGTACAGACGCTCCAATAAAAAACGTCGTTGTTGAAATAATAGGTAGTAAGTTGACGAATCACGCTATGGTTGTGACTGAATTTAATTTGAAGAAACCTAAAGTACCACCAAAATTTATTAGTTACCGACCACTTAAAAATATTAACCCCGATGACTTTGAAGTTCACCTTAAATCTATTCCTTGGCATAGCATATCTAAAATATATAACATTGATGATATGGTTGCTCTATTTAATAGTTTCATTTTAAACCTATTTGATACTCATGCTCCTCTTAAAAATATAAAAATAAAGTCCCAATCTTATCCATGGATAACTGACAATCTGAAACTTATGATGAAATTGAGAAATGACGCTCATTTGCGATATTTAAGGACTAAAAATGATAGCCATAAAGATTATTATAAACAGTTAAAAAAGCTGGTCAACAGGACTCTTTATTTGGAAAAAAGTGCATATTTTAGACATCATATTAACGGGAATATCAATAATCCAAAATTACTGTGGAAAAATTTAAAAAAGAATGTTCTTCCCCCTAAATCTGACTTTGATCTTCCGTCTCATCTCTGCTCTGCTGATAATATAAATAAACATTTTCTTGACTTACCGGGTTGTGACAGTATTGAATTTCCAGTTTTGAATCATTATGAACAAAACCGTTATAACGATTCCACTTTTCATCTAAAATGTGTCGACCAACAAGATATATTAAAAATAATCAACTCTCTTAAATCAAACGCACAAGGCGTGGACCTTATTTCATTAGATATGCTTTTGCTTTCACTTCCAGAGTCACTTGATGCAATAACTTCAATAATAAACAGATCGATTGTCACATGCTCTTTCCCTGAATTATGGAAATTAGCTCTTGTGCAACCTCTTGCAAAAGTCCCACATCCATCCTCTTATAAAGATCTTAGACCTATTAGCATCCTTCCTTGTCTATCAAAAATTATGGAAAAAGTAGTATACCATCAGCTAAATAAATATCTAGAAGATAATAATATTCTTCCCCAGGCCCAGTCCGGTTTCCGTAAAAACAGAAGTACTGAAACAGCGCTATTAGATGTCACTTCCAATATCTTGGAAGCGCAGGATTCTGGCATGGGTACTATGCTGGTTCTTTTGGATTTTTCTCGTGCATTTGACACGATAAATATATCCTTACTTCTTTCGAAGTTGACATATTACGGGTTTGATATTCCAACGGTGAAGTGGTTTCGCAGTTATTTGACCGGACGTTCTCAGTCAGTTCAGTTGCGCAACAGTGATGGTTCTATATCGGTATCGTCCAATTCGCCTGTCTCTCAAGGTGTACCTCAGGGTTCAATCTTAGGACCCTTGCTGTTTATTATTTATATTGCTGATATCGTGCAATGTATACAAAATTGTAAATATCATTCTTATGCCGATGATCTGCAAATTTATGTCTCTTGTCATCCTAGTGAGGTTGTTACAGCAGTAAAAAAAGTTAATGAGGATTTAGAAAGAATCTCTAACTGGTCAGAGGATAATGGTCTTGTATTAAACCCGAGCAAATCAACTTTTATGGTACTGGGCTCAAAGCAGCAAATTGCAAAAATTGAATCCAAAAATCCGATAGTAAGGCTGGGTGCTGACATAATACAAGCAACAAAGGTGGCACGAAACTTGGGTTTGGTTATGGATGCGGAACTAAGGTTTGAATCTCATATTCAGGATATAGCGCGTAATTGTTTTTACCGTTTAAAGGTGCTTTATAACGTTCGAAGCTTCTTAAGTACCGAATTGCGAATAAGGCTTATTGATTCGTTAATCTTATCTAAGTTCAGTTATGTTGACACTGTCTATGGACCCAGACTTCTTTGCAAAACTAAATCTTTAATCCAGCGCGTTCAAAATGCTTGTGCAAGGTTTTGTTTTAATGTACCCCCTCGAAGCCATGTCTCCCCTTTCATTAACCGGGCCCATATGTTAAATATGAATTCTAGAAGGGATTTACACTTTGCAACTCTATTATTTAATATTATAAGGACATGCAAACCTCCATATCTATACGAAAAGCTTAGGTGGTCGTCCAGTACTAGATCCTGTCGTCTCGCTGTTTTCCCACACAGAACTACTGCCTATAAAGGTTGTTTCAAGTACGCCGCCACGAAAATTTGGAATAACATTCCTCCACCCTTGCGCAATCTTACTTCAGTCTACAGTTTTAAACGTAAAGTTAAATATCATCTTCTCGAAATGCAAATCGGCGGCGTTATATAGTGATTTTATATATTATAACATTTATAAATAACTGTATATATTATTACATCAATTAATATTATTATAACATCAAGTATTTTATATATTATAACGTCAATGAAAAAATTGTGGCGATCCAGTCTCTGCCTACCCCCGTGGGAAATAGGCGTGACTATATGTATGTATTACTATGTATGTATGTATGTAACTGTATAAGTATTGTATCAACATTTTAAGGTAATGATTGTGAAACATAAGCGTTAATATTGTTAGTGATAAGTTTGTAATTTTTAACTAGTATTTAAGTTGGATTATAAGGTTCCAAGCTAGTGGTATCTCCCAACCATCTTGTAGAGGGGTATTTATGTTGTTATTTTTAAGACTGTAAGTATAAGTTTTTTTTTTTTAATAGAGCCATAAGCAAGTAGTCTCGGTTGCATCCGAAAACCAGCGTCACCGCCTTGGCGGTGGCACATGCTGAGATGCAGCCGTTTCAACAAAATTCATCATTCTTTTAATATTTTTTTGTGTTTGTAATAATTTATTTTGTTGAATAAACTTTTTTCTTTCTTCTTCTTTCTTTCTTTCTATGTTTATCAACTTTGATAGAAACTTAAATGTGTCTTGTTATTACTTATGTATTTATTTTTGAAATACTTACTAAAATTTACAGCTGAAAATCAGCGTTTGCTTGCGTTGCAAGACAAGTAATATGACGCTGAGCTGCGACCATTGAGTACTGCTGCGGCACACACACACATTTTTATTTGGAACTTTTTGTCTTATTGGGTCTAATTTGTGTTTTCTATTCTTGTTCGTAATACAGTGCTACCTACTTTTATACCTATGTAAATATGCCTTGTATTTAATGAATATGGTGTGTGTCTGTAGTAAGAATCTACAATCCCTTTTTGGTGGTAAAATATATTTGTGTGTTTGCAGACTTGATGCAGTTGAAGAGCTAGACTGTAATAAATTAACTGGCAAACGACCATGCAATAATGATGCATTAAATGAAATGAAGCGACTTACAAACACGTCCAATAACTTGTTTTTAAAACATATAGATTGTTTAATGTAATAAATTTGTTGGTTTTGACTTGATACAAAATTTATTTTATTCTTTTTAGGACATTTGAATAAAAGCTTGATTTTAAATAAAAGGTTTTTTTAAATATAATTTTTACTATATGTTTGGAACACGATTAGAATGTTTCTGTCGCGTAATTTTAATTCAAAGTATCGCTTCGATCATAGTTCCCAAAAGAAACGCGTTTATTTATATGATCGAGGTATAAACGCGTTACTTTTGCGAACTACAAACTGTAAAAGCTTAGTATTTAGTTCCTAGAATAATTATTACGGTTAGTTATTAAAATGTAGGCTTTGAATTTAATAATTATGTTCTCGGAACATTGTGCTACATTTCAGTTCTAAGTTCCTTTGTGTTTTCTCTAGACCTAATCGGTAAAGTAAACTTTTGTATGAATTGACAAAGTAAAATAATGTATGTATGGGTACTAGTATAGTATTACATTATCTGTGGTATGGAAAAAAAGTGTAGAGCATTGGGCCAGATTTCCAGGGGTGTGGGTTTGAATCGCGTTCTACTTGAAGGTTCTGTTGTTGGTATTTCTCTATTACAATTTTTGCTATGTAGAGTTACTTACATAATTTAATTGTGAATGCGTTTAATTCACTTAAAAAAACATTTTATAAATGAATAATAGTTGTTGTACGTAACCTAGATGTTCTCTAAAATAAGATGAATATAGAACATTACTTACTGGATATTAAAAAATCTCGATATTCTGTCAATTATTCTTTCTCAATATTATTTCGCTTATGTTTTGCGGTTTCGCTTCAAGGCTCTGATTGCCGGTAGTATACTGCCGCCGCCGCCGCCGCACCCGCCTGCGCCGCGCCACCTCCGCCCCTCCGCGAAACTATAGCGCCGCAGATCGGCCCGATCGATTTGTCGATTGTAGATCGCGTAGCTGTTTGGACCAAAGATATTATAATATAACAAGATTGCGCACTCATGAGTTACAGCCGAGCCGAGCGAGATAGGCCTATTATGGTGTGCGTCCCTCTCTAATGAGAGAGACGTGAGTGACTACACGATTTGGTTTTTTCGAGGACAATTTATAGTTAACCAGACTTGGCTCACGTAGGATTCGAACATCACGCTTCCTAGGGAGCTCTTGTAGCTAAAAGAAACATACATTTGTGGCGGGATGTCCTCGTCGGCCAGCGGTACACTAGCCGAAACTTCGGAAGTCACCGCCCAGTATTTAATTTGTAGATAATAGATGAATAAAAAGATGATGTTTATAGGGACTTGACTTTTATTTATAAAGGTAGTAATAAAGAAACGTATAGGAAGAATAGGAATATTAGGAAGTGTAACAACAAGATAAAAAATACATGAATAACAAAAAGTAGGTAGGTAAGTAGGTAGTATTGGGTATGATGATGAAAACTTACCCCTTTCCAAGGGTCAAGGGTTCTACTTATTTAAAACTATAATTAAACAACTCAAACTGATATAAAAACTGGTAATGCTCCGAGAGCTCTGTACGGCTTGGTGATTTTAGTAGAACTGAATCAAAAATGATGAACAGGACACGTGAAACGAAGATTTTGAATTTGAATTGAAAGAACAGGATAGGATTCGATAAAATTAATGGCCAGTATGTAGAACTAGATGGAGTTTCCAGTCATCATAGAGTTTTTAACCATCCATAATGACTGGTACGAATCGACATCGTTACACATTTAAACATCCGAACTCACTTTCTATATTTTATAATATTAGTTAAGATGAGGACTCCGCGAGGCAAAGCATTTGCACCACTTATAAGGCAATAATGTGACAATCGACACATACACATATGCTTTATAAGCATACTTACTTTTGAACCGACTTCAAAAAAGGAGGTTGTCAGTTTGACCTGTATGTACTTATATGAAATGTATGTCTGTATTTCTGATAGGCGTATTTTGCTAAAATGGATAGAAATAAAAAGTCCACGTACAGTAATAAAAATCTGTTTATTAGTTAGACTATACATTGCTAAACAAAATTTTCTTGCGGATCTTTTGACGCATGGAGGCTTTGTGTCCAATAATTTTAAAGATTCGTTTTTTGCGTACCTACTTTTTTAACCTTAAATTAAGATACAGATGTTATAATACATTTAGTAAGTTTTGTTTCATGCCTATTTTCTGATAAAGTTCTTCTTCTTTTTCTTCTTCCGCTGAGTAGTGTGTAATTTTTTCAGATATGAGGTTAAGCCAACCTTTTTTAATTTCTTCATCTTTAGGAAATCTGAAACAATGAAAATTAATGTTTGGGTTAAGTAAGAAAGTAAATTCCAGTCTATAGACTAAAAACGAAATGGACACCCTACTATACGCAAGAATAAAAGTTTGGTTAAATACTTACCTATGAAAAGATACACCGCTCCGTTTAAATGATTCGCTTTTGCATCCTTTCACACATCAAGTGAGAACCATTTTTATTGATTTAAACGTAATTTTAAAATGATAATTAAGATCCACACACTTACTTTACACACATAAATTAATTTGCCGTCGCCATATTGATGATGTTTTTATTTTTATTAAAATTGTCCAGACGCAAAGTGTTGCATATTTATTATAATTAAATTTACCATAACACCGACTCTTACATTAAAAAAAATATTATTATATAATTATTATTATCAGCTTAACATTCCTTTTAATTAATTAATATTTTGAAAATTCTCGAGGACAGGAAATATGAATTTGAATTAAGTTCTACTACAACCAAAAATATTTAATGGTGGCAGCCCAGTAGACAGGGATGCAATCCTATTTAGGAGCCTCTCGCTCGGCTCGTTTTTCCGTTTATCGAAATGTCATACGAAAATAAACCTTATTGTAACTGCATAGAATCGAATTGACATTGCTTTTATTTTCATAGTGCACAATCTTGTTATATTATAATATCTTTGGTTTGGACTGGCCGCACACGGGCCACCGACCATAACCACAAAACTGACCTATTTTCTGTAGTTTTCATACATAATAAATATGAACTCGCCGCACACGGTTGACGCCCGCGGCTGCCTGTAGTCGACATTTGTTTCTTCTTCGAGCTTCAAATGGTGGCGTTTGTGGCTGTCGCGCGTGGCTGGTGTGCGGCGAAGGTAAGCGCACTTGCCGGCTACACCTCCCCGTTTGTTTTCGCTTTGTTAGTTTCGCGGTGGAGTTTTAAACAGGCATGTGCGCCCACAGCTTCAATCGGCAACTTTGAGCAGGCTGCTCTGCGGCCTCGCTACTATATTTTCGTGGCGGGCGGTATACTACCGGCATAATAGAGCCTTGAAGCGAAACTGCGCAACATAAGCGACGGGAATAAATATTGAGAAAGAAAAATTGACAGACTGAAACATATTTCCAATAAAAACAATTTAACCGATACAAATTGACTCACACGCGTGCCTGCCTATCAGTATTAACACTTCTGCTTCTAGAAACACGATTCTTTTCAGGATACCATTTACAAGTCCGGCTATTGATAAAGCATCCACAACCAGCTGTAGTTCTTTCGATAATTTTGCTATACAGATACAGTTTATTTTAGAATGTATCGCAAATTCAAGTTTTGTTACAGCATCCACCACCAGCTCGACTATAATTTTCTACGGTAACCCTAAAAAAATAAGTATCATTTTAGGATGCTATGCAATGCCCGCCAAGAGTACAGAATCTACTTCCAGCTTTAGGTACTGCAATATACGACTGTCTTGGTATAAAATTTTTTTTTATTTAAAAAAACCGCAAAAAAAATAACATAAAAAAAAAACTCTCTAATACTGTATTCACACCAAATAACGTAATTACTTTGAAGTCCTACTCCTCCTTTTCAATTTTTGAAGTCGGATTAAAAATTCGTTACATTTTACGATGTCACACAAAGCCCAGCTTTGATACAGCATTTTATCTAGCTTTACTACTGATTTTTCAAACTCTGTGTATAATAAAATATACGTATCATGTCCATGTCATAATGTCACGCACAGCCCGACAGGGCACCACCAGCCTAACTGCAATTTTCAATGGAAACGCTAATCCGAAACTTCGGTTAGCCCCGCCCCTTTCACTCGATTCTGTCCCGACTAGAGAGTGAGAGGGACGGGTATACCGAAGTTTCGGGTTTTGCGTTTCAGAGTAGGCCCTCTGTTTAAAGCTCCGATCAACAATAACACCTATGTTGATCGAAGGCTTATGCAGGTTTATTTTGAAACCACTAGCCAAATTTTTAAGTTAGATTCAGAATGGGTAAGTGAACAACTTTCTCCTAGAAACATGGGTCGTATTATGACAATTTTTTGACTTTTCATACTGATCACGTGATCGATTTAGTATAGGAAGTCCAAAAATTTTTGTCGTATTTCGAGTCGAATTGTGTTTCTAGGAGGAAGTTGCTCAATTACCAATTCTGAGTCAAACTTAAAAATTTGGCTAGTGGTTTCAAAATAACCTGTATAGAAATATGTGCTATTTCAGTATACAGGGTGTTAGGGGCACCTTTGCAAAAACTTTAACCATGGCTTCAGGCATCATGCTGAACAACCAGAACAACGCACAGCAATATTTTTTGTCGGAAATGAAAAAAAAAATTCGACTCTCCATACAAAATGTCCCGATTAGTTGCTAAATTTGTATGAAAAGTTGAATATTTTTTTTTCCATTCCCGACAAAAATTCTTGCTGTACGTTGTTCAGCATAATGGTCTGAAGCAAAGGTCTGTACAAAATCTACCTCCAGCTTGCCTAAAATTTTCGACCTCAACTGCCTAGAAATACGTATCATTTCAGAATATCACACAAAGTCCAGCTTCGATACAGCAAACATTGACCTCTAGCTTTACTGCAATTTTCAACAGTATTTGTATAGGAATACGTATCATTTCAGGATGTCACGCAAAGCCCGGCAGGGGTACAGCATCCGGCACCTGCTCCAGCTGCCGAGTGCGCGCAGCCCGCCCCCCCACTCCTCGGCCAAGGTCAGTGTCCCAAGGTCGTACTACCATCAGCTGATGATCTACTATCGACAACCAACTTGGAAATTTTAGGGAATTTATTCCAGTTCATGCTAGAACTAGCTTTTAGCTTTGCTTGCGATAAATTCTGGATAACAAAGTTCACTCTATAGAACTTTTTTCTAAACAATATTCTTTAGCTTTGTACAGACTTTGGACCATTTAATCCCTTTAGGCTATTAGGGGGTGAACTTTAGAAAAATCTTTTTAAACGGATGCTTAAGATACAATGATATAACTATATCAATGTGCCAATTTCAGCGCAATCCGTTCATTCAGTGGTTTGAGTTTGACTTGAAGGAGACTACCAGAAAAAATCTTTCTGTGTTCTGTGGTGACTACCTAACGATAGCGTTTTATATTATCTATGCATTTTAATAGCTGGGACGTAAATAACGAACTTTGTTTACCAAAATTTATTTTTGTTTGATGTATCGTATTGCCCTAACTTCATATAACGATCAGCTGATGAATGTACTATCTTGTACAATATAACTTATTATGTTTTACTCTACTCTGAAATTGGTTGATGATTCAACAGCTAAAAAGTTTAAGTGGCAAACTTTTTATTACCTTTTTGCGTGTGAATTTATTGAGCCAAACAGTCGATATCGAGACCGAGCTCATTCGACAAACTTACATAAAGTTTCGATGGACGTAGCTAAATAGCACAATATTGTCCCAAAACTACTTATATAATTTAAAAACTGCTGCCAAACCCAACTAAAAAGTTTAAAAAAATCATTTCACTTTTTATGGGGGGCGCCACATATCCACTATTTTGAATATTTATCTATTTATTTATTTATTCTATTTATATATTAAATTAGCCGGTGTTACTCGGGGTGAAATAAAGTTTATAATGAATACCTCACACATTTAAAATCGACGTTAAGGCATTTAAAAGTTATGGTGGAATAAAGAAACTCACATACATACTTACACAAACCCTAAACACAATACACTCCTTTTTTGGTAGTCGTGTAAAAACACACTCTAACGTATTTTATCTGACCTGACTGTATATACCTATTTAACATTAAATTATGCAGGAATAGAATCAATTAGCAAAGGTAAAGAAGATTGTAGGATTGACACCAAAAACTATTTTATTGAAAAAGTTTAAATGTTTGGATGTTGGTGTTTCAATCACGCTAAACGGCTGACCGGATTTAGCTGAAATTTGGAACACAGATACTTTGTAGCCTGGAGAGGAACATAGGCTACTTTTTATCCCGAAAAAATGTCACATTCCCGTGGGATATTGTCGTGTAGTCTACGCTTGCGAAGCCGCAGGCGAAAAACTAGTAAATAAATATAAATATTGGACACCATCACGTGCATTGTTCCAATACCAAACTGTACTAGCTTGAGCACTAGTATTATGGAAATTGGACACAACGACGGGTATTACCACATACACCCAGAAATATTGAAAAGTTCGTTTTCAATGTTTAGCCGACCGGGAATTGAACCCGAGGCCTCTAGATATAGCGGCAGATGAAAACCGGTGCGTTTACCACTCGGTTACTTTTGGATCTTTTTTTTATAATGTGTAAAAATAAAAAATAAATGTTCATAAATTACAGCTTCATAAAAAGTTTGCATAAGGAGTTGTCGATCTCGTCAGCTTTTTAACAAAAAACTGCACCAAAATCGGACAATTTATTCGTTCAGGAGATGCTATAGACATAGTGAGCTTGTGCACTACACGGAATTTTACCGTCCGGAAAAAAACACGGATGATTGTATTTTAATCATAAATTATTCATAATAGTAAGAATTTATTTATTTCGTGTAGTTTCAATGTTTCAAACTCTAAACCACAGAATATATAATAGTACTAACGTACCTAAACTGCGCTGCACGTGCGAGTAAAAAGACGAAAAAGAGCACAAGCCAATCTCCCTTTTTTTTCGGACGGTAAAATTCCGTGTAGTGCACAAGAGCCCACACAACATACACACTGACTCGTCAAACTTTTAGCACCCCAGTAGAAATCCGTAGCATCTCGTAGTAGCGTAGCAGAGCTACGAAGAATACTTCAGCGAGCGCCATCGTTCGTTAAAGATAATTCATCGTCCCTTAGTTATTTTAAAAAGAATACACAATGTATGACATAGCATTGATATTATTTGTGTTGTAATTGTTATTAAATGTTGTTAAACACAAAATTTATAATTATTATAATAGGGTTTGGTGTTTGACAAATTGACGAGTGTATTTCGACTTGATTTCGACAGCAGCGCCAAAGAATTAAGAGATTGGTAAACATGATAAAGAAACAAGAAATGTAAAACTAGGCTCGAAAACGCTACGTTTCGACAGCTACATCTACGTAAGTAATTTAATTTGTTTGTGTTATAACATTAGTAAATAATGGCTTAATTAATAAAAACAAAAGAAAATTAATTGAGTTGCGAAAACAACCCCTGCAAAAGCACCGTTTTCACCCCAAGCGTGCTTTAAGATGT
This sequence comes from Crambus lathoniellus, assembly GCA_949710035.1. NCBI lineage: Eukaryota > Metazoa > Arthropoda > Insecta > Lepidoptera > Crambidae > Crambus > Crambus lathoniellus. The sequence goes on along the minus strand of OX453301.1, from coordinate 8,705,797 downwards.
AGACTTGGGGAGGTTGGCTCAACAGGGAAGGTTAATGTTACAGCTAGTTTGCCTTTGGTTGGATAGATGGCGCTTTTTCTACAAAGTCGACAACATTTAATTCCTTGTTTTTCCCATCAAAAAGCATTTATTTCAGTTAAAATAGTATTCGATTTTCTTAGTAAGGCTTAGACCGATCGTTGTGGAGATCCTTTTAAACTGTCTAATTTCGTAAAATATTTGTTTATGTGAGTAGGTACTTACTGAGTAGAAAAAAATCTCACTTGAAATAAAATCAGTGTTTTGGATTTAGTTAAAGTGGAGTTCTTAACGTCGTCGGCGTCGGTCGTCAGCAATCATCAATCATAGCAAGATTTTTTTCAAATTACACATAGTATTAGGTAGTTTGTTTTGCGTAGCGAAAAAATTCTAAATCTATGAGTTCGTCTATCAGAGAGTTGCTACAATAAGATAAGTTTGTTATGACGTGTGATTATCAGTGGCAAAGGTTCTATACAGGCCAATTCTCATCCATCGCCTTCCCTTTTAAAAATCTCGAGGACTATTTTCTAATGAAACTTTTGACATTTGCATCACGTGGTAAGTGGTTTTCGGTCCCTCTTACCTTCGCCATATTTCGATCCTTCGCCACTTTTGGGTAATCTGGGGTTCGAACTTGGTTCTCTCGAGTCCTCAAGATTATGTATAATCCCTAGTTTAGGCTGCTTGTCCAATGACGCGGAGCCAGGCGGCGGAGCGGAGCGAGCGAGCGTTGCGGAGAGGAGTTGCGGTCAGGCATTCCCCTAACATAACAATTTTTTTGCTACCTTCTTTCGCAATGGTTCATTGCGGTGTCAGTGACCAAAAACATTTTATCTAAAGCTCGGCATGTGCTTCGGAAGGCACGTTAGGCCGTGCGTCATCAAGTGCGATTTGGACCTGCCCATGAAGGGTTCCGTACCCACTTAACGTAGCGATTGCCTATACCTACTTAAAATTCCACTATTATTTTTCGTCAGCAAAATACAACTTTGTTTTTCATAATGTTTGTATGAATGACAAAGTTACATTTGCGGTTTCTGAAAATGTGTTAAGTATATCTTAAAAAAATGCTTACTATATGCTTCTCGTTCAAACCAATTTTCGTTGAAAGTTTTTATTAAGATCTGCAGCATATATTTTTTTCTAGATTTATCACTCTTTATTTCAAAAGTAAGGTAACATTTAACCACTGCTTTATCTTTCAAAATTTTGACTTTGAGAAAAAATGGAGAAACCTTTATGTCGTTTTTAAAGACTATCTATAGACACCCCACAAGAATATGTTTGATTAAAAAATATTTTTCAGTTTCAGTTCCATGGGGAGAGCCCCTTATTTTTCACAAACTTTCAAGTGTGTAAACGTGTGCAAACAGACAGACTTGACGAATCTAAAAGGGTCCCGTTTTTTGTCATTCGGCTACGGAACCCTACAAACAGTATTTTCTTTATCCCAGTGAGTTGAGTTTAAACTTTCCTATATAAACGAATATTTACATTATTTATTTTTGAAGACTTAGCTGATGGCCTTAGAAGCCAGGGCTGGTCAAAAATCTTCTAAAAAAGTTGCGCCGTCATAGCTGTCAGACATTTAATGTTAAAAAGTTAGACAAGAAGAGACAACGCTAATAATACGTTAGAAAGAAATGAACGATGAATGGTCAGTCATTCCATCCATTCACTTGAATTCGATTGATTAAAATCAGGGTGGCCAAACTAATTAAATATATCATTATTTTGTAGTCAATTACCTAATTTGTAGATAATTTTCGTTTCAGAAACCCAGGGTGCTTTAATTGAGAATTAATAAATTGTGATTGTGACAGTCTGTCAGCTCATTTGAGATTTGATTTGCATTTCAGAAACCAGCCGTAAGTAATTTAAAAAACCGGCCAAGGGCCAACAATCACGTTTGTTGTATGGGAGCCCCCTTAATAATTTTTTTAGGTGAATGTACAACTGAATATTCTGTGAATATTTAAAGCGTTCTGCTGGTTGCCTTTATTAATATCGAGCAAAAAACACATTTGTTGTATGGGAGCCCCCCTTAAATATTGATTCAATTTTTATTTAAGTAATTATTTATTTTTAAAGTGACTACACAACTAAATTTTCTGTGAATGTTTCAAGCGTCTACCTGTTGCCGTTATAAATATCGAGCAAAAAACAGCAAAAAGAAAAACACGTGTGTTGTATGGGAGCCTTCCTTTAATATTAATTTTATTCGGTTTTTAGTATTTTTTGTTATAGCGGCAACAGAAATACATCATCTGTGATGATGCCAATAAATTTTAACTGTCTAGCTATTACGGTTCTTGAGTCTTGAGTTACAGCCTGGTGACAGACAGACAGATGGACAGCGGTCTTAGAGACAGTCTTAGTAATAGGATCCCGTTTTTAGGGTTCCGTAGCCAAATGGCAAAAAACGGAACCCTTATAGTTTCGTCATGTCTGTCTGTCTGTCTGTATGTCTGTCTGTCCGTCCGTCCGTCCGTCCGTATGTCACAGTCACTTTATTCCAAAACTATTACGACTACAGACTTGAAACTTGGTAGGTAGATATATTCTGTGAACCGCTTTAGGATTATTATAGAAAAAAAATAAAAAAAAAATTAATGGGGGCTCCCCATACATGGAACTAAAACTGAAAAAAATATTTTCAATAAACATAATAGTGTGAGATGTCTTTAGATAGGTATTTAAAAATGATATTTAGGTTTCTTTAATAATTTTTTATCAAAGTCAATATTTTAAAAGATATACACTTCCAAAGTGGTAAAATGTGTGTCCCCCCCCCCCCCTCTAACTTTTAAAGTAAGAGAGTGAAAAATCTAGAAAAAATATATGTTGTAAATCTTAATAAAAACTTTCAACGAAAATTGGTTTGAACAATATATAAAAAGCAGTTTTTGAGATATAACACATTTTCAAAAACCGCAAATGTAAGTTTGTCGTTCATACAAACACTATGGAAAACAAAGTTAATTTCTGCTGACGAAAAATGATAGTGGTATTTTGGCTAGGTATAGGCAATGGTACCGTAAGTGGGTTCGGAACCCTTCATGGGCGAGTTAAACTCGCACTTGGCCGATTTTTTTACCCTTTGGGTACGGAACCCTAAAAATTAACTAACCTTTTCTTTTTATAAATTAATGCGGAGAGTTCTGCGAAACGCAAGTTAAATATATAATTATATTTGTGGAATTTCTTTTTAAAACCCTTCATTTTGATACCCCACACGACGGGATTGGTAGATTTTTTTTATATTGCAGTATGCCGTAAAAAATGAACAAAATCCGCCAATTTGTTTTTTTATGCTACCCAGTGCACAGATCACCTCCCCAGTGTCACTCGCGCTATCAAAACACCTCATACGTTAAAATCCATCAGACCGCTTAGTAGGGAAAAGGTAGGGAACGTAAAAAACTAAGTACCTACATCATTACAAACAACATAGGTACATACAGTCGCATTTGGGTAATAAATAAGCGGATGAAAGTTAGTCTAATGTCCTTTTCTAAAAGTGCTATTTGTTTTATTTAGATTCAATATACTCATTAGAAGCCCATAAAAATTACACAGTATACTTTATCCGCTAATGTTTACTTCAGCTAAAATACTGCATTCCTCACAAAAGCAAACCTATTTAGTTCTCGTTAGTTACCCGAGCGCCCCTGGCGGATTCTTCCCGAACTATTCGAGGTAGCCTCTCAGTATTTATTTACGAAGCAAATCAACTATTTATTTATTGGACGATCGCTTTGATCGTTGAATGACCTCGTACAAACACACGATTGTCGACATGGAAGGGTGATGCTAGCGAATTGTGGATATGAATGTTTACCTAGAAACTCGAGTTGATTCTTATGTGTGACTTAAAAGCGTTGGGCTGAGACATGGTTCTTTGTTGGATGTACACATTTCCTACCACAAACACTCTCTTACCTATTTCTTCTCGCACTTTTGGTCTGTTAACTTTATTTTCTTATATAATAACAGTACTATTATATATTCTGTGATAATAATCTAATCTTTAAACATTGATAAATGTGTGTGTGCAAGTCAATAAATGTATTTTTTCTATCTTTTTTCGGGTTAAAGGCTTATCAAAAATATATATTTTTAAGTCATGAAACAAAGAGAATAGGCAAGTAGGTAACACTTTCATTCATGAATGAGCCGTAGTACCTATCTATAATAAGAAATATTTCATTTAGTCTACATTGCCTAAACAGCTAATTGGGAACATATTTCTATAAGACACGTTTCACCAGTATAAACTACTTTCAAATTAATTTCTAAATACAATTATGTAGGGCAAGCGTACTGGTTTTGGCCACTGTACCGGTTTTGGCCACGTTTTGCTCTAAAAGTTTTCTTAACTACTTTTAGCCATTTTTGATAAAGGCAATTAAAATAAGGTATTTTAAGGTAGGTAATAATAACAACCGTTAGAATTCCTTATGTCATACGACTTTTTTTTAATAAACTCTATTTTCTGTTTGAAAAAATGTTTTGTATTATGTTTTATAAGAAATTTGTTTTGGATGAAATACTTTATTAAACCTTTGTTTTTGACAAATAAATTGTTGTTTTGCAATTGACTGGTTTCTAGAGAATTAGAATATATTGATTTTACCTGGGTTTGGTTTTGATTTATCGCAATACTTACAAAAGTTTAACTATTAGTAAGTGGCCAAAACCGGTACATTTGGCACCTGTCACACATTGTGTGTAATATAAAAAAACTATTTTACTTTTATAAATTTGAAAAATTTACCTTTAAAGGTAGATAAATTATCTATAATTTAAGATATAATTATTGTCTTAAATACCTAAGACCATTTAGTACTTAGTGCTTAAAAGTCAAAAAACAAGCAAAAAAAGATCGATTGTGGATTGAAATGTTCTTAATTCTTACTAGTAAATTGTATGCAGCATTTTTAACCACTCTCCAAATTTTTTCCAGGCTTTATGTATCATTAATAGATCACATTTATGGAAAAAAATAGGTAGGTAAAATTTGCACATTAAAATGATAACGATTAAATAATTACCACGATCGCAAGGTAAAATTTGCACATTAAAATAATAACGATTAAATAATTACCACGATCGCATAGTCACCTAGTCACGTAGGTCAAACCACGGTCAAACGCCTCCCGCGCACAATACAATGAATGAAACAGCCGGTTCATTCAGCGAGTTTGTCATAATATGTCAGCGAACTCTAATAAACCAAAGAAAGAAAATAAAACTTCTTGACTTGACTAACTTAACTTAACTATCACTGAAAACGATTTCGTTAAAATTTAACGAACATTTTTTTTTTAATTAATTAAATATCACGTCACGTCAAATACATCAATCACGTCATATACCTAACACAGATATTTTATTTTAGCATCGCAAATCGCAATTCGCATCTAACATTATTGTATCACATCAAACAATTCAAGTTACTTTAATTTGTTTTCAACACACTTGCTCATAAAGTGAGCCTTATTACATCGATCTTAAGGCCATAAACCGAACTATAAACCACGCGTGCATAATAATATTACAGTACTAGTTGCGTAATAGAATTATCCCTACAAAGTTAAGTAAGTACCTAACTGCAAATTATATGCGAGTAAACAGAGACTTTTCAATTTAACCGGGTAATACAGTATCCCTACAAAGTTAAGTTAATACCTAACTGCAAGTTATATGCGAGTCAACAGAGCATTTTCAATTTCAGCGGGTAATAGATACAGTTCTTTTTTTGTAACAACAAAGAGGTTTTATATGGCTGAAAATCCATTTACGTTTTTAGAATAAATAACTGTGTCCCTAATTAAGACAAAAAACATAATTAAGAATATTATTATCAAATTATTTATAATTCACAATAATTTGTTATAAAACATTTGCATTTTATCACTATTATTATACTTAATTATTTTGAAGTAGGCTGTATGGCTGTATGTAATCAATCACCTCACATTTGGCGCGTGCAAAAAAAAAACTTGCGCGCTTTTTCCCTTAGTTAATATTAGGCTAATACAATATGTATGCAATAAATGTTTGTTTTTCCTCGCAAGTGTGTTGAAAAAGTGCGTATGAAACTCGTGAGCAACTTACTCACTAGACACTCGGCTGATTTACGCCCTCGCCTGCGGCTCGGGCTGCAACCCACAGCCTCGTGTATAATGAGCAACCTAAGCTCACTTGTATCATAATATACTATTAAAGTTTTAAATACACTCACTTAACAGTATTTTATGTTTGCCACACGTTAGCGCGTTCTAATCGACTATCAGCGCCATCTAGTTGTGACCAAAGAAAACAATATCTTTATAAATAATAAGCGCAAAACCACGCAAAGCTCGAGAACGGTTAGGCTACAAATATTATTCTGTGGGTTAGGCCAATTCGGCAAATATTTTTTTTCATATGTTCTATAAAGCACGCGGGAAGGTTTTTATGAAGAAACTGCGTGAAAAATAGTAAAACAACACTTTTTATTTTTCCCATACAAACAATTAGCACTTATTAGTCGAAATTAGTTCAAAACATATCACTTATTTATATTTTCGTCATCGTCTTTGTAACCTCCTCATTTTGATACCCCACTCGATGCGATTAAAAAATATTTTTTTTTACAATGCACAGAATATATCGCCTAAAAGCCGCCATTTTGTTTTTTGTTAATTTTGATGTCCCATTGTCACTCGGCCCGTTAAGACGAATCTGACGACGTATCATTTATTAAAATCGGTTCATCCGTTTAGAAGTTACGAGGGAACATAGAAACGGACACACATACATACAGGTCAAATACATAACCCTTTTTTGGCTTCGCCGCAGACGGGTAAAAAACCCTTAAAGTGGCCACAAAGGGTACCTCTGCCCTACTTACTTACATTTCTTTCATAGGTAGCCTACCTATACTATATCTCAGCTTTTATAAAATTGCGCAATAGCTTGATAAAATTTTTTAGGCTTTATTCTTTGTAGCATTTTTTTTACATAAGACAAAACGTTTTATTTACCACTTGTGCATGCATACTAAATTTTAAAATACAAAAAGGTAGGTATGACTGAATATAAATTATAACCAAAAGGTAAAAAATAAGGCTATATCTACGTTAAGTCTTACGTAATACTAGAAGGGTTTCTTTCACGGGTCGGCTCGGCTATCTGGCCCCGTCCTGCAGGAATTAAAACCTCCAGCCATTTTGTGTGACGACATCGATGCGCATTTGTTTCCCGCGTGCCCCCAACCGGTCGTTGATGTTGACCTTTCTGTGATTGCACTATAAAAATTTTTGGCTTTATTTTTTGTAGCATTTTACTTAAAATAAAACAAAACGTTTTACTTACCACTTGTGCAAACTAAATTAAATAAGGCTATATCTACGTTAAAGGGTTACACTTATTCTAGTTAGGATCCTTATAAAGTATACATTGCTTTCTTTGAGCTTATTTTTAGCAAGTGATGCAATCAAAACAAGCAATGTACCTATGCTTAATTAGGATCCTAACTAGGATAAGTGTAATAAGCCCTTAAGTCTTACGTAATACTAAAAGGGTTTCTTTCACGGGTCGGCTCGGCTATCTGGCCCCGTCCTGCAGGAATTAAAACCTCCAGCCATTTTGTGTGACGACATCGATGCGCACTTGTTTCCCGCGTGCCCCCAACCGGTCGTTGATGTTGACCTTTCTGTGATTGCACTATCCATGTATTATTTGTGTTACTCAATTTGGTTCAGTCAAGTTTTATCCGTTTATCAAGAAAGGTATCACACAGAATTCAGTTATCGTTTTAAAGATCTTTGGATCTGCACCAAATTATGATATTATTGATCTAACCGGATTTAACGCCAGCGATGCCGCAGGCAAAAGCTAGTTTTGTTTTGAGTACAAAATATAAGATCACTCTATAAATCGGCTAAGTGCGAGTTGGACTTGCCCATGAAGGGTTCCGTCCGTAAGTACCCACTTAACGTACCGATTGCCTATACCTAGCCAAAAGCCAAAATTCCACTAGTTATCATTTTTCATCAGCAAAAAATAACTTTGTTTTCCATAGTGTTTGTATGAACGACCAACTTACATTTGCGTTCTTTGGAAATGTGTTATATCTCAAAAACTCCTTTCTATATCTATTCTTTCTAACATATTCGTGTGTGGTGTCTTTAGATAGGTAGTTATTGAAATATGATATTTATGTCCCTTTTATAATTTTTTATGTATGGCAAGCCCCCCTTATATTTTTTTTGTATAAAAAAGTTCTAAAGCGGTTCACAGAATAATTATCTACCTACCAAGTTTCAAGTAGTTTTGGAATAAAGTGGCTGTGACATACGGACGGACGGACAGACAGACAGACAGACAGACATGACGAGTCTTTAAGGGTTCCGGTTTTTGCCATTTGGCTACGGAACGCTAAAGAACAGTTATATTATTATTTTTTTATTATTATTATTATTTATTTATGGTGAATCAACAGTTTTATAAACAAATTATAACATAGAAAAAGAAACAAGATAACTAATAACAGATTCACACAAATAGACATACAATAGCGTTTAACATACATTGAGCTCACAAAACAAAGGTAGTAATACGCTAGGTTCAAACAATAAAGTAGGTAATAATTATACCTATACGCTCATACACTAAATAATAAAATAATAAAAAACAAAAAACGCTTACATAATAAAAATTAAATATTTCATTCACTTGAAAAAAATTGATTTGACAGCTTGCGCCTGATAAATATATAACTATCATTGAAGAGGTCTATGTCGACAGATTTATAAAGATCGTTCATATAGTTAGGTACCAGCTCTTAACAAAAATGAGTTCTGTCTGTAGTTGCTATTCGCCATAGGTATATAAATCAATTTATAATAAACTAATGATTAAAATATGACGTAGAATGTACCTACTAGGTAGGTATTAAATAAAACCTAAGTGCTTTTCATAGGGTATTTTGTTGTTAGCTCTGCCTCCGACCTATAGGAAAAAAAATATTATTTTATATGACGTCATCGATGCTAATTTGCTTCGTGTAGGTACCTATTTAACCGGCATGTTATAATGGTATTATGTAGGAGTTTGGCTCGGCTGGTGAGCTAGAGCGAGTGCAGCTTATTTTTTTAGACTATCTGATTACATCAGTCTGTTCCTACCATTCTGTTATTATCACCTTGAAAATTACCAGGAAATTTTCCATTCATATGGGAAAATTTCGGTAACTTTCCAATTTAGGAAGTTATAAAAAATAACAGTATATATTTTACCTACACTAACAAAGAGTACATAAAATCGGGTATAAAAAAACTTGACGTCACACATTGTTATGCATAAAAAACGTAAGCGCCCGCGCCTCACATTCGCGTGGCCTCGAGAGCGCCCCGCGCCCACTCTCCGCGCCCCGTCTCGGTCACCGCACCGCGCCTGGCCGGCCGCGCCGCGCGACGTTGCCATACTTCGCATCCACACGAGCTCCTTTGGCGTACGCCGCCATTTCGCTTGCCCGCGCCGGGGCGCCGACTGAATTGAATATTGAGTCAGTCAGTTGCTAGCGACGCGTAATAGCGAGTGACCGTGCGTACATTTACTGTGTTTTAGAGTTACCTACTTAGTATTATATGTTTTTAGTGTACCTACCGTAGAAATGCCACGGGTATTAGGAAAGATATGGGATTTTTTTGAATTATTAAACACTGATGGGAAGAAAGCTGTAAGGTGTAGTTTTTGTCGTAAAATACTTGGAATGAACGCGACAAAGTTAAAGTCCCATGTTTTAAATACTTGCAAAATGTGTCCAGAAGATGTTAAAACAGCTTTGCAAGATACACCTAAGACAGAAACATCACAGCTTACAATACCTTCGCCGACTCCATCTACTTCAATGCAACATTCTACGTCCACGATTTTTATGCCTCCATCCAATTTTACGGAAGAAGAAGATTCATCGACAAGCATTTTTTCTCAAGAGTCAAAGTTTAATCCACAAACAGAAAATTATATTACTCCGGAAAAAAAGGAAGAAATAGATCTTTCTTTAGCTCGAGCGATTTATGCTACAGGTACACCGTTGAGTATTTTAGAATCCAGTTTCTGGCGGAAGGCAATCACTGCTCTTAATCCTGCTTACTCAGTCCCTACAAGAGACATGATCAGTAACAGTTTATTGAATTCTGAGCATGAACGTATAAAAAAAGAAACTTCTTCTATTATTAACCAAGCGGAAGCCCTTGCGGTAGTGATGGATGGCTGGACTGAGATAAATGGTAAAGGTACCGTCAACTTCTTTATCATGACCCCTAAACCAGTATTTCATAAATTTGTATATACAGGAACGGACCCTATTGATACTACATATTTGTGTGCACAACTGAAAGCAGTCATTGATGAGTTTGGTCCATCAAAATTTGTCGCAGTTGTTACCGACAATACAGACAGTATGAGGACAGTCTGGAGATTCGTTGAATCTACAAACGCCTGTATATTTACGGTAGGATGTGCATCACATACATTTAACTTGCTCTTTAAACATATTATAATGCTAGAAAAATTTAAATTGTGCTTTGAGATGGTTAATAAAATTATAAAATACGTAAAGGAGCGGCGTGTAGTATCTACTTATTTTAAAATGCAGAAAAAGAAATACGGCAACGTCAATGATTCAGAAACATTCAAATTAGGCAGTCAAACTCGATGGGGAGGTTATATAAACATGATAGAGTCGTTTCTTTGCAACCGGAAGGCTCTTGAAGCTACGGCCATTTGCCAAGGATTGGTCATCGATAGAGAGATAAACCAACATTTGCTTTCAGACAACTTTTGGGTCAAGGTCACAGGATACCTCAGTATTTTGAAACCAATTTTTGTGGCTATAATAAAGTTGGAAGCAGGCGGAGCTGTTTTATCTGAAGTACCTCAGATGTTTCATTACGTCAAGGAAAACGTACACAATGCTTTGAAAGATTGTGAAATGATAACAAATGAAGAGAAAAGATATATCATAGAGGCAATTGAGAGTAAGCAACAATTCGTAGAGAAGCCCATTCACTTTGCTGCCAATATTTTGGACCCAAGATATAGAGGGTTAAAATTATCACCTCAAAAAATTTCAGATGCGCAAGAATTTATTAATCAATATGCCGCACTACAAAATATAAATTGTGCAAAAGTAATGGCAAACTTGGCTGAATATAAAGCAAAATGCGGGTTTTATAGTCAGTCCGGTATTTGGATTGCTGCTGATGAAACTGAGCCAAGAATATGGTGGAAAGGTCTTTGTGATTGTCAGATACTATCGTCCATTGCAGAAAAAATATTATCTATACCTCCATCATCGGGTTCAAGTGAACGAAACTGGTCCCTCTTTGGGAACAAATCAACTCGTACTCCAAACGGGATTATAACCGATCGACTTCAGAAGCTTACTACTGTGCGAGCCAATATCAAGTTATTATCTGAAAATCCAAATGAGAATGAATATATGATGGATGACGAAGAATGTCTCAGATATAGCAGTTCAGAAGACGACGAAAATAAGCGAGGAAGTGGGTTCCACGAAAAATAAACGAGCCTGCAGGATTTCAGTTTTCTGAATGATAACCGTCAGAAGAAAATTATCCCTTACAAAATTAAAATAAGCAAGTTCTCTTATTTCTAGCTATTATAGATTAATACGGTGTATTTTTAGAAGTTAGTTTACTTCCTAGGTATTGATGTTCTGTTGTATGTTTGGTGATATAAGTTGAATAATAAAAACAAATTATAAAAATCTACTGCCATACAATTATTTTTTCTACAGCCCCTAAAATTTGCACCGCTGAAGAAGGTATGCAGAAGCGTGCGGGGTCAGGGAAATTCGTTCGATGCAGCTGTTCATAATAATTTCAGCATTTCGGATCTTTGGCCGTTTCGTGCATTAGAAAGAAAATATGTGACTGATACATACAATCTTCGCTTTGAATTTTAAAAACAAAGCGATAATAATGAGCTTCTGTTATTTTCATTTTTTTATGAATTTCTTGAATTGAATACCTCTCTAATGAAACGCATAACGTTTTTCTCCATAAACATGAAACGCATCGTGTTGAATTCCATAATAATCGAAATGCTTAGTTCTTAAAGGCATAATTTCATAACGCATAGGTATTTTGTTTGGCCTAAATTTGCAAGGCATAATAATCGAAAGGAATAAATAAAAAAAAGAAAAAATAATTACATACACACCAATTATCTAAGCCCATGTAAATTTCATTGAGAAACTGTGTCATGGAAAACTTGATATCGGACACAGATAATATACTACATCGGATAAATATATACTTAAATACTTTTTGTTTTGTAAATACATACTTAATACACATAGAAAACACCCAGACTAAGACAAATACACATGTTTGTTTATGCAAACAACTATTTGTCTTGTTCGGGAATCGAACCCAATAATTAAAGGCATAACTTATTAGAACTTATTAGAAGTTACCTGAGCAAGCGCACTATGTGCACAAAAATTTTCGAACAAATGGGAAAAGTAGCTGAGGTGGAGTTGGGAGTACCAACCGGCTCAGTATTCGGTCCGGTTGGATAAGCTAATGTAGTTAAAAGGTGCAAGGTGTATATGTATGCAGATGATATGTGCCTTATATATGCATCGAAGGATCCTAAAGAATTGTCCGAAAACATTCAATATGACCTGGAAAACATCACCAGATGGGCACATGATAATGGGATAATTATTAACGTAGCCAAAACTAAATGCATACATATACACTCACCACAGAACTATACTGCTAAGAGGGTAGACCATCAGACAATCAGCATAATAGGTCATACATATGAATGTCTGCATGATAATATGAATGGATGCGAATGTGAGACAATAGAGCTAGTCGAAAACTTTAGATACTTAGGTATTAATATAGATAAAAAAATTAATTTTAAAATGCATATAGACCAGGTTTGTATGAAGCTGAGGCAGATGATAAGTAAATTTTACCAATTATTTAGAATAGTAGATAGGCGGACACTGCGAATGATTTATTATGCACTGGTCGATTCACTAATAAGCTACGGTCTAAGTGTGTATGGTCGTACTTATAAGACATACATACAGGAAATTAAAAATATTCAAATTAGACTAATTAAATTTATAGTAGACAATAACACAAGAAAAAAATGTAAAGATGATTATAATAAATTATTTAATATATATAAAATATTGCCCGTAGATAAAAAAATTGAATATTTAATTGCGATTGAAAATTATTATAATTATGAGGATAAGCCCCTGGTCAAAAATAGGTATAATACAAGAAGGGTTAGAGAAAGATTGTAAGTAAAGCTAAGAATAATTATGGATTAAGAATGGACAGTTATATAATACCAAAAATTTATAATAAAATTGAGTGGTTACGAGAAAGTAAAAAAGTTAGTAAAAGACAATTAAAGTGTAAGTTAAAAAATGATCTATTAAATGAATTGAGCATATAGTACTTAAAAATATCGATATTAGGCTAATGGTAATGTAGAACAATAATTTTATTAAATTTTATTAAGTTTTATTTGCAGTTAGGTAATTTTTTTGTAAATTTATAAGTTAAACTATAAGATATACTTTTGTTGGTAATGAGCGCTGTCTTGCCAACAACCTGCTATGATCAGGTTGGCGAGGTTTTAGATTAAGTAAAAACATGTAAGTATATCTTTTTGATTAAATAAAGAAATAAAAAAAAAATTATAAATGTCATAATACTTAAAAGGCATAATATTCAGAATGCAATTTAACGGGATAATTCGTTTATTTATTTTGAAGTTAGGTCTGTAATAATAAAAATAAACTTTTCTGGCGCTTCGCCGGCCGCTGGCTGCCGCGGCACGCTCGCTCGACTCGCGCGGTCTTTTAAGTCACTGTTCTAACCTAACCTAACCTAAAACGACTGTTAGGATTCTTGAAGGAGGGGGGGAATCGCCCCCCGAGCCCCCTTGGTAGAGGGCTGCGCCCCCCGTCACCCTGCTTCTCTGTTTTTTCCATTTGTTCAAAATTCTGAACTTATGAATTAGGTAAAATATTTTTTGAGGCAATCGTTCCCAAAAAAATATCTATTTATACCATTGAATGTCTCTCAAATACCTAGAAAATTTTGTTAGATTTTGGGTACGACGAACCGTTTTCGAGATATTGACATTTTTATATAATTAATCTTTTTAAAAAATAGTTATGCATTATAAAGTTATGCGTTTCAGAGTAAGTATGCTTTACGAAATTATGACAAACGAAAATATGAATTTCGAAGATTATGCTTTTATTATTATGCCATTATGATTATGCTTTAATATTATACTTACCTTTCAACTATTATGCAAATTATCATTCTTATGAAATTTATGCCAAAGCATAAAATGCTTTTCAATATTATGCCTTATGTATGATGCATGCCAAATGAAATTATGACAATCAACTGTATGCGTTTCAATGTGTCACCCAATGGTGACACCGAATGAATAACCACAATTTGGAATCTTTTAGTAATGTTTCCGAAACATTCTGTAATTTTCCTAATACCATTTTTTAAATTTTATTTTTATTGAAGCACAACTTACTTACCTACCTATTGGTTTTCTTACCCTAACCTAACCTAACCATATTTTTTTATGCAGTAACTAAGAAAAAAGAAACAAAAATTGTTACTTACCTAGTTTGCAAAAAAAAAACCGTAAATATAAATCTGACCGTAATCCGTAAATCTGAGTGAGCAGTTCTATACGAAGGGCATTTTTCGTCCATACTCGTAAATCTGTATTTAATCCGGAGTGTTAAGTGATTAAGTTGTCGGCGGGCGGTCTTTTACACGGCGATTTGTTAAGCAGCTATAAACAGCCGGCCCGTAGTGATGAGAATGCATCAAAGATTTTGGTATTTATCGAAAGGCTTTTTATTTACGCTAATCGCAAACTGGCGACCGACCACCATCACCACAGGTGGCGGTCGCGTGCTTCCGCTACTAACTACCTACTAAAATGAAAATAAAAATAGAAAAATATTTATTGACACACGCACACAATCATTTTAAGGGGTTTTCACACTTCACTTCTTTACAATACAGCTGTCATTCATTATAGCACACTTCTTTTTTTTAATTTTACCATCTCCATGGCAACCGTAAGATTTACCGACCCTGACTTCCAAGCACTTCTTTAGCCGGCAATAACAAGAACCTTTTTTTAAAATTAGATTAGAATTTGGCGCCAATCTACATTTTATTATTATTATTATTTTTGCTTTATTTTTGAAATTTATGATTTTATGAGTGTAGAATTAGATAAAGTACCTAGTGTACGAGACTGCACATAACTCGGTATTAAAACACTCGTGGGATACTATTAAAAACTTGTCAAACTCAAACTCGTCTTTTAAACTCCCACTCGTGTTTTGATTATGTGACAGTCACAACCACATTTAGGAACTTACCTACTTGATAATAAATTTCAAATAATTATTGTTCTTTCAAATCGTCTAACATTATTTCTTACTACTTACCTTTAACATAACATAATGTGTAGTGTGGTGATTTGGAGAAGAAAAAGAATTAATAACTAATAATAATAATTACTATTACATACTTACCTACATTCCACGACGACATCCATATTATAGTGCAATTTTCCCATCACTAGCAACTGCAAGTGTTGACGGCGATATTTCTTTGGCCCGGCGGCCGGTGCGATGCGGCCGTAACTCACTGCCCCTTTGGACACGATTGAAATCTGACGACTAATTGTTATTTATTGAACATACATTACCGTGCTTCCGTAAAAAGTTAGAGCGTTAAATGCGGCATAACGATGACGATTAATTGTTTAGTTAAAGTTTACGCAAACAGCTATAGGTAACCTTACCTGCACGAAGAACTATGGTTATCGTAATCGTTATCGTGATCGTATTATTTTGTAAGTATGAAAACCAGAGCAGCAGAGCGCCTCTTTCGGTCGTATAACTAAAGAACAAAAATTCACTTCAACGACAGCAGCACTATGACAGGTTTTGACGAATGGTATAATTTATTAATTGCGACTAGCGGCCGCCCGCGGTTCCACCCGCGTGGTTCTCGTTCCCGTTTTGAATATCGGCAAAAAAGTAGCCTAGGTTACTCCTTATTACATCAGCTATATATATATCTGCCAGTGAAAGTCCCATCAAAATCGGGCCAGCCGTTTCAGAGATTAGCCGGAACAAACAGACAGACAGACAAAATTTTAAAAAATAAATATTTTGGTATATGTACCGTATATATCATTATATGTAGTAAATATTGGATGTAGTAAAAAGTGGTTATTTTAATATTACAAAAAGATACTCCAATTTTATTTATTTGTAGTTCGTATAGAGTATATAGAGTATAGATTACCACCATAACGACAGTTTCCGTGCTAGGTCTAGGTAGTGATTTCGAATATAAAGGCTCTATTACCATTGGACCTCTTTCAATGTGTTTAGAGTCCTTTAATATCGCGAACGCACGTGTGGTGGTCGTTGTTTAGTGTCACAATAACAAAGTTTCACCTTACGACGTTTGTACAGTTAGATAAGAATTAAAGTTGAAAAAGCAATGAAATAACCATATGGCATGGCATATACAGGGTGATCCATTGGGACGGGTCAGTATGGGAAAGTTTGAAACTATAAGAGATAGAGAAATTTGTTCTAAGGAACCATATCGTCGATTTTAGAGTAAAGAATAACTGCATTCAAAGATATTAAAAAAAACTCATACACAACTCGGGAATCGAA